>OX382262.1:15038975-16497729 GCA_947507595.1 Pyralis farinalis
ACAGCTAACACTACTTCTGCCAGAACGAGAATGTTACAATTTTCCTATTAGCAAGTAATTTGATTTTATTAACTCGATGTCTATTTACTTTGTTCCTTTGATATATTCTGATATTCCCAATGCAGATTACAATTTTTGCAATTTGTGCAAATTTCCAGTCCATTTTTCCTTTTACTATAAAATTATAAAGGGACTACCCGTGGTCGTAACCTCAAATATCCTATTCATAAAATGGAGTAATCAAGATTAGAGGATCCGTGAGTTTCAGTAGAAGGTTTTCGACCTTTATAGACGCCGAAAGTGCGCAGACCAACTCATACAAACAATTTACTAATTTTATTTTCATTTATACGTAATACGTAAAATAATGATAATACATTATTACCCTTATTTTACGTACTACATACGCTCATTATATTATTATCATTTTTCAAACGTATACATTAAATGTGGTGTTATAATTATAGTCAGAATGTTAATATAGTTCCTGATCACGTTTATTATCAGGTTTAGTAGCGACACGAGGCTTGCGCAACGCCAGATGTGCGTTGACTCACGGCGTGCCATGCTTCGTAGGTGTTCAGCCTTTACTGATTTAATCCTTTAAGCTCTCAATTGTTATTAATAAGCATACCTGTTACTATTATTGGCTACTTACATTACACATAAGTTATGTTTTATTTAGGATTCGTTTGAAAACTGACATTTTGCTAATTTGGATTCATCTCTAAATAAAATCTACTCCGCTTTGCTCCAGGACTTCTATCTCTCTAAAATCTCACCTTGCGATGTTATCAGATAAATAAACGCACGTACGAATTAACGATACGTAACCTAGATGTACGTCTGATTTTCTCACTGTGATGACCTTGTTCTGGAATTTTATAATTAAAATTAGATTCTTGACGCTTGTTACTTTAGAAGATGGACAGACAGAAAAATGTACATTGTTCGCTGAAATTAGATGGGCGTGTAATATCGTGCACATTAGACCCTTGTGGCATCCCGCTGGGTGGTATGACGACCCTTAATTGTATTTACATATCATGTTTTTATGAATAACATTTTGCAGGATAAATTACAGGATATTTCTTTTTTTTTGATGATGATTTTTGATTAATTTATATGTGTAATTCAAGAAATGTGTACGTTTATATCTACCAATACACTTCTTTATCCATGTCACAGATATTAAATATCAAGAAGGATGTATTGATAATATGATACTCGTACCGTTAATTTGCCTTAACATCTTTTTTATTGTTGACAAAACTATGTGATTACTATTACCTACGTATAATTATCAAAATAATAACTTGTGTTATTCATTATTATTATAGTATATGTTGTTATATTGTAATTTATTATTATACGTAATGGAATAAAGTTTATCACACTGTAATTTGTGTTTCGCTGAAAGCATAAACAATATATTAGATTTGATGATTTATTGCGTAACGTGACGCTAATAGGAAGTTATTAAGTAAAAGTATATGCTCCGAGGGATACAACTACCGCAGCTATCACCGTAATATATGGTCTGCAGCAATTTATAAGTCTTGCCCATGAACACCACACCGTGAGAAACATTTCAAGTAAATTAACTTTCCGCCATTATTGTCACGCAAGAAAGAATACATAGTAAACTTGTTTCTTACGTTACGCGGTGAATATAATGCATAATGATCGAATGTACACATATTATGTGAAAATTTTCGCGTAATTTAATACCGATTATGTAGGTCATTGAACTAACGGGATTAATAAACGAATGCACGGTGACGTGTCTCGCCTATTGTCGTGACCGATGGTTACAACACACGCATTAGCACGCAATAAGTGCGAGATTAAAGGCGTGTTTTATCTCGTCTACTGTCTTTTGATTGTTCGCCTACATAAATGTTGGTTTAACAATCTCTTTGTCCATTTTGTTTTCTCTCGCGTCGCGTCGCCTAGAGACAAGAATGGCGCCAGTCGGCGATGTGTAAATCGATTACACAAGTCAATATGTAATATACTTACATATACTGATGTCATTCTATATAATCACAAAAGAAGAGATATTTTTAATGACATATCAAACTAGATGAGGTGTGCCAATTGACAGATGTAAAGATTTCCCAAGATTAATTTAAATACTCGTATTTACTAAAAATGCAACAAATATTCTGATTAAGACAAAATCTAATCAGGCCTCATACATGAAAGTACATTTACTGATAAGCGTTATGTCATCGTTACGCATATCAGTCAAGTAGGACACTTAGGTTAAGCAACCTCTACGGCTGCCTGTCTATGAATGGACTATCTCGAGCTCTGCGTCAAAGGGCACATTAAGCCGTCTCGTGTTGTCTGTTGTCGAAGACAGTCGTTAAGCTAAGTCAGTGGCCTTCGGGCCGCTTGTAAACGCTGGTCTCTGCCAATTCACAGTTGAGCATCGTGTCAGAGTGTGCTTTTGGTGCACCTCTCCGGTTGAAAAGAGAGAGAGAGAGATCTGTATCCCTACAGTAAGATGAGTATATGGGATGGCATTGTTTAAATGTAGACAATTAAAAAGTAAATTAGCTCACTTGCTTTAGCGGTTCTAGAGCATATAGAGTGCCAACTTTTGCTTCCATGGCGCACAACACACATACATCACTCACATTCTCTCAAACAAAACTCTAAAATAACTCATGAGATCCTGAAATGTAAATATATCAATGAATCTTGAGATTGCTGCTTTAGATTTAGAGAGACAGAAAGTAAACAAAAAAAAATTGTGTGAATGGGTATCGTGAACTTTACTAAAATTTCATTTCGAATTAAAATTAAAATTTTCCATTTGAACGAATAAACGAGAATTGAAATGAAGTATAGCAGATAATGTCAAAAGATAGGTAATACACCGTGCTAGGGTTGCGCTGAGAATCGCGGCAACAATTGTCCTCCGCGCCAGCGGCTTTACCGGACCGGATAATGGCGGCATTGTTTCAACTCGGTTAATTAAAATCGATTTTGTAAGATATGCCGAGTGATTATTTGACAGATTCCTGACATAATTGACAGCAGTATCTATATGTATAGGCAACAATACAATAGTTCAGTGCCTTTTTCTCCTCTGTACAAAAAGAGTTAGAAGAATGCAAATGAATACATGTTTTCTTCAAATTCTCAATTACGATGATTGGGGCGAACACTGGTCTCAGAAATTAATTTGAGAATTAATGAAAGTCTGATAATAATGCGATACCTCTGCTACGCGTGGCTAGCCTCTGAATGTAATTAATAAGTCGCTATAAAGTATAGGTACAATGCAATTTAAAAAAAACACCGCCTACCGTCATCAATTGAGATCCGCATCTGTAGATTTCAATAATTAAAGCTACTCAAGATGGTGACAAATAGATGTGAAATTGAACTGACATGAGAGGACAAGACAAGAACGTTTTTTAACCTCCTATAATCGAGAAAGTGTGTGTGCTAATTTACAAGAACTCAAAGCCACTAATGTGTGATGCGATCTTACGATTCCTATTTCATTCATGCTCTTTTTAAAAATAACGTACGTATTAGATGAATAAAATATGTCAAAACTAAAGAATCAAAACTGTTAAAAGTTTGCATTATGAATAAATGAATAAGGTGTGGCAAGGTCTCACCCATCAATGATATCATGCTGTCAACAGAGACGTTGTAACCCAATCAAGCGTGGATAGTAAATATAGATAGAGCATATAGTTAGATGGTGCGGATGACGTGTTCGGTTTCGGATTGTAATCGAACACTATCGCATCTTGAGTTTTCCCGTTTCCCTCCATGAAATTAATCAGATATTATTTATCTACAAGTGCCTTACACATTTGAAACACTTATCACATTGATATTAAATATTAATTCTTCAGAAGGTTGATTGAAAACCGATAGATAAATTATTCCGACACGCTTGTTCTAGCTTTCACTTCTGCGAAAAACTATTAACCACTTAGATAAGGTGGTTAAAAGTTTTTAAATTAAATAGCTAGTAAACCAGATGCACTTAAATACTATTATTTTATTATAAATACAATTTGTATGCACCATCTGAAGAGCAGCAAAATTATGTCAATTTTCCAAATAAATACGATAAACATAGACACTTAATATCCTGAATGGAAACGTTATGTTTCCACGGTTTTTACAGAAGCTTTACATGGTTATTTCCTGTCATTGCCGCATTGGAAATGACTTATAAAATCCGTGTGCCACATTTTATCGAATATTGATTATGGGACGGGCGTTTATTGAAAGCGTTTGCAAAGGGCATTCGCGTGGTGATTGACAAATTACCCCTGATCCTTGCGTGATGGAGCACGTCACGTTGGCAACAATGATTAACCCTGCTCTGACCGTGCCCGACCTCATTCTTTATGACACTTTTCGTCTCTTAGATTTACAATATACTTTTATTGCAAAACTAAAATTTGTAAAAATACTAAACTAAAAATTTTGTGACCACCGTACACAAACATTATAGATGTTACGTTTTAAAATTAGTATGCTGAAGATTAGTAGAATCACGTACTCACTCGAGTACGAAAGAGTTATTAAAAGCCCTTGTATATCTGAATCTACATTTCTTTTATTATCTCCGTACTATTAATATACAATAATGGTATGTTGGGTAGATGGCAATTAACTTTCATTAAATGCATTGCAGGAACCGGCGAGCGTGCATAAAAAGAGCTATGATATTAAAGAAGCGAGTGAAGTGTGTAAGGACTGCGTCTTACTCTCTTGCGGGCGCTCGGTTCTCTCTGCCTACCCTGCAAACCTGGTGTGAAGATATATATACATATAACTGCATTGCGATTAACGTCTCTGAAATTATGATATCGCTATGCAGTTGAATAATTATCGATAAGTGCGTTTGGAATTGATTTAAGGAAACTGTATATCGACATTTTTACACATATAATAATCGTAAATAGAACTCTAGAACAGATCGTGTGGGAAGCAATTAATTTTAAATAATTGATCGGTATTATCATTCCATTGTCTTTCATTATTGGTGAAAGAGACTGATAATAATAGTGAATACCTAATAATGTATACGGATAATATAAAGTGGTGTGTGTATCATATATATGTAAAAATTTACGCACAATTATCTCTCGAACATTGGATACAATTGAGCTGATTTTATTATAATGGATGTATCTTAGCTTAGCCTCTATTAAATTATCCAATATATTTTTTTCGCTCGTTAAATTGGAATAGGAAGTTTTTGCAACTGGCAATTGGCAAAATGCAACCTCACAATGTTTCATTTTATGTCAATGCATAATTTTTATCGAAATAAAAACAATAATTAAACTCCTTAGGAGCTTACTAGTGTTTTCATGCCGCGTTGGAACACAACAGCCTTAAATGGAGTTGTTATTTGCTGCAGTTTTCTAAATGTCCTAGCTACAGGCACTCTGCTAAAAAAATACTCGAGAAGGGCCAGACCCAATCCTGAAGTTTGAATATTACACGTCAAACGATAGTGAATTTTACAAGGTTTTCTTCATTATCTTATTCACGTCTTCCAAAAAGTAACATAAACCTGTGAGGTATCTTTGAGTATTTTAATACTGTATTAGTTGCTATCAAAATACTATCAAAAGGGTCATATGAAACTAATTTTATACTAAAAGAAAGAAAAGGAAAAAGTTCAATAATATCAGCAATATCACTCGTCAAAGCGCGGGAGAAGTCCAGAGCACACTGCTATGAAGTTGAATTGGACAGGTAGGTCAAAATGTATTTTGTTTAATTTATGTTCGACGTAGGGAAATACAGGTATGTAATAATTTTAGTGGTGCATGTCACAACTTACTGCTGTAACTATGAAGGTGCGTATTTTCGAACGCATTCGCCAATATGGATGGGACCTAAAAGAGAAAAGGGTGGAGGTAGGATTAAATAATGGACGGCAGCTTAATTTAAAATGCAGTACTTAAACCTGCATTTACTTGTTGGGCGTAATGAATTTGCTTAATTAAATATTAACTCAGGTGTAAATGACATCTTTTGTATTTAAACCGCAACCGCGCAATATACTCTGACGGTATTTATCTACTACTGATTTACTTTTCCATTTGTTTTAACATCACTTTATTTTTAAATATAATTTACAAATTATGCTTAGGTGTTGATAATCGTGTTAAAAATAGACATAATTATCCCACCAAAAACATTCTGTAAAAAACTAGCCAAGTCTCGACGGAGCTGCTTGTTTATCTCTAAAAAGTAATGAAATCTAGACAAAGTCGTGCCACGTCTAAGGTTCCTTACTGCGATTTCTTTATTATTATAGTTAATGTTGTGTGACTTGGCCGTTGAAAATTCTTTATACGTTAGTGGGTACAAGTCAATTTTGTTTACACGTAATGTTATATCTGTTGTAACTACCTATGTTTATTAAGCGAGATAATAGCCCATACTGGTATTGGTAATTGGACGCTAGTGTCTCATTTTAGGATGTTGTTGATTGTGCAACACATGCATTCAGCATTGACAATGCTGACTTCTGCTCTCTTCTTTTTGGAGCGTCAAATCGACCACCGATCCAACATAAAATAGACGTATAGACGGACTTCTATCAATGATTAGAAGTCCGTCTGTACTGGAAATATTTTTTTATATTGTTTGTTTCAGGCTCGCCTATACGTAAGTATTATTGAAATCCGCAGCTTTATCAAGCCTACAATTGACTGGTTATTGAATCAACGTTTTCCAAGTGGCAATTTTCCATCGTCAATGGGTAGCGGTTCTGGCGACAGATTGGTGCAATGGTGTCATGGAGCACCTGGTTTTGTACCCTTCAACGGCCAAGTCACACAACATTAACTATAATAATAAAGAAATCGCAGTAAGGAACCTTAGACGTGGCACGACTTTGTCTAGATTTCATTACTTTTTAGAGATAAACAAGCAGCTCCGTCGAGACTTGGCTAGTTTTTTACAGAATGTTTTTGGTGGGATTTCACTTCTTTTTGTAGAAACGTGGACATATTGATTTATTTTATTAGATTTTCTTATTTGACACAGTTTTTTTCTCATAGTAGAAGGGGGCATTACCATATCTCTAATACAGCTGAGACCAGCTGAGGGTTCTTCATTAGATACTTCAGACCTTCGATTTTTGACATCAAATGAGGCGGCCCACCAAGTTGAACATTTTTTGTAAAGGCGGTATGTCGCTATCTCTAATAGTTTGGTTGGGCTCTTGTGTTTTCTAATCAGGGTCACCAGGTACTCCAGATCTTCGATTATCCTAGTTTTTATAGTTTTCCCTTTATGTGGCCATTAAACCCTAACTCTGTACCAAATTTCAGCTCTCTGAGTTTATGGGAAGTACTAGTTCTATTTTGATGATCATGAGTGAGTGTCATAAATGCGAAACTTTGCTTTCGCTTAACTTCGGAACTAAATGACCTACAGACTTGAAGTTTTGGATTTTAAGTATGTGATTATAGCTTACTGGATGACGAAAATTTCTGCGTTCTGGTCTTATCCAGAGGTTCTCAAATAGGGGCCTGAAAATGCGGCGAAATGGTTCCAGTAAAGGATGGTACGGCAGTGTTTGCTTCGCGCTTGACTTGGCGGGGGCACTGCCGTGCCCCCTGATTGATGAGTTTATTTGTAGAGCACAAGGAGCAAGGCAGGTGCATAAAAATCTCATACTAGATTATTAAAATATATGGAGAAGTAAACTATGTAACAACCACATACATCTCCTTATTTAGCTGATATTTTCTAATCGTTATACAATGTACTTAATTAAACTGGTCTTAAACGTACAAAAATATTTCCCATCGCTTTAAAAAGAACTAAACGAGATTAGAGCCGCGAGCACGTCGTAGTTTCGAGGCAAATACTCTTTGTTCTTTGTTGTTAAGAAACAAGTACAAATTCAACGTTATGCGGCCGATCGATTGCCATAGTGCTGCCACGAATATGTAGTTCTTTAAATAGTTCCCCGTTTGGCGAGCGTGTGTTAGTTATTATTTCACGGTATTAATGGACGATCATGGGTTGTAAAGCGGCTGTCTGCCCGTGTAAGCCGAAACGAATCATCTTGTGTAACTGCTATTGTGGTTGATGACATAACGCTATGATGCCTGTTAGACACGCTTCGAACGTATCACTGCATTGTACTGATATTATGTTAAATTAAGTCTATATATTATTGAGACGCAGAAACGTGGTCCGTAACTATGCCTCATTATCATATGAAATATAAAACGGCTGTTCCGTGTGTGCATTTCTCTGCGTGAGAGATTCTAGAATTAGTACATCCGTAATAGAACAAGAGTTACCGATGTGTCTCTAAGGATCAACAAGTTGAAGAGACAGTGAGCATGTATAGCAAAACGTGACTCAAAAACCGATAGCCGTTGGGTCAAGAAAGATTTTCGAATGGACATTGCGCATCGAAAAACGCATCGTAAGACCTTTCACCCAATCGACATATTATCAGATAGACATCACAGAGAGCCGATGGATACAAGCAGCGCCAGTTCGTTCACTGTGGATCTCCAAGTGGGAATATAGGCCATATTCAGCAGTGGATATCCTTCGGCTGAAATTATGATGATGATGAATTATGAGCAGAAGTGCAATGTTGTGACGACGAATGTGAGATCGGAATAAAATTGCACTCACATAAGGAGTTAAGTTCGTTGGTTGAATAATAAAGGGTTCGTTGTGCACGTAGAGCGGAGGTCACGTCCAAGCCACCGCACGCACTGCGCCGCCTGCGCCAGTTCGACGCCCGCTCTAGCTGCAACTAGCACACGCCAACAAAAACAAACCAGCGCGTAACTCAAACGTACCTACATAAAGCATTCGCCTTTCAAATGCAAGTCATTTATAAATAGGAATTATCATCAATTACCGCCACAAACAATGCCATGTCATGAATATTGAAGGGGAAAGTCGGCACAAGTTAACAATATGAACGTGTGATAAATAAACATTTGTGACAACGCGGAGCCGAATCGAGACCTACGGAACATATACTTCCATTGATCCGCAACTAGATTGCTTCACCTTTCCCCAATTCCTTTCTCTTCCTGTTTTGTTCGCTGCGAACCAATAAATTATGTCTAATTTACTGTGTTAAAGTTCGGAAATGCTCGTCGTTTCATCGTGTGTAGATTGTATTGCGAATAAATCACTAGGTAAAATTAATCAGAGTACCGGGCTACGTTCACCAACATAAAGGATTTTTCTTGCTGATCACGACCGGCTTTTTTTTTAATTATACTTACGTCGGTTTGATAACAAGTTGCCTGCCTGAAATGAACGGGTTACTATAACTTATGAACGCTGGGAGCCCAACATGTTTATCAGCATCATTTTTTTTTTTTTTTGACATTATTCGGCGATCTTCTGTAAAGGTGGAAGAACTTCTCCAGTCGAGCTACATCGCCATACTTCTCTTATGCTAAAGGCCTGTTTTCTCTAAATATAATTCTGAACCATTTACGATCCTTGAATTCAATCGTATTGACATCGTATAGAATACCAGCACACAAACCATATTTTTTTTCATAATTTGGTTACCGCGGAACCCTACTTCTTTTTCTAAAATAAAAGTAGCCTAAGTTAACAGCAGCTATCTGCCAATGAAAGTTCCGTTAAAATCGGCCCAGCCGTTTCGGAGATTAGCGTACAGACAGACAAAAAGTCAAGTCAAGTGCGAGTCCGACTCGCGCTCCGAGGGTTCCGTAAAAAAATATTTTCACAAATTATTGTCGCAAAAAAAAGTATTTTTTTTTTGTCAAACTACAAATTTCCGATTTTCGGATTTTTTTCCTTTTCTTGTGCTACAAATTTGACGATTCTAGGTCAACTGGAAACCCTTTAGGTTTTGATTCCCTTGCGAGTGTCAAAATATATGACGTCGCCAGTCGTATCTTTTGATTGCGTTGACTTAGTGGTTTGATTTTTTCACTGTTCGAAAGAATTACAGACCTTAGTATTTGATATTAATTTCAGCTTGATCGTTCAACCCGTTCCTGAGAAAAAGGGACCTTGACAGACAGACGGACAACAAAGTGATCCTATAAGGATTTCGTTATTCCTTTTAAGGTACGGAACACTAAAAATTTAAAAAATATTTTTTGTTATAAGTACCGCGTATACATTCATATGCATTTAGTAAAAAACTGTTATTTGGACATTACAAAGACACTTCAATTTTATTTATTTGTGCAGATGATAAAAGTCATACAATTTTTTTACAATTCCTAATCACATTTCGTTCTCTACTGCGGACGATTAAAACGTTAACCGGCTACTGACCGAGATCAGCTGACATCATCAATCCGATAAATTGGCCAGGCCACCGAGTGCACTTAGCTTTCTAATTGATAAACTCTACTGGATATAAACACACCAATACAGCGCACCTCCACGCCTTGCCTTATTGGGACGGTGAATATAACATTTTGTATTTTAGAAGGGTTACCATCGCATTGTGTTGGCATTTGCTGTATAAATTTGCATGTATAATTGGTGAAACATGTGTCATAGCTTTTATGAATATACATATCAACACACCTGTCATCTATTGGAGTAGGCAGATACTTGATTAATCAAGCGCACACATCTTATTTCGCTTGTTGTATATTCCTTAGTTTTTTCATCAGTTCCGGGTGCTTATGATTTCGTTTTTTTTAATCCATCACGTCACTTATTTGATCAATTTGTGCCATATGTACCCTCTGCCGGAATCTCTTATCGGTTTTTAGTCGGTACACGTGTTTCGTCATTCTTTTGTCATTCATCTTTACTAATTGCACATTAGCATACTGTTATTAGCACATAAGCAGTTTTTAGCCTTTAACACTTTTTGTCAGTCTACATCATTTTTTATCGCGGAACATGTATTTTCGATTGCATTCATATTAATGTTAAAGAAGCGAGTGAGGTGTATAAGGGTCGAATCACGTGGCGCTCGGTTCTCTCTGCCTACCCCGCAAGAGATTTGGCGCGATAGATTCATATTAACTTCACACCTAGCTCATTAATTGCACAGATCAATAACCATATTTTCCAGCTTTTATGTCCTACCTATCCCGCGTTTTCCTGCTATTTTCGTAAATAGTAATCAATACATCTTACAACATAAAGCATGGTTGGTGTGTATATAAATAATGTATTGACTGTTTTCTGATAACTGTGTTACTGTATTCACTGTTTCCTGGTAAATAATAGTATGCTAAACACCGGGGGAGAAAAGGGTTACGACCGATTACCAATGAGACTGCAGTTTTACGGCATGGGCGATTTATAAGATAGACAATATAAGCGAGATGGAATGTGTAGACGGGAGAGAAGAAAGAATATCACTTGTAATGAACATGATTATATTGTAGATGACATAATGTCATATAAAAGACTCTAATGTTAGATACGAAATAATTTTGTGGACGTTATGTATCACCTATATAATAATATTTCTTTAATAATTAATAGAAACTTAGATAAAAATGCATTGCACCCTTTTCTACTTTTGAGCAGTTAATTGGATTTTTAATTTTAGTACTTATTTTACTTATTATTATATATATTCTAATTTACTTGGAGACCCAGATAATTTTATTTCAGCAAATTGTTTACAGGCATTGTTTATTTTAACCGATTTTAAAAAAGGAAGTGGCTTTATTTATTTTGCGTAAGTTTTTTTATGCAAGGTCACAGAGATATTTCGGGAACAACGCAAATGGACTACCTACTAAAACTATGTTTTGCTAATAGTGCCTACCTGTATATCTGAATTTGATCCTATATAATTTTGATAAAGTTAGCGTGATTCCATAAACAGTTGTTTAAGAAATTTGTGGATAAGTACCTACTTTTATGAGTCTTTGTTTTGTTTGTTACAATTTTTTATCAGCCTATTCCTTTCATGAACCTTTTGTAATTAACGTTGGTGATATAATGAAGATTTTATGATCATCTGAAAACTTTTTGAATAACAAAATTAAATCTACTTCATTGAAGTTAATTCCAGTAGAAAAATTACGATGTGTATACGAGTTCTTTGAACCTGGTTTCTCTATTATACTATAAGTACGTAAAAGTTTTTATAGGATTATTAAATAGCATAGAAATTGCTATCATTTGCGTGCAAATAGTACTTGTTCGTTTTTGTGTTTTTGTTGGTTGGCTCTCGATCTTCATCCGGAGTCCGTTTGGAGCGCAAAACAAAAAGTCTACCACAGTAATTATCTCGTTGCAGCGAAGGGTCGATCGATTGTTTGTTGCCCTCTCCGCCGGATGTTTCTATTCTATTTGTACTTGTTATGTTTTGTTCCGTAAGCGTTTGGCGGGATCGTAATGAATTATTAAAACAAACCTAGACCGGCATTTATTTTTTGTGTCTTCTGACCTATCTCCTTCGTTCCTAATGGGCAGTTTAGAGATCACGCTTGGCACTTTCATTTTGACTATGGATTTGAATATACCTAGTCTTGCCATAAATACAGACACAAAGAAAAAAAATTCTATTGCACATAACATTTATTACTTTTACAGTGTGTTAGTTTAATACATTAATATAAACAATTTAAAATATAAAAAGCTTATTCGAAGTGGTCTCCTTGGCTGCCATACAGTCCTTTAAACGTTGAGGCTAGTTATCAATAGAAGCACGCACTCTTTCCATGGGAAAATTCTTCACTGCCAATCGTACGGATTGTTTTAGGGACTCCAAATTATCATAGCGTTTAGAGCAAGCCGTGCTCTCTAAAACTGACCATAAATCAAAATCCAGCGGATTAAGATCGGGACTAGACGACGGCCAGTCTTCAGCTCTGATGAAGTATGAAACGTTTGTTTCCAACCAAGACTGCGTAGACCGAGCTTTATGACCCGGCGCTGAGTCTTGCTGGAAGGACCATTCTTGGTCATGCTGTTGTTAAGGGGCTTCACTACCTTCTCAAGAATGGTACCTTGATACACTTGTGCCAATGTTTTGATACCTTTTTCACAAAAGTATGGCTCAGTCACTCCTTCATAGCTGATACCCCCACCAAACCATCACTGAAGTCGGATAGTGCCCACGTTGCACTCAGTCGACTAATTGGGAAGCTTCCTCAGAGCTTTGAGCATAAATACGGTCATTTTATTTGTTAAAATGTTGCTCAATTGTAAAAATTCTCATCCGTAAACAATTTTTTTCTGTGACCTCCCTTTGCATACCGCTTCAGTAGTTGTTTCGATTTTACCACCCTATTCTTTTTTAAATTATCAGATAAGAAATGAGCAGTATGTCTTTTATAGGCTGCAAGCACTATTCTTCGTTTGAAAACTATATTCTATCCCACCTAATATATCCATTGATTATTTTTCAAAACCATTTCATCTCAAAATAAAATAGAAATGATCCAATTCTCTATGTCATTACATGAAACCATAAACTAAAATATAGAGCAGCTCGTGAGCCAAATGCGTCATATATCCTTTAGCAGTTTCGACATGCCGATAAACATTCTGATGCTAAATCAAAGAAAACATTGACGTTTATCTATGGAGCGGACGCTGGAACGTTTGCTTTTCACTTATAGATTTAGTACACAAGCGGCGCTGGTAGATCGTAGCGGTATCTTGTGTCATCTAGGGCTTTCTAGTGAAATCCTCTGGACCTCGCCGCCTCGTCCAGCCGTGACCACGCATTCATATTCGCCGAACTCTGTCAATGTAATACGAGACTAGGATTCGTATTTATAAGATTTGATACTTTGAGTAGGGATATATTACAAAGCGTCCACTGAAAACATATCATACATATTATGCTCTTTATTTTGAATAGGCGAGATTCTAAATTAGACTGTATATTCTGTATTATGCCATTTCTGTGCCACAGTAAACCGATTCATTTAGAACTCTCTGCTCTGTCTCGTGTAACCAAAGACTATAAATAAATGCGTCGCGCCCAATTATTTGTATTTTGACGAGCTCGGGGTGGCGCAGTGGTGAAACATGCGTACTTTGACACCGACGCTCGTGGGTTCTACAATACAGGACAACTTTTGTGTGCATGAACATATCTGTTTGTCTTGGTCTGGGTATTTTTAAGAGAGGTAGGGTGCATCAAAGCAACACATTTGGGGATATACCTCCACCTCACAGAAAACCGCAACCAAATAACAACTCCCTAGAGGGTTGTGACTGAGGTCACCAGTAAGCTCCTTTGGAGTTGCTGTGTTAGCGGCAGAGGTGGTATAACACGAGTAATACTTAATGTAATGCAAGCTTATATACATAGTTTATAAGCTACCCGACGTTGTATAAAAAAAAATCTGTATGAATGTATATCTTCGCGCCAAGTCCCTTGCGGGGTAGGCTGAGATATTCGAGCACCTCGTCTCACACGTCACTCGCTTCTTTAATATTCACAGCTCTTTTCATGTACGCTCGCCTATTTCTAGGGGTCCTAATATCACCTTCAGGTAAAACACGACCAATTTGGTCATGGCTACATAATTCTACTTTGTACCTTGCATTCTTGTACCTACATACAAGAACCAACGGGATTTGCCTTTTCTTAACACTCTCTTTCAGACCAACTATCTTTCTTACATCGTCATTACGGATGCAGTCAGCTAACGTTAGGTCATAAATTTGTATGTAAATATGTTTTTTCTAAATACGTACTTATACTTCCATTGCATATGCACACAAATATTTATCTTGTGCGGCATCAAAAGGCGTCAACTTCATCCAAATAAAACACAGATTTTAGGGTTCTAAAAACTTTGTAGTTTTATTGGATAGATGTGAATATGGTATCGAACGTGTTCATTGTCGTTCACGGATTGTAACACTATACGTCCTGTGGCCGTCACGACTGCCCTCGCACACTTTCCATCTCACGATTGGCCTATTTAGAACAAAATAGCGACAAATCAAACTTTCATCATGTTCGTCGACAGTTACTATTTTGAATAAGTACTTTCTATTAGTACTTACATCTTATTATCTACATTTAAAAAGTCGTAGAAGGTGGAATTTGTACATGAAATACTATTTGGTATAGATGCAGTCCGATTCTACAGAAGTACAGAAGTCAATAGGTTATTTAAAAAAATATCAGTTTTATACAAACATTACTGAAGGGATTTTGATGAAATTTAACACGGTGATAGCTTAATCAACACGTAAGTTGGGAGCACAAGACACGATCCTTACACGTTTCGCTCGTTTCTTTAACATTCATAGCTTTTTCATACTTGCTTGTAAGCAACGTGTAAACTTCTTTTTATTTAATAAATATTCAAAGTTCCTGTACGACTTGAAAAATCTTTTTACACGGACGGAGCTGGGGTCAATCAGTTAGTCAATAACATAAAGCGGGGTAAACTTATTTGTAGTGAATAAGTTTACCCTGCTATATGTTGAAACCTACCCAAGTCGATAAATATCTGTAGTAGGCATTTTTTTCAAATCACTGATTGAATTGTAATAATAATAATAACATTTATTTCGAAAAATATGTTAAAAACAGATCGGAGTTGCCCTGACCCTACACTTGGCTAGGCCTGTGTCGCGTCTAATGAATATTACAGAAAATACAAATAAAATAAATAATAAATTCTGATAATATTTGACCGTATAGATATTTTGAATCTTGAAGAAAAACATTAGGTACCTGACTTTTTATAATACCGTACGAGAACACGAATAGTTCCACAAGCGTAACTATGTATTATTTTACTAAGATACCATAATTTATCTGTATTATATTTGACTTGTAAATACCTAGTCAAATACTAATCATGTTGACTCTAAAAATTCTCAGGAAAGTTTGTCATTTTTTGTCAAATTATGTTGTTGTGAACTAAATACATACAAATACAGCGTTTGACCAAGGATAGTGTCAAACGCTGTATTTGTAATGGACTCAATTGACATGTCCGCGGCCGCTTATCTTGATAAGTCAGTAGTTTTATCAGAGTCAACGAACTTTCAGGTGAGAAATTGAGAAAGCGGTAAATAAAGTTGTCTAATAGATTTATCGATGTCATGTGCACTGAATTATCAAGTCAGGTCGTATCTCCTGTGAAGTGTATTCAAAAGCGACATGCACATACGCCGCCGCCCCATGCAGTGCAGCTGATGAGACGCGCAGTCATGCAGCACTGCCAGACCGGGAGGTAGCGGCGAAACGAAGCTGGAAGGTGTAATTACAATTTTAATACCATCCTCGCCTACCACCCACATTTAATTTATATCCAAACATGCATATTATTTTTTCATGTTACTATGTGCATAATATTACGATTATGAGTGATGTTTTACTTCAGTTCGCACGGGAACACTTGCGCTTTCGCCCGACGCGATTAATTACCGATGTTATTCAACACGTGGTGCATTATTTCACGCTCCGCATGGCCGACAGTTTTCCGGTGCAGCTTGCGTCCGCACTACGATTCCCAAGGCGGATTACTGAGCGTTTGTAGGGTTCCGTACCGAAACGTGCAGACGGGGCCCTGATACTAAGGTTTCAAGGTTTGTCTACCCTTCTGTCAGTCGCAGACCTATATCTTTTGAAAGTATGTACTATAGTCGCTGGGCATGTAATGGGCTGATAACTAAAAACAAGAAAAGGTAAAAATGAAGGGTGTCCTCATACAAAAAACACGTTCGGCACGCAACGAGTTAAACTAAATTATTAAGAAATATGTAGTGTCAAAGAGATACAATAATATAGTGGTACGGACGCCTTCCTATGCAAGTCAGACTCGCACTTGGCCCGCTTTTACAATTTTAGCCGCGTACGCTTTACGCCATAATTTGAAACGCCGTGTTTGTGATGCGTGACGCAATATTGTAACTCGACCTAACCCTTTTATAGAATGTCGTTGAGTTAAGATGAGTATGTTTTTATAAGACCTGACATTGAAAGTGTTTTGACACGAAAACGTCTTTCCGCTGGTGGTGATGAAATACTGAAATTCTTCTACAGAGTTGTGTTTGTTGAAAAAATAATTCCACATTGCAGAAAATCATATCCTAATAACAATCTTGGAAAAGTTGTTTAAATTCTCCATTGAGACTATTGGCTAGGAAGCTAGAACAGCTAAGAGCTGATCACGAATTACACAAAGTACGATTGTAATTCTTATTATCTTCTGGTGATCTGTAATACAGGATTATCCTAAATCAGACACCAGCTCCTTACAAACAGATTTAATTAAAACATTTGGTGAGGACAACAAACGAGAGGTGTGCTGCGCTTTCTCCAAAGTTAATCGCGGCGTTATGCACTTAACGCTTCTACCCCTTTAGCATATCACATTTTAGAGTGATGTACTCTATCGACTCATCTCTAGACGGCCCATGAAGGCAAGCCAGAGCTGAGAGTCCTGCGGGCCCTCGTGAGTTTCCACTCCGACCGACGAAGACACTCCGGAGACGAAGGCCCTGATCGCGTCTCTGATGGTGGTGGTGTCGTTACGCACCAACAGCTCGCCACAAGCTGCACTGTGGGGTAATTATTATATTATATTGTGAATAAAATAGTTAAGTGAATAAAATTCATTTCATTCATTTAAAGTCGCTTTTTATGAATTTTACTTAAAGTTTTTCCTGAAATCTTCACTAATATTGGGATTATGGGATCACCATAGCAATTTTGAATCCAAACCGACTCATGTTTTTTTAATAAATACGAACTAACCTTCGTATCTTCACTATGTTTTTATGGAATCAAATTAAGTTAAAAAGAAAAGGCTATAGCTGAATTTAATTTCATAAAAGATTTTATGCAATTAAATTCAGTTGATAGAATGCAGTTCTAGTGTAGTCATTATCTACTCGTAACACTGCTTAAATAGTTTAACCTGTGAAATAACGCGGTGAACGTAATTTTAAAATATTTATTACTAAACTGTAAAAAAAGTATGTAATACACCTAAACAGTTTAATTTCGAACAAATGCGAGATCTTTCTTCGGCGGCGTTGTAACATAAACGAAACGAATTATTTATAGCTGACTCATTGGATAAAGACAAGCGACAGTCCAAATGTCTACGAGAAAATAACAACGGAGCCCTTAACCTACTAAAATCATCCTGATACTACTATCGATGTACAGCTATGAGATTACCATTTTAGTAACAAAGACCTAGTATTGTCTTAGGTTTTCGCGATTATTACACATTGAAATTAAACTATTTTAATTTAAACGCTTTGCAGCGTTCGAAACGTCAGGTTTCAACAAAATAAATAAAACACGCGATACTTCCGTTAAAAATAGTTTAATTTCAATAACAAAGACCTGTTTGGATCTGTTGAAAGTTTAGCTCAACGTAGCTCCGCGAAGCTGTACTGTGCCTACTCAACTCAACCAAACTCAATCATTTTTACAAAAACGTTGTATTTGCAATGGCACTAAAAATTTATCACAAATTATCTAAACATACAAGGGTATATAAAAACCTAGGTAAATTCATAAGTACTCTCCTTCCAATTACGAAATCTCATTAAAATTATGTTGATTTACTATAATAAATTAAAATAAAATTTCCCAATAAATTCAATGCTAATCATTTGTATCGTTTATAGGTTACCGTAAAAATTACTGTTTATCCTATTACTTACTCTAAACAAGCAAGTCTTGCATTTAAATAAACATAATATTTGTGTCTTCAAAAAGGATTCTAACGATTTGGATCACATTTTGAACGTAGAGAGATACACATTTTGTAGATAGATGTGTTTTGAAAATGAGATTTTTCACAAAAAAATAATAAAAAAGCAAAGCTCGGACGTTCAATTGATGTACTCGTATCTATAGGTATATGTGAAACGTTTACGTAGAGATTCGTTATGGGTCAATAACGCGGGTGGACGCCCGAGGTCTCAAAAAAAACCAAAATTGTTTTTACTTATTTAATAAAATAATTAAAATTACAACTTATATTGAAAGTAAAATTATGTGAGACCGAACCGAAGTTGGGAAACGGAATGAATTAAATTGTCGCACGGCGATCACAATGAAAATGCTGCATCGGCGTTTCATCATTCAATGCAGCTGCAGGGTGTCGTAACTCGGCGAAGTAGCCGGAACGGTCGTGGCGTTGTCAGCAACTTCCATGTATTAGGGATGCGTAACACCTCCCCCCGTAGAACAGCGACTATTGAAGACTTTCGTCAAAAATGGAGCTGGATGCTGCTCAGGATCTATTCTGGTAGTCGTTGCAATAGTATCCATCTCGTGCATTTCTGGTTGGTTCGAGTCAACCATTGTCTTCGCTTTATTCGAGCGATATTTTCGATACATCAGGGCAACAGTGAGGGCAGTTGCACTGAATAGTACGGTGTAAGTTGGTATCGTCGTATGGTATAAACTGTAGTCAGTATTCGTCTTGATGTCTATAGGATGTTGCATAGAGACTTTCGTGCTGACTGCATATAGCTCGTCGAGATTTATGGAGTTTAACTTGAATAAAGAAGGTGGTTGTACGGTAGGTATGATGTCTTTAGGGATGTCGATAATCTTCAGAACTTGTCCCTTCATGTGGTTGTTAGAGTTAAGAATTGTGAACTCTGGAGTTGCGAGGTAACAGTTATGCGGGATAACGGCGAGATAACTGCCATGAAGTTCCTTATATAGATCTTGTCCACAAGATAAGTGAACTTTGGTTGGATATGGAAGGCTGATGGTAAAATGCCTATCGTCTAGTTCTTCAAAAGCTGGCTTTTGTAGTGATATCTTGACTGGTTTGCAGACCTCTGTCTTCTTCTGAGTGGTGATGAGTTGCTGGATGCAATCTGGTGATGATTGGCTGTGCACGCTGGAGACCTCGTCACAGAGATACCATTTTTGGGTCTTCGGGCATTCAGCCTCTATGTACCTGAAGTCTTTCTCGTATATTGCTAGGAATGGGGAAGGCGGCGTTAGGATTTCAGAGTTATTATTGGGGATTATAGATAATTTATATAAATCATATATTTGGGTAAGGACAACTGGAAATTTATATACTATCATAATTTCATTATTAGAATAATATGAACCTACTTTAATTATATTATAATATTCTCTTAAATCTACGTTTATTATTCTATCAATGCCATATAAGTTCTGTAATTTAGTTATGAGTGTACGTAATGAATTTAGATTTAGAATAGAATGATGCATTGTTTTCGCTCTTATAAAAGCTAGAATATTCTGTAATCTATCTAACTCTTGGGAAATATAATCGACGTTATCTCCTAAGATAAGAAACGTTTGAGCTAGGTGAGCATACTTAATTAAATCTGTCTCTCTATTGGGATCTGATTGATTAATCCTAGATAATAGTTCTCCTATTCTATTCTGGTTATCTACTACCTTATCTATTATTTTTGCATAACGAGCCATCCACTCTTTAGTTAGACTGATATGACTGTTATATTCTGTAGCTATTTTATTCTCGTTCTCCTGTAATGACTTAATAGCCTGATCATAACGTAGGGCATCGGTGTAGTCCAGATTGCCAGTTATACTTTTCACTACGGATCCTAGTCCATCAATGAGTCCTCTTTTAACGCGATTGGTTTCAAATGACTCTAACTGTTCAGACACACTTTGAAGCTTACTTCTCAGATAGTTAATATGGGGTTCAAATAGTGAAGAAGTCTTATTGTTAAGTTCTGGGCTTATGCTAGCTAGTTGATTGTTAACTGAATAAACTTTATCTTGCAATTCTTGAAGATTAATACTCTGAATGAAGGAGTGATAATGGGATATTAACTTAGTAGGGCCTAATTTAAAGGGGAGTATACCAGGGCCGTCTCCGAGATTCTCAAGGGTTATCTCCTGCATGAGGGCCGTCTGCAGGAGGAATTGGAGCATCAGGAGGTTCCTGTAACAAATTTGCACTCTTTGGTACCTTCTTCAGCCTAGATTTTGCTATGGGACCGGATTTTTTCCGTGTATAAATATGGATAGGAAGGTTAGCCATAACTTTGTCATGAGTGTAACGTGGTGCTAATTTCTGTCGAGAGGCTAAGGGGTTCTTTATAAAAATTTGCTGCTCCGGGGAATACTCAGATTCTTTCTCACGGTGCTTATTTAGTCTATTAGTTAATTCAGTACGAGATGAGACACCAGCATCGTGTATAAGGTTATATACTATGTTCATCCTATTTTTATGTTCTGTAATGTACTGCTGTAGCAAGTGAGCCGTCAAATCTATATTAATGGGATCACGAGGGTCATAGTGCCCTGTGATTACATCTAGGGGCTTACATTTTGTGAAGCTGTGTATGGAATGGTTGTAAGCCAGAAGGGCATATGGCATTAGATTAATAGTTGACTCAGTCTTATGTTGAAGTTTCAGAATACGGAGGTGCTCTAGGATGGTTGAATGGAACCGTTCAACAATTCCATTTTCGTTAGGGGCATGGGGTGCAATCCTATGATGTTGAATATTGTGAAGTTTCACAAATTCTGACATTAGTAGGTTTGTGAACTCTGGCCCATTATCGGAAACTAAGGTTGTAGGTAAACCGTGGTGAGTAGAATATATGAGTAATGCTTGAACAACGCTTACTGCAGTGCCATCTCGCAAGTAATAGGCTTGAGCATATTTAGAAAATGCGTCTACTATGGTCAAGAATTTTTCGCCTTGAATAGTCAAAAGATCTATATGAACTAGTTCAAAAGGCTTACTGGCAGGCGGAACTACGCAAAACTGCTGTTTCACAGGGTTGCGGTCGTACTTCGCCTGTCCGCATATTGTGCAATCATTTATGAATTTGGTAATGTGTTCACGCATTTTAGGCCAATAGTACTTGTGAGATAACGCTAGATAGCATTCGTTTATACCTCGATGATTGGTCTTACCATCATGATATTTACTAATGATATCTTGCTGTTTAAGGTATTCTCGCACATTTTCTGACTCCCTTTTAACTAATATAAGACTCATGGCTGAATTTTTAAAGGTACGCTGAATAATTGGTATTATTGAGTACATAGCTGTAGGCGGGTTAATTAATAGACCAGTCTTAATTTTAGGGTGCACGTATTCACGTATCGCGTTAACAACGTCCTCCTGAAGGCTAGATTGTGAAACTTGGATTGAAAATCTCGAATGGGTATCAAATGGTTTCGTAGCGACTGTCCTGCCTTTAATATCGCCGACAACGGTCAAGACTATTTGTCTAGCAAACTTATTTAAGGGGTCATCTGTAATCGGGACCTCCAAGATGGGATCTTCGGCGTCTGTATGAGCCGTGATGGTTCCAGAATCATCTGCACCTTCCGGTACTGTTAAGGTTCTAGAATCATCAAGAGGGTCTTTCTCGGATATATTTACTGCGATTGAATCGGCTATCTCGTTATTAATCTCCACGCGGGATAAAGCGTCTGCATTTGTATTATTTTTTCCTTGCTTATATATGACGGTATAGTCGTATTCGCTCAATTTTAAGCGCCATCTTGTGAGTCTCGAATTAGGCTCTTTTAAATTCATTACCCATTGTAAGGGTTTATGGTCCGTTATAATTTTGAATTTTCGGCCAAACAAATAAGGTCTGAAATACTTTGTCGCCCAAACGATAGCCAGTAATTCTTTTTCAATAGTGCTATAATTAAGTTCGCTAGAGTTCAGAGTTCTTGATGCGTATGCAATTGGTTTGTCGGAACCAACTGGACCTTGGGATAAAATAGCACCTATTGCGACATTTGAGGCATCAGTAGTCAGCAAAAACTCTTTATTAAAGTCAGGGTACTGTAGGATAGGGTCATTAATTAAAAGAGTCTTACAATGTTCGAAACAATTAATATAGTTTTGGTTTAGTGTAATTTTACTACCCTTCTTAAGACACTGAGTTAGGGGCTTAGTCAAGCGCGCAAAATCAGGGATGAACTTCCTGTAATACCCTAGTAATCCGAGAAAACGTTTGATTTCAGTGGGGGTCTTAGGTATAGGATATTTAGAAATAGCTTTAATCTTCTCAGGGTTAGGTTTTACACCTTCAGCACTAATCACATGCCCAAGGAAGTCGGTTTCCAGCTTCAGAAATTCAGATTTGTCTAGCTGAATTTTGAAGTTAGAATCTCGAAGTCTTTTAAATACTCTTTCTAAATTTACCATGTGTTCCTGAAGGGATGTGCTATACACTATTATATCGTCCAGATATACCAGGCAAACATCATTTTGAAGGTCTTTAAGTACGTTATCCATAACCCTTTGAAAAGTTGATGGAGAATTCTTTAAACCCATGGGCATCCTTAAAAACTCATAATGCCCATTTTCGACATTAAATGCGGTTTTATGTATATCCTGGGGGTTCATCTCTACCTGATAAAATCCACTCGCTAAATCTAGCGTAGTGAAGTACTGGCACTTGCCTAACTTGTCTAGTACATCTGTGATGTTAGGGATAGGATATTTGTCATCAATCGTTTTCTCGTTAACCTTTCTGAAGTCAATTACTAAGCGCCATTTGGTTTTGCCTGAAGCGTCGGCTTTTTTGGGGACAACCCAAATAGGAGAGCTCCATGCAGAATCAGATGGACGTATAATATTCTGTTCTAGCATTTTACCAATCTGATCTTTAACTTCCTGTCTATGCACATACGGGTATCTGTAGCTTTTAGTATACACAGGAGCTTCATCCGTAGTCTTAATGCTGTGTTTTATCTTGTTGGTAAAGGTTAAAGCTTCACCTTCAATATAGAACACATCTGCGTAACGCTCACATAACGTTCTTAAATTAGCTAGCTCTTCTGGGTTTAAATGTTCAGTACGGAGCTTAGGTAAAATTTGTCTAGCGCGGTCTGACAAATCAGTGCAATAACTACGTTCAAACTCGATATTGAACATTTGCGCGGATACAGGGTGGTCCATGGAGAATATTAAGTCATTAGGTGTAGGGTTAGTAACTTCGACCCATCCGCGATTATCCTTTACTTCCGTCAAGCAGTCAGAAATATGGCAGCCACACATCATTTGGTTAGGTACTAAAACTTCACCATCCGTAGTGTTAATAGGTAGCCTAACTAACTTTGAAGACTGTGCCGGGATAATATCCTCATAGAGGTTGACATCACATGAGTCGTGCATTTTAATAGGAACAGATGAGTTTCTTGTAATCAGAATATTATTTTTTAGATCAATGTTAGACTCCCAACTATTTAACAAATCGAGCCCTATGAGGCCATCGAAGAAGTTATGAAACTTGTAAACGAATAGCGTAATGTCACCTTCTTCGTTAAATTCTGAAAAACATGGCAGTGTGATAGAAAAATAATTTTTACTTGTTGCATGAACGTTGGTTACCTCGAAGGGGTCATATTTCAGTGGGATATGGCGGAAGTATTTTTCTACTGCTTGTGGGCTTATGAAAGGTTGGTTGGCACCGGTATCAACGAGGAATTTAAGCGGGGGATTATTAATCTGAACATATACAAGTCGCCTTTGCGTCTGTAGATTTAATTCTATTTTGGCCTTTCGGACTTGGGGTCCTTCTGAAAATTTTCATTATTTTCAGGAATTGGAACTTGGCCGATTTCTTCTACTATAACACTTTCAGTATGATTATGGGGTTCATAATTACTAGGGAGGTAATACTCGGGCTGATATTCATAATCACAGTACACATGGTCATAATAGTCATTATCATAGTCATAATCATAATAAGTATCATATCCCTGGTCAAACTCATTAAAATTCATCTCCCGGGTCTTAAAGTAATTTGAAGGCGGCGGATTTCCGAATTTACGCCAGTCATGTCCTGATGGTGGTAAAGGTTTGGTAACAAAATGACTGACGCCACTCATAGGTGTAGGACGCGAGAACCTATTAAAATTGGGCGGCTGTTGTTGCGGTTTTGTATTTAATCGGAACGCGTTACTCTGTGGGCTATAGTTCGGTGGTGGAGCGCGGAACATTTGTTGGGTACGGCTAGGGCCAATAAATTGGGGTGCTGGATTAGGATTCCAACCTTGAGAGGGTTGAGGGGGTAGGAACTGACGTGACGTACCGGGCACGTTAAATAAATTATTCTGTTGCCTCGGTATCTGAAAACCTTGACTGCCGATAGGCTTGGGCATAGAAAAATTATTTAGTGGTAAGTTAAATGGTCTAGGTTGTTGGGGTTGCCAATCACTCTTACTAGGGGCGCTTACATTGCGTTGCTGCAAATAAAGGGTATTAAGTTCATCCTGTACAAACTCTAACGCTTTTTCCATGCTTTCGGGTCGCATGCAACGAATCCTAGATCCTAATGGGTCCTTAAGGCCACGTAAATAACATTGCAAAGTAAGCTTCTGATATAACTTTCGCTTAGCTTCAACGGTGGTCTCAACAGTTTCGTGTAAATTAACATAAGTCATAATTGTGCTAAATAAACTTTGACAACGCTCGTAAAATTCTTGGGGGCTGCTAGAGCCTTGACTCTGTAGTGATAAATCATTATAGAGGGCTGTTTCGTCACGATGATCCGCGAAGTTATTAATTAGGGCGGTGCGTATACTACTCCAATTTTCGGGTATGCCACTAGAGTTAATAAGCCTAGCTGCTGGTCCTGTAACTTTATTTAATATGCCGTTGATGAGTGCTAAGTTCGCTAACTCGTGTCCGGGCGCTGTATTAAAATGCGTAACTACTAATCGGTCGCACAGGTTGAGAAACCGTGTCAGAATATATGGGTTTCCATCAAACTCGGGCAATAATCTAAGTGATTTATAAATAGTATCAATTTCACTGTCAGACATTATACCGCTAATATCTCTACGCTCGTCTAACTTACTTGCACTTTTCCTATCACGACTACTACTTCTAGATTCGCGGGGATGAAAAATTTTAGAACCGGGCATTTGACATACACACTAAAAATAATTATAGCGACACTGTAATTTTATAATTTTATAACTACACATATATATAAAATTATATAGAAAGGATAATTATAAAGGATAATATGTTAAGGATAATCCTAATAGAAATAGGGGTTAGCAAATACTTGAAAGATTCAAGGTACTTACAGCATAATTTTGGTATTTTTGACAATCGAAGTCTGGATCACCTCGGCTTCCTCCCGTCACTTTCACGTAAGTTCGATAACGTCACACAGCGGCTATGCGGAGCCGACAGGATTCGATGCGTGAGTCCTTTCGCGCCGCGTACTGCTATGACTATCCTTTAAGACTGCGCCAATAACGCGGGTGGACGCCCGAGGTCTCAAAAAAAACCAAAATTGTTTTTACTTATTTAATAAAATAATTAAAATTACAACTTATATTGAAAGTAAAATTATGTGAGACCGAACCGAAGTTGGGAAACGGAATGAATTAAATTGTCGCACGGCGATCACAATGAAAATGCTGCATCGGCGTTTCATCATTCAATGCAGCTGCAGGGTGTCGTAACTCGGCGAAGTAGCCGGAACGGTCGTGGCGTTGTCAGCAACTTCCATGTATTAGGGATGCGTAACAGGTCTTCATAAGTTTGTAAACAAATCTCTTACAGACAATTTAAAAATAAATAACATTTTCAGTTTTCTATCGCCATAATGTAACTATCTAGTCCGGCCATACGTTCTGTTACAATTTTTTTTTATGAAGTAATCTAATCTTACGTACATAGTTATAGCAGTCTCAGCAAAAAAAAAGTGATTATATTCGAAATTGTCACCTTTAGCTTTGATACAGGCCTTTAACTATCTGGCCACGAATCTATGAATTTACACACTATTTTCATGGGAAATTTAGTCACTTCTTGCTCCAGAGATTAAGCTTTGTGACTCCTTGACAAGACACCCCCCACCAAACTATTTCAGACGTAGGATGATGACCACCTTTCCGACCACTTGGGCGGCTTTTTTAGAACTCTGTGCGTACACTTTGCTTGTTGTAGTGGTGTTCAATCGTGAAAATTTTTCATGAGCAAAGAGGATATTTCTGTGACTTTCATCTGCGTATCGGTACATATCGGACAGAAGACGTTTCGATCGATCCATTCTCTTCGACTGTAGTGATTGATTTAGCGTGTCCTGTAATATAGGCGATGAGCGCCGAGCTTCAGTTCTTGTTTTACATGACATAGTCCTAGCGGGAATCTTCATTTCTCACGATAAGATTTTTTTGTTTCCTAATGGAGTTTCGGCGAATTTTGGCTTTAACAGCATTAACAGTCAGTAACAGCATGCGGTCGCCCCGATCTTTTATGGTCTTCAACAGAGGAAGTGTTGGTATATCTGTCGATAGTACGATATACGAACATACGGCTGATACCAAACTTTTGAAGTATCTTGAATATATCCGAGGGCTCAATACCTACTTTGTGCAAGGCAATCATTGCAATCCTATTTTCTTTAACACTCCATTCCATATTGTAATTTGATAATAAACACGAAAAAATATATAAAACGGCGGGAAATCGAAAAAAGTTTTTAACTTAATAAAGGTGTTCCAAATTCAAAATAATTAAACAGTTGAATAAAAGAAAAGTTTCTATGTAACAGTATTTATGGCCAGACTATAGTAGCTACATTTCATTTAAGTATTGACAATTCATTTCAAAGCCCAATTAAACGTTGATTTTGGTTAATCAAATTGGATTTGTCATTGGACTCTATTGTGACCGCTGTTTTAATTTACCTATGTTAAATAAATATTAGTGCACGATAATTTTACTATCGCCCATTGTATTATTGTAGTTTTAATATACATATTTGAAAATTTTGTGTGACAGAACATAGTATAGTGATTTTATAATATTATTGACATCAGTATTATACCCGTATTTACTAATAAATTAATTGAATTGAATTACTTACGTATCCGCAGGTAATATGTTGAAAGCTATTTTACTTTATAAGCATATGCTGCAATCAGCCTACGCGCTTCAGTTGCGCCTGTGGAGATTTTTCTTTCATATGAGAAATAGCTTTTTGATGTTTATTTTATATCAATCTTGTGTCCAAAACATATTACTTCGAAATATTTCACCTCAAATAATAGCAATAGTTCGTAGTTCTAATTCTCTGCACGTCTTTCTTTATTCTTCCTTTTCCTCTTATTGTTTTCTACATTCAGTTACTAAACTGAAGCTGTTGTCAAAATTTCATAACTCTAATCGATTTTCGACTTGGTTCTCAGCCCCCGCTATCTTCTAAACACGCTCTACTTTCTTCAGTCCGTTATTTTTGCCACGTTTTGATCTCCCATTTCTTTTCTTCTATTCTCTTCCCTAAACCATGCCTGCCATCCATATTGAATCGATTTAAAGAATATTTTATAATCTGCAAGGGAACTCCATTTTTAAAAATCTTTCTTTATGCCACCTCTACACACTAAAAGAAATGATACTCGTAGTTTAGGCTGTGCATGCGATTTATAAGCCAGTCAGAGGTACGCTGTGGTGCATTCTGGGGATTACCAAACGAGACTCTAGTAAAAGAGAAGTACAGTACAGAGATAATTGTTTATTTTACACATTCGGGGGCAGTCACCGCGTACATAAGTCAGGTTAAGCGATGATAACGACATCTATAAGCAATCCTGTTGAATATAAAAGGTATATGTCTTAAGAATGATTTATTTTAAATTTTTGAAGTGAATAGGCACGTTACACGTCACTTCTTTAGGCACGTTAGTAGTAGCTACTATGATGGGGAAAAACACCGATCTCGCGGTACCGTCACGCTCAGATATATGTATGTATATATATATATATGTATATGTACATAGATGTGTGTAAAATTGCCTTGTTGTTATTATTATTTTATTACTACGTACTACGTCGGGAGGCATACAAGCATGCGGCCCACCTGATGTAAAGCGGGTACTGTAGCCTATTAGCGCTTGAGATATATTAAATATCACTCGCGCGACTGAGGTCCCCAGTAAGCACCTTGGGAGCTTACTGGTGACCTCAGTCACACGCAGGAACACAACAATCCTCTAGGGAGTTGTTATTTGGCTGCAGTTTTCTATGAGGTGGAGGTATTTCCCCAGACGGGCTGCTTTGATGCGCCCTACCTCTCTTAAAACATCCAGCCAAAGACAAACCGACATGTTCATGCACACAAATATTTGCCTTGTGTGGGAATGGAACCCACGAGCGTTGGTGTCAAAGTCGCGTCATTCACGACTGAGCCATCGAGCTCGTCGAAAATTATTAAAATATATTTATAAATTTGTTTGTATTATACAGATCATAATCATTCTTTTTTATGTAAAACAGCGAAGTAAATGAAAATTTTATTAATTTATTATTGACAGACTTTTTTTTCTATTTGCTGTTATAGAATAAAGTATACAGAAATCTATAGAATTATATATACCATAAGAATACTACATAATAAGAAATTTGGTTAATAACTTTCCTTACGGTAATTGCTCGGGTATCCGTATCGTTTCTCTAAGAATGTACCATTAAGTATCTATAGACAATGACATTTACGGTATCCGAGATCGAATCCAGTGTTTTTTCATTGCAGATCGCATGTAACATTCTGAGCACAATAATCGTAAAAGCTGGTCCCCTTGTCGAGAAGTACGCAAACTGTCCGCAGGGTGATAAAGGAAAATGCATTACTTCCCCGGCGAGGGCGAGAGGGGGTTTCCTTAAAGCAGCCCTTCAAAATGGCGGCTCTGGTCATTAATGCTTGGCTCAGGAGCCCAAATTTAAAAGTCCACTTCCAACTTAGTTATTACTCAGTAATAGTGACGGCTAGATAAGGATGAGGTATTCGTGACAAATATTTTTATGCTGAGCGTTGAAGAAAGTGAATAAATTATGGCGATTATAGTGAATTGTTTGACCTTTGTCAATGACAGTTAGCCTAGTGATATCTGAAGGTAAAGCAGTAATTTTGTTAGCTTGTCTCATTCAGACAAGGGGGGGGGGGGGGGGGGGTAAATCTGGCCTTCGATTTTTCTAGTCTTTACTTAATCTAATTTTTACTTTTCTACACAAATTTATATTATGTGAATCCGCAGAAGATTATAAGAAACTTGTGTTCCAACTAATCATGTGTTTCGTCCAAGCTCCCCATAAATTATAGAATACCGAAATTATACAAAGATAGGTTAACCTAACTTATGAATAATTAATTAAAATTCTTTGCGCTACACTCTGAAATGTTGTGTGTTTCATCACTAATAATGTGTTTCATCCAACCTCCCCATAAATTATAGAATACCGAAATTATACAAAGCTAGGTTAAACTAACTTATGAATAATTAATAAAAAATCTTCGCTACACTCTGAAATAGTGCCAGCATCATGAACACATCTACGGTATGTGTTTCGTTGTTGTGTTTCGTTGTTGCGTTCTGTAAGAAATACTTGTCTTAGCTTGTTAATACATTTTGGAATAAACATTATTGCTAAAAAGAAGAAAGAATTCCACAAGCGTTAATTCACATTTGCCTGCCTTTTGAATACACAGACATATTTCGGTAACCCCGATTCATTTGATTAACTTCAGTATATCACAGTGACTGCAGTTTAACATAATAATTTGTGTATGTGAACATATGTATGAATAAGGAAACAGCACACAGCTTTGCAGTTGCGGCATTGCGTCGCTCTCCGTTCACAAGCGTAAGCTGCACGATTTATTGCACGCGAGTTGAGTCGCACGCCACTCGCTTTGTTTTGTTACCGTAAAACTTTTTATTTTTTAACTCAAATTACTTCGTTTATTTTTTGGAGTACAATTACTGCTGCTATGATTATTGCAATGTATTACTTGGTGGATACTACTTATTTTAATACATATTTGAGATGACTGAGGTCGTCGCCCCGGAAATTATGTTTAACAGAAATTGTTTCTTATGCAAGTGTTTCATCAGAGGCAAGACGCACGTCAATTTGGTTACCAGTTCTACCTGTTACTCTGACGTTAAAACAACAGTTCGAAAATGTTCCTTTGCAAGCAATGTCAAAATGTAGGTAATAGTAGCAAAACAGTCCCGCATTATTTTGCTCTACAAGTACAACTGACTAATTATAATGTTGATCAATCATTATATAGATAAAAAGCCTTTTATGTATTTCCCAAATTTAAATAATAATGGTAATAGTAAGTATGTTTCAAAATTAATTATATTTCATTGTAGATTTCCCCACGATATTTTCCTTCATTACACGTTAAACATAAATATTATGTACATAAATCCCAAAAAAACTATTTGAGTGGTGCATACTTATCACCAGTATTCAAACCAAATAGGGATCAACTGGTTAATGGGCTGGTTCGTTATTTACTAAAATATCACTGATCTCTACATTTCGAATTGACACAGGTATACATAATCGTTTATATTAATAAAACCCAATATCAATAAAAATCTATATCTACGGAAAGCAAAGCAATTGAATCGTATGACAACGCTTACAGATTCCTATGACATCGATATATGTACTTTTAAGCTGTGGAAATTTCTTTTACGGGAATATAAAAAAAGCCGTCAAATGCAGGTTCGAATCGCGCACCGAGGGTTTCGTAAAAAGTATTTTCTGTTTTAGCAAATTTTTTGAAGTAAAACTTCTTTACGCACGCTTGACTCGGGGAGTACGCTGGTGAATACGTGACGAGAGCGTTACGAAAAGTGTGATCGGGTGAGGCGAACGGAAGTTGAGAGGGAGATATAACTTAGTGAAGATAGAAAGAGAGAGAGTTGTGTTTCGTATATTAGATACTGTAGGGGCAAGAGAGAGAGGTGCCAGCGCACATTTTCTTTCTCTCTTTGTCTCATAGCTAGCTCATAGAAAGTTTCGTATATCTAAGACACAGTGCAGGCCTATTGTCTGTATCACACTATGGAGCTAAAGAAGTTTTACTTCAGTCGTGTGGTCTAAATGTGGTTTTCGGATTTTTTCCTTCACTTGTGCTACATGACACTGCTTCTTTCCAAATTTCATGATTCTAGGTCAACGGGAAGTATCTTATTATAGGTTTTGACTCCCTTGCGAGTGTCAAAATATGCACATAAATGAGGCATAAACAGCCGTATCTTTTGATTTGATTTTTTCACTGCTCGAATGGATTGACCTAAGATATTAATCTCAGCTTGATAGCTCCACCCATCCCTGAGAAAAAGGATCTTGACAGGCAGACAGATAGACAGACAACAAAGCGGTCCTCTGAGGGTTCCGTTTTTCCCTTTGAGATACGAAACCTTAAAATTGGTACAATAAAACACAATATCAAGAAATAAAATCCGTTACGAAGCAATTTTCATAAAGAGCAAACGATGAAAGATACGTACGGTATAACCGTATATGGTCATTCCAGTGTTCAACTGTACCTAACAGAAGACTGCAGTCAAATAACAACTTTGTGGAGGCCTGTTGTGTTTTGCTAATGAGTAAGATAATAGGTACTGCAGAGTTGATGTTGTAGCAGTGGGTGTGGTACTCTTTGCATTACAATGCATTCATAGTAGTAATTCATAATAATCGTTCACATGAAGCGTGTCGTAGTCTTGGTTGTCATCGTAGGCAATACAAAAAACGAGCTTAATGTCTCTCGACCACGTCAATGACTCCATTCAAGAACCCCCAAGTAGGTTAGTTTTCAAAGAATATTCAAACCAATTTGCTGAACAACTTAAACAAGTATATTCCATAGTTATAATTATCATCGATTCGATCGATCGATTTTTATATATTGGTGCTGTATGTATAATAATAATAATAAATATATATGTATTTATTATACTATATTTATATTATTGCTATTATATTAGTAATCATTGTATATATGTGTATAACATTTTCGATTTATTTATTCTCCAGTGGAGAACGCTCTTAGCCGTCCGCCTTTTGTATCTTTATGGTCGAAAATTTAAATAAATAAGATAAATAAATCGCACGCTCTAACTTTTCCAATGGCATTAATACTACGAATAAATAGACTTATTATTTATTCGTAGCATTAATTTAATGTTTTCGCGACTCTCTTTTGCGGGAAACGTCGACATTCACAACGAAAACCAATTGATTCTTTAGAGTTTAATATTCAGTCTCGAAAGTGAAAATAATAGTACAAATATTTGTCATTATTTCATAATAGTAAGACAAGACATCAACAAAAAAGTAATTTCCACGGAGAGTGAAACAATAAATTGTGTGCGATGTGTCCCGGCTGTTTCACAAAGTTGCCGGCCATATATCCTCGCACGGGGCGTCATACATTCAGGGTTACAGGGCGGATACGGGACCAAAGTCGCATCCACCTGTCGTTTCTGGTTTATCTCTTCGAGTCACTTGATTTACCTAATAGTTATTTGCTAACACAGGCAGCAGATTATAGAAAACACTGCAATTTATTTTCGTTAACACCTTATGATGAATTTGTGTTTATAGATACAAGATTTTGGCATCATTGTGCAGAAGTAACAAAAGAAAGTTTCTGCTACGGCTGATACAGGGCGCTTGTTTACTTTCTAAAATAGAAGACGAATGCAAAGATTGCAGTCCTTAGCTACTCTGATCTGTGCGACTCGTTGCTCGCTTGTCTTCGTACCATTATCAAGTACAGTATACTCACAAACACAAAATGTGTGGCGACAAAATAAAATCACGTCATGGCATAAATTGGATAGCGCGTTGCGTCCTTGATATAAATAAAAATATGCACCTTTAATTGTCTGGTTGTGTAATCTATAGGAAAATATTTAAAGTCATACAAAATAACAACAGGCAAAACAGAGCCACTATGATGAGCTTATATAAAAAAAAATGTATGTATATTTTTTCTACCACTTTATTCCTTTGGCATCCAAGCTTCTAAGTTTAGTTTATAATTTATTATTATCCCTTGAATATACAATGCAATAATCGCTCGTCAACGTTAATGTTAGCATACCTGTATAATACACACATTGTCCATTACACATTACACATTGTCCAGACGCAAAGTTTTATAATAGCACCCCGTACTACCTATTGCTTGAATACTTTGGGGAGGCTTTCGTTGGAGGTGGGAAGGAGCATTGGAGGGGACGTGACAAGTTTTTATGATGAAGATAATCAAAAAGCTGTGGACGCCACGTCCAAACCCACGTTTCTGACTCTTTGCGGCTCGTTGGATACGTGTTTACTGTCTTCAGCTCGTAACAAGGTTAATATACTGACAATAAACAAGGAAATACCTGTCAAAATACTAAGAAATAAGAAAGAAATGTACATAAACCATCTTAAAATCATACACTGTTTAATAACAAAGACCAGCTTTCGTTTCAATGGTCGACATTTGACCATAAACATTACTGAAAATTTGAAGAAAATATACCTATACGAAACTGCATGTTTGCTACCTGTTTTCGACTATTTTCTTTTTTTTTTATTGGTACTTCTATATAGTTCATCAACAGCTACTAAGCAAAAATAAAGTTAATTGGATGACAAACAGATGATATACTTAGTCTGGCCATAAATACTGTTACAATTAAAAATAAACAAAATATTACATTTGAATTTGGAATCTGTCATTTTTATATGCTTGTTCATTGAGTTTTCTCATTTTGGCGCCAATACATTGTACAATATTTTGCGATATTAAAATGGAGTGGGGTGATAAAGAGAACCGAATCGCTGTGATTGCATTACACAAAGTAGGTATGGAGCCAAATGCAATTTTTAAAACTCTCCATACGCTTGGTATCCTGTCAGAACCCGCTATATACGTTTTCCCATACATTTCGCGGTCGTAAACGACCGCCCGGTAATCAACAGAGTATTAGTAAAATGTTTGTGTACCGGGCTATTAATAGGTACAATGAGACCTCCTCTGTTTGTGACAAAAAAAGATCTGGCCGTCCACGTAGTGTTCATACGAAAAAGGTAGTCAAAGCAGTAAGGGAAGGAATTCGAAGACATCCTGTCCGAAAGCAAAAGATTTTATCTCGGGAGATGAAAATATCACCTAGAACCATGTCGCGTATTTTAAAAGATGACTTAGGACTTGCAGCCTATAAGAGACGTACTGGTCATTTCTTAACTGATCATTTAAAAAAGAATAGGGTGGTAAAATCGAAACAACTACTGAAGCGGTACGCAAAGGGAGGTCACAGAAAAATTTTGTTTACGGATGAGAATTTTTTTACAATTGAGCAACATTTTAACAAACAAAATGACCGTATTTATGCTCAAAGCTCTAAGGAAGCTTCCCAATTAGTCGACAGAGTGCAACGTGGGCACTATCCGTCTTCAGTGATGGTTTGGTGGGGTATTAGCTATGAAGGAGTGACTGAGTCATACTTTTGTGAAAAAGGTATCAAAACATCGGCACAAGTGTATTAAGATACCATTCTTGAGAAGATAGTGAATCCCCTTAACAACACCATGTTCAATAACCAAGAATGGTCCTACCAGCAAGACTCGGCGCCGGGTCATAAAGCTCGGTCTACGCAGTCTTGGTTGGAAACGAACGTTTCGGACTTCATCAGCGCTGAAGACTGGCCGTCGTCTAGTCCCGATCTTAATCCGCTGGATTATGATTTATGGCCAGTTTTAGAGTACGGCTTGCTCTAAACGCCATGATAATTTTGAGTCCCTAAAACAATCCGTACGATTGTCAGGGAAGAAGTGAAGAATTTTCCCATGGAAAGAGTGCGTGCTTCTATTGATAACTGGCCTCAACTTTTAAGAGGGCGCACAAAGCTAAGTGGCGCCCTCATTTTGTTTTTATTAATAACGCTGAATTTAAGACCAATTCCAAAAATACGCTCTATAGGGCACTGAAGAACCATATTTACGTTTTTTTTTAAACATATCTTGTATTTATTATCTATGACAAGTAACCAAAATTTTAATTGTTGCTTATTGTGGCCACTTATAGCAATAATCAAAAGTATGACTAATTCTGCATAAATAATAAAAACAGAATATGTCTCAAAAAACATAAATATGGTTCTTCAGTGCCCTATAGAGCGTTTTTTTTGGAATTGGTCTTAAATACAGCGTTATTAATAAAAACAAAATGAGGGCGCCACTTAGCTTTGTGCACCCTCTTAAAGGATTGTATGGCAGCCAATGGAGACCATTTCGAATAAGCTTTTTATATTTTAAATTGTTTTATATTTATGTATTAAACTACCACACTGTAAAAGTGATAAATGTTACTTGCAATAGATTTTTTTTTCTTTGTTTCAGTATTTATGGCAAGACTAGGTATAGAGTACAAGTTAATATATCAATGTATACACATGTTGTACTCGTACTATTTATGTTGTGCTATTGTAATAAAATTACCTCGCTCGTTTCTTGGGGCGAATAGCATCATTTTGTGCAAATCTACTTTATACATTAGCTCCTAGTGAGAATTTTTTCAGAAGTGACGAAATTTATAATTATTTATTGGAGTTATAAAAACTGTTGGTTGCAGTGGGAAGAAAATTTGGGATGATGTAACAAGTTAAATCAGGGCGTCGCTTTTTACCGCAATGATGATTTATGATGATGGACTTGATTGAAGTAAATGGGTTACGCTACATCTCTCACTGTTTTTGGTTAACATTATTAGCTGCGTAATAAAATTAATCTACAGTAATAAGTTATTAAAACGACACCGGGTCCGCAGACAATCAAACGGGATGCTATGAAGAGCCATTATAGCTTAAGTAACTAGATCTACATATGTTTATGAAAATTATATCCCATATTTATACGATTTTTTTTTAATGACCATAGCATGGAGAACATATCAATACTCGTACTTACATAATTCAAACTGATGTGGGGAAATTCCGAAATTTTCAAAAATCTTAAGGCTTTTTCCACGAAAATTCCGTAATTCCCCCAAAGTCGAGGTACTCGTATTTACATGGGGTTGTTAATCCTCTAACGCCCATAGAACAAGCTTTGCTTAGTTTGGTACTAGAGACACTGTGTAATTTATCCAGAAAAATATATATTATTTATTTATTAGACATTTGTTATATTTTACTAAGACTGAAGTTACGGCCAATCTATATAATTATCTGTAAAAATCAATCGCATAGGTAATCAATAAAGTAATCGCAGTCCACTTATTTCATGCGAAAGTGATTAACTGCGCCGTGAAAATTGAGGTCACTGACCGGCACTTACCTCCACTGCTGGGAACGTCACTCATAATAAATATTGATAAATCTTACATAGGGACCCCTCCGCGACATGCACAAAACTTTTATTAGCATGATTTTCATGGCTTACGAGAACGAGCTCTCTCTCCGAGTATCTCGTAATGGCAAACAATTTCCTCCCACTCGTTAAATAATGCAAAAAGTTTTAACGAATGGGGCGTTTATACTAAATTGTCTAAGTAATAAGTATTTATGTATTTTAAGTCTCCCCGTGCTCGTCTTACTTTATCTTCTAAACTTTACGTACATTTTGGTAGATATTGGTTGTGATAAATGCCCGGAAAGATGCTAAATGTTAAAGCGTATAAAATTTTGTAGAAAATTAATAGAAATTTTGATACTAGTTAGGTTCAGTTGTTTTTACCTTAATTTCTTGTTAATGAACCCTCTTGTGCCCATCGTTTGACATATGAGTAAGTAGAATTTCATTTACGGCTGAAGTAATTAAATTTCTAATTTATCGCGCGACAATTATAAATAGCAGACGTTTTCTCATTTTTGTCAATGATCCGTAACGAAATTATTCAGTAGCGGCTAAAATCACAATATCTAACTATACAGTCGTGTTGTTAATAGTAGATAATTGTTTAGTAGAGAAGAACTTGTAGATGGAACGGTTGCAATTTATTACATGCAAACTAACTCGACAACAATTGTCATTACAATTATAATCTAACTTCTAAATCTAATTTAAATTTCTGACTAAACTTGAACTTGTATAGTGTTACAGTTCTGACTGTGACTGTTACATAGAGTTCACGAAACGTTTTCTTAATTAGATTACCGACATACCCTACATAAAAGTAAAACGGTAGATTAAACAGCCATGTGTCGGCACCGTACCGTCTAGAGATTACTGCTGGCTGCTTGCCACTAGTTAATGAAGTCATGAATATAACCACCGAATCATGATAGTATCCTGGCATATAAAAGTTACATCATAAGCCGAATGTGTAGTGTGTATTTATAGAATATATTTCGCGGTTACCGCCACACAGTAAACTAAATATACAGGAATTTCAACACACGACTGGCAGTTTTACGACGTTCAACGCGAAACAAAGGAGATTTTTATACAAAGAAAGATTGCGCACCATTTTGGTCAAAATTGGATACTGGGTATGTACAGAGTTTCCTTGTGTTGCAATGCGACGTATTGATTATTTCAATGGTAGTTCCGCATGAAAATGTTGTATTATTTGTATTGAGAAAAAAATTAGAAATCACATTTGTGACTACGATTAGTTGCCACTTTGAAAACATTATAAAAAAATACTTTTAAATAAAAAAATGTTGCACGGCTTGATAAAAGTTGAAGCCTATTCATATCGCTGCTTTCATTTTTACTGGCGCCGACATCGCTAAAGGCGATTCATCATTTGTTTTTGCACAGCCTTTTAGTTTATCATCTTTCATCAAATCTTCATTATATGGTTTTGTGAGTCTATTCATGAAACAACAATCCAAATCATATCGTATACACAGTTCACCTAGACATAAATGAAATCTGAATCAACTTTTTCACTAATCATGTAATCTTTACCAAATTTTATATTATCTACTAATTGTAAAAGCAATATGTACCTATTTAAATACAAGTATAAAGTACTTAAAACAAAATAAAATTCAAAAGCGATTAAAGTTAGGATCGGAGACAATGTTCCTTAAACGCTGGCAGCTCCAGCAAACGAAATATCTTCTAAGAGACTCAAAACAGCGCGGCCCTTATATCTGAGGATTTTGACTCTGATGGAAGTGAATATATATTGACAACCGATACCTAGGGATTTGACCTAACGCTTCCTTATATCCAACAACACTTACAAAATCTTTCAAATATATACTTCGAATCACCTGAAAACCATCCAGACCTACTTATGCAGCGGGCGTTGGCGTCTGACCCAACCCAGTCCTCTCTCTCTCTCTCTCTCTCTCTAGTTATCAAAACTGATGGCCGCGTGGTGCCTTTTCGATCCTCCAAACAAGCTGTCGAGTGCTTTGGACTGCTTTGCAGCCGAAGTCTCCATAGGCCAAAACTCCTCCAATTGAGCATCGTGTAGTCTCTCTTGTCTCAAATTGGTAGTAATGGCGATGGACTCTTCCAGGCATATCATCTGCAAAGCGCATGTTAAGTAACTAAGTGACTGGAACGATCGCGACCGTTGAAACCTTTAAAGCCTTCTCGGATATAGGCAAGGAAAGGTGGTATTTAGTTAGTAAGAGTCTGACATAACCCGTACAGCCGAACATAAGGGTACCCTTGAGCGTTCATCACTCACCGTCCCATTGCGTCTCGGCGGGTGCCCATCAGAACAATGACTGAGGCACGCATTTTAGTAGTTTAGTCCTCCTTTTGTAGGTCGTCTTATCAATTGGGGCATAAAAAAAATCGGTATTTTTTGATAAGGTGGTCGCATTTTAGATTATCCAAATGCCTTTGAATTGAATGTTGGGATGTATGAATTAAAATCGGGAAATCCAAGCATTTATTTCTATCATGCTCTATTTAGCGATGTGGAAGTTTTTAAAGAAGGAAACAATAGTTATAGGCGGATAGCAGAAATAGAGATCAAGATTGTCTGAAATTTTACTGATAATGCAGTCATTATCACGAAATATAATCATTAGTGAAACATGAAACCACGACTCAACCACAATATTTACGTTTACAATTTTTTTAAACTGGTAAATTAAATAAAATTTCTACAAATTGTATACTTCAGAGGCCAAGAATGTAGCAAATAAGTAAACTTATTTGTACATAACGTTACATTATTTGATGCTAAGACTATAGAAGGTATTATTATTATCGTCCCGTGTTCACGTCTTCGTCTGTCGTCGTCGTAATGTGTTTTGTCACGTTAGAAATTATTACTTGCTTGTTTTGTTTTATTAATATAATATGTAATCGTACACACGTCAAAGTAACAAGTATCCTTTTATCCGGGCCGGCGCTTAATGCGGTGTATTCTTCACTTGCCGAGGAAATTTTCCGCTTATCATCCTTGACACAGTTGTAAGCCCGTGGCTAGGGTTCGCACCGCATGGATTATCAGTACCGTGAAGAAAAAGGTACAAACACAAAAATGCGATACGCTAAGCTTGGAGATTATTGTGCTCGTATGCAGAAAAATAAAGTTCCCTACTTTTATTTTCTATTTATGAAATGAACAAATAAACGAATCCAACTTCGATATTAGCAAATATTAAAACAGGGATTAGAACAGATTGATTAGTTCTTTGAAGCTGATTTCACTTTCCCATTTTTGATTTTTAGTTTATCACTAAACTTCATTAAAATAATGTTGATCTATTGAATTAAACAAATTTTAACGGAAGTATCGCGTGTTTTATTTATTTTGTTGAACCTGACGTTTCGAACGCTTTGCAGCGTCCTAATGTTGATCTAGCACAGGAGTGAACTTACAATGATGACTGAATCGAATGATCAATTTTGAATCATAAACCACATCATGTCATAAACAAATGTATAATTTACATTTCCGATAACCGAAAAAGTAAATTTTCGCCAAAAATTCTGAATAACTTTTACCTTTTTAACCCTATTAAAATTTGCAAAAGACAAATGAATTAAGAATTTCTTCCTTTTTATATATCTGTCAGAATAATATACTAACTTAATGTTCAAATAATATAGACATTGACATCTTAAATTTTTGCGTAAATTACTAATATTCGTGCCAAAAAGCGAATAAGTTGATTATCAGACACATTTTCCCGCCTCCCCAATGACACGAGAAATATTTTGAACGAATTAGGTCATCTCATGTAATATGAGAGTGAAACGGGAACCTTCACGTCATGCGTCCATCGGTGGCTCATTCATAATAATTTTATTTGGCTACTCGGTGACTGATGACAGATATTGATGGGGCCAATGTTGCTCTCGCTAGCTCCCTTGTAATATTTGTCGGCGCTGGTAGCGCGGCCGAGGGCTAATGGGCCGGGAGTTTTATTTATGTGACAGCTTAATAAAGAGGAATCGACGATAATATGATCGAATTAATGGATGTATTCTATAACTTAGGTAACTTAACTATAATTAGATAAGTGTTTAGTTGTCTTTATGACAGTTTATTATGTGTCAATATTTTTAAAAACTTATTCATAAGCCTCATTTACTCAGGCGTTAGAAACAGTGAACGAACTGGTTAGAAAAGTTTTTGCCGAAATTATTATGCGTGTAATACGTAATAAAAGTTAGCTTGTTTGTATATGGCACAACGTCATCTAGGTAAGCGGCAAAGATTTGTACTATTGGTACTAGATTCATATGTAACACATAGAAACTTTTTAAGAGAGGTGGGCTACTACCTGGGGAAGTACCTCCACCGTACAGAAGACAGCAGACAAATAACAACTCACTCGAGGGTTGTTGTGTTCCTGCGAGTGAGTGAGGTCACCAGAAGATGAGGAGTTGCGTGTTGAGAGCGAGGGTAGCAACGCACTAGCGACATTATTTTTGTTGCTAGCGTTCATAGGCTATGGTAACCGCTTTACATCAGGCGGACCGTATGCTTATATTTGCTATCTGTTGTAGTATAAAAAAAGATACGTCTAGTTCAAGGCAAACACCGAATATTCCTGTATACAGATGGGTGTCTTCTACTAGAATCGAATCCTCAGTGTAGCTGCTATCGCCAGCCACTCGAACATCAGGGTCGTCGTCGTTTTGTTTGCACGAAGGTTTCGATGTCAACGAAATTTTAACTCGACAAAGAACAAGTGGAACGGGTGACAATGAAACAAAGCTATCCGAAGTACTTGAACACGAACGCGACAATAGGCCTGCGCAGGACATTCTCGAGGGTCTAAAGAATTGCACACAATTTTATTATTCTGAACACTTGACTGGGAGAAAAAGTGAAGTCGGTTAGAGAGGCTATTGTGGAGAGAGTGCGTGCTATAATCCCACCGGAATGCGCCGCTGACGTCCTGCTGTGCTTACTAAATTTATGAATACTAATTAAATAGGTTGTATATATTTCTATATCACGTTGTATATCTCCCAAACGTGCACATTACCTAGAGCGTTTTAATGCATTTTAGCTACGAATAAATAATTATTTATTCATAGCATTTTAGGGACGTATTTCTTCATAATGTAGTACATGATCAATTGTTAATTAAACTACGAATAGATTATACTGCTATCCCGTTTAATAAAACAAAAATAATATTATACCTTTAAAACGTGGCGATATGTAGCGACAAACTGAAATTTACTCGCTGTAAGAAACTTAGGAAACGTGTATTAATTTAGATATCCGTTCGGCATTTTAAAAGATGTTATTAATATCCCTATCCGGTTCCTTTCATCAGAGCTGATTCAAGATACTTTTATATTTAAATTATGTTTTATTTGGTTTCAGATTGTTCCTGGCATTCAATACAAGGTATTGTGTAAAGAAATTTAATTTTAAGTCCAGTGGTTACAGCTATGCATTATCTGGCAGTTAATCAATCTTAAAGTTTCTCTGCAAAAAATGTCGCCAATTTGTTTTTATTCAATTACGGTGAAGCCAAAAAGAGGGCAATGTTTTCGTAGAGTGTCCATGTGTGAAAATATTGCTTACTAATTCAAGGTAAATTTGTCCTAAAAGTTCCGCTTTAAGTTGAGAGTAAAACGTTTTTACAATATCTTTGAATATCAGATGCCTACATTTGTATAAGTAATCAAATCCGAATCGCATATTTGCGGTCCTGGAAGGCCAAATATCTGATATCGGAAACTCAAATACTTAAAATATTAATTTATATTAAGGCGCCCTCGGTAGATGAATAATGAAAATATTTAGAAGTAACTGCTGTTTGAGCTCTTCCCCATGAAGAAATTCAGAAAAGCCGAAGTAGAGTCGGGGCTAAATTAAACTTTGTTTGTTGTCCGGGTGTGTTTGTCGAGCCACGGCTCGCCGGGACACCGCGTTGCTGACTCCGCTGGTTTAGGGGAAAACTTTCCTTGTTTTGCATTTTACCGGAACGCGGAGAAAGTCGCCCTCGAGATTTAAATATTTTACAAGTAGCGTAACTTCGCTAAGGTGCGTCCCTTTATGTGCCTTCCAAGCAATTGACTCACATACTTTTAAGGGGTGCAAATTGAAATATGCTATTAACGGCGCAGTGAGAATAACATGTGGTTAAGTGAATATGCTGCCGACGTTCCATCTATTGCGAGTATCAAAGAAAAATGTGAAATAGAGTCGGTCAGCCGTATCCCGCTGTGACAATCATTTATTTGCTTTGTCCCATACTGCAGCGGCCGCGTCCAATGAGCGCCCGGTTGTCTCTCGGAAGTTGAAACAGGTTAAGTAAATAACCCGATCGTTGTTCATAATGGACGAATGAAATTTCCACGTTCAGCTGAATAGAGTTTGCGCTTTATATCAGATTCAGATTTTAATTAAGTTTTGAGTGCTTTTTATTATGGAGCAACGATAGGTATTTTGTTCGATTTGTACTGGTATTGTATTAATATTAGCTTTTTCAGTGTTCGGTGATTATAATGAAATCTATTTTTTCATACAAAATTTGGGAGGCATACAAGCATACGGCCCACCTGATCTAAAGCGGTTACCGTAGCCTGTGAACGCTTGCAGTACATTAAGTATCAATTAACACAGCAACTCCTTAGGAGCTTACTGGTCACTACACTGCCCCGCAGGAACACAACAAATGTCTAGGGAGTTGTCATTTGACTGCCGTTTACTGTGAGTTCACGTTCTCTGCACAATTAACAGTTTTTATAGGTAGAATTACAAGAATTTTGAGTAGAATTTGTGCACACTCCAATCCTATGTATTTACTTGATCAATTGAAGCCAAAATTAAGTAACATTTTTCCTAATGAAATGTATACTTGTCCTGTATTTTATTAACAAATGTAAATTGAGAATTTCATGAAATCTGTCTTATTTCCTTCTTTTATACAATGTTGAGTGAAAAATAAGCATACGGCCCTCATGATGTAAAGTAAAAGTGTAGTCTTTGAACGCTTGCAATGTAAGGAGTATCAGTAACTCCTCACGAGTTTACTCATAACCTCACTCCCTAGGAGGCACACGACAACTGTCACTCAGCTTGACTAGGGGAAGTAACGTGGAGGTACTTCCCCCAGTTACCCTGTTTTGATGCATATGACATAATTCTTATCTCTATAACTCAACAACCATTCAACCAATTATCAAATATATCTCTAACTATCACGATTGTATCAAGTTCGAAAAAACGCATTGAAGCCGGTCCATGAATTTGAGAGGTCTTTTTTATGCAGCATCGAGAATGCCTCTCGACATTCTATAAAACAGATCCAAAAATGAAATAGGTTACCGTAGCGTATGAACCTTAGCAATACGCTATGTATCGATCGCGCGTTGCCACCCCTGTTGCTAACACAGCAACTTCTTAAATGCTGACTTGTAACCGCACTCGCTCGCATAAATACAACAACCCGCCGGGGAATTGTTTTTGGTTGCGGTTTTCTGTGAGATGGAGGTACTTCCCCAATCAGGCTGCTTTGCCCTATCTCGCTTAAAACGCCCAGATCAAGACAGAAACACTTGTTCTTGCCCACAAATATTTGTTCTGTGTGGGAAACGAACCCACAAGCATCGCCAACCACTTGACCGCCGAGCTCGATAGAAGTGTGGTGAAGTCACGATTTTACGACTTCACTTCAATTTAATTTCACGGTTTTATACCTATGTAATTATCAAATGAAATAGTTCATCAACAAAATAAATAAACTAAGTGATGAATCGTGTATCCTGAGCTAGGCAGTAGTACATACAAAACAACTTGCCTGATTCCGACTTAATTAAATCCGATGTCACTGTTATTATTGGGTTACGGCCTTGTCGATATTATTTAGGTCATCGGAATCCTTTGAATCTGTAGCGAATACGAATGTATCTTCTGAATTAAACATGTTAATAGATGTATTAACAAACAGGTTTCTGGTTGGAATGCTGGTGTGGACATGTAGGTATCAATATGTTCGTGTTTTCGAATTTGTGTATATATCTGTAATTATATGCTATCTTGCTCTGTGGTGAAGGAAAATGTCATGCAGCATTCTTGATTTGAAACCTATAGAAGCCTCTTCGCGTGTTTTTAGAGTAACTTCTTGCTGCAATCCTTTGAGAAAACCTCGACAGGGAGTTCATTTCACAACGTAAGAATTTTCGGTAGATAACCCCTCTGGAATTGCTCATTTAATGAATTTAGTGTAATAGAATATAGCGTTTATTGTCATACTTGTAAAAGTTTTACCTTACTGCTTGTGCTTCCTGCTGCTATTACTGCTTCCTTATTGCTTCTTTGACAATGTCACCATCCAACGGGCACTTGTAATAAAAAAAGCTGGAAAAATTGCGAGTCGGACTCATACACGAAATGCGGAACTAATACGGCTACACAATATTTAACACTGTAGTTATATTTTTTTTAAATTGTTTAGAAAAAAATTGCGATAATGACAAGTTCATTGTATGTTTGTTATTATTATTATGTTTTTATAGTGGCCATAGTAGTATACATTTTGTAAAAACTTCATCTGTCGAAAAGTATTGTCTTGTGACGGACGGACAGTCAGATGGAAAGACAATTCAAGCCTAGTAATATGGACCAGTTGGCACCCTTTGGATTCGGAACCCTAAAAATGACGATTAATTATAGTTATATATAGCTTCTGTTCTAAGGAGCGATCCACACATATCCGGGTCAGTGCCCCATCAGTATTCCGTTAGTTTGGAGCTAGAAAAAAATTCTACCACGTATATTATATAAATGTATTCAGGCATATTGATGTCACATGGTGCGAAACCGGGTTGTTAATGTTATATTTATTTCCTTCTTGCGGAATTACTTGTTCCTAATTCGAATTTGAATCGTCATGTAGCGGAATTACAATCACTAACAATTTTACTTTATTGAACGCAAAGGTCGTGTGTGACCGCTGGCGTACTCTTGTTAATTTGTGAGATGCGGGTGTAAAGAATAGCAGATCCTTGAAGTGGTAGTGAGTCAGATTGACTGATTGTATTACCGATCAAGTGCACACCATGACTTCTCCTTCTTTTTAGCGTTATCTCGTTTCCCAATCCATTGGGATTGGCGGGATCCGCTACCTAAGCCTAAAGATTTGTCAAAGATGAGAGAAGAGAAACTACTGACGTCAGATCTGCGCAACCTATAGGGAAAACCAGACATTTCTTATGTTAGGTCACACGTCTATCGAAATATAGTTTCTGGTGTGTGCGGGTTTCCACGATGTTTTCCATCAGCGTCGAACAAGTGATAATTAGAAATATGTACATAAATCCGAGAACACGAATTTAATGGTATATGCCTGGATTCGAACCGGGGACCTTTTGCTCTATAGGCCGGTTCCTTATCCACTGATCTATCACTGCTCAAGTGCACACCACGACTATTACTTCAAAACGATAATTACCATGGTAGTAATGTTAAAATGCGAACAGGATATCATAAAATGCCTAGGCTTTAAGTGATATGTCGCCATTGCATAATTTGGCCATCTAAAACTTTTCTGCTCATGGCGACTCCATGTACACGGGTGACTATATACTAGTGATATCCTTTGTGTGTAGTATTCTTGTGATGAATTAAGGTGTTCAATGCAAAGAGGTTTCGTTGCATACGTACTGACGTCTAAAATTCGTTTACCTCCATTATGCACTCTCTTATCACCGTATGGACCAAGTACAGCCTCATAACTGTTTCGCTTGGTCCGTACCCATCCATCATTCAGATCTCTACACATAATTATCCGTTCATTCATCATCATCATCATCTCAGCCTACACTTGTCCACTGCTGAACGTAGGCCTTTAAAGCGCCACTTGTCTCGATCCTGTGCCACCACCATCGACTCCCTGCAAACCTCATGAGGTCGTCGCTCCATCTAGTGGGGGATCGTCCCACACTGCGTGTACCAGTACGGGTGTATCCGTTCATTCCCTTCAGCTAAATCCAAAATATCATTTAGGGTCTCCCAAAACTTCTCAACCTCCAGGGGATTGGCTGATCTCACGAGAGCATAGGCTGCATCCAGAAGAACTCCCCGCTTTATTTGTGCAGTTAGAAACATCATTCTGTATTATCCTGATGGAGATTTTACTTCATACGATACGATATACTATAAGAGATTTTTTTGTTACGAAGTTCTAAAAGATCATTCAATCATAAAAAAATTATATATTATTATCGTATATTAATTTTCGGATAATTTCTGTGTAAAAAATCACGTACCGTTGTTCCATTTTGTCATTAAAGAAAGACAAAGAAACAAACACACTTTCGCATTACAAAAACATAACAATATACCTACATCTATTCGCAAATTACCATCAATTTGTCTTTCGCGTCTTCTGTTTTGCATACTGTATATTTGCACAGCGTCAATGAACGACAAGATATAATTTTATGGTGTGAGCGAGGTCAAATGTCTGACGGGCGGTGGGCAGATAGCGGCGGTAGCTGAACATTGAGACTCTGCGCTGATGAGACTGCATCGAATTATGCGGTAAGTGGCGGCAGGTCGTCGTACCGCACACCACCGCACCGGCCAGTAATCCAGTTAGGGCGACCGCACGCGCCGCCGGCACCCGTCTGATCGAAACGTAATTGGGTGTGCTCACCTGTCGCACCGCAGACCTATTAAAATAAACAATTTTAAACAAGCTATGGTTAGAGGTTGTACGAGCCTATTTAAAATTATTAAGTAACTAGCGACCCGCTGCGGCTTTCCACGAGTGCAATATAGAAGGTTGGCTGAATGCTCGTATGTCTCCCGACATGGTATAAAAAAATTGTAATGAAAGGAATGAGAAGTGCGCGTACCAAAGATATATTCTGTCTATTTATCTATATTTAACTTCACGACAAATCCCTTGCGGGATAGGCAAATAACAACGAGTGCCACATGACTCGGTCCTCATTCGCTTCTTTAACATTCATCGTTATCATGCACGCTTCCTGGTTTCTCTAAGGCTCCTTGTCAGACATCACCTTCTGATAAAACGTATCATAACGTATCATCATATCATAAACATTTATATAAAACGATCAATTTGGCTCCTACATCTTTTTTCTTCTATTTTCGCGTTATACATCTGTTTCGTAATTCTTTCATTTTGCATTCTTTCTACATGTCCAAACCAACGGAGTATGGCTCTTCTAATTTTAACACCGACCCTTTCTTTCAGAATACTGTTTCTAATATCATCATTGCGAACGCTATGCTATATATGGCAGCGAGAGCATGAAAGTCGGCTACAATTTTCATGCTCTCTCGAATATCCCTTTCAATTCCATTATGTATCACAAAATATCAATGTTCAATGCGTAATTTGTTGTTGTTACATGACAATACAAGTATGAAACCGTAGCCAAATAACAACTCCCTAGAGGGTTGTTGTGTTGTGCGTGTAAGTGAGGTTACCAGTAAGCTCCCCAAGGAGTTGCTGTGTAAGCAGCAGAGAAGGCATTGCGCGAGTGATACTTAATACAATACAAGCTTTAATAGGCAACGGTAACTGCTTTAAATCAGGTGGGCCGTATGTTTGTATGCCTCCCGACGTTGCATAAAAAAAATACGGAACTGTCAAACTGAAAACCACATTTATTTTGAGATTTTTATACAAAAATGCCATCTAATATCTATTATTAATATTCTGTTTATGTTCCTGCGAGTAAGTAAGGTCACCAGTAAGCTTAGGAGCAGCTGTTTTAGCATAGCGCGAGTGATACTTAATGTATTGCAAGCTTTTATAGGCTGAGATAACTTTACATTAGGTGGGTCGTATGCTTATGTGCCTCCTGTTGTATAAAAAAACGCTGTAGTGATATTTTCATCAAGTTATGACACATTTATGTACATTTGTCTGGGTGATTAGTCGAAAAAAAATAGGTACATCAAGCATCAACAAAAATGTATTCATCAAGGTTAACTTCTTACAAATATAAGAATACCTAAACCAAAAGAAGTCACTCTTGTATAATAACAAGTATTGAAGTAACTGACTCACATAGAGATAAATCCTTCAGAGAGAGTCCGTAAATAAAATACGTGCATCATTTAAGTTTGATGAGTGCTAGTGTACAAGTGTAGTGAATATTAGCAAATCTATGAAGTGTCTTTTATAAGGAATAGTGTTGCATGAGAATATTAGAGAGTGAGAGTGTCATGTACGGAGGATTGAAGGAAAGGTATGACTTTATGTAGGTACTCGTATGTATTGGTGTTGTTTGTTTCACTTCTGTTAATATACTCGTATGTAGGCACAGACACTTCTTTGTGTATGTATATCTTCACGCCAGGTCCCTTGCGGTGTAGGCAGAGAGAACCGAGTGCCATAAGACGCGGTCCTTACATACTTCACTCGCTTCTGTAACATTCATAGCTCTTTTCATGCGCGCTCGCCGGTTCCTGGGGCTCCTGACATCACCTTCTGATAAAACACGACCAATTTGGTCATGTTAGGTTAGTTTGTGTATGTTCACAAACAAACGATACACTCGTAGACAGGCAATGTTACATGAAGTCTTTGTAAGTGGAAATTTTAAACCATTCTCGTATGTATACACTAGATATATTTAAATTTCATTATCATACGATGAAAGCCTGTAGTCTTTTGATTTTATTGTGATTTTCATGTTATATTAGGTTGGTTTTTTTACACAATTAGATTTAAAAAACAAGCATGCGGCCTGCATTAGATGGTAAGCCGCTACCGCAACCTATTGACGATCGCAGCACCACGGGGATTTTACTCGCGCGCTGCCAATCTTGTGACGTGAGGATGATTCGTCATATTACCCGGTAATTTCTCTGCCATATCTCAGCTTCAAACCGGAACACAGCTATATAAATATAGCTGCTTGGCGGTAGAAATAGGTGAGACAGAGGTACCTATGCAGACGACTTTTGTACAAATTCTCCCTTTGAATAAATCGTGTTTTAATAAATAATAAACACGCATTATTTTTTTACGCCGAATACTTAGTACACGAGTAATAGCATTGTCTAAAGATGGAGAAACGGATCTGCTAGTACGTCGCCAGTATTATAGAAAAAATCTTAACCCATTTTTAAGGTGTTATTATTGCTCGTAGAGGAAAAATATAAAGTGAACTTTAGCAAAAATGAGCGGTCAAATCGAACAGTGCTGAAAGGCCACGCCCGGAGGTAATGCGCGTGAAATTCATTTCTTTGGCGAATGTTACGATAGACCAATTTCACTGTAGACCCTATGTCGAAAAGCTCGTTAGAACACTCTCCATTACAAATGGGGTAAGAGACATAAAGAGAAAATTGTTCCCTTATGTCATTGAAACTATTATTTACTTTTTGGTATGTTGTGGTAACTTTTGTGACGTACACAAGTATCTCGAAAGATAAGACGTTATCATGTTTTTTTTATGCAGTAGATCGATAGAGACTCACCCTGAAATATAAAATATCTGCGTTCGAATGCCTATGCCATATGTTGTAGATCTATTATACCTAAATAAGAATTTAGGGTGCAATTAGGTTAGGTTAATTTTCCCGTTAAACTTGTTAAACTGAGCGAGTTGAAAAATGGAAGCTACAAATCGATTTTAAAATGAAGTAAAACAATTCAATTAGTGGTTAATAAAAAATTCTTCGTACTTTTCCTTGTTATCTAAAAGTTACTTTGAGAGATACCTAAACTCTTCTCGATTCATGATTCGGTGTTTAATGAAATTAACTGGACTTCATCAGTTGAATTAATTTTATTAGACACCAATTTTGTGTGACTTTTTTCTTTTGTGATCTCGTCAATCCTCTCTATTTATCTATTCGACATAAGTAAAAATAGTTCGCTCCAGAAAGGGTCACCACGTAATAGCCATTAAAGTCAACAAGACCGTGATTTTATATTTTTATTCCCTAATATTTAGGAGATGATTGCTTTCCTAATAGTATCCGTCTGAAATAATATAAATAAATTGTGGATTACGTTCCATGGTCTCCATGGCTGGCAATTTTCTGCGGGGTAGAAAATTGGGCGCGCACTGTCGCATAACAAAATAAATGTTTATGTTTAATAAATTCGTTGCAAGCTTACCTATTGCATTTTAATAAATATTTGCAAATGTATGTATAATTGAATGTAAACATACCTTTTCAAGCAGTACAACACTTCATAATTGCGAAAGTATAGCTGTGAAAATGTGATTTTATTATGTAGTCGACAGTTACGGTATAAATATGTTTCGCCATAACTGTCGACTACCACTTGAAAGCTTTCTATAGCCTTCGTATATTTAAAGCTCAAGTATATTGTTAAGAAGAATTTCTTAGCGTTATCCCGATTCCTAATCCATTAGGATTGTCGGGATCCGCTACCTAAGCTTAAGGATTTGACGAAGATACTTGGACATGGAGCGACTGCCATCAGACCTCCGCAACCCAGAGGGAAAACCAGACCTATCTTAGGCAAGGTCACACGTCTACGAAATATAATTTCTTATACGTGCGGATTTCCTCACTATGATTACCTTCACCGCCTAGAAAGTGATAATTACAAATATGTACATAAATTCGAAAACACAAATTTAATGCTAGGAATCGAACTGGAAACCAGTTGATCAACAGGCCGGCTCTTTATCTACTGGGCGATTACTGCTCGACATATACACATATATACCTAGCCAATATACCCAGTAATCTCAAGCTATTGGTTATCAAATTTGCGTATATTAACATTTCACTTACAAACTGATGGTTCAATCGGCTACAGCAGTCTATCAAGAATCAATTACAAATATAATGGTGTCTGCTGTTTCGATGAATAGTTAGGAATGGCCCATGGGAGCATTCCCTGACGTAGAGCATTGAAACCCCAGTAGGCTTCGAACGTCACATTAGGTAGTGCAGATCTGCCTTAGCTGCCTAATATATAATTAACGTGTAGCCCAAATATGAATATATGATCATATTTATGGGCAATTAAGTGCCGTAAATATTTTTAAGTCATTTAAACAACATCGGGAGTCTTACAACCAAACGGCCCGCCTGATGTAAAGCGGTAACCGTAACCTATAAAAGCTTACAAAATTAAATACATTAAGTATTTCTCGCGCCACCTTTGCTGCTACTACAGCATCTCCTTAGGAGCTTTATGGAGACCTCACTTACACGCAGGAACACAACAACTCTCTAGGGAGTTGTTATTTGGCTGCGGTTAACTGTGAGGTGAAGGTACTTCCCCAGATGGGCTACTTTTATGCGCCCTACCTCTTAAAAATACCCACACCAAGACAAACAGACATGTACTCAAATGTTTGTCCAAAGTAGCGTAACTGCTCGTTTCACGACTGCGCCACCGAGCTCGTCAAAAGTCAAAAAAGATGTTCAAGTTTGATCGAAAAGATAAACTTGCTCATGCTAACCGAATGCATAATACAATAAAGCCCGATCTGCGGTAAACATTAATTATGTTATATGAGAATAATTTATAAAATTGTGTTCGATGACAAATTCGAATTATCTCAAAAAGCAATTGTAGTTTCAAATTCATTATACAAAAAGTATTAAATATAGGTATATATTATATTTAATGCAATATATTTAAGTAAATGTGTGTAAGTATTTTAGGCACCTCCTACCCGTTATATTATCCTCAAACTATAAGTTGTCTCGATGAGCGATAAGACCACCTTTTGTGTTTTAAAGTTTATACGTACATTTGTTTTATTTAGTACAATAAAGTGTAGGAATTGTACAATTCCGCTACCAGTTACAAGCAGACTAACACCAATCGTTTCTTTCAGCCTACCCCGAAAGGGACTTGACATGACGTATGTAGATAGAAGAACTAGCGCTAGTCCCGAACCACTTTCTATTATTAAGATGGGACATAACGCTAAGTGGCGACCTCATTTTGTTTTTATTAATAACTCTTAATTTAAGACCAATTCCAAATAAACGCTCAATACAGGCGCTGAAGAACCATATTTATGTTTATTGAAACATATTCTGTTTTTATTATTTATGTACAATTAATCATAATTTTGATTATTGCTATATGTGGCCACAATAAGCAATAATTAAAATTGTAGTTAGTTGTACATAGATAATAAATTCAGGTTTTAAAAAAACGCATATGTATGCCAACCTCGATGCTGACGAGCAGCAATGTGCTTTAGTTGCCTCTGTGCATATTAGACGCTCATGATAAACAATATATCTGACTGCCGGTGCTGTGTTAGCAGCGATTGTGACTACATACGTATTTGTAAATTTGCACGGAGTTTTGGTAAAGACGTGGACGTAGTTCTGAGTTTCGTCTACGTCTTAAATAAGTTTTTGATAAAAAATACATTGATAATTCATATACTACCAATGGATATTAGAAAAATTTATATCATACGACCTTATAAAAACCAGCCATCGCGTCTATCCCAGTGTTATAAATCTATTGAAAGTTGTATTGAAATCTTAGTGTACATTCATTGAATAAATGAGTAATTGTCTATGACTCCAACGTAAATTTGCATTGTTCCATAAGGTCTTCTGAATCGCATTACAATATGCAAATATCACCTTCACCGGAGCGCAATTTGAGGAAAATTCGAAACGACACAACCTTCTAACATGTTTTACGACGGAGTTGATGCAAATCTAGTTAAGATGTTGACACTAAAACGCTGCACTGTAATTAAATGTCATTTAGGCAAGAGTATATTTAGTTAAACAATCTGATCTCCTCTATTTTTCATCAAACTGCTGGATTTTCTCAGATAAAACTCATAATCCCCCGGTTCAGTGCGGCTTGCGGCTGCTACCTCTACTGAAATATGGATTAAGTCTATTCATTTGAAATTCAGAAGAGATCTCCATCGCTTTCTCATTGGATATTATGAAGTCATTATTAATATTAATATAAAATTAAATGTTTACAGTGTTTCTTACGTGTTATTTGAGAATTACCTATTTAGTTTGTGATCTTATTGTATTTAACTTTAATTGACTATTTAACGACTTAAAGTACAGTAGGCCAATTTTACAAAAAAACTGCAACTGTACTGCTGCGCGGCGTGTGTCAAAATGCGTACATTTTGACGTTTCGTTATTCTGTTAAGATCGTGTACGCAATCTAAGGCAATTCACAAATACGTGGCGAGATTCTACATGCACACTACAACGCACGCTCTGTGTGTGAAACTTGAGCGCTTTATTATTTTGTATGACTCATTTTGATACTTGAGTTTTGTTTAGGGGAATAAATTTTTAGGTGATATTTATCATCAAAATATACGTTTTGTAGTGTTATTATATGTATTTCCCTGCCAACGATCTGACTGTTGTTCACTATTCGCATTTTTACCATCCAATGTGGTATTAACAAATCCATACTTATATTATAAATGTGAAAGTGTGTTTGTAACATCTAGTTAGCCATATTCGAGCTCGGTGGCGCAGTGGTGAAACGCGCTGTTACGCTACTTTGACACCAACGCTCGTGGGTTCGATTCCCACACAGTACAAACATTTGTGTGCATGAACATGTCTGTTTGTCTTGGTCTGGGTATTTTCTATGTATAATAAGTCTCGTATTTACAAAAAAAAAATGTATTTACGTATGTTTATCAGTTTTCTAGTACCCATAACACAAGCTTCGCTTACTTTGGGGCTAGGTGGCGCTGTGTAATTTGTCCGACAATATTTATTTATTATTTATATTTAATATAATAGTTTACAGATTACATTTTTTTTATTATTTTGTTTGGGGTATCCTCGGAACTCCCGAAATATATATATATACGAGTATATATAAAGGTCGGCAGATGATGAGTCGAACCTTCACCACAAAGGAACTAAAGTTTACTCTATAGCGAGATTCCAATCGTTCGACCCTCAAGATGACGTTTTTATACAACGTCAGGAGGTATACAAGTAAACGGTTAACCTGGTGTATCAGTAGGTATAAATCGCGCGATACCACCCCTGCTAACGCAGCGATTCCTCAGGAAAATACTGGTGATCTCAAGTTGGTCCTCTTCTTCACATAACCTACAATTTCCTAGACCTTTTTAGCCCAGTGCAGCCTAGATACGTACAACGGCGTCGATTGTATTTCCACGCACAGTTGTGACGGCTTATGCGGTGTAAGCGAAATAAAACTAATCTTTATATATTCAGCTATATAATGATTGGCTATATATATATATATATATATCTTCTATACGTATGAGTCCGTCATTGATATTCTCCTGAACGGCGGGACCGATTTTAATTAAATTTTGTGTGTGTATTCGAGTGGATGGTTTAAATTCACAATTAGATCCGGTATGTGGAGCTGCAATCAAGTTCTAGGAACATTATTTTTTGCTTTTGGGCAGGACACCGCCTGTGGGTCCGCTAGTGTTATATAAATTATGTTAAAAAAAATCTTAATTTACCTGAAAGAGTACCCAATAATATGTCTTGTACCCATAGTTAATAGTAACTATGGGTACAATTAACTGTATTATAATATTCACATTCCCTTTTTATCAAAAATATCGAAATGTGAATATTAAAGAAGCGAGTGAAGTGTGAATTGACTGAATCACCGCTCGGCTTTCTCAGATAAATATTTAAAGTAACGTAATCAGCCGTCCTCGAGACATAGGAAATGTGCATAATAAAAAACAAAGCGACAAATTGTGTTCTGTTAAGTTAGATACGGAATGGTCCCCAATTTACGTGTCGCGAAAATTTAATTTAAAAAGTTTTGGTGTTACTTTAAAAAAACTTTCAATTGCCAACTTTCTTTATGTTTTTGTTTTGTTTGTGATCCGATTTACATTTTCATTCATAAGTCCTTTGATGATCCTACTTACTTTTGGTGACGATTTGCAGTTACGAATAAAAACTTTGAAATAAGAAAATAAAACCGATATCATTAGAGTCGATGCCAGTAAAAATAAAGCAAAGGTGGCGTCGACAAAAGAGGTTGGTTCACTTTTTAATTTAAAAGTTTTTATGGATACAAGCAATTCTTGCTATTAGGTAGGTACTTACAACTAAGTTGCACATCATAGTTGGCACTCGAGACCTGATTTTAATTGTATCTATATAAAATTGGTAAAGACAAAGCAGTCCCTTTTTCTCTGATCGTTAACCGATTTTCTTTTGGTTTAGTAATATTGAGTTTAATGTTACAGTATTGACGACCTCGATGGCGCAGTGGTTAGTAATGTTACTTTGACATCAACGCTCGTTCTTTGAATTCCCACATAGAACAGACATTTGTGTACATGAACATGTCTGTTTGTATTGGTCTGGGTGTTTTTAAGTTCACAGAAAACTGTAACCAATTAACAACTCCCTGCTGTGTTCTTGCAAGTGAGTAAAGTCACCAGTAAGCTCCCAAGGAGTCTGCTGTGTTAACAGCAGACGTGGTATCGCGCGAGTGATACGTAATGTGTTGTAAACTTTCATAGGATACGGTAACCGCTTTACATCAGTTAGGCCGTATGCTTGTATGCCTCCTGACGTCGTATAAAAAAAAATATTATTAACTTTTTAAAACAATACAAAAAAGAAGCTGAGTCATGCAAATTCGTTTGTTTTCTACCAATTTTAAATAATGATTATAATAATATTTTCAATAAACATCAACTACCACGACCAAAAACGTTCTGTGTAATCAGAGGGTGATGCCAGGAGCCCTAGGAGCACAGGCGAGTTAAAAAAGAAAAGAGTTATGAATGTTAAAGAATTGAGCGAGATGTGTGTATGTAAGTACCGAATCATATGGTGATCGGTCTCCCTGCCTACCCCGCGAGTGACGTGAATATGCTGTAGTAGTAGACATGTACATGGCAACGCACCGTGTCCTATATACTCCAATTCAATTATGAAGTTCCATTAAAATGTGAAGTATGTTGATTTACTACAACAAACTCAAATAAGTTGGTAATTCTCAATAATGGTGTAATATTACCATAAATAAAGACTATGTATTGAAATGTGAAACATGCACAGTATGTTAGTTAGTGCAGAATAGTCGTTGTAGGACTTAGTAATTGCAATTGAGTGTATAAAAAGGTCAAAGTTGGCCAGGTCGCCAATTTTAAACTATCGTATATTGTGTATATTCAAATAATATGCTACAATTTTAACATTATTAATGCATTGACAGCGACAGGTCAAGTTAGATGATATTCGCATGGAATTTTCTGACTTCAGATGTCGTAACGTACAAGTACAGCTAAGAGGAGACTACACTTTTTACACTTTTTTAACATTGTAACTTTTATTACGTACGACATAAATGTCAAAGTGTGAACATTTATTTGTACGTACTCTAAAATAGCCATTAGCTCTTAAAGCTAAAACTATTAAAAGCTTGTTTTCAAAAATAATCGAATATCGATATTATATTCTATTCTTCAAAAAATAATATTATCTTAAAAATATCTATTCGTACTAACAAAATAGATATTTTTCTAGCATGTGAAACAAAAAACCTTCGGTATTGCAAAACGTGATACGATAATATTAATTCTTTTCTTCAAAAAATAATATTATCTATTTCGTTAGTACGAATAGATTTTTTTCTAGCATGTGAAACAAAAAAACCTCCGATGTTGCAAAACGTGGTTCGATAATTTTAATTCTATTCTTCAACAAATAATATTATCTATTTCGTTAGTACGAATATATTTTTTTCTATCATGTGAAACAAAAAACCTTCGATGTTGCAAAACGTGATTTGATAATTCTAATTCTATTCTTTAAAAATAATGTTATCTATTTCGTTAGTACAAATAGATTTTTTTTCTAGCATGTTTAAAAAACCTTCGATGTTGCAAAACGTCAGCTTTGATAAGCAATGTATGACATGACCTTTGCATTTCGATCTGTATAGGTAATACAAAAGGCTTCAGTATGAGAAAGCGGTCTGTTTTATGGCCATTGAAAGGGAGACAATGTCCGTGAGGTGCCATTTCATTCCGGGACGCCTGTCGTGACTGCGGCCTTGCCCGACTTAGCTCGCCATATCGGCCTAGGACGGAGAGACGCACGCTCGTAGGTTGGCGCGTGTAACCTCTAACCTTTACGAGTATAGTTTTATGTTACGTAGGGCAGCACACAGCCTACCAGCCTGGTAAGAAGCGATTACCGTAGTTTATCGCTTACAACACAAGTAGAGTCGGTCGTTAGTATGACTCGTTAGTCCGCAATATTGTTATTGGTAACTTCACCTATATATAGTTGTTATTAGACTGCGATCATAAGGTGGAGGTACTTCTCCATATGGATTATTTTATTAAATATGGTTAAACAGTAATAGTTCAGTGGATAAAGAATATACCTATTGGCCAATTGCTCCCTTAGTTCGAATCCTGGCATGTACTGTGCTGGTACTGGCATGTGGTACCACTAAATTCGTGTTTTCAGATTTATATACATATATATTTATAATTATCACTCGCTCGGCGGTGGTGAAAAACATCGTGAGAAAACCCGCATGTCCAAGTAACTGTACTCGTATTTCGAAATACGTGTGACCTAACCTGAGAAAGGTATGGTTTTCCATGAAATTGAGGTTGTGGAGGTCTGACGGCAGTCGCTTCATACAAAAATCAGTATTTTCGCCAAATCCTTCGGTTTAGGTAGGGGACCTCGCCAATCCTAATGAATTTGGAGACAGGAACAGCTAAGAAGAAGAAGATATTAAATATGGTTGGGACCTATCTCTTTTTTGGCAGAGCCTTGTACTGGAATTGGCACGGTGCATCTCGTGTAGAACGCTTCAACTTTAAAGATGGCATTGAACCATTTACATCATACCCTTATGATATTATTTAAATTATATGAGTTCTATATATTTCCGCAAAGCTTTAGGTACCGGAGAATTGATAAACATATTTAATGTATACATATTGAGTGAAAAAATAAACCGGAACCTGTTTGTCATATGTACCTATTTGGCATGCATACAAATGTTTGTTTTGTGCAGGAAGCGAACACGCATTCTTTGACTTGTTGTAGTAAACATCGCTCTCAACATGACCACTGGGCTGATTTCACTTGATATATGCACATTGGCTGTCGTAAATATCTTTGGATCTCGTATCTTTTGTGACTTTTTGCTTTCGGCGAAGCTCTCCTGATCTACATGAGGTGGTATTAAAGCTATTATTCAGATGTATATTATCTCTTTCCTCCCTGGTATTCTTGGATCCTTGGGTTCATTTATGAAACCCACCTACAGTGAACCTTATTGTAACGATCCTTTCTATGGGTACAATATGAGTAGAATCCCTTTCAGTCTAGTTGTCTGAAGTTCTCATTCTCCTCATCCCTTTTGTTCTCCTCTGTTACTAATAAAATGTTATAGGTAGTATCAATGAACTATAACTACGAGTATATATTTGAAATTAAAATTATGATATCTTATTGGAGATTTTTTTGCTACAATAACTGCATTGTAGATATCCAAAGTGGCCAAGTGATGAAACTTTTTTAACAATGATGTGCACGCAGCGACATCTCAAGCTAGACTGTTTGACTTTTGTACCTCTTATGGCGCACGCAATAAGAGTAAAAATGGTACTGCAGTATCTAACATATATATTTTTTATACCACTAAGGTGGCAAACAATCATACGGCCTGCCTGTCACCGTAGCCTATGGACATTTGCAACACCAGGGTCGTGACTATTGCGTTGGCGATCCTCTAAAAACCTCTTCACACCTTCATTGAAGAACTCCACGCTGTAGCCCCTCGGAAAAAGCTCGGCTGGGAGCTCATTCCACAACTTGAGAGTTCTCGAAAGAAAACTTCTCTGGAACCGTACAGTACGCAACCATTGCAGTTTCAGCGTGTGAGGATGAACTACCCGCCGTCGGCGACCGTGCGGTTATAAAAAGTAGCTGTCGGCATCATATCGAACAATTCTTCAGAACACAACCCGTTGTACAATCGGTAGAAAACACAAAGTGAGGCAAAATCTCTCCTTAAACTGTGTGTACATTAATGTTGTGCATTGCGCTACTAACTTACTTATAAGTTGCGCATATGTTTAAGCCGACATACACGGCACCGTCATCGAGCTTCTCAAACTTAATAAATCCATATTCATTGTCAACCACTGAGTGTAGTATAAACATAAGAATCCGAGTAAAAGTGGCTCTTCGTCAATCGTTCACTTCTGTCAAGTGGAAGTTACATTCAAATACATACATCAATAGATCAATGTCACTATAGTATAATCAAAACAAATAGGTTATCTTCATAGATACGATGTCACTGTGGTTTAAACGCCAGAATCAAAAAACGTTAAGCTATAGACCATCACTAATTGAAACATTACGAACTTAGAAATTTTACATGTAAGAACACATAAAATAACCTTATTTATGTAGTATAAAAATTAAATTAGATTAAAAACATGTGAAAGTTTTTATTGTTGTCGATTTTTTTCCAAAATTATCAATACTTTACTACTGGTAATCTTGTACGCTCGCAGTTGTCCGTGGTACCGGTAAGAACGCTAATCTCAGATGTATTGTTTTATTTTGATCCTGAAAGAAGATACTGCATTTATATTATATTTAACACATTGCCTGCCAACTACGAGTACATTCGTAGATTTTGAAGGTGAACTGTATATACAATACCTGTTTTGAAAAGGTTGACGGTACAAAAGTTGCATAAATAGATTCCTTTATTTATCGACATAAAACAATAATTATATTATAAAATAAATGGAAATTGGATTAGCATCAAGAATGAAATACTAAATAATTTTTCAGAAACATAGAAATAAATAATTACTTTGCATTCTTATTGCGGTTGTTTTATAGGCCGTTTTTAGGGTTCCGTACCCAAAGGGTAAAACGGAACCCTATTACTGAGGCTCCGCTCTCCGTCCGTCCGTCCGTCTGTCACCAGGCTGTATCTCATGAACCGTGATAGTTAGACAGTTGAAATTTTCACAGATGATGTATTTCTATTGCCGCTATAACAACAAATACTAAAAAATGTAATAAAATATATATTTAAGGGGGCTCCCATACAACAAACGTGATTTTTTTATAGATAATGGTACGGAACCCTTCGTGCGCGAGTCCCACTCGCACTTGGCCGATTTTTTTTTTGCTTTAATGGTGTACACTCCCAATAGTGCAAATTGACATCTATTCGTTTCCAAAGCGGCCGGTGTATACCGTCTTTTTCGATGATTTTCATTGAGAAAATGTTTTACTGCTTTAGCAATGAACAACAAATACATTCATTTTCTCTTTTTTTATTTTTATACAACGTCAAGAGTACTGGTATACGGCCACCTGATGAAAGCGGTTACCGTAGCTTATGAACGCTCGCAATTCATTAAGTATCACTCGCGCGATACCATCCCTGCTGCTAGCAAAGCAACTCCTTAGAAGTCTTACTGGTAACCTCACTCACGCGCACGAGCATAACAACCCCTCCAAGGAGCTATTATTTGACAGCGGTTTTCTATGAAGTAGAGGTACTGCCCCAGACGGGTTGCTTTAATGCGCCCTACCTCTCTTAAAATTATTCTTAATTTTCTTCATGTTATTACACGAATACTAAACTTATGTTATTATAATAATTATTTAAGACTGCTATTCAAATATTAAATCGTCGTTCGTAGGAGTGAAAATAAATCTGCACTGATTAAGATTGGTTGCCAACTCGAGTTCACTTCACTCGTTTTTGTCATACTTTAAACTAACACGGACATATTGATGACATATGGTATTTAAATTTATTTTATTCTTACTCGTACCTGATCATCTTGAGTGTTATATTCAGTGACTGGTTCTTCTTTTTTTTCTTTATTTATCGATGGTGTCCTTCCTAGATAAAATGACAATATTAGTTTTAAAGAAATTTATTCTCAAAAATACCAGAAATCTCTTACAGGAGAACAACTTTAATAGCAAAACTCAATAAATTCTTGATATTGGTCTTGTGCTCATTCGGTGCAGCCGGGGAATTTAAATAAAATTTTAACAATATATTGAGCAAGGTTTAGTTTGAATGCAATAGGTAGTCTTGCATTTTTAAAGAGAGTATTTTGTTACAAAACTTCAAGAGTTAACAATTTTCCCATAATTTGTTTTAATCTTTGTCAGTACCAGAAAACCGATTCGAAAGGTGCTTCGTTTGGCAATTAATATATTAAATACTAAATTAGTATCAATAATATATATATATATGTATATATATACATTAATAGTCTGGCCATAAATACTGTTATATAGAAACAAGGTTTATTTTTGTGTAAAATTAAAGTATAAAAACGTACAATTCGAATTTTATGATATACTATTATTAGCAGCTTTTATTTATTTATTTGAGTTTTAGTAATTACTAACAATTTTCAGACGACTTAGTATAGTAACAAGTCACGATTAACAACTCCTTTAAACTCCTTCGGCAGATCAAATGGGCCATTTATCATTTACTAGTAGGGATATCATATAAGGGAAAGGTGCACCAGATGAAAAATTTTGTGTACACACAGCGAAAAGTCATGTTAGATACCTACTTGCAGCACCATTTTTACTATTATTGCGTGCGCCGTCCTTTTATTTATTTGACATAATGTATAAGACTAAATATACTGAATAAGATACCTACTGTCTTGAAGATAGTCTTAAGTTCCACCCAAATGTGTAATGTAACCCATATTTCGACACACCGCTGGGCAATTTCATGTATTCCCAATCCCAACATGCATTACTAATGTGAGGTGACGAAGATTCCGGAATGAACCTTCCATATATCGAAATACAATACATGACATGAGCTACCAGTCAAGATATCTTGTTGATGTTAGTTAATACATATTCCTTTCTATTCGGCTAACGTTGTGAAAACATCAAGTCTAGAGGAGTCGCAAACACAACTAAATATTTTTATATCATATATTCCACTCAGTACAAAAAACAGCCATTTTGTCACTTTCGTCCAAGACATTCACTACGTAACATGGTGGGTATAATATGTCCAAATACTTTAATATCTTTGATATTAGTGCCCTGTTTGATAACTTTCATTTTTACATTTCGTTACATTTTATTACACATAATGTAGGTATATAAAATTACCTACTTACCAATCTCGTGATTTGCCATGATGATGTTTTGAAAATAGCCACCTAGACTTTCTATTCTTTCGGAGCTGTCTGTGAAATGTTACAGTTCAGTTTATTCGTGTGACAGTTGCGAGCTATAATGATAGTACAATGGTAAGTTTATGAACGTTAAGAAATACAAAATGTAATTAGTCCAATAATTAATCATTAAATAAATAAAAATAAAATAAATATTGTCGGACAAATTACACAGCGCCATCCAGCCCTAAAGTAAGCGAAGCTTGTGTTATGGGTACTAGACAACTGATAAACATAAATAAATTCTTTTTTTTGTAAATACATACTTATTATACATAGAAAATACCCAGACCAAGACAGACAGACATGTTCATGCACACAAATGTTTGTACTGTGTGGGAATCGAACCCACGAGCATTGGTCTCAAAATAGTGTAACAACACGTTTCACCACTGTGCCACCGAGCTCGTCCAAATCATTAAGCATGTATGGATAAATGAGCATGTCTCATCTCATATCTTTTTATTATTCTCTTAATATACGAGCATTTGGGTAACGATCATTACCATTATGCCGAAAGAAGTTTGTCACAAGATGCTTTAACAAAACCGTCGAATTGATCTTAATTCTGATTGTTTTTTTTTAATACGTATTAATTATTGTTAAACAAACGTCGACGTACAGTAGGTGCAGAAAAGTGATGTAAAAATTTACTTATAAACCTGATCTGCCTCACTCTTAGACTTGCTTCTAGTCGACTACAGCGAAGCTAAAAGGAGGGTTTTGATTTTAGCACTCTATAATATGTATGTATGTTAATCCATCATGGCGTATTTCCTGAAATATTCATCTTATATTAACAATCTTATTTGTTGTCATTGAATATGTCATGCTGTTTCGCTGTTTATAAACCTTGTTGAGGTTATGGCGGACATAAAGAACTACATGTTAAATGTCTTATTAAACTTCTTAACGAGTACGTTCTGAAAATATATGGGTTGGGTATATATTTTTTTATATTAATACCTAAAAACGTAATAAACTATTCTAAAAGAGTTTTCATCTGGCGAGATAAAGTCATGACAAAATACACAGATGTAACCCTTAGAGGATACATAAGCAAGCAAGCACACGCGTGAACAACACCACGTATAAATGTCGCTGTCAATCAGTAGCAAATTGCAAACTCCCTTCCGGTGACGTAGGAACAGCCCACAGGAGCCATACATAGTCAGTGTCAAAAAAAAAGAGTGTTGGTGTCAGCTCCGACGCACGACTGGAGTTTACTCCTTACGAATGATAGTTATGATATAAATCAAATAGAAAAAGAGTCTTAAGTCTTCAGAAATAATAAGAATAAAATTTATATTATTCCTAAATGTGAACTATAATTACAAGCTTACGAATTAGTTTTTCGAATTCTTCTTCGTTACGATTCGAATCAACTTCTTCATATTTTCCAATGATTTTTAACTTTAATCACTTGATGATTTGTTTTCAATAGTTCATAAAAATATACGAAAAATGTACCAAGCTTCGTAATACGCAGGCGCGCACACATACGTACTAAGACACGCAATGCTCGGTCGGTATCTTTGTCTTCGCGTTCGCCTTCACCTTCATCTTTGATTTTTCTTTCGAGTGATACAGTAGCGTTCATAGGCTATGGTAACCGCTTTACATCAGATAAATCTCAGTTAAATCCTTTAGATACTTTTATATCACTCTCTCGCACGTTAAATCCTACGGATTTTTAGGGTACCGTACAGTTTTTTAGGGTTCCGTAGTAACAAGGAGTCTTTATAGTTTCGCCATGTCCGTCTGTCTGTCCGTCCGTCCATCTGTCTGTCCGCGGCCTAGCTCAGAGACGCTTGATACTAAAAAACTGTAGTTTGGCATGTATATTCATATTAACTATGCTGACAAAGTGGTAGATAAAATCGTAAAAAAAAAATTTTCGGTGGTATCTCCTCTACACGTAAAGTGGGGATGCATTTTTTGCAGCGCCATGGTGTGGGGTGTCGTGAAATAGATTTTTTTAAAACATTTAGGATGTGGGAAAATCACATTTGTATAAAAATTATAAATTATGTTACACTCAAGTGTCCCGTCCCGCCCCCCATGCCAGCGAAACTATTGTATTTGGTAAAAAAATCATGGTACCTAATAGTCCATATAGTGAATTTAAAAGGAAAACTATCACGGCTAAGCAGGCTTTACAGGTTAACGAGTAATAGTCGACGAACCTATAAAATGCATTTCCTTTTATGAAAACGTACAAATGTCATAGAATTGACATTGCATTTTAGTTTAGACATTTTAGTTCCCATATTTTACCCTAGATGGCGCTGTTCACAAAATCCATCGCCATATAGAAGTTAACCGGGTGTGGACTTAATATACATATGCCTATGTGTTTAATGTTTCCGGTGACGTAGTGACAGCCCACTCGGGGCTAACTACATAGTCAGGTCAAAAAAAAAAGCGTTTAATGTTCTGGATCTGGATAGTCGTAGATTTTATTCCACTGTGTATATATAACTTTGGGTATTTAGTTACATTATTTAAATAGGTATGGTTATAAGTAGTAAAGTTTAATTTTGAATGTTAAAAAAAATCGAATACGCTTGATTTCCTGTTATTTGAGGTAATTATCTAAATTTTCGTAAGCAAGCAAAGCGAAGCAAATACGGAACCGTACACTGTGCGTGGCCCGATATGCATTTGGCCGGTTTTTTGTTAACCCGATCACTTGATTTAACTCCTCATAAAAATTCCGTACCTGGCTTTATAACTCAAAATCGTTTATTACGGAGTAACTCCAAAAAAAGAAGTTGCAAAATGTGCTTCTATCCAGATATCTTTTCAGGAACACCGTTCCTATATGAAATCTATATGTTTGTCTGTGTGTGCGTTTTTTTGAATATTCGAATTTTGTCTTCAGATTCGGATTCCGCATAAAAAAGTAGAATAGGAATGTTCAGGAAGACCGTTCCTATCTCTTGAGCAGTCAGAACCCGTTATATACGTTTTCCCATACATTTCGCGGTCGTATACGACCACCCGGGTTTCGAAGGGTTAAGGAACATGGTCAAAATAGTTTTTAAATTAAATTGTTATATAATTGACGAGCCAGGTGTTCCTCTGGCAATGCAAGCTTGCGCATTCTCAACTGGTTTGCAATGAGACTTATTGGATTGTCTGTATTGAAGTATCTATAACCTAGACATTTCGTCACGCATAGAACATCACTATAATAGCTCTATACCATAGATACGTTATCTTTAACAATTTGCTTACGATTATCACAACCGTCCGTACAGATAGACGCATTTTAAAGCTTGTTTAAGTGTACTCTAATATATAACCTCATACAATAATAATGGTTGATGATGTAGTGTTGGAGCAAGTGGATGAGTTTGTATATCTTGGAAGCGCTTTTAGAAGCGATGGAGGGTACACCGCTGATGTGGAGAGACGAGTGAGTGCAGGGAATAGCGTGAATGGAGCGTTGGGTAAACTGTTTGGCAGCCGAAATCTAAGCCAGAAGGCACAGCTCGCTGTACACAACGCGGTGTTAATCCCAACGCTAACTTATGGAAGTGAGAGCTGGGTATGGCAGAGAGAGCATGAAAGTAGAATAAATGCGCTCGAGATGCGAGCACTGCGAAAAATTTGTGGCATAACGCTTGCTCACCGCGTTCGAAATGATGACGTACGAAAGAGAGTTGGACTGAAAGAGAGTGTCGGTGTTAAGATAAGAAAGGGTATGCTCCGTTGGTTCGGATATGTAAAAAGAATGCAAGATGAAAGAATGACGAAACAGATATACAATGCGAAAGTGGAAGGATGTAGGAGCCGAGGAAGACCAAGACTAACCTACCATGACCAAATTGGTCGTGTTTTATTAGAAGGTGATGTCAGGAGCCTTAGGAACCGGCGAGCGTGCATGAAAAGAGCTATGAATTTGAAAGAAGCGAGTGAAGTGTGTAAGGACCGGGTCTTATGGCGCTCGGTTCTCTCTGCCTACCCCGCAAGGAACCTGGCGTGAAGATATATATACAATAATAATAATATATTTATTTTTCTCTTCAACGGATATATACAGTTACAAAGTACTCGTATATTCTTAATCAATGGCATTAGCTAAACCCGAGTATGAAAATTAACTGGAGCCCGTTCTAGACAGGTTAAAGCTTGGCTGTGTTACGGGTTTCCAGGTTCACTCCTTTTTTATGTCTTAATTATTAAATTGTAGTATAATTAAATTTTAGTCAATATACTTTACTAAATTATTAGGGAAACAGGTATTACAGATATGTCATTTTCTTTCTATACAATGTCGAAAACATACCAGTATACAACCCACTTGATGGAAAGGGAAAGCTACGGTAACCACAGTTTATCTTTTCGTTAATGTTCGGTGCTTTCATAGGTTTTAGTTAGGATTTGAGGAGCTTAATGGTACTCTGCATATCCATCGGGCTACTCTATCAGTAAGTACATATTTAAAATTTGAATGAATTACTAACCAAAGCTTTGTGGCCGCAAATGCACAATTCTGGTTTCCACTGCGAAATATTTACGGAAAATTTATAATTTTTTTTTTATACCACTAAGGTGGCAAACAAGCTTACGGCCTGCCTGATGGTAAGCAGTTACCGTAGCCTATGGGCATTTGCAACACCAGGGGTGTCACTTTTGCGTTGCCGACCCTGTAAGAACCTCTTCACGCCTTTCTTGAAGAACCCCATACTGTAGTCCCTTGGGAAAACCTCGGCAGGGAGCTCATTCCACAACATAATATCAACTAACAGAAAATCCTTACATGCAACGCATTATACTTATTTTTTTTTATATGTTACAGCGTCGGTAGTCAGTAGGCATACAAGCATACGACTCACCTGATGTAAAGTGGTTACTGTAGCCTGTGAACGTGCAATACCAGAACCGGAACTTGCCCGTTGCCTCTCCTGCTGCTAGCACAGCAACTCTTTAGGGGTTTACTGGTTACTACACTGACTAGCAGGAACACAACATCTCTCTAGCGAGATTTGGCTGCGGTTTTCTATGAGGTGGTGGCACTCCCCTAGTCGGGCTACTTTGATGCTCCTTACCTCTCTTAAAAATACACAGTTCAAGACAAAGACACGTTCATGCACACAAATGTTTATCTTGGTCTTAAAGTATTGCTAACTACCCCGCCACCAAACTAATTAGAACTAACCATCTTTACCTTATTAATAGAGAGCCAAAACCAACCTCTAGGCGCTGTACATTGTCGAATAGCGACAAACCAACAGATTTCTTTTTGGTAAGCGTCCACCTTACAGAAGATCTGTTTTTAGGGTTCCGTACCCAAAGGGTAAAACGGAACCCTATTACCGAGACTCCGCTGTCCGTCCGTCCGTCTGTCACCAGGCTGTGTATCTCATGAACTGTGATAGTTAGACAGTTGAAATTTTCACAGATGATGTATTTCTGTTGCCGCTATAACTAAATAGAATAAAATAAATATGTAAGGGGGCTCCCATACAACAAACGTGATTTTTTTGCCGTTTTTATAGATAATGGTACGGAACCCTTCGTGCGCTAGTCCGACTTGCACTTGGGCGATTTTTTTACTACCTCGGGAGGCATGGAAGCATACGGCCCAACTGATGTAATGCCGTAGCATATGAACGCATGCAACACATTAATTATCGCTCTCGTAATGCCACCTCTGCTGCTAACACAGCTACTTCTTAGGAGCTTACGGGTGACCCACACGCAGGAACACAATAATCCTCCAAGGAGTTGATATGTGACTGCAGTTTTCTATGAGATGGAGGTACTTCCCTAGACGGGCTACTTTGATGCGCCCTACTTCCCTTAAATACACCTAGACCAAGACAAACACACATGTTCATGCACACAAATCTTGTGTGGGAATCGAACCCACGAGCATTGGTGTCAAACTGGCTTTACTAACCACTGCGCAATCGAGCTCGTCATCTTATCTTAGCCAAACAAGAACTCTTAAGATGTTTATTGTACTTCATCAGTGAGTGAGGTCACCAGAATGTGTTTAAGAAGATGTATGTACGTGGAAGCTATCGCTTTAGCAATACATCCTATGCTGCAAGAGTTTGTACACGAAACTCTATCAATCCACACACAAATTTTGCCTTTTACATTATGTGGGCTGGAATGCAGTTTGCCATTCTTGAAATTTAATTTATTTATTGGCAAATATGCATAATTAACTATATATATGGCAAAATAAATGATAGCACTTTCACATTAAATATTTCGACATGCAATATTAATGGAGATAATAAAATAATTACCATGTATAACATGAAAATTAATACAGTATTGTCATACTCTAAATTAAAGAGGAAAACAATAAAGGTACGCATTAGAAAAATCCGTATATTTTTTAGAAAAACTCAGAGTAACTTAGGCTGTAATGTTTTCTTTAAAATTCTAGAAATAATATAAAAGCGAATGTAGATAATACTGTCTGACTTTCTGTTTGTTCACATTTTTTTATATAAATAAACCCGTAATGATCGCAATAAAATATGATAGAGAGGCTGCCTACGATCTGAAGAAAACCCCGCGCAGGCGAAGACATGTGCAAATGGGTTATATGCATAAAAGATAGAATTGTTACACATTAGCAAGATAAATAGAAAATATCTATTAGAATGCTCAATTTTATATAATGGAATTTATCAGAATTAACTAGCACTAGCATTGTATATTAAAATGCAGGTAACGTTATTATGCCTATTGTATATATTAAATCCTTGGAACTGGTTATAATTCCATTTTATCTTTTGTAGCTTACAAATTGTCGGTACGCTTTCCTTTTGTGGTATTATATGTATCGTCTGAGTAGAGTTTCCCCGAAGCATAATATCATAAGGGAGTTAGAACGGTGCAATGCGCGGCAGGAAGTTAATGTAGAGCTGACCTGTCTACTACTTTGCCTACCGGAATTTGTAGAGCTCGTTACAAACTTTCCAGTATAAATTTTCCAACTAACATCATTGTATGTGGACACCCTAGAACTTTGTGTCATTCCTTTTTAGAAACTTAAGTTTAACGAAGGTCGGGTATTTTTTTATTTTTATACTCAATCAGCTGGTATATAAACACACGCCGTGTTAAGTCAATTTGAGCCTTAGTTATAAGTGACCAAAATATTTACGTATTTTCAATAAAAAAGGTACAATTATGCTAAAATATGGCAAATATTTTTTTTATACCACTAGGGTGGCAAACAAGCTTACGGCCTGCCTGATGATATGCAGTTACCGTAGCCTATGGACATTTGCAACACCAGGGGCGTCACTCATGCGTTGCCTAAATATAAAATTATAAAAAATATAAAATTTTAAACATAAAAATAAGAAGAGTATTAAATCGGTAAGGCGCGGCCATTAGTTAGATATGTTAAAACATATTTAATTAAAAATATATAAAAATCCTGTTTAAAAATTAAATATGTTAAAACATATTTAATAAAAAATATATAAAAATTCTGTTAATAAAATGAAGCGGTTACCGTAGTTACCGTACCTGACCATGCTTATAACAATGCCGTAATGGCCGCGCCTTACCATCACGGTGCTAATTCGGCAACTTCTCACCAGCCTCCTGGTAACCTAACTTACTCACAGGAACACAAATACCGTTCAATGAATTGTTAGTTGACTGCCATCTGCTGCGTTTACTCAGCCGGGCTGCTAGCTGTAAGTACTCTACCCCTCCTTTTACAGGTGCACCAAATTTATAAGATAGGTTTGGACTCTAAGGTTGGACACTTAATTCTACGAGGTAGCAACTACATTTATTCTGTGTTTCTAGGCCGATATATATACATAGTTTACATACGTATTTTCTCCACTTCTTCATCAACAGTACTTATTCCCACTGTAAGCAGAAAAATACAATTATGTCATGTTATTTTGTTATAATTTTATTTTATATAATATAATAAACTAACTAACACATTTTTCGCAAGTTTGTCAAAGCAGCCGAATGTTCGTCCGCTTCGTGTTGAATTTCATTTGCTGTAAAAGTAAGTTTTTAGTTACTTGTAAAAATAAAATGTTCCTAACCGCATTTCAACCACTACTAGGTAGTGTAACGTTATGAAATTTAGCAAATATTTCCGATGACAATGCAATAATATGGTACAATTTAGCGGGTCTAATTCCTAATATAAATAAAGATGATTCAGATCCATTTTCCTGAATTCGAATATCGCACTTCGGTTTAGATTCGTGTTAGCCTTTTCCTGTTCAGCTGGTAAAGCTCCAGGATAGCTGTTGCCGTAGCTGAAGTCAATCGCCATTAACTGAACAGAACTGAACTCTGTTTATCAGAGTTCGGTTTTCGTCATCAAAAAATCTATCTGAATTGTCTTTACATTAGGTCTTAACATCTGATCTCTGTCATCAGGACCAGTGGAAGGAGATCAGATGTGTCAATAGACTACTCCACAAAGGTTAAGAGTAAATCTATCTATTTCGATTTCGTTTACTTACGATGTTTTATATTTTTGAAATATAATTATTAGTAGTAATATTTAACGTTTTGCGAGCGTTTATAGGCTACGATAACTGCTTTACATCAGGTGGGCCGTATGCTTGTATGCCTCCCGAAGTTGTATAAAAAAAAGAAAAATGTAATACTTACATTTAACTATTGTATATGTTTTGGTACAGGTCGTTTTTAGTGCACAGGTATCGAGATCTACCGGGGATTTACATTCGTATCTCCAGTGACAAGTGGCATTGTTTTCTGTTACATTGTCTAGATAAAACAATACACAATTGAATGACGAGCTCGGTGGCTCAGTCGTGAATGACGCGACTTTGACACCGACACCCGTGGGTTCGATTCCCACACAAGACAAACATTTGTGTGCGTGAACATGTCTGTTTGTCTTGGTCTGAATGTTTAAAGAGAGATAGGGCCTAGAAAGCAGCCCGCCTGGGGAAATGTTGACACCTTACAGAAAACCGCGGCCCAATAACAACTCCCTAGAGCGTTGTTGTGTGAGTGAGGTCACCAGTAAGCTACTATGGAGTTGCTGTGTAAGCAGCAGAGGAGGCATCGCGCGAGTGATACTCAATATATTTCAAGCGTTAACGGGCTACGATAACTGCTTTACATCAGGGAGGCCGTATGCTTGTATGCCTTCTGACGTTGTATATATAAAAAAACAACGTACATTCAATAAGAATATATGCTAGAATATGATTAAATTATGGTCATATGCGAAAAGGTGATCAAGTGTCTGTCGCTCTCGCGCACCGATGATTTGAAGTTAAATTTACGTTTCTTACACATCTAACAATCAAACATTAAAAACGGGTCGGATTACTGATGTACATTATGTGTCTTACGGTTTTTTTTTGCACCAAAATCAATCATTATGTATAAACAGTCTCGATGTCAAGATGACTGCAGTTTAGTTGCCATTAAGCGACAATATTATGCAGTAAAAGTTAGTAGAAATATATATATTTTTCTGTTCTATCACTCAGAAAATCTAAAATTTACGTGTAAATAACACATGAAATTTATTTTTCGATTTTCTTCATACTCGTGCTATAAGAACTTGCTTCTTGCGAAATTTCATACTAATGTTAAGCAGTCAACTTCAAGCAACTTTTTTGTTTTTGATTTTATTACATTCTGTTACACAGTTATAATTACAAAAAAAAAGAATTTTCGTCAAGTCATTAATTTTTGCCAAATCTATTGTTCCGTCTAACTGTAAGTATACTGTTAGTTATAATTTATGGTTTTCTAACATACAGACTATCTGTCTGTATGTTAGAATAACGATATAACATACAAATATAACATACAAAATTGATTTTTTCTATACTTGCGACCATGCTGTTTGCAAAATTTTATGATCTAAGGTCAACTGAAAGTAAGTGTCCCATTAGTAAGTTTGTTTAAGATGGGTGTGCAAACAACTATATTTATTTGCGAAAGGTTTAACTAGTCAACGGCCCAACTTTACCAAATACCGAGCTTGCCAGCTCGGTGGCGCAGTGGTTAGTAAAGCTGCTTTGACACCAACGCCCGTGGGTTCGATTCGAACACAAGACAAGCATTTGTGTGCATGAACATGGCTGTTTGTTCTGATCTGATGTTTTTAAGAGTGGTAGGGAACATCAAAGCACCCAGTCTGGGGAAGTACCTCCACTCCACAGAAAAGGACATCTAAATAACAACTCCCTAGAGGGTTGTTGTGTTCCTGCGTGTGAGTGAGGTTTACCAGTAAGCTCCTTAGGAGTTGCTGTGCTAGCAGCAGAGGAGGCATCGCGCGAGTGATACTTAATGTATTCCAAGCGTTCATATGCTATGGAATCACTATATATCAGGTGGGCCGCATGCTTGTATCTCCCTGACTTTGTATGAAAGAAAACGTAGCCAGCTCTCTATCTTCAAGTCTCTGTAGGTATTATACTCGTAGTAATATTAGAAACACACCGTTGCTAGTGTTGCGCTCCTTTACAGCTGTCGCATTGTTATTTTTCTCATTTGACACTAGATGTCTTCGTCCTGATTTAACTACTAAGACGCGATTTTTTCCCAATTTCTTCGCTAGTTTAATTCCTGGAAACAAATTTATTGGTAGTAATTATGTTTATTTTAAAATATGACAAGATTACACTGGCAAACGTCATGTGAGTATAAGATAACAGCCTCAAATATTTTTATAGTTAATTTGTTTGTCAGATAATAAGTACAATTATGTTATTTTTTGACAAATATTTTTTTTATACACCTACTACGCCGGGTGGAAAACAAATATAAGGTGTCTATTATATCCCTGGTGTAACAGTACCTGGGCTCAGTTTTCTACGTGTTTTTTGTAAATACACGTTTTTCAGGTCCTAAATAGATAAAGTTAAAAAATAAAACCTTTTCTTTTATTCATATACAGTTAATTTTAATTAAACAATATTGATATTTTCTACGCCTACTTGTATCTTAACTCTGGACCACTCTGAGAATAGAGTGCAGAAATTTATTACATAGTATAGGTTTGCTTTTGCACATTTTTATGCGCTACGCAAGCTTAAATTTGAAACGAAGATACAGAGAGACAGAAGTCAGAGCTTCACAACCCAGAGCGAACTAAGTAGAGTGTTATTATACAAAAAAAAATTAAACCCAGTGTCAATTATTGATAAATATACTTGCCTCGGCGTTGAACGTTCGTTGGTAGAACGCTCTTCGTTACCACTGTCGAATTTAAAAGTTGAGAAATTAAAACGTGGAGGCACCACGTGTAGGTTAGAGGGTTACTTTTAGCTCTATGTTCAAAGTGAATCACTGACACATATATAACATGCGTACATTTACATCATGATTAAATTTCACTCACAAAAAGGAGGAGTAATTGAACTTAGTATGATTTTTTTTCACATACCTCCTAAAAGAAGAGTTTTATAATATATCCTCAGGATAGTGAGAATAGAGCAGATATATTTAAAATATCAATCTTCTTTTTCGCGTTATCCCGTTTCCTACTCCATTGGGATTGGCGGTGTCCGCTACCTAAGCCAAAGGATTTGGCCTTCACTACCCAGCGGCGAAAACCAGGTCAAACGTCTTTCGAAATATAATTTCTTGTACGTGTGGCGGGTTTCCCACAAGAAATGTCTCACGATGTTTTCCTTCACCGCCGAGCAAGTGATAAATATTTACATAAATCCGAACACACCAATTTAGTGTACATGCTGGATTGCACCCGTGGACTTGGCCTCGACTGGTACATTCTCCAATGAGAATACCAGATATAGATAACCTTGCAAGCTCCTTACTACACCGTCTGCTGACCACACGCCCGAATGAGTATAACATATCAGTGGATGCGTCGCTTGTTGAATGATGTGACTTTTGGTTTCTTCTGCCTACTGGACACGGAGATACAGATATCTACGTTTATACGCCAACGATAAATAGACACGTAGGCAAAGATGCTGGAAGCTGTTAGTAACTTAACAAGCATAAAAACAAAGTTAAGAAAGTGTTAACAACTATAACTTTCAATACAATAGTCCTTGTATTTAGGCCAAGTTAATTATATAGATTTACTTTTATGACGATAATATGAAAAGACACGAACGTTGGTATGAGATCTCGCTCACGTTCCGTAATCTTGTTTTTTTGCTACATCGGAAGGCACACAAGCATATGCCCCATCTGATGTACAGCGGTTACCATAGGGTTTGAACGCTTGTAACACATTAAGTATCACTCGTGCAATGCCATCTCTGCTGCTATAACAGCAGCGCGTTAGGAGTTTACTGGTGACCTCACTCGCAGTAACACAAATATCTATCTCATCTTTGGAATTAAATACAAATTTTGTATTATCTAGAGTATCATCTACTTCCACTTAGAAAGTTAATGTTAATTATTTTAAATATAAAAATAATCATTTTGTATGAGTGATTTTTACTAAACTGAAAGAGAACTTAACTAATTTAGCCTTTTAGACAAGGTATTTATCTACCAAAAGTACTAGATTAAGAGAAAGCTGTCAGAAGTAATATTAGTTAATAGAGATGAGTCTTTTCACATCGGCAATGATGAGTGGGACCAATTACGTATTAGACATGAGGTTATCAATGATGAAGACCGGTATGATACTAATAGACCATAGTGATCAATTTTATGTTCAGGGAATAATCAATCAAACATACTCACATTTATATTTAGATCCTTTTGGGTCGTTGTTCAAAGCAATCGTCTGTCCTATTAAAAATTGATGTATTTTGTTATTTACGACCGATCAAGTCAGATCTCACGTACTGAGTATTTCGTACCATATTATCAATGGTATTTTAAATAAAAAAATAAAGTATAATGTGATGTATAATGTGTATGAATGTGATGTGATGATAATATAAACTCTGGAAACTTCATAGTTTAATTTCAAATATTACTATACGTGTCTCTTTTTCAATGTTTTTTTTTTTATAAATATTGTCGGACAAATTACACAGCGCCACCTAGCCCCAAAGTAAGCGAAGCTTGTGTTATGGGTACTAGACAACAGATAAACATACGTAAATACATTTTTTTTTTGTAAATACATACTTATTATATATAGAAAATACCCAGACCAATACAAACAGACATGTTCATGCACATAAATATTTGTACTGTGTGGGAATCGAACCCACGAGCGTTGGTGTCAAAGTAGCGTAACAGCGCGTTCCACCACTGAGCCACCGAGCTCGTCAAGTATACAAATATATACACAGCGACAGCTCAAGCTAAACTGTCTAACATGACTTGTACGCACAATGGTACATGAATGTTGCCAAATGTTCAGGCGCCTTATGCTTGTTTACATTTGTATATTCGAAAGCAAAACTAACTCTTGCTGATGATGTTGCAGATGATGGAGATCACTAACTATCTGATAACCCACATTTTTGTACCACTAAGATTTTGTCCCTCTCTTAAGAGTATAAGAAAACCTTAATGTTTCAGAAAACCTTAATGTTTTTGTTTTGAACTATTCCCAATTTTAGCATGTTTTTTTTTTGAAGAACAAGCATACAAGCATACGACCCAGCTGATATAAAGTGGTTATCGTACCCTATGCACGCTTGCAGAACATTAAGTGTCACTCGCGCGATGCCACCTCTGCCGCTAACACAACTCCTTAGGAGCTTACTGGTGGCCTCGCACTCACTCACATTAACACGACAACCTTCCAGATTTTTTGGGTTGTTATTTGGCTACGGTTTTCTGCGAAGTATAGGTACTTCCCCTGTGGCGCTGCTTTGATGCGTCCTACCTCTCTTAAAAAACAATACGCTAATATATAATGAAAACTTAGTTTTGTTACCTCCGTAGCTTACTGTGACTTTCGTTTTCTCTTCGTCCCGCGGACGCTCGGCGGTATATGTGGGAGATGCAACTAGAATAACATTTATTAACACGAGATGTGGAAAATAACTTTTATATGCGTCATTTTAATGCACCTTTTTGTTCCATTATACATCGTTTTTATTTGTACAACGTCGAGAGATAAATAAGACGGACATTTGATGTAGAGTGGGTAACGTAACGTAACAATCGAGTTGCTAGGTAAATTAGTAATAGCCTTCTAATGCTAACCGGTATATGCAGGTTATAGGTCTAAGAATGTCCATCATGTTCAGAACCATAACCGCATTAAAATGCATCAACTAAAATCGGTTGTTTACAACAAACTTTCAGTTATTGTAACAACAAAGAATAGGAAAAAAAATTTTTCAATAGGAAAATTAAATCGGTTTCACTGAAGTCAAAAAGTATTTTTTTATTATTTTTATACACCGCCGTAAGACATACGGCCCACCTTATGTACAGTGGTTATCAATCCCTATGGACGCTTGCAATACATTGTTTTTCACGCTATGCCACCTCTGCTGCTAACACTACTTACCGGCGACCTCACTTAGTCGCTGGAATACAACAGCCCTCCAGGGAGTTGTTATTTGGCTGTGATTTTCTATGAGCCGGAGGTATTTCCCTAGACGGGCCACTTTTAAAAACACTCAGACTATGACCAACAGACATGTTCATTGAATTAAACAAATTTTAACGGAAGTATCGCGTGTTTTATTTATTTTGTTGAAACTGACGTTTCGAATGCTTTGCAGCATCCGTGGTCACAGGAACACTAAACAAAATGAATAAAACACGCGATACTTCCGTTAAAATTTATGTATTACAATCGCGAAAACCTAAGACAATAATGTATGTTCATGTACACAAATGTTTGTCTTGTGTGGGAATCGAACTCAAAAGCATTGGTGTCAAAGTAGCGTTACTAGTCACCGCGCCACCAAGTTCGTGAAGACCTTTTAAATCGACCTCTTCAAATCGTTGATTTAACCTTTATCCTCTTCAATTCAGTCGGTTAGCAATTTTATATTTAAAAGATCTTGTTTCATAACTTTTTAGTTTATCATCAAATCCTTATTAAATGTTCATAAAAATTACAATAGATTATCATAAAACTGTATTCATGAAGGAATAATCTAAATCGGATTGTAATCAAAACAAAGACGCAAAGAAAGCTTAATAACAAAAGTTATCTTTAATAACTTTTTTAACTTATTATCATATTTTTACTAGATTCGGATAGCCCAATACCAACAGTTTTAACTGTCATAATTGCTTAATTCAGAAATATAATACGCTGTACAAAAAAAAACACTATATATTTACGCAGTCAGGGTAAAACAATGTCATTTTTGTTGTGGAAAGTGTTCACAACGTGGGAAGGCAAACAGGAATACATCCCACCTACTGAGAAGTAGTTATAATAGCACATACGAGTAAACATTCGCATCAAAATGGCTATCACTTGCACGTTGCCATCCCCGCTGCTAACACGACAACTGTGAAATTACTCGCAAAAGCACTTGCATCTTCAATCAGGTGGAGGCACTTCGCTAGTCCAGCAGTTTTAATCCGACATTCCTTTTTTTCACCAAAGCCTCCTTTGTTACTTAGCAGGGTGTTTTAACATCTGTGTGCATGAACATGTCTCTTTGTCTTGGTCCGGGAATTTTAAGACAGGTAGAGTGCCTCTTCGCAGCCCGTCTGAGAAGTGCCTCCACCTTATAGCAAACCGCACACTCTCTGCAGCGTTGTTGTTCTGCGTGTGGGTCAGATCACCAGTGAACTCCTGAGGAGCAGCAGAGGTAGCATCGCGCGAGTGATATGTTGCATACTTTCTTAGGTTACGGCTTTCATCTGGTACGTTTGTAAATCTCTCGACGTTGTATAAACAATTAGAAAAAAATTAGCTGCAACCTTTTTTTTATTCATTTCAAACTTTAGACTCAGCTCCCCATTTAAGTTATGCTTACCATCTCCGTGTAATGCCAAGGCTTGAAGAGCGTCGATCCCAATAATATCATACTCTTTAAGATAAACAGAAGATATATTGGATATCAATTTACTGAATAAATATTGCTTCTAGTATACAATAAGCGATTGTATGTATTACATACCTTCCAAAGTGACAATTCTCTTATTACTTAGAACTGTAAAATATGTACATTGTAATTAATTTAGTTGTGCATAAATGTCGTTAATTAGTGTCTTCGTTTATTTACTTTACTGTAAAAGTTGGGTATTTGTTTATAGATAATAATATTTATTAACTGAACGAATAATGTGCAAACAAGGAAGAGATACATAGAAGAAAAAAGTAAATAAACGAGTTTATGTTTTGTCATAATCATAAGCAAAGCATATTAATTTTATTTAAATATTGTACTCGTATATACAACTTAAACTTACAGAATGCGTGGAAAAGCGTATCAGCAAGATCTTGATCATTTTTTGCTGAGCTTACGATGCCCTTTCCAGCTGGAATGATTTAAAAAAAAATAGTAAGTATAATTATACCCTGGTATTGTATGTCAATATGTACAAATACGTCAATCTAAATGGGAAGTTCTATATTATAGACTAGACAAAAATCTCTCTGAAACTTACTATGTGACGCTAACGTGGCAACGGGGATGTTACAAATATAATAATAGCACCACTATGCGACTACACTGCTTTTGGAATAGATTATTGTATTTTTTGAATACGTTTTATATACCGGACCATTATGGGGCCAGGTTCCCATCCTGACCCCTAGTCCCACAGGTTAGGGAGGCGGCAGTAGGTGCGCGTAGCGCCTACGCCGCACTCCCGTCCGCCGTCTCCGGAGCGGGACAGCCAAGGAATCATCCTCCCTGTCCCGCTCCGAGGCCTCCTTCTGGGACATGACCGTCTCACAGAAGGAGGCCGAGGTTATTAGCCCTGGTGTTGCAAGAGTCCATGGACTGCGGTAGACGCTTACCATCAGTGGGTCGTGTACTTATTTGTCACCTTAATGATATAAAAATGCTCTTAATTCTCGTTCATTAGAGAGTTAGGGCGCATCAAAGCAGCCCGTCTGGGGAAGTACCTCCACCTTACAGAAAACCGCAGCCAAATAACAACTCCCTAGAGGGTTGGTGTGTTCCTGCGTGTGAGTGACGTCACCAGTAAGCTCCTAAGGAGTTGCTGTGTAAGCAGCAGAGGAGGTATCGCGCGAGTGATATGTGTTACAAGCGTTAATAGCCTACGGTAATTGCTTTACACCAGGTGGACCGTATGCTTGTATGACGTTTTATAAAAAAAAACTACTTCTAATGCTTACCGCCCGGATTTTCAACTGCAAAAAATATATATTATTTAGAATCTGGGTTTTTAACTTAATTCAATTGATGTGTATCTCTCATACCCTTTGCAATCAGTTTTTGAGCAATTGGCAGCATTTCAGTAGGCGTAAACGTGTCACCTATACAAAAAAAAAAAAAATTAATGTTACCTTCTTTCACGTAACCAGTAGAATGTACTTCCTTGACGATTCCTTGTTTACTTACCAACAGCCAATGGCCGTGAAACGAAACCTGGTATGCGTACCACTGTAATAACATAGATTATCATTCATAAGTCAAACAAATCAAATCAAAATCGTTATATTTCCATAATGATTATCATTTATTATCAATCTATATAAAATGCGCGTAATAAGAAAGAAAGCAATTACGTATTATGTTCGTATTACACCACATATATACTCGTACGTATACACCACGTATGCTTAATTGCGGAGGTTCTATCTATCTATCTATAGTATCTATCTATAACTTCACTCCAATTGCCTGCCCGGCAGAGAGACCCGAGCGCCACGTGACTCGATCCTTACAAACCTCACTCGCTCCTTTAACATTCATTGTTCTTCTCGTGCACGCTCGCCGGTTCTGATAACACCTGCTCTTTTTTTTTTTTTATATTGGCTCAGCATAGTGGCTCCTCTTCGCCTGTTGGTAAGCGAAAAGGGGAGCCCAAATTGCAGCGGCAACTGACAAAGGACTACGGTGTCCTGTCAGTTGACGCTACCATGCTGGCCAAGTGAAGATATTTGATCGTGACAGATGAATTTTCTGTAAGTATTCCTCGGCAAGTGCTTACTTCTACTATTGCGTTGTATATCTGTTATGTATCTTTCATGCATGCCAACGGAACATGCCCCTTCTTATCTTACGCCGATTTCTTTCAGGCTTCCTTTCATATCAACTCTTTAATTTTCATCCAATTGTTTTATGAATTTATTTCTGTAATGATTCTATGCGATTACGTTATTTTATGATAAATATCAAAATTATAAAATGATCTTCGAAATAAAGTAGTGAAACCGACATCATTAAAGTCAATAACTGTAAAGATAAAACAAACGATGATTTCAATGAAGTAGCTTATTTTGAAATCATCAAAAATCTTTCATAATCCTATATCAAATTAGAAAACATCAACTTAGACTTACATCATCTTTGGATCAGTTAGACTTGCAGTAGAATTGGATTTTAATTTAAAATATCAAACATCCTGCATAGATAAACCTGACTACCCTCGAGACGTGAAAGTACTTATCTTTAGTTTACAATATGTATAAAATATTTAATGTAACCAAATGTACCTATTCAAATGTATAATTCTAATATACATACGTCCAGCTATTCGCGATTTATCACCACGTAATTTATGAAAAACCGGTCTTTGGTCTCCTTTATTTTCTACAACATCTGCCACATTGGTTCCGTCATTATCATCTTCTACATCTGGGTCGTTTGACTGATTATATTTAATTTTATCTTCGTTATTCACATCATATCCTTGGTCATCTTCTTCAACATTACGTTCCTCGACTTCTTCGTTTTGTATATCATCATCGTCTCCTATGTTCTCTTCGTTACGAGCTATGTAAATCATTAAAAACATTTAAAACCGTCATGGTACGTCATCACGTACACATCCATCGAGGAAATATTTAACGAAAATTTGAATTAAATTCTAAGGATTTTTTTATCACCTCATTATTATATTCAATAAACATTCTAAATTCTCTTTATAAACAACATTATAGAGTAGGATCTGAAAGAAGCTAAATTTAAAATATTATTAGATTATTAAGAGTATTACGGATACTTACTTGTGGCTCTTAATTTAGTATATATTGGTGGGGTAGTACAAACCTGGAATTAAATTTATAAATTATTATTCCATTATTGATATCATTATAGAAAAGCATAACACTAGTATATATAACGTACTAGGTCAAAAATAATTATTAATGAATACAAAATCACAATTTTTCCCTCCATTTTCCAATCTACATTGTATAATATTCTTATAACGCCATGAAAATTCCAATCATGGAAGAATTAATTACAAATGTTAATCAAATCGCAATGACCGTGTAATTTGTCAACTTTACTCAATGCTATTGAAATATTATGATATCAGTGCTTATGATTAGAGGTGGGTGGGTATAGGTGCAAGTAAAACTTATGATGCAGGCTTGTGCGGTCAACCACACGTCAACTGGAGTAGTTGCACTGTACAAACCACCACTAATGCGGCGGGTGAGCATATATAGATCATGTAAAAAATGAAATATAACTCTTTATGTACGGTGGACAGTACCTATAGTCCGATAACATGCTGAGCAGTAATTCAATAACCGCAATTTGTTCTTACTTTCATTTGATTCTATCACAAATTTATAATAAATATTACTATATTGTCGCACAAATTACACAGCGCCACCTAGCCCCAAAGTAAGCGTAGCTTGTGTTATACATAGGAAACACCCAGACCTAGACAAACAGACATGTTCACGCATACAAATGTTTGTACTGTGTGGGAATCGAACCTACGAGCGTTGGTGTCAAAGTAGCGTACCAACGCGTTTCACCACTGCGCCACCGAGCTCGTCTAATATTACGAGTATTATAATATTGATTTTTAAGTTGTTATATTGAGTTTTCTAGTCTAACATACAGTAAAACACGTTTGATACACGTTCCATTACCCAAAAATAAAGCAGAATAAAAATTTTCTTTTTCTACTTAGAGCCTTTTTCTTCCTATCGTTATCTCATTTCCTTAGGTATTGGTGGGGTCTTCTACCTAGGCCTAAGGATTTGGTGCCGATACTGATTTTAACATGGAACGACTGCTGTCAGACCTCCATAACTAAGAGGGAATATCAGATCTTTCTTAGCTCAAGCCACACCACACATCTTTCCAAATATAATTTCTTAGACGTGCGGTGCAGAAGTGATAATTATAAATATGTACAAAATCTGAAAACACGAATTTAGTGGTATTGCCCAGATAGCATGCTGACAGATAGCTGTCAGCATGCTGTGTCTCATGAACCGTAATAGGTAGTCAACATTGATATTTTCACGAAAGTATGTATTTCTACTTCCGCTATACCAATAAAATTACAATTAAACTGTGGTCCATACAAGGTAGGTAGGTACGTGATTTTTTCAGAGATTTTTTACACGGTTGATACGAAACCGTTCGTGTAGGAGTCCAACTCACACTTAACCGATTTTGTATGTTGGGTTACCCATTTGCTACCGAAATGAGTATATAAATCAGTAACTTGTCACCGTTGTCATTACATTAGCAACATCAGAGTGTCCCCGACATGCTGGTCGTTTTATGAGAAATATAGAGCTTTTTGTAAACTCCAACATGTTGTATTGGCCGAGAAGACCGTTAAGGCAAGTTGATTCCATAACTTTACCTTACGTGGAAGAAATTACTTTAAAAGCATATCATGGTATTCAAAGTACAATGTCAATCATCAACGTGGTATGGACGGAATTTTAATTAATGGCGAGTGGTAAATCGATGGAACTTATTGGCGGGTACAGACTAAGAGCAGATCACAATACTCAAACTGCCATTAAGTCTCTCTTAATATGTACGAAATAAAGACTGTTTAAAGGTCAGTTGCCAAGCTTAGCGTGCACTTAGCTGTATTAAATCAAACAGGTTTTCCGAATACTCGTCGATATACTTTCGAGACGATGTCTCTTCAGGTCATGCTGGGCAATTATCACTCATCTTTTTAATCATGCTTAAATAAAAGCTTGTTTCCTACCTTAGTGGTATGAAAAAATCGGCCAAGTGCGAGCACGAAGGGTTCCGTAACACTGTCTATAAAAACGGCAAAAAAAATCACGTTTGTTGTATGGGAGCCCTTCTTAAATATTTGTTTTATTTTAATTTAATTATTAATTCTTAAAGTGAATATATAACTAAATATTCTGTGAATATTTCAAGCGTCTACCTGTTGCCGTAAAAACGAGCAAAAAATCACATTTGTTGTATGGGAGCCCCTTTAAATATTTATGTTATTCTATTTTTTAGTATTTGTTATTATAGCGGCAACAGAAATACATCATCTGTGAAAATTTCAACTGTCTCACTATCACGGTTCGTGAGATACAGCCTGGTGACAGACGGACGGGCAGCGGAGTCTCAGTAATAGGGTTCCGTTTTACCCTTTGGGTACGGATCCCTAAAAAGGTTGATCTATCTCAAAAACTACCTTAATTTCATATTTGGAATTTCTGTACACCATGTAAATCATACATCATCTGATATAGGAGCTGAGTACGGCCAAGACCATGATTGATCATGTTTTATGAGAAGGTGATGTCAGGAGCCTTAGCCACCGAGCGTGCATGAGAAGAGCAATGAATGTTAAAGAAGCAAGCGAGGTGTGTAAGGATCGAGTCATGTGGCACTCGGTCCCCTCTGTCTACCCCGCAAGGAATTTGGCGTGATGTTATATATAGATAGATAGATGTGCCCTTTACGTACATTCTATATTAATATTTCTATTGAAACAAACTTTTTTCAATTTATAGAATGTTGCAATGTAAGAGCTAAAACAAAATAGTGTTACGGAATCCTACCAAAGTGACGTCAGACTCTCAGTTGACCGGTTTTCCTCATTTTATTCTTTAATTGAGATTAATCTACGTTGAATCTACAATCGCTTAACGTAAACTGCTGTAATGGGTTTAGAAAATAAGCTGGGTAAATAAAATACTGCGTAAAGTTTTAAGTCTTATAATTATGGAATACGGTAATGAAGTACCTATTTTAATAATTTATTTTATAAAATATGATAATGAATGAAAAGGTATTAACAACTTTCGAGGTCGAATAAAAGAGTTTCTAACCAAGAAATAAAATAAATTACTATGAATTCTGGGTGTTTGTAATATTGTAACAGATTAAATAAATAAAAATACTTTTTTTTTTAATTATCTTGTTAATTTCGTTTTGATTTCATATTGTTAAGTAAATGTAAATTTAATGAGATTTTATTATTTAATAGATTCAGGCGTTACTTTGCGAAAGTCAAATTTACATGCAATTTGATCTAACCTGCTTTGTGTGGTTCCGTCACCAATTAGTTCATGCGGCCTAGCGCCGGCCGGCACCCACTCACTACTGTTAGTAAGTGCAACATGCCGACGCTGCCATGGCTGCTCCGGTAGTCTCTGCCTCGGCTACTGCGGTCGTCCGCCATCTGGAACAGAATCCGCATGCCCCCATCACCACCGTCGCTGCCACAACTGGCCTGATCGTCGCTGCGACACGTGTTTCGCCTCTCCACGAGGCATCATTTGTCATTTGTAGCATGTTATTCTTACGATTAACGTCTACAACGCCTGATGATACCTCGTGGAGAGGCGAAACATTTGTCATTTGTAGCATGTTATTTTTACGATTAACGTCTACAACGCCTGATGATGCCTCGTGGAGAGGCGAAACACGTGTTGCAGCGACGACCAGGCCAGTCGTGGCAGCGACGGTGGTGGTGGGAGCATGCGAATTCTGTTCCAGATGGCGGACGACCGCAGCAGCCGTGGCAGAGACTACCGAAGCAGCCATGGCAGCGTCGGCATGTTGCACTTACTAACAGTAGTGAGTGGGTGCCGGCCGGCGCTAGGCCGCATGAACTAATTAGTGGCGGAAGCACATAAAGCAGGTTAGATCAAATTTCATTTTATTATTATTAAAATACGCGGAAATATTCAAAATAAATTCGAAAAAAAAGCTAGCAAATTTTTTAGAGAGAATAGCAGGGTGGGGAAAACTCTTCATCGGGCTTTGTGGAAGGCTTCGACCATAGAGGTGTCTGAAGAGCTCTGTACACGAGCCAATGCTCAGTGCTGTTGATCTGCTGCGTCTGCTTCTCCCTAAGGATATCAACATGGTAGCGTAAACTATTGACGTAATTGTCGTGATTAAGGCTAATTCCGGAGCAGCTATTGAACGCATTGTAGTTCTTTGCTTAATCACCACATGTGCAGACCGGAATAGAGTAGGTTTCTCTCCATTCAAATGAGCAATTATTCGTATAGTTTAGCCAGGTCTTGGCAAGGAGTGTCACTTAGGCAACTGTCCACTGTCCTTGAAGTGCAGTTGGATTCGGTCTCACATTTTCTGCGGCACCTGTCTACGTCATCCTGAGGTTTTGAACATCGGGTTCTGAGGTTAATACACCATGGAACGTACATGGCTACATATATTGTGTATGTATATTTTTAAGTGAGGTAGGACCCAGCAAGAGATCGTGCTGTGCAACCTGATCTCTTGCTGGGTTTGGGTGGGAATTTTCTATTATGGTGGGGCATAGCATGGCTTCTTGCTCTAAATATTCGTCTAGGGAAGCACCTGCACCTTACAGAAGGCCGCAGTTAAATAATAACTCCGGAAGGATTGTTGTGTTTCTGCGCGTGAGTAATGTCGCCAGATAACTAGAGGGGTCGTTGTGCGTACGGCGAGAGGACCAGCGGATGTCAAACCGCCACTAGTTGTGTGGACGTGGCAGGCTGACGCGGCGGTCAGGGAGACCCGGTGAAACGGTTGACCGCTGGTCAGGTTCAGGTCAGGTTAGTACGGTTCTCGAACCCGGGGAATACTTAATCTCCACCCCGGGAGACTGAACCGCCAGCCTGTGAAAAGTCCCTGTTGCAGTGGTCGTGCCGGAGAAGAAGACCGGGGTGGACCCGGCTGCTGCAGCAGAGGGTGACCGGGAGCCCTTCCGCCCGCCGCGCGAGCAAACCACATACCCCGCACTATACTGTAGTGAAAGATATCGTGCTTTTCAGACTTCTCATATTCTACCTCAACACAAATTTAATGGTGAAGCAAAAAAGGAAAAATAGCTTCACAGCGGCCACCCTCTCCGCAACGTATGACTTTTTGCAACACCAGGGATTTACACTCTAACATCAACGTGATCCATCATCACCTCAAGACCGCGTGGCCAAATATTTTCTTCCTCACGGAGACACAAATAGACACCGGCCGACACTTCTTATTTACAGACCGGGTACAAGCCTGAACACTTATTTGTGCGTGGTGTCGGCGTATGCTGCCAGATGTCGTCGCATATGACACTATAGGTCAGGAGACTGGGATGGATTGCGTGAATTCCACGAATCGTACCCGTGGAGGGAGCTGTGCCTCGAATCAGACGACATTGATTCCAGTGCAATCGTGGCTGCGGCGATATTGGATGGTATGGAATGCTACATTCCCAATCGCCTAGTAGCTACTGCGGGAGTCAAAAAGCGACCGTGGTTTAATCGGCATTGTAGAGAAGCCAATCTTCTTAAGCAGGCTGCTTACAAGACTTGGACCATGGTGCGTGCTAATGGGGATCCCGATGTCTCTGTTTTGAAGCGCACACTGAATGCTGCCCCGAGGTCCAGTAAAAAGGTAGCTCTAGCGATTGTTCGAGCAAAATTCGATTTTATCGGCAGAGATGGCGAGCGGCTTGCGAGCCTTCCCTCTGGGAGCTGTGCTTTCTGGTCGCTCGCTAAAGATGCCGAGGGTAATTTCTGTCAACCGTCCATGCCGCCACTGCGAAAACCGGATGGCAGTTTGGCCCATAGCGCCAAGGAGAAAGCCGATTTACTCGGTAAACTCTTTGGCCTCTAACTCGAATATGAATGACAGGGAAACTGTGCCACCTACCATCCCGTGGTTCGGTAGCTCAATCCCAGAAATCTCCATTACCCAGCAATATGTCTGGGAGGTATTACTCATACATTCATAAGTCGAGTGGGCCAGACGGTATATCGGCAGTGGTGCTGAAGCTGTGTTTGTCCTGCATTGTGTTCTATACTAACGCGTTTTTTCGTGCTTTCCTACTCAACTGCGCAAGTCTCGTCTTCATTGATGACCGCCAATATGCACCTGGTCCCCAAAAAGAGCGATAGATCAGACCCATCGAATTACAAACCTATTCCTGGGGTTCTTCAAGAAATGCGAGAAAAGGTTTTTACAGGGTGGGCAACGCATGAGTGACACCCCTCGTGTTGCAAATGTTCATATTCAGCGGTAGACCGTATGCTTGATTGCAACCTTAGTGGTATAAAAGAAAACGGGTTGCACTCCGAGAGTGCCGGCAGAAATGAAAACTTGAACATGCGGACCAAACAACGATGTTGATAAACTACGTTGAACGAAACGCGTAAACGCCAAGAATTTCATGGCGCTTATAACGTTTTGGTCGCGAGAAAATAATGCCCTATGAAAGATCGCTAGATCGTCGCTTCATGTTTTAATTGTTTAATTAGAGGTAACTAATGTTTTAGCGCTGCAGCGAAATTAAGTTCTTATTCTCACCAAAATCTTACGAATTTTCGATCAGGGTCGCGTGTCCTGACACGAGTTTAACATTATTTACTCATCCCAAAAAATGCACAACACCGCTAAAGAAGTTTTCACTTCATAAAACTATGTATGTTTGTCCCAGTGTCGTGTTGAGAAGTCAGAAAGAGGTACCTCTTGACGGCATGAAGCATATATATATTGGTGGACTCAGCCCGGCTGCCCTGCCTGAACAGGTAGGAGTTTTCCTAGCAGACTCCTACCCGAACGGGTAGGAGTTTTCCTAGCAGATCTAGATCTAGAAAGTATCCATAGAAATTACACAAGTGGAAAGGAGTCATGATTTGCTATGTGAGTAGCATCTGCATTTGTGGCGACAGCGAGGAGTACAGTGAAGAAATTTTGTGCTCCTGACCAAGATATGACGATCTTCATAAGAAAATTATAGTTGGGATAGAGCGCGCGAACAGGAAACGGGGCAGGTGTATTTCGCAAATCTTATGTCGCCGGCGGCGACCTTCGCGGCCTTACTCGGGTTGTAAAGCTTGCTGTAAATCAGTTACCCGTAGCGTATGAACGCTTGCAATATAATACAGAAACTCCTTAGATGACGTCACTCATCAACAGGAACACAACAAACCTTCAGGGAGTTGTTATTTGGCTGCGGTTTTCTGTGACGTGGAGATATTTTCCCAAACGAACTGCTTTGGCACACCCTGCATGTTCATGCACATAAATGTTTGTCCTGTTTGGGAATCAAACCCACGAGCATTGGTGCAAAGTAGCTTTACACTACGCCACTGAGTTTGACAATATTCGTCGAGAGTTGCGTAGATATCGCTACAGCAGACAACTCTACAGTTGTATGATAATGAACAATTTTATGCAGATGTCATGCTGCATATTACGATTGTCAATAAAGAGACGTCTTTAAATTTGAAGTAGATGTCGAGGAATAGAAAAGTGAAATCGATTGTCATGCAAATACGTCTCGCTCACGTTTTGAGCTCTGAGTGAAGGAATTGGATTATATTGAAAATAGTGAACCACTCGTGCGGAGTTGATTCCGAGTGTCATTATATAGTTGCGAGCGTTGCACGCAGACGAGCGGTACGCCGGTGAAAGGTTGCAGGCGATGACCCGCGATAGATATGCGCCCGCGCTGCCCCGGTAGCCGCGTGTTCCATTGTTGAACCGGCGGTTTCGCCATTTAGCACGACTCTCACCACAGAGAAAAGATGCTAACACCTCACAAATTACTAACGAGTTTCGTAAAGAGCTTATTGTCAGTTTGATCTAGATTTCTTTGTTGCACTGCGTTTATTTCAACGTAAGGTTATCCAGCAATCTCCATTGTGTGCACTTAATATAGTGTCGTCAGTCTATTAGATTAACGCAAGTGAATTTAATACGTATTTGTTACCTACATTTTGTAACATTACAAGCATGCAGGAATAATCACTTTGTAACTGCCTCGTTGACCACGGCCATAATCGTTGGCTTCAGTTGTACAAAAAATATATCTGTCATCCGTGTTTGCTTCCATGATCTTAAATATTTGTTCTAGCTGCTTTTGAAGCGAAAACGCGATAACGGACAGCCTCTATCGTGGTTGTCATTTATTTCCATGACGTAAGGCAAAGATTTTGTACGAATTTACACAATGTATAGTTCTTCAAGCAACTTAATTTTGAGCGAGTTTATATTTTAACGAACCTGTGCTGTCAATATTTCCATTAATATTGTGGTTGTTCTTGTTAGTTTTGCAGTTCATTGTGTACATGATTGTTATAAAAGCTTATATTTGCATTACACATTTTCCATAAGTTTATATATTATTTAAATCAAGTTATACTAACCGATAGTCATTACTTTTCTTAAGGTCTGGTTTGCCCTCTGGGTTGTGGAGTTCAAATCCTTAGGCTTAGCGCGCTCATCGTAATGGATTACAAAACGGGATAACTCTAGGAAGAAGAAGAAGTTAATACTTATCTTTCTAACTTTAAATAATATATAGGTATATTCATAAGAATATAAAGAATAAAAAATATGTATATTTAATTTTATTGTCAAAGCGATGGATATATCTGCCAAACAATATTTCGAAATCGTATCACGTACCAGGTAACGTATTGTTTTAAAGCAAATAGATATTCAGCTGGATACATTTTCAATCTGTTGAATGCTTTCCTTAAATACAAAAGATTTCCTTTAAACTATCTAGTTACGACTTTATTCTGCCTGAGGGCGGCAGTGGCAGCGGTAGTGTTGCTAACTAGGAGGAAAGGGTGGGTACCTCCCCGTGCAACGCGGACGCCGACGTGTCTCGACTAACTCTGCCACACGTTGCCATACATTTACTTCCGCACCCGCCTTATTCTCTAACTAAATCTTATTCACGAAATTAATCGAAAGTTCAGTTTTAACGTAACGAATAAAAACTATTGCGCATTCTTCATCATTTTTAATGCAAAATGAACACTAAAAGTCGAATATTTGTCACGTTCGCTATATTTAGCTACATTTTCTTTTAGATATAGGTAGTCATATATATAATGATATACCTTTAAAAACTTTTGCATTTCTACATACTCGTAGTATAAAACGAAGTTGCTTCCCGCCGTCTGTACACGTAGATCTTTTAAACTACGCAACAGACTTCACTGCGGTTTTCTTCAATATACAGAGTGATTCAAGAGGAAGGTTTATATGTATAATATATGCATATTATAGTAGAGAAAAGCCGAGAATTTTTAAGATTTGTAATGTGATGTTGTAAAAAATATATTTTTGGGTGCTTATATTGCAAACACTGACTAAACATTAATCACTCCACACTAAAACAAATTAGTGTCGACATTACACCCGCGCAAAGCCGGAGCTGGCTGCTAGGTAGCATATAATTCAGCGACATAAACGGCAACTGATGAAAGGATAAGTCAACTCGTAAACTCGATCGACATGGTGGCGTTCGCATTATTCTCACAATAGGCTATACACGACAGACAACAATAACAGCTTCATGTAACTCCCTTTCGAATACGTTACAAAGATTAGTTCTTGCCTGGTGGATATTTTGACAACTTTGTAATAAATTAAACAAAGTGAATCGAATCCACCCGGATATCCTAGGGCAGTACCTACGTAGCTCGCCCGCGTCACATAATTTTACGGCAGCCGATAGGGATCCGACGCGGGCGTCTAGACGCGACGGATGCGCTAGACTTGTTCCACGACTACTCCGCGGAGCACCAATTGCTCGATAATTTTAGCTGGACCGATCTACTGACGAATCTAGTTGAAAAAATGGATTGCGGTGCGAATTATGTGTGAGTTGAGAAGGCCGCAGTAGCTGAAACCTGTAGATTTATGGTGAATTGGTGTAATAGTAGGCTTTGCAAAATACACCGCTCCATTCGGCATCTCGATATACCTACCATTACTGTTTCCTAAAACATGGTGTCATTTCATGCATTAAACACGATGATGTCATTTCTTATGCAAATAATATTAGCACGTGTTTATGTACAAAATACAGTAGTGTATTTACCGTGTCAAGCAATATGGATAAGCAAAACTCATTAGCATCTTTTAGTGGATGGATGTCATAGAACGACCTTCGTATGTGACATTTCTATTAGCAGTTATGTCACAAATATCGCACACCTGTCTTACGTAGGTAGATGTGCAATATTTGTTTCAATAAATTCAAATAGAATAAAACTTAAAACTTGTTTTGGAAAATACTCGACTCAAGTTAATGTTGCCAGTATTAGTTATATTTTGCGTAAGTAGAATTTTGCCACATATTACACAATTAAATTTGTCACATAATTTGCGACAAATTTAATTGTGTAATATGTGAGTCTTGTACTGTTTCCAATATTTTGATTTACAACTTTATTTGATATTATTGAGTTTTATTGGTCAAAACGTTGGGTATATCTGCCAAGCAATATTCCGTAACGGTATCACCAGCTAACGTATTGTTATGGAACAAAACAAGCAAATCCATTATCTACGAGTGAACACTTCCTTTCACTTCAAATACACAAGCACCAATTTGTGTAATCTCGAACCACTTACCACAAAAACAATGAACTATTACACATGCCTTCACAACAATGCTTGCACAAAGAAAGGTCCTATCATATCGACAGAGACATTAAACATGGGCCACACTGAATGTTTTGCACTCCTGACTGCTCTTAACCGTTTAAATTTCAAATATATATATTTTTTTAATCGGTGATAAATCGTTTGACAATTTTATTTCATCATGTATTGAAGTTGGTCGTCAGTATTGAAAATGGAATTATTGAGAAATATATTAGGGCGATGATTTGATGATTTTAAAAGTGCTATATCTCAGCAAGATTGCCTTCTTCTTCTTCTACTACTTTTTTTTTTTTTTTTTGGGAAGGATGCATTTCAGCTGAGTACTGCCGTGAGTTGTAGTTTGCGTTAGTATGCAGAGTTTCAGTATTTTTCTCGGGACATTTGAATCGGTAGTAAAAAAATCGGCCAAGTGCGAGTCGGACTCGCGCACGAAGGGTTCCGTACCATTATCTATAAAAACAGCAAAAAAATCACGTTTGTTGTATGGGAGCCCCCTTAAATATTTATTTTATTCTATTTTTTAGTATTTGTTGTTATAGCGGCAACAGAAATACATCATCTGTGAAAATTTCAACTGTCTAACTATCACGGTTCATGAGATACAGCCTGGTGACAGACGGACGGACGGACGGACGGACAGCGGAGCCTCAGTAATAGGGTTCCGTTTTACCCTTTGGGTACGGAACCCTAAAAACCGAACATTAAAAAGTTAAGAAACGCTGAATTCCTCACGAACTAACGCCAGATCAGAAACGGATTTGTATTGGTTAGGGCACAAATATATTGCTATAGTGTGATCACAGATATTCCAACGTTCACACATTGTCGCAGAAGACGATACATGAATTTATTGTTTTTAACCAAAGAAGAAACAGGAGACTTGTAAATCTTGTGACCAAAGAAAATACAGGAGACTTGAGAATCTTGTGGTGCTCGAATATAAGATCAGAGTAACAAAATTGAGCCAAAAATGTTAATGCTGACTGGTCTATCACCAAAATATTTCCTAGCGTGAAAAAGAAAGAAGAATACGATTGATAACACGCATCCTCTTACATTATGACAATACTTCATCCCACACGGAGAAAAAATAATGTTATTTTAAGCCTAGAGAGATAAATTTAAAGTATTCACCTATAGATACTGATTACTGGTCATTAAAACCCGGCGAGCGTGTATGAGAAGAACAATGAATGTTAAAGAGCGAGTGAGGTATGTAAGGAACGAGTCATATAGCGCTCGGTTCACTCTGCCTACCCCGCAAGGGATATAGCGTGAAGTTATACATAGATAGATCCTATAGATAGTCTGGACTTCGCGCCCTGTGATTTATTCATTTTCTCAAAAATAAAAGGTTTCACGAGATGTTCGGTGTTACAAAGTCAATAAATCAAAGTAAAACATAAGCCGTCCGATTATGATCCTCGTATTTGAATAATGGACTAAATGAAATATCTATGTTTATATTATAAACGTGAGTAATTAGAAAATGAATAAATACCTAGATTATTTTCGTATATGCTACTTATATATTTCTACTCACTAAATTAATAAAAAACCAATAATAGGTAACTATTGATCCCCACTACTAACGTTGCAGCACATGAAATTATTTGCTCAACTGTTTCTAATTAACATAGAATTTAATATGCGCAGTATTTGATAGGTATCTTAAAAACTTTTGAAAAACTTTGTATTGATGTTATCCAGTTATATATTAAAAATTAGGTATCGTATAATGAATGATACATAATTGTAACATTTTATCATAGACTCTATATATTGTATAATCGACATGAGAATTTAGTAAAAGTTACTCTACGCTAATGTCAAATTTTCTGTGAAGCATAGTTGAAGATATCGGTTACTGCAAGTGCTCTTGTCTCAAATGCATTCCCGACGTCTTGGACAGCTTTAGGCAAAGAGAATTGAAATCCACAAGCCTCTTGTTGGCTGTGAAGCGACTTACGGTGGCTTAGTGGATTTCCACAGAGCATGTAGCGGCTGAGAATTTTTGAATCGTGTTTGAATGCTTCGTCAAATACAAAAATAGTGAATGTTCTAGATGTCGCATCGTCATTGGTACTGAAACGCTATATTTTAGAATAGAATTAAAATACCTATGATATTTTGTGATAGTTTCACAAAATATCATAGGTATTTTAATTCTATGACAAATGATTCGTTTATTATTCGCTTTTGTTCATTTGAGACAATGGAAGTATTTATAAAATGTTTACAAAATTGTTATTCTTCTAAAGGGTGTGTCTGGACCTTGGAATTTTGATTGACTGACAAGTCATATTTTTTCGTTACATTATTGTGTTTATCATTATTTACGTATTTGAATACTATATGATGGAAATAATTTCGTTCTAGAAAAGATGCTTTGACGCATTTCAATTGAAAGATATCAAGCGTGTCAGCTCATCAGAAAGAACAACGTCAGGCAGTCTACATCCAACTTGTTTGTTATGGTACAATAAAAAGTAAGTCAAGTTCATAATAATTGACGTTCAATGTCATTGTAACCGGCGTGGGCGCGCGGCGCCCGGCGTGTCGTCGTAGTGAGAGCAAGCCTGTCGCGCTTTCCCAGGCTACTCGGTCGCGTCGCGATCGCGACAGCTGCGTCCGGACTCGTGACGTAACATTGCATATAGCATGCTTGCAAAGAATTTCCTCCATTACCCCTCATAAGTCAGCAAACGATAAATGTGTGATGTTAATAGTTCCAATCGCCGTTGCTTTAACACCTTCAGTACTTTTTTCACATATAATACCATTATTAAATTGTTACGACTAGTGCTCGTCACAATCTTCGAAATTCCACCACACTAATTATTAAAATATACGGAAAATATACACAAATTTGCTTTGGAAACATGAACATTCTTATATATTTATGTTGATACTGTTGATTGTAGGCGCATTGTGGAATTATAAAGACATCTCGTATATATTTTCCTTAAAATTTTACTTATATATATATATATTAGTTACTATCCTTTTCCAATTTATTTATTGATACAACTTGTCAATAGCTACTATACAATAAAATGAGAAGTGAGAATGATGATTCACTGTTTAAAAGGTAGGTACATTATTCCATAGTAACATAGGCTATATATTATGTTAATATATACAAAATTTACGGAGATAAGATGATATTTGACTGCTAAGTCGGAAAAAGTTGTGGCTTTTCATAGCTTGTACGGCGTGAGCTACGTTATTAATAGTTAAACCTACACTAAATAAGCGTTCCGCTAATTTGCTCCTCGTAGCGAAATCTATAAAAAAGTCCGATTCAATATATATACTATTTAGGTTAAGTCACAGTCCCATTTTATTTAAAAAAAAATGATCAAATGTAATGGATTATTTATGCAGCTGTTCTGCACCCGGGCGAAGCCGGAGCGGGTCACTAGTTGATAGATAATGCGAGACATCATATTTTTTTCTCATTATAAAAATTACATAACTGGTGATAAATCAGCCGTAACACATCGCGTTATTAGAAAATAGCAACTATTTTCTAATAACGCGATGTGTAGATAAGACGTATCGAATTGGGTATAAAATGTTAAAATCAAATAACATTTATTTATTACACATCGTCGAAATATTGACTCGGAGAAAACCAGTATTATGAATACTCATTCATGCGTATTATGTCATGTTGTGAAACGAACGTCCAATATTAGACATTTTATTTAAAAATGTCTATTTTGTAGAAGTGAAAGATTCACAAATGGCTTGTCATGTTCTTCATTGACGTCTGTTACACAAGTTTGTGGAAAGTGTGATGGATAAAGTATTCATTAACCTAAATACTCGTATTACTGCCAATGACTTAGCTTAGCACCTATAGCACGAAACTTGACAGCAAAATCGAAATTCAGGCGTGAATGTCATCGTATTAATAAAAAGATAATTGTGTTGACGCTTGCGTGCTGCGGATTGCAACAAGCACAAGCATTTTTCCCCCATCTTGTCTTATCACGTGACGTGAATTAGGCGATAATTAATTACGAATAATTCAAAACTTCTATTTGAGCGGCAATAGAATGACGGGCGAAACATGTCATCCATTATCAATAACTTAAATGACCTTACTTTCCGCTTCATGCAAGCTAGTCCCGTATTATTAGGTATCCCAATACGGCTCAAACTCCCACTGCTCCCAATTCAGGTACCTATGTACAAATATTCCAATATGTCGATTTGACCATTTATTATTATTACATATGAGGTAAATCTTGAAGTAAGTCGCATATTTCATACAATGTTTCATGGTGGAACTGTTGTAAAAGTAATTTTACTGTCAACAGTAAACCGATTCAATCGACTTCCCTGCAGTATATAACTTAATTTTTTTTTGAGTAACTCAATTATTACAAATATAGATAATCGCATAATGATCAATTGCGTTACGTAAATCAAAAGCACCCAAAACCGAAGAGTATGCATAAAGAGGTTGATGAGCGTTGTAGAACCGAGAGTGGTATGTTTGGATCCGTGCACCTGGTGTTCCATAGTTTCTGGCTACGCCAATGGTAGACAGGCGTGATGATATGTTACGTCACTTATATCGAAGCAAACACAATTCATTAGGGAAGACCTTATCCAACATTCGGAAGATGCGAAATGATATTGATGTAAATAGCATACCCATTATTCAAGTCAACAAATTGGTAAAGAGCGCAGAGAGCCGATGGATGCAAGTAGCGCAAGACCGATTGTCGTGGAAGTCTAAGGGGGAGGCTAAACTGATGGAAGTGATGATGTTGTTGTTGTTGTTGTAATCTCTTTATTGTACAAATATACTTAACATATACAGTTACAAATCTTTAGCATGTACAAAGGCGGACTTATCTCTGTAAGAGATCTCTTCCAGCCAACCTTTATAAGCTTAACAGGAATAAGTAATACATATATAGGCAGAGAAACTATCTGTACCTTCTTTAACACAAATAACATGGACTAATAACATGAGTCATTGCAACAGTAAAAACATATACATAAATGTAACACAAAGAAAATAATAATAAAAAAAAAAGTAAAAGAAAAATCATACATAATATAAGTACCTAAGCAAAAACAGATTCAACCTAGGGGCGAATGTAGTGATGATAATTGAAGCCAACCTCACTTTCACGTGGTGCACTCCGCCAACTAGCTAATGAGGCGAGTCAGCAGAGGATAGGACATAGCTACTTTAAAAAGACCGAATGAGGACGTCAATCTTACAGAACACCGAAGTCAAATAGAGAGCATCAAACCAGCCGGACTGGGTAGTATCTCCACTTCACAGACAAGTAACAGCTCCCTAAAACGTTATTGTGTTCCTGCGAGTGAGTGAATATACCAGCATGGATGGCGATGAGCGAGCGATATTTTCCATATTGTAAGAGTTCATGGTTTACGGTAACCGCTTTACATTAGGTGGTCCGTATGATTATAATAATATGCCTCTCGTTGTTGTATAACGAAAACATCAATTAAAAACAGCAACGTAAATCGCGGCTACCGAATGATTAACCGAGTGAGTAGTTGCTGCATTAGCTGAGGAGTGGCAACGGGCAAGGGATACTTCAAACGTAAACCAAAGAACGATTTCCATTAAGAGGACATTATGCTTGCTTGTCACCTGATATAAAATAAAAATCTGGTAAGGAAAAACCGTCAATCGCGTATATCTTCAAAGTGTCCCCGCGAAGTGTTGTGCAATTTCTCCAATAAATATTTGACGAGCTCGGAGGCGCAGTGGTGAAACGCATTGTTACGCTACTTTGACACCAACGCTCGTGGGTTCGATTCCCACACAGTACAAACATTTGTGTGTATGAACATGTCTGTTTGTCTTGGTCTGGGTATTTTCTATGTATAATAAGTATGTATTTACAACAAAAAAATGTATTTACGTATGTTTATCAGTTGTCTAGTACCCATAACACAAGCTTCGCTTACTTTGGGGCTAGATGGCGCTGTGTAATTTGTCCGACAATATTTATATGATTTATTTATAAATATTCTTCAAAGTACGTCATCAGATTACGAAACTTTTACTTGTACATATGTTGTTTGTTATATAGCTATAAGTTTAACACGCAAAACGTGAGTATTCGTTTCGACGCGGCACCCGAGGGTCCCACGATTGATTAAGCTGCGAAGGCCGCTTAGAGACGCACAGCGGTGCCTGTTTGTGTGAATGGATTGATTTCGAATGTAAATAGTCCTGCTACTTAAGCTATGTGCTCCCTTTGCATTAATGAGCTATTTTACACGGATTTGAGTTACTTAAACGAAATTGTATTTTATCCCTTATGTTGGTCTTTCTATAGTAATACTCGTAGTAAGAGTTTTTTGTTTGAATGCGTTCATTTCTAAAACTCACGGATTAATTTTTTTTTTGCATTAAATAAATAAATAAAAATTCTTTATTTGCCTTTAGACCCTCACGGGCACTTAGATACGTCTTACATTTTAAATATTATATCTTATTAATTTTTTAAGTTTTTCACTTTTTTAATCTACCAGCATTTCAAATGACCATTGGCGAAGAAGAAATGCCAAAAGAAACTTGCCTATATAGGTATTTTTTTCCAAATCGTCTTATACGAGTACATATTACAATAAATATAATGATATGAGTGTACATATAGTGATATCAAGTACAAGGTACAATTAAAGTTATATTAATTCATGTGCTGAATCATTTCCATAATTCTCTGTCAGTTAGATATTCATCGATTCTATGATATGATAACCCTTCTTACATAGAGTATTTTTGATGTGCCTTTTGAACATATTGTCAGGCAAGGACAGAACTGTTTCAGGTACATTCATAGCCTTATCCTTGAAGAAGGTTATGGGCTATATATACCATTCCGTTACGAAGCAGGCGAGAGCCGCGGGTAACAGCTGATTACGTATATATGTCGGAGATATCAAAGTTGACGCTTAACTAGTAGGTGGGTAGTAGCTGTAGGGTTGTTGTGCTTGTAAATTGAACAGTTAGTTATTTCTTGATTCATTCCACATTGAATCTTGAGACCGAATATTTGTCTACAATTGCATCTCGGTTCTGCTGCGTTTAAGTTTGCACCGTGAATATTTATTTTTGTGTAGTTTATACGTGATGATGATTATATAGTTATTAGTACGTAGACTTCTCTAGGGTGGTAACTGTGAGGTTATTATCGGAGTCGATCACACTGTACCCTGATGACTAGCGTACGGCCTATCTGACGTAAAGCGGTTACCGTAGCCGTAGCCTGTAAGCCATGTGTTAACGCTTGCAATACATTAAGTATTACTCGCGCGATACCACCTCTGCTGCTAACACAACAGGAATACAAAAACCCTCTAGGGAGTTGTTATTTGGCTGCGGTTTCCTGTGAGGTGGAGGTACTTCCCCAGACGGGCTGCTTATATGCGCCCTACCTCTCTTAAAAATACCCAGAATCTCATAGCTCATCTCCAAGTGTACACTGCAGATAAACTTCTAAAATTTTTGTTGTAGCCAGCATCCTCCTAATAGATTTTTATTAATCATTCATTTAGAAGAACTACACTTCTTATTATATCCTCTCGCCTAATCCGTTACTAATGTCGAAGACTAGCGACGACCACATGACTCGATCCTTACACACCTCAATGGTTCTTTACCATCATAGCTCTTTTCATGTATGTTTACACCATTATATTCAATTTATAGATATAGCTTCACATGTAATTCTCTCTACCTACCTCGCAAGGGATTTGACGTGAAATAATACACAGATAGTTCCGTTAAAATTGTTTAATTCAATGTATAACAATCGCGAAAACCTAAGACAATAATACACAGATAGATTTAAAAAATGGTAAACAGAAAATCTATGGTACCGAGGCATTCTCTGTGAAATGTTTACATGACCCCAATTGATTACTCAACCAGCCGTCCAAAATATTTGAAACTACGCAGTAGTATAAATTGAGTTTGAAATTAATCAAATTCCCAAACTCAAGTTAATAGTGCCAAAACAACAATCGAAGTGGACAACAAACACAAAACAAATAATTTCACGAGTAACTATGATTGACATTGTAATTAACACGCTCGAGTAATCGTCGGAGATGAAATACAGTTACAGAGAAAATAGAACTGTAACTTCAGCGCCCGTAATTATGTATAGTCGAACAAGAATACAAAGCCTAAACTAAGAAAGATCTGATTTACCCTCTGGGCTGTGGAGGTCTGACGATAGTCGCTCCATGTCAAAATCAGCATCTTTGCCAATATCCAATTAGGCTTAGGACCACCAAGGCGGCTATTAAACATACCCATGGTCTACTTGATCGACGACTGGTATGCTATACCAAGGGCCTCTCATACTCATCCATCCTTCCTGATCCAGCAAATCATAGCCCACCTACTTTAAAGGTAAAACCTCGTCTTAGAGGTTATTTTACAACTTACGGAATGAAACCTTTCTGGAACTGTATAGCACGTAACCGTATTGGTTTCAATATGTGCAGATAAATTCCACGTCCAAAGAGATACGCAATCTCTCCTTAGACATTAGGGTTCAATATCATGTGTAATGTCACAAAAATCACAGCTCGTCTCTGAGTCACAAAGCCCAAACTGGTACCTGGTGCTCCTGCCCAAAGCGAGAACAATACTACATACATGTTCGGTCAGACATAGAAACTTGTGCTCAGCTGCAGTACTGCTTCACTTTTTACCAGTTATGACAATAACATTCAGTGATAGCCTAGTGAATAAACAACCGGTCTAAATCCGGTCCCCGGTTCAAATCCTGGTGGGGACGTGTACCTCTAAATTCGTGTTTTCGCATTTAAGTATATTCGTAATTATCACTTATTCAGCAGTGAAGGAAGACAACGTGAAGAAACCCGCAAGTCCAAGAAATTATATTTCGAAATACGTGTAACCTAAGGCAGATCTGGTAGTCTCTTTGAGCTCGCCCATATTTTAAATTTTTGTATAAAATTTTGATATTACTAATTGACAGTGTGGCAACTTGAGTCTTTTGAGTTAACTGCACTAGTGTAAGCTAGGTTGGTAAAGATCTCTCTCCTCCCCTTTACGATAATCTCCCCCAAATTTGTCTCGTCTTCTCTCCTGTACCCTAATTTTGTCTAGCGAGAAGAAACTAAATACATCTCCGTCCTTTGGAAAACAAAGTCTACTTACACGTACTAAAAAACGATGAATTGTATCGTTGTTATTCGAATAAGAACAATTAAATGTAACAAAAATAGTAGTAATAGTAACGATTAATAATTACAGTCGGGTTTCTAACTAACTACGGTTTTGAACTAACGGTTTATATTTTTGAGGTCCTCAACAATCGCAGCAGAAATTAATTTACGCTAATATTGTTGGAATGCCGGTACATTAGTTATATATCGTTTGCTATTTTGTCTGATTGGTAAACTTATTATTCAATTCTTTTATCTTACTACAAATAGAAAAGATATGGCTACTTTAAAACACCTCTACCAACAGCAACTGTGTAATATTTTAAATTAAAAAGGCGGCGGTATGTTTTATAACCTTATAGAATTAACACCCACATTCCTAACTCTAGTAGAATAATTATGGATTGATAATATACTTTTATTAATCCATAATTATTCCAATCTTTTATTCAAGTCTTTAAATTTGTTTCGTAATTCTTATAGAATTTTAAAATTGCGAATGTGTCTTTTAATTACTAATATGCAATAGTTATTTCTCTCATGCATGACACTGCAACGTTTCTAAATTATTGCACATGCATGCAAATTGAATAATTAATAAATAATTGAAATTATGTTTTCGACATGCGTTTTGAGAATTCATGTCGAATTGCAAAAACACTTTCAATAAAAAATTGCAACATTTCGTTACGATATCTTAAAAGATATAAACTGTTTAAAAAATAATTAGTGCACAATGAATTTCTTTCAAATTATGTAATGCAGTAAAGCAAAAGAAATGTGCGATACTTATGTACGTTTTCCTTTGTAGAATTTGATTGATTACTTGTTTAGACACCGCCATTTAAAAAGTATTGCGATGCGATCGAGGTTCAAATCTAAAATAATTCATTATGAATTATTACGTAGTTTCTGTTGTAATTAATTCAATTGTTAGCGTTTTGTAACCTCAAAACATTACAAAAATACAGGCCAAGAGCAAATCGAACTCGCGCAAGAAAGGATTCCTGGATCGAATAGGTAATATACCATTTATTTAATTATCTAGAAATTTTTCTTGTTACAGTTATATTGTATAAAACTGTATCTATAAAATTATTAGAGGAAGGTCTAACATCTGTACGAGACCCTTGGTGAGCGAGAGTGGCCCACACTCGAAGTCGTCATTTAAAAAAAAATTCGTACTTTTTGCTTTATTTATCAGTATGAAAGTACTATCATGTATGTGGTAAAATACAATATTCATTTATTGCGCTATCGTTCACAAACATGTCGATTTATATTACATAAAAAAATTGACACTTCAGAACTATTACAATTATTTTACATTAAAATGTTTATCTCTCAGAAAAATCAACTTTCATCCATAATTTCAACGATTCTTTCACCATCATCATTACCAGCATCATCATCGCCAATCTCTAAAACTCAAACACCTCATGTTTAGCGCCTCATGTTTTAATTGTTTAATTACAGGTAAGTAATGTTTTAGCGCTGCAGCGAAATTAAATTCTAATTCTTACCAAAATCTTACGGTCAGGGTCACGTGTCCTGACTCGAGTTTAACATTTTTTACTCATCCCAAAAAGTGCACAACGCCGCTAAAGAAGTTTTCACTTCAAAAATCTAGTACCTATACCAGTCCTTCAGATTTCAATTAAAATATTGTAAATAAATATTGTATATAATTGTACGAGCGAGCAATTAGTTATATAAGGAAGCAATGTGGCAGTTTCTGCCATCCGTTGTAATGTTGAACAGCACTTAACCACTTCCTGCTTTCACGTTGGGTTCGACAAAGCGGATTGCAATCAGCCGCTGAACAGTCGCGGAGGACACTCCAAAACGCTACACCCGAGATGTCGGAAACGGCGATGTATCGATGTATGTATACACGAGCACATTATTATCATCCCAATACCTTCCCCTTTTAGTTAAGCCATTTGAAAACCAGCTGAGGATCAGTTGTAAATAAGAACTTCTTATCCCATCATTGGAAAAGGATCATAAATATTTTTTGGTATAATACCAAATTGATACAGACGTAAATTAATGATAACAGAGAAGAGTGGGTAGCCATCCAGAAAACTAGAGAGATGTTTGGCCAGTTGTGAAAAGAAAATATAGACGAAAACAATATTCGGCCGGCAAAGTCTTCATTTAAAACTATTTAGTTCATTGTCTATTATTTATTTTCGATATGATGAGATCATCACGGCACGTATTAACTACTAATCAGTTCACAAACTACAACAACAACGATGTAAGCCTTTTAAAATCCTTGCCAAATGTATATAGCACCACTTTCATATACTTTAATAGCCTACAGTTTCCAATGATCTTAATCTATAAGCCGGCTTATAGATTAAGCCGTCTCCGGTATGATAATGATAAAAGGGTCATATATATGCATATAGTGTTTACTAGGACAGTATGGAGAAATCTGATATCAGAAGAGATTCACGGAAATAGGTCTTAGGAACTTTTCCATATTTTTGTGAAATAAATTTTGGTATAATGACTTTATATTTAAGCGTAAATCTATACTATTAATAAAGTTGGAGAGTTTGTTCGTTTGTTGAATTCTTGAGGAAGATTATAGATTATTTAACATCACGCTACACGGTTGATCTAATTAACTTGATCCACAATATCAGAATACGCTTTTTTTGTATGCAACGTCGGGAGACATACAGGCATACGACCTACCTGATGTAAAGCAGTTACCGTAGCCTATTAACACTTGTAATATATTAAGTATCACACGCGCGATGCCTCCTCTGCTGCTAACATAGCACTAAGGTACTTCCCCAGACGGGCTGATTTGATGCGCTCTATCTCCCTTAAAAACTCATTCGTACATAGCAGATTGATCTGACATCAATATAGTATTAAATGTTTGTAACAAATGATGCTTTACCGCAACGCTATTCGTCGTGCTATGGCCTTCTCCAGGTCCCAGACACATCAAATTTCGTCACGATCCTTTCATCAGTTCAGTCGTGAAATGATAACAGAGTGACTTTCGCCCTTGTCGCCTAGTGTCGATATGGGAATTACTTTATTAATCTTTATATTTGTAATCAAATTTAGAATTATGAAGAAGAGAGATGTAAGGGACAGAGCTGCCATGCAATTCTCTAAGCGACTCGTAATGGCTGTGTGCGTCGCTGTGATCACAGATGTCACAGCTTTGACATCGTCTACTGCGATCACGGCTTTTTATTTGGTATTCTATAAGGCTGTAAGCGTACGCGAGGCTGTTTGCCTTGTAGAATTCCAATTCCAAACGCAGCCTTGCGGCGCTAGTGTCGCACAACCATGAAAAGCGACACTAAGGAATTGCAATTTTGTGTTCAAGGCTATAACAGCCGATGTTTCCGAGGATGTAAGGGTGTTTGCTCTTACAGAATTGCATGGCTGATCAATTAAGTGGTAGCGAAAAGATTACTCCGAAATAACAAACCTTATTATGTCCGCCATTGTCATCATCATCATCATTTCAGCCCATATTCCTCTATTATTGAACACGGGCCTCTCCATTCCATTCCATTAGCCTCAATCCAGTGCCACCTGCATCCGTCCCTCTCACTCCCTAAAAACTTCTTGAGATCGTCGCTCCGTCTATTGGGGATCGTCCTACGCTGCATGTACCAGTACGGGTAGTATCAGTATCTTTACCAAATCCTTAAGCTTAGGTAGCGGACCCCGGCAATCCTAATGGATTAGGAAACGGGGCAATGCTAAGTAGAAGATCGATTTAAAGTAATGTATTATTGCAAGTGAGGAAACATCAGGAAGCTGAACGTTTATTGCTGCATAATCAGGCAGGGTGTTGGTTCAATTAGTGAATGATGTCGCTAGAAAGCTTCTCAAGAGGCGTTGCGTTAACAGTGAGAATAGCAACAATTACGATACTCCTTATATGGCAGTACGGTAGCTGCTTCTCATCAGGCAGTGTTTTTGTTTACCACCCAACGCACTACAGCAAATATAGATACCACCATTAGTGAAAAAATATACTTATCATAAACTATGTTAATGAAATATATACGATAATATTTGTACATAATATTATTAGGATTCCACTAATAAATTTTTATGTGTATTTTTACCCCGTCGTCGTATACCAGAACGGGGCTCATTGTAGGAGGTTGGCGGCGCGCCAAGAGCAGCCAATCCTGGCGCGGAGTCAGGACATTTTGATACCGCCTGCTTTATCAGACCATTGTGTGTCTAGTGCTACATCTTATGGCCGATACATTAGCTTCACCAGCCAGACGACATCTTTCATTGAGCTCATGTAGACTGAATTATATAAAACAAATAAATAATGTTGAAGTGTTTGTTTGTAGTATCAAAATAACCGCTTTTTACTAACCGGACCTTATATGAATCATATACGGTACATATACAAAAAAAATATTTTTTTTTCCGTCTTCTTGTTAAGAAGAAACTTTTCTCTGAAGCGGCAGAACTTTCACTAACAATAGCATATTATAAAAGAGACATTGACTGCTTTTATCTTAGAAAAAATTAAGGTTCCTTACACGCAGACGAAGTACCTATCCCCTGTTCAAAGGGTAAACTATCTTTTGTAATAGTCACGTTCAGATCTATGTTGCTGTCCTCTATTTGGTAATAGCTTCAATAGCCTCCATACTTGTAAAGGGACACGCCGACCTTTTCTATGGAAAGTACCTACAGGTGGCGGAGATGAATAACAAATTATGAATGCGATGCTCACAATACCTAACTATTATATCAACAATATGGACATTTTGATGGATGGGTTTTATTTACGAGTATATTCGTATTAAGTAATTCGTATAAAGACCGACCAAATTTAGTTCGAGCATTTAATCAGTTTGCAACAGAAAGAAGTAACGTTTCTCGCGATTCGATACTTTGCAATAGATAGATAGATAGATAGATAACACTTTATTCATTTCACAAAAACACACACAATGAAAGTATAAAAACCCGGAATACCTCTTTAATAAACTTAAGTTTTCTACATTCCATCATCATTACGGATCGGGTGTCCCAAGATTAACACGACTACCATTAGCCTACCACCATCATACACAATACACAATGCTACGGCTGAGTTCGGGGAAGAACCCTTAAGTCTTATGCCTTGGCTGAGGCGACATAAGTCTTATTCCTAGCATTATCCGTTTCCTAATCCATTAGGGTTACCGGACGTAAGGATACTGATACTGATTTGAAGCGACTGCCATCACTCCATAACCTACAGGGAAATCGGACCATCCTTAGGTTAGGTCACATGTCTTTTGAAATATAATTTCTTGGACGTTCAGGTTCCCTCACGATGTTTTCCTACACCGCCCAGCAAGTGATAATTACATATATGTACATAAATCCGAAAAGACGAATTTCCATCAGGCAGTATGCCCACGCCGGTTTCGAATCAAAGACCGCAGAGTAATAGGCTGGTTCTTTATCCACTGAGCTATCACTGTGGCGATGGCGACACAAGTATCGCAATCAAATGCATAAATTTGTATCGAACCTTGCACGAAAGCAGCGAAGCAGGGAGCGGTGCACCCCTACGTCGCCTCGTTGCCACCGCGCTCGTCACTGTCGCTTCGTTACGCGCTAACTCCAAGAGACCTTAACTTAAAGCCATTCCCTACAAGCTATTCACCAGAGCTTCTTTCTCGAAAGAGCGGGAAAAACCACGTGCAAGTAACGTTTTAAACTTGAGGGAGCTTACTTAAAGCCTTAAATAGATAATACATGTTTAAAGGAATATTTGCAATTTGATCTAACCTGCTTTGTGTGCTTCCGCCACCAATTAGTTCATGCGGCCTAGCGCCGGCCGACACCCAACCACTACCGTTAGTAGGTGCAACATGCCGACGCTGCCATGGCTGCTCCGGTAGTCTCTGCCTCGACTGCTGTGGTCTGTGGTCGTCGCTGCAACGTGTTTCGCCTCTCCACGAGGCATTCTCAGGCACTGTAGACGTTACTCGTTAGAATAACATGCTACAAGAATCTTTTTATAAAAAGCAGGTTCGATCAAATTGCATGTAAATTTGACTTTCGCAAAATAACGCCTGAATCTATTAACTATTTAAAGGAATATTACAGGGAATATAATGTCTATGGAAGAGACACCGTGAAAATATAAAATGGTTATATCCATCTACTTAGTGATTTGTAGCGTTCCTGCGAGTAACCTGAGGTTATCAGTAAACAGCAAATCTGTGCGGTAGCGACTGAACTGGCAGCCTGCCAGCGATACTCCTTGAGTAGGCTTTCATAAACTACGGTAAGCGCTTCACATAAGGCTTGCTTGCGCAGGAAGCTAAATCGGGCAGGTATGCTCAGCACCCGAAGTAATGCACAGCTTTTTGTCTTAAAAAGGGATATCATTTTTGTCCGTAGCATATGTACAAACTTTTAATATACTCGTAACTTTTCACTTTGCAAAGGGGTCGAGGACCGGAGGTATATTTTTATGACGATTTCAAAAATTTCGATTCATACATTTTGTATTCGCTATAGCTTGCCGCTTACTTTTCGCAATCATGAAGAATAACGACAAACACGAGCGCCGGTAATTATGTCAAAAGTGCTTAAACATATTAGTTAAGCTACTGCTTACATCCTTATATTGTGACAAAGTTGAATAAGTCAGTTACATATTTCAGTTGCTTACTTCTGCAAGTTGAAAACTAAAGCTAAATCTTAAAGTGTATTTTCTAGCGACTCGTTTGTTTACAAATGGATTTTTCAGGCGTGACAGTTTCAGCCAATCTGCTCGTGGAGCGCTGCGGGGCTTCGCCACTCGGCACTCAAGCAGCTGCGGGCCCCTGCGACACCTGCTTTTATCAAATATTGCGCCAACACTGCCTTTCGTTTTACGTGTCCTATCGTGGCACACTTCCGTTATTTATATTCTATTTTTATATTAGTATTCGACGTGCGCCTCGCGCATGAATTTATTCATACGAATCTTTTGCTTTTCTTTGCTATATTGTTGTTAGTACGGAGCTATACATCCTTATTAAAATGTATGAAAAGAAAATATGTATTTTTCATAGTTTGTTGTCTATTTTGTGCAAATTCGAAAATCCTTTCCTGTCTCACGATTACATCCATGAAATCTCTGAATCTAGATCGCGATTGTATGATGATTTGTGAGTCGCTTTCTTATTTTGTATACATATGAGTATACTGATACAGATTTTCTTATTTATACTAGCGAGTTAATTACAAAAAATACTTTATGAGGTAAACTTTCTAATCAATACAATTAATTTTACATTTCGTCAATACTAACTTTTATAAATGGAGCAACTCAAAATCGAAAAATGAATTTCAACTTTTCCATTCAAAAGTCATAATCGGGTGGAGCAATTAGTATGAGAAATTGGTTTTTTTTTCACGATATCGAAGCTCCTTCGGTTCCTTAATATAAAATATCTTTATTCATAAGTACATTCATCTCATTCGGGTGATTAAATTGCCACCCTTTAACAGAGACCTCGTAAATTTGTAATTACGCTTATCTTTTGTTTTCAACGCGTTTTGTTAACAAACACCTTCGGAGACAATAATAATATACGCACATAATGACTTAATGTAACGAAATGTTATGTAACCCTACAAACATTATTACGCCAAGCCATATAGTGGTGTTAGATGATATGATGGCCTTGTAATGTTTCCATGTCTTGTTAATCAAACGTCGATAAAGACTATATTGAATTAATGAACAGTTCCGAACTACACGACGCCATTTAGTCCTAAACTAAACTAAGTTTGTTTAATGCATAAATGACATAAGTTTGTACTATGGACGCTAGACAACTTATAAATACTGTTGTCTAGCACCCATAGTACAAACTTTTGTTATTTATGTATTGGTGTACTTATCATTATCCTTTATTGTATATATAAATAAAAAATCACATTTTATCAGTCGGGCCGTATGGTTGTATGTCTCCTGACATGTTATATATAAAAAAGACTAGAGAAATACATTGAATAAACATAATGGAAGATACAGACGAGGTAAATAATTGAGAAGAGAGTACAATTAACGAGCTCGTGGCGCAGTGGTGAAACGCGTTGTTACGCTACTTTGACACCAACGCTCGTGGGTTCGATTCCCACATAATACAAACATTTGTGTGCATGAACATGTCTGTTTGTCTTGGTCTGGGTATTTTCTATGTATAATAAGTATGTATTTACAAAAAAAAATGTATTTACGTATGTTTATCAGTTGTCTAGTACCCATAACACAAGCTTCGCTTACTTTGGGGCTAGATGGCGCTGTGTATTTTGTCCGACAATATTTATTATTATTATTATTATAATGAGGTTCTAATTCGCTACCTTTGCTGCTAACACTCCTTATGAACATACTGGCAAACTCATTCACTCGCGAGAACACTACGGACCCTCCAATTGTTATTTTGGTTCCTTTTTTTGTGACCCTTATATTAGCAGCTAATTACTCGTAGTAACCTATCATTTACCTTTCCTATTTCCTCTGTTCTGTATTTCATCTCTATGTCTCCCATATCTTGTTTTTTTTAAATTTCTGTAGACTTGACATAAAAGACGATCCCCAATTCAAGTGATTTCAGGCCCCGGCGTTCGTAATCTCGTTGGTTACTTATTTTCCTCGGTAAACAATATATTATAATACGTTTCGTACTATGTAATTTACAGAGGAATAAAATAAAATAATAATTAAACACAGTTCAGTAATCTTGGCGGCGAGGACTCGAAACAAGCTGCTATTAGTTTTTATGGAGCATGTGATAGAAATTATTCTAGTTAGTAGTTAGGAACGTTCTCCTTTGTTCATCGTAGAAGTATATATTTTATTATTTAGACAACTATAATTTGAGTAGGGAAGAATTACATTGACTACTCAAAATATAAGTAGTCTAATGATAACTCTATGTATATGACAATAGTCTGCAGCAAAAAATTTAATTTAAATATGTTCTCTAAATAATAAATAAATATTGTCGCACAAATTACACAGCACCGTCTAGCCCCAAAGAAAGCGAAGCTTGTGTCATGGGTACTAGACAACTGATAAACGTACGCAAATACATTTTTATTTTTTGTAAATACATACTTATTACACATAGAATATAGTTTAAACTTTGAATACAAAATGTCATTTTTATAATCAAAGGTTCAAAACAATCTCGCCCGCTGTGTTTACCTGTTTATTAGGGTCTGACTTACTGGATGTATATCATTACGATTTTCATTAGCGAATATTGTGCCCGAACTAAATTAGGGCGGGTTGGGTCGGTAATTCTTTCTAAGTGTATATATACTAAAAACTGCGTCTATTAGTAATGAAATTGATATCTGAATTTATTATTGAACAAATTATGATTTCATTTTGTGCATGGCTTAAAACCTGAAAGCACCCATAGCAACTAAACCTATTAAAACTTCACGGAGGCTTTGCGGCAGGGAGCGATACATGCTTGCACAAGCAAGCGTGTATTTACGCTCGCTGACGTTACTGAAGAGACTTCCAAGCTAAGCGCCGACTAAACTCCACTACGCCAGCTTCTCTTAATCAATACACCTGGAGTGCACCCCTAATTGCTAAATTTAAGCAACGACCTACTCTTCGAGTTACGTTTACATCCGCGTAAAGGCGTTTAATGACGATGTTCCTCGTTCATTAAGTCGAAGTGGAGGCATTTTGTCACACGTCTCTGAAATGCTAATTTGGACCTGTACATTCAATATGGGCCTGTCATTGCACCTTTGGCCGCTTTTTCCAGACACGCCTCAGATCCGAAACGTAAACATCACCGTTTGTTTATGTTGATCCCTCAAAATTGGCTCTTTTTCGGACGTCTGTTACTATGTGAAAGGGATCGCATCGGTGCAACGGCCGAACTGGGCCACTGTTTACCATAAAAGATTTTATAACCGCCTGCAAAAAGAGTTGGGTCTTTGTCCGTGCTTTCACAAGTTTGGGTTTTATGTTGAGTAAATTTTATGCATTTATATAGTGCCTAAAAAGATCTATTTTTTTATACGACGTTGGGAGGTATACAAACGTACGGCCCACCGGCATGTAAAGTGGTTATCGTAGCCTATGAACTCTTGTAATACATTAAGTATCACTCGCGCGATCCCACCACTGCTGTACAGTACTTATTCTTACCAAACCATGTACTACTTACAAATTGTAATCTACGTCATTGTACAAATAAAGTTTTATGCAACAACATGAATAATTCATAAATAACGTATGTACTCGTACATACATAGTAATGAAATTGAAATTTATTATAATATTGAATTATAAATATTTTCCGATAAATACCACAGTACCTTTAAGTCATAAAAGCAAACCTTGCACTACGAGAATTAGAAAATGGTCTTTTTATTTATACTTCTAAGGTGGCAAACAAGCATACGGCCTGCCTGATGGTAAACAGTCACCGTAGCCTACGAACATTTGCAACACCAGCGGTGTCACTCATGCGTTGCCGACCCTCTAGAAGCCTCTTCACGCCTTTCTTGAAGAGCCCCATGCTATAGTCCTTGGGAAAACCTCGGCTGAGAGTTCATTCCACAACTTCTCCGAAGAAAACTTCTCTGGAACCACACAGTACGCGACCATTGCGGTTCCAGCGTGTGAGGGTGAACTCCCTGCCGTCGGCTTTGCGGTGAGGTTAGAAAATAATGCTGTCGGCATTATTTCAAATCAAATACATTATTAATACTTATATCACGTATATGTAAGTTTTGTATTTACATAACTAGGAAACCCGCACGTCCAACAAATTATATTTTGAAAGTATGACCTTACCTAAAAAAGGTCTGGTTTTCTCTCTGGGTTGTAGAGGTCTGACGGCACTCACTTGTACACTGTATAAAATCAGTATTTTTTTTTCACGAAAATACTGGTTTTATACACCCCGTTAATCCTAATGGATAACGCTAGGAAAAAAATAAATAAATATTGTCGGACAAATCACACAGCGCCACCAAAGTAAGCGAAGCTTGTGTCAGGGGTACTAGACTACTGATAAACATACGTAAATATATATATTTTTTTGTAAATACATACTTATTATACATAGAAAATACCCAGACCATCACAAACAGACATGTTCATGCACACAAATGTTTGTACTGTGTGGGAATCGAACCCACGAGCGTTGGTGTCAAAGTAGCGTAACAGCGCGTTTCACCACTGCGCCACCGAGCTCGTTATATACATTTTGTTGTCATTATACTCATTAGGAGATAATATAAATCATAAATCTAATAGAAAAAAATCGATATGTTACCTAGACTTTAAAACGGCTACACTTATATTAATAAAATTTTCAGAAAATCTTCAGGTCAGCCCCGCGGGTGATCTTGTGAAATTTTGTAGCGATCGGATCACCATCGCAAGTCAAACATAACTTTCTTCAAGAATTGCGAATGTGAACAAGATGGTGTCACGACATTCCTACTTTTATTTGTTTGCTAAATAGTCTATATAACCTTTAGGTGTTATTACAGTTTCTGATATTATATTTTATAGTCCTATAGGTAGTCGGATTTCTAATAAATATTTTAGTTATTTATTTTATACAACTTCTTTGGTACATATGCCGCAAGCGTACTGCCACCTGATGTAAAGTGGTTACCATGGGTAGCCTATAACAGGAAATATTGCTCATACATTGCAAACACAGCAAATCCTTAGTAGCTTATTAATGGTAACCCCACTCAGATACACAACAACCCTCAAGGGAGTTGTTATTTGACTGCGGTTTTCTTAAAAACACCCAGATTAAGACAAACATGTATGTTCATTCACACAAATGTCTAACTGTGTGGAAATCGAACACACGAGCCTTGCTAACCATTCTACCACCGTGCTCGTCAGAGCACCGATATATTGTGATAAACATGGCACAGCAGTTTTCTAGTTGCTACAGTAATTAAATATGACGCACATTCAATTTTACGAATGCGAGCAGAAGTTCTTATTGGCAATTCTTTAATGGTCACAATTCCGAATCGCCAGCTTTTGCGACCGTAAACTCGTAGAAATTCGTATAAAATTTAAACTGGGGAGGACCAGTGTACCCTCGTCAAATTATAAAGGGAGATTAACCCTAAACACTTGCCGCCGCTTTTCACTTTATTACTTTTAGTTTGGTTTTATGTAGACAATAAATAGTGGCATCAAAATGTTATCACTATTACATTTCTTGGAATAAACTCAAGACATTACTGAAAAGCAATTAGATTCGGAGCCGTTGATATTGTAAATGAAATCAATAAAGACCGTGAATTCGATTTTAAGTTCGTCTAAAACATTAAGTAACATTAAGTCATTTTTTGTTTCAGATTATGGGAGTTCGTTTATAGTGAAGCACTCGTAATTTCCAGGTAACCTAAATATTGCTCTTAATTTTTATCAAAATATCTACTACTAAAAAAATGCCTAGTGGATAAACAATCGCCCTATTGACCAAATTGGTCCCAGGTTCGAAATCTGGCATACACCAAAATTCGTGTTTTCGGATTTATGTACATATTTGTAATTACCACTAGCTCGGCGGTGAAGGAAAACATCGTGAGGAAACCCAACAACCTATATTTCGAGAGACGTGTGGCTATACCTAAGAAAAGTCTGGTTTTCTCTATGGGTTGTAGAGGCCTGACTGGCAGTCTCTCCATTTAAAAATCAGTATCTTCGCCAAATCCTGAGACCCTGCCAATCTTTATAAACGGGATAACACTAATATAATCTATTTCTAAAAAGTATAACATAATCTTTGTAGCGACGTAGCGACATGAACGATTTGTGAATACAGTTGCCCCGTTGTTCACTCGAACCTAGACCATTACACTAAATAATTGTGTACGAGTACCAAGTGTAAACTTGGTTAAGAATGTAGGTACGTATGCGTCGAACAATCTGACTTCCAACTGCAACGGCCCAAATGTACCGTAGAACACCATGCATCGCTTAAGTGACGTGACGACTCAATAATAACCTTAAAAAATCTCATATATATATATACATATATATAAATTAATAAAAAATATTAGATTTAATAATAAGAAATTACGATGGATGTTTAGTTGTTGGACAACTGACATCGTTATCGACGGCGTGCATCAGTATCGTTTATCAAAGTCAAAATTGTTGCCATTATCGTTATTTTTTAACTTTCTTTTTTAACCTATTATGTACGCTTTGTATGTATGTATGTACCGTATGAATTCGAAAACGGCTGGAATAATTTTGATGGAATTTTCAGGCAACATTCAGATTAATCCAGTGGGCCATTCTGTGAAGTTAAGTAGCGATGCGAAACAGCGAAGCCGGGTGGCTAGTAATTAATAAATATTTTTAAATTACACAGTGTCATCTAGTCGCAAAGTAATAGCTCCAAGTACAGCTTGAACTAGAAAACTGATAAACATGCGTAAGTAACATATTTTTGGAAAATACTAATTTACAGAATATAGGAAACCAATATTGCGTATGCCAGTACATCGGCTTGCTAAAACTAATAGATCTTTTGCGGTAAATTGTATTCGATTCTATAATAAATTACCTGAAACAGTTCTGTCCTTGCCTGACAATATGTTCAAAAGACACATCAAAAATACTCTATGTAAGAAGGGTTATTATAGAATCGATGAATATCTAACTGACAGAGATGTATGGAAATGATTCATGACATGAATTAATATAACTTCAATTGTACCACTTGATATCACTATATGTACATTCATTATCTTTATTGTAATATGTATAAGATGATTTGAAAAAAAAAAGACCTATATTGGCAAGTTTCTTTTGGCATTTCTTCTTCGCCAATGGTCATTTGAATTGCTGGTAGATTAAAAAATCGGCCAAGTGCGAGTCGGACTCGCGCACGAAGGGTTCCGTACCACTATCTATAAAAACGGCAAAAAAATCACGTTTGTTGTATGGGAGCCCCCCTTAAATATTTGTTTTATTTTAATTTAATTACTTATTCTTAAAGTGAATATATAACTAAATATTCTGTGAATATTTCAAGCGTCTACCTGTTGCCGTTATCAATATCGAGCAAAAACGAGCAAAAAAATCACGTTTGTTGTATGGGAGCCCCCTTAAATATTTATTTTATTCTATTTTTTAGTATTTGTTGTTATAGCGGCAACAGAAATACATCATCTGTGAAAATTTCAACTGTCTAACTATCACGGTTCGTGAGATACAGCCTGGTGACAGACGGACGGACGGACGGACGGACAGCGGAGCCTCAGTAATAGGGTTCCGTTTTACCCTTTGGGTACGGAACCCTAAAAAGAGAAAAACTAAAAAAAAAATGATAAGATATAATATTGAAAATGTAAGACGTGTCTAAGTGCCCGTGAGGTCTAAAGGCAAATAAAGAATTTTTATCTTTTTTATCTTATCTTTATCAAGGCAAATAGACATGTGTATGTGTAACGGAAATCAAGATTCTATGTCTTGGTGCTAAAATATAGCTACTCGTAACTAGCTAGCCATTTCACTGCCGAGCTCGTCATATTATGTTTGATTGTACAATTTGTTAATTTTCCTAAATAAAAAAGAATAGATAAAACATTAACTAGCTGGTTTATTGATCAAAATGTGCAACTTTTAAGATTTTCAAAGCGTATTGAAAACTAGAATTTCTTACGTTGCAGATTTTTAACATAATACAAGGGTCGACTATGTCCATAATTGCCAGTATTTGAAAACTTGTCTCCGTACTTTCGCTGACAGAAAGTGCTGTAATTTATGAGTGCAAATAACCGGTTTGTATTACATTTAATTTTTAAAACTTTCTAGACTTCACTTAAGTTCATATCACTTACAATAGCTTCAGCAAAATTCATTTTTAATTCTCGCAAACTAACTGCCTGCTGGAATTTTTACGAAACTCTAAATAACAAAATAAAACTTTATAACTAATTTTCTGGCGATAAAACATAAACATATCTATTTTATTGGTTCACCGTCGCCGGAGCAGCAATAAATATAAATTGACTAGATTTTACTATCAAGTGAAAGTCTGCACGAATCGGTACATCTCTAATCAAGCCGCACTGAGTTGTTATGATCAAATAGATTTTTCTAATATATATGAATCACTTCCTTGCCTCTCTATATAACAGCATAGTTAAGTGAACTATTCGTTTTACTTTGCTGTTTGAACTCTGAGTCATGTCCTTGTAAACATACTAAACTGTAAATTGAAGATATAAGTGGCTTCAAAAATCATTCCCATCCAGAGATGACCTTACTCGTAAATGAGACTCTGACTAAAGTGAGATAGGGCATAGTGACATGTCCCTACAAATTAAAATTTCATCACCGCTTTGATGTTTGGCGTATGTACCGTAAAGTTATGTAATCAAGTTCCGTCAATAGTGTTCCCGAATAAATACGACATGCGTCCCTGCATGATCCGAATCTACATTTCTCTTTAGTATCGCTGATATGTTTCGTCCGGTAATCCACACGTACCATATAGGTAGGTCTGAAGGTACCTAGCCATCATGAAGGACCGACATTACGTAGTAACTCTATTCAACGTTACGGATTGGTGGTCAAAGTAGAACGTGCATCTCTTATTGGCTAATTTGCGGATCAACATCGCGGCACTTCTCGGCTTATTGGTTAAAATATTGTCCCATTGGTCAGCAGGCATTAATCGCTGAGATATTTATGTGCTAAAACGTAACGGTGACATGAGCGCGGGGTACCTCCATTTGCAGTCAAGTGGCTTATTGGAAAAACTTATCCGTATGAGATTTTTATATTTTAAAACAAACAAGCAAGCGATTTGTAGTGGTGGTACACCTACTTACAGTTGAAACCTTACATATGTTGGAACCCTACATTAGAAAATTAAAGGTTACTGGTATAAAATGATTCCAAGTAAAGAAACTAACTTTAACAATTTATTGTAAGACGAGCTGTGAGGATCGTCGATGATCCTTAACTCACACACGGTATTGAGCCCTTTAGTTTAAGGAGAGATTACGTCTCCCTTTGCGTGTTCTACCGATTGTACAATGGGTTGTGTTTTGAGGAGTTATGTATAGTCGCAATGGTCCCGTACTGTAAGGCCCCAGAGAAGTTTTCTACCGAGAACTTCTAATAAGTTGTGGAATGAGCTCCCTGCCGAGGTTTCCGCAAGGAACTACAGCATGGGGTTTTTCAAGAAAGGCGTGAAGAGGTTTTTACAGGGTCGGCAACGCAAGTGTGACACCCCTGGGGTTGCAAATGTACGTTGGCTACGGTAACTGCTTACCATCAGATAGGCTATATGCTTGTTTGCCACCTTAGTGGTATTAAAAAAAAGTACTTGAATTATTCTAGCAGGGCTCGAGCTGTACAAACAAACTGATTTGTTTATCAACTCATATAAAATCAAAACACGTACTATCGCTCATATTCCTACGTTCGCATATCATTACGTACGAATATATCACAGAGATAACAGGTTTTGATTGAAAGAGATAGCTCTCAAACTATCAACGTCATAATCATAAGTTCCGAACAAATTTTATATTTTTCTAAGCATTTTGTATAAACTATGTGTTCTATGGACAAATGTACAAAAAATCTTCTATTATTATATTAGCAATAAAAAGAGTTAAAATACTTTTAACTCTTTTTATTGCTACAATATACTGATGCATAGAAACGTTTCAGTATCATCATGATAGTACAAGAAACATGTTTTGCTGTAATAAAAGCTATTCACACTCTGTAAAAATTGCAAGCATCTACGATTCTGACGAGCCTTGTGGCTCAGTCGTGAATGACGCGACTTTGACACCGACACTCGTGGGTTCCATTCCCTCACAAGGCAACATTTGTGTGCATGAACATGTCTGTTTGTCTTGGTCTAGATGTTTTAAGAGAGGCAGGGCGCAAAGCAGTCTGAGGAAGTGCTTCCGCCTCACAGAAAACCGCAGCCAAATAACAACTCCCTAAAGGGTTGTTGTGTTCCTGCGTGCGAGTGAGGTCACCAGTAAGCTCCTAAGGAGTTGCTGTGTAAGCATCAGAGAAGGCATCTCTGGAGGAGATAATATATCGCTAGCGATAATAGGCTACCGTACTCGCTTTACATCAGGTGGGCCGTATGCTTGTATGCCTCCCGACGTAGTATAAAAAAAATCGGCCAAGTGCGAGTCGGACTCGCACATTTAGGGTTCCGTACCATTACTTATAAAAACGGCAAAAAAAAATCACGTTTGTTGTATGGGAGCCCCCTGAAATATTTATTTTATTCTATTTTTTAGTATTTGTTGTTATAGCGGCAACAGAAATACATCATCTGTGAAAATTTCAACTGTCTAGCTATCACGGTTCATGAGATACAGCCCGGTGACAGACGGACGGACGGACGGACCGACGGACGGACCGACGGACGGACGGACAGCGGAGTCTCAGTAATAGGGTTCCGTTTTACCCTTTGGGTACGGAACCCTAAGAAACCGGAAGTGCCGGCAGAAATGAAAACTTGAACATGCGGACCAAACAGTGATGTTGATACACTATGTTGAACGAAACGCGTAACGCGTAACGTACAACGTTTTGGTCGCAAGAAAATAATGCCCTATGAACGATCTAGCGCTTCATGTTTTAATTGTTTAATTAGAGGTAACTAATGTTTTAGCGCTGCAGCGAACTTAAGTTCTAATTCTCACCAAAATCTTACGGTCAGGGTCACGTGTCCTGACGCGAGTTTAACACTTTTTACTCATCCCAAAAGGTGCACAACGCCGCTAAAGAAGTTTTCACTTCAAAAAGAATACTGTACGGTATTTTATGCATCAATTTTCGTCTCACAACTTGATCAATATCATCTTAGTTTAAAACTTTCACCATTCCTGTTGGAACATACTCGTAAAGTGTTCTGCTCGTGGCATTCGAGACTGTAGTACCCGGACTAATTTGAAGTGTTCGGTTTTTGTCAAGCCTTTCCAAATTCATAAAACAGTAACTATATCTTCGAGGTCCGTTAACTTTTTGCGAACGATTAGTCTCACTTCTTTACGTAGTAGGTAAAAGGTATTTATTTTTGCTAAACATGTCTACGTAGAAAAAAATGTTATTTGAGAGAGCGGAAATCAGAACGAACGCTAGGCTTTTTTTATATATTAGAGAGGGGCAAACGAGCATGTTGGTCACCTGATGGTAAGTGGTCACCATCGCGCATGGACATCAGCAATACCAAAGGGTCACTGATCCGTTGCCAGCCTCTGTACGTAAACATAGGCTCTTTTCTTGGAGGAACCCATATCATATTTGTTTGAAAACACCGCTGAGGATAGTTGATTCCACAGCTTTACCGTACGTGGCAGAAAATGCCTAAAAAGCGTACTGTAGTAGATTGCCACTCAACAAGATGGTGAGGGTGAAATTTTAGTTTGTGGCGAGTGATACGATAGTGGAACTCATTGGAATTAAGTTGGACAAAGAGAACCAATCTCTCTCTTTCTCTCTTTGTTTACAAAGCGAGTCCAGCCGAACGGATATCAGTAGGTCGCCGACGATACGGGCGCGCCGCCCTAAAGATGTAAACACTATTCCATGTGAGGCCGGATCCGGGCCTTTTAAAGTTGAAGTTGGTTGAGGATGTAGTGCTGGAGAGAGTGGAGTGGTGCTGGAGAGATTGTATATCTTGGATGCGCTTTTAGCAATGGAAGGGAAGAAAAAAAGAAGTGAAGGTATTCCGTTGTTCTGGTCAGAGAAGTGAGTGCAGTCAATAGTAAATAGAGCTTTGGGAATACTTCTTGGCATTAAAACCAGGAGACAGAGGGCATAGTTTACTGTAGATAACGCAGTACTGATACCAACGCTATACGGAGTATATACGGGTGGTGGTCGGACGTCTCTGTGGCGTATTTTTTGAGATAAGATGAGGCATATTCTTCTCATTTAAACATGTGTCAAAACAGATATACAACGTAAAAGTGGAATGATGTCGGAACCGAAGAAGTCCATGATCCTCGTGTCATAACGAACTTGTTTGTAGACCAAATGACAAAGACGTGCATGAATAGAATAAAGTTAGAGTAGCTAGTGAAGTGTATAAGGGCATGCAGCACTCAGTTCTATCTGCCTAACTCGCAAGGGACTTGGCGGAAAGATATAAATAGACAGATGACCACTTAGTTCAAACATGAACGCTACAAGGATAATCCTCAAGCTCATGCATAGCCTCATTTCTTTGAGTAACACCTATGCTAGCTGAGCTACCAGATTCAACCAGCTTTAACGGGCTTTAATGCCAGGTCACTTGTATTGTATATGTTCGTATCTAGGTCACACTGCAGTCTCAGTTTACCGACCTATTGTTGAATCAATATGTTAACAATGCCTATTGAATTTGTATATGCACCAATATTTTATGATCTGCCTATTTGTTTTCCGTTCTCGTATTGACGTTGCGCGTTGCGTAATGTATAGAGCTTTGTGTGACATTATGTAAATAGGCATCAGAATTTTAAAATACGGTGGCGAGCGTGTGTGAAGTTTTCGTGGTGGAATATGTCCTCAACACTTAACAACAAATAAAATATGTCGAAAAACTTTTCTTAGTAAAAGTTATTGCTTTTGATACACTGAAGTCGCTGTTATAGATAATTTTATATTAATAGATTTGATCACATACCTTTGTTTAAAGCATAAATCTCCATTCGAGAAGAGGCAAGCTCTGTTGGTTCGGACAAGTATAACGAAGATAAGAAAAAAAACGATGAAACAGATATACAACATGAAAGTAGAAAGAAAGGAGCCGAGAAAGGCCAAGTCTCACCTTCTACGACTAAATTGATCGTATGGTACCAGTAAGCGGCGTCAAGTGCATTAAAATAGCTATGAATGTTAAAGAAGCTAGTGATGTGTGTAAGAACTGAGGCATTGTGGAGCTAGGTTCTCTGCCTACACTGCAAATGGCTTCTCGTGAAGGTTTTGATAGATAGACTCCCAAAGTGGTCTATATTGACCCCTAGGGATATATACCAAGACACAAATGATAGAAAATCTTTAATTTAAAACATTTATCCCCTTTATAATCACCAAATTAACTTCTATCCACGGCTTCGCCCATTTAGATTTCGTTACAGTAACAATAACTAGCCTATATTTTTGATGTGCCGTTATTACGAGTACATAGTTACTAAATCTAATTGTCTACTGTATCTATTCATATTTTTGCATATTTGTAGCTACATATATATACTGTTTCTTTCATATTTATACATTCGTGTCGAGTCGTATACATCCTTTCACGGATATTTAAAAGTTCAAAATTTAATTTCCGCTAAGTACTCATTAAGATCTTATAAGGTATCAAGTAACAGATCAGTTTAGTACCTTCTTAAGTACTTCTTGCAAATAAGAGGTTAGCTAATTTTATGATAAAATAATTAAAACTTGTGCAGATATACGTCCCACTGTTAAAAGCAATATATAACAACTAGTCTTAAGAGCTTTGGTACGTATGTTAAACACAAACACTCGCTTGCACTCGCATAAACACAATAACTCTTCAGGGAGTTGTTATTTGGTTTTGTCTAAGATTGGAGGTACTTCCTCAGTCGGACTGTTTTCTACTCGTATGTCTCAGTCCTTATTTAACGACTGCCACCTATCGGAATGGACAGTTTGACGTGTCCTCAGATTTACGAAGCAATTCGACACGTCTAAGCCCATCCGTAGACAGGCTGCAGTTGACGACACCTAAATTGGCTTCATACATTGCATTGATCTCTTCGAGCTTTTCTAAATGATAGCTCTTCTCAGGAGACAAAACGTTGTAATCAGGTAGTAATATAACTGGGGAAAAGGTCTTCAATTTACAGAAGGCCGTAGACAAATAATATCTAATACCCTGAAGGGTTCTTGTCCCTACGAGTAAATAAGGCGGTTGCTGCGTTGTGGGATTAGCATCATCGGCTTAACACTACGATTTCCATGAACTACAGTCACTGCTTCACGTAGCTAGTGGATAATAAACCGGCCTATTGAACATCTTGTCCCCGGTTCGAGTCTTGGAATGTACCACTAAATTCGTGTTTTCGGATTTATATACATATTTATAATTATCACTAACTCGGTGGTGTTATGTCTTAGTATATACCCCTAGAGGTCAATTCGTCGGAAAATAAACAGCATTTTTAAAACTAAAAGTAAACTAAATAGACAATGAAATAACACTATGTTTTTAATGCTGCCACAGGCTTTTATAAAAGCTTACTAGGAAGGTCTCATAAATACGTATAATTAGTATTGTAAGGCTTTTGGAAAAAAATAATTATTAAACAATAGCTATGATAGCAACTGCATGCATCTGTACTAACCAGCACTAGAATGAACCACCTAGTGACGGAAACATACAAAGTAATATAGATCAAATTGCAGGTAAATGTTACTTTCTCTAAATAACACTGTTCTATTAACGAATAATTAATTCATCGCACATCTTAAGCTTTATACAAAACAGCAAAGACAAGCAACCGTTTAAGAATCCAAGCGCAGTATTTAAATGAAGTATTGGACATTTAATTTTACAAATTGCCAACTGGCACTCTGCTACAGCCAAGGGACGTTGTTAAGAAAAAAAATGGCATCCATTAATTACATGCCGATGTAAGGCTGTGCTTCTCGAAATCGGGGATTAGTATTCTCATAATGTAAAGGTTGGAAGGTGAATATATTGATTTAAATTTTAATATTTAGATATTTTTAATCTAAGTCTGATGCGTACAAACTGACGACCAGATTGATCTTAAATTTATTTCCGCTATGTACATTAAGGTCTTATAAGGTATCAAGTAACAGATCAGTTTAGTACCTCCTTAAGTACTTCTTGCAAATAAGAGGTTATCTAATTTTATTATACAGATAACTGTCATTTCTTACATTCCACCTTTGTAAAGCAAGAAATGTGTGTGCTAATAAAATAATTATAACTTGTTCAGATAGACGTCCCACTATTAAAAGCAAAATATAACAATATATATCCCACCCCACAATAGTTTTATATGCTCGCGGATTGTTACCTCCATTACTAACGCAGCATCTCATCAATTAACTAGCTTTTATACTCGCACTAAAATAATAATCCTTCAGAAAAATGTGTAAAGTAGCTCTGCGTAGCTCTTATTGGCTAGTTTACGGATTCAATCAACTTCGCATCACTTATCGGCTTGAATCTCTAAGATATTTAGGCGCTAAAACACTACGTTTTGGTGAGTGAGGGGGACTCTATGCGCATGCAAATGGTTAATTGGTTTGTGACTAAAGGTATTTCACAACCTTACTCCTTAACCGCGTTAATATTTAAACCATGTGTTGTCGTCGTGTAATCTTCGACTTTCGGATATATATTATTGTTGTGTACCGATATAATAGATAGATATAAAGTATATATTGACAATACAATAATATTATATCACCACATCAACCCTTACGCATCTCACTGCAGGGATACGGGTCTCCTTTCAACCGAAGGGGTTTAGAGCATACTCCACCACGCTGCTCAAATGCGGATTATTATATATAAATATATTATTGTATTTTCGTCACAATTACACATAGTTGTGAAATTTTCTCGGCAAATGGTGCTACCTTTAAAATCCATGACGTACATTTACCCAGAAAAAGTGTGTTAATAAAGATACAATACCGGTACTTCATTTTAGAGTCGAGTGAAAACTATATAAAAACAGAAGAAAGAACCATTTGGAGAGGATAAATGTCGTAGTTTTCGTGCGAAGTTCAAAGCGATAGTATAGGTAAAATATTTCGGCCAATTTAGAGCGAACAATGCGTGCATTGTTTCTGAGGCACGATTTATTTGCAGCCGCTTTCACCGCTTCACCGCGAAACGAAAGTCTTGGCGGAGGCGATTTGGAAACAACACAAAATGTATCCGAGCTTTTATGGTTCCTGTCGTCGGCAATGTAGTAAAGTCTTCGTTTTGCCAAGAATTATTTATACAAATTTATTATATCATTGAAATTACAATAAGTAGTACGACATGCCCAGAGGGAGGCTTTGAGTCGTCTGCATGGGTACCTCTGTCTCACCGATTTCTACCGCCAAGCAACTTTATTTATATAGCTGTGTTCCGGTTTGAAGGATGAGACATGGGCAGAGAAATTACTGGATACTCTGACGAAACATCCTTAGGTCACAAGATTAGCAGCGCGCGAGTGTTGTGGTGTTGCGAGCGTCAATAGGCTGCGGTGACCGCTTACCATCTGATGCGGGCTGCATGCTTGCCAATCTAGTTGTATAAAAAAAAATGCCCGATAGTAAGCAGTTACCGCAGCCTAGCTTGCAACACTTGTACTTGTATGAACACAGTAGTTCCCTAACACTTTAAATATCTGACATGAAGGCCTGGGTGGAAGCCCAAGCTGCTGAATTCAGAAAATGATACGGATATAAATGTCTTACACAAGATTAATATACTTGTCTTGCGCCATTTAGAAATAAGATTTCTGACTCATGGAGTCCAGTGCAAACTGTTTTCACAGAGTAATCTCTTTGTCTTTGATCATTCCCTAGGTAGCTCAAATTTCGTTTAAAGAATTAAGGCTACTATCTACGGAATCTGCTGCAAGAAAACGCGGGAAGCGTAGCTATTGCCATGTCACACGTGTATGCTCTTAGCTTTAAGGTCGGTTATTGATAGCTGACATGTATAACACATTGACACATTATGATAGTGTAATTGGCAAATTTACAATCACTATCACATGTCGTATGAGAGGTAAGTCGCATCAAGGCAACTTGACTGGGGAAGAACCTCCACCTTACAGCAAACAGCAGCCAAATTACAACTCCCTGAAGGGTTGATGCGTTTCTGCGACGTAGGGAGGAACCAGTAAGTTCCTGAGAGCTTGCTGTGTTAGAGCAAGGGTGACAATGTGCGAGCGATATGTCTACGGTAACCATTTTATACCAGGTAGGTCGTATATATACGTTCCGACAAAAAAAAAACAATTATGACTTCGCTGTATATAAGAAAACAAATATAGATTTTTCATGCTGCGTGGTGCGCTTATTCACAGTTACTACTCAATCACAATGTGGCATATAGCACATGCCACAATTAAATAAATAACCGACCCTGTTGTATGTTGTCAAACAGCTATTATTTCTTTGTTTAACATCTATTGTACATATATTAACTTAATGAACATCGTAAAATTCCCATGAAGTATTATATTCCGGTTGATAATGGGCCCCCCTTGTCAGTCCCACTTCCCTAAGTCGAATACTCGTCGTGGAAATTCTTCGTTTATTATTCACAGTGAATTACTCGAGTTCTACATTTTTTGCCCCAGTGGAGCTCTCATGTCCTATTATTTATTCAACGCGACTCCTTATTTAAGGCGTCCAATAATTCCTACACATTCATACTTAACACGCACTGGGAATAGTTACCGATATCTCATTGCTTAATTAAATTGCAGTAATAAATTTGTGGTAGATCGTGGCCTGTTAAGGTGTTTCAACACCGTACTAGCGCTACCAATTGGCAAAATGTTACAATTTGTGAACTAAGTTGTGATTATGAGTAATAGTTACCATTTGTTATAATTACATCATAGGATTTTTACGTCATAAAATACGCAATGAAAATTATTTGGTTATCGTTGTTGTGTTTCTACGACGTAGTGAAGTTAAGCTCCTGATAACTTGCTGTGTTAGCAGCAAGGGTGTCAACTTTACTCTTACTGTATTACAAGCGCTTATAATCTACGGTAACTGTTTCATATCAGGTAGACCGTATGTATGTAAACCTCCCAAAAAAATATATATTTAACTTCCACGCATGTGAGAAAGGCATTTAATTATTACCTAGTTATATATAGATCGCGAATGTTCTACAATACAACTGGTTATTGATAGTTGATAGAGTAGTTAATAGATTCAGAAGTTTTTTGTGAAAGTCAAATTTACAAGCAATTTGATCTAAACTACTTTGTGTGCGTGTGTATTTTTCGTAGACAATAACTATTTATTTATTTACAATCTTTAGGTAATAAAGTAAGTTTTATGGGAGGTAGGGAGTATCAAAGTAGCTCCTCTGGGGAAGTTCCCCGCCACACAGAATACCACAGCCAAATAACTCCTTGGAGGGTTGGAATTGTTGTGTTTTCAGCATGTGAGGCAACACGTCATGCGCTAGTATACTTTCTAAATTGGAAACGTCCATAGGCTACGGTACGCTTGCACGCGCACTGACGTAAAAAAACAACAAAAAGGTTCCCCGTTACAAAGTAAAAATGTAACATAAAAATACTTTACGTCATTCATGAATCTTGTTTTTCAATGTCGAGCGGGAGTTATGTGTTATAAACACCTTAAATAAACGTTCCAATGTACCTATCAATGTATGTAACATACGATCTTGGGGTACCCCACTGTACCTGAAACTTCCCAGTTCCGTGTGTTATTACATTACATTATACGTTACGTTCTTAGTGTCTGAATGTGTTCAAGTGGTGTTCTATTACGTGCTTTCTCGATTTATGTGATTTTCCCTTCAAAAGGTTTCCGACAATATTTTAATTAATTAATTCGCGCAAGATTGTCGCTGCGTTAATTCTCTTAAAAGGTTCCGATAACTGGCGCGTCATGAAAGTAAGGAGCATTCCGCGTTGTTCTCCTAAATTTGGAATAGTTTTAATTAGTCTTGAGAAATGCCAAAACCTGGGTTTTTGTTGTTTTAGTGTTAGTAATATGGCAAAACAAAACGTTTACAGCTTGATATCCCTGTCTCAATTTATTTATAATACTTATTTAAACTTTATTGACACAAAATAAGAATATAAAAGGCGGACTTATTACTACTGCTAGCATTTCTTTATCAGTCTACATTTGGGAAAAACTACTACCTAGTGTTGATCTACAAGGAAGTTGAACAATTAAATAGATAAAACGTATTTACAATAAATTAATAGTAACATCACATGTTAAATAAATATACATTTACATAACTGCAGAAACAAAGAGTAAATAAATATCTTATTGAAAATGAACCCACTAGTAGTGTCTCCTACCGTTCGCTTTTATATGATATGTATGACATAAATCATTGACGGACAGCCAGTAAGTCTGCGAGCCTCCTGATGGAAAGCAGCAACAGAATCAAAAGAAACAACACTTCCGCATTGTTAAAAGCCAATTTTATTCTCAGACTGTGTGTGTGTGTGTGAGCTGTCACCAAACAAACAGAGATTGATCGATTTCTCTTTCACATGTTAATATATATATATATATATATATATATATATATATATATATATATATATATATATATATATATATATATATATATATATATATATATATATAAATGAATATTTGTCTGTATGTCCTCTATGGACTCAAAAACGGCTGGGCAGATTTTGATGTAATTTTCAGGGAATCTTCAGATCAGTCCAGCGGGTGATCCTGTGAAGTTTGGTAGTGATCAGATCACTCGTGCGAAGCCGGAGCGAGTAGCTAGTGTAATATAAAAATAAAACAGAACACTAACCATTGCGACTTTTTACTATTTTACTAAAGATTATTCGCTATCGCATGTATCCCATAACAACTTTCAAAAGCATTTTTGTCAATGGGGGCTCCCATACCTAAGGAAATGCAGTATTTCAGGTTTTAAGACCCAGCGGCCTGGATCAGGCTTTGATATTGTCAGTATGTCGGCCAGTTTATTCTTTAACAAATCTAATTCTATGTGTACCTATTTTGTGTATGTGTTACACAATAACTTTGCGAATTATGAAATGTCTTTGAATTACTTTTTTATTCGAAAGGTCTTCGCCTCCCATTAGTTTCATATAATTTGGTGAAATTTTTAACCCTTTGTAATTGATACAATTTTTGTTTCTATTGTGATAGTTTCACCATTCGATAAGTTCCATATATGGCGAATTAATGAATTCCCCGTTTTCACGGTTTTTGAATATTCCATTATTATTTATACATATATATACGCCCTGCTAAAGACATAGTCAAACGTTTGTCACGCACATTATTATATGATATTTATTTACAGATACCAGCTTCTGAGCTGGTATCTGTAAATAAATATCATAAATGTGGTTCTATTCTGGTAGAACCACATTGAATAAAAAAAGTTACAAGCTACAATGGCTTGTTTTGCCTGTATACATTTTCATTTCATAACAAGGTACATTTTCGGCTCCTGCATGTGAGTGGAATCGCATGTAAAATTTGAACTAGCTGCCAACCAGCGTCCTTATATTGGAGGGGTTCCTCGCTTCCCTCTATATGGCAACACTCGTCTTTGATATACGCCTTTTGATGTCTGCAGCGCGCTCCACAATGCCACTGTGTACCTCCACACCTGAGACAATTTTGCTTTTCGTTCTAAGTAGACTTTTTAATGAGATCTCTTAGTAGGGGATATTAATTGCTGTAATGACACTGTAATTTAGAAGTATCTATGTAATTAAGCAACTATAAAGATCCTAAACCCACATTTTTTTCCTATCCAAGAATGTTTAGACTCTGGAATATGAAATATTGGGATTTTAGATTGTAAGCGCCCATAGGTAAGTGATTAGTCATCAGGTAGATCGTACGTTTATTTGCATCTTAATGGTGCAAAAATTAATGACTTATTTTTAGCGCCTTAAAAAGTTAAAAGGTGTTGTAACTTAACCTTTATTTCATCAGTAACATGTAGGTATTATATATTGCGTCTGTTTGTCCATTTTGTTGCAATTTGGAAACTTATATCGCGGTTTCATATATTTTTTACAATGTGTTGGGTAGATCAGTTGATGACCATCGTCTTGGTCGTTGTCGAGATATAGGGTTGTCGAGATAAGTGAATGAGGAAATACAAAAGCGATTTTAACATATTTTTAATATGATATAGATCTATCTATAACTCCACGAGTCATTTGCGGGATAAGCAGAAAGAACCAAGCGCCACATGACTCGTTCCTTACACGATTCACTCGCTTCTTTAACATTCATAACTCTTTTCATGTACACATTTTTTATATTGAAAATGTGTAGTCTTGTGTTAACTTCTTACCCAGAATATATTTACTACTTCTTCTTGCTAGCGTTAACTCGTTTCCTAATTAAATTAAATTATTGGCAGGGTCCGTGACCTAAGTGTAAGGATTTGGCGAAGATACTACATGTTTATTTCATCTATATTAATGAACAAAACTATAAATATTAGAGGATGAATGTCTTATTTTTATTATTTATACAACGTCTGGAGGCATACAAGACCCACCTGATAGAAAGTGGTAATCGTAGCCAACGAACGCTTGCAACACAAGGAGTATCGCTCGCACTGTCACTCCGATGCCCACACAACAATTTCTCAATAGTTTAGTGGTAAAGTCTTTTAGTGGCAGTTACCGTAGCCTATTAACGCTTGTAACATATATCACTCGCGCGATGCCTCCTCTGCTGCTGACACAGCAACTCCTTGGAAGCATACTGGTGACCTCACTCATACGCAGGAACACAACAACCCTCTAGGGAGTTGTTATTTGGCGGTTTTCTGTGAATTGAAGGTACTGCCCCAGATTGGCTGCTTTGATGCGCCCTATCTCTCTTAAAATATCCAGACCAAGACAAACAGACATGTTCATGCACACAAATGTTTGCCTTGTGTGGAAAACGAACCCACGAGCGTTGGTGTCAAAGTCGCGTCATTCACGTCTGAGCCACCGAGATCGTCAATAAGTCTTCCAGGAGGTTGTTATTTGGCTGCAGTTTTTGTGCGATGGAGATACTTCCACAGCTGAGCCACTTAAGAGAGGCGGGGCTCTCTTAGTACTCTAAATAAAGTACACTTTAACAGATTATTTCGTTGTGATACTAAGTTTAGCGATTCAACTGTTTGTCATATCTCAAGCCCTCAAGAAAATGTAATGCTTCTCAACTACATGTTTCTAACCGCGTTTCCAAAACTAAAAACAAGTAACTTTTTCTGTGTTTCCGAAATTTCTTTATTGATAAAGCCGAAGATCTTCACGCTACTAAATAAAATGAAAGAAAATAAAAATCTATAAAGATAAAAGATAAAAAATCTTTATTAACCATTGGGCCCTCGCCTGCGCTTAGACACGTCTATTACATTTTTTAAAATATAATCTTATTGTATCTTATTCAATTCTCTTAAGTTGCTATAGCCGAAAGTCACATGCCAATATAGGTCTCTTTTAAAATTGTCAATTAGATATTACAATAACTTCATATAAGCATATTGCTATAATAATGATATCAAATAGTAGAATTAAAGATTATTAAGTTAAAGGTCGTCTGTGCTGAAAAATTATTATAAAAAAATACAGTTTCTCTCTATCCTATGATATTATTATCACGTCGGAAGTCACCATAACTGGTGAAAATATAACAGAAACTAGCTTTATTAACATTAGTATACAGACAGCTATAAAATGAAGTAACAAGTTGTAAACGATGTAACTCCGGACACCTAAAGCTCCGTCAGGCCGCATTAGTGTCGCGCTCCGCTGCCACGTCGATTTTCTACAATGCACACTCCTATGATATACGGAGCCCTCATCCTCGAATATACTCCACCTCAGCACCCCACTCACTAGCGCCATAAAAACTTTTACTGTTCCATCCTATGCCTTTGAAACAAAATGTCCGAGAGTTTATAGCTGCCGCTTATTTTCAAAGGAAACGTTATCCTAACGCGAATCGCCTTACGAATGGCTTACATTACTTGACGAATCTCTTGAAAACTAATTTACTATTCTCACAGAGAATATTGAATTGCATTTACTTTATATCGGAATATAGCATCACTGGTAGAATAAAGTAATTTCTACTTTAAAATAACTTTTCGACTCTGCAGCGGGCGCTTCGTCATCAGATAAGCGTTTCTTGGTTCGCAAACTATAAGCATTGCATTTTCCCTCGTGAAACTGCATTTAACATAACAAAAAACTATAGACGATAGAGGTTGATAATACAATATATTTTTTTCCCATTTGCATTGCATATACACTACAACATATTATATATTATACGATTATAAAACATCTGCTAAATAGCTTCTTTGAATATTCGCTTCGAGTATGTATAAAATATAGCGAAAGTGAAAATAAAATAATATCCGCTGAAGCAATGTAGCTAGTTAGGGTTCCGTACCCAAAGGGTAAAACGGAACCCTATTACTGAGGCTCCGCTGTCCGTCCGTCCGTCCGTCTGTCACCAGGCTGTATCTCGTGAACCGTGATAGTAAGACAGTTGAAATTTTCACAGATGATGTATTTCTGTTGCCGCTATAACAACAAATACTAAAAAATAGAATAAAATAAATATATATGGGGGCTCCCATACAACAAAAGTGAATTTTTTGCTCATTTTTGCTCGATATTGATAACGGCAACAGGTAGACGCTTGAAATATTCACAGAATATTTAGTTATATATTAACTTTAAGAACAATTAATTAAATTAAAATAAAACAAATATTTAAGGGGGGCTCCCATACAACAAACGTGATTTTTTTGCCGTTTTTATAGATAATGGTACGGAACCCTTCGTGCGAGTCCGACTCGCACTTGGGCGATTTTTTTTTTATAGTCATTGTAATATTAAATATGATGTTTTCATGCCTTTATATGGAAAATCATAATAACTTACCAATTACCAACTCGCCTAGTTTAGTCGGTCGTACTACATACAGTTAATTCTAAACAGATTTCGTTAATACAATTCTTTCGCAACAAGCGCAAACCTCGACCTCGGCTCGTGAAACTGAACAAGTTTTCCCAAGAACATAGGTCGAACATTTCGAAGTTTTCCGTATAAGTAGGTAAAAAAGCAATTAACTATAACTATGTAAGTTTGTGGACACCGTGGGAGATAAATAAAGCGGCACAAGCGCATAAGAAAAGTACATAAGAAAAATAAAGATTCCTTTGATATTAGATATAATAACAATTCAATTCAATTTGCAATCTTAACAATGACTTTAATGCATTGTACCAATTTAGATATCTCCATCCTAGCCCCAGACTTACTACAGAGAACTAACTAAATTTAAACTCAATTACTGCCTTCTCACTCAAAATACTAGTCGACAAATCGCAATGTCGGAATTGGATGCTAATAAAGTTATGCTAGACTGGGTATTTTTGTTGCCATAACTCGTCCAGCACTATTGTAGCTATTTTAGATCACAAGATAACGGAATCGAATTAAATTTTAGTGCCTAGTGACTAAATAAAGAGTCTATTAACCAATTGATTAGAATCATGTACACTAAATTCGTATTTGTGTACATTATAATATTCACTTGCTCGCCGAAGAAGGAAAACATCGTGAGAAAACTCGTACGTCTCATTATATTTGTCAAGACGGGTGACCTAACCTAAGAAAGGTCTGGTTTTACCTGTGTCTTATAGAACTCTGACGGCAGTTGCATCATGGCAAAATCAGTTTCTTCGTTAATCCTCAGAGTTGGGTAACAAACCCATCTAATCCTAATAGATTAGGAAACGGGATAACGCTATGAAAAAGAAGAGGGTTTGTGTATCGATTTCATTATTTTCTTTTTTCGATGAATATAAAAATTTGGAAACTGTAGAAAAAAGCTGGATACATGCTAACTTTTCCTTTACTCAAATTTTGAATAATGCTTATAGTACTCGTAGAATTTCGACAATTGCGAGAAACAATAGTGGTCTTAAAACACCAGACGAAATTTTGCTAAAGAATAATTTATACGAAGTAAGAACTAAATCTGCACATAAAAAAGAATTATTTTACATATGCTTTAACAAATTTAGAGTATTTATTCAATTCTTTTTGGTCCTCAAAAATCTTTATTTTTTTCAACAACAAGGTTTGAATTAATAGTAATAACAACGTTAAGCCCCTTGTTATTAGTAGGTATTAATTCAAACATTGGTGTTGAAAAAAACCAAGTCTGGAGACGACACTTGTCTGATTATTTCCTTATTGTTAGGTAGGGTGGCAAATGAGCTAATTGTTATTTTGGCACATTTATGTGACTGTACTATTCCAGTCCGCATGCTTCATAATAAATATAGCTATGCGCTGCAGCTTTTTCAAAACCTAGTTACGAGTACTAAATACCATAGAGATCCTCTTACACCTCTGCTAGACCAACCCTAACTTATCCCACTGCAGGGATACGGATCTTCCTTCAACCGATGGGGGTTAGAGCATACTCCACCACGCTGCTCAATTGCGAGACCAGTGGTTTCAAGCCACCCGAAGGCCAATGACTTAGCTTACCGGCTGTGATTTGTCGAAAACAGCCGAGATGGATGAAAGCTTAACGTTCCCTCCGAAGCTCGAAGAAGCTCGAAATAGATACACCCATTCATAGACAGGCTGCGTCATCGAGCTCCACCTATATTTGTATCTTTTTGTATAATACGTAGTAGTAGTTGTTTAAAAAATTAAATGCAATTTAGTGTAAGATTCTTGTATCATTTGCAAAAGAGAATAGTATTTACTTGTGTGCAGTTGAGCGGTAAGGTTGAGTCCGCAATCAGATTGCGGTGACGGCGGCGGGCGGGCGCGCCTGCAAGCCAGCCCGATAAGAGGCTCAGAGCGGTGCCTCCTGAATGCTGTTCATTATTGCATTTTATCGACTACGCCATGCATCTTATGCATCTGCGAGCACCGCAATGAGGATGTATAAATTAGCTTAGATCCATTGAGTCTATTATAACGAATCTAACATATTGCGCGTTTGATAAATTGAAATAGTAAAGGCAACCTCTTGGAATTACAAACAGTACATGAATTATATACAGATATTGTAATAAAAGCTTGTTCTCTCTGGTTAAAAAGTTGTTTAATTTCATTTTCTTATACAACGAAGCATACGGCTCACTTGATAAAAAGTGGTTGGCCTTTGAACGCTAGCAATACCTTAAGTATCACCCGCACGATACCACTCGATTACTCCTTAGGAGCTTACTGCTTACCTCACTAAATCATAGGAACACAGCTACCCTCCAGCAAGTTGTTATTCGACTGCGGATTTCTGTGAGGTTATAGGCTTGCGGAGTCGGACTGCTTGCTTGTGTTGTGATGAATTTAACAAATAATAGCGACATGTTATTACTGTTCTTAAATATATTCCTTAATAACTGAGTAAATCCTAAAAAATGTGAAAAATTAATTTCTTGTTTACACACTGTTAAAAATCATCTTTCTACCTGTGTGGTTCCCGATTAATAAAATGTTAAGGGTTCGGGAAACTATAGCTGTACATGCCAAATACTGCTGTTAGATGAATCTGCATATATATTCATTTCACACATCGATTTTTGGCCAAGCTTAAGGATCTCTTATTCTGGGTCTCTGTGTGAACTAGTAATTTAATTCCACAGCATGTATAATACATTATTATCCGAGTATTATCAACAGTATATTAAATTTTCACGCCTTTGTTATTCGCATGCTACATTATAGACGTGCAGCAAAGTTTAACGGGCGTATAAACGAGATAAACACAACCATGACCCGATTTTGCAGACTGTTGTTTGCAGCTCAATAAAATCCTCGAAGGTTACTTTCTCTTCGTCTTTGTATTCGTAGCTAACTTCTCATCTGTGAATTGTATTATGGAAGTACCTTAAAATATACTCGTGGCTAGAATTAAAGAAAGAACAAAGAAAATTATTTGTGTATTTATCAATTATTTGTTTTAGAGGAAGTCATTGTAATTTTCACGTTATGTTTACGTGAAAGAAGTGGATTTTCTATACCATTTTTGAGGAAATGACCGATAATGTGCATGAAAAGAGCTAATAATGTAAAAGTTGCTAGTGAGGTGTATAAGAACCGAGTCCGAGTACCGACTAATTGACAATGCCCGGCCTAATCGATTCGTAGTGTATAGGCGATTTAGAAATATTCTCAAAAACGCCTATAAGATAAGTGTGAACAAAGTCACAGACAATCAACTAATACAACGTAATTAAGTACTCAGTAGTTATTCTATTGAAAATAAACAAACCACTGAACTTTGTGTTTATGTAGGTAAATTACATTTATATATTTCATATAATTTATTACCACATAATTTGCTGCATATGTAACACATGTCATGCCGACTATATTTCAGGAAATTTTGGTATTTTTCTCAACCATATTTTTAAAAGCCTTACCTATAGGGTTATTTTCAAACGATTCAAATGTATTCTTTTTAAATTTCAGACATTCATTGCCATTAGCTAAAGTTTCTAAAAAATAGGATATGAAATATACCCATCGATTTTGTTTACAGAGATTGTAAAACACCTTCTCTAGTGCATATGTATTTTATGTATATCTTTTTATTTTATTTTACATGTATAATAGTCCAAAAGGGTAGTTAATATCCATGGGTATACACAATAAATTTGAAGAATTTACGTATAGAATCATCTATAACCAGATGAGAATGCGCAAGCTTGCATTGCCAGAGGAACACCTGGCTCGTCAATTATATAACAATTCAATTTTTTTTTATTTTATTTGTCGGTCATTTTGACCATGTTCCTTAAGAGATAGGTACGGTTTTCCTGAACATTCCTATTCTACTTTTTTATGCTGAATCCGTATTCGAAGTCAAATTTCGATTTTCAGCAAAGCAGACCGATTTTCAACATATTTATTCCACTTAATACCACAATTCTCATGTCCTTCCCCTTTGCGATGAATATTACGAATATTCTGGCAATATAAGATTTTGAGGAAATTTCGAGCCGTTAAAAACGATTTCATAAATTTTTATTATAGCCATTTAATTTTGGCCATTGAGCACAAAATCGTGAAGTGTAACGGGATGACGTTCTTAGTTAGTATTCACGAGAAATGACTTTGTAATTATGGGGTTTTCCCAAGAGTCTAAAAGATTTTAATGAGGGCGACAACGCACGTGGCGTTGTACATGTAATATTTGGTAGATGTAAGTGCATATAGGCTACAGTAACTGTATACTATCATGCAAGTAGTATGAGTAATATAACAATGTCATTAAACCATGTAACTGTAGAAATATAGTTGAATGTTAAAAAGAAGTATGTTTCAATGATCGATCGATAAGCGTGCGAGGCGTCCATGGGTTCAGCGTGCGAGTGTCGAGTCCGAGAAGGAATTAGCAGTGCCAAGGACTTCAAAAATCATCACTGTTGCTCCCATATTTAGCCAAATTTTGGATAGTACAAAATTTGGCTTTACTAGTTCTGCTTTAGATACTATATACATTTAGACAGGCCAATATTTTTAGTAGATAGTAGTAAAATTTCGTCTCACTCCTGTTACAACTGCATATAGGTAGATTAATCGGCTTAGAGACTTTATGACTACTCCTCGATAAGACTAGATAGCTATGACTACATCGCCTTATGATTATACGGCGGTATGACTAAATCGTTTTATGACTAAATCTCGGTTTGACTACATCACTGTTGGACTAGATCGCGATCATTTGATCGTAACATCGATCGCACGATCATGCGATGCGATATGCTAACAAATCGCATCACATGATCGCGCTACCAAGACGTGCAACGTTATATGGATATACGAGTACGTTGTAACCAGTACAGCTCTGTAGTTATAGTAGTGAACGCGTCAACTGCAGACCATCGACTCAAATCGCTTTCCGTTATCGAAACGCTAGTGAAATTTCAGAGTGCAATAGTATTTCAATGTATAGAATGACATAAGGCATCGATTGACAGTTGGACTGGTAACGAGAGTAGAATTACCATCCTTCCCTATTAATTCGGACATGCATCGCCTTTTTAATTTGTCCAAATTATTGACTCAGATTGGACAACTGAATAAATAAATAAAAGAATTGATACTTGTTTTATTATAAAATTTATTAATTAATTGATCATCTTTAATACATGCACGGCTGGAATAGGCTATATTTTTAATACTACGAGTATAATGTGCGATTTATTAAATGTTTAGGCTTTCTTGAAGTTTTGACTGTTTTCCTGGGTTTTTCAAATGTCGACATAGTAGCCCTAAACGGGAGTGAAGTCCTTGTCTTTCATGTCATCAGCCTTGTCATCAGCAGCTTTTCTGTACGCTTCAATATAAGGTGAGGGAACGTTGGATGATAAGCAAACAAGCAGTCCGCCGCCGTATCTATGCTTGTTTGCATCCAATGACCTTTGCTTTTCTTTGACGAGCTCGGTGGCGCAGTGGTGAAACGCGCTGTTACGCTACTTTGACACCAACGCTCGTGGCTTCGATTCCCACACAGTACAAACATTTGTGTGCATGAACATGTCTGTTTGTACTGGTCTGGGTATTTTCTATGTATAATAAGTATGTATTAACAAAAAAAAATGTATTTACGTATGTTTATCAGTTGTCTAGTACCCATAACACAAGCTTCGCTTACTTTGGGGCTAGGTGGCGCTGTGTAATTTGTCCGACAATATTTATTTATATTTATAGTCATTTCTTATATTATTCGGCTACGTACAATACAACAAAAACTTTGTGATATGTACAGTACCTGTGATATTAAAAAGACTTATTAATTTTAAACCAACTTGGTTTATTTATTTTATACATTGTATAAATCTTACCATTGTATAAGCTTTACCGGTTGTATAAAATGGGCTTGTATATTTACAACCGAAATTTGATTATATATCAATTGTGTGTGCAGCCCAACGTGGAATAAAAATCTTTTTTTATTTTATTAATTGCATCGAATGGCAAGCATGCGTGATATAATACTTAACCCATAGACGGACTTTCAACGGAAAAAGTGTCGCTTGAGCCCCAGCTAACTTGCGGAAGAACAAGTACCTCCTAGTGAAATATTGTTTGGTCAGTTTCCCATAAGGAGAAAGTATTTCCCAAATCGGGCTTCATTTTGATTGTGCTCGGCCTCTGTTTTCCCACAACCTGTTTTGTTGATTAGCACTGTGCACGACGTCGCTATAGCCAACCTGTATCGTAGGTTGGGTTGCCTTAGCTTCAGTTACACTGTCAAATATCAATCGAACAGGAACCGACTTGGTGAAAAGGGTTAGCTCTACTTTGGTATGAATTTACTAGGTGTGATTACTGCTACCAACGCCCTCCACATTTCGTACAGTTTGAATCTATCTATATCTTCATGCCAAGTCTCTGCCGACACGTGACTGTATCCTTACACACTTCAACATTCATTATGCGCAGCGGTTCCTAAGGCTTCTGACATCACATTAAATACGACGAAAAAAATTAAATATACAAAAAAAAAAGTGGTAGGTACAGCCTTTCACTTTCATGTATGTTTCATTTCATACGTGGTTGGACGTATGGTTGTACGTCGGGAGACATAGAAGCATACGACCAACCTGAATTAACCTAATTACCGTAACCTATGAATGTTTGTGAATTATAATACGAGTAAGAGGAAGTATCGCTCGTGAGTAACCAGCCATTATGCTAATATAGCAACCCCTTAGGAGCTTACTAGTAACCTTACCCACTCGCAAGAACACAACGAACTTCCAGGGAGTCGTTATATGGCCCCCGAGTCGCGATGCTTTGATATCCCTTACACTCTTATATATTTATATTTGAGTCATTATTCTTTCATCCTGTACTCTTTCTACTTGTCCGGAAAATATTCAAACTGCTAAAAATGTTCAAACTATAGGTTACACAAAAGCAGTCCATAGAATAGCTGTACTTCTATCCCGAACTCTGACCCGCTTTCCGTTTTCATTTTGCTTTTCATCCCGCAGTGCCATTTTAAAACAAGCAACAGGAGTTAAACTGGTTAACACACATGGTCGGTTCTAATAGCTCTCTCCATTGTTGGCTGCTAACTAGAACACTATATATACACTGGGATATAGGACGTCACGTCGAGGAGGGTTTAAACACCTCGCAGTAAGCCTTATTGTTTTCCAGAACTTTGTTTATTTTCCGTATTGTTATGGACTTCTGACCCCCTTTATGTACTAATAAATATACAAATTCCTTAAATTTTAGTTTCTTAGAACTGCTGAATAGTTGAGTTTCTTCTTTTTTGTGAGAAAAAGTCCAATATTTCAAACGAAGCTCTGATAATTTCTAAAATACTCAGAAAAGGCAAACTATATTATAAATAGTAACTTTACATAACATACTATAAAAACAGATAATACTCGTTATTTCACCAAAATATAAACAATTACATAAGTTCATTAAAAGTCAGAAAGTAGCATAGAAAGTGCAACAGCCGGCTTTATCGCTAAGCAACAGCTTCAAAGAAAGAGATAGAAAAAACAGTGAATTGTGCATAAGTTGCAAACGTGGTTGGCTATCAATATAAAAATGGTATAAATGCACTTATATCCTAAAATATATGACTCTTTTCTATCAAGCCAAATTAAGGTAAGCAACAACATTATTTGTATATTATGATTGCCAATTACATTTTTGTTTTCTTAACTCTGGTTCTTTCTTCTCTCGCTATTAATTCAATGGAATTTTGGTGAATTTACTAATAATTTAAGAAGAAGCCGCAAATATGTCCATTATTTAGTGATCAGCGAAGTCTAAATGCAGATGTTTTCGCAAATGTGATGAAAGTTATTGTATGCAACAATGATGGTACAGGAATTTTAAACTCAATTCTCCTTTCTAATCTCTACATTACTACGAGTACTACTACAAGCATTACACAGACAGATTTTGTGCAACGCTGCCATCTCTCATTTGTTCTACTTTCATGCTCTATCTGCCAAATCCAGCTCTCGCTTCCCTATATTATCCCCTACAACACTCAACGTAGGTACTAAATTCTTCGCTGTCCATTCCTTTTCTTTATCTACTATTATACTCGTATATTTTTTTAAATCAACTAGGTTTTGACGATGACGGTGGCTCAGTCGTGAATGACGCGACTTTGACACCAAAGTTCTTGGGTTTTATTCCCACACAAGGCAAACATTTGTGTGCATGAACATGTCTGTTGCTCTGGATGTTTTAAGAGAGGTAGGGCGCATCAAAACAGCCCGTCTGGGGAAGTACCTCCACCTCACAGAAAACCGCAGCCAAATAACAACTCCCTAGAGGGTTGCTGTGTTCCTGCGTGTGAGTGAGGTCAATAGTATGCTCCCAAGGAGTTGTTGTGTATGCATCAGAGGAGGCATCGCGACAATTAATATAACGCAAGCGTTAATAGGCTACGGTAGCCACTTTACGTCAGGTGGGCCGTAGGCTTGTATGCCTCCCGACGTAGTATAAAAAAAAATATTCATAAACCGAGCAAGGCATGTGGAGTGGTATTAAACACAGTTTAGATTTTAAATCTGAAAGAATAGTATTCACTTATTTAGAGCTATTTTTATAGGGCGAGAACTGAAGGTCACTGAAAGGTTTATGTAACTTAAAACATCTTTTTTTCTTTTCTAAAATATTCAGATAACGTCCGTAAAGGGTTGATTTAGGGTATCGTCCCATTTGTCCATTTTATGACATATGTTTTGTTCGTTCGCTAGTAAGAGTACAAAAAGTCCTTATTGGAGGATGAGCCATTTAGTTTCGCATCTGTTTGTGTCCCACTAACATGAATACCGATGACCTATATTATAGAGAACGACCTGTTTGCGGATCATTTGGTGAGCCTGCTCTAAAAATTAATGCAGATCAAACTGATCATGTGATCAGTCGACGCGCCGATCGCAAAACAGTGAGCCAGTCGGCTGTTAAAGCTTTGTTCGAGTACTCTTGAGTAGCCAGGGCAACGAATTATTTGAGCCAGGGTTACGCCGCATAAACGATCGTTTACGATCGACCAGAGTTGCGGCTTTTCATGCCACACCTGTGGCTGTAATAAAACACTTTACAGCCGACAAAATACAAGACACGACGTTTTAAATGTTTTGACCTTTCAGAGTTTAAATTGTTTGCAGCACATATGACGTTTTAATATATCCATCTGTCTTTATTCTATTCCCCGTTGTTGGTTTGGTTAGCGACGATAGCTCGTTCTGTCCGAATGGACATGACGTATATTAGCGATATTCAAACGGAACAAAGAGAGCGGGTCGGTTTGAGTCCAACTATACAATACGTTGATAACAAAAACTGAATATCGAAAAATTCTAGTCAGAATCCGTACCAGTAACAATGGAGAATATTTTTCCGTTTTATTGCTGGGTATATAGTCTGTTCCGATACAGAGTTATGATGGAGAACAGGAATGTAGATAATTTACGGCAGCAGTCGGAACAAAGCATCTCCGGCACGCGACCTACATCCTGCAGCCCCATTCGATATAAACTCACTATAAAGTAACATCCCAAACTTCCGGCTGGAAATTATTGCATATATCGCCATAAGCACAAACCTATACCGACACATACTATTATCAAAACTGTGTGGTTACCGTATTTCGTAATTTATTAATACTAACGAGTACCTGCAAATTCGCCCGTTTGGTTAATTCCCAATGACCAAACATAATCTAGATATAATAAGAAAAGAGATTATGTTTCTTCTTTATATAAACCTTATAACCCCCACAGTCCTAAACAGATCGAAATGAAATTTTGCTAAGTATATAATCATATTTGAGAAAATGACGTGACTATTTGTTTTTTTTTTTCAGGAAAATCAACGACTGTACATTTCTTGACAATCAATTGAAAGTTTTTACATATATAGGTACCACATATGACAAATACAAAGCTGTTAGTATTTCATATACGAAAGGGTCAAGGTTGTTTTAAACAACTTAATTGTCTATTCTTGCAGTAGCATTATTTTCATAGAATTAAACGACTATACTAATATCCTATTCGATCGACGGATGTGGCTACTACGCGCTTAGTCTATTTCGACTACACGGTATGTCAATATTATTAGGCAGGATTGTTGTTGTGTTTTATGATTTTTTATTTTACAAACAAGACTGTTCCACTCTAATTATAACATAGGCTCTATGAAATTACTAAGGGAACTGATCAAATAAATAAATGTCCTTACTGTTATGTTGTGTATTGGGTATTATGAGACAGCGCTTTATTGGAACAATAAAGTCATTTGTTGTTCGATTTTGTAGTAAATTACCTGAAACAGTTTTGTCCTTGTCCACCAATATCTTCAAAAATGCCCATCACGAACACTCTTTCTAAAAAGGCAGCACAACCATGTTCAAAGCTCTTCCCGTCTTTCTTAAAGAACCACATGCTTTAATCCATTAGGAAATTCTCAGTCGGGAGTTCATTCTACAATTAAGGAGTTCTGGGTAGAAAACTTCTCAGGAACTAAAGCGCGACCATTACAGTTCCAATATGTTAGAATGAATTCCTGGCCGACGGCAAGCGGTACCTTTCATTACAACCGTTAGTACAAACATCACAAAAAAAATCGAACTTTAGTAAAATCTACTTCTCGTATATTTACAAAACTTCGATGTAAAATCAAGAATACCTATGTATTAAAAAAATAATATTCGTAACATGCCTCGAGAGTTTGTGCCAATGCGCGAAATGCTTCACAAGGAACAACACTCTTTCTATATCAAACACCTTTTAGCTAGGGTAACCACTAAATATAAAGTAGGCCATTTATCTGTTTATCTTCAGAGGCAATAAATGAAAAATTAAAATAAAAGTGAACAGGAAAGATAACAAGAAATTCATTTTATTTATAGATATCCAGACATACCTACACGTAACGATCATGATGAATCATCGTCAAATTAGGTAATTACACTTTTCACTATGATTCCTGTGAACGATAGTGCATTACACAAGAGTTCGCTAACACCGAGCACGCATAGCCAATTACAAGCAATGATACCTCATTATCATCTACTCATTACATTAACCGATCATGTAAACACTCGTGTACACAGTAAAAACAATGATCGTGTTACCTCAACACAATGCTTTTTTTCCCGCAGCCACTGATTTCTATAAAACAGGTACATGGACTAAGATCTTCCTTGAATATATGGACTTGCCTTTTTTATACTACGTCGGGAGCCATACAAGCATACGGCCCACCTGATGTAAAACGGGTACCGTAGCCTATTAACGCTTGTAATATGTTAAGTATCATTCGCGCGATGCCTCCTCTGCTGCTTACACAGCAACTCCTTGGGAGCTTACTGGTGACCTCACTCACACACAGGAACACAACAACCCTCTAGGGAGTTGTTATTTGGCTGCGGTTTTCTGTGAAGTGGCCTTACCTCTCTTAAAACATCCAAACCAAGACAAACAAATATGTTCATGCACACACGTGGGTTCGATTCCCACACAAGACAAACATTTTGTCTTGTGTGGGAATCGAACCCACGAGCGTTGGCGTCAAAGTCGCGTCATTCACGACTGAACTACCGAGCTCGTCAATTGACTAATTTGACTAAAAGCATATGATTTTTAAAGACAAAACAATCAATACTATATTTATTGAAATCGGTTTCAATAAATGTAGTAGTTGATTGTCGATCGAATATTCCGACCTATCTCAAAATCTTCTATTTTGAGATAGGTCGGAATATATATGTAGCGATCGGTTCTCTGTGCCTATCGCAAGGATATTTTGGCGAAGATATGTATAAATAGACGAGTCCATACCCTTATTACAATAAAACTATAGATACTTTGAATCGAATACCTTATGAAAGTTAGTGACTTGACGTTCAAAATTTCAATTATTTTGATTAATGCTGGAGATTGTTAGGTAATCACTTTCAATAGAATTGATAAAATTGTGGGTATAAAACGTTTTGTCTAATAAATCTGTTGTTTATTAGCCAATTGTTATATATATTATTAATCAAATCTATCAATAACATAGCTAATCTTAATAGAATTAACCTGTTCGATTTCTGGCCGCATTTATATTATATATGCCAAAAGAACTCTATTTGTTTGTCTTGTTTCTCTACTAATCTGATGAACTTAAACTAAATTACTGGGTACTGTGATGAAAGAGCCTTAGTCACAATATTGGAAGCGCGCGAGTAACATCCCCGTGGTGTTGCGAGCGTCAATAGGCTGCAGTGACCACTTACCATCTAATGCGGGCCGCATGCTTGTTTGCTTAGTTGTATAAAAAAAAGGAAAAACTAGTATTACAAATGAGGATGTAACTCTGTATGCTTGTCTCTATGTTTCTCTTGTCCAATAAATGACTAACATCGTAATAATTTTATAGTAGTCCGAGTTCTAAAGAAGGGCCTTCTTCATCAGTATCTGTAGTTTTATCGTCAATTGAATGGCTTTGTATTGCACACGCCTCGATGCGGGTGTATGTCTTACGAACGCTTAGACATGTCCAGATTTCATTGACAAAACTTGACCAGTTGCAATTGATTTCTTATGAAAGATTATTTTACTACTTTTATTAGGATAAAAGAGATCTTGATATATAAATTAACACTATTTTATAATATTTTTTTCTAATAAATAAAGCTTAACAAGTGGAATGCACCTCCATCTTCGGTCTGATTAGATGCATATGTATATACGTGATGCACGTTGCACGTTACAGGTTGCGTTCTAATCAGATTTTGGTATATCTTTTTTTGATTGATTGGAAATTTATTTCAATAATACTCGATTGTTTTTCAGAATTATACCTTGCACAGTGTCATTGATATGAACAATTTCCCGAATTCTGTCGCCTATATTTAACACGCAATAAGTCAACCGCTTCTAATTGCTCTATCATCACGAAATTGGGCAATCGAGTGTAGTCCAGATGATCATACGATAATAATGGTACCATTGAGAGGATAGACTGATTTAATGATGAAGGTTGAATGTGATGGCATTTAGAGAATCGTATTTCTACTACTTGTGTTCAATCTTATGAAATTTATGTCTGCGTGTAGTTCTGATGGAAATCGGAGGTGGCCATAGGAACTTCTCAATACTTAAAGATAAGTAAGCAAGTTTAGGCAAAGAGTTCCTTTGTCAATATTTCGTGTTTTTTTAATAACGGGGGTAAAATATGAAATTGCCGTTTTATAGTAACAGGTACTTTGAATTGACATTAAAAAAAAATTACGGTGTGGATTTTCGAGTGAAATTTTTTTCACATGATACCTATGAAGTTTTTCTTTTAAAAAATGTGCAATATTTGAATTTCGTATTTCAATTGTTTTTTTTTATTCAGCCTAGACGGGAAAGATGGATACTTCGAAAATCGACTAATTTTTGAATACGAGTTCCGACGCGGAACTAACGCGGCAGAAATTAACGGCTCACAATATCAATGCTGAGTTTGGAGAGGAGAGCGCTAATGAACGCACCGTACGTTTTTGGTTTAAACGCGTTCGTAACGGAAACTTCGATTTGAAGAACGAACCACGTGGAACACAGGTAAATAACACTGAATTGAAGGAGATGGTGAAGGCCGATCCGAGTCAAACTACCCAGGAATTAGCGGCATAGATTAACGTTACCTTACCTACAATATTGATTCATTTGCATCAAATTAATAAGATAAAAAAATATGAAAAATGGGTGCCTCATGATTTGACTGATCTGAAGAAAGAAACGCGTGTTGAAACTTGTGTTGCCTCGTTGAATCGATACAGAAATGAAGGAATATTGGATCGAATTGTGACATGTGACGAAAAATGGATTCTTTACGATAACCGTAAGCGAAAAATGCAATGGCTGACCCCAGGTCAAACGCCGCAACAGTCAACGCAAAGCTTACCAATAGAAAGGTAACTGTTTAGTGATCTCTTCATGGCGTTATTCACTATAGCTTTCTCAGGTCTGGTCAAGCAATAACAGCAGATGTTTAGAGATGATGTTTACTGTGCCGAACTTCGAACAATGATGGCTAAACTGGCAGTGAAACAGCCCCGACTCGTGAATCGGTCTTCACCATTATTGCTCCATGTTAACGCAAGACCTCATACAGCACGAGAAACTGTTGTAACTCTATAGGAGCTGCAGTTAGAAACCATACGTCATCCTCCGTACTCGCCAGGCCTTGCTCCAACTGACTACCATTTTTTTCGTGATTTGGACAATTTTCTACGTGATAAACAATATTTCTTCTCAGGAGGCAGTACAAAATGCTTTCACACAGTTTGTCGAATCTAGATCCCAGAGCTCAATCGCAAAGGCATAAATGAACTTCCGATTAGATGGCAGCAATGTATAGATAATGAGGGTAAATATTTTGATTAAATAAATATGTTAGATCTTCGAAAAAAACGAGTTTTAATTTTTCAGTACAAATCGGCAATTTCATACTTTAACCCCTAATATAATTATTTTATTTTCTATGTACTCGTAGCTACTCTCGACGTCTAAGCAATATGAACTTACGGTAATGCCCTACTCACCTTACCAGTGATTTTAACCGACGTCAAAAAGAAGATCGTTCTCATTCGGACGGGTACGTTTTATGTGTGTACATTACGCAATATATTTTACAATTGCGTACCGATTTGGAAAATTCGATTTGTACCGTGAAGCTTTGTTCGATTATGACCTCATTGGCGGTTTCATACCGTGATTATATACCTTGTAATTATATACCTACTGAAGTGTCTTTTTGTTTTAGGTACCTGGAATGATCAAAAATATTAGACAACATTACCGACCACCCGATCGAATGCCCAGGTAAGTTTAAATTTTATATTTAACTTAAAAAAACGAGAAAGTTCTCTTTGTTGCGTATATATTGTTTGTTTCTCTAAGGAACACATTTACTAGAATGTAGGTGAGGCGAGGCTTTGTCTTTAAAAGATGATGATAAGCCACTGGGTACCACAAATCATTACCTATATGCATATACAAGAATGTGTGTATCATAAAAAAAACATCAATCACTAATTTATATTTTAAACATTTAAAACATGTATGAATTTGAATGTTTCTAACTTTTTCTTTCTACTGATTCCATTTTTTATTGATAATATTGAAGTTCATCAATAGATGCTAAACAAAAAAATAAAATAGTTTGACAGAGGGAAATAAAGAACTGGATTGGTTTTTTCGATACTTAAACATATTTATATATCGATTGTAAATATATCGATAAACGTAAATAATAGAAAATACTTTTAAGTTTATTAATTCCATATACCGCCACGAGCTTATGGTAGAACAAAAACGACGCCAACGTAAACTGGCAATCAATTTGTTGTATGTTTTTTTATAGGGGCTGACATTTATTTTTATGTTCTTTAATATTAAATTGATAATCAATAACTACGGGATGTTGATTGCAACAATTGTAATAATTAAAATAAGAAATTTTACCCGAATGAATGGAAAAGCGTTATTACCCGCGTTAAGTATAAAATGTCGGTGTTAAGATAAGAAAAGGCATGCTCCGTTAGTTCGGACATGTAGCAATAATGCAGGATGAAAGAATGACGAAACAGACGAAACACGAAGGTGATGTCAGAAGCCTTAGGAGCGTACATGAAAAGAGCTATGAATGTTAAAGAAGCGAGTGAAGTGTGTAAGGAACACGTCTTATGACGCTCGGTTCTCTCTGCCTACACCGCAAGGGATCTAGCATGAAGATATTGTAATATTAATATACATACTAGTATAAACCCTTTTTTTGATATGTCACGCAGTTCCTGACGCTTTTCTGCAATCTGTGGGAGTGATTTCGTGAAAAGGGATGGAATTGTGTAACAGAAAGCCGAGAATAAACGCACACGGTGGTAGACTTTGCCGTCAGGTGGGATCAATCCATTTATAAAACTTATTACAAAGTCAATTTAATCATTATCATAATTTGTTTGAATAATTGTCAAACAAAAGATGTCAATAATCACTCTAAATAAGACAGACAATGCCACAGATACCAACTAACGTCAATAGTAAGGAACTAACACTTTGTTGCATTTATAAAAATGTTAATCATATAAACACGTATTTCATTGTATTTACTTAAATTCACACTTCTACCTTAAACAAACTATATATTTTTTATATCGTCATATGAAAACATTATTTCCGTCAGAAAAATCTGAATTACCTACTCATATTGCGTCTAAAGAATTTTAATTTCAAAAACAAATTAATTAATCACACGGATAAGTTATTTGTTTATTTGATATTAATAATTTCTTAAATATTTATAATTCGAATTTAATTATATTTCTTTATTACCAAGGTGAGACGTCAGATGTTAGATACACATCATATACGACTACTGTAAGGCTCGCTCGATTTTTATTATTGCCAAAGCCCTAAGCAAATACGTTTACAATTTTAGAATGAAAATTGTTAAATTATGCTAATGAACATAAATATACCGATAGATCCTTTGACTACTGAATTCAGCTTGGCCTAAATATAGATAATGAAATGCTTACTTTCCGAACAGAGATGAGATTTTCTTTGATAACAATTCAATTTAAATTCAGGTTTTGAGCAATGCTTTCACTTGGTGGAAAGTACTATTCAATTAACTTGCGATTCGTAATTTCTAAAAATAAATTAGCTATGTGGACGGGTGACACTATACTTTTTATTTTAAAATACATTTGTTTGTGTAACGAGTAACCGCCATCAAGCGCTTTAGGCCTGCCATGTTATTATTGTTTCAAATTTTTGTAACGTCACGAAAGTTTAGGAAATATGAAAGATAGAAACTATGAATCCGGCAATAGAGATAAGGCACTAGATGTAATTACGGACTTATAGCTTTTTATTACTTATTCGAGATTTAGTAATCTTAATTAGAAACGATGACTAACCATAAACGAGTAAACTTATAAACCTTCAAATAAAAATATTCGTAACAAGCGATCCATCTAATTCTATTTAATCTGTTAATAATGCTTGGCCACATTCGTACCAACATACGATGGCGGCGCCAAAGCAGTTTATGAGCATTCCACAAAACCAAGTAATAGCAGATTCACACCCGAAACCAATATTTATATGTAAATCTTCAGACGACAAAATGTTTGTCGTCATGCTCATAAAACGTATTTGAATTTTCACCATGTCGTCACACAGTCTCCTAAAAATATCCTCATAAAGTTATAGAACAACAGGGTGGCAGGGGGAGAAACATCTAGTTGCCATGGTTACACATCACGCGTTGCCTTACAACCGTCAAGCTACACGTAAGATATTTGCCATTTTGACACACAGGTACACAATATTGTGCATATTTTATGACGTACGCATTTAGTTCTTACACATAACAATATGTGTCTGTACATATTGCAGAAAACAATAGTTTCTGACACAAATAACTGATTTCTAAATTATTACTTGCTAATAGCAAAATGTTTAGTATTTTGCTATTAGCAAATAATATTGAGAATTTCTAATAGGATTTCTATGTTAGTTGTCAATACAGATGACAGATGACTGACTGAGACTAAAATTGTAAGATTTTGCCCTTCATCGAGAGAACGTACCTACAATGAATGAACGGTGCAGAGCATCATAGATAGACCACAAACTTTAGACATCTATGGTGATCTAGATATATAAAATTACCTCTGATGCCTTTAGAGCCAAAGGAATTTTATATATCATATGAAAGTAAATAATGATAATATATATACTCGTAACAATAATATAGCCCTATCTTTGTACGGAACACGGAACGGAATACGGAACTATCTCAAATGTTAAAACGGGACCCTTATCATTTCGTTATCTGTCAAGATACTTTTTCTCAGGGACAGGGATGACAAACAAACAAACAAAACCTTCTAGGTCAACGCTATCAAAAGATACGGCCGTATATGCCACATATTTTGACTATCGATCCGTTGACCAAAATAATGAAATTTGGCAAAAAGCAATGTCATGTAACACAAGTGAAGGAAAAAACTGAAAACCGTAAATTTATAGTTACGTCAGGAAAAAAATTTTTTTTTGCTATTACATATTTATTTGCAGTAGATAAACTAAATGCTACCTGTGTGGATGTAGCGGACAACAGTTTTCCAACGACAAAGTTAAGTTTCTCCCTCCATCCAGTTCGTTACAGCAATGTTCATTGCTTGAATAGTAGACAATTTCACCTATAAAGACACTAATATTGTACCTAATTTTACGTTTTAGGGATTGCTTTTCGGGGAAGCTTACAAAATAATCGAAAAATGTAGATATGTATGTATATCTTCACGTCAAGTCCCTTGCGGGGTAGGCAGAGAGGACCGAGCGCCATAAGACGCGGTCCTTACATACTTCACTCGCTTCTGTGACATTCATAGCTCTTTTCATGCACGCTCGCCGGTTCCTGGGGCGGAAAAATCGGATAAAAATCTTCGAAACTCGATTCCAGTGATATAATTATTTACATACCTACATAGTTGTACGGAACGCTCGGAGTGTGTGTCCGATACGCACTTGAACAGTTTTTCATAGTGCAAATGGAAGGCACATAAACATACGGCCTACCTGGTGTAAACTGGTTACCGTTACCTATAAACGTTTGCAATACAGGAAGTGTCGCGCATTGCCACCCCTGACGATAACACAGCAACTTCTTGTGAGCTTAGTAATTTCACTCACTCGTAAATGTATATTTTGATACGAATACCATGAGACTGCAATTACTGCGCTATTTTAGTAGTAGTAGCAAAATCAGGTTTAGTTGATACGAAAGAGAGTTATAGAGAATACGTGATACGTCGACAAGTGCAGCCTTAGTAATGATAACATCGCGTGTCTCTTCGAATTATCGCTCTTGATACGTTATTGCATGCTGAAATGAAAGCCCGTGACTAATGTCGCTTGTAATCCACTTAAAACTCAATATTCCCCCTTTGTACATAAACATAACATACGAGCTTATGCGGGGACACGCGAGCTTTATGAATGAAAGTATGTATATTTTTAACATGTTGCTAAAAATACTTTCATTCATTTGCAGGTTTCATGTTCAAAGTAGACGTCATTTGGACAAGCATGATCACACAGTATTGGTATAAACGTTTATGAACCATTCATAATGGTCTGTACTTACAATATCAGTGCTAGAATCCGAGTCTCCTTGATATCTAATTCTTTTGTTTTTGCCATTTGATCTAACCGCAATTGTGTACTTCCGCCACAAAATTCATGTAAATTTGACATACTTGGATTTTACTGCACACTAAGTCGGATCGTAATCAAGCATACGGATCACCAGACGTGTTAGTCCCTTACATTTAAGTGCTGTAGCCTATCGACGCTCGTTTGTAAGAAATTTCGATGACGCTGCACTCACAGAAACACAACAACCCTCCAGAGATTTATCATTTGATGATTTATCATTTGTTTTTCTTAAGCTGGAGATTTCCCAATCGGGCTGTTCCTTATTCAATACGTATATTTTAACCTATCTCTCTTCAATATTGCCTGCACAAGTGTGAGTTGCAATTACATGAATACCCTCGGGAAAGTGTACGAAGTCGCGAAAAACTTCTAGTTTTCTTATATTTTACACAGGAAGCGTAATAGCACGCTATGAGGACTAATGGAATGAAAGATGTTGTAGTGACAAAAATTGAAAAGGATATGTTAGGTAAGGATGAGTTTGGAAAGAATGAATGACAAAAGAGTTACGAAAAAAGTGTATTGAGCAAGAATAAGTGGAGATATTGGTAGGGGCCGTCCTAAATGCACACATATAGCAAATCAGTGATGTGCTAAAAAAGGGCCAAATCATGAAGAGCATGCATGCATGAAGAGGTCGATGAAGAAGCGAGAGAGTTATGTTTGGATCGGTGCACCTGGCGTTCCATAGTCTCTACTTTCCCTAATGGGAGATAGCCGTAATGTATGTATGTATTTGGTTGGTATTGAAATATAATGATGCAAAGAAATATACGCATAGCGCAAATGCAATAAAATAATATTGCAACGTGCCGTTTACAATATTAATCCATCAGTTCAAAGAGTAAACGTATTTTCTCTCCTATCTACCATGAGATGGATAGGTTTAAAATCGACTCTCATAAATTACCATCGTGCCTCATTGTCTACCTATCGCAGGAGATGTCGCAATTTAAGCGGTACAACTCGCTTCTACGCTGAAATATTCTCAACTGGCCATCCATCAAGCTCTTTCGCGAATAGATGCTGATTAAATTGTTAAATTGCCCCCTTTATCCTAGAGAGAGGTGTTGGAGATTCTTCCAAATATCTACATTGAAACTAAGACAATAACAAAGTAAATGTTAATTGCAAGTATTATCTAGGCTATAGTATATATTATGTAAATATATACTATATATACGGATTTAACTTTATTATCCGTATAATCATTTACAAAAGCTATTTTTAACGCCGGGAAATAAAAGAAAATAATCTATATATCTAAAAATGAATATTTGTCTGTATGTCCTCTATGGACTCAAAAACGGCTGGGCAGATTTTGATGAAATTTTCAGTGAATCTTCAGGTTAGCCCAGCAGGTGATCCTGTGAAATTTGGTAGCGATCATATCACCCGTGCGTAGCCGGGACGGATAGCTAGTATATTTATAAATTTGTCGTATTTAGTGTCTGAAGGTCTTAATGAGTACATTCTTCAAATAAATACTTTACTACAGATACACCTAAAGTATACACAATTAAGCCCTTCTAAACTGCGCTGTCTGTCTGTTCCGTCATAGGACAAGATCTGTCTGTCGTGCACCCATCGCCTTTGTTTAGAAAATACATCCTCTCGGCTACTCCAAAATATTTAAAATAAAACATGAAGTGAAGAGTTAAAATCTCACAAAAATGTAAGTATAAACAACGTGAACGTAGGTACATTTTTATTGTAAATGTCCTTGACTTTGATATACAATGTCAAATACTGAAGTAATTCCCCTGAGGCATATAGGCGTGTTGCCTGGTGTTATTGTTATATCTAGTCTGGCTATAAGTTCTGTTAGAAATGAATATACATATATTTTTTTATGTAGGTAGTAATGTAATCTTAATAACACTTATATGTACATATTTATGGAAATCTCAGAAAAAATAAAAAAATGATTCTATTCGAAATGGTTACCTTTGGATTTGATACATGCCTTTAATCTTATTATAATATCATGCCGCGAATCTATGAATTTACGCATCGTTTCCATGAGAAATTTAGCCACTGCCCCAGAGATTTCTTAAGAGACACAATGTCGGCGTGTCGTTTCGAGCAGGCCATGTCCTCTAAACTAAAATTGACTATAATGTGTAGTGTAAGGGGTTCAGACCTTGGCTAAACGAGGGCCAGTCTTCAGCTCTTATAAAGACCGGGACGTTGCTTGGTTTCGAGCCAGGCTTGGGTAGTTCGTGCCTTGTGACCAGGTGCAAGTCCTGCTGGAAAGTCCATAGTTTATTTTTAAAAAGTGTATTGCTGAGAGGTTTCACAACACGATCTAAGATGATCTCTTAATACACTTTGGCTGAAGTCTGCACTCCTTTTTCACAAAATGAAGCTTTGTTAAGACCTCAATAAGACACGCCCTCAGCAAATCATTACAGACGCAGGATGATGACCACGTTGTATCTTTCCGACCACATGGCCAGCTTCTTTATAACTTCGTGCGTACACTTTGTCGTTTTGCTTGTTATAGCTCTTCAATCGTATAAAAAATCCATCAATAAATAGGATATTTCTGTGCCTTTCACCTGCGTATCAGGAGAGAAGGCGTTTTGATCGATCCACTCTCTTCAACTGTAGGGATAGATTTAGGGCATATCCTATATATCGACGATATGCGCCGAGCTTCAGGTCATGTTTTATTATACGCGACAGATTTCTAATGGGAATTTTCATTTCTCGCGATAAGATTTTTTGTTTCCTAATGGAGTTTCAGCGAATTCTGACTTTAACAGCATTAACAGCCATTGTAGTTCTAACAGCATGCAGTCGCACCGATTTTTTATGATCTTCAACAGAGGAAGTGTATCTTGTCTGTCGATAGTACGATATACGAACATACGGATGATACCAAGCTTTTGAAGTGTCTTGAATATGACCGATGGTTTTATACCCACTTTGCGCAGGTAATCACTGCAATTCTATTTTCTTTATCACCCCATTACATATTGTAATTTGATAATAAACACGAAAAAATATAAAAAACGGCGGGAAATCGAAAGAAGTTTTAACCTAATAACCGCATTCCAAATTCAAAATAATTAAACGTAAACACTCCAGGGAGCTGTTATTTGGCCGCGGTTTTCTATGAAGTAGAGGTATTTCTCCAGACGGGCTACTTCAATGTGCCCTATCTCTCTTAAAAACAACCAGACCAAAACAAACAGATATATTCATACACACAAATATTTGTCGTGTATGGGAATCGAACCCACACGAACTGGTGTAAAAGCAGTATTATTAACCGCTGAGCCACCGAGCTCGTTATTTCTGGTAATCTCCATGACTCGTGAGAGTACAAAAACCTCCTGAGCAGTTGTTATTTGACTACGGTGGTGAATATAGAGAATGGACTTCCCCAGTCAGTCCCTTGTTTATTAGCAGTCCTTTGACTGATCGCCAAGAAGCTTGAAACAACATATAAACTAAGTACTTTTTCATAAGAAAGGTTTTCTTGCTGTCCATTTCATTGTAACTCCAGTACATGGTGCTGACGTACGTTAACTTTCTATAAAGTTCGAGGAGGAAGAAATTTGACGAGATCTGCTAGTATTATATTATTCTACAGATCTATTCTACAGATATGTACCGTAATACAGATCAAAAGATCATTTTCATTATAATACTCTACCCACTTCAAAGGGATTCCGATGGGGACCTCTGATCATTTTTACCGTTCAGGAACCGTATAAAAGGCACGAAAGACAATTGAGCTCATTCCTGCAAAATGCTCATTGCTCATTTGAGATCGAAATTCCATGCCAAATTACCCTTCGGATTTCAGTTTTTTGATCAAAGCAATGGTACATTGTTACATGTATGTTACATTATTATTTTAGACGTCAACAAATATAAATTTCATCTGCAGACCCATTTTACAAAATTCAATTGGATGCTCTTTTGCAATAAGGACGATATTTATAAATTCAATTGCCCTAGTTACGCGTCTCTTTCCAAATAGGTCATCATCATGCCAGATCGTTTAATTTGAATCACAAATGCAGTTTGTTATTGTTCCACAGGCTTATATTTCTTACCATAGGGGAATTAACTCACTTACGTACGAGTACGTTAAAGAAAAATAGATAATGTAACGGCGCGATATACATTTTCTGCCGCATCTGTAAAAAAAAATCGTTGATATTATAACAATATAGAGATCCGATATTTTTGTCAGTTCTTCGCACTAGAAGAAGGGAAATAATGTTCGTGACGAATAAAATACTAATTGTCCTGACTCGAGATCTGACCTTCCAAATGAATTGCTCGAGGAGTCCCTCAAGGCAACTGAGTATTTGAGTAAGATAAATTAAGTATTTGGATAGGTTTTACCTTAGGACCTTTTCGCGCGAATAAATACTATCCTTTAAACTTATGGTCAAAATTACGTGTGTTATTCTCCCTGATGGTTGATGTGAAATGCCTTAATGAGTCTCAAATTAATTGCTTGCACCTGTATTAAGATAATGGTGGAGGTTAAAAATACATTAAATGCGAAGAATTAAGTAAGGCTGACGGACATAATTTGGTGTATCATCCATTTAATAATAAATAAGCACCGTCCCAAAGCGTATTTAGTGAGCGTAAAGATGTGGAAAAGCTCGTGAACGACGCGACGTTAATGGATGGACTGTTTTTTGCAGGCCGTGGGCGTGAGATGGCACGCGCGGGCATGCTGCACAGGGGTGGAAAAAATGGAGCTGAGTGAGTACTTTCCCATACATAATTACAGCAGTCGACGATAATTAATTAGTTCACTACACAGTTTACCATAACAAACCGAAATATTAATTTAGGCATACTATATACAAATAAATAAAAAACAATGAATGTTAAAGAAGCGAGTGAGGTATGTAAGGATCGAGTCGCGTGGCGCTCGGTTCTCTCTGCCTACCCCGTAAGGGATTTGGCGTGAAGTTATAGTAGTAGTAGATATACAAATACAAAATATTTCTCTCTTTCACGTAAATAATGTACACTAAATTAGAGTATTATATTGTATTCATTTTTATGTTATACTTGCTTTTACCCACGGCTTCGCTCGCATTTTTTTTAATAAAAAGTATCCTATGTTACTTTCGATACCTCTAAGAATATGTGTACAAAGTTTCATGATGATCGGTTGAGTAGTTTTCGCGTGAAAGCGTAACAAACAAACGGACATTCACATTTATAATATTACTAGCTGACCCGGCGAACTTCGTACCGCCTCAGGATCAATAAATGGTGTGTTAACTTATTAGATGGTATAAATTCTTTTAACACTTATTATCCTATTCCCGACGAAGACAAATCCAAAAACACAAAAATCATAAAAATCGGTCCAGCCGTTCTTGAGTTATAAATGGTGTAACTAACACGACTTTGTTTTATATATATAGATTAGGATATACTAGCTTTTACCCGCGGCTTCGCTCACATTTTTTTATAATAAAAAGTATCCTATGTTACTTCTGATACCTCCAAGAATATGTGTACAAAGTTTCATGATGATCGGTTGAGTAGTTTTCACGTGAAAACGTAACAAACAAACGGACATTCACATTTATAATATTAGTAGGATTAGGATTAGGATTATTAGGATGTGGTAACTATTTTGTTATCTCCGTTAATTTTGAATGTGTGTGTTGCAAGCGTTTATTGGCTACGGTAATCGCCCCACGTCTGGTGGGCCGTATGCCTCTCGAAAAAATGAAACTAAAAATTTTGAATTTCCAAGAACTTACTTTAAAATACTATTATTTGGATAATACCTTATTAAAGTGATTAATCATAGTAGTTTTAATTCAACTAATAAGAGTCATATTAGTTAAAATATAGGAATAATCGGTGGCTAAGGAGAAGTATGCTCCGTTGGTGCAAACAAGTAGAAGGAACACGAGACAGCATGACAAACATATGTAAAACGAAAATGTGGAGACATAAACGAGGAAAGCCAATACTATATCACGACCAAATTGATCAAGTGTATTATTGAAAGTAATTTTAGGAGCTGTAAAAATTGGTGAGCGTGAATGTAAAAAGATACGAATGTTAAAGAAGCGGATAAACTGTGTAAAGATACACAACTACACCTATATATGATTTCATGAATCCGTGTCTAGCTAAAGCTTATTGGCTCTTAGCATTTAAATTGTGGAATGAACTTTTTGAAGAAGTTTTCCCAAGGGATTATACTTCTTGGAATTCTTGAAAATAAGTTTACAGTTCGCGACGCAAGAATTATGCCTACGGCGTTGTATGTGTTTATAGAATATAGTAACAGCATACGATCAGACAGACCGTAAGTTTGAGGGCCGTATTAATGGTATACAAATCATTAATTAAAATTAACCAGTGGTGCATTAGCTCATGAACACATTTTGACACAGTAAATCTCACGTGCTGCGTTGCCGATTCGCAAATGATTTCCTGACGAAAGTGGAGAGAGAAGTAGAGCACAGTTTTATTTAACAATATGCACCCAGATGGAGGTTTTTTTTTTTATAGAACATCAAGAGGCGTACAAGCATAAGGTACACCTGATGTAAAGCGGTTACCGTAGCCTATGAACGCTGGCAATACATAAAGTATCACTCGCGCGGTGCCACCTCTGCTGGTAACACAGCAACTCCTTGGGAGCTTTCTGGTCACCTCACTTACACGGGAACACAACAATCCTCTAGGGAGTTGTTATTTGGTTGCAGTTTTCTGTGAGGTGGAGATACTTCCTCAAACGGACTGCTTTGATACGCCCTATTTCTGTTAATAACACCCAGACCAAGACAAACAGACATGTTCATGTACGCAAATGTTTGTCCTGTATGGATTTCGAACCTACGAGCGTTGGAGTCAAAGAAACGTAACAGCGCGTTTGACCACTGCACCACAGAGCTCGTCAAAAATCGAGTATCCTCCGTTGTTGTGAAACAAAAATTTCCCGAAGCATTGTCATGACCCTGCAAGTGAGTAAAGTCACTTGAAAGCTGACGAAGAACTGCTGCACTAGCAGCGGGTATGTCAAATCGCAAGCGACACTGCTTGTATTGGAACTCGATAGATAACACCGCTTATCATCGGGAGAGTTATATGTTTGTCACCCGATGCGACAAGGTATGAAAACAAACGAAGCTACGCACACTTATTGCATAGATAATATATCATTATCATAATTAAGTACTTAACGGTAATGGCTTGCCATCAGGAATAAATTATAACTTTATTAAACCTGTGAATGTGACAGTGTTTGTAAAACTTTATACTATGCCATGATATACTTGTAAAACGTAAATAAATAAATATAAATATTGTTGGACAAATTACACAGCGCCACCTAGCCCCAAAGTAAGCGAAGCTTGTGTTATGGGTACTAGACAACTGATAAACATACGTAAATACATTTTTTTTTTGTAAATGCATGCTTATTATGCATAGAAAATACCCAGACCAATACAAACATACATGTTCATGCACACAAATGTTTGTACTGTGTGGGAATCGAACCTACGAGCGTTGGTATCAAAGTAGCGTAACAGCGCGTTTCACCACTGCGCCACCGAGCTCGTCGATATATATAAATAGTATTTGATTAAGCCAAGGCCACGTACTATTTTTAGGTATCCCAAAATTGTCAACCTGCGTCGGACTTTCGCGGTCGTACATGAATAAGCACTTAACTTAATTGACATGTTAGCACACGTGTAGAACAGCCTTTATGCTCCTTATGCGAGAACATTATTTCTGAAACACTTTAGGAACTTCCTTAGAATAAAGTACTTTTTTTCTGGTTATACATACACACATGCAAACGTAATAAATTTGAATTTAATTGTTTATATTGTATTGTAGTGCACATGGAAATACGTATTCCAACACACTCATATGATATATTTTTAACACGTGACTAAAAACATATTCTCACCGTTTCATCTCCCATATAGCCAGCTAAGATTAACAACAGTGACCGCCATATTGGCCAATATGCAGTTGACTATAGTCTCGAGGATAAATTAAAGACGAGGTCGGTGGCGCAGTGGTGAAACGCGTTGTTACACTACTTTGACACCAACGCTCGTGAGTTCGATTCCCACACAGTACAAACATTTGTGTGCATGAACATGTCTGTTTGTCTTGGTCTGGGTATTTTCTATGTATGATAAGTATGTATTTAAAAAAAAAATAAAAAAAATATTTAAGTATGTTTATCAGTTGTCTAGTACCCATAACACAAGCTTCGCTTACTTTGGGGCTATATGGCGCTGTGTAATTTGTCCAACAATATTTATTTATTTATTTATTTATACAACGAGGCTGCATACATACGGCACACCGGATCTAAAGTGGTTACCGTAGCCTATGGACGCTGCAATACATCAAGTATCACTCGCGCGGTGCCACCCCTGCTGCTAACATAACAACTCCTTGGGAGCTTACTGGGGATCTAACTCACGCGCAATCTACGGTTTTCTGTGAGCCTCTGGGTGATTTTAAGAGAGGTAGGGTGCATCGTAGTAGCCCGTCTTAGACAAGCAGATATGTTTATGCACATACATATTTGTCCTATGTCGGAATCGAACCGACGAACCTTGGTATTAAAGTAGCATTGTTAACCACTCCGCCACTCGTCTGATGACTACCTTAAATTCAAATTAGTCGCAATTAGACCTTAGAGGTAAGGTGGGTGTAAGGTTGCGCATTTTTAAAACCATTCGCCATAAAACATAAATTTTCGCAGTTATAAAAGCAACTTAATGTAGTCCTTTTTATTCTTTCGTTATTTGGTAACAAAAGCATAAAACAAGAACCTGCACATCCTAACACTTTACTCTTCGACTCGTGTTTTTGGACTGCTAATGTTGACGAGTTTTGTCGTTTTTGGTCTATACTTCTTCGATATTTATGTTTGGTGTCTTTCTAACTTCAATTACTTTCTCTGTTTGCGTTTTGTGTGTTCGTATATCTTCACGGCTACTTCAGATCCTCTGCGAGGTAGGCACCGAGAACCGAGCGCAATAAGACGCGGTTCTTCACACCTCGCCCGCTTCGTTAACCTTCATAGCCCTTTTCATGCACGCTCGCGTGTTCATTAACATATTTGCATTTTTTGTGGTACTAAAACTTCCTTACTTTGTTTCGCCCATTGTTAACGTTGTCGTAATGTAGATCCTGCCATTCACAATAATTCAACAACTGCCCGTTTTGATTTAGCTACTTCTATTAGTTTGCGAGATTCTAGAAGTCTTTCTAATTCATCTGGACGTACTACAAAGTAATTAAAATAAAAAGGTAAGTAAAATAAAACGGGAGTTTTCCATAACAACATAGTAACAAGTAATACTGCCGGCGCAATATAACTCTCACTGTACCGATGCACTCTTACACAGTTCATCATCGACTAACTATATTTCATTAACGACATCTAATAGAAAATGATTGCACTTTATCGCTCGCAAGAAATGGGACGAAGTCTTACAAATACCTTTCAGAATCAATCGTCACAAGTTACAGAAAAATAAATTCAGAAATTGGAGAACATTTGAACTTACCTAGTTTATTACTAAACTAATATTTTTTTTACAACAGGTTCAGTCACTTGTCGACACCAAAATACGACTGAAGTCTGTTAGTAACGAACGTCACACTGAACTAGAATAATGATGAGTGCGCACTCTTACACCACTCTACATGATACCTATACCAAGGAATTCAGCATTTCATCATAATCCCGATGCCAAACACCATATTCCTAGAAAACAATAGAGCTTTAAAGATTCTATCAGTTAAATTTATGCAATGGGGATGATCTACATTGAACCATTTTTTATTAAAGTCAACTACCACCGATTGTAAGAATAGATTCAGCTCTTTATTACAAGCTACCTTCCCTGCTATTCAGATAACACGCGTTTAAAGCAGCTCGTAAATGGGGTTGAACACTGTACGTATTTTATCGTGATCACGAATAAGGGTACTATTATCTGTTCTGTGTCGAAGGGGATAAAATAGTTATAAAGTTCTGTTTAAACCATATAAATGTTCATAGGATTTATCACGATTGAGACTTTTAAGCCGAGAATCGTCGCGTATGGACTCGTGAAATTTTTCTAGCTGTAAAACAGGCTGATTGACAGAGAACACTGTATGAACTGCTGGACTTCGAGTATAATAATTTGGAGACGTAATTTCTTCTATTCCGGAAGAATGCGCTAAGAAATTATTTACAGAAACAGCCGTGGAAATGCGTACGAAATCGCAGGAATCCTGTAATTGTTGTACAATTTGTACCAAAAGGTAAACTTTCCACTCGATTGGAAGCTTGATAATGGCCGAAAAATCTATTACAAATTTTGAACCACCCGGACTGATGTATGTATGTATATGTATATCTTCACACCAAGTCCCTTGCGGGGTAGGCAGAGAGAATATATATTGATATGATATATATATATATATATATATATATATATATATATATATATATATATATATATATATATATATATATCATATCAATATATATATATATCATATCAATATATACGGACTGATACTACTGCCATTTCAAGTTAAATAATTCCCTACAAAAGTGTAAATTGAGCCTAGTCACAGTAAAAAGATATTTCCAGTAGGATCACTTCAAGTATGCTCATTGGCTATGACATTATATTAGGTCGATATCGATGTAGCAGCGAGTGTGGCAACACGCGAGCGACGCTCATAGGTTGGCCATGTGCTTATTGAAATTTAAAAAAATTACGCCGATGTGCGACCACCTTTGCAATTTGTAAGGCTTAAGTGCGCTAGTTGAGTTACTCCTAACGTCTCTATTACTGTGGCATGGAGGAGACGCTCTCATTATTGCCCTTATCACAAAATACTGAGGTGGGGGCGGCAGATAGGCGGGGTTGGGAACGAGCGGGCGGCGTCAGGTGCAGGACTGATAGAGCAATTACTTATTTTAATATTTTTAATGCCGGTCCCTCTGGGTATTTGGCACTTTTTCACCCACGAAATTGGGGTATTATTCGTGTACATGAAATAGGTCATGAAAAATGTTTTCAAGGACAGATGCGTGCACGAAAATGTAACAAATGGTGTACGGCAATCTACACAACTTTCTTGCGATGTACTTTTCAGAGACCACTACATATTTTACAATGATCACACTTATGAATTTAACGCAAGAAGAATCTATTCTAACGGTCGTAAATATACTTAATAATTATAATTATTTTTGAGGTACAAAGGAATCGAACCGGCGAACATAAATTAATTTTATTTGTATTTTTGTCGCCATTCGAAAAGTTTTGATTCAAGTAAAAAGTCAGTCCTAGAGTATAAGGGTTATAAGATAGGTAGATAATTTAAAGCATTATTTGGTAACATTTTATATGAAACCTACCGTTATTTCTTCCGTCTTACTTCTTCCCTTCCCTTGTCTTCCCTTACATATAGTTTTCAATTAGTATAGCCAGTGATAGACAGCCTAGTGGATGAAGAACGAGCCTTTTGACTAACTGATCCCCGGTTGGTATTCTGGCATACCACAAATTCGTGTTTTTAAATACATATTTGATTTATTTAATTATCATTTGCTCGACGGTGAAGGAAAGCATCGCGATTAAATCAATTTATTTAAAATTATATTTCGAAATACGTGTGACTATACCTAAAAAAGTCTGGTTTTCCTTCTGGGTTGTGAAGGTCTGACGGCAGTCAATATATGTAAAAATCAACATCTTCACTAAATCCTTAGACTTAGGTAGCGGCCCGGCCAATCATAATGGATTAGGAAACGAGGTAACGCTAAGAAGAAGATGATTTCTTCAGTTAGTACCGATCAGATCTGTGTAACTTTTGGTGTACCTAAAAACCAGTCCAACCTTAATGAAATGATCACTAACAAGTAGCTTAGGAATAGGTTTTTGTATTAATGAAAAAACCCACTAAAAGGAGTTTTTTTTTTGTTACTTTAATATTACGTCTGTTAACATTTAACGTGTAATTTCCATAAATTTATCTCAAACTCTTTACTTTATGAAGAATTGTTTTCTTATATGTAACATCTAAGTTATAAAACTACCATAAATTCATGCTAGGTAGGCTTTGTACTTTAGTAGAGTATTGCTACAACTTCATACATATTGCCAAAAATCCAGTATTTGTCTTCAAATACGTCATTTAAAGAAATCGTGTGCACAATTTCGTGCTTTTAGTGCCAGCGACTTTGGCTGTGCACTGAACAGTCAGTAAGTTATCACAGGTTAGGCACGTTGGTGTCAAAGTCGCGTCATTCACGACTGAGCCACCGAGCTCGTCTCGATTCCTGTAAGCTGCATGCACGCGTTGTTACTGATATTTTGTTATAAATATAATACTATGAACATAAAAATAGTTGTACATCACATTTTATTCATCGTATAAAGAAACACGAAAGAAAATGTAGGTAAGTACATATATTAATATATTTAATGGATATGTAAACAATAAAGATATTTGAAATGCTATGTAGCCATAAAGCTCATTAATCGATAATTATTTTTCTAAAATGATAGTGATATGGCAGTTAGCTCTCTTGAAGCTAGGTACAATGTTTCCTGTGAGCGATAGGTAGAGTAAGTTTGTTAGCGGTGCACGGTGTTCAACAAGGAGGCGAGTCTTGGCGGCCCGGCGGCGGCGGCGGCGTGCTGCTCGTACTATTCGTCTTGTCGTTTCACGTCGAACTTCACAGACAGGTACGTTAGGTAAAGAGAATGCCACATTCCTTTGGTGCGGGTGCAATTCGGTACAGGATTAATGTGCTGCCATGCTTCCAATTGCAACTTTAACATATTTATCAATATATATATTTCATAGCCTTACTCTGGTTCTATGCAGGATTTGCTACCTAACCCTAAAGATATCGTGAAGATACTGATTTTCACATGAGCGAATGCCGTAAGACCTTCACAACCCAGAGGGACAACCAGACCTTTCTTAGGTTAGGTTACAGATTTTTCGAAATATAATTTCTTGCCCTTGCGGGTTTCCACATGATGCTTTCCTTTACCGCCGAGGAAGTGATAATTACAAATATATATATATATATATAGTATATAAATCCGAAAATACGACTATCACTGCGTTGCCACAGAACAAATAGATTCGTAATTTGTTTTTTTTACCTGTTACGGCTCGAGCTAAGCCATATGCGCCGCATGCCGCAGCTGCAGATGGTTTTAACTTATTTGAGCCCTTTTTTTCAAATATTGTTTGAAATTTTTACGAGAAATTTTTTTAAGAGAATGAAACGCCTATTTGTAGAATGTTATTTTATTATACACATACTAGCCGCACGCTTGCTCCGTGCGTTGGCCCGGTAATCCGTAGGAACCGCCTTTTCTACTTTTTTTCATATTCTACTACACTACTAAGTACTACGTACATCTAGTTACCTGTTGGATCACTCTGGACACTCGTGTGACCATTATTAAACTCGTGTTTATAATACCTACTTTTATCAGACAGCATTATAAAATAAATAACCTAACGATTTCTGCAGTCCATACAATTCCTCAGAGCTTTAGTACTATCACTGCCAAGCTTCCAATTTGCAATTTTCATTTATAAACATATAGTAATAACCGAAATTATACAACCGAACAGCGGGTCCCTCGTTAGCGTAGCTCCTACTCGTATATTGGTATACCAAATTCCATAATAGCATTATGTAAACATCTTCGAAGCTAGTGATATAGTGTATTTGCGTACACCGTTTTCCTTACTCATGACATATTCATGAGCGTCATGTTTTGAACCTCAGGTAAGAACGTGGTCGGCTAAGTTACTTGCCCCCAGTTTTGCAGCAACTTTGTCATTGTTGGAAGTGCTAGTGCGAGCGGAGTCCAGCGCGGACCGCGACCGCGTACCAACGACACCCCGTTCTCTGCATTTTCTCACCTCACCTCCACTCAACCGCCTAGACTAACTTTAAATTGTTAGCTGTAACTTCTCTCTCCTCTTATTTAAAGTTTATTTGTTCATTGCATACCATTTCCAACTTCTGATGACAGTTTTGTGGAATAAATACAAGTTAAACATTCAATTAAAAATTTCGTAACAGACTGTTCTGATATTCCGTTAGGACAAATTTTGACATTATTTATGCTATAATAATAAGATAACATAAGAAAGGGCATGCTCCGTTGGTTCGGGCATGTAGAAAGAATGCAGGATGAAAGAATGACGAAACATATATACAATACGAAATTGGAAGGATGTAGGAGCCGAGGAAGACCAAGATTAACCAACCATGACCAAATTGGTGGTGTTTTATCAGAAGGTGATGTCAGGAGAAACAGGAACCGACGAGCGTGCATGAAAAGAGCTATGAATGTTAGAGAAGCGACTGAAGTGTGTAAGGACCGCGTCTTATGGTACTCGGCACTTTCTGCCTAACCCGCTAGGGACCTGGCGAGAAGATATACATACATATATACAGATATTATGTACCAACGTACAAACACAGTCTCTTGTGTTGTGAATCTCAACTGATCAATATTGTACAAATATAGCACGGGAATCCTCTATAAAATTTATAGCAAAAATCATAGTTTCGATCGTCAGGGGAACAGGCAGAAATATTTTAACACAAAATGAAGGTGGAACAGCGAGCAACGTAACTGTTGTTCCTGCGGCGTCTTGCGAGGGCGGGGTGTAGACGTATGTAGGCGTGTGTTACTTACCTACTAGTAGTCCGCAGGGAGCGCGATATTTGATTTCATATTCGCCGGTGATCAGTCACGCACAATGCCTTCGCCTTCATTTCATATTCACACTAAACAAAGTTTACTTTATTCGCGAATATAGTAAAGTCGGGTTTAAGTGCTTTACGATCATGTTTAGAGACAAGTCCAACACTTGCACGTGGTGCATCCTGCCGACGCTCTCGCAAAAGAGAGGTAGGTCACAATGTAAGTGAAAGTACTCGTATCTTCGCGTTATAGTAGATTGCAACCAAATGAAATCTCTCCTGAGGGTTCATGCGTTCGTGTAAATGTGTGAGGTAGTGACCTCTTTGCTGTTTAAGAAATTAGCTAGCGGCGAGGTTACTCTTTATATTATTAACATTTCTAGACTACGCTAACCATTTCCCATCAGGCGGATCATATGCCTGTTTGTTACTACATGTAGTACGAGTATAAAGAAAAGATTCGTTCATAACACTTATAAGGGCATGTATTTGCCACTCAATATTGTTTTTTTATGCAACCTCGGGAAGCATCCAAGCTATATAGCAAGCTATAATAGGCTACGGTAGCTGCTTTATATTAGGTGGACTGTACCACCTAATATAAAACATCTACCGTAGCCTACGAAAACCTGTAATACATTTCGTATCACTCGCTCGATGCCATCTCTGCTGCTATCATAGCAACACCTTAGGAGCATACTGGCTTCACTAACACGCAGAAATACAACACCCTCCAGGGAGTTGTTATTTTGCTGCGGTTTTCTGTGAGGTGAAGGTACTTCCCCAAACTTATTTGTGCTGTACATCTCTTGAAAACACCCAGACCAGGTCAAACAGATATGTCAATGCACACAAATGTTTGTCCTGTGTGGAAATCGAACCCACGAGCGTTAATGTCAAGTAGCGTTACTAAACACTACACCATCGAGCTCGTCAAAATGTGATTTTTCAATGTAATTTCTTTGTGCAGTGATTATCTTGCATAGGTACTGCCTATCAAATACTATTATCCACAAGAGTGAATGCTATGAACCCTTTGTTTATTACAGACCGCGCCCATCATAAATCACTATCTTGCCTTTATACGACTAGGAAATAGCTCATAACTTTGATTGACCTCTTCGGAACATAAGTACCTTCGCTCGCGGGTCGATTGTAGGTCAGTACACACATCGCAGTTTTTAGACACGCACATTTTAGAATAAAACGAAGTGTCTGAATGAATACTATAATAGAGTACTCATGAAAAACAATAGCTGCATAGTTAAGGTCACTTGCATATCTCATACCGTTTACAATCAATGGCATCACCTATTTTTGCTTCTAATTCTTCTCAGTATGCAAACACATTTATTGCCACGGATAATCATCATCCCTGCGTTGTCCAGTTTCCTAATGCATTAGGATTGACGGGGTCCCCTACCTAAGTCCAAGGATTTGAGGAACATACTGGTTTTTATATGGAGCGACTACCGTCAGACCTCGACATCCTAGAGCAGAAACCAGTTTTTTATTATGTCACAGGTCGTTCGAAATATAATTTCTGGGACGTGAGTGTTTCCTCACAAGGCTTTTCTTCGCCGCCGAGCAAGTAATAATTACAACATACATGTAAATAAATCCGAAAACACATGTTTAGCGATGATAACCGTCCCCACCAGGATATGAACCTCAGGATTTAGATGAGCTCGGTGGCTCAGTCGTGAATGACGCGACTATGACACCAACGCTCGTGGGTTCGATTCCCACACAAGGCAAACTTTTGTGTGCATGAACATGTCTGTTTGTCTTGGTCTGGATGTTTTAAGAGAGGTAGGGCGCATCAAAGCAGCCCGTCTGGGGAAGTACCTCCATCTCACAGAAAACCGCAGCCAAATAACAACTCCCTAGAGGGTTGATATGTTCCTGCGTATGAGTGTAGTCACCAGTAAACTCCCAAGGAGTTGCTGTGTAAGCAGCAGAGGAGGCATCGCGCGAGTGATACTTAATATATCGCAAACGTTAATAGGCTACGGTACCCGCTTTACATCAGGTGGGCGGTATGCTTGTATGCCCCCTACGAAGAATAAAAAAATCGAACCGGCAACCAGTCTACAGACTGGTTCTTTATCCACTGGGCTATCACTACTCATACATTACGGATAATCTTATACTATTTAAAATATGACAAATTCATATTGATAATTGGTAAGATTTTTCTGAAAATTCTTAAAGAAAAGTCGCGTTATAGATTATCGTCGTTTAGAAGTGGGTCAGTGTCCCGTAAAAGTTTCCGCAAATGTGGTCCGCCAGCCACATTACCGCAACCGATCAAAGCCACCGGCTCTCGCCACGAGGGCCCTACACTACTCGAGTGCTCTCGGAAAATCATGCGTTTGTTTTTATCTTCTAACTATACTCTACCTGTTACGGCAACATACATCACTGAATAATTTCACGTCACTGACAACCTGTAGTACAATTTTATTTGCTTTAAATTCATTCGCTAAGCCGTCTGCTGCATAATTATTTTCATAGTTTAGCCCCCATTAACATCGCCGCGTTCAGTTGCGGACTTCGAACAGAATCTGCTACAGCTTTTCTGTAATCCGCCACAAAACATGGCTAGTGCCACAGAGTGCATAATTTAGTGCTTAATGGCTGACTTCAGTTTCGGTTTACAGTTAAATTTAATTAATGAAATGGACTTTTAATATTTACCTTGAAACCGTTACACCTTAGACATTTATAAACGTAGGTAGCCTAAAACGCTCTACAAATATTAAAAATACGATCAACTATTTAGTGGCTTTAGAATTTTACAAACTTAGATAGTACTAAATATACATTATAACTAGTATATTTATTTTGTTTTTGATAATTTATCTACATATATCCACACGCCAACTCCCTTGCAGAATAGACAGAGACGACCGAGCGTGACATGACTCAGTTCTTACATATTTGATAAATGCTAACAACATAGGGGCTTCCTTAAATACCCTTGGGCATACTGAATATATTTATTTGATATTCAGATCGGTAAAGTGACCCCTTTACCTACTTTGATGGACTGGAGGAAATATCTACGAGTAAGTATAGAAACGATGGGAAATGCAAATTCTGTCGACTCATCCAGAAAGCAATTACCGCGACCAACGAGTTGATGCCATGCCGCAAAGCGAGCTCTTGTAATCTACTCCACTTCCATAAATCGAGAAAAAATGATAGAGTTTATAAAAAGGCCGTATCTCATCTCATCACATACAAAAAACGTCGCATACGTCAGTTGCACCATATCACATACGTCAAACCCACCACATATTATCACCACTACGCGCAATGTAGGAGACATAGAGCCAGGAACAACTACTAAAATGACAATGAACAGTGAAGTTTATTGCATTTCCAGGGACAATAATAATAGTGGGAGTCACCGCCTGGCGGAAGTTATAATCAGATATGATAGCTTTGGCAGGCGTCCGTCCCTCTTCTGTAATTGCGCAGTACCAATAATCCCTCCAGATCTCATTTCAATAGCCCATTTATTTCTGACACATTCGCAATTGTCCCAGTACCTGCCGAGATATGTTCATGGGCAGTTTGTTCCATTGGTATCCGCTGGAGCGGGTCACAGCGGTATATCCGCTATATATCAAGTTTCTCGAAGGGGCCTCTACGCATTGGATTCATATCTCTGCGTACGTTTATCAAATGACTGGGATTAAGGAGACTTAATAATTAAAGCTCGTAATGAATTTAACCAGAAGAACTTGTACTTGGATTATGCATCTTCAAGATTTTCCGTCCGTCCGTCCGTCCCCCTAAGCATAGAAAAAGTTTTACGCGCGAATGACACCCAAGATAACTGAATACCATTAGGCAGGTATTTTAAGCAGCTTATTTATCACCTTAGTACTATAAAAAACAATGAGATAGCAATATGACAGGAACAAAAATAATAACACTCAACTGACTGAATGTCAAAAATAAACATAATTGTGATAATGTCATAGTCATACTCGTAGTTTGTCTAATAAACATTTGTGTTTTATATATTCGTAATTCAAACGATCAAACTTAAAAATTAAATGAATTATGGTCGGATTTCGACCACCGGGCGACAACTGGTGCATATAAACATACAATGCATTTTTTTAAATGTCTTAAGAAGTACTAATAAAATGTCAAAGATATTTGCTGTCTATATTGCGGGACGAAAAAGAAATGTCAAAAGAAATTTGCTAATAATGTTTTTGAAATCATCATTTAGTTCATCACCAAAAGCAATGATGCTGAATGGTAGAATTATTGCTAGATATCGCTGTCAGTTTGATATTCATCAACTCTATAATAAGCTTCTGTGCAATGAGTATTTTTGATGTGCTTTTAGAAGATATTGTCAGAAAAGGAAAGAACTATTTCACACAATTTATTGTAAAATAGAATACAATTTACATTACTGGACCTACCGGTCTTTACAGATCGATGTTCGGGCATAAGCAACTTATTTCTTATTAAGATTTTCACTGAATTTTAAAAACACTTTTTAGGGTTCCGTACCCAAAGGGTAAAACGGAACCCTATTACTGAGACTTCGCTGTCCGTCCGTCCGTCCGTCCGTCCGTCTGTCACCAGGCTGTATCTCACGAACCGTAATAGTTAGACAGTTGAAATTTTCACAGGTGATGTATTTCTGTTGCCGCTATAACAACAAATACTAAAAAATAGAATAACATAAATATTTAAGGGGGCTCCCATACAACAAACGTGATTTTTTTGCTCGTTTTTGCTCGATATTGATAACGGCAACAGGTAGACGCTTGAAATATTCACAGAATTTTTAGTTATATATTCACTTTAAGAATAAATAATTAAATTAAAATAAAACAAATATTTAAGGGGGGCTCCCATACAACAAACGTGAGTTTTTTGCCGTTTTTGTAGATAGTGGTACGGAACCCTTCGTGCGCGAGTCCGACTCGCACTTGACCGATTTTTTATTTTTACTTGCTTACATTATGCTTTCATAAATATAAGGAGAGGTAACAGTGAGGATATTTATATTAGTGTACCTACAGTAAATATTAATCTGGAATATACAAATGATAATGGTGCATCAAACTGTATTTATTCCTTTCGAAATCATAGCGTGTAATCGGTAATGGCCGTGGATCATCATTTCCGAACGCTCCAATCTCACAGATTACACACAACTGGATACCAATGTCCGATGGTAATTTCCGTCATCAATTGACGGTATTTTCATGCTTGCATTTTCAGCTTAGTCTTTGAATATTGTATCAAATTGTTGCAATGCGCTGTTCTATAATGGGCACATGATACACCTTTAGGACGCGCACGCACTTTCGTCTCTCTCTGTATATACAAGTATATTGAAATTAAAGGCAAATGGCATTTGCGTAACTTTATCACAATGTTATTTTAACTTCTCATTATGAATTTAATAATGTATTTTCTTAATAATTTTTGCTAACTCAGAGGTAGACATTAAATATATACGCTGAATTATTAAGTCTTGATTAATGTCGATCAATATTTTAGCTGAAAGCCATCATTATTTTGATAAACAACTCTGAAAATGTTTTTAAAACTTTTATACAATATCTAGTACATAGCTATTACTTTTTTTTCGTTAACACTAGCTAGCAAAAAGAAAATGTTGTTTGCTTCTTGGAAAAAAGAGCAAAAAACCTAAATATTGCGAAGGATTTGTCAATTTGTTTAGGATCTCGCCCTATTTTGAGAGGATGTCTTTGCATTTTCATTTTTATAAACTCAATATTTGTGCTAGAAAAGTCTACATTCTTTGCACTCATTTCTACGAAATGACCTATAGCGTTCATGTATAACATGCTCGAGCGATATTGAAAGTTATGGAAAATATGCTGAACTGAAAATAGTCATACAACTTTAAACTCAACCTCACGAAACATAAGGGTGTTTCGCAATATAATATTGTACAAAAAACAAAAGATTGGTGCAGCCCGACTCATGCTACTAAAACGTGCACAATGTTTTGTTGATGAGAACATCAGAGCACCTGATAATGAAGCAGTTTCAAATTCAGGTGACAATTTGCAAGTAATACGATTAGCCTTATAAACAATCATACGCTTGTTAGTAACGATACAAGAACTACGTGAGTTTATAACTAAAACTGTAAGTCACCCAGAGGATGATTCATACTTCGAACAATTTTGTACGAGCCTGGAACCACCAATTATTAGTGTAAATGGCTCGATATCATCTTTGGAAACATAGTCAACCTTATCTATACTTTTGGTCTATTCTGTCAATTGATAATTGAGAATCTGGGAAAAATCGGGAGGCACAGCCTGATTGAGGAAGTATTTCTAACTTACAGAGGACAGCAGGTAGTAATATTTCCTTGGAGAGTTGTAGTGAGTCACCAGAAAGTTAGTGAGGAGTCGCTAAAATAGCAGCAGGAATGGTAACACGCAAATGATACTCCATAGGCCACTGTAACTACTTTATATCAAGCGGGCCGTATGTTTGTTTAACGTAATATACAATCGTGGATATATGTACTATATTTCAAGACCTAGAAGGTTTAGTGACTTCTAGACCTTTAATTGCTTCTTAACACGAGAGCCTTTAAAACAAGTTAATATATCAATATATGTCAACTTACATACGATGTTAGTAACTACATCAACTCAACGACGACGGCGGAAAAATGTATAAAATTGCGATAAATATTCGCATAGTCTCACTGGGCCACCGCCCCCATACCTGTCAATTTCCATAATGGAGCGACGTCGGTATTACGCTGACCAGCTGTTATACATACGACATAGAATATACCCTTATGTAACAAGTCAATAGAACGAAATAATCTGATAAATTATACCAAACTATTGTTGTATTAACAGGAGGGATTATTTTGTGAATTCGTTAACTCCTCATTTAAATATGTACAAGCGTAATTACCTTCTATTTGCATTGGTTATTCAGGTGTCTGGTTTAATTGTGAATACCAAAGACATTTTTTTTTAATATTGATTCAATATCTTTAGCTTATTTAATCAAACTATTTATCCTCATTATCTATACATTGCTGCCATCTAATCGGAAGTTTATGCCTTTGCGATAGAAATCTGGGAATCTAGATTCGACAGACTGTGTGAAAGCATTTTGTACTGCCTCCTGAGAAGAAACAAACATCTGCTGTTATTGCTTGACCAGACCTGAGAAAGTAATAGTGAATAGCGCCATGATGAGACCACCAAACAGTTACCTTTTTATTGGTAAGCGTTGCTTTAGGGCACTGTTGCGGCTTTGACCTGCGGTCAGCAATTGTATATTCCGCTTACGGTTATCGTAAAGAATCCACTTTTCGTCACACAACAAGTCACCCATTGTTCATATTTTTTTATCTTATTGATTTGATGCAAATGAGTCACTATTGTAGTTAAGGTAATGCTAAACCATGCCGCTAATTCCTGGGTAGTTTGACTCGGATCGGCTTCCACCATCTCCTTCAATTCAGCATTATTCACCTGTGTGGTCTTCCACGTGGTTCGTTCTTCAAGTCGAAGTTTCCATTACGAATGCACTTGAACCAAAAACGCACGGTGCCCTCATTAGCAGTCTCCTCTCCAAACGCAGCATTGATATTACGAGCCGTTTCTGCCGCGTTAGTTCCGCGTCGGAACTCGTATTCAAAATTTAGTCGGATTTTCGAAGATCTTTCCCGTCTAAGCTGAACAAAAAAACAATTGAATTTCGAAAATCAAAAATTGTACATTTTTTAAACAAAAGCCTCATAGGTATTATGTGAAAAAAGTTTCACTCGAAAATCTTATACCATAAAGGTTTAATGTCGATTCAAAATATCTATTACTATAAACGGCAATTTCATGGAACCAACAATTTACTTACAGAAAGATAGTATTTTGTACACTCCTTTGTTATTATCCGGATCAGAAAAATGTGTCTGCATTTTAGCTCTTCTCTTTATATTAGTTCATTCCCAGTATACATACCTGTTATGCAAATAAAGAAAATGTATGCAAAAGTATGATATAAAAAATGTTGCATTGTGAATTTTTGCCGTTCTGCTCTTTGTTTTTATATGATTGCTTTAACAATAGAATTGATCGGGAAAGTAGGTACACCAGAGAAGGTCGACGGTCGTCGACTGCACACGGGTGCCGGACGAAAGTGAAGGTTCCAGCCACCTCCCGTCTCGCCTCCCCCGCCCTGGCGGACGCACGCTCAGGAACCGCAGACGTTAGGGAAAGTACTGGGAGGGAATTCTGACATTATATTGATGTTATTATGACGGGAGACGCGAAAGACGGGGTTCTTTTGATGATATTAAAGTTTACCTTATTCCAATTTCGTGTACATCGCGCCGAAGGCTGCGTTTAACGCGACTATCGCATGGTATATACCGTTATACGAAGGCGATTGTTATTTCAATAAACTTTTATTGCTTACAGGCCAATTCCACGGCTTTGGTCACGTGTCTAATTGGGTCTAAATGTTTTCGTGCATTTGGGTACTACGGAGTTGCCCTTTGCACCTGATTACGGCTAAGCAAAGGAAATAACTAATAATACCAATTGTTTTGTTTTTATCGTGAAAGTGTCATAGGCATACATTATTTGACACACCTATAAGCAATTTGATGTCCGTGATATAAACAAAAGAAACGAAGGAAAAATTATAATAAGGCCTTTGAAATCAATGTTAAATATATTTTCAAATATTGTAGTAATATAATTATGAATAAAAAATATAATACAAAATGTCTTTTTATCGGGATTATTATATATCAGTAGGCACTATGTAGTACCTAAACGAGTTTTCTTTTAAAATCACCACCAATCTTATTAAAATTTCAGCCCACATCCATTGGCATGATATAATCATACATTAATAAACAAAATATATAAATGCATACTTTAATACATAAATGCGAACGTAATTCTGCCTGTGTGTAGGTCCATCTGTTATATTTTTCACATGAAATCTATTGAACGGATCGTAATGAAATTCAGTACAGAGGTAGTTTGGTAGTCGGTGAAGGGCTTTATATATTTTTATCATAATAAAAAAATCCCCGTTCGATGAAGTCGTAGGTAGAATGTAGTTATCAATACATTAAACTCTTAGTATTAAAATAAATGCATTCGCAAACATTTTATCTGTGTTTATAGCTTTGGTGACATTCTACAAGCTATGATAAGAAAGGCAATGAATAATGGTCACCATTTCCAACATAGCTTTTCTGCGGGGCGAAATTACAAGGATGCTACACATAAGAAATTTCGAATAAGCCTTTGTTGTGGAGGATTTAGTAAGTGCATTGGCTAAAGGCCAGGATTACATCGCACTGAACAATGCTAAATCTCTGGATTATCAATTATATCATTGACCACCAAAAGTGTAAAATTGAGATAAAAGTAAAAAAAATCAAAACCCGTTTATAGAAAACAAGTTAGCTTTTTTTTATACTCGTACAACATTGGAAAGCATAGAAGCGTACGGCCCACCTGATATAAAGCGGTTTCTGTAGCCTATTAACGCTTGTAATATATTAAGTATCACTCGCGCGATGCCTCCTCTGCTGCTTATACAGCAACTCCTCAGGAGCTTCCTGGCGACCCATCGGCACTGCACGCGCAGTAACACGACAACCCTCTAGGGAATTGCCATTTGGCTGCGGTTTTCTATTAGGTGGAGGTACTTCCCCAGATGTAGGGCGCGTCAAAGCAGCTCGCTTTGATGCGATAACTGTTTTGTGTGTTTAGTTGTAATACATCAAAATATCGATGGGTAACTAGCATTTGATACATCTCACAACTAAACATCACATAAGGCATTACAATTCATAATTCCTCATAATTATTCCCTAGTTGTTTTCTCTTTTTCGTAGTAAGGTTTTCGAAAAGGTTATTTTCATTGTAGCTATCTAATTCGTGTTTAAACTATGATATAACCGTGGTAAGAAACCGCATCACATTGTTTTGCTCTTGAAACCAGTTCTTCAACAACAACAACTTTTTAATTTCCATTAAACGAGAACATTAAACAGTTTAGTTTGCAAATTATTTTTATAATTCCCGTCAAGTCCCATATTCGGCTTTCCGAACGATAAAATATTTAGAACGTAAACAAAAGTATTTTGAAAACAGTGAATATACTAATAACTTGTTTTAAATAAAAGGTAAGCAACACTTTGTTATCGAAGTGCCATTACAATTACGATTTTGAATCAATCAGAAATAATTGAATATCTAAGGAACTATTCTTAGATTTCGATTACATTCATAAAGGTCAACCTAATAATTGTATATTATTTATAGGTTCTTGTTTCCTATCTCCACAGAAGAAAATGTAAAGGAGATTGAACCTCGTTAATATTTCCACGTGTACAGTTGTAGGGGTACGCGTGACTTTTGCTCCTTGCATCTGGCGTGTTTAAGTAAGTTATGCGTGTAAAACGTATCTATATATCTGTGGAGTAATTTAAAGCTCTCTCACTAACGAGCAGGCACTCAAGTCGAGTCTCTTGTGCATAGCTGCACTAGATGATATTGTGAGTTTTGCATTGTTTAATACGCGCGTAAAACAGCTAAGCTTCACTGCATGTTACATTTGCAGTACGCAATCCTCCCCTTTTTTGTTCTGTTTTTGCATAAAAGTCATTTATCTGTATGCTCGATTGCTCATAAAAGTTTACTTTATTTAAGTTCTTATATGTTTCACATGAAAATAGTAGTCAAACAAACTTTTAATTACAGTAGTACTCATATAGATAATTAGAATGAGTCCAAACTCGAGAGGATTACTATATGTCAGTAGTAGGATTAGCGGTCACGTACCTTCACAATCACCAGGTCAATTCCATTAAACCTAATCGCACCCATAAGTGCAATGTTATTAAATTTACACTAATTTGCCAAATAAAGCCATGTTAGATTTTTAGATACAGAGTAGAAAAAAATTAGAACCACAATAATGTATTAGCCGTGCTATTGAACGGACATATTTTTTAGTATTTTAAGGTGATGTACATATTTCGGTGAATATGAGACTTGAAAACTTGAAACTTGACTTGAAAAAAATGTGTTCAATCTTACTCTGTGATACGTATCCTATAGAGGGCGAGCTATTTTTTTATATTCCAGTAACTCGGATCTGTATATCTTGTCACACTTAATTTTTATGAGATTATGCAAGGAGTAGTTTGCAATATAGAGAAAAATATAAAATACGTAAGAACAGTGCCGTGTAATAATAATTTTGACAGTTTGTCCGTAACTGTAGTTTTTTACCAAACATGTAATTAGCTTTATCTTTGAAATACTTTATTCGTGTCACGCAATGGAATAATAATTATATTCATGCCACTAAATTTGGCAAAACCGTAACAAAATATTTTTATGGTTATTTGTGAAAATCAAATTTACAGGCAATTTGATCGAAACTACACAAAGAACACTTGTGTGCAAGCACACAAAGTAATTTAGAACAAATTTCCAATATATTTTTTGTAGCTCTTTCTATTGTAACTAGGCAGTATTGTACTTTGTTTGCATGGTCTAAACCTGTGACAGTAACACGTTACGATGGAAGAGAGTCACGAAGGTAGTGACGCGAGCAAACATCAGCAGGGGTTGTCACTCGGAACTCACAGCTAATTAGGGGGTGGCAGCGGCGGGCGGGATGCAGACGTCCACTCAACTACTCAATGAATACGTACCGCGCAGGCACATTGGCATTTTTGCTACAAACTGATGAAATATTTACGACTAAAAGTTACTTTTGAAAATCAGCCATGTTAACCACATAATGGCAGTTGACTGGCTGTGAATACTTAGTAATGTCAAATATATAATTATTCATATATGTGTGCCGTATGTTGTTGGATATATCCAACCCAAAGTAAACTCAAATATTCTATTCGATATTTAATACTACGTATGTTTATGTAAATAATTTAGTAAAAAATAAAGTGCATTATGAATCGGCGCTAATTGTTTAAATGCAGTATATGGATTACGGCACACAAAAATTGCAAATTTCTAACTCTAAGTTTAGTTTTTGAGATATACCCGTAACAAAAATGACCACTCCTCCTCTATTTTTGTGGAAAAAAAAGATATTTTTTTATACAACGTTGGGAGGTATACAAGCGTAACGGTCAACCTGACGTGAAGTGGCCACGGTAGTCTATGTATGCTTGCAATACAGCTACTTCTTAGGTGCGTACTGGTAACCCCACTCACTCGCAGGAACCCTGCAATCGCCAAGTTATTATATAGTATATATTTAGTAGTATAGTAGGTATATAGTTATCGCCAGGGTTTTCTGTGAGTTGGAGGTATGTGTGCCGGTCTTAAAAAAGCTCTAATGATCTTGATCCCCTACCTTTATACTAATACAGAGAAGTCTTGGAACCACCAGACTGTAATCTCTCACACCAGAGGCTAACCGAGAGGAGAGTACGACAACTACGCCCGCACTTGCTGATTATCCTGGTTCACCACATTCACAGGGCCATCATGCTATCGCGAAGATCATCGTTGTCATTACTGCGCTTCCGCTTAGTTTCTATCACATGTAGTTACTGTAGGTATAGTACAGTTCATGCACGCACCGAAGGTTCCGTACCCACATTTAATATTTACGTTCGTATATACCTATAATATAAATCAATTTGTAGTTATCGCTGACAAACATAAAGACAATAATTACAAATCAATTTGAACAAGTTGACTGCAGCCATGCCATTTAATACTAAAACGGTCATTTTTAATTTAATTATTAAATTATTTATTTACATATCTTTCCCATGATTTTGTGTTATGAGACCTTGCTTTTTGACAAACTTCTTAACTGTTGTTATCTTTTGATGGCTACACAATGGTGATTTTAATACTTTCCCGTATACTTGTAATATCTTGTTGGAAACCCTCAGTATAAATTGCACCTAATCGGTTTTTTGAAGTGAAAACTTCTTTAGCGGCGTTGTGCACTTTTTGGGATGAGTAAAAAATGCTAAACTCGTCAGGCCGTCAGGACACGTGAGCCCGACCGTAAGATTTTGGTGAGAATTAGAACTTAGGTTCGCTGCAGCGTTAAAACATTAGTTCCCTCTAATTAAACAATTATAACATGAAGCGCTAGATCGTTCATAGGGCATTATTTTCTTGCGACCAAAACTTTGTAAGCGCCATGAAATTGTTGGCGCTTACGCGTTTCGTTCAACGTAGTTTATCAACATCGCTGTTTGGTTTAAGCGGCGCAGGACGCTTGCGCGAGTATGCGTGTGTGTTTGAGTTTTAGAGATTGGCGATAATGATGCTAGTAATGATGATGATGAAAGAGTCGTTGAAATTATAGATGAAAGTAGATTTTTCTGAGAGATAAACTTTTTAATGTAAAATATTTTTAATAGTTCTGAAGTGTGTAATATAAATTGTCATGTTTGTATACGATAGCGCAATAAATGAATATTGTATTGTACCACATATATGATAATACTTTTATACTGATAAATAAAGCAATTCGTGCGAAATTATTCCCTAACCATTCCAAAATATTCAAAAATGCACAACGTTAATGTTCAAGTTTTCACTTCTGCCGGCACTCCCGGAGTGCAACCCGTTTTTTTATAGCATTAAGTAATGAACCTGTCTATGCATTGATTACCTATATTTATAGTTTATAGTCCATGCGACGTACTACATTATCGAAAGTTTTTACTAAATGCCAGAACAAATGAGTTTCGTATGCATAGATAGGGTTCTAGTACATAATAATGGTAACAAACTCTAACCAAACACAGCTAAGTTACATTTTTAAAACGCATTAGGAGTTAAACAAAACGTGCATGCAAATTCATACACAAGTAGTGTTCTCAAGCCTAAAATGTACGAGTATTACACAAGCATCAAAAATATTTATCCGCCATAGCGCAACGATATACATCTATAAATCTGATCAGCCACACATGTCTGATGTGCGGCTACCCAAAACTCAATATATAGATAGAATATTTTCGATGAGCGTCCATTACAATCATGTGTTCAATAGCAGCGCCTCTCAATTTGAGCAATAATGTCGTACTATAAAAATGATCCATATTCATTAATTTGTAATGAATTTACTATATGTGAATAATTTTTTACGCACCTGTCAAGCGAGAGACTCTATTAGGGTTAATCTGTATCGCTCTACTGGTGTTTCAGTTTTAGTTGTTAGATTGCAACAAACCGTGAATAAAAACATCTGCTTGTTTTAATCACAACATACAAATATTATAAATGAATTTCAGTATATTGTATGAATTTTGTTTAAATACTTAACATGATATATAGAAATTTTTAATGTTTAACCACTTCAGCTTTTGATATAGATCCCATAAACATAATGGTTTAAAACTAACTTTGAGGTAACCGCCGCCACCCTTGGCATGCGAAACCAGCTCACATTCACCGGTTTATGTTCAACTTTCAAACAACGCCTTGGAACTTTTCTTTATAATTTGCATTATAGATCACGTTTTGCTTGTATTTTCCATGACATAAGCAAACTATACCCGCCATACGCACTGCACGCACACATGTTTACTTAAAAAACTAAATCTTGCTTCTAGAAAAAGGAACTAAATTTATTTTATGTATTCCACGACGATGTGTTATTAAACAGCCCGTTAATATGATTTTAAATAAATGGGTTAATCAAATACTAAGTCTATGTTATTTCAAATACTAAGTAGCTTGTAATGCTTGTATGTATCCGAGGTAATGGTTATGTAATATATACAACATCGTAGGCTAACCATCTGACTAACCCGTTTCCCACAAAGCTAAAAAAAGTTTAGCCTTGTGGGAGCAGGTTATGAATTACTTTCCCGATGACAACTTTGCTATCGACTGGCATATATTTGCAACCGTCAAAATAGGTTGTCAATTTTTTTTTTACACTTCAAAATATAAAAAAAATATTTTACATTTAAAAAAAATTAAAGGATGAGTATGCAACCGCGATATGCCTGCCAGAACGGTACTTTCTTAGTGGACCGATAATAAAACATCATTTAATTTTTTTTAGCTTTGTGGGAAACGGGTTAATCGAATGGTTCGCTAGCTCTCCTACTATCGGACAAACAAGGTAAACAAGCAAGCACACAATATGAAGTGGTCACCTTAATTTATTAAGGCTTGCTATACAAGAAATATGGCTCGCACGTCCTTATTCTCTCTACTAGTGCAGAGGCTCCTTAGGTGCTTGTAACTTTATCTACTCGCAGGAACACAACGATCCTCCAGAGATATGTTATTTGGCTGAGTTTTTCTCTAAGGGGGAGGAAACCTTCCCACTCGGGCAGTTTTAATGCGCTCTACCTCTCTTTCGCCAGAGCCTCGTTGGATAAATTGGAGGGTGCACCACAAGCAAGCGAGACTGGATACACTTGTTCGAATGTAGTATACACTCCTAAGTAATTTAATAAAACCAATATGGCACTTTTCAGGTGCAAGCTTTTTCTTAATATACCTACTCAAACAATGAAACATGAACAATATAGAAAAGATAATTTTAAATATTCAATCCACGATTAATACAAGAATGCACAATCTTTAATACGAGTATTTTGTCACTATATAATTATGACGAGGACTATCAGGAACCGAATTTCAACTATTTACTTCTAATTTATAGTTGTGTTATTGTGAAACTTGGAGCTTTTTCAATGTAATTCTAAATATAATGATAGCTGATATATGATGATGTAGGTAATATCATATGTCCTAACTAGTAATCCATCTAATTTATATTTGTTTAGTAGTCTTAGACAAAACAGCTTGTTGCGTTTTTAGGGTTCCGTACGCAAAGGGTAAAACGGAACCCTATTACTGAGGCTCCGCTCTCCGTCCGTCCGTACGTCCGTCTGTCACCAGGCTGTATCTCATGAACCGTGATAGGTAGACAGTTGAAATTTTCACAGATGATGTATTTCTGTTGCCGCTATAACAAAAAAAATAGAATAAAATAAATATTTAAGGGGGCTCCCATACAACGAACGTGATTTTTTTGCTCATTTTTGCTCGATATTAATAACGGCAACAGGTAGATGCTTGAAATATTCACAGAATATTTAGTTATATATTCACTTTAAGAATAAATAATTAAATTATAATAAAACAAATATTTAAGGGGTTCTCCCACACAACAAACGTGTTTTTTTTGCCGTTTTTATAGATAATGGTACGGAACCCTTCGTGTGCGAGTCCGACTCGCAATTGGCCGATTTTTAGTTTTTTAGCTAGAATATTTCTTTAAATGGGATGGAGCCTAGAGCCCCTTCTTAACTTAGATTACGAGTACTGTACTGTTATCGAAACTATCTGAATTAAATGTTAATCTATTTCGATTTCGTTACAGAAATTAAATTTCTTGCGTAAGGAAGACGAGTGGATTCCGGCGACGTGGTGACTTTGTCGTATTTAATTTTACGACAAGCTCACAGAGCACGTCAACACTTAACATTTTAGAGGTCGTAATGTGAGTTTCCATTAGCACCTGGCCGTCAAAGCAAGTGTGATTAATCTAATTTATCCGTTTGATGCCGGTAATTACGCCCTTGGGACAAATGTAGGCGGGTGGGTGTAGTATTCTTTCGGGCAGCTCGTTCCTGCAACCCTCGCAAGAGCGCGCTACCGTCACTCACCTTAATAATTTACAGCACGTTTACCATTACTGCTCCAGAAATGGTTTTATTCCTTTTGAGATATTACACCGAATCATCATTACGAATGATTTTATTACGCGTCGGAACACTCGGAGAATGTAAATCAGAAAAGAAATTTTAAAATGCTTCAATCCAAAATAATCTGCAAGTATATAAGGCTCAATTTATTTCAATATCGACTCACAGTTATTTTCTATCGATTTTAATTAAAACTAATTACAAAGGCTTACCGTTTCAATAGCTGCGTACGAAACTAGGTGGCGACTATAGCGAGCGAGGGAGGAATTGGCATTTGCGACGTCTTCCCCCAATCTTCCCCTTTGCACGCAGATAATTAACTGCAGATAGGTGCCCCGGAGGGTAGGGGTATGGGATCAAATTTTATCCACAGCTTTTTAAAGAGCGGTGAGCCGGGTCGGGCATTCTCGAGTGCACACAGGCTGTGATAGGGTTGGAACAATTTGTTGGGGTGGCTAGGTAAACGACAGTGATTATATTGATTTTCAAAACGACGTCTCTGTCGGCGACCCTCTTTATTCCTTCAGGCGAGATCCCTTACTGTTTGCTGTCAAAATGTTCCATTTTTAATTTTCTTTTATTACGGTGCACATCATAAATGAAAGAAATGGCTCTTTCTGTCCTAGGTAAGTTTTAATAAAAATATTCTCGGCATTTCAGATTGCCTCTTGAAATATTGTACCACGCTTTGATATTACCTATTCATATTCAAATTACCCCATCACCATAATCTCTTTTGATATGTTACCCTATGATGGCTAATTTGAATATTTATAGCATTATGGATAATGTCTTTTGTTTATACTTGATGCCGTGTTCGATAGAAAAGAGAGATGTGTTCATCCAGTCAATTCCAAGCCCCTTGTGTATTGTTGGCGGAATTAACGCAATACACAGTCGCTGCCAGACGTATAAATCACGCGACTAATGCTGGTGCATCCGGCGCGTCCCGCTTATTGTCAGACCACTGTAACATTTGCTTATGTTAGTGCGAAAACTCAGACCCTCGCTCCACAGCAGCGGCACCCGCGCCCTGCTAACGACGGCGGAAGGAGGGAGCCGTTGTAATTTATTAATGTTTGAGAATTACTTTCCAAACAGAACAGTTTTTACTCAGCAACATTCACAAACGAAAAACAGAAAAATTGCACGTCTAGGTAAATATTTGATGATCACATTGTTCATCGGGGCTTAGTGAATGAAAGAATGAATAAAAGAATGCTTAGACTTCTTTTTAATTAATGGACTGTAGCCACGGTTTTTAAATCCTTCAGAAATATTTTAATGTTGAAATTTCATTTGGCTGCTTGCCCGGACTGATCTGTAAGTATTATACCTGTCCGAAATTACATAAATATATTGAGGCTACGGTATTTTAAGATTGCGCATGCCTGTTGTAGCTCCGAAGGGGTCGGATATCAGAGGATGCCGGCGCCGCGGCGGCCCCCATGTTGATAGCGATTATTCTCTTAACCAATCTTGTTTGTACCCCTATGTGTACAAATTGTTTTATAACTATTATATTAGGAGGCCAACCTACTAATGTAATATTCTCAATAAACATACGAGTAGCAGGAATATTTTCATAATATTTTGTTTTAATTACCTTCATAATAGGATTTTCAATATTACATAAACACAATCATTTAACAATACAGCGAATGTATGATATGACTTGACTGTTTGTGTAGTACCTATAGAGCATCAAAGTTTATGATGTCGAAAACTTGCTAGCGGGAACACGATTAAGGCCGCAGATTATGTTTTCTATGTCTGGATGTTTCGTACTTTGATTCATAGTATTTGCAGTGTAAAATGAAGAAGATATTAGGTAAAGTGTACATTGATTTGATGTAGTCAGAATTTCAAATAAGAAGTTCCTATTTGCACCTATGGTTTCTCTCGGCCCTTTACTATTACGGAAACCGCTGGTGTATTAACAAACTAATTTTAAATGCACTTGATACTGGCAAAATGGTTTCTCGAATGCCAAACTAAACGTACCTACCTTTTTTACATTTCATAAAAAAATGTTAAAATTTTTCTTAACACGTTTAGAATAGATTTGCCTTTGACACCCAACTCTTTACAACTTCTAGGGTAACATAAAGGAAAATTTAATATGGATACCGCCGAACATTTAATTTTTTTATACCGATGTGATAGACAAACGGGCGTAGAATTTGCCTAAAGGTAAACAGTTACTGTAGTAACTGATTACCTCTGGTGTTGCAAATGTCTATAGGCTATATATAGCCTATGGACATTTGCAATACCAGAAGTATCACTCTATCAAGTACATGCAAGTGTTTCATGTATTAATAACATGTATCTATGAGTAATACTAGATTATTTAAGAACTATTTTCAGGCTAGGGTATTTTAAACTTAACAATTAAAGTCCAATTTTAAAGTGGTATGTATGGAATAAGAGGGATAGCAAAAGTGTCAAGCTTGATGTGTTCTTAACTGTATCTATAATAATAATGAAAATCAAAATGACATTGAGTAATCAATTCATTGAGGCCTAAATGTCTGTTGAAATCTTTAATTTGAGGTCACATAAAGAAAAAGTAATGTAAAATAAATATATACATATATATATATCCTGTGTTGAAAAACAGTGAACGAATACACATTTTATTAGAATCAATAGAAAAAAAAAATATTCACTTGCGAAAAAAAAAATCAAATACAGTGTCCTAAAAATAGGACAGCGGGGAGGAATGGAAAAATTTGTGTACAAAAAGCATGTCTTTAACTTGGCTCGACGTCGTCTGGCCGCAGCATGGGATCGATAGTGGTCCAAAGACTGGCAATATCCCAGACGCAACTTACAAACTGTATACTGAACGTATAGTTTTTATACATAATGTACAATAAGTTTAAAAAAATTATATTTAAGACTAGCAATCACCGACGACTTCGTTCTCGCGGCGTACAAATGCATTTAGAAAGGATGTATTTTTTCTTGCAATTTGATCTAACCTGCTTTGTGTGCTTCCGTCACCAATTACTTCATGCGGCCTAGCGCTGGCCGGCACCCACCCACTACTGTTAGTACGTGCTACATGCCGACGCTGCCATGGCTGCTCCGGTAGTCTCTGCCTCGGCTGCTGCGGTCGTCCGCTATCTGGAACAGAATCCGCATGCCCCCACCACCACCGTCGCTGCCACGACGGGCCTGGTCGTCGCTGCGACACGCGTTTCGCCTCTCCACGAGGCATCATCAGGCGTTGTAGACGTTAATCGTAAGAATAACATGCTACAAGTGACAAATCCATCGCAGTGCCGTCCCTTATATTGAATTGAGTGTGGGGGTGGATGGTGTGAGCGAAAAGATATTTAATAGTGGGGAATGGTTTACGTCAGTCTGTCTGTTCATGAGAGTAATTTTAGAATTTTTATTTACTTAAGAAGCTACACTGTCATGTTTTTTTTTTTTTGTATTATATATCTGTTCAATTTCTACGGTCATTGTCATCACTTTTCATCATTTTTATTATTTTTATCATATATTGTCTTCTTAGACGCCTGATAATATGTAAACTACAAACATAGAAAAATTAAAAACGCGTGCTTAGATTTTAGTATAGTGCAAAGCCAGTTGGACTTAAAGTCGTAATTTATATATATCTATATATATAAAACAAAGTCGTGTTAGTTACACCATTTATAACTCAAGAACGGCTGGACCGATTTTTTAGATTTTTGTGTTGTTGTTGGATTTGTCTTCGTCCGGAATAGGATAATAAGTATTCAAACATGGAAAAAAATAACAAAAAAATAAAAATAAAGTAAATTACATTTCTCATACATTTTATATGAAATTCTTTTTTTATGATATCTCAAGTACGAGTTGGCATATCTCTATCTATATATATAAAACAAAGTCGTGTTAGTTACACCATTTATAACTCAAGAACGGCTAGACCGATTTTTATGATTTTTGTGTTTTTGGATTTGTCTTCGTCCGGAATAGGATAATAAGTATTAAACATGGAAAAATAACAAAAAAATAAAAATAAAGTAAATAACATTTCTCATGCATTTTATATGAAATAATTTTTTTATGGTATCTCAAGTACGAGTTGGCATATCTATATATATAAAACAAAGTCGTGTTAGTTACACCATTTATAACTCAAGGACGGCTGGACCGATTTATATGATTTATTTGTCTTCGTCCGGAATAGTATAATAAGTATTAAAAGAATTTATACCATCTAATAAGTTAACACACCATTTATTGATCCTGAGGCGGTACGAAGTTCGCCGGGTCAGCTAGTACTATATAAATAATAACAAGCGCAAGCAGCCACCAATAGAATATATAGAATTAATGGTGACTTAAATTCATGAATTTATCTATATAGGATGATGATGATCCTTTTTTTTATACCACTAACGTGGCAAACAAGCATACCACCTGCCCGATGGTAAGCAATTACCGTAGTCTATGGACATTTGTAACACCAGGGGTGTCACACTTGCGTTAGAAGCTCTTCACGCCTTTCTTGAAGAACACCATACTGTAGTCCCTTGAGAAAACCTCGACAGGGAGCTCATTAAGCGCTCAACTTAATAGTTCTCAGTAGAAACTTCTCTGGAACCATACAGTACGTGACTATCACGGTTACAGTGTATGAGGATGAACTTCCAGCCGTCGGCGAGATGTGCGATTATAAACGAGGCTCTTGGCATAATGTCCATCAGGTCCTCAGAACACTACCCGTTATACAATCGGTTGAACACGCAGAGGGACGCAAAATCTCTTATCCAGTATCCAGGTGCTCCCTCCCAAAGGTGGCTACAGTACTCCATATGCAGTCTGACTTGAGACTTATATAACATAAGTATTTGCCCCGGGCTGAAGTACTGTTTGCCTCTGTCGAGCACACCGAGCTTCTTGGACGCCAGCTTGACCTTCTCCTCCAGGTGACCTCGATACTGCACATCGCTGGAGATCTCAACACCGAGAATCCCAATGCTCTTGGCAATTGCGAGCGACCTGTTCTAGAATTGGGGAACCACAGCAAATATGGCTTTCTTAACGGTAAATACGCAGACTTGTTTCTTGGTAGGGTTTAATTGGACCAGGTTCAATCGCACCCAGTCAGAAACGCGGCTTTCGTCCGCAAGGGAACGAAGGATGCTAGCACGGTGTGCAAAATCCTATATAACGAATTTGAAACTAAAGCATGGTGCATTATTACGACTAGTTCTATAGCAAGTTTTAATTGCCCTCGTGGTTTAAGTAATACACCTACAAAAACAACATAGAATTAACAATTGTAATAGTTATTTACTTTTTCAATATTGGTGCGGTTTTTATCCACTCAACACTTCGAATGTATATAGCCTCCCCTACTGTTACAATACTTAAAATTATACAAAGATCACATTTTTATATAAGTACGTACCAACTCAATTAACATCAATTTAAAATTATCAACGAGTAGTAATGGCCATAATGATCAAATAACAGTCACTCAAAGTTTACTAAGCTAACAATCTGGACTAATATATAAAGCAGAAGAGTTTGTTTAATTGTTTGTTTGAACGCGCTAATCTCTGAAAATACCACTCGGATTGGAAAATTTATTTTTACATTTGATAGCTGAATTCTTAAGGAAGGCTATAGGCCATTCAGCATCACGATATGATTCTTAGAAGCCATGTAATATGAAAGAAAGTAGAAAAGCAGGCTCGGTGGTGCAGTCGTGAATGATGCTACTTTGACACCAACGCTTGTAGCTCCGATTCCCACACAAGGCAAAGATTCGTGTGCATGAACATGTCTGTTTGTCTTGGTCTAGATGTTTTAAGAGAAGTAGGGCGCATCAAAGCAGCCCGTCTGGGGAAGTACCTTCACCTCACAGAAAACCGCAGCCAAATAACAACTCCCTAGAGGGTTGTTGTGTTCCTGTGTGTGAGTGAGGTCACCAGTAAGCTCCCAAGGAGTTGTTGTGTAAGCAGCAGAGGAGGCATCGCGCGAGTAACACTTAATATATCGCAAGCGTTAATTGGCTACGGTACCCGCTTTACCTCAGGTGGGCCGTATGCTTGTATGCCTCCCGGCGTTGTATAAAAAAAACTGTTCCTGTGTGTTACTAAACAAATATAAGTACAGTTGCTAAAGGTGTAAGTAGTATAAGAAATATGATGTATGGTTTCTAACCGACAGTTATTAGAAATCATCAACAAATATTTACTGTATATTTGAGTTTAATTCTGAAGGACTTCTCAGACAAAGTTAATTATACTGTTCAAGGATAGGACGACCTGAGTAAAAACTACGCATCAGAATTGTATTGGGATTGGATAAGGTTTCGACCAGGTTTCGGTAAACATGAATAAGAATAGATTAATTACCACAAGCTTTCAGAAATCGACAACAATCCTTCACACACAATATTAGTAGCGCATGGTAGCTCGGCACACGAAATCGTGTCTCAATTGACTGTTTTTTTGTTAATTCATAGATGACTGTTGACAACTCTGAGAAGGTAATAAAAAAAACACAGATATAGTCAATAATAGTCGCTGTATCACCCAGATTACATACGTTTATTTATATTTTTTTAATCCATGTTAGAACAGTTATGGTAAGAAAGAAGAAAGATAGTAATATTTATTGGCATAGCCATTGATGACACACACACAATAAAAAGGAAACAAAGAAAAATTACATTAAAAATATACAGGCATAGATAAATATTATTATGTATAACATTTTTTAATCTACGTCAAATAACTGCGAGCTGATAAAGGTACGCATGTTGCATACAAAATTCCGATGACTGTCCGCAAATGATTTAGGGTGAAAATTAAACTCTCCCCTGACTCCGCTGAACGTAGCTATTACCGAAAATGTTAAATTATACGAACACAACTCCCGCGGCTACACCGGCCTACACGAATTTAACCCTGACGGCAATAACGGTAAAATGTAATCCCAATAATGTTACAAAATGTGAAAATTCGTAACGTTTGGATGTTTATTCTTAATCAAGCATGGGACATACTGAAAATTACTAGAACTGGTTACATATAGTAAAAGAAATAGAAACTCAAACACAAAATATGAATTTACTGGGAACATGGGTTTTCTATACTTGTCCACTTATTCGTGCGTATACAATTTTATTTTTAGAGATAGTCGGTCTTCGAAGACGTATAGGTTGAAAGGGTTACGATCTATATAAAAACTGAAAAACGAAGATACAGGAAGTAGATAATCATTTATAAAGTTAGCTAGGTAAATGTGTTTACCTAGCCTAACGACTAGATTTAAATCCGACGAAATATATTGCAATCCTTAAAAAATATAAGTTTGTCATAAAGCGTTAGTAACGTTGGCTAAAATCAGAATTTTATTATAAATATGGTTCATTTTATTCAAAATAATGACTGGAAGCAAAATGAGAGTATATTTAATTAACTTAAATTATAATTATACTAGTGTCTGCTGTACAACAGAAAACTTTATCACACCGCGCTGCACATGGGCATAGACATAACTAGATATTATAATGAACATTTTTAGCATAACGTCTTTTACATCTTAAGAAGAGTCTGCTATATACAGAACAAGTAATATGTATATGATACTGAAAATAGAACTATTTATGTCTAAAAAGTATTATTTTATCATTTTGCACGTCGTACAGAAGTGAAGTGAAGAAACGAAACTTAAATGACTGAATATAATATTACTATTTGCTTAAAATTCCTTACTGCATGAACAATCATTTGAATTTTTTAGAAGATTTTAGCCTATGAGAATTCATAGCATTACCAACATTCCCTGTTGTAGATATTTCAGCTTAACTCAGGCTAGTCCCAGTTCAGTTGTAAAATAAGTTGTCACTTCACGGAAAGGTCTCCTAAAGTGGCAGTTAGTAGATATATTAAGTGTACCGAAGGTGTATCGCGCCAGGTTCGCCGTGTTTATGAGGTTTAAGGCTTAATGAAAATCTCCAGCGCGCCAGCCTGTTACGATCAGACGGGACCTAAGTAAATTTTCCAATTAACACCTCCAATCAGAGACACCTAGCTCTCCGACGTTAGGACTATGCAGGACTTGTGTTCATGGATTTTTATTTAACTTTCTAAGTATTTACTATCGAGTAGCCTATGTCTATGACTTCGTTCGTGTGCTTAGTTCGTGTACTTTAAATGTTTTCTCTAAGTACAGAAGGCTATTTCCACGGTGAATTAATCATAAATCTATACCGAGTATCTCAGTTAGATTAATGTATATATAAAATAAAAAAGATCAATTAAAAATGGCCCAGCCGATTTCCTGTGATATGCTTTAAAATAAACAGGCAGCCATGAAGCCTAAAATATTTTAGTTTGTATTCGATATCAGGTATCTTCCCAACCACAAACAATGATGTGTAAAATTGTGTTCCCAACACAGTGTTGGGTAAATGTGGGATAGTTGCCTAACTTTTTGAAATGTGCGATTAGCGCAGATTATATGAGTATTTATTAACCTTATACTTTTGTGATCAATAATGTATTTATCAATGAAGAAAATAATGAAGCAAATTTGTGTTGTATATATTTAATTAATTAATAAAAATGAAATAAACAAACATTGTGAACGGGGATAGATGCCTACGGTGTGGGTTAGATGCCGCATTCATATTTTTACTTGTGGAATAGATGCCCTGAGGAAAAAATGAAAGAAAGAAAGATTTTTCTTAACTTTAATCAACTATTTTCATTTATTTATTAATTTACCTTTGGTAACAGATATGGTGTTTTATTATTAATCGGTGGAATTCCATAATGACGAGATATTCCATTTATGGAGTGTCTGTTTTCACTCAACTCTTCAAATGCACTTTTTAGAGCATTTTCGGTCCACAACCCTCGTGATCATGACCATACGCACGAAGTATACGCACGTACTTGCGTGGCATACCTAGAAAACAAGAAAATTAATAATTATGTTAATTCATGCAATGTGGGATAGAGGCCCCAGATTTAGTGAGTATAGATGCCTCTAAGGGCCCTTAGAGGCATCTATACTCACTAAATCTGGGGCATATGTCCTTTTTATGGATGGAAGACGTCCTTCTATTTAATAAAAGAATCGTGATTAAAAATACTCAAATATCACATAAATATTTAAATTTGATACACGCTTTGTTTATAAATACATAAATATAGCCACTTACCTTAAAATATCAAAAGTTCTGGACCCACGAAAATGATGCGCATCCCAAATTCACCACTACGTCACCGCGTGAAATGTTTGTCACTGCAGAACTAACGATACACATACTAACTCGAAATGCACGGCGTCGACTGAAGGTCGGGGGGCGGTAAGCTTACATTTAAACAAAACACTGAGAGTGTACTACTCTTGCAAGTTTACCGCATGTTTACTGAGGCATCTATACCCTTGTGGCGTCTATCCCACATTTACCCTTTTCAATGACCATCAAATATTGATTGTATCTGTATCGTAGAAATTTCATTTAATCCCCTAAGACAAAGCTAGATAAAGATAAAGCAGTTGCATTCAGAACGATATTCTTTTCTTCCTAATCATATTGCCAGTGACTGTCATTCTTTAGATAGAGAATTAGTAGTTAATTCAACTTGAGGAGTTGTTCCCAATATATCTTTTTGTTACTCATAAATAATAACTGTGGTGGTCACTTAACTTTTAATTTTATTATTTTAAGTTAAGCAATTCATAAACTTACATTTTTGTGCATTTTTTTATATAGGCGGGATTATATAAGCCGTGTCCTGTTGTAAATTTTCCTGGTCAACATTTAAGCTAGGTACTCCTTTTACTTAGGAAATATTTATGGCAAACATAAATATATCCTAAGTAAAACGTAACGTTTGATTGATGAGGCTATGGGTAGCAGTTTATTGGGACTGAGAAGGAAACTTCAACTCTGTATCAGAAATTCGTGATTGAGTACATCGGTAGCAATATTACTTATAGTTATTAAAACTGCACAATGTGATCTCTCCGGCAACCTACATCGGAAACGTCCAGCAAAAATATAACAGATATATATGTGCAGATTTTATGGCTTATGACACAGACCTAGTTTTTTAGGAGGTGCGATGTATTTTTACATACCGTATGTGTGCTGTAGTCGTATTATAATTTAATGCATACGCCTTAAACTTAAACGACTTAACTAGTCTTAATAATTTACTTTCAATGGAGTTAAACAGCGTAGCCACAGAAATTACAAAAAAAGTGTATATGGCAGTAATTTTTATTAAAAAATATACATATATCATTATCAGCTGTCAAAGATGTTGCATATTTACTTTATACTCTTATCATGCAAAGCGATGATAAAAGTAAAACTAAGGCAAACAAAAATCGGAAAAGAAAGAAACAAGCAAATTAGGAAATTGGCCCTGATTGTAATAGCAAAATTCAGTTAAGTACTTGTTATTTTCCTTTTGTTGCTTATTTCATATTATTATCTATCTATCTATAACTTCACGCCAAATCCCTTACGGGGTAGGCAGAGAGAACCGAGCGCCACGCGACTCGATCCTTACACACCTCACTCGCTTCTTTCACATTCATTGCTCTTTTCATGCACGGTCGCCGGTTTTTAGGGCTCCTGACATCACCTTCTGATAGAACACGACCAATTTGATCATGATAGGTAAGTCTTGGCCTTCCTCGGCTCCTACATCCTTCCACTTTTGCATTGTATATATCATATTATTATATTTTTTATAATACATTTTTTATTAATTATCGATATTAGAATTATTAATTAGAAATAATAGGGGTTAAAGTATGAAATTGCCATTTTATAGTAATAGATATTTTGAATTAACATTAAACCTTCATGGTGCGAGATTTTCGAGGGAAACTTTTTTCACATAATTTTCGAATTTTAATAGTTTTTTTTTATTCAGCTTAAACGGTTATGATGGATAATAATAATAATAAATAATAAATACTGTCGGACAAATTACACAGCGCCATCCAGCCCCAAAGTAAGCGAAGCTTGTGTTATGGGTACTAGACAACCGATATACATACGTAAATACATTTTTTTTTTGTAAATACACTTATTATACATAGAAAATACCTAGACCAAGACAAACAGACATGTTCATGCACACAAATGTTTGTACTGTGTGGGAATCGAACCCACGAGCGTTGGTGTCAAAGTAGCGTAACAGCGCGTTTCACCACTGAGCCACCGAGCTTGTACTTATATGTACTTTGAAAATCCGAGTAATTTTTCAATACGAGTTCCGACGCGGAACTAACGCGGCAGTAACGGCTCACAATATCAATGCTGCGTTTAGAGAGGAGACTGCTAATAAACGCACCGTGCGTTTTTGGTTTAAACGCTTTCGTAATGGAAACTTCGACTTGAAGAACGAACCACGTGGAAGACCGCCCACACAGGTGAATAACGCTGAATTGAAGGAGATGGTGGAAGCCGATCCGAGTCAAACTACCCAGGAATTAGCGGCATGGTTTAACGTTACCTTACCTATAATATTGACTCACTTGCATCAAATCAATAAGATAAAAAAAAAACTTCCCAGGACGCAGTACAAAATGCTTTCACACAGTTTGTCGAATCTAGATCCCCAGAGTTCTTTTGCAAAGGCATAAATAAACTTCCAATTAGATGGCAGCAATATATAGATAATGAGGGTAAATATTTTGATTACTTAAATATATAGTAGTTGGTAGTTTTGGTCTAGATAAAGATCTCTTAAAATAGATAGCGAATTATAATATGACTTTTCATTGTAAAATATTCTGTAGGTATGTAAGAAATTTAAGAGTATTATCGCAGTCTTTTTTATCTTTTTGTGAAGCTTATCTCTGTGACTTATGCAGCGGAGTAACCAGGCAGCAAAGATTGTTTTAAAGTTTAAAAATCTTATTCCTCGTAATGGCAAGTTTAGCTTGAAATTTTATTCAACAGCACGAGATTGCTTTTCTTGAGATATAGGGAAAACTTCATTTTCGTTTGATATAGTCGTAGCTAAAAAAATATTAATGAAATTGGAAGAAAATGCCGTAAATGGACAATTAAATTAATAAATTATAAACTAATATGTGATATATATTTGAACAAGTACTGTCTTTTATTTCTATAAAAATGTCTTGTTGTTATTTATTGATTTCACTTTATTTGAAATAGTTTTGAAAATGAAACTGACTGTATGAAAATGTTCATAATTCAAACATTACCTATAAACATAATTGCATTTATAATCGCAATTTATTTGAGATAACAAGAGACTTGGGAAATCTGGAAATAAAATATATACGAATACGTCACTTACAAGTGAGTAGGTAGACGCAATACATCGTTCCGCAAGAACTGAAAGTTAAATATTAGCTCACAAAATTGCTTTAAGTCGCTGCAGCCGATAATAGTAAAAGCTTATTTGTAATGTCAACCTTATGGTATGTGAGGAGAAGCGGAATTGCTTCCGGGGCTTGTTTGAGCTAGGTGTTGTTACAGGGGCGCTTATTGGCTTGCCCTTAGAGCTTCCTTCCGACCGAAAAAGTCGTGAAGCGCGACGTCGCGACGACGATGGAGTAGCGTCGGCGCGACCCCTTCAACACGTTGAGGATTTTCTGTTAAGAGTCAGCCTTATCTCAAAAAAAAAACGTACGGCGTGTCTGATGATGGCCTATGGACGCTTAGGTATACAATTTAAAGTGAATTAAATTCTACAATGACAAACTTATACCAGGATCTTTTTCAGCCAACCATAGAGAATCTGACATATAATAATTATATTATCTTTCTCAAAGCTTTTAATTCACATCCCATCTTTTGTAGGAAAGTAGGAAGGAGGTTGTAGGAATAATAATAATCTTTTGCTTTTATTTTAGTCATTTACTACGCCCTATGGAACTTAGGCCTTTGTATATTTATTAGATTTAGTACCTGTTGAATTCAATACTAATCTAGAAATATACCAGGTCATGTGCGAATGGGACTCGTGTATCTAAAGGTTCCGTATTCGCAATTTAATTCTCGTTCTATTACGCAAAAAGTTTTAGACTGATGTCCTCGAAGTTGCCTAATCCTGTTACTTTAAACGAACAATTCTTATATGTATATAATTATTCTTATATATATATATGTAAGTATATTTAGAGTATTTCGGAAACAGCTCTAACAATTTGGATTAAAATTCGTATTTAAGGCTTTTCTTTCAAGTTTATCTATATAACTGTCTCACCTGAATAAACGCAATTTCACAAAAAAAGAATATAGATTTGTGTGATTATTGTTGTTTGTTGTTTTACTTTGCTCTATGAATTATACTTACGCCAACTTTGATGGTTATAGGTACGTATGAAAGTACGATAGAGGAAACAATAAAAAAAATAAAGATCTACATTACTGTACATTAATTATCCTTTTCATTTCTGATATTTTAATTATTCGTCAAAAAATTGATTCTGTGAACATATCAAACAGCTAGTACCAGAATGGTTCTGAAGAAAGTATTGAATAAAAGAATTGACCGCGTAAGTTTCTACTAATAGGATAACTTTGGAACTTATTGACTGCGTAACCCTTAAAAACCAAGGCACATGGCGATGGAGCTAAGTTGGAGACAACCAAAGCAACCATGGCAGCGAAGACATATCTACTAATGATAGAAGAGGGTACTGGCCGGAGAAGTAAGTGATGGCGCTAACACACAGAGTGTAGATCAAAGTTCGTATAAATTTGATTTTGCACGAAACAATACCGTAAACTATTAAGTGAAGGTGACTTACACCCCTTACATTTATCATTGGAATGTTGTGTCGAACATGCAATCCCGTGAAAGTGAGATTGTTCATTCAAACACCCAACACGCGACGCTAATCTACGTTTAATTAATCTCTAACATAATTGTAATGACACGATATTTCGTCAACTACAATGTTAATCACTTTTGTTACGCGCCCTTTATGGGATGACTTATCAAATTCTACTGTTTCCATGCCCTTACATAACCTATGAATATGGCACTTAAGCGTTTTCGAATACGCATTACAATACAATACATGCACGCACACGCATTATATATTTTTATCGTTTTACCTATTGACCTAAGCCATATTTTCTCATATAAATCTTAAGTACTCGTAATAACTAGGCTAAAAAAATATTACGTATAATGTAATATTTTTTTAGCCTAGTTATTACTTAAGAAAACCCACTAAGAACTATCTAAATCTAGTAAAATATGCTAGCCAGCAGAGTTTAGTACATTATATTGGATAAAGCATGAGATATACAATAAATAAATAATTTCAAACGTAGAATATGATTTTATAAAAAAAAAGGGCGCGATTAATGCAGACGTTTTTTAAAAAAACACTCAGTTTCTTGTTCATATGCAAATATAGGTACCTCCGAAAATTTCGAAAGCCTTTTACGCACTTTAAGTATCAAGATACGTACAGAACAGAAATTCCTGAAAAAATGTGGTTTATCCGTATGACATTTCTCTTTGAACAAATATATGTCAACATTTGCAAAGTGATTATTTAAAACATATTTCAATATGTTCTTGTTTTTTTAATACAACGTTAACTAGCATACGGCGCACCTGCTGTACAATATACATACAAGGAATATTGCTAGCGCGTTGCCTACCCCGCTGGTAACCTTTTAACTCCTCAGGAGCTTATTGGTAACCACACGCGCTCGTAGGCACCACAACCCTCCAGAGAGTAATTATTTAGCGTCGGTTAGTGACGTACCTCTATTTTGCTAGAGCCTCTTTTGTTAAATAGTATGCATCAAATGCAAGTGAGGTTGGTTTTCACACTAAACATGATAGTAAGTCACCTCATTTTACTATATATATCTATATATGTATATATATTATGACGTAAGTTTATAATTAATATTGTTTGTTCTCTGTTCTCGTATTATTTTTAGGCATCGTAGACAGCCTTAACCTTCGGCAGGCTTCCTTAACTATTATAAATACTACCTAATTTTGCCCAACTTCACTCGTTTAGATCCCTTAAATTAACTTAAATAATTTTTTCCCCCGCTTGGTTGGAAATGGCTTCATTAATTTATGCAAAAGTCATATTATCGATCTTTTACAGTGCTAAACATTATCCAAATTGTTAGTATTTAATTCTTAGTATAAGGATGTTATTGCTGCCATAAGAAATTACACGTGACCAGACAAAAAACAATTAATTGTTATAATTATTGTCTGTGAAATTGCGGATCTGCTAGGTGTACACTAACGTAAATTAGGTAATTTAAGATGGCATTTTAAAATATAAAAAAAATAATAATTATTGAGCACGGGTGTAATTCATACCAAGGCAAATCCAATAATGATTGTATTATGGATGTTTTCATGGCTTGCCATGATTTGAGGATGTTTAATAAATGTTACTTAAAAAGAGGTTACTTAAAAACTGTTTACCACAATTACGGTGTAAGTTTAAATACAAATTAAAACATTATGTTTCTTGGATCATTATATTCGTCGTTTCCTCTGAAATGAGAAAAATGTTGTAATGGATCTGCCGCCTCGTCCTTTTAGATTATTTTAGAAGTAATCGGCTACATCTTGCCCAACCAAAACGCAATACTATACAGAAGCATTACCACCTATCGTGACGATTCAACCTAACGATTTCGAACCGAACTTCCTAATGACGTCACTCACTCGAAGGAAAATAACAGTCCTGCAGAGAATTGTAATTTGATTGCGGTATTCTATAATATTGTAATATTGAGGCACTTCTCCAGCTGGGTGCTAAATCTTTAAAAATCGCTGTAGTCTACCCCTCTTTTCCAAGGGTCTCATTTACTAAAATCACCACATTTTCCACTAGCCGTTGGCTCTAACTATATAGATAATAATTTAGTAATAAGTGTAATAAGGTTAATTTGGTAAGGTTGTAATGGATAAGACCGTCTTTGTATCACTACCTTCTGGTTTTCTTTCATTTCTATTTTTTTTTAACTTATACCTAAGGCAAAGGGCGGATGATAAACCTATCGTTTACTTCCTGTATGATATAACGAGATCCTATATTAGGGTCACGTACTTGCCTTATGGTATGATATCCCTGAAAAAATAATATTCGATGTCGTAAAGCAGCCCAATTCCTTTATTTTATTGTTATACGTAGTAATTGTCTGTGTTCGATTATAACGACCGAATGGTGTTAGCTTTAACCAGTTTTCCTTGTTGTATACGTTTAATATTTTACCTTCGTTTTGACTTGACTGTGTATTTTAATGTATATGGGAATAAATTCCTATATCCTTGTAATTTGGAAATTTATGTATTATAATATTCAAAAATTTTCTTTTTGCATAGAAGAATATGTATACACAAACACAATTTTTGAAATCTTGTAAATTATCCAATATAGCCAAATTTTATCCATTCCTGTAAGTTTTATAAAACATAGTACCATACTGCTGATCTGATAACTAACTGATCTTAGTAGAGGATAGGCTCTTCTAGTTTTCGCTCCTTGTACTCGTTTTGGCGAATATTTTAACGGGTTAAAAATAAATTGTTTTTACTTATACTTGCCAAATGTTAAACAATCCACTACGAGTTGTTTAACATTTGGATACTGTGTCGATTGAGTCAAAATATCCGAACCACGCAGTGCAACATTATCAAGTTAGAAACTTTTAACAACAACGAATTGGCCAAGTTCTGTACACTTTTAAAACTTGTTGATTTACGAGCACAAATTGAAAACTGCAATTTATTCGGAACTACACAATTTTTAGTCCGGGTGGAATGCTGAATAAATTTAAGTAATAAACTTGATTTAATAAAATATCGTCATCAAATGGATATCAAGGAGATGATATTCCATTGACGTATCTATATATCTCCATCTTAGTTTCGTACATGCAACAATCCACGACTAACACCCATGGCGCTGCAAGTATCCATAGGTTACGATAACTCAGACTCGGACTCGTGCGGATTTCCTCACGATGTTTACCTTCACCGCCGAGCTAGTGATGATAACAAATTACGATTATGTGCAAAAATTAAAAAACACGGATTTATTGGTACTTGGCGGGATTCGAACCGGGGACCTGTTGGTTACAAGGCCGGTTCTTTATTAATAAATATTTATCTATATTACGTTAAATACATTTTTATATTAATTTAAAATTAATACTTGTAAAGTAATTAGATATAAGAAAATAGATGACAATAATTGACCATTACTTTATTAGTAGTTTCAAAAAAATCAGTACATACATACATGTACAGAATCAGTATGAGAATATTTTTTTTTTCTTACTAAACGACTGATTTCTATGTACTCCACTCGGGTAAATTACGAGTATTATTATTAAGGGAAAGTTAAAATGTACCTTCATAGAACATAGGTACCAAATAGGTACAAAAATCATAGGTACCAATACCAAACCAAATCATAGGTACCAAAATCGATTCATTAAAAATAAGTAAGTGTAAGTCATCGCTCACTTCGCCGATACATGGCAGAAAATGCTTGTAATGCCTGCGCAATTCATTTTTCTCCGTGAAGTGCCAATTGCCAAGTATGCACGCGCATATTCAAAGACCCAGTGATTGATATTCGTAAGATTTTTTCATAGCAAAGATGTATTGGTTATTGCTTAGGGGGCGACGTACGTCGCCTTTCAGTGTTACTGCCAGCGAAAGCAGACGAAGGCTCCGTGCCGGGGTCGACGGCCGGGGGTGCGGGCGCACGCCGAGCCGGGGGCGCTTTACACTTCCGCCTCGCTACACTCATTTCCGCATAAATAGTACCTACCTCACCGTATCAAGATGTAGGCTTACGATGACACTGTCAACAATCAAATCCGCAGTACAGTCAAAGAACGAAATATGTACACACCCTTGGAAGTTATTTTTGTAAACTTATGATCAACAGTAATATAGTTATTGTGTTCTTTATTTTTATACAACGTCGAGAGGCATACAAGCATACGGTCTACCTAATGTACAGCAGTTACCGTAGCCTATTAACGCTTGTATTAGGAGCTTACTGGCGACCTCACTCACGCAGGAACACAATAACCCTCTAGGGAGTTGTTATTTGGCTGCGGTTTTCTGTGAGGTGGAGATACTTCCCCAGCCGGGCTACTTTGGTGCGCCCTACCTCTCTTAAAACACCCAGACCAATACAAACAGACATATTCATGCACACAAATGTTTGTCTTGTGTGGGAATCGAACCCACGAGCGTTGGTGTCACAGTCGCGTCTTTCACGACTGAGCCACCGAGCTCGTCGTCGTGTTCTTTCACTGTATTAAACAAATTTATTTACAATTAATTTATTAACTCATTGCGTAAACCAAATTATTATATCATACACGTCAGATAAATTAATTTTATTATTGTACTACTAGTGTTTAAATAATGTTGATGGGGTTAAGTAAGTGAATACTCGATGTTTTTGGTCCGATGCCGAATTCTTGTATTGTCGAAACAATATTTGGATACTTGCCGGAAGAAAATGTATTTGTATCCAATCTAATTTGAGTGAGCATTTTTTACTTCGCAGTATAATGCATCTTACCAAATAGGGGATATGATATAACATCTCACCGTTATTCAAATGCGCGTGCAGAAATTTTACACTGTCTATATCTATCTTGACATTCGACATAATTTGTAACTATATGTATGGCATAAGAACGGTATACATTTAATGGTATATATTCAAAGTGTAAATTCTAACTGTACGACAACGATCGATGAATAAATTAATTCTATCACACGCTAAAAAGAAAAAGCACGCAAAGAGCGCTGAAATTTCCCTTCATCTATGTCGAATCGTGATGGTATCCCTTTAAAGTAATTTATTCGCGGAATAAAGTAACATGAAATATGCATTTCCTTGCATATCCAAATACATTCTGTTGTCGTCATAATCTCGATTCCAAGTGAGTACTTCTTTTCTATAACCTGAGTAACGGCATCTCGATTAAGAAACAAAATCCGCCAATTTTCATGTTTGTACGTAGAAGTAGTAATGGCGAACTTAAAGCTAAACGCATTTACTATCAGTTATACTTTGGGAAAAGGAGATCTAAAGTTTTAAGCTAATTGTTAACTTTAATATAACTCCGAAAATGACATCCTTATTATAAATAATAGTTTAAAAAAAAAAAAGAATTGATATGAGTAGCTATTGATATTACAGACATAATAAAATGAGCAATGCTTAAAGTAGCACTTGCTACTTAAATAAGAAGGTATCGATACCTGGTAGACATCGGGACATCACTGTTTAAGCCCAGTTGATTATTGTTTTATTAATGATTTCCACCTCTAATTTTAAAGAGTCTCCCTAAGTTCCCGCGAGTCGGTAAGATCTCTTACTCACTCGCAGAAACTCAAGAATCCTCAACATGAAACACATCGTAGTAAAATTTCTACCCCTCTGTTGTCAGTTATACTCCATGATTGAGTTATCTAATTCAGTATATAGGGTAACTTTTATTGTTATGGGTACGCAAACTTACCTACTCTTGGTAAAATGTGTTTATTTATGCTTTTGTTATTTATTTCAAAAGTTTTTACGAAGCCCTAAAAACTTGATAAACAGCTAAACGAACTACTCACATCTAATCATTACTAACTCAAATTAAGACGAGAAACGCAATTTGAAGTCCCCCTTAAAAGTTTCGAAAGTGAAGTAGTGTGGGTGAAATAAAACAAAGGCACGCGCCCACCTCACGGCACGGCACTCATGCTGAGTGCTCTGCTTTGTGGCAGACTGGCGATACAATGCAATACGCGATACATACGCACACGTGCTTACGGCTGTCGCCATTGGTAAGTAGACTTCTAGCGCGCGGAAGCGATATTATTTTGAATAATACAGATGTACAGTACGTAATGCCATTTGTCATACAATCAATGATCGCTAGATATTTTTTTATTTATCACGTCTGACAAAAATAAGCATACAGTCCGCACGATGTTTTTTTGTAGGTTAAGTTATGCTTGCAAGACAGGAAGTGTAACTCGTTTATTTACAACTACATTACGCATACAAGCGTACGGCCGACCTTGTATATAGTGGTTCCCGTAGCCTATGAACGATTGCAATATAAAAAGTATCGCTCGCGCATTGCCACACCTGCTGCTATCACAACAACTCTTTAGTAGCTTACTGACAGTCCTACTCAGTCGCAGGAACACAACTACTTTACTGTACAATTCTTGATTCTTCATGACGCCGGAATGCGTTTCCTGAACCCATTAGAGCCCATTAGTGTTATATAATTAGTATATAATATGTTATTTGTATAGGTATATTTATATATGTATGTTTTACCAGCCTTTTGTATGTATTATTGTGGTTGTTTATGTATATATAGTTAGATATATATTATTTATAGTCGACCAATGTTCTATTTTAATTTTAATAAAAACTATCGTAATTTTGCCCACTCCCAATGAGAATTGAGAGGGTAGAGAATGCAATTAGCATTAAGTCCGCCTTTTATACCTACTGTATTGTTGTCAGTTAAGTTTTAAATAAATAATAATAAGTAACAACCCTGTATGGAATTTGACTGCAGCTTTCTGCGAGATATTTGATTTTTGAGATTATTGATATTCCGTCAGTATCAATATACTCGCGCAAAATGTCACTTGAGACAAGAGAGGACTCTTTATAGAATAAATAACAATGAAAACGAAAGAATATATTTCTGTTTAATTTCATCATCAACATTTACAAAGTTGTTCATTGTCATATGTATTGTTACTGGGATATGCACGCTTATTTCGTATTTTCCTTGTATGTACATTCTCATAGTCGTAGTCTCCCCAATGATTACTATGTTACTAGCTAAAGCAAAACTGACTTTCTCAGTTGTTACGAACATTCAAACCAAATACCTAATAAAAAATCTAATGAAATCTGTAGCAAGCACGTTGCTAGATAGTACACACACATAGCTATCTTTAGATCGTATAGTAGAGATCATTACGGAGGTGAACACTAATGAACCTCTCCATCGAGGTGAGGTTGGCAAGAGATTGCCCGAGGAGACAAGGGGTCCGCCGGAGATAGGCGGACCTCTCGAATTATTGAGGCTTCTTCAAGATTGCATTACACGCGTATTTTAACAGTCTATATCAAACCTCCTTTAGATTTATAAATGTAAAAGTATTTTTATATCCCTCATCGGCATAAATTTCATGTAAAGTTACAATAAGGGTCTAAGCAACAATTGCGTGACTTTTTCTTAAACAATCGTCATAGAAGACTTTCTCGATTATCGTGCTCGTTTAGAAGTTGTGATCTTCTTTGTTTGTAACTCTTACACTGCATAACTAATATGTCTGCATATGCTACTACACAGTAACTGATGACACATGTCATTTTTACCTATGAATCAGTACCTTGACCTACTGAGTAACACAGATAGAGAATGCGAAACGTAAGTCGCAGGTTCTAGAGACTTGATATTTGTACACAGTACTAACTGCACCCCGCGACTTTATCCTCGTATACGCCCGGTATCCCGTAGGAACCGCTTTTTCTATCTTCTTTTTTTTTCTCGGCTTCTAAGACTCATATGGTGATGACAAATAACCTACAACCTTTCTCAAGAATTGGGCTATCAAATGTAAAAGTATTTTTGAAATCTGACTGGTAACTTTTCCCCTTTACCTATTTACCCTAGGGATGCATTAAGGAAGAATTTTTGGATGTCCCAACGGGAATGCAGAAGAAATCGCTGGATTCTATAGTCAAATTTTCTAAAGAAAAAAATGCATTCATTGCATTGCACAAACCGCGCTCTATCTGAATGTCTACGTCGAATACAATACGTTCACTAAGATCTATCGTCAGATTGCACCCTCACATTCATACACTTCCAACATGCTTTCAATAGATTGTATTTAAAAATAACTGAACCATACGTAACGTTAAAAGTATTGCGATCGATTCCAAAAATAATATTGAAAGTGTCGTGCAGCGAGTATTGCACAAATATAGAGAGCAGCGACCACCACTGCACTCGCGAGAGCTTATTGAGAGATTGCGCGAGAGCACCACTTCTTTCATAAGGGTTGCTTTGTGCCTGCCACTAGAACCACTTTGCAGCACTGGGGACAAGCTGCCTTTAAACATAATAAATTCTCTTAGAACACAGCTCGTATGCTGAGCTTACACTAAGTAGTTTCCGAAGTAGTAGTATTATGGATGCTGACAATGTAAGGAGACATTGGACCCTATACTCGTATGTTTGAATATTTATGTTGATTTAATGAAGACGTGATGAAGATGAAATCTTTTACTAAAAGTTATCAAATGATGTCTTTTAAGCAACAAAGTGGAATCGATTTCATGGAACTTGGCAACAGTAACAACAGCCTCGACATTTGTTATATCGCAAACAAAATAATTGTTGTCAGGCCGAAAAATATGAATAAATTAATCCATATATTATTTATTTTCTTTGTACAGAACATCGTGTGGCATACAATCATACGGCCCATTTGATCGTGTATGTTTTTACTATAGCCTTTGAACGTATACAACACAAGGAATCTCCTCACTGAATAGCAGGAATTCAATACCATAACCTCCAGAGAATGATCATTTGCCTACGGTATTCTGTGAGGTGGTAGTACTTCCTCAGTCCTTCTGTCGCCCTACCTCTGTTTGGCTAATTAGCAGGGTGCACCATGTACAAATGAGGTTGGTTTTTACTGTCAAGATGATAATGAACCATTTATGCGTTAAAACTGCATAATTTACATAAAATTCTTAGTCTATGTAACATCCACTACCGATATTGTACTACATTTAAATTTGGTAGTAGACCAGGCTCGTAAGGAATACATATTCCGTAGTTATCTAATTCAATAGGAACTAAAGGAAGTGTTCTCAGGCGGGGCGAATGGTGCTCACGAAGGAAATGAGTTCAATTTACCATTATCTCGGAGAATTGAGTGCTGCGACCTCGCTCGCTCACCGCTACTTGTTACCGACTTATTTAGTATGACAACCCAACTAGAAAACTGCCGCGGAAATTGCTGGGTTACAAATTGGGTCCTCCTATCCCATTCTTGATATACCGTGAATTTTATTATTTTCATCTGAATAAAAGCATGAAAGCAAAGGCTAATGATGTGGATAGGACTGTTATATAGCTATTATTAAATATGAATATGGCGCTGGCAAAAAAGGTCTTCGAATATAAAAGCAAGATCAACTATGTTGCGATTAGTCAGAAGTATACATAAAAGATGTTGTAGAATCGGTCAAAGCCGCACTGCGGCCTAAATGACATGTTAATTCTGCATACAACACATTATTTGTTAAGCATTCACGTAGTGTAGTGAAAGTTCACGTCAAGTCACATTCTCTTGGACTATGACTCTACTTCTCACACACGGAACAAGACAAATGTCTTGTGTCCCAAAAAGATAAAGCCTGACACCCTCCCTACTCACACCTCAAACCTCGTACCGTGTGGCTTAATGTTTTCCCCATAAATCAAAGATTTTCACCTTTCCGATGCTAGTAGGGTCGAATTTCAAGCTACACGTTGCAAACTTATCCTCAAAAGAATGGATCATTGGCTTTTATACACAGTGTGAGCAAATGAAATAGTGTGAGAACATGTAACGAAAAATGTATGGAAATGGAACAAATACATTAATTTTGTTATAAATAGTTTTTAAATTCTTTTACACATTAATAGTTCTTATAATTGCAGGGTTAACCGCCTGGCCTACATTTTCTTTTTGTTTTTCGAAATGCTATGCTAATCTTCTTAGCATTTTTAGTATTTCTCGAAACAAAAAGTCACTTTTTCGTTATTGTCTTCTGTACCTCTATTATATAGATTATAGAAGATTACGATGGCAGTTTGTCTTAGTTTGACACACCAGCCAGTAAAGAACGACTTCCAGTTAAGAAACTTCGATGAGTCTAGGTATCTTGTATTTGGATAATTAATTGCCTTGACCTGCTATTTACTTCCTCCGGAGGCCAAGCTATCGATCAGTAGTTAAAATAAGTCAACGTTTTTGGACTGCTTGAAATCCAAATGAGTATTGTCTAGTCTAACTAGTAGCAATAGCTATTTTAATACCGTAGCTCATTTGGTTCGATTCCCACACAAAGCAACTTTTGTTGTCTTGGTTTTAGTTGTTTGCCTTCATATTAGTATTTTTAAAAGACGTAGGGAATATCAAAGTAGCCCGACGGGGAAATAGTCACCTCGCAGAAAACCGCATAAGGTCCCTGAGGTTGTTGTGTTCTGCGAGTGAGTGAGCTTTCGAAGAGTTATGTTAGCAGCAAGGGTGGAAACGTGAGAGCGATAATTCCTATATTTCAAGCATTTATGAACTACGATAACCTCAGTAACGTAACAGTACCTCAGTAACGTACAGTACGGTAACATCAGTTGGCCAAATGGTTGTATTCCTTCCGAAGTTGTAATGAAAGTTAAGAAGGTGATGATAATTTTGACGACTGTAATGGTTGAGAGCATGGATTCTTAAATACCAAGTTCGAGTCCCGCATAAGAGAACTATTACGTGTCGAGGAAACGTTTATTTGTCTTGGTCTGTTTCATATGGTGATCTCTGGATGCTGCAGATAACGTATAGAAAGTTATTGCTTATTAAAAATGTATTTGATCTAATATCTACACTATATGTTATCTAGTTTCATACGCTATTTTAGTCCTCGTAACACAGTCGATCCTTGATAATTAAGTATACGAGTATGTACTAAAAGGTCAATCCATTCACAAAAGGTCAATCGATACCTATGTTGTATATATTTATTTACTGTATATACAATGATGTAGGTAGACTGCTCGACCTAATATAAGTATATATAGCATTATGTACCAGTCAACCTTAGAGCGATGCATATTTAGGTTTAGGATATTTGAAATAGGTTAGAATTTTATTTGAACTGAGTTCGCATATTGAGTGCTGCTCGTAGTAACATCTGTTGGCAATGCTTTGCTTTATGCGCACTGTCTCAAAAGCAATCTTATCTTAGAGCCACGGCTCTCAAGGGTCAATTTTCACTGAAGGAATAGCCGCGAGGCTGCAGGAGCCTTGTAGCGACTAGTCAAAGGCTGTGGCGTGCACTCCATATAGGCAAAAAGACATTGCCTGCCCTATCAATTTGATAAATACCATCCGATGTTTCATTCTTAAACATAGTTTTTAACTAATATTTCGTATCAAAACAAAAAATTAAAAACAGCTCCATCTATCGGTATCGGTGCAAGTTATTAAAATCATCGCTAGTCATATTCAAATCGCAGCTAGGCGCTACACTACACTAGCGCCGCATTGGCAGATTTTAACGGCAGAGACACTAACTATTTCTGTCTAAATTTACGTATGTGTGCCGTGTTGTTAATACAAATACTGTAGTGTGCATTCCTGTAATAACATTGCCCACAATAACACAAATAACGCACACAATCGCATAGTATAGACAATGTCTTTAGGTATAACGTAAATTACCGAAGTGTCGCGAGCATTGCTATGTAACTATTTTAAAAAGTAGTTTGTTTCATATAATTATAGTGAAAGATATTGCCATTTCTTTTTTCGTATAAAATTGATGTTAAATTTTATTTTGATTTTAAAACGGCCGCCATTGTTTTTGTTTTGAATCGACTGACTTGTAGCAGACGAAATAAGATTTTAATGTTGATAAATATGGATGATATTCACTGCGAAAGTTGTTCGTGTAGTGTGTATAGGGAAAATAAAAAATCATGCGTTTTCAAAACTATCTTTCGGTGAAAAAAAACAAGTGATCACATACATCATTATTTCCACAAGACTGGGTAACCAAAATCAATATTCTGTATTTTTTGGTAAGTTAAGAGCTTTAAAAAAATTCTGCCTACCCTGTCAAAAATCTCTGTGCACGCCACTGGTCAAAGGAGGTATCGCGCAGCTGCCCACGGCCGCTGCCCACGGCCGCCGCTGCGCGCCGCTGCTCTTTCAGAGGGAATTTACCCTAAGTGTCTATATCGATCCCATGGGGTCGATTGCAACAAACAAGGGATCCATCAGATTCAAAAATTAGTTAAGGAGATTTAGTCTAAAGGACAAAAGTGTCGGAAATCTCTGTCTTAAGTAATCTATACAGATAAATAAAATTGGAGTGTCTGATGGAATATTGAAATAACCGCTTTTTACTAAATGCATAGGGATGTATACACGGTACATATACCAAAATGAATATTTTTACAATTTTTGTCTGTCTGGCTGTCTGTCTGTTTGTTCCGGCTAATCTCTGAAACGGCTGGACCGATTTTGACGGGACTTTCACTGACAGATAGCTGATGTAATAAGGAGTAACTTGGGCTACTTTTATTTTAGAAATTTTATTTATTTTTATTAATATAAATAAACAATATTCCACGCGTAATAATGTAGTAATATTCCATTTATTACTTACTAGCTGTGCCCGCGACTTCGCCAGTCGCGGGCACAGCTAGTAAGTAATAAATATGATAATTATCAGAAGTAATTCTTGGATTTTTACTTTGATAATTGACTATTTTCTTTTATGTGAATATTTCATTACATACATATTATTTTTTATGTATCTAAGTGTTCAGAAAGTCATTATTACAAAGTATAAAAAGGGATACACACAAGGCACAATCAATAGTATAATGGATTAAACGTACGTAAATTGATATTATTAGGTAGTTAACGATTATGTTTTTGTTTAATTTCAATTAAGTATATAGTCTAAACATGAGTATTTAACCCCGTTCATGTATCTTTTCATGCACGCTCACCGGTTTCTAGGGATAAAAAAATAGATTAATTAGTTTAACCACTGCATTATTAATTGGTCACTTAAAGCAGAAAGTCAGAGAAATGTAAAAAAATATAATGTCGATAAACGAAACGTAAGATACGTACAGGAATATTTCAACACTCCACAGATCAATACACGATCATTTTATACATATCTGTCTGCTATCGGTCTGCACGCAACGTGACGAATATATCAGCCAATTATTGATATTCACAAAGTATTACTATTGGCAAATATTGACGAGCTCGGTGGCGCACTCGGGAATGACGCGACTTTGACACCAACGCTAATGGGTTCGATTCCCGCACAAAGACAAACACTTGTGTGCATGAACATGTTTGTTTGTCTTGATCTGGATATTTTAAGAGAGGTAGGACGCATCAAATCACCCGTCTGGGAAAGTACCTCCACCTCACAGAAAATCGCAGCCAAATAGTAACTCCCTAGGGGGTTGTTGCGTTCCTGCGTGTATGTGAGGTTACCACTAAGCCCCTAAAGAGTTACTGTTAACAGCAGAGGTGGCATCGCGCAAGTGATATATGTATTACATAATGTATTACAAACGTTTATAGGCTACGGTAACCGCTTTACATCAGGTAGTCCGTATGCCTGTATGCCTCCCGACGTAGTATAAAAAAAAACGTGTGCGTCTCGGGACGCCCGACAGAAGTGATAACTGAAACTAATCCGCTGCCGTATGCGTGAGAGAAAGGGAAGCCAGACAGACTGGCGCCGTAACGTGTTACGTAACGAGGCGGTTTACCCTCCCATAAGAAGTTGTCACTTCAAAAATATCGTATCAGTATGTTTTGTTTAGCTTTCTGCTAAAGGAACGCGGACTTATAGTTCACATGCTTTTGCAAAAAATAATACGAGTATAGTCTTCTTCCACTGTATAAATTTAGTTTACTTTGGAACTAGAAGGCGCCATGTAATATATACGTCCGAAAAATCTTAAATTTTTTTATTTAACTTCAGCGGGTGCGTGACTGGCGCCGTAACGCGTTACGTAACGGAGCGGTTTACTCTCCCATAAGAAGTTGCCAATTCAAAAATATCGTAACAGTATGTTTTGTTTAGCTTTCTGCTAAAGGAACGCGGACTTGGCACAACAGTTCACATAATTTTGCAAAAAATAATACGAGTATAGTCTTCTTCCACTGTATAAATTTAGTTTACTTTGGAACTAGAAGGCGCCATGTAATATATACGTCCGAAAAATCTAAATTTGTTTTTTATTTAACTTCAGCGGGTGCGACGACGTGCAGCGGTCCCTGGAGCTGTTGGATCAGGTGCTGAGCGAGTACGACGAGGGAGAGCCACGGTCGCTGGAAGCACGCGTACCAGCCACCCCGGCCACCCCGGCCACCCCCGCCACACCCGCCACCGACGACGACTCGCCGCTCGCCGGTCACACCTCTGAAGACGATGGATATATGAGCATGAACGGCAGACGGTTAGTTCTTCACTTATCACTTCTTGTCCACGTCATTCTTCACTTTTCTCCTACCACTTGCCAGATATTGCCAGTTTTTCCATGGGACTACAGCATGGAATTCTTCAAGAAACGCGTGAAGAGGTTTTTAGAGGGTCGGCAACGCATGAGTGACACCCCTGGTATTGCAAATGTCCATAGGCTACGGTGACTGTTCATCAGGCAGGCCGTATGCTTGATTGCCACCTTGGTGGTATAAAAAAAAGATATACCTCTAAGGACGATGAATGCATGGACGTTAATAGCAGACTTTTAAAGGACTGTTGATTTTCTTCTGATACCACCCTGGATGGCATATAAGGTTACGACCTATCGATGCATGCAACATAGTCGTTCACACAGTGTTACCTCCGTTGCTAAAGCAGCAACCTGTCGTCAGCTTTTGGATTAATTCGTAGCAATACCAAAATACTTTAGTTATTTAGCTGCATTTGTCTGTATATTACTCGTAGATTACTATTCTGGTTGTACCCCATAAAGATCGACAGTTTTACCAAAGCCTGGTCTGTTGACCGACAGGTTGGCTTTCGCTCTAAAGATGATGGAAAACCACTCCAAGACAAGGATGATGTTTGTTAATATTTTTTTTATTCAACGTCGGGAGGCATCAAGCATACGGTCCACCTGATGTAAAGCAATTACCGTAGCCTATTAACGCTTGTAACATATATCACTCGCGCGATGCCTCCTCTGCTGCTTACACATCAACTCCTTAAGAGCTTACTGGTGACCTCACTCACACGCAGGTACACAACAACGCTCTAGGGAGTTGTTATTTGGCTGCGGTTTTCTGTGAAGTGGAGGTACTTCCCCAAGCGGGCTGCTTTGATGTGCCCTACCTCTCTTAAAACATCCAGACCAAGACAAATAGACATGTTCATGCACACAAATGTTTGTCTTGTGTGGGAATTGAACCCACGAGCGTTGGTGTCAATGAGCGTTGCGTCTTTCACGACTGAGCCACCGAGCTCGTCAAAAATAATATTGATAAACCTCTCATACCAGTGGTGTAATCTAAGATATAATATCGAAATTAGACGACGTAGACCAAAATCTACGTATTTCAATACTGTTTAACTGCATCTGGGACTCTGCGTCGTCACTTGGCTCAACAGAGTTTGGATCATAAGTAAGATTTCATCGTTTGTATCAAATAATACTCTAATTAAACACAATTAGCACACCAAGATTAAAAATAAAAGTAAATCCTAGTAAATCAATCGATATCGTGCCACCCCTGTACCACTTCACGACAGGGAGAAGGGTTGAATTGAAGTGGTACTGATCATGTATAGAGGATATTGTTATATACTCTGACGAACGCACAAAGAAACTGATAACATCTCTGTGTATGGGTCTTCGCGTAAATGGCTGGACCGATTATGACGATTTTTTATGTATTTGAATGGGTCCCTTGGTGCTTTAGACTTGGAATTGGAGCCAATTGGAAGTCTAACTAATCAATCATTCGTAAGTCAGTAGTAACGACTTGATTTCAAGTAGAATTTGTATTGATAAAATTCCATGTCAATTTCAGGGCGAAGTTCGCGCTGGGTTTTCGTCCGACGGAGGAGCGCGAAGAGCCTTCGCCCCCCGAGCCGCCTTCGCCACTGTCGCCGCCGCCGCCCGAGGAGGCTCAACGAATTATATCTACATTGCTGCCAAAGTAAACACAATATATCATACAAATTATTGAGTATTATCGTATACCTAGATTATTACTCCATTTAACTCCAAAAAATCTTCTTGTAATCCAAAACTAGTTTAATCAGTTTAGTTAAATCCGCCGTAAGAGACCCCAAAGCCAAAAGCGTAATTATATCATGCAAACTTTATATGAAATGTAATATAATGCTGTACAACAAACAAAAGGTATTTTAAGTTAAAATTTAACAAACACATACTTTTATAATATACTCGTATGTACTAAGAAATATGTGGTAATCCGATGTGAAAAATAGTTTTGTGGTCGACTGGAACAATATATACCAACGCTATTAACTTTTAAAACAACGCTTTACAGTTAGTAGCATAACTTGTTATTGTAACTTGCAGGAAAATGATTTCGATAACTACCAAAGGTTACATACATGGTCTGAATTGAAGGAAAAATGTCACAGTGCCTAGCTAGTCTGTCTTTACAAAGTAAAGTAAAACAGACACACACAGAAATCTACTGGTGTATCTACTAATGGTGAAAATATTTTTAACTAACAATAAAATTTTATTATATTCTCTCTGCCTACTCTGCAAGGACCTTGGCGTAAAGACGTTATAATAGTAGTAGTAGTAAAATTATAAGCATTACCAATCATGTTGAATCCATGTTTAAAATAAGGATTTCTGTCGTATTTTTTTATTACCTTGATAAAAAAATTACGAGGCCGGTGGTGAAGTGGTTAGCAATGTTACTTCAACACCTTTGCTCTTGGATTCGATTCCCACATAAGGCAAATATTTGTGCGTGCGTGTGTGTAATTAAAGAAAATAAAACAGTTACGGCACTAAATAAATCCAGGTAGGATCAGATATTACCAAATTCGAATTATATAACGACGATCTTCTAACGTGATTATATCTCTTAGTCTCGTCACTCTGATAGTTACTTCTGTTTAGGTCAGCCCTTCAGCCCAGTTTCTTGCTCCAGGTTCTCTACCCGCTACATTGACGACGATTGCCACTGACCTGAACCGAAATTCTGCATCAAAATATGGAATCTGTATTCAGCCTAGATGTTTGGGCACCGGATCTGTTCATTGTTATTTATGCATTTTCGTATCTCTAATAAAATATGAAAATATACTTTGTACAATAAACATGACAATAGGTGAATATTATTGCCGGCAGACGCAAAAAACTTCTATTTCAACAGCGGTTCCCTTATATCCTTTAAACTTGACAATCGCGCAAAGCTCTATATATTGATATCTGCTTCATATCAATGGCATTGATGACATTAATTGCTATGCGAGCGATAGCATCTAGGAACGGAGAGTACCTACTCAGGGGGGTGCACAGATATTTTAAACAGAGTATGCGTATATACGAGTAAAAAAATACTTAGCAATTCAGTATAGTTTCGCTTGGTACCGACTCTTACCGTCAGGCGCTGTAGATTTCTCATAATTGATGTTTGTATGTACCCTCCATAAATTTCTAAATAAGTGAAAGTGATAACGTCACAAGGAGTTTAAATGATATCCAACGTGATAGGCAAGTTTATTTATGTGGAGAACCCACTGCATTTTGGAGTCTACTGTAATTTGAAGAAATACAATATCATTGATAAATTCTAAATTGTTATTCTCTGCAGATGCGTACGAATTATTATTACGATATATCCATTCCCGGAAAGAAGTAATTATTTAAGCGCACCTGGTCTCCTACCGTACAAAATAACATTATAAATTGACGTCCCCATAATTCTGTTACGAAATTTAAGTCTACAAAAAATATGCAGAACGAAACTAAATGTCACAAATCGTGAAATTGAGGCTGAAGAAACAGGCTGTGGTGCGGGCAATAGGATTTTTATCCCCATGATTCATGGTCTCAAATATGTGTTTGTTTTGTTTAAACGTAATCAATTTCCCATAATATATATCTTGTGATAAAAGGGAATGGACACTAGGCACATCACTAGAGATAAATTTTCTCGGACATATCCGTAGCGTCTCTTGTGTCCGTTTCCATCTGTTTTCCAAATTAAAAGCAGTGTCTGTGGTTTTTCGTATTTTTTTTTTTTTGGTGAAATAGGTAATTTTAAGATTAGTATAGAAGGTTACTTGAGCAGAATAAAACTTTTTTTCTGAAGCTGCTAGTATATGTATATTTTCTTCCCTTCAACAGTGCCGGAGAGCCTTTCACTTGACATAAATAATCTCTACAGACACTCGTAAACACATAAGTAGATTGAAATGCAACCTTTTTAAATGGTAGTTGAACCAGAATTGATAATAAAAAATTTTTGCCTGGTTATCGTATTAAATAGACAAAGTTGGAGATGAAAGTTTGTATTTATTTAATTGCATAATTATTCTCTCTATCGAAATTTTCATGTATTTATTTCAGAGTATCACCAGCAAATTCAGGAAAACGAGCCGTGTCAATCGAGCAGCGCGGTCCGGAGGAGAAGTTAGACTCAATCATCAGCGTGAATGGAATCACAACAGCTACACAAACAACATTTGTACGTTACATTTCTTGATTATTCATTACCTCTTTTGACGTGAATACATCATTAAATTTGTTTCTATAGTTGGAGGCAGTTCAGGAAACTGATGATTACAAAATCTGGGGATACAATTTGGTGTAGTAGCTACTGTAAAATTTAATATATAGATAAAGAATTCGTTACCATGATTAAGGACATTGGACGCGGCGGGGAGGAAAGCGCCGCTACTTTGAAAACTTTTCGTACATCATATAATGTCCTTTTAGTATAACTTATTTCCGTTTACCCGTTACAAAGACGTATGCATGTAAAACTCACGGCCGTGTTGCCAATTCGCAATCAAGCATTGCCCATGCTTTAAGTGCTTTAGATGAACCAGTTTGGAAGAAACCAGTGTTCCAACTGTGAGTTGAGTGTGAGTTGTTGTAAATGCCAATCTGTAACGTACAATAACATTTTGGGCTAATCACACTAATTGAAACAGATTTTTTAAAGTCACATCTCTGTTAGTTGAAGTTTTACTATTGTCATACTATCGACATGCATAAATTTGTTGTAGGTATGTCTATTGACCCAAGAAAAACCTGTCCTGTATCTATTGTTATGTTGAAGGAGATTCTTCTTTTGACACGTATTTAGCACCTTTTAGAATCCGCTAAAATAGTGTTTTGGATGCACAATTTGGGACGTTGTAGAGAAAAATAAATGTTTGACACTGAATTTAATTATCACTTAAGAATCACAACCTACGATTCGTCCCGTCAAACGCCGTTATATACATATTGCCATAACGCGCATGGTTCGATCAAACCGCTCGGCACGCAATGGGTCAACACGAAAATTAATTGTACTGTGTCATGGGTGCCATGCGACAGGCGAGGGTGAGCAAGTAATTCGTTTTGTGCAGGGCATTAAAAAACACATGTGCACAAATAATCTATGCCAACACTTAGTTCTTTACGTACAGTCACAGTCAACCAAAAATACATAGATACCAATCAGTATTATAATTCTCACAATATATATTTTTTTCAAATTACAGCCTAAAACCAGGCATCAGCGGCCCTATGGTTGGGAAAAGGATAACGACACGAATGGCTTCCACCTTCAGCAGCCACCGGTCCCGGCATACAGGTTTGCGTCGCTGCAGCATGGAGCTCGACCACCTCATCCCGACGCATTACCCACCTGGCTGCCTCCACGACACAACGCGGCACCAACCAATCAGAAGAAATCACCCAGTCTCGAGAATACTCCAGTCTTCCCATTCATGGGCTTCTCGAGCGAATTCAATGATAAACCGTACAATGAGCACCCAGTTACGATATATCCTGGTCCAAATTACAAACAGTTACACTCCCCGACTTACAACACACAGAAAGTTTCACCCTCCAATACGAGGAGTTCAGAAAAGAAAGCTTGCGTCAAACGTGATAGCAGATCGGACGGGGAAATGCTGTCACCAAAAGGTAAAATACCTCCGCGAACTCTCGCTGGTTCTATGGAGAGGCATAGAGAAGTATGTAGAGGATCCTCGGAGGATGTGATGGAGGGGTGTAAGAGAAGAGGTTCGAGTAAGAGCACCGACGACGATCATTTTTCGGACGATTCACTGGAGGAATCGTTCCCGCCGCCGCCGCCCGCAGTTACTACGCCTTCGAAACGCAATTCCATAGCTTGGGAAGTGTCTCTCGATGGCGATGATCCTCTGTTAACTCCTGGAAGTACTAAGGTAAAGTATTTTAATATTTTATACAACAATTTTTTTTATAATTTAGCCTTGGGAGTAAGATATACAAACATAGTTTGCAAAGGCTAGTATTCCATCAAGAAACCAATATTAGTCAACCTTTGCTTCCATTTAATCCTTCCACTTCCGGAAACAATGCATGCCGGTGGTAAAAATAAGTTGGAATCTGGTTACACAATCCATACTTAGCTACGGCAAAACACTGAATAGGACAGGGTTGTACTGACACGAGGCCTATAATACTTTCTGAAATTTGAGAAGCCTGTCCAATAGATAGTTTATATATTGGTAGGCTACCAAAGAATCTAGAAGAGGGACGAGTAGGAACTGAGTTAGCATCGCTTCGAGCTAGTATCCACAAGAAAGAGGATTTGAAGCCGTCTCATTAAGTGAAGCGTAATTAAAAGCTTGCGGCTTATACCAGTAACACAAGGCCGCATAACGGTGTCTTTTTTTTTTATACAAAGTCGGGAGGCATACAAGCATACGACCCACCTGATTTAAAGCGGTTACCGTAGCTTACAAATGCTTGCAACACATTAAGTATCACTCGCTTGATGCCACCTCTGCTGCTAACACAGAAACTCCTTCGGAGCTTACTGGTGGCCTCACTCACACGCAGAAACACAACAACCCTCGAGGGAGTTGTTATTTGGCTGCGATTTTCTGTAAGGTGGAGGTACTTCCCCAGATGGGCTAGACCATGACAAACAGACATATTCATGCACACAAATGTTTGTTTTGTGAGGGAATCGAACTCACAAGCGTCGGTGTCAAGTAACGTAACAGCGCGTTTCACCACCGAGCTCGTCAGAAAGTCGCCTAGTCTATAACAATGCCCAGGTTTCTTACTATGGAAGGATACGGTATTGTAGTATCATGATAAACAGAACTTGAGTGTATTGCAAAATAAAACCTAGTAAGGTAAATAAGACTAACTATCACTACACTTTGATGTTATGAAAAGAGGGCGTTAGAGTTAAGTCAGCTAATGTTAACGGCATAACGTGTTTAAACATTCTAACAGAAGTAGAAAAGAACATTGCTGACAGCTCACTGTCCTGTACATTTGCGTTTACTTTGGACCAGTCGATATGGAATCTTCGGCTTTTGTTAGGTAATCTTGGTTATGAGGCAAGGATGAAACTGTGAAAGTAATATTCTATAATAAAATCATTAGTAATTTGCAAAATTTAGCTATAAAAGAATATACACTAGTAAAATCCACTATATTGAAAGCATTTAGAGAAGTCAAGTAAGACGAGAAAGAGAAAAGGTATTAGAAACAGGATTAATCTAAAAAAGAGTGTCGATATTAAAATCAGAAGAGGCATGATCCGTTGGTTCGGACATGTAGAAAGAATACAGGAAGAAAGAATTACGAGACAGGTGTACAACGTGAAAGTAGAAGTATGTAGGAGACGAGAAGGCCAAGGTGTGTAAGGACATAGTCATGTGGCGCTCGGTTCTCTTTGTCTACCCCACAAGGGATGTGCCGTGAAGTTACAGATAAAAGTAAGACAAGAAAGATAAGGAGTTTATCCTGTTATTGGTATATTTTTTAAATAGCGTGAATAATATTAAAAAGTAATATAGCTACGAAATCCAAATGGCTAGAAGAATGCTCAGCCGAATTACAGATTTATAATAAGATAAAGCGTTAATGCACAAAGTATTCGAAGACCTGATTTAGGATAATGACGTGTCCAAGTCTGTAAAAGTGAAGTGACAGAATTTTTCCGAAGGTACCTATTGCATGGTCAAGTCAAGTCAAGAAGATGAAGGAAAAAAGAACTAAAGGCCGGCCCTACGACAGCGTACTTATTATTAAGGAAATTAACGTTGCCATTTTGTAGCGTTGCCGTCATTAGACCCTTATGTTAGGGTTTTGGGACTAGTAGCGATATTGAGGTCATGTACTGAATAAACCAGTGCATGAAATTGACAGTGCACAACTATTTCAGCAGTAGAAATTGTAATATAGTACTATTTTGTGATAAATAATTAGGCCTAAGAAGCAGCTAACGCACGCAATAAATTGAAACATGTCTAAAAGTATTGAGCGCAAGCGACTCTTCATCAGATAATAAGAAGCTTGATCACATAAGGGATAAAATCCAAAAACACGGAAAACCATCACCAATAACGAGGCAGGCAGACCAAAGCATTATTTTACAAGGTGGATTACAATAAACCTTGATTTTTTAATTTGAGCTGTAATGCAGGGTCATAAATAAAATTTACCATGTTTTGACCTATTTTTATAGCCCACATACTTCACTTATATGACTTTGTAGTGTCTGCTAAATACTTAATGATGTTCGATCTATATTACAGGTAATTGGTCGACGAAGAAGAAAGTCAGGTGACCAATCACATTCAAGTACGAGTTCAATACCACAACGGGTAGATGACGACTGGGGCGAAGAATACTGGCCTCCGCCTCCGCCCCTCACGCACTGCGAACCTCTCGCTTCTCCCACTTCTGATGTTGAAAATGATTCTCGCCGGGCACAGGACCTCGCCTCAGGAACATACGTAATAAGAAAGGGCAAAAATCGAAAACAGTTACCAAGTTTCAATAAAAATACGAGTAAGACCTCGAACACGACAAACTTGCTTCATAGTCATAGTCTGAACAGAAGTATAGACACCGACAAATCGATAGACGGTTCTAGTATATCCATAAGTGGATCGGGATCTGTTGGATCTTACAATTCCAGACCAAGTTCAGATCTGAGTTTACCCCCGTCTAGATACAGTGTAGATTTAAATTCACGGTTAAGTCGAGAACTTAATACGCCAAACTCTAGATATAGCATAGATCTTTGTACTCCGAATTCTAGACTGAGCAAAGAAATTACTTCGCCGAAGTCGAGGCTAAGTTTAGATCTAAATAACGGACCTGATAGATACATAACGCAAGAGTATTTCGGTCATAGCCCTAAAAGTAGAAATGTACCTAGTGATAAAAGCGCTCATTCATCCAAAAGTAACGTGGCCCAAAGCAAACTGTCACCGCAAAATAGATTTACCGACTTCAAGAAGTACTCGTCAACCTTCGACAATATACAGTCATTAATAAAAGAGGGTACAGTCGAAGAGACGTCACAAGGTGAGTGCAATGAAACTGTAAATGAACTGACTACCGTGCCTCCCATTATGGTAAGAGTGGTGTCTCTACCTAGTCTCGGAGCGGAAGCTGAAAACACCAGTTCCAGTCGCCAAGCACTCATAACGACCGTTGAGGAGGAAGAGGACCAGGAAAGTGCCGAACCAGAATCCAGCGGTGAAACGTCGCCTTTACGAAAAATTGAAAACAATATTAGCGCTATACTAAGTCAAGGTCGGGACCAAAAACATTTTACCCCATATATACCTAAAGACTGGAATATTCATAAGGACGAATACTGTGATGACGTATCTAAAGATATATTAGATAACAATTTCCGTTATAGTTCTAGAGAGAGACAAAAAAGACATGATATACAGAAGTCCTCGAGTCATAACGAAATACAGAATCAAAGGTCGATAGAGAGGCGAGATAGGTCTTCGGGGAGAAGGTCTAATAGTATGCACAAGTCCACAAGTGCGAAAGATGTGCCCGTTAGTTTAATGCGACAACCGTCTTCTTCGGATTCGGCGGTGTCAAGTGGAGGTGATTTCCCACTAAATGTTCAGATAGTGGAACATTCGTACAGGCATCATCCTCTGCCTCCTTCGCCTAATTTAGGCCACGATATGGGTCCATTGCCTCAAACACCTGAGTCGCCTAAATTCCCTCCTCTTCCGCCATCTCCGGTACAAGAGGTTGAAGATGAGTACACAGAAATTATGCAACCTACAGAAAAAAGACATTCGAAGAAAGCCGATACATTACCAACACCCACTTTGGAATGTAGAAGAAGGTATGTATCTATGTTACTTAATAATAAGTACATTTTAAGATTTTGTCCTGTCGGTAGGTAGATAGTTTTAGATATAATTGTCTTGCAACCAATCTGGTAAATTATCACACGTGTGATGTTAATTATTTTATTCAAAAGCACGCGCCACTGTATGCAGGATGTGTTAGAAAAGGGATTCTAAAAAAATATGAACATCTTTCGCTACCGGACCAACTAAACCGAAAAAAATGCTGATAACTTTCTATTATGACCTTGATGTTTTGCTATTCGAAGTTCATCCTGTAATAAAAGTTATACATTTTAAGCATACCGTTCGCTGTTTTCTCGAGAACGACTAATGTAAAACTGAATTTTCTACCAAATCTTCATAATTCTGTAAAAATAATTTTGAAACTAAATAAAAAATAATTACGGCGTAACCCATCAATACTATTGAGCAATTCGGGTTGCTCTAGGATCTTGAAATTTGACGAAAAAAGATCTAATAGCAAAAATAAAAGAATAAAGCACAAAATTTTTGATTTAACTTTGACGACCACTTTGATTACCAATATTTCTATAATACAATGCTACTTTTGATACGAGAATTTTACTCGAACTTATCGGTATCTTTTAATTGTTCAGATGATATTTGCAGGGATTATTTTAAGGGGTGCAAGCTTCACTCGACTGTAGGGATGACATCGCCTTAACATACTAGCATAGATTAATCAGGTAATCTGTATAGAAATAAGCATAGACCCAATATAGTCACTTACCTTTATGTGAGGTAGGCCACATCATAGCGGCCAGTTTTGGAAAGTACTTCCACCTCACAAAAGACCGCAACCAAATAACAGCGACGGGGAGTGTCGTTGTGTTCCTATGAGTGACGTGAGATGAGAAACATAACAACAAAATGTTCTTGTATTAGATCCAAAGGTGACAATACGCGTACGTTGCTTCCTATATTGCAAGCGTTCAAAGACTACGGAACCACTTTACGTCAAGTGGGTTGTAATCTTTTACGTCTCCTAATGTTGTAACTAAATCCCTGTCCAAGAGACGACTTATATATTTTTTTCTTCGCAGGCCATCCGAACCCCCGGCTGTTCCACCACATCGCGATACCACGAACAGTCTAAAGACGCGATCCATGGAGACAAGTTACAATAAGAATAGAAGAAATAGTAATTTCAAGTCTGGTTCAACAGACAGAAGAACTTTGCCCACTGGTAAGTACACCTACGACTACGTCTTAAATAATTAGATGCATGGCTACATGTCTTTACTTCTTGATTCGGACATATACATTTGTGTCTGTATGTAAAGCGATATCTGCGCCGATTATGGTCCGATTGGAAAATTCTTCTTTTATTGGGAAGGTCCTAGCAACCGATTAGTCACGTATAAATTTGAAGAAGGTCCAACTTCATTATACTTGGTTTTTTTGATCAAACCTTTATGATACTAGTCAGTCAGTCAGTGTATCTTGCACCCACGGGTAAGTACGGGCCTCGAGCGAGAACTCATTACCTGGGCAGTCTCCAGGAGCGAACCGCTCCCGGGTAATTGGAACCTCGAGAACGCGCGCGTGGAAAGATGGAATAGTCTGACTGACTGAACTGTGGATACTACCGGACGGACGCTTCGGACGAACACAATGTATGTGATAGCACACAGTAGATGACACAACGCAATTGTGATACTATGCAGCCGTGTGTGTTATTGTTATCATGCAAATACCGATACGAATCATTTACTATCTCAAACACGTTATTTTGGCAACTTTGCCGAAAATACATTTGTTCAGTAATGCAATGAAGTGGTCCTATTCTTAAAGCCCCTCGCCTAACTTTGTAGGTATTTCGGCTGTTGTTCGATTTCTATTAGTTGCCATTTGCCTTTGATACAAACCGAAAAAATTCAGCTCTTTTAAAAGTATTATAGTGTTGCTAATTCTTTTTTTGTTTATTATAGAATGAGAGAAAAACTGCTGAAGTTACAGACTTGACATATGGTCAATTTAACGCGTGTAGGTACTTGTACTTTTACAATGAACCTTCAAGAAAGACGCGCATGTTTGCAGGCAAAAGTCGCTCTTTTTATTCGTGAGTTTGTTGAACAGTCTCGCTTAATATGAAGCGGTTATTGTAGGACAAGACTTGCTATACACAACGCATGATCCTATCCTCACTATAACTTACTAGTGACCATACTCACTGGAACACAGTAATCCTCTTTGGCTGCGGTATATGTGAGGTAGAGCCACTTCCTCAGTCGGTCTGCATATTAAATACCGCTGCGCTCTACATTTATTCATAGTTTAGAATTAAAGAATTATACATTAGCATAGTATATTGTAACATAAGTAGCATGGGCAGGTCATTAGGTCATCAAATCTAAGAATGTAAATAAGCGTTTTGTATATATCCATAGAGTCAAAAAAGAATAACTTAGGTATTGCCTACCTCATAAAGAATAATGAAACAGTCAAATGTATTTCTTAGATTTGACGGTTTGTACTTCTCAATTATTTCACATTTATGATCATGTATCCTGCACCTTCAGACATAGGCGCAAGCGGTGCTCGCCGGCGAACCCTCCAACGTCAGAACCGCGAGGCGGCTGCAGCGGGGCGCGGTCCACTTCAGACTTCGGCGAGCCTGCCCGAGACGCCCGTGTTCGCGCGCGGCTGCGACGTGCCGCGCACACCACCCAGAAACTCCACGGGACCTCCGCGCAACAACACCATGAACTCCATGCAGTCGATAGGTTAGACAACGCTTCCTGAGTACCTACACAATTTAGGGTGTTACTAGTTATAGAAAATAGATTCCATTATTAAAATCCTTGGGTATAAATCTTACCAAACTTAAGTACCTATGAAACCAATGACGTAGCCAAATATCCAGTATAAGGGTATAACTAAATCTTCCTATAAACGGATGAAGATTACACTGAAAGTTTTTAGAATAGTGAGAAAAGTTGCCGATGAAAAGTTAATTTCAATTTCGAATACTGATATAGATTTCAATTGAATTTCTGTGTCATATGTTTTCACAAATTGGCAACAGTTAAAAAGTGCCTAACGTGTTTTTAATTAATTTGTTTATAGAAAAACCGCATAAAATCGTTTCTGCATAAACATATACTAGATTGCCTTCTTTCTTTAATTATTAGACGACGTGTTACGGCATGCACATTGTCTCTCTGGTAACCTTACGAACCATCAACAGAGATAAATCGTGAATAGGTTAATTTGATTTCTTTATAAACCTTTGTCACAGCTGCACCCCATGGATCAGAAATCTCAACTTCTAATATGACCATGTATTCTAGGAGATTCCTATTTGAGCTATTCGTTTACTCCTGCCCCGTGACAGACTATTTGACGTGAGAGGGAGCTAATGTATTAATATTGGGACTGTATCCCCAGCTCACAGTAAACCGTAGCCAAATAACAACTCCCTGGAATGTTGTATGTTCCTGAAAACGAGTTTATGAGTGAGTGAGGTTACCTCGCATTGCCTCGGAAAGCCATATTCGATTCAAAAAGGTTCCACTCAGATTCCATATATATTTTTTTCAATTTATTGAGGTAAACAAACAATGACACAGTAAACATTATCAAAAACAACATTGTACAAGAATGAGAGTGACTGTGCCATCAGCACCGTTCACCACAGATTACTATTATTACATTACATTGTTGGATAGCGTGTAGTGGTGTTTATGTGAAGACAGTATAAATACATAAAATAAAACAAAAACGTGCAACATGAAAACTTAATTGTATATACGAGTATGTGCACGTACGCATACTCTCATGCACACGTGCACACACATAAACACATCCATACACGCATCTTATTTCAAGGTGTCAATCACCTGTTTCCTGAAGATGCTGGCACGCGTTGCCGCGATGTCTATAGCGTTAAAGTTAAGATTGTACGTTTTAGTAATCCGATAAAGCGAAGAATGCATACCAGCATTGGTGCGGCATCGAGCTAGGGCAAACAACTGACACGGGTTACGACAATGGGTCCTAATGGGTATTCTATAACACAGTTTGTTAACTAAATGGGTGCAATCATATTTTTTATGGCATAGATCATAGAGTAGCATGACTTCCAGCTGTGTTCGTCTAAATTTAAGCATAAGAAGATTATGTATAATTGTATGAATATGTATAATTATATGCAACTGGTCATAACGTAGACGGTTACGGAAACATTTGAGGTGCATACAGCGCAAGAATTTCTTTTGTACAGATTCCAGGGCATTGTTATATTTGCCATATGCCATTGTTTCTAATTGAGAACGGATCAGGGCTTTATGTAAAGATATGTTGATGGTCTTGTAAACTTTGTACTTGCACGCATTACAAGTCCGTACATTTTGAAAGATTTATTTATAACATTGTCAATGTGTAGATCCAAGTGCAGTCGACTATCCAGTGTAACTCCTAGATCTCTTATTGCTTTAACTGCATCCAACTGCATACCACACAGGGCATAAGCAAAGTTGCTTACATATCTCTTTTTAGTAAATGGAATTACTTTACATTTATTTAAACTGAGACTTAATTTGCTATTAAGACAGTAAGTCGAAAAACGGTCAAGGTCCTGTTGAAATTTGCAGTGATCCTCAAAATTATCTATTGTATGGTAGATTTTCAAATCATCTGCATACAGTAGGAAATTGCAAAATTTAAAACAGTTCTTTACGTCATTGAGCAGTCAGAACCCGTTATATACGTTTTCCCATACATTTCGCGGTCGTATTCGACCACCCGGGTTCCGAAGGGTTAATAAACAGTAAAAACAACAAAGGACCCAAGATTGAGCCTTGCGGCACACCCGATGTAATATGCACAAAATCTGACTCATACCCATTGATTATCACTTTTTGTGTCCGATTAATTACATAAGATCTGAACCACCGCCAAAGGCTACCACGTATTCCATTGAATGCAAGTTTGTCCAGTTGCATTTTATGATCCACTCTGTCGAATGCTTTTCGAAAGTATTTTGAATGAAATCTTTTCAATTCCGATTCGAATATGGTCTTTCGAGGCAATGTGACTGCGCCTATGGACCTCTATATATTCGTGATGAAATCAGTGAGCTACAAATGCATCTGCAAAATTTTGCCAACAATTGAATGGACTAAAACTATCTTATGCCGCCATTTCTAATAGTTAAACTGGCTTAGGTCGTTTATTAAGAATGTTAAAAATGATAAATGTAAGATTTTTATACAACTGTTTTATCTCAAAAGAACATCCAGAAAGTTCATGAACGAATTGTATAAATGAATTGAAAATTGGTCAGGTCGTCAGGTAACAGTCCGTTTTTGAATCTGAGATTAACAGCGTTTTTATCCTCAGTTGCAAGAAACCATTTATGGATAGTACAAACTACATTACATAAAATGGGTATATTATTGAAATATTTCAGTGTCAATTTTTTACACAGGAAGCAGTGCAACCTTGGGTGGCTACGGCCGAGGATCGGTGATGGGTGCTGCTGGAGTGTGCACGGGTGCCGACCTACTGCGGCTCGGCGGCCCACCCAGAGGCTGGTATCCTCGACAGCGACACCGGTACGTTTGTATATTTTTTATATAGATACATTCCGTCAGATTTTAAGCTTTCACTGTAGCTATTACACATAACACGAGGAGTAAAAATTACCTTATTTCAAACTTGCCAAAAGATTGCCTGAAATGAGACATAAACTTAAACGCATCCACGAAACGATGATCAACATCATTTTGGAAATTTCAAAATACCTACATATCGAAATTTCCGATTACATTTTGAATTCCGATTATATAATGAAAACTTCTAACTTGAATTTTCTACAGTAATTATATAATTTTGGGTATACTCGTATTATTGTCAAATTCGCGACAACTCTAATAATAACATGCATTAAAGAAAAATTAATTTATAAATTAGAATTAATAATCTCAAATCTACTTATCGTTACAAGATTATCCGGTTGATTATTTGAATTGTTTGAAGTATTATGAATTAAATTATGAATCATAATTATCGATAAAGGAAAATAAATTAATCAAGTTATCATGATTAATTTCATTTACATATCGTATAACAGATCAATACGCGATCCCCGCCATTATCCATTCAGCTATTTCCGACAGCTTGTGAAATCATCAGTCCGTCTGGGCTTCTAAAAAGAATCTAATCCTTCATCCAGCAGTGGTAGTTACAAATAAATGATAATAGATCAATAAGAGTATATCTGCGAAATATGCTGAAAAAAGATATTCAAAAATTTGTATAATGTTGCGTTAAGACTACTGGCAACACTGGATCCTGCTCAATAAAGAGTAAAAAGCACCAAAACTGGGTTTGCGTTAGTTACTTGCGTACTGTACTTACTTACACACTACACGAAATTCAGAAAGTTTAAACGATTCGCTATCCATTTAATTGTTATTCGTGTACCTAAATAAGTTTCGTAAAACTACAACGTTAATCTCTTTCGTCTTCATTTCATTTTCAATTCGTCACCATCACTAAAATCAACTACATATGTAACTTATGGTTTGTATTTAACGTTAAATATCTCTATATAATTTTACCTACTATTCCACTATTTCTTCTTAACCAACATCATAAAAAGAAGAGGATCTATGTTCATCACGTATAATATTTTGGGTACCATTTAACCAATGTGATAGTTTAGACTGTACTACATTACCGTAGCTTCCGATATATATGGATATATATTTAAATCGCAAACGTGATATTGCGTCACAATCACAACACAAGTAAGACAAACAAATTAAGTTAAGTGTTCGCTCTTGAAGAAGTGGGGGTACTCTTATGGCCGCATGTGTATATTTGATGATTTACTTGAAAGCTATGAAATAAAATCATTTTTTGACGTGATAACGTCTTATAAATCGATGAATGCCGACTACATGCACGAAAAAGTGTCACGTTCCGCCTGACCCGAGCGTGCAAGCGAGAGCGCGGTACAAGCGAGAGAGAGGCACGATCGACCTAAACGTTCGGCTTGTGACGCATCTATTTCTCTTCCACTCCATCGGCCGATGCGTCCGAGTAGAAGAGAGACAGCGCCAGCACACAACTTACACGGAACTGTTTTGTCAACTGTTGAATGTTTTCTTATGACGTTATCACGTAAAATTATCGTCCGTAAACTGACTTTACAGACAACCAATATTTTTATTTAAAAAAAACTTATTATACTTTAATGAAGTGAACGCCTCGTGAAGGCTCATCGTTGTTTAAATTTTTGTAGTCTACTTCTTCATCAACTTTGTCACATAAAACTATTTTGAAATAAAAATTGAATACGAATTGTACTCGTATTCGCATTTTTATTTTAAGATGGAAAGTCTAAATCTATGATCATAAATAACACACAGAAACTAGCTTCTAACGATGTAACTTCTAACTAATGTAAATATTTTAATTTACTTAATTAATATTAGTGATATATTTAATAAAGCATTTGCCCTAGGTATTATACTTTAACAGTTAATCTTAATTTAACATCCGCAACCTCTGCTTGCCGGCAGGCCGGCTTCTATCGAGCACTTGGACAGACTAACTGCAACAAAGGCGACAACTGAGCATCCTACGCCTTGGGAGGGATCTGGATCCCGCAAGCCACTCACGTTGCCACCAAACCTGACGCCAAAGTTCTTCCAGAAATCACCCAGAGAAGCACTCCGCAGGGTCACCAGCTTACTAATACGGAAAGGTAAGCGTACATACATTTTAACACAATAACTTTACACCTTGCTACTCGTAGTATTGACACAGTATAATAACAGTAAGTTAACAGGCGTACTTATGCCTTTTTGGCACAATTACCAACACTTACGTTAGAGCGGTAGTGTCGTCAGTTGTCATTTATAATATAAAGAATTAGAAGTTTGAAAATGCCGATGGTGACTGATTTGACTGAGAATTTCGATTAATATTGTGTAATAGCGCATGTTTGTATAAGTGCGACAATTTGGGATTTACTTCGAATGCATCCTACTTTTATGGAGGTCAATGGCGTCGTACCATATGCCAGTGTAGTCTAAGATCCAAGATAAACAACGTCAATCATAGGCTGTCTATGAATGGATTTATTTATCTCGATCGGCTGTTGTCGATAGATTACAGTCGTTGAGGTAAGACAGTGGTCTTCGGTTTGAAAATAATAGACTTCCACCAATCCGTAAGTATCGTGGAGTATGCTCCAAACCCTTTCTGTCGAAGTGAGACCGGTATCAATTAATTAAATTAAGGTTAATGTGGTACCAATGCTTACTTCCACGATTTGTACGTTAGATTTCTTACTTTAAGTCATTGATTTCAGAACTTTTCCATTACTAGGTAATACTTATTGTGTAAATACAAAGTTCAAGTAAGAGTAATATTTTTTTTAAGAAACGCGCCACCGCAAATCCTCTACAAAATTAAAAGGCAATGTACCCTCATTTCTCTTTACTCCCTGATAACTTATTGACATAAGATACTGATCACTTATTGATGTCAAACATATTCGTTGAGACAGCTCTGATGAACTTTGCTGTAAGTCGGTGAGGAGTCGGGTATACAGCAGATTTCAGGTGATTCAGCAGCATCAGTTCAAGAGCAGTGACAGCCAAGTCGATAAGAAACCAACCTATTGACTAACTGGTCACATCGGTTCGAATCCTGACATCTACCATTTCATTCGTGATTTCGGAACTATGTACATATTTATAATTGTCACTTACTGGGCATTGAAGGAAAACATCGTGAGGTAATCCGTAAATCCTAGAAATTAATTTCGAAAGACGTATGACCTTACCTTAGAAAGTTTCCCTCTGGGTTGTAGAGGTCTGAAGGCAGTCGCTCCATGCAGTTCTTCTCCAATCAGTTTCTTCGCCAAAGCCTTAGGCTTAGGTAGCGAATCCTGTCTCGAACGGAAACGGAAACGAGATAACACTAAGAAGAAGATGTAGCATCAGGTCAAAGTTACAATTTTCTTGAAATATCACAGAAGTAACAAAATACCAAATTTCGAACCGATCTGTAGAAGTTGCTAACATCCATTCATTATCCGATGATTTTCAAACGGCTGAACAGATTTCCTTAAATCATATATGAATACCTATATATACCTTGTCCAGCCATAAGTTATGATAAAAATATGCTCTTATTTTTCATGAAGTAATGTAAATGATTACATTACTTCATAAAAGATAAATGCATATAATAAATGCATTTAAATAAGAAATAAAACTTATATGTACATATTTATGGAAGTCTCAGTAAAAAAAATGATTCTATTCTAAGTAGCCATCTTTGGCTTTGATACAGGCCTTTAATCTGTCTGGCCACGAATCTATGGATTTACGCACTGTTTCCATGGGAAAAGCCACTCCTTGCTCCAGAGATTTCTTAAGAGAAACGATGTCGGCGTGTAATTTAGAGCAGGTCATGCCCTCTAAAACTGTCCATAATTTGTAGTCTAACGGGTTCAGATCTGAGCTAGACGAGGACCAGTCTTCAGCTCTTATAAAGTCCGGACAGGTTTCGAGCCAGGCTTGGGTAGTTCGTGCCTTGTGACCAGGTGCAGAGTCCTGCTGGAAAGTCCACGGTACATTTTTAAAAAGTATATTACTGAGAGCTTTCACAACACTATCCAAGATAGTACCTTGATACACTTTGGCTGAAGTCTTCACTTGATAAGACCCCCCCCTCCCCTTCTTCTTTAGAACTGTGTGCGTATACTTTCTCATTTTGCTTGTTGTAGTGCTCTTCAATCGTAAAAATTTTTTCATCAGTAAATATGATATGTCTGTGCCTTTCAACTGCGTATCGGAACAGATGGCGTTTTGATCGATTCAGTCTCTTCAACTCTAGGGATTGATTTAGGGCATGTCCTATATATCGACGTTAGCGCCGAAACGTCTTGTTTAATTATACGCGGCAGAGTCCTAGCAGGAGTCTCCATTTCTCGCGATAAGATGTTTTGTTTCCTAATAGAGTTTCGGCGAATTTTGGCTTTAGCAGTATTAACGGCCTTTGTAGTTCTAACAGCACGCGGTCGCCCCGATCTTTTATGGTTTTTAACAGAGAAAGTGTTGGTATATCAATCGATAGTACGATATACAACCATACGGCTGATACTAAATTTCTGAAGTGCCTTGTATATGACCGACGGCTCCATACTCACTTTGTGGAAGGCAATCACTGCAATCCTACTTTCTTAATCACCCATATTCCATATAGCAATTTGATAATAAACGCGAATAAAATATGTAAAACGGCGGTAAATCGAAAGAAGTTTTTAACATAATAAAACGCGTTTCAAATTCAAAATAATCAAATGGTAAAGAAAAGAAAAGTTTGTATGTAACAGTATGTATGACCAGACAGCTAGACTACATTCGCACAAAAAAAAACAATATTGGTACATCAGTTAGGGAGCTACGATCCTCAGACAAACATACAGATACACAAAAAATTAGCATAAATATAGCATTATCGTATTTAAAATACATATATAATCAGTTGCCGTGCGTTAGTCTTTCAAAAAGTCGAAGTTGCTCAACTGATTCCATTTCTTTTTTGTATGTTCAACTCAATACCGGGAAGGTTTAGAGAGAAAAATATGCCATCGAAGTTGCGGATATGAGGTAAGTAGTAAATTAAATACGGAGTATTAGCATAAAACTCTGCGTCATTTGAATTAAAAGGGGCATGTGACAACCAATTTATAATACTATTAGTGGCAACAAGATAAATCACCAGAGTCTGTTTGTTTCAACGCGCTAATCTATGGAAATACCAATCGGATTTGATTTGGAAGCTTCGCTTCGCTTCGCAGAAACCGAGGAAAAAGAGAGAGAGTAGAAAAAGCTGTTCTCATGCGATACCAGAGTACTTGCGGACAAAGTCACGTGATGCAGCTAGTTTGTAATAAAGCCGTCGTCGCTCCTCCATAATTAGCAAACAAGAAAGAATCTCTGGTAGAAAAGAAGAACTCATTAGGGCGACATTTATGGTGATAGAATGTCTATTTCAACACCAAAGCTTCGGATTTGATACCGCACATTACATTCATTTGAATGCAGGAACATGTCTGTTTTTATTACTTATTTAGTACCCATAGTTTTACTTGGACTAGACGGCGACTTGCACTTTGTCCAAAAATATTTATTTAATTCGAAACAGACAGACTTGGAAAACACCACCATCTGACAAATAAACCACAGAAAAATGACTAATTCCCTAGAGGATTTCTGCGATAGATCTCAAAAAGCTCCTGAGAATGTGCTGAATTAGCCGATAAGGCGGCAGTGCATGAGCAAAACTCCAAGCACAGCAAATATTTGTAGATTACGATAACCGCATCACCGCAGATGTGCCGTATATTTGAGGTATTAAATCCAACCAACTTGTTATAAAAAATTACAGCAGTAATTTATTAATGATTCTGTCATTTTCACAGTTATAGACATTGGCCTGGCCCATATACTCGTACTAATTAATTGGCCAAAACAAAATACAGGTTAGTCTAGTACACACAAAGGCATGAGTAAACAGGCGAAAAACCACATAAAGTAATGTGGTATCACATTACGTTAGTGGAAAAGTGGTACAATTAGGTACAATACCATTTTACCCAAAACGTTACTCGACGAGTTTGAAGTAATTGAGTAAAATATTCGAAAGGATCCTTCTATTTTAATATTCACTAGAATAACTTGCTACAAGCGCTTGTTGAAAATACCAGAGACGATCAGGGCAGTCATGGCAGCAACGGTGGCGGGTCTTTGACATATAGGAGAGATTACCGTATGCTATTGGGGTTGTCTAAGATATCTCCAAAGCTTAGATCCTAAGATACTCGTAGATCAGACTGATCAAACGCCATTACTCAAGATGTGTCAATTAGAGCCTGAATTACAAATGCAATTTAAACAAAAGGATGCAGAATATTAATTGAATATATCGAGAGATTTAACCCTGTTTATATCAACATTAGGCAATAATGTTTATATCGGGGTGTCCCAGCGTTCTGTCCCTTTTATGCTGCCGACATGCTGGCGTGAAAATATAGAATAGATAAAAAAATATTCAACATGGCATTCTAAATTGAATCGTGTGCAGTATATTTTATTAAATTCGGCTAAAACCAAACGTATCAAATTTAATCTTCCAAATGTAACTTCTGCCAATACAGTCATTGAGAATAATAAATTGGAAGAAAAACAGCTGATATTGAAACAAGTTTTATATTACAAAAGAGTCATTTGGTCTATTTATAATATACCCACGTCCAAGGAATTACTGAGGTATCTATTCAAAGAAGTAAATATCCTGACTGTTACATCTCAGCATGTTTATGAACATAATAAATAATAGGGGTTAAAGTATGAAATTGCCGTTTTATAGTAATAGATACTTTGAATTGACATTAAAACTTCATGGTGTAAGATTTTCGAGTAAAACTTTTTTCACATGATACCTAAAAACGAGTTATAATTTTTCAGTACAAATCGGCAATTTCATACTTCACCTCCTAATATATGCTCGTGAAAAATAAAGTGTTTTCAAAATTCAGTGAATTTTAGACTCAGGAATACGTTGTGTATTTTACATTGGATTGCCAGTAACGGGAGACCTTTTGTTGTAAATAATAATCTATTCTATAATAAATTCCCTGGAACGGTTCTGTCCTTTGTCCGAAAGTATATTAGAAAGGCACATCAAAAATATACTCTGTAATAAACGGCGTGATATAAAGTTGATCAAGATAAGTAAATGATTCAATACATGTAACCACAAAAACCAACTTTAACTTTGCCACTTCATGTCGTTGTTATTGTACCGATATAGTGACCCAATTTTATTTTCGCTTTACATAAGGTGGGTCGTAAGCTTGTATGCCTCCCAACGTTGTATAAATAACCAAAAAATAAAAAAAATATAAGATTTAACTAATGGTTTGAAAAATGATTTACGAGTACATATTTGTGCAAGTTTCTTTCGGCATTTCCTAAATGGTTAATATTTTAAAAAGTGCCGCTGGTAAATTTGGAAAATACTAAATTCAGATTTGGTGGATAAACAATTTTCTTTTAAGAGGGTGCACTAAGCTAAGTGGCGCCCTCATTTTGTTTTTATTAATAACGCTGTATTTAAGACCAATTCCAAAAAAAACGCTCTATAGTGCACTGAAGAACCATATTTACGTTTCTTTTAAACATATCTTGTATTTATTATCTATGACAAGTAACCAAAATTTTAATTATTGCTTATTGTGGCCACTTATAGCAATAATCAAAAGTATGACTAATTCTACATAAATAATAAAAACAGAATATGTCTCAAAAACATAAATATGGTTCTTCAGTGCCCTATAGAGCGTTTTTTATTGGAATTGGTCTTAAATACAGCGTTAAAAAAACTCGTAAAAACAAAATAAGGGCGCCACTTAGCTTAGTGCACCCTCTTAAGATAGAACCTAATTCGGCTCCATATAAATTTAGTAAAGACTACTTATTTTTAAATCAGTTACTAAGATAAACTTTAACAAACCGGTATTCTTAGTGTCTTTCATGACTTCGATTGTCTTGTTCATCAGTTCGTCACCTCAGTGCTAATATTCACTCACTCGCAGAGACATCACAATTCTATAAAAAATGTGTAAAAAGAACTGCAGCCATTTACAGTGGGATTAAAAAAAACAAAGTATCTTCGAAGGCCAAAATCTCACCGTTTCTTTTTTTTCTTTATTATATTTGATGATTAATTTTAGGATCTTCGTAAAATTTTCTAAACGAAGATGTATCCCTAAGGGTTTAAATTGGAAGGGTGGAAAGGGTAGCAGAGGGAGGTTCTTACACGCCATTTTCCTTTAGCACGCCAGGCGCCGATCAATATATGAAATAATTATTAAAACTATTATTGACTTTATAGGTAGTTTGTATATATAGTAGATTTATATATTTTTTTATAAAAAATATATGTTGATATTGATGCCAAATGAACTAATGTGACATGTTTGAGCATTACATTAGTCAACAGGAGCCCTTTCAATAAAAAAATTAAACTCAGACATTAAAGTCTGTATATTAAATCTAATTCACTCGTCATAGACAGGCTCTTCTATCTCGCACTGATCTATGGAAAAAGAGACCTGATGATTGGGGTTCTCGGTATCAAGATCACCTTTTGAAGGAGGTTATAAAGCCGATTTTCGCTGCACTGTGCGGCACGGCGGGCGGCGGCGGCGGCGTAGTGTAACATATTGTTTTACTTCAATTCAGAGGCAATAGATGGCGCTAGTCGGTACTATTGTTGCAGTGAATAAATTATTAAATAATTTTGCTGTTCGTTTAGTTAACGGATAATGTTTAAATTTCCTAATCTTCGTCAGTATTATTATTTATAACTAATAAATTGAATGTAGCTTACGATTAAGACTGGTATATTTCTACACATTTGCAACCGTTAAGCACGTGGGACATCTTAGTCATCGTTTTATAATATGACACATATCCATACAAGAATATTCTATGATAGCAAACATTAATTTATTCATAAATGAACATCGCTGTTTCGGGCTGTGGGCTTCGAATCCTGTTATTATTTCAATAATTTAAATATACCGTCCCATTCGTAGCATGTAACAATAAGGCGTTAACAATCGCTCATGGGGACCTAAAAAGTTCAGCTGCACAATAGTGAATAGCATACAATGGCCGATTCTGTTACCTGCGACATCAGTATGTGCATAATAGTGTGGCACGGCTTGGTGCAGTGATTCACAGATGTCGTGCACTCGGCCTGCATGACTGTCGTCGATGAGTCATACCCACACTGCGACCCAGCCAGCGCCAGGGTACTGTACACCCATACTCGGTGATTAATACTGTCGTGAAAGTACATACGTCGACAAACATAGCGACGCCTCCACCTCGTCATGTAACTCCCAACACTAAATTCATACCTACAACACAGTAGATAAGCAGTAAATCAACTAGTGCAAGGCCTTTTTTTATATAATTACCACCGCTCGCATTATATCACTCTTAGCGCCTAAATCGTAACCAGTTGTTTTATTCGAATGTCCATTATGGTGGTTTGTTTGACGGTAAACTTGTGTAAAGGTAGAATTGTGTAGCGGCGCAAATGTGTCTGAGCAACTTTTCTATACATGTCTTTAAAGGTACCTATCCCACTGCTTTTTCTCTCTACTGTGACTACGATACAGTTAAGATTCTACTACAGGAGAACTCAATAATAATGGGGTGCATAAGTAGCTCTAAAACCTATACCAATTACGCCAACATGTGGTATATCCTAATGATTAGCAAAAGAACTGCTGACGCCAGCTATGTAGTGCACATTGCACATGCATTGTCAGCAGCCATGGCAACGCGCGATCAATACTCCTTGTATTGCGAATCGCCATAAGTTACGGCAAATGCGTCACATGTCCAGACGGAGCATAGAGCTTATTTTCCAACCGACTTAGTATAAAATAAAACCGGAGATGTACGAGTAAAACAAGAGGACTCCGTATGTACATAACACATGATAAATATTAGAAAAAAGGTATGTACATACACATACATCCTACCATTTTTCTATTATATTCTATCTAAGGTCTCTCTTCGTTCCAAATGTCAAAATTCTAGGACAAGGCGAACAACCATGTAGGTTTTAATTGAGTTATAAACTTGGTTTTTTATAGTACTAGATATAAGGCAAATAAATCTTAGTATGTACTTAATATAAAATACAGTTTGACACTTGAGACAGTTTGCACCGTTTGCTTAATCAAATTTTGCCTTTCAAAGTACTGAGCATTAAAAAACAAGCCGCCATTTCTCAACTCGTTATATACTCCTATCTACTTCAAATAACATTTAGCTAGACCAATACACGTGCGTCACAACCTAATTTTATTATCAAGTCTCTTATTTTCACCAAATATCGCTGCAACGGAAATGGACAGAAAATGAGTACGATGCACATTCCCATGTGACGATCACGTTTCATATCCGACGTCATCATATCGACGAGACTATTAAAAATATAAACCGGTGATGCAAATAAATAGTGTTGGCGAATAAACTGTTAGTTACAAAGAATGGTCTGGTTGAACCGGTCGCTTCCAAAGATGGCGACCGGTCAGGCTTTGAGGCCAAGAACGTACCCGGCACAGCGACCGAACCGCCCTACATACGATCAAATGGCCTTTTGCTTTATTTTGCCCAAACTTGAATAGATTTTTTCAATAACTTCACCTGACATGTAGAACAAGGTGCGTTCAATAAATGTTCGGTATTAGTTTCAAAGGAATATTATAAATCCGTTTTTAGGAATAATGCGTACCTTTTACTAAGTCTTGGTTGCTTTCTGTCTGTCCGTCAGTCATGGGCTATATCTTTTGAACTGTAATAGGTAGATACTTGAGCGACTCGCTTTTTTTTTATTTAACATCGGGAGACGTACAAGCATACGACCCACCTGATGTACAGTGGTTACCGTAGTCTATTAACGCTTGCAACACACTAAGTATCACTCGCGCGATGCCACCTCTACTGCTACTCATACAGGTACTTTATAGAAGCTTATTGGTGCCTCACTCACGCGCAGGAACACAACAACACACCAGGGAGTTGTTATTTGGCTGCGGTTTCCTGTGAGGTGAAGGTACTTTTCCCAGTCGGGCTGCTACCCAAACTCTCTTTAAAACGCCCAGACCAAGACAAAAATACATGTTCATGCACACATTTGCTTGTTCTGTGTTGGAATCGAATCCACGAGCGTTGGTGTTATAGTAGCGTTACCAACCACTGCGATACCGAGCTCGTAATATGGTATAAAATATGTAATATAAAAGTTAATACAAAAGTTAGTACTTTTTTATACAACGTCGGAAAGCATACGGCCGACCTGATGTAAATCGGATACCGTAGCCTATGAACGCTTATAATACATTAAGTATCACTAGCGCGATACCTTCTCTGCTGCTAACACAGCTCCTTAGGAGCTTACTGGTGACCTCATTCACACGCAGAAACACAAAAACCCTCTTAGGGAGTTGTTATTTGGCTGCGGTTTTCTGCGAGGTGGAGGTACCTCTCCAGACACTTTAATGCGCCTCCTCTCTTAAAAATATTTTGGGTAGGTAGGTACATATATTGAAAGTAGAACGTTCTACAGCATTATAAATAAAGTTGGAACGCAGCCAACTTACGATCCTAAAAATTCTTTGATAATTAAATGCAGTTTGTAGTAACATGAATAAAGTACCGACCTATTGACCAACTGGTTCCTGGTCCCAATCCTGGCGTGAAACCAATCAATTAGTGTTTTTTATCGTTCCGTACCTTAAAAGGAAAAACGCTTATAGGATCACTTTGTTGTCCGTCTGTCTGTCTCTCTGTCAATACCCTTTTCTCAGGTACGGATGGAGCTATCAAGCTGAAATTAATATCAAATACTTAGGTCTGTAATCCCTTAGAACAGTGAAAAATTCAAACTTCTAAGTCAACGCAATCAAAAGATACGGTTGTTTATGCCTCGTTTATGCGCATATTTTGACACTCGCAAGGGAATCAGAACCTATAGGGTACTTCCCGTTGACTAGGGTCAACTAGGGAATCTTGAAATTCGGTAAGAAACAATGTCATGTAGCACAAGTAAAGCAAAAAATCCGAAAACCGTAAATTTGTAGTTCATAGTGTAGTAATCACAAATAAAAAACTTTTTTTGCGACAATAATTTTCCAAAATTTTGTTTTACGAAACGCGCGAGTCTTATTCGCACTTGAGGGTTATTTTTTTAATTTATACATATTTGTAATTATCATTTGCTAAACGATGAAGGAAAACACCGTAAACCGCACGTTAAAGAAATAATATTTCGAAAGATCTAACCTAAGAAAAGTTGTGCTTTCCCTCTGGGTTGTGTAGGTCTGACGGCTTGTGGGGGTCGCTCCATATAAAAATCTGTATTTGCGCCAAAACGTTAGCCTTAGATAGCGGATCCAGCCAATCCTTATGGATTAGGAAACAGGATAACACTACGAAGAAGAAGATATTTAAAGAAGAACGTCATTTTATTTTATTTACGATTCTAAAAACTGTCTGATAGTTCAATGCAGTTGATGCAGCGACTCGCATTTACGTGTATTGAATATAACTTTAGACCTAAAGTTCATTGTAATTATGATCGTAAAAATAGCTAATGAACTATGCAACTATAATTATTAACGTAACATTCAGATCTTAAAACCACAACAAACTCGGTTCGCCGGTGGTTAAATAACTCCACTACTCAACACGGTCCGATCTGAATTATATTTCGTCATAATTTATTAATTACTTACGAATACCAATAAAATATTACTTAACATTTGTTGCCACATATGAGCTGCAAAATAACGTTTTAATTAAATCTTTAGAGCTCTTATTCGAAGTGTGAGGAACTATCAAAATATTTTTATATTTACATAAATAAACTTCTTAGCGGGGAATTATTCTGGTATTTTGAACGAGTTCATAAGAAGTCATGTACAAAAAATAATAATAGTGCGTTTCAAAGAACACGCAAACGTTGCTCTAACAGATTCTTTGAAGTATATACAAGATTCTGTTAGAGTAACCATAGAAAAAAATGATACAAAGTAAGTAGCAACATTTACCTCGTGTAAGCAACTAATTACGTAGCTAATATTTATTTAAATTATGAAAAAAAAAACTTCAGGCTGGGGTAACGATACTCCAGCCGAAACGGTTTTTGTGAAATGGTTAAAAACAGTCAGCACAATTTTTAAAAATTACATAATAATTACAGAATATGGAAACTAATTAACTGTCAAACTCAAATGACTATATTCGACATTATTTTGGTGGAGTAAGGCACACATAGTAGGTATCTACTTTACCATAAGTTAAAATTTCGCTATGTAGTGTTTGATATGTAATAATATCGTGATATAGAGCGACGCCGAACGTGCTATCGGTTTGATAATTCGCTGTAATCATCAGACTACACATCTTGATCAACCTTATCTTGACCGATATGCTTGCAATATATTTCGTCGACCACTTTCATAAGTACAGGAAAAATTTGACCGGTTTATCAAGGCAACGCCAACGCCGATGATAAAAATTATTACTTTTACGTTTTTTAACGTAACATATTTTAGTAATGCACGAGTGACGCAACTTTCCATAGGCTACGGTAATCATTAGACTGGTTGTCCTTGTTTATCACCTTAATGTATAAAAAATAATGCTGTTAAACATAGCAAATTATTCAAAAGATAAATTCTACATGCATTTGTGTGTGAATTTCATAAATTTTCGTAAAAATTAATATGTTTCAAAATGCATCTGCAGTATTTATTCCCTATCTTTTTTATACAAAATCGAGATGCAAACAAGCATATGGCCTACTAAATCTGAGTTACTAGTTGCCTAAGATTGCTAGCAATACATAGAGAATCTTTCGCGCGGTGCCACTCTCGTTGCTAACACGCCTAGGTACTACTGAGGAACTTACTGGTAACCGCACACACTTGCAGAAACGCCCAGAGAATTGTCGTTTGACGGTTTGCGTTCATGTCGTGCGTTTAGAAGTTATTTATGTAAATAGAAAAATATTTTGGTAGGTACTTCGAATAAGCGCTGTAAAGACTTTATTGAAACGTTATTTTGCAGCTTATAAATGGTCTTAAATGTTAGAAAAGTTTTATTTGTATCCTTATATATATATGTGTGTAAGGAATTAACAAATTATGATGAAATTTAATTCAGATCGGGCTGTGTTGAGTAGTTGACTTATTTAACCACCGACAACCCACATGTGTATCTAATATATTGTTGAATATATAACAACAGTATATGAATGTATAATGATATTCTTAAATTGCTTAGCACTATTTAAATCCCTGCCAAATCACCTCGTATTAAGGGTTCCTTTTTCTCTTTTTGTGCAACTCTAAAAACCATCATTTAATGTAGTTTTCGTACCTGGTACAATACCCCATGAGGTGGCAACAACGTTCCCATCGTGCCTTGCTGTTGTGCCGCGGCGCGCATGCAAATGCCTGTACATCCGTCTCCATCCTAATCATACATCCGGTCGACGTCATCCTTGTAGGATAAATAGATTCTTGGAAGCTTAATAACGCCCTACAATAAACTGAATTGTTGCTGAGTAGAAATCACGACATTCTCTAATCAGCTATTTAAAGACTACACTTTTTTTTATACAACGTCGGGAGGCCTACGACCCACCTGATATAAAGCGGTAACCGTAGCTTGCAATACTTTAAGTATTACTCGCGCAATGCCACCTCTGCTGTTAACACATCAACTCCTTAGATGCTTACTGGTTACCTCACTCACAATGTATGTGTCTACTGATTCGATTGTAAATTGCCCACAACCTTTTAAGCCGAAGATAACATCACCAGTATATAGCCCCGCTAACTGGAATTTGTTAAAGAGAGGCAGGACAATAATGATGTCAGGGCAGCCCATCTAGAAATACCTCCAGCTTTTTGATGACCCCTATTAAAAAACAATACCTAGAGAGATACAGTATTGCCAGTGAGCAAATTAAATCTTGGGATGGCGAACTGACCACGCAAAAGTGATAGCCCTTATTTTGCAAGCGTTTATAGACTAGTAGCTTTATATCAAGCGGGACATTTTTTTTTAATACCACCGACATCGTATGGAACCCAAAATATAGTCAGTATAAATTATTTTCAGTATGGTATTATTTGTGTATTCTGCAGTGCTACAATGTACACCGCACTTTGTTACATGTAAGTTACGCAGACTGAATTAGAAAATCTCCAAATTATTTTTTAGGTTAATATTAACATCCACCATTTACTACGTCGGAACGTAACCATCTATGTCATGTCATCCATCACCATCCTCATAGGTTATCCATAGGTTAATTCAAAAAACGCTGTGGTATTAATTGAACGTGATCAAATTGATCGTGTTTTGTCAGACAGTGATGTCGGAACCCCCAGGCACCGGCGAGCGTGCATGAAAAGAGCTATAAATGTTAAAGAAGTAAATGAGATGTATAAGAATCCAGTGATTTGGCGCCCACAAGGAACTAGACGTGAATATTAAAAAGGCATGCAAAGATTTTTACAGTGTCGTCAACACACGATGACGCCCCTGATGTTGTAAGTGTCCAAAAAAAATTGAAACCAAAGATTCAAACATTGGTTCCTAAATTATCACGAAAACTTCTGCATATAACAACACCGTACTGTGATCGTACTAATTTGAAGTACAAGCTACGTTCAAAATTCCATAAGCAGCTAATAATTTATCAGATGGATGAGTAATCGTTAACATTTATTACTTGCGTCATTTAATACCTACCTTGACAGTACTCGTTACCTACGCTGTTTTTCTTTGTGCGATTGGAGGATTGTTGGTTGAATGTCAATTGTCCAACGCCCTCGTCGCATTTTGCCTTAACCTTGAAGACCCACGTGCTTTGGGAGCTTTAACTACGTACTTCTAATGTATCGACTAATTCTAATGGATCGACTAATTCTAATGGATCGACTTTTATCTACGTACCTATAACTTCGAGTCCCTTGCGGGGTTGGCGGAGAGAGCCGAGCGCTACTCGCTTCTTTAATATACATAGCTTTTTTTAAACACGCTCGCTCAAACACAGGATAACTAATAGTACTAGCGTAGCTCAAGTTCCTGGAACCCCATATCTTCTGATAACATACGTGCTACTTGATCAGTGTAGGTGATTCTAAGTCTTCTTACATCCTTCTACTTTCGCTTGTGAAATTGACTTTTACTTGTGAATGTCTAGTTAAAATATACTTACTTAGAAATGCAAGTACTGAGTATTTGCTTCTTTCACTCGTTATTTACCTGCAGAGAATTGTAAACGGAGCTATTTCTCATAAATGTCGATGGGCCCTGCCTAAAAGTTAGTTCTTTTATAAATAACTAACTTTTACCGGCGGCTTCGCTCGCATTGATAAAAAAAATATATATTTTTTTAATAAAAAGTATCCTATTTTAATTCTGATACCTCCAAGAATATGTGTACAAAGTTTCATAATGATCGGTTCAGTAGTTTTCGCGTGAAAGCGTAACAAACAAACGGACATTCACGTTTATAATATTAGTAGGATTACATTTGAATTAAATATTCTCCAAGTATGAATAGCTCGAATTCTGGCGTTGGCATGTACCACTAAATTCGTTTTTTTTCGTATTTATGTACATATTCGTAACTATCACTTGCTGGGCCGTGAAGGAAAACATCGTGGGGAAGCCCGCACGTCCAAGACATTATATTTCAAAACACGTGTGACCTAGCCTTAAAAAGGTATGATTTTCCCTGTTAGTTGTACAGGTCTAATGGCAATCGTTCTATGTAAAAATGGGCATTTTCGCCAAATCCTTAAGCTTGGGTAGCGGTCCCCGCCAATCCTAATGGATTAGGATACGGGATAATGCTAGGAAGAAAATTAACTAAATATAAGTGAAAAATTAAGATCTATGAACGTTAATTTATCTCCACCCTACAAGGGACTTGGTATGAATATATAAATAGATAGCTTCACCAAGTCTGTAAGTATATATGTATGTTATAGTTAAACATAAATTATGTTCGCGCGTAAATATCCGATAGGGAACCCCAATTCTTATCCTGGATCTTATTTACAAAAATCAAAACTTGTTTCTTCGTAGTTTATTCGCTGGCATACCGTTTATCCCAGTAGACAACACTGTCAAAAAAGAAAATGTTGAATTATATGTGTATATCAAATACTAAAACAGTGCGTACCATCGAGGCTGATATAAAATATACTTTTATACATTATTATACAATAATATTTCACTTTGAATTCAATAATATGTCTTCATGTCAACATATGTGTTGTCGACCTTTACGTACATGTAGTTAGTGAACTAAAAGCTTCAGAGTCCTTTTATGGATGTGAGTTTGTATACCATATGGCATAGTACAATCAACGAGAAAAGCTATACACATTTATAAAATATATACTTATATATATTTTATAAATATGTATATTTATAGAGAAAAATCCAGAAAAAATACTTAAGTCTTTACAAAACTTAAATACAAAACCAAATTTCATCAAGATTCAATTATTACCTTAGCTGCAATTCTTGACAACGGACAGACAAACATACCTACAGAAATTATTATTATCAAGTTTCTAGGAATCTATAAAGGCTAGATAGATAAATTAAATTCAACGAACAACCTGTTTATTGAATCTTATCTATCTATCTAGCCTTAACTTAGATAGATATATATACTTAGATATAAGCCAAATTACATCAAGTTTAAATCATAACTTTAGCTGGAATCCTTGATAGCGGGCAGACAAAGAAAAAAGACATAATAAGTATTTACAAAACTTAGATATAAGCCAAATTTCATCAAGATTCAATTATTACTTTAGCTGGAATCCCTGACAACGGACAGATAAACATACGTACAGATATTATTTTTATCGAGTTTTTGGATTCTATTAAGACTAGATAGACAGATAAGATTCAATGAACACGTTTTCATTAAAATCTTGAAGTCGAAAAAATGATGCGACGCGGATCTAAATGACTCGAAAGTAAATGACATTTTAAATTCAACCATCTAATAAATGTTATAAATATGAAAGCTTGTGACTATGTCTGACTATTCGTGATAATAAATTCCAACAGAACATAAATTGATGACTTTCAGCACACAAATAGAACATTTACTCCGTTAAAACATAAGTCTTTTTTTTCTTGTAAGCGAAATAGGAGCCCATATCGCTGCGGTAACTGACAAAAGACTTCAGTGTCCTGTCAGTTGACGCTGCCATGCTGGCCCGCAAGGTGCTTCTTCACGCTTCTTTTGAAGGATCCCATATTGTAGGGAGGAGGAAACATATGTGCCGGCAAGATTCCACTTTTTAATAGTACGACAGGTATAAGAATTGCCGTACTTTTTAGTACGGGAAGAAATGTTCTCAACTGTAGAATAATGATATCGCTAGCCAGCACGTGTGGTTTTATGACGGAAAGGAGATGGTGGTATAAGAGAAAACGGTTCTTTAGAGCACTCACCATGGTAAAGGCGGTAAAATACGCATAGCGTGCCAATGTCCCTACGAAGTTGAACAGATTCTAGGTTTTTGGTGACCTCTTCGTGGTCGATTATGCGGATACGATGTCGCTGCAACCTATCGAGAGACTCGAGAAGATATTGTGCGGAACCGTCATAGAGATGCAAGCAATACTCCACGCAGGGCCGAACTGAGTCTTGAGAGCAGACAAAGCTCGTCCGGTGTGAAGCACCGGCGCACCATGTTCAGGTTATTTGAAGCTGTTGAGATGCGGATCTCGATGTAGTTACGTTGGTTTAGAGTGCAGCGAATATCCATGCCTAGCATATTCAGGCCATCTCGCTTACTGAGGGAAGCGCCCTGAAGTCGAGTGGGAAGAAATGGGGACATTTTTGTTGTAAACGCGCACACCTGAGTTTTCTTGGCTTTAAATTGAACCAGGTTATTGGAACCCCATTTACTAATGACATCCAAAACCAAATTCAGCTCAGCGACAAGACTCTCATGCTTCTCATCCTTTTCTGTCCGATCAGCCGAAATATCGCCCATGGACCGTACTGTCATCTGCATAGCAATGAATACTACCAAGTGCCAGCATGTCATTGATATGAAGAAGAAAAAGGGTGGGCGACAGAACGGAGCCCTGTGGGACACCGGCATTCACTGACATAAACTGTCCATCCATTTGCAAAGACGCAGATTCTACGCTCATGCAGGAAACCAGCAATCCAATTACAAAGCTGGAGGGGCAGACCGTATGCCGGATATTTGGAGAGAAGTGATTGGGGCAGGCCCGATCAAATGCATTGGCAATATCTAGGCTAACTGCCATGGATTTGCTATGTTTATCGATTGCCTCCCCCCAGAGTTGCGTCACATACGCTAGAAGATCACCCGTTGATCGTATCGTTTCGGTCTAAAACTATACTGACTATTATTAATTAGGGAGTGATCTTCTAGGTAGCGGATCAATTGATTGTTAAGGATCCGTTCCATGACTTTGCACAACACTGAAGTTACGGCAACAGAACGGTAATTTGTGGGTGTTGATGAGTCTAAACGGTCTCCCTTTTTGGGGACTGGCTGCACATTGGCCTCTCTCTAAGCCTCCGGAATACAACCGGTCGAGTACGAGAGACGAAATAGGCGCGTCAACACCGGACACAACTCCGCTGCACATTTTTTCAAAATAATCGCTGGGATACGATAAAACAATCGTCAGCTCAGTGCTTCTGACAACGGATAGACAGAATCCACCACTGTTCCCGCGATATCGCGTCAACAATCCCCCGAGCACTGGTACACCAGCTGATCCCGAATCGCGACTTACTCATATCATAGGTACGCCACTTCATGAGTGTTTCGCCGTGTGTATGGTGGTAGCCAACCAGGTGGGTATTTACCCTACCATCGGTTGAGAACCTGGAACCTCAGGAAATCCCTTAGTCGCCTCTTTCAACTCCCACGAAGAGAGGGGGTGGTGATTATTAGTATTCTTTCTCGGTCACCACACGGATTAAAAGTCATTTTTAACTTTTAAACATTTAATTTTAACACTCTTAAATATTTAATTTGCATTTCCATGATTTACATGGAAATGCAAATTCTATCACCAACAAATTTGGTGTATATAATATCATTTTTCGAATACGCATAAATACGATATGATACGATTGGAAATACGATTTGTATGCACATTATAAGTATATTTTGGCTTTTGATATTCTCGTAACAAATAATCATTGATTGAATATATAAAGAGGATATAGAAAGTTGTCTTTCGCTCGTCTTATTTGTAAGTATAAACTAATATTACTACTACTACCAAATCTTCACGTCAGGTTCCTTTTGAGGTAGGCAGAGCACCACAATACGCGGCTGTTACACGTTTCGCTCGTTTCTTTATTATTTGTAGCTCTTTTCAGGCACGCTCGCCGATTCCTAGGGCTCGTAGATTGGCCGTTTCCTACCTTCTAATAAAACTTGACCAATTTGATCGTGGTAGGTGAGTTCTGCCCGTCCTCGACTTCTACGTCCTTCCACATTCACATTGTATATCTGATTTGTAATTCTTTCGACCTGTATTCTTTCTACATGCCCGAACCAACGTAGCACGCGTTCGCACTCTATTTCAGACCAACTCTCTTTCTTACGTCATCGTTAGGAACGGTCTTAATTATAAATATTTTTTTTTAAATTGCATTACAGTTATTGTGCTTGATTCTACTAAGTTTAACCTTAGTATTATCCTTTCGTATCACACGCTCGACCACGACCTCGTGGTAACACAATATGGAGTGGCGCCACGCTCGACTTATGGCAGAATCGCTGGATTACGACAGCTCACAATGTGTTGTTATAAATAAATCGTATCTGTCGCCATTGGTGCAGTTAAACATAATGACTTCATAAATCATGATTCACAATTGTACACCACGTATACTTCAAACATATTTGAAAATATTGAATTATTCGCTGGTGCAGGCCTCTCTGGTTTTATTCGGACTCAATTTATGTACCTAGACTATGACACGCTTTGTCTCTCTCAACTATTTCTGTGCAAAAATCGTTGATAAGTGGTGATGTACCTACCAAAATGAAATTAATACAATCATAAATGATTAAATAATGGTATAAAAAAATGTAAAGAATATTTTTAAAACTCCTATCACACCTACGCACATCAAGAATTGCCGGACCGATTTCGTTAATTCAGTATAGAATAAACATAATATGTTGGCTAGTGTTAACCTTTAATTAAAAATGTAAATATTAATCTAATCTAGTTATAATCGCGCAAGCGGAATGGTCTGGTTAAACTAACATAGGCCCTTGACTACATATAAGTTTTTTATTATATGTTCGCCTATAAATAATAATATTCTAACTTAACTTGCTTTGTTAAAGAATAATACAGTATTTATGATTTTAAATAACAATCTCTAACATTATAAAGTAATTGGTTTTAACGCGGCATGTGTCCTATTACCACTTAATGCACTCTCCTTAGCGTTCAGAGATAAAAATAGCCACATAGTAAGCAATTACTTTTTAATATACCTACGCTTAATGTAGATTTATAGATACAAGATCTTGTCCATCAACTTGTTCCTACCATTTTTCCTTAAGTTTGCGGACCTTCAGTTTATTATTTTATAAAATCGTAATAAATACACAACTAGCGCGCTGAATATAAGGTTGAACAGATATCTGCAGATCGAGGTCTCGAGTTCGATCCCAGATAAATTACTATATTGCGGGTCACCTTGTGGTGGTTGCGTAACTAGTAAATACCACACTACTGACACTCAAGAAAATTAAACAATGTTCTTTTCGGTTCGGGTCCAATCCCCGTCTTCTCATCAGTTGGATTGAATCCAACTGATGAGAAGACGGGGATTGGAGTGGTAGCCTAAGAAAGCTGGCAGGACTCTTATTACTTTCGTTGACACCTTAATTGGCCCTCCAGAGAGTCGTTACAGCTAAACGCTCCAGAAGTGGAAGTGTTAAGGAGGCATAATCCAGCGAGTTTGGTGAAAGCGCAGCACACCTGTCGACGCCCCTCGAGTCATTGCCGCTGGCCGACTTTTTCTGGTATCCACTGATTGGCAAACCACTGTCTGCCGGAAGTATCAATCAGAAGTGGTAGTTATGACCGGCGTCCGTCCGTCCCTCTTCTCTAATAGACCAAAACTAATAATCCCAAGCCATGCAATTACCAACACATTTCGCAATTATCCTAGTACCTGCTGAAACCTGTGCATGGGTATATTATTCCATGGATATCTCCTGGAAACGCTCGCAGCGGGTGTACACCCTGAACTTCTAAGTACCTACTACATTACGTCATTCTTCTCGAAGGGGATCTACGAGTTGGATACAAAGTAATTGTATATATTTATGATATTGAATAAATGAAAAATGTTAAAATCTGTTAAAATACACATGGTTACGGAACTATTCAAGAGTACCAAATGTATTTTGAAAATAACTAATCTTAGATTTATAAAAATAGTTAAACATATGCTTATAAATCTGAAATAAGTATTTCTTTGCAATATCTACTGCCTATAATCTTTTTTGATCCAGAATTCTGAACACGTGAGACCTATAGCATATGGCCAGACAGAGCTCTCTGTATTTACTAAAATGTGCAAATGGTTATGTACTTACTTAAAAGCTTACGTACGCGTCATGAACCTCGGCAAGCGTACGACCATCACCTACATACCACGTACCACCTGTTTATACATAGTGTAGTCTGGGCTGCATGCATGTCCAATCAGTTTGAAACTATAGCTATAGGTATAAACACTTCATTCTACAGAAGGTAGTTACTGACTAAATGAGTACTTTTGTTAATACGTTACTAATAGTTTGAAATCGCTTATGTATAACAATTCTATGGATACATGTAATTATACCTTATCATCACATTCTGCTCTAACCGACACAAGTATTAACAAGTATAAAATAGTGTAAAAATTCATTTATCAATATTGGTACGGAACACCGAGTCCTCAATGCCAGACTAAGACTCAACATTTTTTTTTACTTTTATGTGTTATATATTTTATATTAGTATATGTGCCCTTTACCACTTTTATGCGTATCAGTAGCTGCCACACCAGCTGCTAATGCAGTAACTTCTCGGCTGTTTCCTGGTGACCTCACCCACTCGTATACATGTAATGAAATCATGCTATTGTTTTCCATGACAAAAATAAATTGTCGTTCAAATGAAACCACATATAGATAATTTTCATTATTTTCCTTAATAATAGTATAATAGTATATACTAAGCAACAATAATTATTAATAAATATGTTACTAAAATAGTGAGAATTCGTGTGTGACTTCATTATGAATTGTAAAATGATTACCCGAACCGATACCCAAAAGTGATGAGTCAATCCATCGTCCGTCAGTCCGTCTTGATCGTTACGGATTTTCAGTAATCTTTTAGGGATGGTAGAATGATAAAAAAAATATGATAATAATACTTAGTATTAATAGTAGTAGTTATTGCTTAAGCACGAGTAGTAACCAATTGCTGTAGAAATATCGTTTGAAGTCAGAGCAAAATATTGTTAACAAAACATACGATTGTCTCAATTACCCATCCATTAGATGACGGCAGATGAAGCTCCCTATACGTTACGATGGAAATTGATTAATTATACACCTTTAAAACAAAGCAACTTAGCAAAGTAGTCAGTAAAAATGACATGTGCACGTGGTGCAGCTTGTAGGAGGCGATCTGGCGAAAAAGAAGTAGAGCACTGTGATACTGGAGTATTACGAATTACTTTAAATATTAGGTATGCTTTGAATAATACAATAAGCTCTCGTGAAGACGGAAGCTGGGCTGCTTACTAGGGATATGCCTCGTATATATCGGTGTCAAATAACAATTTCCAGGAGGGTTGCTGTCTTCCTACATAACTTCTAAATTGGTATCCAGCTATAATTCTTACATAGTATTATTTACATTACAACTTAGTTAAAACATACATAATCCCGTTTTATTCTGTTCTCTAAACCATTAAGATTGGCAGAGTTCGCACCTAAACCTTGGCAAAGATACTGGTTTTGACATGGAGCAACTGCCGTCAGACCTCCGAACCCCAGAGGGAAAACCAGGTCTGTTTTGGATTTGGTTCACACGTCTTTCGAAATATAATTTCTTAGACATGCGTGTTTCACGAGGTTTTCTTTCAAATTCGAGTGATAATCACATATCTATCTATAACTTCACGCCAATTCCGTAGAGGGGTAGCAAAGAGAACAGAGTCCTTACACACCTCACTCGCTTCTTTAACATTCATAGCTCTTCTCATGCACGCACGCCGGTCTCTAGGCATCACGTTCTCATAAAACGCGATTAATTTGGTCATGGTAGGTAAGTCTTGGCCTTCCCCGGATCCTACATCCCTTCGCGTTGTATATCTGTTTCATAATTATTTCTTCCTGCATTCTGTCTACATGTCCGAAGCAGTGGAGCGTGTCTCTTCTTATTTTAACACCGATAATAATTACAAAAATTTACGCAAATCCGAAAACACGTACTTAGTGGCACATGTCCACACCAGGACTCTAATAAAGGAGCAGTCTGTTCATAGGTTAGCTAGGTTATTGTTGCTCATTTTAAAATACATTAGTAATAAATCAATATTATTCTTCTTAAGCGTCTGTTATTCTTAAGTATTAATGACCGATGGCACATGATAGCCGATCGGCTCTTCGCAATAACAAGACCATTGGCTGCTAAATATCACGTCATATCTAATTTAGCACTAAGCAAAAAAAAAATATGTTAAAACAACATTACGTAGTTCTCATTGTAAAACATAGTCACATTTTTTAAGATTTCGCACCTCAAGTGGGTAAATTGGACTCTTATCATCATCATTATCTTTCAGCGCTCGTATTTCTCGATTCCTGGACATGGGCTTCCCTTCTAGAGAGCTACTTGCCTCGATTCTAAGCCACCTGCATCCATCGACTACCTATAATTTTTTTCATGTCGTCGTTCCATCTAGTGGGGGGAGAGGGGTCGTCTTATGCTGTCCGCTACTTAAGCCTAAGGGTTTTGCGAAGATACTGATTTTTATACGTCGTGTCGTCAAACCTCCACAACCCAGAAGGAAAACCCGACCTTTCTTAGATTAGGTCAAACATCTTTCGAAAAAAATATACTTTCTTGGACGTGCGGGTTTTACCATGTTTTCCTTCACCGCCGAGCGAGTGACAATTACAAATGTGTACGTAAAAACATGAATTTAACTGTATGCCAGGAAACGAGCTAGTTTGTCGTGTTAAAAAAAAATTTAAGAGCAGTGATAACCCTATGGATGAAGAAATAGGCCGTATCTTTATCTATAGGGTTATCACAGCTCTTAAAATTAAAAAAAAGTTAAAATTACAGTTACCGAAATTAATAAAAAAAAACCCTTTCATGAGTTCTATACATTACTTATCTAAATTATATCAAAATTATGTCGTGCAATATTTTTGAATTATATATTTTATAACCGCGGTACCAATAACAAAGTGAAACATTACAATAATAACGCGTATCTTTACATTCCCTTTTGCCTGTCCTCTTTTTAGTCATATCAGCGAAAACTTTGCACTAAAAATCAATTGCGTATTCGCAACTCTCACACGCGACTACAAATCGTCTACTGTAGACTGTATAGTGCCCAAATAGCGACTATTTCTATGTCTGTATGCTTTAATAGTATTTAAATGGTTATTTTGATAGCGGAACACGTCTTAAGATACCTGGTTTTCATAAAAACAACGTGAATGCGCCACGTCAATACATGATTAGCGAGTTCCATTAAAATCATTATAACATGGTGATGACGTGATTTGCTGGGAAAGTACGAGTATTAAGGAACCAGCTACGTACAAGCTTCTATGAACCCTTGATGCCCGAATCAAACTCGCACTTGTCTGGAATTTCTACAATTGGAATATTCTCCAATTATCGCTTAAATGTCCCTGTTAATCAGCCTGTTATGGCAACCCTAATCTACAGGCACCCTTACAGCTCTATCGTTTTCAAATACGATGAACACACACAAAATACGAATTTGTCAAAAATATCCCGACTTTTACACGACAAAAAAGGAAATTGCCAATTTTCGCACTAGATACCCCAACAAATTACTCGGGCCCTCTCATAGGACTACCTGTTTTTCAAGAAATAGCTTTAATATGTCTATAAAGTTGTATAACTTAATACCAGACAGTATAAAGACACTACCTTTCAATACTTTTAAAAAGACGCTATACAGCATTTTATCACAGGAATGTGTATATAGTATTGAAGAATTTATAAAAATCGAATATTAAATAATGTTATTTTGTTGGATAGAGTCGATGATTTAAGATTTCTGTGTGTTGTTTTATTTTATTATTCATTGACTTCTATATTAGACTTATTTTATTGACATATATGATTAATGATAAAATGTAATTATTTTTTGTAATTTTGTATTATTGACATTTCAAAATGATATATCTATGGTGACTTTATAATTTCATTCTAATAACTATTAAATCTATATTTTTTCTATTAATTGTATAATATATTAATTATTAAACGAAAAATGTAATATTTGCATGCTATTCTATAGCAGATAAAGCGAAAAAAAGTACTGTAAGATCCTTGTGTACCTTTATCTAAGCAAATTATTTTTATGATGATTGGCCAAATAGTGTTCTGTGTTCGAATAAAGGTATATGTATGACATTGTCGTCACTTATACAATCGCTGACATTTGCGATGTTTTAATCAGTTGGTGTATGATCCATCTACCTTATAACAGGTCATTGCTCATACACTTAGTGAGATATGCTTCTTTAAAAACAATCTTGGGCGGTAAACAAATATACGGCCTAACTGATATAATGTTGCTCATGAACGCTTGCAATGCAAGGAGTAGCATTCCCTCTACTAACACAAAAACTTATAACTTCACTCATACGAACATTACCCTCTAGAGAGCGGTTTGGTTGCGGTCTTTTGAAGTGCTTCCGAAGTCGGGCTGCTTTGATGAGTAGTATTTGATGAGCTCTATATGCTAGACAGAGGTAAAACGTATGTTAACAAACCAGAGCCTCGTTTGTTAATGAGCACGTAGCACACTGGTGCACTACGCGCGGGTGAGACATGGTTCGATTCCGAAATGATAATGGTATATTAAACACAAGAGCAACGCAGGAGACCTGTTGTTCATAATCTGTGGTAACTGCTTATCATCAGGCAGGCTGTACACTTGCTTGTCACCTTAGTGGTATAAAAAACGTAATAGCTAGTATAGTGTTATACTTACGTTCCTAATGGTCGGTAGATGTACCTCGTGCAAAATTTTATATGCATGTATTGTATATTATATATAGCGAGTATTGTACAGAAGCTTTATACAAAGTTCTATAATTTCTATACAATACAAGAGCTATTTCTCGTTTATTCCTAGTCTTACAACCCACTTACTTACTTTTGTGCTTTGTTTCTGATTAGAACTCGATTCTTATTTTAGTACACGGTTTCGATGACTTGTGTTTCTAAAATTAATTCCTTGTAGCATGCTTATACTTGTTATATTTCAAACTATTCTATTACATTGATGTTCAGCTTGAGACTGCGGTTAAACACGATGCCACAAAAAAGCAATAGAATGAGTTTGCCATACTTAATCGGAATTCCACTGCGATAGGGGTTTTCCTGTTGTTCCAGTTGGTTATCTCGGCTATATCCTGGTCTCCTTCCTGGACCACTATTTACAAATGACCGGCGATGCAACTGAAGTTTTTCAACAGAATTTAAATTATTTATTTTTTATTTGTCGCCCTTCTTTCTTGGTCTGAGGACACTTTTCTATTTCTTCACAAGTTAATACCATTTTTGACTAACTTTACTAATGGTCATCATCTACTTTAACTTCCAGTCGAAAAATAAGGATCGTTACCGTAGTCTAGAAACATTTGCAGGACATGAAGTATCGCTCGCACGTCTCTACCCCTGCTGCTAACACAACGACTCCTCAGGAGCATACTGATAACCTCACTCAATAGCAAAACATAACAAGTCTCCAGGGAGTTGTTACTTGACTGCGGTTTTCTGTTCTTCTACACTGATACACTCCACCTCTGTTACTCTATTGAATGCTGACTTGCTTGGCATTAGTAGCTGGTCTAAGAACTTACGGATTTCTGTTAACCCTAGTAAATGTCAAACTATTATAATGAGCAGTTCTAGATAAGTTGCCACGATATATTCCAGTCCTAACTTACTTATCTCATATTTGATAACTGTATTATATCTTTCAGACACCATGGCCTTGATGTCATATTGGCTCTGCACTGATGTGGACTATGCTTGGCTTGGACGATAACCATGGGGCTATTTTTTCCTTGCAATTCCTCAATTGGTTTAGATATTTTCTTTCTATCAATATTGAGGTAATTCTCATAATGTCTCTCACATTCCCCATTATTATCAAATTATGCTGATGTGTGCTACCCTGATCTAAATGAAGTTCTTCTCAATAATCTGGATAGACTTACCAATGATGCTATTGAGTTATCTTCTGTCGTCATAAACTAGATCACGTCCTACCGGTCACATCTCATATGGTTTCCTATTCGTAAAAATAGTTATAATGGAATAGATACTTGTAGGTAATATTTCAGTATTAAGAGTTTTGTGAAGATCTCTATTCAACTTTTCTATTCTGGCTTTATGGTGAACTCGTTTACGTAAGAAACTATAAATACGTCTCTGGAAAATGCTACCTGACTCTCCGAGAAATTCCGAACAAATTCAGTGTCCAGAAGAAAATCCATGTATATTTACTTGACAATAAAAACCTACCATTGTTCATCAATATCATCAATCATTATCGTAATTATTATTAAATTATTCATATATGTGTAAATATGCTTATGTATGTAATGTTTGTGTATGTTTATTTATTAAACCCTGCAGTAAATGTGCACACGAACGACCAAATCTGTTAATTGTGTCATGAAAGACAACTTTATATGTTCTTAAAGAATGTTTGTGGTCATCTAAATGAACATTATGTATGGATATTGTTAGCTTTACTAATTCGCGCCGGTACGTACGAACGAACCAAATATTCTCGTTCGCTATTCGGGTTTGTTCCAGATTATCAACATTCGCTTTCTTACTTTGTGGACCAACTCAATTCCTGTATATTTTCTTTTCCCAAAAGTTGTCGTAACAGAGAACTATTAACATTAAGACCGCCTTTGTATTCTTTATATGTGGCACATATGATGATATGGGATAAAAAAGTTGGGAAAATACTTGACAATTATTTTTAGCATTCGAGTCACGATGCGTTCCGTGGTTACAATAGTGATATTAATATTAGGTTGATTGAGTGCAGATGCTATACGATTCACGTGTTAAATCTATGGCGCGAGACGGTTGGCTGCGATATGAGGCCGCGCGCGCGAGTCAACGCCATTGTCAAGGTCAATTCAACCGCCTCCGCCTCGAGTCCACGACACGACACCCAATAATCGCATTCGGATTCGATGCATTGAAATGATTCAAGCATCATTAACTATCGATACGAGTAATATCTAGAAAAGAATAAAACTTCGCTGATAATCAAGTCGATAATGTGTTCGTTATCGTCGATATGGCGTGTTCAGAGTTCCAATATAGAATTTCGCGTTCTGAACGTGTATTATGATGATGCAACCAATCGATTATATATTTTTTTTTTTAATACAGCAACCTAAGGAAAACATTGAATAGTGATGTACCGATGGTATTGTCACCATTTGCGGTTTGAAACATTGCCAGAGACGGATAGCCAGACCACAGTAGAGAGATATGAGCAGTTGCGTAACTTTAATGAAACGTTTGACATCGACGCACACACACAGATATGAGACGTTGTTAGACTTTCTAAGCGTTTGTAGTCTAATCAGTCGCGCGTGACTAAGCCATCACAAGCTGACTGGTTTTTTGCCAAAGCAGACATACGTATACACAAACAGTAAAATAACTTCAACATCGCATCGAAGTACTCTCATGGACACTTGTAGCCATTCCATCTGAAAAAGCTGCGAAGTTTGAGTTAATCCAAATGGTCATGAAGAACTCACTCTCACTTATTACAACAAATTTTATTACATTTCACTATCATTGACGACCCTACTTAAGTCGAAAAGGGCCAGAAAGCGTGCGAAAATTAAGTTATTGTTTACAATCTCTCCACAGTGTTTACGTTTTATGCAGCGCACTGTTCACGACCATGACCCCTAGCTCTTTGATGCGAGCGTTGGTAATTACGGATATCAAAAAAGACCTAACTGCGCCAGTTAACACACTGCTTTTATCTCTCTGCTGTGACCAGGAGGTGTTTTACGAACGGGTGAACGGTCGCGAGAAAACCGGTCGCGCAGACAACCAACGCAAAAAGGATTATGGTACCGGGAATGTATCGCCGAAGCGGGCCACTCGCCCTCGTCTATCTGTGCGTAGACGTTTCCTGTTGGAATCTGGATCTCAAATATTTACTGACGTTCTCATTAGGGTTGCCATAATAAAAGTATTGGGAAGAATTTATAGAATAACGATTACTTAAAAATCGTGTAAATAAAAATACAACTTAAAATGCAACGATAAATTTATAAGCATCCTGACTACAGATATTACAAAAAAAAACAAAGTCAAATAAATTCATGAACGATTATTGTATTTCTGCGAGTAAGACCACCAAAGATATGAGTTGCCTACAACCGCTTGACAGTGGGTTACCACCCACAAACTCCCTTCATATACCTTCCAGGCAAGTCAACCTACTTGTATTGCCATCTTTTAGGTATAGTATTAAAATCTAAGTCGCATTTCTTGCTAACGTAAACGAAATCTATTAGCAAGTATGTAATGGCAATACATGTATTTAATTTAATTAATTCGGTCCGACCACATAAACTAATTGGTCGTTAGGCCTACACATATATACACTATACACGTTTCTAATTAATAAACTGTAATATAGGTTGAGGGTATTGACATGATATCTATATTACATTCCAATTACGAAGTGAACGTACACGTACGTAAGTATATTTGTGTAAAGCATTGAAAAGGGCATCGTAATGGAATGGAGTATACCTACTCCTCATTTCATGTGTCCTCCATTTTTGAACTTGCGAGCGTCTTCTTGGTGTCGAATAGTCAGTTTTTGTAGGGTAGTAATATATAATTTATTATATTTGTCACAGCAGTCAACGTTAATTTCAATCTTTGAAAGATATTCAAGCTCATTATCAATAGGAAGCATGAGCTACCTTTTAAGTTGTCTTCTGACTACTTCGTAATTTAAATGGAAAGCATGGATATATCAAGGGTGAGGGTGACACACCGTTGTAAAAGGCAAGTTGTCTCCCATTGCGTTAGCGAAAATTTTGTTGACAAAACATTTGTACGCCTACCGCGTATGTTCTTCATGATTCAAATCATTCCATTACTGGTGCAGCCTAAGTGTCTTAATTAATTTCTTACAATACATTTGGTAAAAGGTCTATACGTACCCATCATAAAGAAATAATGATATCTCTACATCAATACAAGATATAAACGGTAAGCACCTAACAGTACTACTGTATTAACAGCAGGGGTACTTCCTCCATTGCAAGTCTTGAGTCGTATACGAGTTCTTGTTTTAAAAAAAAAAAAATGGGACATTTTTTAAACTTTTGTCTTCTATTTTACTGTTGTGTACACAAAACGGTAATAGTTCATGTCCTAAGTCGACATTCAGGTTACTTTTATACGACATTAAAATCTAATTGTATGACTTCTTATCACATATAAACTGCCAAAACATATATAATGACAGTTTTTATGTAACTATATAACTGGTTATTCTTATACTGTGGTAGCATGCACTAGTACGGTGATTTTTCAATAATTTCTGTCCTATATTACCCTTACCTATACCTAGTCTTGCCATAAATACTGAAACAAAGAAAAAAAATCTATTGCAAATAACATTTATTACTTTTACAGTGTGTTAGTTTAATACATAAATATAAAACAATTTAAAATATAAAAAAGCTTATTCGAAGTGGTCTCCATTGGTTGCCATACAGTCCTTTAAACGTTGAGGCCAGTTATCAATAGAAGCACGTACTCTTTCCATGGGAAAATTATTCACTGCCAATCGTACGGATTGTTTTAGGGACTCCAAATTATCATGGCGTTTAGAGCAAGTCGTACTCTCTAAAACTGACCATAAATCATAATCCAATGGATTAAGATCGGGACTAGACGACGCGACGGCCAGTCTTCAGCTCTGATGAAGTCCGAAACGTTCGTTTCCAACCAAGACTGCGTAGACCGAGCTTTATGACCCGGCGCTGTGTCTTGCTGGAAGGACCATTCTTGGTTAATAGAATATGGTTTTGTTAAGGGGCTTCACTACCTTCTCAAGAATGGTATCTTGATACACTTGTGCCGATGTTTTGATACCTTTTTCACAAAAGTATGGCTCAGTCACTCCTTCATAGCTAATACCCCACCAAACCATCACTGAAGTGGGATAGTGCCCACGTTGCACTATGTCGACTAATTGGGAAGCTTCCTTAGAGCTTTGAGCATAAAGACGGTCATTTTGTTTGTTAAAATGTTGCTAATTGTAAAAATTTTCTCATCCGTAAACAAAATTTTTCTGTGACCTCCCTTTGCGTACCGCTTCAGTAGTTGTTTCGATTTTGCCACCCTATTCATTTTTAAATTATTAGTTAAGAAATGACCAGTACATCTCTTATAGTCTGCATCTTTTAAAATAAGCGACAAGGTTCTAGGTGCTATCTTCATCTCCCGAGATAAAATCTTTTACTTTCGGACAGGATTTCTTCGAATTGGGTGGGTTCGATTCCCACACTAGGCAAACATTTGTGTGCATGAACATGTCTATTTGTCTTGGTCTGGATGTTTTAAGAGAGGTTGGGCGCATCAAAGCAGCCCGTCTGGGGAAGTACCTCCACCTCACAGAAAACCGCAGCTAAATAACAACTTCCTAGAGGATTGTTGTGTTCCTGCGTGTGAGTGAGGGCACCAGTATGCTTCCAAGGAGTTGCTATGTAAGCAGCAGAGGAGGCGCGCGAGTGATACTTAATATATTACAAGCGTTAATAGGCTACGGTCGCCGCTTTACAGGTGGGCCGTATGCTTGTATGCCTCTCGACATAGTATAAAAAAAATCACTTAGTACATCGATATCCTTGGGAATTTGTCAAATAATGTATTGTTTCGAAGTAAGTTCCTATAATAATTATTATAAAACCCCACATATTTCAAATATTTGCCTATAAAATTATAAGCCGTGTAAATAACGAATTTCGATTGTAGCCAATATCATTTAGGTAAACACTAACCTACATTTTCCTGTATCATACACATATTCAGATCACGTGTTATCATTTTTTTTATTTGTAAACATATTTTCAAATTTTTTTATCAATAATTACTTAATAACTATGTTTCATAGAAACACGACCTAAATGTTGATAAAATATAATCGATAAAATTGTATAACACCACCGGTACAATACTACCTGCTAAGTAACATCTAGTGCCTAGTAGCCAATGAAAAAAATTACACGAGACGTTTGAACATAGATTGGCATTATCAGTATGTTATCAAGGATAAACTTTTATGAGAAAGTTTGATCCATCTTGTCATACTCATATTATTATTACATATGATTCCCTTGTCGGTACATCAAATGTGTAGATTATATCTTCAAATATTTATCTTTGTTATCTATCTACCGAATATAATGATGTATAAAGCTATTACTATTAAAATTACGTAAAAACTGTCTTTAAAACCACCCGTTCTCTAATCGACCCGTTATTTGTGTGTATGTATATCAATTTTGCAAATTCTTTATTGGCGAGCTCGTAGCTTCCGATTGAGCCTAAGTTTGGGGAAGGGATGTCAGTTTTAACGGTTTATAAATCATTGTGTTTATGAAACCTCTGTTTTTGTTACGCAGTCCTTATCCCATGTAAGTATGACCGATAGTTCTAAACCTTGGAATCACAGAACTGGTATCTATGAGTATATTATTAAATTGTGCAATATTTATAACGTTCTTCCTCAACTAGTTACGGAGTACCTTCTCATACTGTTCGTATACTAAACACGGAAATATTGGAATAAAAATAACAAGCACTAATTTGTTGTGCGTTTTATTAATAACTAAGCCGTTTTAGGGTCCCGTATCTTGAAAGCTAACAGAACATTTATAGGATCATTTAGTTGACCCTCAGTCTGTCTGAATTTCGAGAAATCGTGAATCAAAAGCTTTAGATCTCTTGCTGTCATCCAAGGATAATGACATTTGACAAAAAGCTAAGTATATCACCAGTATAGGGAAAACAGTTATTTTTTTATGAATGTAGCAAACTATCACACAGCCCGCCTGACGGTTGATTTGATACATTTAGGGCGCATCAAAGCTCGTCTGGGGAAATATACCCCCACCTCAGACAAAACCGCAATCAAATAACAACTCCCTAGAGTGATGTTGCGTTCCTGCGTGTGAGTGAGGTATCCGCTTTACTTCAGGTAGACCGTAAGCTTGTGAGTGTGTGTGTGTGTGTAAGCTTCAAAAATAGTAATAGGATAAAAAAAAGAAATGAAAATGATATATGAATGATAATGAACGTAAGATTTTATTTAAGAAAATGTAAGACGAGTCAAAGTCAAGCACCAAAAGGCAAATAAATAATTGTAATCTTTTAGAATGTAGAATCAATATTAGTATTTAGTTCTAATGATACACCAAATAAACCCAATAATGATTCATTAACGTTTAGATAAATTAAGAGTCCGCATATCATTGATATTACGAAAACAAGATATTAGCTAAGATTCTTTGTGAATCAATTCATTTAATCTCTATTTTGTTTCAGGGAACAATGGGAAAGAGAAAGAAAATGCTCGAAGCAAGGAAGCCACATCACCGGCGGCTCGCTCTGCCAACGGTCAGTACTGATCCATATGCCTTAGTCGCTAAACAGGCTAGACAATAATTGCAAATGAAGTTGAATGAGTGCTAATAGAGCTTTTGATCAGGAAGCGAGGGTCCCCGAACGAGGGGCAAGCGCGGGGAGCGGTACGCACATGCCGCGTCCCCGGGGTTGCGATCCGATCGCGCAGTCGCAGCCGCCACCCTCATATACTACACCCCGGCATTCCCCCTTCCGCGCGCCGCAAACCCCTCTCTGCAGGGGCGACAACGGCTGAGGAGGACACCCCATCCTATCGCATTTTTGCGGAAATTGGAATCCTCCCTAGATATTTGACTACCTCACATTCAAAAATACATTCAGTATTAAGCTAAATGTTATAATCAAAATGGTGGCCAATATATTGTTTCTAGTTACATATACGTGGCATATATATTTTTTTTTATGTAAGTAACTAGATTGGCAAACAAGCATGCGGCATGCATTAGATGGTAAGCGGTTACCGCATCCTATTGACACTCGCGACACTACGGGATGTTACTCGCGTGCTGCCAATCTTGTGACCTAAGAATGTTTCGTCACAGTACCCAGTAATTTCTCTGTCATATCTCACCCTTCAAACCAGAACACAGCTATATAAAAATAGCCTCTTGGCGGTAGAAATAGGTGTGACAGGGGTACCTCTGTCGTCTGTGCGCAGACGACTCTTGTGCAAAGTCTCCCTCCACCAAGTCTTATATACTAAAGGTACTCTTGTACTCGTAGTAATACTCATGTCATCTCCATCCGTCATGATTGATTGCGAGCTAACTGTCAATTATGCTTGCAAAATAATAACCATACGATATGATACAATGCAAAACAATAGGCCCACGTAACGAGGCAGTTTATACACTCCAAGCTGCCTTCCTTCTAACACACGTACGTGTGTAATTATGTTATTCTAGCGGGCACAAAAGCATCCCAACGCCCAACAAATATGATAATAGTGTGTTGGAACACAATGTCAGCATATCATTAGACGTGACATATCAATAGGACGAACGCATATATGTTGATAAACACATCCGCCTCTAGAACTACATAAGTCACATTTCGGGAACATGTATATATTTAAATAACGTGGGATTCGTGGTCACCTTTATAGTTAAAATTAATCTTACCAACATGCGGTACACCCTAGCAGGCCATCGCAAGCCATATGCTTTTTTTGGCGGTCCTGAATCATTAACATACACACATACAAAGAATATCCGAATTTCCGATATATGTAACAAACACAAAATACGATCTATAAGTCACTGAGGTAATATTACTACGTAAGTACATAATAACTCAATGCTATAAGTATTCGATTTCTCAAAGCCTTCATCCAAGAAGTTTCTGACCACGTGCATTTGTTAGGTTATTCCATATGCGCGATGACGTCATCGCCGGCTACCTTCCAAATAGAGAGTGGCCGATGTGAACGACTAGTTAATCGGTTAGAGTCTACGCGCCCATTATGATGGTCGGGTGAACCAAGTGTCGTGGCGTTCGTTAATTGATGTTCTGACTCGTGTTCATTATCAGTAACCGAGGTAACATCGTTTGGAATCCTAATTATCCAGAAAGTGGAATAATTCTTTATGATCCCTTTACAAGAGCCATTAAAAAATTTACGCGTTGTAATGACACAAGGTTCATAAAATAAATGAAACGAGCCCAAACTTACTCGTAAACTTATTGAGACTTGAACTTAAACTTTAAGAGAGTTAGAGAGCATCAAAGAAAGACTAGAGAAGCACCTCTATCTCACTGCACATACAAAAAAGTAGGCAAGTGACAACACACTGGAGAGTTGTACTCGTAGTATTCCTGCTAGTGACTAAGGTTACCAGTAAGCTCTTGATGAGTTGCTGTGTTAGGAGCAGAGTTGCAACGATTGATCGATATTCCATGTATGTCAAGCATATATATATAACAATCTCCGGGTTTCATCGTCAACCCGGATTTGTAATATCACAGTATTATTACATGATTAAAACTACACTCGATTGCAAAATATAATAACGGCTTTAAGCCTAAAGTTAAAGGTAGCCCCTTATAGATTTTATTACATAGAGTAATGTTACAATGTAATCGTATTTAAAATACGCTAAAGTAACCAGAATAGAAAACTGCATATATCTACTTAACTAAACCTAATTAACTCACTTCGCCATCACGCTTTCCAACGCTACGGCAAACATAATTTTTTTCATATATTTTTCGTTGTCTCTCAAATTATTCTCGTGTTTGGCACTTTTATTGAACTCATTTGATTATTTATAGCTAGTGTTCAATTCTAGTGCATAGCCCCCAAAAGAGAAAACGTGTTAAATGTTTACCGTTATAATTATTGTGCTATTAGATTTTAGAAGGCTGGTATATCGCTATTTTGTGTCAGCGCAACTGAGGTCGACAACATCAGCGTTCTAATTATAACAATGCATTTCATTTATTTTGAAGACTCTCGTATTTTAATAACCACTTAATTTATAAATTTAACGCTAATTGTATCCTCTTCAATTTTAAGAATACGTTATATGAACTCATTGCAAATATAATTTAAAAATATTAAACGCGGATTCACCAATTCTCTATAAATAAAAAGTATGATTATTTGCGACTTATTTGATTTTAACATGGAGCGTGTAGGCTCACAATATTAAATTGCCTGGCTGAAGAAATAAATCCAAAGATAGGAAACCGCAGCCAATTAACAATTCCCTGGAGGAAAATGATATTTAGTATAGTCAAGCTTTAAGATGGCATTCTGAATTTGTTAAATTATACTGCTTTAATTGCAAAAATAAAACAAATTAATCAATAACATTGTTATTTTTATTAATAGGAATATAATAATATAGAGTTCTCTATATCAATTATTAAATTCGTAATAAAGATATTACAACAACAAACAACGAATAACACAAACATTTTCGTACATGCATATCATCACGCCTGTCTCTCATTAGGGTAGGTAGAGACTATGGAACGCCAGGTGCACAAATTCAAACATACGTCTCTCGCCTTTTCCACGCTCATCAACCTCTTCTCGCATGCTCTTCGGTTTCAGGTGCTTTTGATTTGGACCTTTTTCAGCACATTAGCTCAGTCCACATGTGTGCGTCTAGAGCGGCCTTCTTTCCAAATCATCTAAGCATACCGTTTTCAATGCACATTGGTCTCGTAACGTGCTATTTCTTAACCTATTCAATTTTCAATAGACTATATATTGGTCCTTAATTGTGAACTCATATAATATACAAGGGATTATTTGGCAATTTTAAAATATCTAACTAAGTGGTTTTGAGTCCAACTAGGTCTGAACTAGATCAGAAAGTTGTATTTTAGACAACACCAGTATCTTTCCATTTATTAATATTTTGACACACATTGCTAGACGTGAAGTTGTTTTTAGACGATAAGCGTCTGTCTGATCTAGGGGTAAACATGTTTCTAAATGTTTAATTATCAAACTACAAAATATATAATAATCTTATTTTGTTTCATCTTTCATAAAAAGTTCCAGTTGTTTGCCCTTCCACCTACCAACCTGGTTCCATGTTTATTCCTAGCCCACAGCTGCTGGTAAACATATCGTCGCTTGCACCATTTGGACCCGATCCAGCATTAAATATTTCTACATAAAACACAAGTATAGTGGATAACATCATATTCTTACATAACATAACGTTGATTACTTAAAGACAATAAGAATATTTATTATTTACTACATTGCATGATTTTAAATTTATGTACCTGGAACCTAGACACTATCAAATGGATTTAAAAAATTGGATGCATTATGTCGTTGAATACTAGGAAAATTCTTTAGAATAACAGGAAAATCATCCGTAAAATTATGAATTCCTGGATTCTCGCACAACCACTTAGTCCTAAGGTATGAGACGGCCAAAAGCGAAATTATAATAGGCAAATGATCAATAATGCTTCGGAGCCGATTTTGGTAAAAATTAAAGCTGTGTCATTAGATTCTAAAAAAATATTTTTCCTAGACATCGACATAATCTTGTAGCATCTGGCAGCATAGACCGCAGTTTTACATATATATGACCACTATATGAGAATAATTAATTTTTTTCTTATAACCTACCTATATATATTTTTTCTAAACACACCTATTTCGTAGTTACTAATTAACTGCCCTTTTACCGACTGTCCCTGGAGTTGAGTAAGCCTTGCGTGACTGGACTATCGTAACTTTTTAATGGCCACTCCGCTTAAAACAGAACATAGCATAGATAACCTTAAATTGTTCTTAATGGTACAAAGTAGACACTGTTTTATTGTCTTCTTTATTTCCCGTGTATTTACATAAACAACTTTTCATCCATACATCCGCATCCATATAAATAATTGGTTGCAAGGTTATTATGAACAATTTTATATTCCTGCCAAACCATAGTTTATAGACAAGTCAATGAACCTACCGTCATCTACAAATTAATAATTCATAATATAATAGCGGCATTGGCGGCTGACCGCGGACGGATCAGCGACCACAGAGCCGCAGATACATTTAGCGTTTAGACTTCTTTTCTAAAAGCATCCAAATGCTATTAAGTAATAAAATGGTTTAAATAATTATATATTTTTTTCTCGTATGTGTTTATATTTATTACTACGTGATACTTATGTTACAAGACCGCGCGCATCGCGATGTACGGTAGAAATTTTCAAAATTATAATAAATATATAAAATATAGATATGGCAGCCAATGCAAGATAGTCAAGTGAATAAATAACTTAATCGACTGCTCACTGGTTCGCATCCTGATGTGGACATGTATAAAATCGTGTTTTCGACTTTATGTTCATATTTGTAATTATCACTTGTTCATCGCACATCAAAAAAAATATATTTCAAAAAACGTGTGACTTAACCTAAGAAAGGTCTGATTGTCCCTTCGGATCATGGATATCTGACGGCAGTCGCTCTATGTCAAAGGATCAGTATCTTTGACAAGTCCTTAAGCTTAGTTAGCGAACCACGAGCTTTAAAGCCAAAGCTTAGGAAGCGACCGGGATTAATACTCGGATGACGATGTTCGTACGGCAGTCAATCAGTTTTTGAACATACTGACAATATATTTGAATAGTTTATAATATGTAATTCAGAATTGATATATTAAGACGATCGCAATTTCCTGACATCTAAATTCCTTCACATTATCAGCCGATTATCCATCATTGGTAGAGTTTATTCCCAGTAAAGCGAAAAGAGTATTAGTGTGTGTTTTAACATATTATTACAATAGGTTTTAGTTAAACGTTATCGTATCTGAACGAGTCCAAATCGATAACATATCTAATCTGAAAATAAAAATGGTTTTAATGTATAACAGGATAGCTTTTATTTCGCGAAAATAAATCACGTTATTTACTCAGTCGCATTTAGCTATAGTTTTTATTCACTATTTAGTGGATTTATCTTTTACCTACTACAATTGTTTTTTAATAAACAAGCTTGTGCCAAATATCTAAGAAAAATATTAAGGCATCTAGTAGGTATACTTGGGCTAAATAAATTTATTAAGAAATACAGGAAAAAATGATACTATGTTTTTAATACGAGGAATAAGAAATCGAGAAAAATAAACCGGCATTTTAAACCAGTAGGTAGCCATGTATGAGATATATGGAACACCTGATTACTTTTCACGATTTAATAATAGTGTCCGCGGTAAATATTGGCTGACTACATAATAAGGTAACCATGCCAGTTATATATGAGCCTTTCTATCCAGTAGATTTGTTAGCGATGCGAAAGATTATATAGCGTCTAATGTTAGTTATCAGGGGATATACTCCTTTCCAATGAAAAGAAGTTCAATAAAAAAATATACATAGTAGTATGTTGATTTACCGCCGTAAACAAAAACAGTTCATTTATATATGTGAAACGAGCAGCGTACTTTCGTGTATGTTATTCGTTATGGGATTTCGACTTAGAATGGAGTTTTGAATTTTAACCAGAACCCCACAGCGTAATTTTTTTTAGATCTGATACACATACGGGTACATATTTTTTTTCGATGTTGTTACATTTAGAACATCTTCCATAACTCCTTTATTTCTATCTGAGGACTGTCTAATAATTTGCTAGATTCTGTCGCATTCAATGGCAGGAACGCATTCTCTCAACGGCTGCAGTGAAATTTATTTAAACCTTGTACACATATACATAAACTTTCTACCTATCGTGCATTACTTTAAGTAATTTACGAAGTCAGTAAAGTTTTCGACGTTATCTACTCGTATATGACTATTACGAAGGTCGGACACCCACGTCTTACGGGATTTTTACGTTATGTATAGATCCTACTAATTAGGTTCTCTACGTATCGTGTGTCATACACACCTGTGTGCTCGTATACGTCAGCAGTCACTGCGTGTTATTTTTGCATTCTGTACGAAAATAGTAGCGTGATTTATATTGTTTCAAACTTTAGTTGAGCTTGTACCTATGTACTTAATAATTTATGCACCAAAGTTACTCTAAGCTAGCACTTCAGAAAATATACCAGCAACCTTCAAGAAATATAAACCAGCAACAAATGTACAATATTTATTCCGATTTAGAATTCGAAATCGTGACCCTTATTCTCAGAAATTTAAAGGATTGTGTTAGGCATTTTGCATAGGTATGTCAGTTTCAAAATTACAAATTGCTGTTTGATTAATAAGTTAATTTTAATACATGCGTTCCCCTTGTGACTGCTGAAAGGCATAATTTGTAAAATAATGTCAAAGTGTGGCACCGCGACGCCTCGGGCAATCCCACTGGTCTGACCGCCCGTTATTCAGAGAAAGTAGTCTCGTACCCCATCCAACGGCGACCTGTATGACATGCACACTTTACATGCAATCAATTCGCTATAAACAGCTAAACGCAATGATGCTATTATAATGTAACATAAACAGTTTATTAAAAAATTGTACATTTTTGTAGAACGATTATTTTTTGTCCAATATTGAATAACTTTTTCTTACTACTTTTTCTAATTTTAAAATCTTGAAGAAAGCTGTTATTTAGGCTTACGATCGTGTACAGGTAGACTAATATACAGTTTTATATTAAACATCCAAGGAAGTCTAGCACGTGACACCATCTCGCGTAGAAAGCTCTATATAGAGACAGCTCTATGACCATGCAATCTTCATGCACTATAAATAACTCGGACGGTACAGATGATGTGAATGTACAATAATGTGCATAAATTTAGTAAATAAATATTTCTAGATAAGCTACACGGCGACATCTAGACGCAAACTAACTATAACTCGTACTATTAGTGCCTAATACATAAGTTATGAACACAAGGAAATCTTCCTTGTCGTTGTTTAAATTCTTATAATTAATTGAAAGACACCCAGACTAAGTCAAACAGACATGTTCTTTATCTTTTTATCTTATATGAGAATCGAAACCGGTACATTTAAAATATGTAATCAAAATACATATTTCAATCGTAGTGCATTGAGACAGCCTTCCCGACAAATGTTATTTTAAAATTAATTCTAAGACGAAATTCAGTAAAAGCCTCTAAAGCTCAAGGAATCCAAGGGACTTTATCCGTTTATAGGGTAAATAATAATAAATCTATTGGTTTTTCATGTAATTGTCAGATTTTTTAAATACCACGTAATTACATGAAAAATCTAGGAAATCCAGAAATCAGTTTTACACGACGTAAAAATTCTAATAAACTCGCCGCCTGGCGACGACAAGCTTTTAGATTATTTTTACGTGAATAGAGGTTTCAGTTATTTAGTGCAATCGTCCGGATTGCAGTGTAACAGCATACAGATATACTGCATAAGGCATATCTGATGATTCACATGCGGGCCATATGCGGAACATCAGTACGGATACTTCATGTCAGACCCTAAGAAAGGTGGTACTGCAGGTCCTCTACCGTACACGGTTGATAGGGAGCCTATTATATTAAATTACGTTGTGACCAGTAATGGAAATCAAAGCAAAGGCCAGCCTCTATTTTTGATGCCGCGAGACCACTGCGGTATAACTACGGATACTGCAACGGGTCCTGATTGATGTTACATAGTATACCAGAAGTGCTCATATGGAAATCAACAACGTAACGTAACGGGCCTCAACATTAATGCTTTGATTTTGCCGGTGGAACTATGGATGTTCTACGGGAACTTGGAACAGTGGACCCCACATAATATATTACATAGGAACCAGACAACGTAAGGAGAAACGTAACGGACAAACCATCACCGGCTCTGGCACCTCTAGTATGCAATGAATAATTAAAAAATAACCCGACATTATACTCCACGTGTCAGGCAATTCAGATATATTTTAAACCGCAATTAACTAATTAATGATTAGCATTGGTAACTAAAGCATCCTTGGTTATTAGACTTATTACTGTTCGGTGTTCGCCTCTCTTGCTAATTAGTGCACTCAACTTAATTCATATGGCCTGAAATCGTCTCCGTGAAAATTATATATGGTCAAAATCTAGACCTGAAAGTTAATTAAATTAAAATGGTGGACTAGATAAGTATAAATATGTAGACATTGTAAAATATTCTTATAATAAACTCATTTAATTAAATTAAGGAGCATAAATGTTTGAAATATTTAGGAAAAGAACATAAAACCGTGCGTGCTATGTACGTCTTATTGTCTGTGTATTAATATGAAGAATTCTGATCGTTGAGAAGGTTAGATAGATTTAAACGAAAAATACTGCAGATAGAAGGATATCATATATTGAGATAATCAGCATAAAATAATCTATGAGCGATAAAATAAGATACTTGACCTTCATCACGTTAGTATTCCTGTAGGTAAAATAGCTAAAGTGATTAAAGTTTTAGAAGAGACGGCTGTTTGACGATTTTACGTTGAACTGAACGTTGCAAGTCGTAAGGTGACGTCGCTCCACATCAATTTCCAACGTCCAAGTCAGCTTAGAGTTAAACGGATTATAACGGATACCTACACTGAAGGGGATGAATATAAATATGAGACATAGCGAGCGATGCGGTGTTAAAATAAGAGCAAATTTAACGACTTATCTTTAGCGGCTTATATATAAAAATAATTAATACTACAGAATCGTGAAATCAATAGAACTTAGGTTATGACATTACGATAGATTCCGTAGACTGTTCGTAAAAGTACAGTAATTTTTATTAGCTTCTGCAAAAACACGTAATTGAAGGCTTTAAACCAAGCCTTGCAAAATTTAATACACCTTCTTTCAAGCGTCATCCCGTTTCGTAATCCATTAGGATTGGCGGGTCCGCAACCAAAGCCTAAGGATTTGGCGAAGATACTGAAATTGTCCTGAAAGCTTCCTAACGCGAGAAATTTAGAACACCATCTCGGGCAATCATAGCGGAAATGCCCCGTTCCAAATTCCTATAGATATATGAATAAACCCTTATTCCAGCGATGCTACTAATATGTGGGTAATTATGATGTATTTGAGTACCTCCACATTTGAGATGTTGTTCGGAAATTATGTGCCAATGATAATATTGTACATTCAATATAATCTTATGGAAAATAAATAAAATGGGTCTGAAGTGGAGACTGTAGATAAGAGGTTGTGACCGTATTTATCTACGTGCAATAACCGGGTATGGTTTATTATCAATTGCAGTCGTATACATTGATTTATTTCTGCGTCATAATATAAAATCCATCACTATTATATATAAACTTTACGAAACCCAGTTTGACAAACGCAGAAGCAACTATCGTATTGCGGACATGCGGAGACGGGAGCTGGTAGCGTCGGTCAATGCGGCCGCGCGGCTCGCTTGAATTACCTACTATTCAAATAAAACTAAATCAATACATCGTGATCTTGACACTACATAGAAAAAGGAACGAGAAACTTAATGTATAAACCACTGGACTCTCGTGAATACTTAGACACATCTTGCATTTTAACCCAATAATATAGTCCATAATTCACTATCACTCGTCAATTGAATATTACAATAAATAAATACCAGCACTACATAAATAATCATACTATTAATACCTATATTCTCTTAAATAAATAGAATACTTAAAGAACTGATACTCACTCAGTAAAACGAGGTCACGAACCTGATCTTAGTGGTGTCCAGGTTAGATAGAAATAGAGGCCGGCCAGTGTCGTTCTCTTGGACTTTTAATTATTCTTGATTCAGCTCTTCATTTAGTTGGACGAGAATATTATGATGCACAGCCTCTGACTCCAAATTCGCGATAAAAAAAAACTCCACCAAACTACGAGTTCGAAAAGAATCGTAGCTGGCGTCTTGTATAGGCGTTATATTACTCGTACAAAAATAATTGTTAAAACTTGTATATGTGACAATATGTGTCGACCATAGAAGCCGTGAAAGACCAACAACGAACGAAAAAAAGAGACGTAGGGCGTATCAAAGCGGGCTGCTTTAGTCTAGGGAAGTAACGTTATCTCACAGAAAACCGCAGCCAAATAACAACTCCCTAGAGGGTTGTTGTATTCCTGCGCGTCAGTGAGGTTACTAGTAAGCTCCTAAGGAGTTGCTGTGTTAACAACAGAGAAGGCATTGCGCGAGTGATAGTGATATTAATGTAATACAAGCGTTCATAGCCTATGGTAACCGCTTTCCATCAGGTGGACCGTATGCTTGTATACCATCTAACGTTGTATAAAAAAAAAAAATCTGATTATTTATTCACAAATTCAGTTTACATATCGCTAATATATATCTATTCAACAATATTCTCTCATGTTTAAAATTGCAATTATTCCTATGAATAATTCTAAATCAATGTTTTATATCCATATAAATTTACAATCCTACCATACTTTCACAGTAAATTAACGTAACTCAAACTTGACTTCTAAAAATACAGGATTAGTCTTATACTTTGTAGCTCAAACAAACATTAAGCTAGGGTTGTCAACTGTTCCATTAAAAATGATCTTTTAATTATCCTACTAATATTATAAATGCGAAAGTTTGTATGTATGGATGGATGTTTGTTGCTCTTTCACGCTTAAACGGCTGAATGGATTTGAATGAAATTTGTCACAGAAATAGATTATGATCTGGATTAACACATAGGCTACGTTATTTGACTCCACGCGGGTGGAGCCGCGGGGAGTAGCTAGTTTTCTATATTATACTGTTTACTGTTCATTAAACATAAATTCTCTAATATACTGTTTTAAAAATAGACACTAAATATATTTTTTTCTCCTAAATGCCGTTTATTGCTCCTCGATTATATTATGTAAAGTTGCCAACCCTAAGTATTGCGTAGCGAAACAACGATGGCAATAGAAGCTCGAGATACGCAAGTCGGGCGGCAGCGGGAGAGCGCGGAGGCTGCGATCAATACGTCGAGCCGCCGCCGCCGCCGCCGTCGCGCGCCGACGAAAGCGAACGCACCGACCTCGCTGCCCTTCACCGCAGTGTCGACGACCCCAGGACCCCGCGCACTTCCCCGCTCTACCTCCCCCCTGGATTTCACATCAGCCCTTCACACTTCCCCAACTCAATCTTCGTGACCCGATTATATAAAACGTTCATTGTCGCCATCGTTACCGCGATTCGACCGGCACCCCATCACTGAGGCCATTATGAATCATTCACATCGTGAATCAGATTTCGAAGACAAATCTGACTATGGATTTTCATTGCCATGTGATTCAGTATTTCATAGAAGTAATATTTTTATCGAAACGGAACCCCAACTTCATAGATAGGTTCGTCATGTGGGTGAATGTCCCGAGAAATAGGATATCGTTTCCGTTGTTAAACGGAACTCAATTTGTGCTATAACTACCTACCACTCTCCAAGTAAAGTTATCTGGAATACGCATCGCTGTGGATGGACTAGGCCCATGTCCGGCGCGCGTGGTGCTTGGCCGCTTAAAAACCGGATCGATTTCTCATTAATATTCCGTCAACGGAAACGGACTCCTCAATTGATGACCCGCCATTAACGTCGGATTTATTATTATCATGTTGACTGATATCTGACTAGACATTATTTTTATTTATACAAATGTAATGGAAAATTTAATTATAAATATTATTCATTCATATGAAATAAAAAAATCAAGTTACAAGTTTTATGTCTAAGACTTTCGTCTATTGTTAGGTACTATTAAAACCTAACTTTTGAGAAATTGAATATCGCGGCCGATTCATAATTTATGGACGGATGCTGTGTTACTGTGCATGATATCACTAGAAATTTCCCAAGGGTGAGCTGCGTTAAAGGGGGGTGTTATCCTCCTCGTAGGTATTGCAAGCTGCGCTATCAGAGGCGTATCACAACAGGCGAATAACCTAATACCAGCAGGCGGGCCGTATGGCTTGTTTTCTATCCGGTGTTCTTATAAAAGATGTATATTTTTATAGCATGACAATATCCCTTAGTTACCCAAATGGCAATCTTTCGGTGAAAGTCTTGAATTATGCAGTTCCGCCGTCTACACTCGGTATATGTAGCGCTATTAAAAATTTTAATGAGACTTTTTTGCAAAACAAATCCCACTCACATTTAAATGTTATAATAATCTATTAATAAATAATAGTTAAGGACTCAACGAACTGACATGTGGAGTGCCATGAACTTAATCCTTGCGGGGAGTCTAGCCAATGAACTTGAACCGGGGTGGACCTCCACTGCTCTCTATAAATAAATTATGTCTACGTGGCGCCAAACCCAATATCAGATATAAATAGGCTCGCGTCACGGCTATCTAAAATAATATTAGATAATCGATGTTAATTCGATAAGTCTATAGGTATGTAGGTCATAGACTTAAATCATATTTTTGGCAGACTGTCATGTCTTCACTACATGTACTAGATGCCCAATCTTTAAAAAATAAAAACAGTCGAGTACGAGTCGAATCCCGCAGAGGATTCCGTAGGTTCATTAGGTCGCAAAGACGCAGAATTACACTAATTCTGTTTGTGAAGGGTTGAAATGATTCCTAAATATTGTACTAGTTAGTAACTTCATTCTATATTTTTCCTCTTTAACTAAACCTGACCCAAATTTCAAGATCAATCAAGTGCGAATCAGACGTGACCTTCCTTGATCGTTTGACTACGTCTGTCTGTGAAGGATTGTTTATGTTCACTATAACACTGATAATTTTATATAACAGATCTTAATCAATTCAATCGTATTTATTTTAGATGTTTCACTTTCAAACTTCAGAGGGGAAGTAAAATATATCTGCAACAGACAGACGGACAGACGCACATTTTTTACACTCAAATTACTGCAACAATAATTATTTATTAGCATATTTCCGCGACTCCACGAACCATAAAGAAAAGTATTTAAGAGTTAGTAGGTAGTTTTAAATTTAAAATTGTTACAGGTGAATCCCAAAATAATATGACTTCATTACTGGGCATAAAAGAGATGTATTACTTTATGACCAGAATTTTTTAAGACGTGTTATTCAATAAAATTTCATATTAAATTAGCAGTAATAATTATACATACTGAAGATTGTACTGTATACATATTACGTTATTATGAACTTTTTCACTTTTTTTTCTTACTCTTTGAGTACGGTTACACTTTAGATTTTAAAATTAGTGTAACCAATTTTATACGTAACCTGTTTATTTTTTTTGACAGTAGGGAACAAAAATGTATTACTTAAGCGAATACTTAATATAAGGTACATACATACTTTCTTTTGAATTAACGAATATATATCATAATGTTACGTTGAAATCGTATCATCGTATACATCTTTACCATAGGACGACACATATTCCCCATGTTGGGGATATATATCCATCTATGTCAAATCTCCCTTTTACCACTGTAAAACAGAGGCATTGCTTTTTAAGTGATTATATGTGATGTTCATTGGTATAATAAAAAAAAAAATTACGTAAGACATATCTCGTATCTATTTGCCTAAAATAAAGTACAATATTTTATAACTTGCATGAGTGCTAAACATCTAGGCCTATAACTTACAATACCTGCTGTTTTCCATTGCAGTCGGGTACATTTGGAACTATATGTAATCACGAAGATTGCAGGGTTATTAATAAAATATATTAAAATTTAATAACTGTGATAAAAGAAAGTGTTAATTGTTATTGGACCATTTCGGCGTTCCTTGTATAAGTTGACTAGTGGAATCAGGTATCCGCCGACGACGGCACATTGCTATTTTAAGCGGCGCGTATGGCATTTGGGACGCGTGCTGGAAAATACCTACCTACTTACCGATCTATTCTCGGATGCCCTACTGACGGCACGCTTCTTACTTCATCGTGAAAATAGTTTACTTCGTAAAACAAAAAAATAGTTTCTCAAAACATTTTGCACTAGAAATAGCGGTTATTGAATCTCTAGAAACCGTTCACGGTCTCGTGAGCTTTAAATTAATTCATGTCTCTATAGAGTGTGGTTACGAAAAAAGTGCAGCTAATTAGATTTAGCTGAGCGAGTGTGCAAAAGAACGGACATAAGTTACGTTTTTCACCCAAGTCTAAAACGTGGCACATCGTCAATCTAACGGTTGCCCTAATACATACTGGACATCACATCATTTTAAGCATTTTAGTAGGACCCGGTTCTAAATCCGACCACACTTTTGTGCGTTATTACGCCATATCTTACGTCACTTACGACTGCAGATCGCAAAAAATAGCGGAAAGCCTTATGGTCTAAACTGATCACGACAATAGGCAGTGAGAAAATTTATCTGTACATCCAATTTCATTTCAGAATGTACCCTACCTCTCTCAAAGCATTCCCTCAGAATAGCCTCTCCACCATTTCGATATATTTAGAAATTAAATTAATTATTTGCCATATTTAGAATATCCCTTACACAATTCTAAAAATTCATGAGCTCGTGAGGATTGGATGAACATATGGGAACGCATGTTAAACCCAAACAGGTTCAAGAATTATCTGGTTATGCTGCTGGGAAAATCATCGATCCCCACTTCACTTCCGATTAGTTTCTGTCACACAGATGCTTAGTAAGTATTAAAGGAAATTAACTTTCCGTCATTTCATCAGCTCATTCATCTTGTTAGTTCACCTCTAACATTCCATGTGTCTACACGAGACACAGCATTAATCCACCAACCGAATTGAAGCTGCATCCGGTCACGACCGTGCCATTGAACTATTAATTCGCAGCGATGGGGGCGGATCGATGCGGTTTACGTCGCCTTTGGGCGACGTCCTAATCCGCTCATCTATATGGTGTTGGACCAAAGATGTAATCCTTGGATTGGCAGGGGTCCAACGGGCGCATTCGGACACACCACTCCCCTTCCTTATTTATTCACCATAAACAAAGTGTTAAAAGTTATTTTTGCAACACCTAACACAGCCTTATTTCCACCTCAGACGTTAGTCCACACGTGACATGATTGATGTATGTATACACTTGATAAAATTCCTTGAATATATACCACATGCTTTCTTTTCGAAAATATCAGGTGAAAATGGCACACTGTCAGGTTTAGAACCCAAGCCAACCTAAATCTTGATGCCTTCTGCTAATTGAGCAGTCAGAACCCGTTATATACGTTTTCCCATACATCTCGCGGTCGTATACGACCACCCGGGTTTCGAAGGGTTAAGTACCTACTAAACGAGACTTTTCAAATTTTACACAGGACATGAACTTTATAAATCTATATATAATTAATAATATAATTGATTCTTCTGTACGTGTGTATGTCCTGAATTTGATTGGGATGATGAGCTCAGTGACCGAGTCATGAATGACGCGACTTTGACACCAACGCTCCTGGGTTCAATTCCCACACAAGGCAAACATTTGTGTGCATGAACATGTTTGTTTGTGTTTAATATATCGCAAGCGTTAATAGGCTACGGTACCCGCTTTACATCGGGTGGGCCGTATGCTTGTATGCCCCCCGATGTAGTATAAAAAAGGGTCCTTGGAAGATTTAGATTCAATTGGACCCGGTGGCAATCAGGTTTCAGGACTCTTTGGTATTATTTTCGCGCAGGGCAACGTCGGTCGGTACAAAAATATACTAGAGCAGGTGCTCTAGTACTTATTGTACATAATATTATATCGGACATGCGCTTCACAGTATAAACTAGCAAAACTGCATCGACAATAATGGTTTATCTACTTTTCGTTAAGTGTTTGATTTTTCTATATAAAACCGCAATTCTAGGGTCCTAACGTACAAATTCATTCTCTCATTGTCATTATTATATATATATATATATATATTATACTGATATAGGTAATGTGGTTTGTTATATTAAAAGCTACTTCGGAGGTCCATCCAGTGAATCACGAGCTACCTCCTGCTGGAAGTGCCAGTCCAGTCAAGAAATGTGACGAAAACAAAAAAGAATACAGTGGAGCCTGTATTATTATTGTTTTCGTCACATTTCGCAAGTCACAATATCTGCAGATTTGCATATGAACTATTGATATCTCCTGATGCGTCTGGTGTACTATATAACATCAATATTCTGGAAGGATAATCGATACTATGCCACTCATTTTAGAGTAGATGAATCTGTTCATAATAGCTTTAGACTTGAGACTGATAGTTCGTTGCTATTATGGTTTTGAAATATAACGTTCAGCGACAAAATCTGTTATATATATTCAAACTTTTACGCTAAAAAATTCCTCTCTTAGATTAATTTATATCTATTATTGATAAAATTGATCATTTATAAAATCTATGATAAATCGGAATATATATATATATATATATATAGGTATATGTAATATCACGATGACCAAATTGGTCGTGTTTTATTAGGTGATGTCAGGAGCCCTAGGTCGAGTGTGCATAAAAAAGCTATGAATGTTAAAGAAGTGAGTGAGGTGTGTAAGGACCGCATCTTATGGCGCTCGGTTCTACCCCGCAAGGAAACCTGGCTAAAGGCTATATACATTAACCCGTCAAACGCCGTTCTATACCTGTTATACTATACGTTCTATACCTGTTCTATACCATAACACGCATGGTTCGATCAAACCGCTCGGCACGGAATGGTTCAAATTAATATTTATTTTCTTTTGTTAACAGGCGACGAACACCCAGGGCAGAAACAACGCAAAGGATTTTTCAGAAGCCTATGGAAAAAATCCCGTCACTATTCATTAGAGCACCCTTGATCAGATGAAAGGGAAGCCTTTCAAGCAACCCTCTAAATCTCTTGGTAATTTCGCTCCCGAATCTGAGACTGTAAACTGAAGGCTACTTACAGAGCAGCAAGTGTAGAACCGACCTAACCTATTGAAGAGGAGCCCTGTCCAGAATACCTATAATAATGATACTAACTCGCACTAAGTTTACAAACACAACCGTATTTGATGCCTACTGCAACTTGTTCATTCGATTTAATAAAAAAAAAAGTAATATTTCGAATAAGTTCATAGCAAAAGCCGAAGTTGTGTACCTTTGTGGTAACAGAAGCCTACGGTGAGATAAGAGTATGAATACATTACTGTTCTTGTATGCTTGCATGTGCAGAATTCAGAAATGTACCCTAGTTATATGTTGGCTTGTTGAAGTCGCGTTGTTTATGTTAAATCGAATGTATACATAGGGGTATTATTAATTTATATATTATTAATGGTGATAATATCAATGCATAATTTATTTGTAAGGTATATTATTGCAGCAAAACTAAACCTTTCTTTCGAGTAATATAGAATTGTAGAAATGTAGATAACCATGTAGCAAGTACATCCAAAATAGTTTATCATTGAACAATTATTGAAAGTAAGCCGTCGAGGCAACTAAGTTTTATTAAATCCATCAAGAAAGTTACATATTGTTAAGGCATCTATTTTGATGTTTTTTTTTAATTTATAATGTAGAATTAGACATCTTGAATATGACCCCCGTGTGTTGTAATTTTAAAGAACCAAGATCACTTGATAGGCTATTGCTACGAGTTTAACATTTTATACCAATCCTTGTATTCGAGTGTACTTAACTCTTATTATTGTAGATTTTGTCAAAAAGAAAATAAATTATGTTCATTAGCAATAACACCTTGGTTTATTTTTGCTCTCCACAAATAGCCAACCCTAATATTATAGCGCATCCCTTTAAGGTTTAAAATAATCTGAAGAATGGAACGATCAAAGAAACAAAAAAGTTATAATACAAATCATTTTATTATTAGATAGACACAGTTCCCATCGCTTATCAGAAACAATGTACAAAGCTATAGTAGTAATATCAAATATAAACAATATGCACCCTTCGTTTACTGCAAGCCTTGTTTGAGGATACAGGGTAATTGAGCGCTTCTAGTTTCTGCAGTTAAGAGATATAAATAACAGAATGCAAATGTTTATTATTCACTACACAGTATTATAAATGCGGCGCAAAGAAAGCATAGCAGAATTTAGCAGCGGTGCGCGCATTCTAGCCGCAGAGTGGTGCACGTATGTAGCCGCAGGTCAGCGCGCACCGCCGCTGCTGCCTCACACTGATGTCGGATATTACACACACGATGGTTCCAGTGGGACTAGAGATTTTTAATTAAATGTAATACTCGGGTTACAGTGTCTTTCATTCGTAACAAGCCTTACACAAATGCTTATTTGTAATTAGATATATATAATGTTGTAATAATATTGTTACAGTAATTTCATTACATGGTTACCATAATTTCTTGTCAGGCATCTACACACGGGCACAACTAGTCTAGGGTGGTTCCGACTATCACATTATGATTTTGATAACAGCGTATATTGCTTCATACGCGCTAATTCAAAACCCCAGCAGTATTAGGATGCTTGAAAAGAAAAAAAAACCTAAAAATCTCTATACATCATGCTTTGAGACCTGCTTCCAAAGCTGAATTATGCTTTACTGGTCGATAAAAGCAAACTTTAAAAATACAATTTTAATTCAGTTTGCAGTATCAATTACTCTGTGGATATGGTGAGCGTATAAAGAGTCCAGAATCCGCAAAGTAATTGTATCTGCACACAGTTACTAAACGCATCAGACACTGATGACGCCATAATTTATCAAATATCAAAACAAATGAACGGTCCTTATCACTTTATAGAATATACAAAATGCAGTTACTTATTTCCCTGTGGAAAAAATATTATCTTATAGTATTCTTAGATCACGGCGCGCTTGGATCTGTGAAAAAGAAAACATTTTTGTCTGAGACAATGTTTTACGCTATACAAAACATAAAGGTGTTTCAAGGAAAGGCTTTTTCTGTATTACGGTGTTTAAAAATGTGTTCAATTTGTAAATGATTTAAATTTAGAAAATATATGTTATTTTAGATAAATTATAAATTATAGTAATACTTCAGTCATATAATACACGATTACGTAAACTTTCCTGCATTATATTTTACTCGTTGTGCATCAGGTGGGCCGTATGCTTGGTTGCCTCCCGACGTAGTAGATATATAAACGCAGAGTTAAGGCTAATTCATGAATATCAATATGACTTTATACACATTATATTCAATTTTGAAAATAAAAAATATACTTTAAAATATATCAGAAAAAATTTAGTGAGGAATAACTGCAGTCATAATAAGAGTTTTTGATAATACTTGACTTGATTTCCTAAACTACTGTCTTTCGATTTTTTTCGCTCAGCAAACACTAGTCTAGGCTCCCCTAGACTAGTTTGGGGGAAGCCAGAGCTTTCGTACATCATCGCCTTAACAAAGTTATAAAATTTATCGTAAGTTTATTGAAAAAAAAATGTCAATCTATACCTTTAGTACAATGATAACAATGCATGCGTGACTCAGATAAATATTTTACTATTCTTTTATAAAACATATGGGGCTTACCTCTAATAACCACAGGTAATTAAATAGTCTCCTAACTTCTCAACTACAGATGCGGCTTGCTGGGGTTGGATGGGTTCTTCGTACAGAGAAATAACGACGGCTGAAACAAAATATTCCTATTTAACATAATTGAAATTTGAATCGCAGAATCTGATGCGAATGCTTTTCAAATTGCCGATCTGGCAAAAATGTACTGTAATATTTTTAAAATCGCCACATAAAAACCACACAGAACTGGTCAACTTTACAACAAATTAATGACGGCCGCAGTATCAGATACCCTTGCCCTCTCGTGACAAGTAGAATTCTTGGGGTACCTAGAACTAGAGATGTGCCGAAGTCAGCTTGACTCGCGTACTGACTCGAATACCTAGCAGGTACTAGTTTACTCCAGTATATAAAATACTGAATTCGGATCCACAATACTCGAATACAGGTTTCGAGTACTTACGGTATTCGAATCCGAAAGTCGAGTATTTCAATCGCAACGTTCTAGCTTCACGCGTACTCGGCTTGCTCTAAATGCCATGATAATTTGGAGTCCCTACAACAATCCGTACGATTGGCAGTGAAGAATATTCCCATGAAAGAGTGCGTGCTTCTATTGATAACTGGCCTCAACGTTTAAAGGACTGTATGGCAGCCAATGGAGACCACTTCGAATAAGCTTTTTACATTTTAAATTGTTTTATATTTATGTATTAAACTAACACACTTTAAAAGTAATAAATGTTATTTGCAATAGAATTTTTTTTCCTTGTTTCAGTATTAAGACTAGGTATACAAAAACACAAAAAAAAACTGAATACATGATTATTAATTGCTAAGCTTTAATATCGTACCTTACTGTGCCACAATTACCAAAAGTCTGATTATATGATTAAATGACTGATTAATCATTTAATTATTTACATACTTTCCTATCGTTCATACATGATTAGTGATGAAATATTAGGTTTTGGTGTCTAAAACAACCTACGAAGTTCGATTGAGGAAGTACTCGAGTCCACTGAAGTATTCGAATACTCGCGCTTGTACTCGAATACCTGTCTAAGTCTTCAGACTCGAATGCTAATTCGATTAATTTTTTAACGAATACCAAAATATTCGAACACCAAACATAGCCGACTCGGCGCATCACTACCTAGAACCCAAGGATATTTCTATTATCGTAACATTACTATAACAGAACTTCTTAGAGATATGCCTAAACCATTGGGATTGGGGGGTCCGCTACCTAATAAGTCTAAAGATTTGACGTAATACTGCGTTTTTACATAAGAACAATGATAGCCCAGTGAGAAAAGAACCGGCCTATTGACTAATTTTCCGGTTCGAATCCTAGCAAATACCACAAAATTGATGTTTTAGAATTTATGTATATATTTGTACATTGTTTATTATCACTTACTCGGCGGTGAAGGAAAAACATCGTGAGAAAATCGCACGTCCAAGAAATTATATTTCGAAAGACGTGTGACCTAACCTAAGAAAGGTTTCGCTTCATGTAAATATAGATATTATTATAGATAGATAGATAGCGGACCCTGACAATCTCAATGGATTAGAACACTGGATAACGCTAGGAAGAAGACTGATTTGTACATGAAGCGACTACCGTCAGTCAGAATTCCATGACCCAAAAGGAAAATTAGACCTTTCTTAGGATATGTCATACACGCCTTTCGAAATATAATTTATTGGATGCGCGGGTTACGATGTTTTCCTTCACCGCCGAAAACACGAATTTAGTGGTGGAACGGGCCAAAAGTGACAACCGTGAATTTTACTTTTCGTCAAGAAACCGCGCCTGCACCTATGGTAGCCAGATAAATTGATTTTTAGAATAATTTCGGTGTCTCGTGGTCCCCTACAGTTCTAAACGAGCTTCGATTATTTTTTTCTAAGTCGATCAGTAAAAAAGTTATTCATAAACGCACATTTTTATAGCAAAATATGTAAATAATGGATGTAGAGAGAAATATTTTCAAAAAAGAAAAAACTTCTTAGTTTTATGAAGTTAAAAACTTTCGAAACAGCCGTCGTAGGTTACTTACTACATATATCTCGACAAGAGTTAATGTATTACCAGCGTTCATAGGCTACGGTAACCACTTTACATCAGGTTGTATAAATATATATATATACATATATTCGCAATTGAAATAATATAAATATTGACACGAGTACTAAATATGTCGTTTTGTTGATTAATATTTCACTTATGAATCAAAAATGTTTTATTCACAGTACTTTACAAAACGAAATTATTAATAGCCATATAATTTTAATATTTTTTTGTAAAACCAAATAGTTCTGACCGTATTTTTGTTGAAAACATATTAGAATATTGTTAATAAATAATCAACTGAAGTACAATTAATGTTAGCCGCCAAAGTTCCAAGTTCCGCCTAACTCTAAAGTTACCGTGTTATAAATATCTCCTATGGTCTCCTCGCTGGTCCAGTCAGATTTAGATCGCCTAATATAAAATAAATATGTGTCCTTTATTTGTTTTGACGATGGAAAAATACTATATTAGATATCTATTTTGTGTTGGATCGATCCAACCTCAAACTATAAAAATCAAAACCATGTTCTACAATTCATTGATATTGTTGATATTAATTGACCTTGAAACTCAAGGTTACTTGACACTATCAAGCAAGGGAACACGAGAAAGTTGCATAGCCTTCGTTGATAAGAAAAAAATATTTGATTAATAAGAAAGTCTCTGATCGACGGTGATACACAAATTAAGAAAGTAGAAGAGAACGGAAAAACGTTTTCATCAGAAACAGCAGTGGGATGCACGTCCTTAAATTTGGAAATGGATTCTGGGGTACCATCTGACAATTAATAGACCGAAAATTAGCTCCAACCACTTTTAGTTCAAAGTTATAACATTCTGCCATAGCAGCTATATCATTTACTGATAACAGTGATAGCGAAGACATGGATATAGAATGTCGGCCACATATGGGTAAAAACATGATCCTTGTTTTTACTTATCTGTGGACAATAGATATGGTACAAAACTGGAAATGTGAGGTTGGCTTATTTTATTTCGGAAGAGGAATACAAGGGCATGTTTCTACAATAAAAAACAAATGGATAGATATACAAATGTCATAAACCCTAACCGCCTGCGTCTTGATGAAGAGCCCCGGCATAAATTATGGTTGTGGAGGCATGTCTCTCTTATCTTTATATTATCTCCACAGTTATTTCATCGAATATCTTAAAGTAAGCATACAATCCTTACATAATTTAATGTGATTCAGTGAAACCGTTATGGAAATAGCTTCACCAGTATTCAAGGGTCACTTTTGTGAAATTCGTGTCAGCGAAATGCAGATATTTATAAAACGCACATGCGCCTATTATATAACTGATGCGTATTACAACGCCCGCTCACCTTGCTGTGTCTTCATGCAGTGTACGCCGACCTTGCCGAGCTTTGCGCGTATGATGCGGTCTGTGCCACTGAGGTAGATGTACCGCGTGCTCGCTATCGTCACGCCACCACTTGTTAGGAGTGATTCGTTTTCGAAGCCAGCCACAATTTTTGCTACTTCATCTTTTGATATCTGTCAACAAAAAGAAACAAGAATTGAGCAGTCAGAACCCGTTATATACGTTTTCCCATACATTTCGCGGTCGTATACGACCACCCGGGTTTCGAAGAGTTAAACCACAGTAGATACTCACAATTATAATTATATATCAGTGGGTATCCCAAAAAAAAAAGGTAATCATCAAAACATCATAGAAACTTAAATACAATATCAGAATGTATCTAATTATAACAGGATGATCTAGGAAACAGTAACAATATTTATTTCTTATAATAATTCCCCAAGTGATTTTGAGCCCAGGGCACTGGCTCCCTTTTGCATTATAAATATTGTTTCAATGTCAGCTGCTTTCCCTAAGATAAGTGTACCATATGGCATAATATTGTGATAGTAGACTAGGCTCGCAATAGCCAGGATGATGATGACGGCTACTTTTTATAACCGTACCGTTCGCCGACGGCGGGGAGTTCACCCTCGCAAGCTGGAATCGCAATGGTCTCGTACTGTGTTCCAGAGAAGTTTTCTTCCGAGAACCCTCAAGCTGTGGAATGAGCTCCCCAGCAAAGGTTTTTTCAAGGGACAACAGCATGGAATTCTTAAAAAAATGCGTGAAGAGGTTTTTAAAGGTAGGGCAACGCATAAGTGACACTCCTGGTGATGCAAATGACCACAGGCTACGGTGACTGTTTACCATCAGGCAGGTCGTACGCTTGATTGCTACTTAGTGGTATAAAAAAAAGCCACGTCTGTAAACTGCTTGATACTCCTAACTGCATTTTATGGTAGAGCTGAAGTTTATTTCTGTGGGGTTTAGTTTAGTTTCCACAGCCATCTGGAATCTATTGCAATTCCAAGAAATACTGTATATATGTATAACCGTATATTTTATGTCGTAGTAGTAAAGGTGACATTTACATGGTTTTGCATATCTAGAGCTGTCATCATGTGTACATGATTTCACATTGTCAAATATTTTTATATTTTTCACTTGCTGCATTCATAGATAAATTTGCATTTCTTTGTTTCTAAATATATTTGAGAAACCAAAACAATTAAATCACATCCAAGCTGATTGAAACCAATAATCATGTGTACTTTATAAATATTTTGTTGGAATAGAGGCTCAATACATCTTTATATACAGCATCCCCATACACATTTTTCGAGGAAGTACCTCCACCTCACAGAAAACTGCAGCCAAATAACAACTTCCTTGAGGGTTGTTGTGTTCCTGCGAGTGAGTGAGGTCATCAGTAAGCTCCCAAGGAGTTGCTGTGGAGGCATCACGCTAGTGATACTTTATCACAAGCGTTAACAGGCTACGGTACCTGCTTTACATCAGGTGAGCCGTATGCTTTCCGACGTAGGATAAAAAATAAAAAAAAATGCACATGGACCATTTTAAAATATGTTGTAAAATGTTTGATTAAACAATATGTATTGCTGGGATATGTACATTAACACCTTACATTAAAACATGTGTGGCTAATGGATATAAAAATATGATTTGAAGTCAATTCACATTATTATAGTTACGTAACTATCTTCTATCAATAACAATCAGGACCAACAACATAAAGTGCCCACCGAAGTTCAGAGGAAATAGAGATGACTAAACCTATGGATAAACAGGCTGCTGTAGGTGCTATTCATATTTGATTAGGATGACATGCTTGACACCACCCATCAAGCTCAATAATACCTACTCGTTATAACAGCTACATAATACTAATAAACTGAATAAAACTAATCTGAGCAGTAATCAATCTAATTCTATTTACAGAATTGCATAGGGCAGATTTGTTCATGTTTTAGGAGTATGGAGCTACAGAATGATTTTATATAATTTCAAAAATGTCTAAATAAATCTTTGCTGATTTTTAGATTGTATCTGTAAGAAAACTCCATACTGGCACAGTGGCGTGCAGCAACTATTATTTATACACAAACTTTTAAGGAATATTGTCATAAGACAAAAGCTTATAATTGCAGATGAGCCAAACCAGCGAGCTTGCATGAGAAAAGCAATGAATGTTAAAGAAGCGAGTGAGGTGTGTAAAGATCTAGTCAAGTGGATTCTCTCTGCCTACCCTGCAAAGGGATTGGCGTGAAGATACATTGAAGATAGATTGTATCTGACTACCTGAGGAATGTAAAATACAATTCTACATACATTTCTATTGTTTATTAGCCAAATATATCACAGGTAAAGGTTCTATGAACACATTGATGAGCTCGGTGGCTCAGTCGTGAATGACGCAACTTGGTGGGTTTGATTCCCACACAAGGCAAACATATGTGTGCATGAACATGTCTGTTTGTCTTGGTCTGGATGTTTTAAAAGAGATAGGGCGCATCAAAGCAGCCCGTCTGGGGAAGTACCCCCACATCACAGAAAAACAGAGTCAAATAACAAATACCTAGAGGGTCGTTGAATTTCTGGTGTGAGTGAGGTCACCAGTAAGCTTCCAAGGAGTTGCTGTGTAAGCAGCAGGAGGCATCGCGCGAGTGATACTTAATATATTGCAAGCGTTAATAGGCTAGTACCCGCTTTAAATCAGGTGGGCCGTATGCTTGTATTCCTCCCAACATTGTATAAAAAAATATATATATAGCCTCATCTTTAGTCTATCAGTTAAATACCAAAGCAAATTTATTCACCAACATAATAAGTATAACGATATATAAGACGATGCCGTGCTATTAGCAGATACACCATCTAAACTGCAAACACTGGTCACAGCGATGAAAGACGACTGTATGGAGAAAGGCTTACTACTGAATGCGAAGAAAACAAAGATAATGGTATTTGAAAGAGAAGAATCCAGAACTAATGTAAGGATTACGATTGATGATGAAGTGTTGGAACAAGTGGATGAGTTTGTATATCTTGGATCCGCTTTCAGCAGGGATGGAAGGTACACCGCAGATGTGGAAAGACGAGTGAGTGCTGGGAATAGTGTGAATGGAGCGTTGGGAAAACTTCTTGGCAGTAAAATCCTGAGCCAGAAGGCACAACTCGCTATACACAATGCAGTGTTGGTCCCAACGCTAACTTATGGAAGCGAGAGTTGGGTATGGCAGAAAGAGCATGAAAGTAGAATAAACGCGGTTGAAATGCGAGCGCTGCGCAAAATTTGTGGCGTAAGGCTCGTAGACCGTATTCGCAATGATGATGTTAGAAATAGAGTTGGTCTGAAAGAGAGCGTCGGTGTTAAAATAAGAAGAGGCATGCTCCGATGGTTCGGGCATGTAGAAAGAATGCAAGATGAAAGAATGACGAAGCAGATATACAATGCAAAAGTGGAAGGATGTAGGAGCCGGGGAAGGCCAAGACTTACCTACCATGACCAAATTGGTCATGTTCTATCAGAAGGTGATGTCAGGAGCCCTAGAAACCGGCGTGCGTGCATGAGAAGAGCAATGAATGTTAAAGAAGCGAGTGAGATATGTAAGGATCGAGTCACGTGGCGCTCGGTTCTCTCTGCCTACCCCGCAAGGGATTTGGCGTGAAGTTATAGATAGATAGAGATAGATAATAAGTATAAACTGGAGTGGCTGTGCCAGGTTGTTGACATTTTGATTATAGTTATGTATTATTGTATTATTTCAATAATAAAATACCAATATTACTCATTGTTGACCCTTCTAGCTGAAGACATTAAGATGTACTCAAGGATTTGCTCAAGTTCTTTTACACTGGTTAATATTATTTTGCATGATAACTTTAGATACACATAATTTATATCAACAATGTATACTTTTAAGAGTATCGATTCAATTGAGAGATTTGCAGCTACCAAGATCTGCCCCTTCCTTAAATGTGGTAAGTAATTTTAAGTGATTGGTTACAGATAAATATATTTAACTATTAGATAAATAAAAATCGCACTTTGCCAATTTCAAATTGTAGCTCTTATGCTTTTAAACACATGACATACATGCACATACTGAAATGCATTTTAAATAGAATCATCATAATTATGCCTGTAACAGACTGATGGAAAATTAAAATTTTGCCATCAGTCACAAAAAATCTCACCTTCCCAATTTCAAATTGTGGCTCTTATGATTTTAATTAATAATATGTATGCACCTACTGAAATGAATTTTTTGTTGTTGACTTTGACTGGTGTGAAATTAAACATCCCACAAGTTTTCCATTAGTTTAACCAATCAAATCAACTGATATTAGATAAATAATGTGTAACATGCTTTCAAACTATTACATATATACACAAAATATTATTAATACTATTTGATTTGTTTACTGTGCAAATTGTTATTATGTACTATACCTACATGTTATTTGTTAAGATCTTTAATTAGCAGTGTGTCTGCCATTGGTTGTCTGTAAATAACCCAAGAAATTTAACAAATATTTTAAACTGACATCTAGAAACAATTAATGTAGGACTATTTCGTCAGATATTAACTTTTAAATGAGTACATAATAAATATAATACAATTTTCATTAGTTTTAATATAATTTTGCCTACTTTGAGTCCTCATGTGGCATTATTGAAAAGACAGCAGTTATAACATTTTACAACTACATAATTGGCAAAAGTTAGTTAATTTCTTTGTTTGAATTATCTGCATAAAGGAATGTTGAAAGGCGTGAAGAGGTTATTTACACTTTGATTATCTGAGCATTGATTTATGTATGACATGCGGAATCAATTTTTATCTGTAACCTAAGACTTATTTGCAATTTGATCCAACCTGCTTGCATGTAAGTTTGACTTTCGCAAAATAACGCCTGAATCTATTAACTATCTAAGACTTATTGTATACCCTTAGATTTATCTACCATACTGCACTGCAGTGCGGCGTGTGTCAAAATGCGTACATTTTGACGTTTCGGTATTCTGTTAAATGATCTGACAGCAGCAACGTTGCAGGAATGCTGCAGTAAATGACTCGCTATTTGCTAAAAAAACCTCCACTGCACCTGCACGTTTCCTGCAATATAATCATATTCTGATACATTGTTTTGACATTTGTATACCGGTGACTGAAGATTTGACGGAGTTTACTTGCAGTTTTGTTAACGTTACTCTTGAGCAACTTTTGCGAAGTGAAATTAATATTCTGAAGCAGTTATTTAGATTTGTTTTGTTTTGGGAGATGTTTCTGGATATATATGATTAAGTAAAACTTCTTTCCAGTTAGAAATACCTCCACGGCGGCAACCAAGGGCAATGGGGTATGAAACTATAGGAGACAACATTAAATAAAAATGCAGTTTATTAGATTGAAATTTGATAACATTTCAGGTGTCAAGTAGTTCACCTGCAGGATATGCACAGTTGCAGCGTAGTTGCAGTGCCGTTGCAGTACAGCATACGCGCAGTCCCAGCGTAATAGCAGTGCAGGAAATTTTAATAGAATACACCTATTGGCACTGCACTATTCCTGCACGACTCAAGTGACGGGCGTAAACGTGCAGTGGCAGTTATTTAGCAGAATTGGCCTACAGGTACATAAATGTCCAAGTAAATACATTTTCATTGACATTCGAATACCCCAAGGTCTATTTAATATGATCCCTTCAGACTACAAATAATCTGACAAATAAACAGACAAGGTAAAAATTTGTAAAAGATTTATACAAATGTATTAATTGTATTGCATCTCATTATAATCTACGCCAAAAACAGAATTAATTATTTTATTCAAACAATCTTTTTCTTAAAAATGGGAGCTTTTAGTACTTCAGAAAATCAAATATAGTGTAAAAAAATTATAATATCAAAAAATAACCAATACAATAGAGGCTGGAGAACAGTTCCCTATCTAGCCTGTTTTATGGATCTTGTCTACATGTCCATTAAGTACTTTAGACTAATAATCACTATAACTGCTTCTTCAACCATAAGTCAATTTTTTCTATCAAGTCTGTCTACCTATATATATGTTATCTTTTCTATTTTATTTCACAACTCTTATCTTGTCTATCATACCTATAGAGTATACGGTCTGTACTCTCTTTCCTACCTTGTATATATTTCACACAATTCTCTTATAATGTAATGTTTCCTTTTAGAACAAATCGCCAGAAAGTTCCTAAATATATTTACAAAACAAAAATATTCACAAATCTATACCTAGGTGGAGATTGGAGTCAAGAGCTCTTGCAATTGAGCTACCAGGAAGGTTTGTAATGATAGTGAATAATGTAATTTTTATATGTAAAGACATGATATAGCACCATTTACATACATAAAGATCAAATTCAGGTTAAAGGAATACTTCAGAGGTTAGGATTTTGGTGTATATTTATTTAGTAACCAATAATCTATTTAGTTTTGTGACTTTTTTGGGGGTAGGCAAATTGTATTTACAATACAGGATGGCAATTTAGTTGTCATTTGGTTTTATAAATATTTAAACTTATATAACGCGCAGCTCGTCCGCGCACTTCGCGGAGCCGTACCTCGTCCCGCACCCTACTCGCGCCCGCGCAGCGCCTGCGCGCTGCGCTCCTTTAGGCTCTACCGACATGAGAGACCGCGTTCCGCCCGCCAGTCGGCGGCCCGCTTTCATTACTTAAACTTAACGTTTGTTTTGTCGACTTGTGTTCATGCTCGTAATAGTACATAAACTGTATGTAAACTGTTTGTTTGTTTAATAAAAGTGCTCATCAATAATAGCTTTTTATACTGGCGCACCAACTAGAGGCCGAGCCACACAGTACAGTGTTAGTGTTATCGTTTCCCGCTAACAATGCCGCCAAAACGAACGACCCGCACTGCCCGCTCTGCGGAAAAGCTAGCTACAGGGGCAGACGACATAAACGAGGAAGGCAGTGGCTCAGAGGATTTTCAGGCCGCGGAACCGCACAACTACGGCGGCGCCGCTGCTGCTAATCGCCTCAACGCTGTCGCTGCCGCCGCCGCCGACCAAGACAAAAGCCGCACTTACGCCAGCCCTTTCGTGTGTGATCCGGAAAGGCTGATGTCCTCAATGATGGAGACTTTCGTCCGCGCACAGGCGGAGACGAATCGGACTCTCATGGAGGCGTTGCGTGGAATGCAGCAACCATGGAACCCAGCCGCTTCGACGCCGACTGCGGCGTCGGTGCCGCTAACATCGCCGGGACTTGCGACGACGGTGACGACTGCTTACGCCGGCGCGTCAGGAGGAAACTTCGCCCGGTGCACCGCGCGCTACAGTGGTGACTCGCAGGACCCGGAGGTGCTGGAAGCGTTTGTCGATGCTGTGGAGGTGTACAAGGAGTGCGCCGACGTGTCCGACGCTCACGCGCTACGTGGCCTCCCCATGCTGCTGGAAGGTGCCGCCGCCGTGTGGTGGCGCGGCGCCCGCGCTAGTGTCGCGACGTGGCAGGACGCCGTGGCGCGTCTACGTGCAGTGTACGGTGCTCCTCGACCAGGTTTTAAACTGTTTCGTGATATGTTCGCGTCCGAGCAAAGTGATGGTGAGCGTGCAGAAGTCTTCGCGTGCAGGGTGCGCGCGTGCATCGCTCGGCTCCCATACAAGCTCCCAGATGCTGCTCAGGTAGACATTATATACGGTTTGATGAACAGACGTGTACGAAAACGCGTATTACGTGACTCAATATGTAGTGTCGATGATTTAGTGGAGAAGTGTCGAATTGTTGAAGACGCCATATCGGAATCAGTGTGTAAAAGCTCTAATATTAATAGTAGCAATAGTGATGTAAAGAAACGAATAGGTATTACTGTTGTAAGTAACTCGAGCGAACGAAACGAAAGCGCGACCGCCGCGACAAACTCGCGCGAACTCGGGCGAGGTACGAACGCGGCCCGTACTAGTGGTTCGTCCACTACTACCGACGCTAAACTCGATGTTAACTCGAATGATACGGAAGTTCCCCGTGGTCGACGTAGGAACGATACTTCGATACGTTGCTATGGTTGTGGCCAGCCAGGGGTGATTAGATCGAAATGTGATAAATGTAAAAACGTAAAATCGGCGGATTTTAATACTTTAGTGAGCGAAAGTGTCACGCACCCGATGGTAGAAATAGGGATCGTAGGTAGGGTTGGTGTAGCCATTCTCGACACTGGGGCTAGTCACTGCGTAGCAAGCCCATCTCTTCATTCGATTTTAATTCAGAATGGAGTGTCATTTAGAGAAATAGACCGTACCATCGGACTCGCCGACGGGTCGCGACAATCTAGAACGGTACTCGCCGCATCGGTACCAGTCATTATCGGTGACAAGGAGGTCACCATCGATTTTATGGTCTTTCCTGGTGACGAGACCAGGACCCTGCTAGGCCGCGATTTTATTGCGAGTGCGGGGATTGTGTTAGACATAGCAAAGGATACCTGGCACTTCTCGTCAGATCCTGTAGCGAAGTTCCCTTTTGTCCATTCCTGTGTGTTAAACAGTGCAGAGTTGATGCAAGCGGAGGCTTCCAACGTCTGCCTGCGCGAAGGGGAAGGCGCTGGGCTGGCACCAGAGTACAGGGTAGCCCTTAATAGGTTCTTAACTAGCAGAAAGGGACAGTTTGCTTCGGCGGGGCCTGCCACAGACTTCGCCACCCACAAAATAAAGGTAAGTGTAGACTTCGGAAAGGCCTCTGCAATAGCAGAGATGCCTGCTCCTGATAATGTCAAGCACTTGAGGTGCTTCCTGCAGACCTCGAGCTGGTTAAGGCGGTTTATCTCCAATTACGCCGAGGTTGCTCGGCCTTTGACGACGTTGCTGAAGAAGGCAAGTATCTGGCATTGGAACTCTGGTCAGCAGAAGGCTTTTGAGCACATTAAGTATTTGCTGAGGTCAGCGCCGATCCTGCAACAGGCAGACGAGAGTATGCCGTTTGCCCTCAGAACCGACAGCAGCGCTTACGCTCTTGGGGCAGCTCTCCTCCAGGGGGAGGGGGATGATGAGCGCCCGGTTGAGTACGCCAGCCGTCTACTCACCGCCGCTGAGAGGAACTACAATACGACAGAAAGGGAGGCCTTAGCTGTCGTATGGGCCGTCTCAAGGTTTCGCGGCTACATAGATGGAGCAGAGGTGGTTATTAAGTCCGACCATCAGCCTCTTAGATGGCTGATGAGTGTTAAGTCACCCAGCGGTCGCCTGGCCAGGTGGGCGCTGAGCCTGCAAGAATACAACCTTAGGATCGAATATACACCGGGTAAGTCAAACGTCCTAGCAGATACACTCTCCCGCCCGCAGTGTGTGGACGACGTGGAGTGCGACCTGTGCACGGCAGTGGTTGACGTTCCGGCACGCAGTACCCACGAGATCCGAGAGGGGCAGCTGCTGGACCCGGAGGTACGTAAGATCGTTAATGCCCTCGAGTCCGACGATCCGTTTAGGGGGAGGGCCTGGGCAGGCAAGGGTTACCTCCTCGATGATGGCATTCTGTACAGCCACGGGCCTGAGTATGAAGATGATGACAACGCTAGTCTCTTAGTTCCGGAGGAGGAACGTGGTAAAATTCACGCAGATGCAGGGCGCAGACCTGCACCGGAATACCAGGTAGGTGACCTCGTACTACTCAAAACGCAGGGTCTGAATGATACGGGGAAGGGGCAAACTCCTAAATTCATTCCTCGCCGCGACGGTCCGTATAGGATACAAAACGTAACCAGCGCGTCAACTTATATTCTGGAGCGCGTTCCCGATGGTACGATCTTAGGCAAGTATCACGTTTCGTGTCTGACACCTTTCGTTGGCCACGCGACAGCTCCCGTACAGGAAAAGAGGAGAAGGGGAAGACCACGTAAGAAGGCTAACCCCAACGCGGGGACGCATTGTTAGGGTTAGAGGGGGAGAACTATAACGCGCAGCTCGTCCGCGCACTTCGCGGAGCCGTACCTCGTCCCGCACCCTACTCGCGCCCGCGCAGCGCCTGCGCGCTGCGCTCCTTTAGGCTCTACCGACATGAGAGACCGCGTTCCGCCCGCCAGTCGGCGGCCCGCTTTCATTACTTAAACTTAACGTTTGTTTTGTCGACTTGTGTTCATGCTCGTAATAGTACATAAACTGTATGTAAACTGTTTGTTTGTTTAATAAAAGTGCTCATCAATAATAGCTTTTTATACTTATTATTTTTTAAATTATTTTATTAATTAATAATAAATTGCAATTCTCTACTAAACTTTTGTTACAACTGCTTTGATTGCTAGTTGGAAGAGTGTAAGTAAGTTTGTAATTTAGTCCTAGATAACATTGAACCACTTACACCCTAACCTTACACTGGTTTACCCGTCAGTCTAATAGAACAGCAACACCCACAGTCTGTATATAATAAATATAGTTAATTGATTCAGGCGTTATTTAATAGTTAATTGATTCAGGTGTTATTTTGTCAAGTCAATTTATAGGCAATTTTTTCTAAACCACAAGTTTAAATCAAATTACATATTACAGCCAATCATGTGTGGAAATTTTTGACAGATGATATGTTAAGGTAGGTTAATATAGGAAAGGTGTACTGCTAGTACCTACACCTCACAGAGGACTTCAGCCAAATAACAATTCCCTAGAGAGTAATCGTGTTCCTTCAACTTAGCTCCTGAAGAGTTGCTGTTTATTGGAGGTGGCCATGTGCGAGTGCCACTTCTTGTATTGTAAGCATTTATAGATTACAATAACCACCCTACTGATCTATACTCCTAAATAGCTGGAGCAAATTGTAATGAAATTTGTTTTGTTTGTGGGGTCATGTTTTAGTTACACAATTGGACCCACCCAATAGGTGGCACTGCAATTCGATTACATGATTTTGTTTTTTTGGGACATGACAACGTCTAATTGATCTGATGCATATATATAAAATAATATTTTAGAGCCAAAAGCACCCACCCTCTACAGCATCTGGTATATTATTATGGATTGTACCTTAACCTAAGCCACGACGGACACAACATCGAGGAGGTCAGCACGTTTACATTGCTGGAAATTACTATGGACTCTCATCTGGGGTTGGCTTTACTATCGGGGCGCACGATTTCGGGGTTGGTGAGGGTTGCTTTATGTAGGGGTTAGTCTCCCCTTTCAAACGACACTACTTGGAACTCGAGGAAATGTTTACTTTTTTTTAAATTATTATTTTAGTGCACGTGAAATGGAACGAATTTTGTTCAATAAAAATATAGTTTGTTGTAAAATTGTAATTTGTTACCTTGAAACGGAACGTATTCCGCCTTTTTGTTTGACATTAAGGTTCGCGTCATTCTGCTTTCGTTTGTACGTTGAGTGAATGTGTTCCAAAACAGTTGGTTAGGTTAGGTTAGAGTATGACAAACAACGCACGAGCCGAGCGAGCGAAGCGAGCGTGCCGCGGCAGCGGCCGGCGAAGTGCCAGAAGCGAATCGTTGCCATTTTGAAAAGTGCCATTATAAAAAGTAGACTAAACATACAGTTGGCAACTGTGGGGTTGGGAAATAAAACAAAACTATACGATACTTCAGACAAAGAGGAGGAGGGGGGGGATATAATCCTCCTCCCCCTCTAAATATTGATATCAGATGAAAGTGATTGCTCGAATTTGAAAGAATGTAGGTGACATAACCTCAAAAAATTAAAATGTTAATCACTTTAAAACTATACGTTTCCTTTGTGTGGGAGTGGTACCAGGGAGTAGCCCTCCTCCCCCTCCCTCCCCCCCATCCCCCTCCCCCCTCCAAATCGTGCGCCCCGATTCAAAATATTACCCCTCATCTGTTATGGAAGTTCCACGTTGACTCGGTTGTATATAAACAGAGTTTGTGATTTGCACTGCGAGAATTTCGAAAATGTACAAACGAGGAGTATGCGCTTTTGGCGTACTACAGACATGCCACAGCCTGGATACTTTACGGGACTGTGCTCTGGGGCAATTCTCCGGGTACAGGAGCAGTATCCATTTTGCAAAAGCGTTGCATGCGAATTATAGCTTTGGCTGGACGACGAGATTCATGTTATTTTCCAAGTACAACATTCTCACAGTGAATGGAGTATATATTTTCGAATTATGTAATTTATAAGAAAGCATGCTTACTAATTCCAAAAATTCGCAGATAAGCTAAGCCGATATACCTCGCGCCGGGAAAACAATATTGTTGCACCCGCAGCCCATCTTGACATATATAAAAATGGTTCGTACTACATAGCAATTAAAGCGTATAATCATTTGCCAGAGTCTGTAAAAACCCTCCAAGATGGCAAATTGGAAAATAAATTAAAAAATATACTAATTAAGAATTCATTTTATAATTTAAAAGAATATTTTGAGAGGATAGATATAATTGGATATAATATAAATTAATATAATAGTATACTAAGAATAGTTTAATATAAGTGTTATGTTCGATTTCTAATTTTAATGTATGCTTTGAATTTTATTTTGTTATGCAAATAATAGTTATATAAATCTTCACAATGCCTTGAAAAGGTCAATTTGTAGCAAATAATTTAACATGTATACACACAATTAGTATTGTACCTATTGTTGCAAATTACAGGGAATAAAACAAATAAGCAACTAGTCTGGGGAAGTACCTTCATCATAAAGAGCTTCACAGTTAAATAACAAGCCCCATGTTTCCATGAATAAGTAACATTATTAGTATAAGAAAATTGCTATATTTACCAGTGGTGGTCTCCAAACAAATTGATTTACATTGTGAGTTTTCATACACAATGGTAACTCATGACATGACATAGGACTGACAATTTATGTTTTACCAATGGGAGGATTTTTACCAAATCCACTAAAAATGCCTAAGCTCTAAAGCATATAAATCATCAATAGTACAAAATAATAATTATTCTGATTTGATATTCTTCTGCATTCTGGAAATTGTACACTTTCATTTAGCATACATCTCATCCTTGGCATATGCCAATATAAATAAGCAAAAAATTAATTTAATGCAGTTATTATTATTTTAAACACTTGTGTGCATGAACATGTCAGTTTGCCATGATACACCCAGATAAACCAAACACCAGCAAGTGGGTCGCGATTGCAATACTTTGTTATCAAGCGTAGAACCTTACAGGCATTATAAATATTTTTCATTTGCATGCATATTCTGAAATTAATATTTTGTTGATGCCGAAAAAATCCATGAATGACATTTTAAATCCCAGAATTTCAATATTAGAAAACACTCCAGGTTCCAACAAAATTCATATTCTGTGAAAATTCCTAAGTCAGAAACCAGGAGAAATGTATATAATGTATCAAAATATTGAAAAAAATATAGAAAATCAACAAAAATATATGCAAAATATATAAACAAAAAAGAATATAGTGTCATTATTTACAGATGCATCATAAATGCAAGAATTTTGAATTTTAATTAAAGAAATAGAAAATCCAATCACATGCTGTATGAACAGAGGTGAATGTACTAAAGAATACCAGTCAGTCGAGGGTGTCAGTGGCACCCTACTATCTTTAGAGTTAAAGCCAACCTCACCTGCCTGTACATCCCATCCTAATATTTGGCTAACCACTCTCTGCTGTAAGAGAGATAGTGCTTCAAAGCAGCCTAACAATAAGTCCCTGGAGGATTGTTGTGAATCTGCGAGTGAGTGAGGTTACCAATAAGATTGTAAGAAGTTTCTTATGACTGTGACCAGCTGTGCCATAACATTATTGATGGTCCATGTTATGTAAGGTTTCATTGGCTATAGAAATCACTTTACATAACTATAAAAAATTTACTCTTTATAACAAAACTCTTAGTAGTTATAGCATGATGGACAGGAAAATTTTAAACATGACAGTCTTGGCTTCTGTATAAATAGAAGTACTCTACTGTGTCACTGTTTCAAAGAAATATTTCATCTACAAATTTGCATTCAATATTTTTTTTGTTAAATTAGCTTCCTTGACATGAAATAAACTATGTTTTAATTATTTGAAACATGTTCGTTAAATGAATTAAAAGCATTTACAAAAGACGAAGAGAGTTAAGGGATAGGTGCAATAGTGCTCAGGTGTGAATATATAGATTCAAATCAGTAAGTAATTTACAGTATGAAAGATTCTAGGTGTCATGCACATTCACAAGTGCAATTTTTTGCCCTTCTGCTCTGAAAGACACTTAAAGTGTAGCTCCTAAACCAAGCAACAAAAAGACAAATGGGTGAAAAATTGCAGTGTCATGAATTGAGAACACATCTAAATTCATAATATGGCAATAGCATTCTTTAACTTTACTAATAAATAGTTTTAGGTACTAGTTAGGCATTCAGTAATATTCAACTGAAATCTAATTGTTATCTTTCCTAAGTAAATTTCCATTAAAGATTAAATCACCACCACGCAATTTAGTACTATACTTTAAATACACACACTATCCAATCATTAAAATATTTAGAAGGCATATTCACATTGGCTAGAAACACTATATTCAAATCAGAACCGAAAAGATGTGTCAAAATGTATAGAAACTGAGAAAAACTTTCCGAATCTGTTTAGAATATAGCTTTCTGAGGCAATGTGAATACCCCCTATAGGTATTTAATCTTACCATTGACAAATATTTACAGATTATACATAGATTTTACAGAACAAAGATGAAAAACTAGCATGTGGGCTACCTGATGGTAATCAGTTAAAGTAGTCTATGCATCCCATGCAATACCAGAGCATACACTCTTGAACCTGTAGAAATTTATTCATGCCTTTGAAGAATCTTTTGTGTTGTAGTTTTTAGGAAAAACCTCGACAAGCAGTTCTCATATAAGTATCAGGACTATATTTGATTAGAACTTTTATGTCACCTACTGGTACTATACTACATATAGTTTGTAAGGTGGCTCTTTACGGGACATAAATATTTTAAGATTCTAATAGATGAACTAAGACTAGACTAAGAATGATTTTAGGAACTTCTGATACCATTGTGAAAATTTTTATATAATAGGATAATCCCCAAGTGGTAGTTATTTTTTATACAGGCTCGCTGAGTAGAAAATGTGAAGCGTGTGACTATATAATTATGGTTAAATTATTTGTCAGTGTTACTAGTAGATTCAAAATAAGCCCATGAAGAACACATTGATTGTGGGGTAAGCAAATAGAAGGCAGAACTGATATTAAAATTGTATCACGAATATTATCAAATGTATCGGTGACAAATTAGAACAAAGATTCTGACAAGAATAAATTTTGAGAAAATGGTTTTCGAGATTTTATAATATTTTTTTATACAACGCCCTATCTCCAAAAACATGGCATTTCTTGCATTTGGCACGCATGATTATCATTTTATTCGCAGTGAAAATTAACAACTAAACGTATTCTTTCGTTAAAACATATTCATCTGTGCAAACAACGTATTTTGGGCTGTACCGGTACCGCCACCACACCGGCCGGCGAGTTTTTTTGCAAATCTAGACAATTAATTGAACACTCCAAACTAATATTTAGTGTTTATATTAATTATTACATATGTTTTACGTATGTAAAAAGGAACATTCAGGACTATATTCACATTCTAATACGAATCGACTGCTAGCCTTCTGCCACATGTCGCCATCTTGTCAAACTTGCCGGATAAAATTCGTCATCCGTTTACTCAGCTTATCACTTTTAGCACATTTTTTAACACTTTTAAGCACATTTGCACTAGGAGAGAATTGGATATATTCACTGACCACTAGGACCCTACTTAGCAAGGAACTTACTTCGAAGCCTTCCGACTTGGCCCAGACATTGCCGTCGTGACCGGCAATCGCAGCTTTTGTTACACATCTCGATGCCATTAACTGTTTATCAACGTAATCTTGCCAGCTCATTTTGATAGAGTTCGATTAAAAATAAAACTACTTGGCTAAATCACAATTTACTCTTCACAACGAGCAATACCTCCACACGAACAAAAAGCACTGGCGTTTCAAAATGGCAGAGTTCTCACGAACACGACAGGAAGTAATATACTACCAACGTTCTAACTAGAATCCACCACAGACTAAATATACTTTTTAAGATTACTTCACTCGACTGAACACGACCTTCGGCTGTTTCTAGAATGTGTATCGAATCGATTTGTCTTAGACTTCAACTGCATTGTTTTGCATATTGTAGAAAACAGTAACTTACTAACAATTCACTAAAATACGACACAAACAGCATTAAAAACTAGTCTTATTTCTAAAATGCTCACCTTTTCAAAGACATTCGAATCTCTCGTAACCTCAAAAATATCTTGTCGGATAGAAAGCTTAATAACGTCACAAAATTACCTGTTGGGCTAAACTGAAGATTTCCTGAAAATTTCATTTAAATCAGTCCAGCCCTTTTGGAGTAGACATGTAACATAGATAGATAGATTTTGGTCTTGAGCAATCTCACCACCGAGCCGTAGCCCATTCGTGTTGCTGCAGCACACGCATACCTTTATGCATCATAATTATTATATTATTGTTTTAGGCTATCTCTCTTGAAAAAAATCTGAACATTGGGCAGCGAAGGAAGTAAAGAACACCAAGCGTAATTTTTTCCTGTAGATTACTATTTTAAATACACCGTTAACAAGTTTGTGCAAAATACTAAATGTTAAGTGAGGCATCGACAACATGTTTTATTAAAATTATAAAATGTTCATGATGCTGGCCATACGGAGCACATATGTGAGAAATAATTGGGCTCATAAGGGATGTGACGTGTATATACACAGGCATGCTGGGCTGATACTCTAAGTAATTTCTTACAAGATCATAATATCACATACAATAATTTGTAGGTATTTCTTTAAATTTCTTAGTGTATAGTTTAGATAAAACCAACATTGATGCAATTTTTTACAATAATAGTCAAATGAATTGTGAACAAAAAATTGGATTACAATATTTTATACAGGTACGATCTCAAACAAGACGGGTTTTCCGCAAAATATGCGTATAGACTCCAGTTTTTGTAACAGGTTTAATCGAAGGCGCCGTTAAGATACAAATATTATGAATCCAGTTCACTGTTAGAGATATCATTATACATAAAATTATGATGTGTGTATGATGTATGTCACATGCAGATAGATAGATACAACGTTTATTCGATTGCAGAACAGTGAACTGGATTCAATATTTTTTTTTTTTTTAAAGAAATTACTTAGAGTATCAGCCCAGCATGCCTATGTATATACACGTCACATCCCTTATGAGCCCAATTATTTCTCACATATGTGCTCCGTTTGGCCAGCATCATGAACATTTTATAATTTTAATAAAACATGTTGTCGATGCCTCACTTAACATTTAGTATTTTGCACAAACTTGTTAACGGTGTATTTAAAATAGTAATCTACAGGAAAAAAATAAGCTTGGTGTTCCTTACTTCCTTCGCTGCCCAATGTTCAGATTTTTTCAAGAGAGATTCGGTGTAATGGGCTTTAAAGTCTCCCAAAACCACTAAATCGGCGGAAGGATACTACTCGATAACTTTGTTAGTCACCATTTGCAGGTGCTCAAATAAACGAGTTGTGTCTGTATTACCTCTACGGGACCTGCACGCATGAATCCGGGTGTGGTGTGACCGCCAACCTGTCTTCAAGGCTATGAAGACGGCGACAACAAATATTCCGGCACGACGTACAAATAGGTGTGCAAGTAACGAGTAAGTAAAGTGTACAAGTAAGATGTGTTAGCCGGTGAGGATATTTGTGTCTCCGTGAGGAAAAGAAGTCCTCAGATGTCGATATTGAGGTTCTTTAAAAAAGAGAATTCACCAAGGCGACAGAAAAGAGGAAAAAAGAGTGGTATCTATTATATAGATCTATTAATAAAATACAATATTAAGAATATGTTAAACCAACAAAAAGTTGTTCATATTATTATTAGAGAAATGTGATTAGGAATATCACTGCAATAATTCCTACTTGAAACAAGTATTGCTTACTAACATTCTAATCACTCACTCTCTCGTTTGATGTCTAAACTTAAATCTCATCGATCAATATCATTGGAGAGACATATATAATAAAAAATCTTCAAAAATACGTTTGAAGACATCGCAATTGTACAGATGCGCACTACTAAACAATTACAGTTTACAGTCAAATCAATCACGGCTGCTGTTTTTCTTTAATAGTAAGTATAGTAAAGTCCGTTCACTATCATAATGTCGGTGTGAAAGAGAGAGCGCTATACTAAAAGTCATTTATATATAGTACAGCGCTCTCTCTTTAACAATGTAGTAGTATGTTGACGGAATTTTTATTTTAGTTGTCCGCTATCCTTGCTCTATAAATCAGTGATCTATACATACTTATTTAAATTTATTATGATGGAAAAAAATGCAGACCTCATCACTTTGTAATTATTTCGAGTGGGCGTATTAATCATATAACAAAATACATAAATTAAATCTTTCGTGATTTATTGTGCTATGCGTTAGTGCCGTTTGCGATGTTCACTACTCCCTCTTTATAACCAGAGCCGAGAGATTCGTTTTCATCTTTTTAAAATAATGGAACGTATTCTCTTGCTGCCAACATAAATTTTTTTGACGAACGAGAACTTCCGTTCCTTTCTATACTAATAATTTTAGTGTTACTCATCTTCTTGTGATACAGCAATTTTAACAATTTCTACATATTTTCAAAAATCCTATAAAAATAAAGTGTTAAATAAATATATCGTTGTTAATGTAAAGAATTTTTTTTATATTATTATAAAAAAAAGCTTCTGCTAAACTTAACTTGACCTTGCTAGTTCTTTTCCGTTCAGCAACCGCGATTGAAACATGTCCTATTCACCTGAAAGAAGGTAAGCCCAATTTATGTGCAAGTTTAGATTAATTTTCACAAATCCTTGTACGGTAAACTGCTCTAATTGTACAGGAATCATATAATTATTTTACTGATTCATATTTCGTCTTAAATATGTAGAATTACTTAATTTTTGATGTCGCCGATTGCCAACATGGCGCTGGCAGATATTACAAGTTCGCCTTACGGCACGTGTTTTTATTGAAGTTAATACTAAAACAACCTGAAGAATATCTAATTTTTAAAATTGTTAGTATAAATCCCCGTTTTGGCGAATATGGTTTGACAAATCATTGTGAAATTATCATATCAAATGTAATGCCATTTTGACAGCAGCGCCACTCCATAATTTTAATGATTTCTGCATAATTTTTATTGTAGAACTCGCAGTTTTAGCAACTTTCCTTCGCATTCGTCCTAATATTGCTTTGATTTTGATTTATAGATCAGAAGATTGGCCGGAGGATTCCAAAAATGGGCCAAAGGATCAAGGGAACTACGATGGTCCCCCGGGCATGGAGCCCGAAGGAGCACTTGATACAAACTGGCATCAAGTCGTGGAAAGCTTTGATGACATGAATTTGAAAGAAGAACTGCTTAGAGGAATTTACGCTTATGGTTTCGAAAAACCATCAGCTATACAGCAACGCGCGATTATGCCATGCATTCAAGGTCGCGACGTTATCGCTCAAGCCCAGTCTGGAACTGGCAAAACGGCTACGTTTTCAATCTCGATTCTTCAACAAATCGATACTAGTATTCGTGAATGTCATGCCTTAATTTTGGCCCCCACCAGAGAACTTGCGCAACAAATTCAAAAGGTACTTTTATAAAAACATATTTCTAATTATTTTTTAACTAATTTAAAAGCAAAGAATAATCTGTCTATTGTTCTTTATAATTCAAGACTTGTGCTTTTGTAGGTTGTTATAGCTCTCGGTGATCACTTGAATGCTAAATGCCACGCCTGTATTGGTGGAACCAATGTCCGTGAGGACATCCGTCAGTTAGAAAGTGGTGCACATGTGGTGGTGGGTACTCCTGGCCGTGTGTCTGACATGATTTGTCGGCGTGCTCTGCGTGCTAACACCATCAAGCTGTTTGTACTCGATGAGGCTGATGAAATGTTATCTAGGGGGTAAGTTTCATCCTTACTTCAATTGATTTTTGTTATATGGATGGCCTAAGTAGAATTTTTATATTTTATCATCATTTGTTTGTTCTCAAGAAAAGAAGTAACCATGTGTAATAACTGCTATTACACATGGTTACTTCTTTTCTTGAGAAATGTTATGCATTGTAATTATTAGTCTGTTTGCGAGATAAGAATTTTAATCAACTATGTTATATTGATATTAAAATCTTTATTCAAGAAGAAATACAAATTAACCATGTATAAATAATAGCAGTATTATTATAATGTAAACATTATATGTGCAAAGTGAAATGAAGTTATAATAATACACCATCTTAAGCATATGCTTATTTGAGGCTTGTGAAAGTATACTCTCTAAACAAATGATTTTATTTTAATGTTCAATAATACTACTTTTCTAAACTATTGCCCAGTTTTCTGTTTCATCATAGATCTGCACTACTCTGCTGCTCACTGCAGACCTCAATTAATTGTTCGAGGTTACATTCTGCTAGCATCATTGAGGTTCAGTCTGTATAAAACATAATTATGTGAATTACAGATTCAAAGATCAAATCCATGATGTATTCAAGATGCTATCTGCCGATGTGCAGGTAATTTTACTCTCTGCTACCATGCCCGATGATGTATTGGAAGTTTCTAGATGCTTTATGAGAGATCCTGTCCGCATCCTTGTTCAAAAGGAAGAGGTAATTATAATATAATAAAAAAAAAACTTTCAAAATTATCATTGTGTTCAAAGTGATGTTAATTAAATGTGAACTTGTGTTTGTTGTTTTTAGCTTACATTGGAAGGTATTAAACAATTCTTCATTGCTATAGAAATGGAAGAATGGAAATTGGATACCCTCTGTGATTTGTATGATACCCTGTCTATTGCTCAGGCTGTCATTTTCTGCAACACCCGTCGCAAGGTAAATATGTGTAATAAACTACTTACATTGCTTATTTATTAAATTTATATTCTGATACTTTAATAGGTAACTAACAAGAATTTAATATATGGATATATCCTAACACATTAATAAAGCTAAACGGGTTTCACAATTTGAAATCAATATTCTTGTGCCAGAGAGTTTATTTTAATCCAAATAATGTGGAAAATGTGTCCAATATTTATAAACACTGTGTTCCTAGGAATTACAAAATATATACTGCAGGTGCTGATGGTAGGGTTAAATTTTGTATTGGTTATTTTTTACTTTTATCATTAATTAAATCATTGTTAACTGTTTATATTCTAGTAGAAAAAAAATCAAACATTGTTTTATTATGGCTTTACCAATGGCAGTATTAACATTGCTTTTCGAACACCTAATGTTGATTGTGTGAATCAGGCAGTGTTAAGGGAAGTCAAATTGACAGTGGTAGACCTCGATGTTACAGGACACTGAAGATGATGATAGGATTCTATTTTATTGACAAACATTATAGTTAATCGGCTTGGTATATGGCGGCTCAGTATGAAGAGTGTGTGGTCCACCTTTAGGTATCAGGACATCCATTTTGTTACCAAACTCTGCAAACACTATGAGGGAGACCAGTGCTGGGGGATAGGAATTTTATTTATGTTATATGCTGATGAGGAATATTTTACAATAGAAAAGTCAAAATTTGATTGGGATATCATTAGCAACTACCATAATTTACGTTCTTCTCTTCCTAGTTTTTAATTCCTTAGGATTGGTGGGGTCTACTACATACGCCCTAAGGATTTTGTCTAGATACTAATTTTGAAATGGAGCGACTGTCTTCAGCAGAACAGCGAAAACCTGAGGTTAGGTTACATGAAAAATATTTTATGTGACCTAACCTTGCGAAATATAATTTATGTATAGGTTTTTTTTTTCAATGTCAGAAGGCATACTAGCTTATGGCCCACCTGATGTGAAGTGGCTACTGTAGCATATGAACTCATTTAATACATTAAGTATCACTTGTGCGATGCCTTCTCTGCTGCAACTCCTTAGGAGCTTACTGGTGACCTCACTCACACACAGGAAAACAATTATTTGCCTGCGGTTTTCTGTTAGTTAGAGGGCTTCTTTGAGGCTCCAGATGGGCTGCTTTGATGCGCCCTACCTCTTAGAAAAGAAAGGGTTTCCTCACAATGTTTTCACCCTTCATCTCCAAGTAAGTGATAATTATCAATGTGTACATAAATCTGAAAACACAAACATGGTGCATTTTCACACCAGGATTCAAATGACCACTTCTTTAATAGGCTGGTTCACCATGCACTAGGCTATTTAACTTACGTTATTGCATACCGAAAGCACAACACACTAATCTGTAAAAATTTAAAGATTTTATTTAAGTGTGTGTAGATTTGAGGCAAGATAACCATGTTTGGTAGCCTTAACTGATAAAATAATTTTAACAAGAATAATTTTTGCAATGGCTCCCAATTTTAATTTTTGTGTTAATGTTGTACTTTTAATAGATTTTATTAAGATAATTATCTACTGAGGGGATTTATGGTATCAATGTGTGTGTCAACCTAATCGAAAACGCCGGTTAAGTATCATCAACTGCAGCTCATCTATCAATGAGATTAGCTGTCTTGAGCTTTAGAGCGCACATTAGATCATTGGTCCCAAGTTCTTTCGATTGATGCACTGCCTGGTTGGGGAATAATCTCCACATTACAGTAAACCACAGCGAAATTCAGGAAATAAGGAGCAGAACAATTCACTAAATACAAAAAATAGGGTACAAATTACAACCAGGTCCCATTAATGGCATGCCATTGCTAATGTACTATGTTATTTTATGCAGACATAATCGTACAAAGAACATTTTGATTCCCTCAACAAAAATAACATCAACTGAATAAATCATCCAAAGTTCTGAAAACTAACCAGTCTTGAAGCTAGCTACAGCTGAAAATAATTGTTTCAGTTTATAATTAAATGCAACACATTTATGATTGTTTAGTAGTGTAATTAGTCTTTAAAATCACATTCGATATTAAAAAGAATCATCTACCCTTTGTTTAGCTATGGAATAGCTATTTTTGTGGAATGAGTCATACTAAAATGTGTATTTCGTGTGTATGATCACAATGACATCACTATTTACTGTTAGCTTGATATTGACGCTGTCTCAAAAAAGCTTGTTTTCACTAAAGGGTATTTTTATATAAAACCGTTTAACCGTAAAAGTATTTAGCATTTTATTTACTTGCTTATAATAATGCTTGTTTAAAAAATATTTTGGGCAAAATTTTCACTCCCTCAGAATTTTTTGCCACTTGATGGCAGGTAGGTAGTATTTAAACCATTAGGTCACTTGGGAATTAAGGAAATGGAACCGAATCATGAACTGATCAATGAATTGCCTTTGCCTACCCTACAAAATAACAATCTATCTTTAATTCTGCCGATACTAAAATCCTCAGAATTATTTCTTACCACTACATAATTAAATACATCTTAGATTACATTTTTTTGAAAAAATATTCCCATATATACCATATATATGTGAATATTGCTATATCACTGCCTGCCGATACTAAAATCCTGAGAATGATTTCTTACAACTACATAATGAAATATATCTTACATTACATTTTTTGTAACATACATATATGGTATGGTATATATGTGAATATTTTTTCAAAAAAATGTAATGTAAGATATATTTCATTATGTAGTGGTAAGAAATCATTCTCACGTTCATATATATCATTCATTCATAATATATTGTTATATTAATTTAGCAATGAGAAAACATATTCAGACAGAATTCACTTTTATTTAGAAACTATCATATGAATGAAAAAAGGAAAAATATTATGTGAACTAAACTTTTAGTTTTCTCATTGTGACAGTTGCTTATACTTTTTTAATGTGAGTATTTTATATTATTTTACAGGTCGATTGGCTGACTGAATCAATGCACCAGCGTGACTTCACTGTGTCTGCTATGCACGGTGATATGGATCAACGTGAACGTGAGGTGATCATGAGGCAGTTCCGTACTGGATCTTCTCGTGTCCTCATCACCACTGATTTATTAGCCCGAGGCATTGATGTGCAGCAAGTCTCCTGCGTAATCAATTATGATCTACCAACGAACCGCGAGAACTACATTCATAGGTAATTATTATTATAATGAATGCAATTGTTTTCTTTTAATACATACTCAATATATGAGACACAGTAAAAAAATTTTAACCAATATTGGACATTCAACAACATTGACACCCACATATATCCAAAAAAAATACAAAGTTTTAAGACTGAAACTGAATATTTATTTTGATGAGTAGTTAGTCTTTTTAGTTGTAGGTTCATACATGAATAAGTTTTACTAAAGTACTTTGCGTTGGTATCACCTTGCCTGATCCTGCCTGACTATATGATATTACACATTTATATTATGCAATTTGATCTAACCTGCTTTGTGTGCTTCCGCCACCATTGCAGGGTAGATCAAATTGCATGTAAATTTGACTTTCGCAAAATAACGCCTGAATCTATTAACATTTATATTAAACAATGAGTAGAAAAATATCTAAAATGAAGGTAAAAATATCTTGGAAATTAATTTTCTAGATAAAATAAATTTGCTAGAAGTTGTAATATTACACAACCAACATCTGGTAGAATGTAAAATTCGGCTGCTAAATTATGAATTCAATATTACTCTTAAGAAAATTGTACCTTATAACTATCATTTATGAAACTTTGTGGAAGCTGTTAACATCTCAATTCTTTATTGGTAACTCTGTCAACCCTCAATTTCTTGTGTAATGAACTGACCCCCAACCCTTTTTAATGTGTTTTTGCTGGGAGAACATTTTCAGTTACTATATGTGTATGTATACATACACCCTATCCTATACCTAACCTAACTATCCAATAATATAATTAACTATATACAAAATGCAATTTAATACAATTTTTATGCTGAGATGGTTTGGGCATGTCGAGAGAATGAACGAAGAACGATTGACGAAAAAAGTGTATAAGGCGAGTGTGAATGAAATTGTTGGAAGGGGTAGACCTAGGCGGACGTTTCGAGATCAAATCAGGGATGTCCTGAAAAAAGGCCAGGTCAAGAGTACCCTAAACCGAAGAGCATGTATGAAGAGAATAATGAGAGTGGACGAAGCGAAACAAGTATGTAAGGATCGTAGCAAGTGGAAAGAAGTGGTCTCTGCCTACCCCTACGGGATAGAGGCGTGATTATATGTATGTATGTATGTAAAATACAATTTTTGGATGTCCTTTCCCTAGTGTTTTATGATCATATAATTTTCACGGTGCTAGAAATTATTATGACAATGTTTTCAGATACTCATTCATTTTCCTTAGATTTATGTCATATTAGGGGCACGTAGATTTGACGTAACATTAAATTAATAATGCAGCAGATCACTCCAAGGAAAATTTTGGATGGGATTAGGAAGTGGTAGCATAAGGGGTAATGAAAGTAAGCTCGCTTGGTCACCACACAGTATGTGAGACTACTTTAATTTCAATGTATGAGGGTTATAGCAACAAAATATGAAAGCCATGGAATTCTCATGTTGGTCTAAAAATTATATCATGCAATCACGTGGGCAGGCCTAATAATTATCAATCTACATGCCAGTCAGTTAGTAATTGATTTTAACCACACGGTCTGTCACCTGTTCATTTTTAACCACAAATTACTCAAAATATTTTAGTGTCTTCTTGGAACTTAGTAAGAATATTATAATTCATACTACAACCTGTTGTCAAATTTTTTAAAATGCTAACTACACACTTAAATAACACTATCTATTTATATTGATATTTGATGATATTTATCTTGGTATTTATAAAATAAAAAAAATGTACATATATATTTATTCTATAAATACCAAGCAATACTTTGGAAGATGTCATGCATATATGCTTTACCATGATGAATATTTCCATTTTTCTTACCAGTTGAACAGTTTTGCAGTCCTAAAGCAATTTGAAACCTTCTTCCGACAGTTCCCCTAAGTAATGACATTTAACACTCATGAAGGTTCCTCTTGAGTTACGTCATCATTGCCTTGAAATATTTATGATACTTTATGTGTCATAATTTTGATTGAAATTTATTATATGGATAACTTGCAAAGGAAATGAAATATTTACTCGTGTGTCTATTGTTAGTAGATTTTTTATTTTGAAAGATAACTTGAGGAACAATGAAAATTTGATGGCAAAAGAAGCTGGAAAAAAGGCTAAATGGTATCAAGTCAAAATGTTACAGTATGTAAATTGCATATTGTGTGCAATGTTTTCAAGACAAACATTCATAATTTAGGTAGCATAACCTGTACTGTATCTAAGTCAACTTTATTTTTTATTTGAATAAGTTAATTAAGAATTTGATTGGTTAAAATGTGGTTGTTGTATATTTTACTAATACTAAAAGTAATTAATACCCATAAAATCTATTATTTATCGAAAGAACAACTGCATTATATATGTGCCGCATGGACATACTAGTGAAACAATTCATGAGACACATGTGCCTTATTGGACTGCAAACCTGTTAAGCTAGTGTTCTTTATACCATGTTGGGAGCAAACCTATCACAACCTGCCTGGTTTGAAATGGATACCATACCACCGCTTGTAATATAATTATTGCTATGCCTAGCTAGTAGCATTGTTAGCGTGTTCCCACTCCCATCTATTTACTGCTACACATGTTTATGGTATATGAAATATGAATTCCTGTATTCATAGCAAATTGAATTGCTTGTAGTATAGTATATATTGAATATAGTATGAGTATAAGCTCTTAAAAATCAGTATCTTCGCTAAGTCCTTAGGCTCAGGTAGCAGCCAATCCTAATGAATTAGAAAACGCGATAACGCTAGGAATAAGTATAGTGCAAAAATATATCTACAAATATTTTTATTTGTTTATTCCAGAATTGGACGAGGTGGTCGTTTCGGTCGTAAGGGAATCGCTATCAACTTTGTGACTGAAGCTGATAAAAGAGCATTGAAGGATATTGAGGACTTCTATCATACAACTATTACGGAAATGCCCAGTGATGTGGCCAATCTCATCTGAGGGGCCAACGCTTCCCGGTTTATACTTTTGTGTCCTGCGTTCTATTGCGATATTTATAAGGTGTGAGTATTAGGAGAGATCTCCTAATTACCGCTGTGCCGAATTTTTTTATTGGAACTCTTTTTATTTGGACCGATATTTTCGTTTTTAGTTTAATTAATGAATACATTATACTATAATAGACGTATCGATATAAGTTTAATATACATAGTTAGGAGTAAGACCGGCTCGGCCGGATGGCCCCCGTTCCGCGTAGGCCTCTCTGCCTGCGGAGAGGTCTCATCGGGTACTGGAGAGGCTATTTCAATCACAAAAGTACTAGAAGAAAACAATGTATTGTAACTTTTTTCCAGTTGTACATAATATGATAACTGTTTTTGTAATACGGTAAATAAATATAATGAAATATCCCAATTGTATTGTTATTGATAAAGAAATTGTAGCACTCCATTCCCGATCGGAACCTTAATTTATCTTCGACGTTGTTTAAATTTGATTATAAATTTTGTTTTACAGAATAACTACCTACTGAGCCTGTTGAAACGCACATTGGACACAACTATGTGGAAATAATAAATCAAATTTTCCTCAATAATATATTATTTTCTTTTGACAGGTCCTTACTGTAATCCTGTATTCCCATACATTTTTTGAAATTTGTTTTCTACATGGTTTATATGTTCATTTCGGATTATTTATATTTTTGGAATAAATTTTGTTCGAAATATGACGGCTTTTACGAAGTTTTGGTAATTAAGGTTCCTATTTTCACAATTACTGTGGTTTTTCTCGAAATGGAGATAGATCTGACACATGAATATTTCGCGTAAGACTTCTCTATTTTCGTGCATAAAATAGTATTATATAGAATGTAATATTTGAAAATAAATATACAGTTTTATTTCGCCAACTAATGTAGCTTTTTTGAAAAAATAAAAGATGCTGGTAGAGCCTTTTCCTTTTACATTGTATGAGAACCTGAGGACCCATTACCAGATGATCCTATTTGTTGTATGAAATGGGACAGTAATATTTCTCATTTTGTCTATAGAACTAATTCATTTTCTCTAATTGTTTTATGGAAAAAGGAAAATAGCGTTTACAATTATCACACGGGCCACAACAACTTCAAAATTACATCAACTTTTATAAAACCTAGTGTTGGCCGTAAAAATCCCGAGCTTACACAGTTCCCGAGTTAAACACATCTGTTTAACTTTCCATCTTAATATATTTTAATTTGAAAAAAGTATGCATGGTTTCTTGTAGTCTGTGTTCATTCAACTTGTGCCTTGTTTTTATTGAAATCGGCAACAATTTAACACCGGTATACCGATTTGTTGAAAAAAAATGGAATCTCATTTTGTACATGACCTCGCTGAGTAGTGAATTAACAATCATTTTTATTTATTCTTAAGAATTCACAAAATATCAAAGAAATGGTCACAAGGTACTTTGTTAAATTCAATAAATACTACAATTTTTCAGTTTTATTGTAGGCCCAAAAACATTTTTTAATACAGTTGCTTAAACAGTGGCGTATTGCAGGGACGTATAGCGTTCGGGATGTGGGCTATTACATACTCGAGTTTTTTCTTTACCTGTTACGAACTCGTGCGTTCTCTTTCCCAACTGTCAAAATAATGTCTATTAAAAAGAAAAGACCAACCACAAAGCTTTTACTAAAAAAAAAATCGGATTTTTTTGATGCAAATATTTCTAAAAAAAAAGCCACTAATTTGTTTCAATATTAGATTTAATGATTTGATTCAATGAGTTAGCCTAAATTTCATTTTCATTGCATATCAATAAAAAATTTACTGAAGACTTGGCTGTATGGGCATAGATCCCTTTGCCTACCCAGAATAGGTGAAGAAAACAAAAGAAAATCTCTGCTTATATTCTTTTATGGTTGGCGCCATTTTCTAAAAATATTCTTTGCGTTTTTATCGTTTTATTAAATTGCTTAATTTTTTCGCAACGGTATTAAGAATAGTTGTTCAGTACACGTGCGGAACCGTCATTGCAAAAAGTTCCGACTTTTAACCCTCACCTTCGGCTGCGCCTCGGCTCGGGTAGACAATTGTCGGAACTAATTGCAATGACAGGCTTTCCGCACTCGTAATGAAATATACTATATTTTTAAGTTTCCTTATAATTGAGAAATCACAGCGTTTAAAAAATCAAATTAGTTAATAAATAGGATTTTCTTAAAGTCTGGCATTTAATAAAACCATTAATCTTGTGTTGTGTGATTCGCATTTTTTTAATATTAAAATAATCGTCAGTTTTTTTGTACAGTAACAAAACTGATTGTCAGAAAAATATTAGTTCACAAATGTTTGATATGTTTCTAAAGTTATGCTAACGTTTATTGTACTTATTATAATTAATTTTAACTCGATATTCCACACTGATTTCGGTCTTTTTGTTTACAATTCATATGTTAATTACTAAATCACATTTAGCCTGCCTTTTTGCTTGTTAAGTATTTAGTTACGTATTTTAGTTTTATAGCAAGTCTAACGTATAGTCAAATGAAAAAAATATTGTAATTAGTCGACTGATATCCGTAAATAGTAATAATCAAAAAGTCCAGTCAAACATTCTAAGAAGTTACAAACTTCATTTTTGCACGCTCCAGAATGACAATACGAAAATAAGGTAATTGCCCAACTCGCATTCAGTTGGGCACGCTCCCGAGTCGCGCCTATACGTCAGTGTGACCAGATTTCATTTGACGAATCTACTGCTTGTCAAGGTTAAAACTACTAAATTCTACCAAAAGAGAACGAGAAAATACTAGGAATTACATTACACATATTAACTTAAGTAACTTGCATACCTGTGAGGTGCTGGAATATCCTTTCATATTTCTTATAAAATATATTTATTTTATAAATATATTTCTTATATTTCACAGTTGCATGCTTTACAATGAGCACTCATAGTGTTTACCTTAGATTTACATAACCAACTTTGGAATGAGAGATCTTACTCCCATTCATCGCGATATCCTTCTGCATATTTACGTTACATATTAAATACGATGATAAAAACTTTCAAAAAAGGAATTCTCACTAATCCGTGTAATCGTGCCGTGAGCATAGAGTGTGATACTCTATGCTCACGACACGACTGGTTACGGGTTACGAAACAAATGAAAATTAAAAACAATGACAAACCTACCTAATCAATTTTTTTCAATACATGTGTAATTCCCCCAACAGCTTTCCCTCTCGAATAATTAATATTAGAAAGAGATAGTATAGTTGCAATTTGCAATCCATTCGATGAAAAGGGGTTAGCCCGTATTTTACCGACAGATTTGACATATTCAGGCAAAAAATGTACCAGAATAATTGAAAAGTGTGAATTCTACCAAAATATACCAAATATTTTTTACCTACTAGATAATGTTGCCGGTACCTCAAAATCTACCAAAAAAGTAGAAATCTACTAAATCTGGTCCCGCTGCTATACGTACTTCTTCACAACAAAGCATAAATGTCTTAAGTTCACAGATATTCATCTCTTTCTAACGACAAGTATGCTCTACGGATCAGTGACCCTTTGGTGTTGCTGATGTCTATGGGCGGTGGTGACCACTTACCATCAGGTGACCCGCATGCTCGTTTGCCCCCATCTAATAATATAAATAAAAATAAAAAACTCAACATTATATTTTTATCTGTCGTACCCCGTACACTAGATTTAAATAAATTCTTTTTTGCTTCTTCATCCTTTATTACTCAAAACTTGACCCTTCTGTTACCATTTTTTTCTCTAGCGTTTTCTTCAAAAGCTTTTAAAGGCGTAGCAGTGAGTATTTCGGATCTTTTATTGCATTTCTTTCAACTTTTTAAAAAGTAGGTTGGCTTGCAGGTACTACTTTTTTCTGTACATTCTGTACATACATAGGTACATACATATTTTATGAATGCCAATTGCTTCGAGTATTCGAACGCTTATACGAGGGTTCCTTTTAAAAATTCTGGAATCAAACCATGCTAGCTGTTTTGCTTCTTTATTAAAAGTGTAGTTTTTTAATCTTTTCCATTCGAAGGCTATTTTTCTAAGCTGATTGACTATTAAATCGTGCAACATATAAAAAGTAGACTGGACTCTTGCATTAGGATTCTTTTTCTGCTTTATGTATTCTATATATTAACAAAAGAAGACGATAACACAACACATAATCACAGATTACTTAATAGTTACTTCGTAAACACAATGCACAAACAAGTGAGGATAAAAGAAACGACAACAGTGTAGAAAGAGACAGAAACCTGATTTTCGTGGGGAAAATCGGCCTGTGCCGGCCTAATATCGTTCCTTCGGTGAAAAAAAAACCATAAGTAATTTTACTTTGAATTATCAATTTATCTACGAAGGCCGAGGAAGTGCTACGTGAAGAAGAGGACCAACTTGAGATTACCAGTAAGCTCCTGAGGAGTCAGCAGGGCTGGTATCGCCCGAGTGATACTGATACACCAGGTTAACAGTTTGCTTGTATGCCTCCTAACATTGTATAAAAACGTCATCTTGAGGGTCGAACGATTGGAATCTCGCCATTGAGTAAATTTTAATCTTTGTGGTGAAGGTTCCGATTCATCATCTGCCGATCTTTATAAAGGATAACTTTTGACAGAAGGGTATCGTATTGTGGGAGTTCCGAGGAAATCCCACAAAATAATTAATAAAATAATCAAACAAAATAATTAAGAAGAAATGTAATCAGTAAAAGAAATTACGCTAAATATGGCTAATTCACTGTTACCTGGGACGTCACCGCTACGATTAATCTGTTGCTCCGTTGTCACGTAAAAAAAGGACTAACAAACATACTTTTTCATTTATTAAAGTACTTATGGATTTTTAATGCCACATTGGATGGTAAAAATGCATGCAACCCGACTGATCTGAAGCAGTTACCATCAACTATGAATACGGCATAAGGAGTTTCGCTACTATGAGCTGTAGGTAATTCTGTCGGAGGGCTATCGCTGTGCCCTACCTCGGCAGGGCGCACAACGTGCAGGTTGGCTTTGTCTATGAAGGCAACCCACTTACATGCTAATATACTATTCTATTTCTACAAAATCGGGAGGCATACAAGCATACGGTCTACCTGATGGAAAGCGGTTACCGTATGAATCGTAAAGGCCTTATTTTGTTAACAAATTATGCTTGCTGCCTTAGATTTTGACTAAGAAAATATAATATTTTGTTATACGGAGCCGAGAAAATTACTCATTTTGTTATTTTAATAAGTTTTACTGTGGAGTATTTAGAAATTCATTCAAAAAGTTGTCAGTAACGGTAATCTTCACCAAAACTACATATTTCTTGGTAGTTATTGTTCAATTCTGTTATTTATATTACAAACTTTAAAGTAACTAAAGCTACGCTGATTATTTTGCTTAAAATAAAACATAATGAATAAGTACAAAATAGGCATTTCTTTTTTCCCTTTAGTTATAAATATTAACACTTAGATAATATCTGTTAATATGCATGCTACATGTCTATAACATATAATGGAATAGATAATTATTATTGTTTACTTCATTTCTCTCAACAAGCCTTTAAATTAAAAAAGACGTAAGTGTTGGATGTACATTTTAAACAACAAATGTAATAAAGGAAAAAATGCAGTAAACTTACTTATACTAGCAAAAATGTTCAGGATTACAAGTTCATTATTGCTTTAATTGAATATACTTTTTAAAATATATATAGTTTATATATAATCCTATATTTTTAGTACATTATGAAAAATAGCATAATAATTTATTTATATAATTCCTAATAAACTAGAAACATTAGCACTAATTTAAAAACAACTGCGTGTGGTTTTTAAATTAGTGCTAATGTTTCTGTTTTTTTTTCTCCTTTTTTGATATAAGAATAATTCTTCTACGACTTAAAATAAAGTAAACATTTCCTTAAATTTAGTTTTTTGGACATACGGAAAAAATAATATTTCCGGCTTATGACTTTTTTACACTGAGGGTGCATATGCCTAGTTTGTGGCTTACAAATTCAGCAGTGTCCATCCAGCAGACTCGCGTGTAGTGGCGCTAAATTTCGCTGATGGGCTGGACTGAAGATTGAGGAACTGGAGTTATCGGCGCAATCGAACAATTTACGAGTTGTATCGACAATGAACTCCTGTATCGACTGCACGCGGAGATCGCTGGGTATGGTTGCGTTGGAGAAGTAGCGTCCGGCGTCTACAATACAATCGCAATGTAACTTCCTGCCGTCTAACAGAGCACGTACAAGGCTGGGGCAGCATATGTCAATCTGCTGCGCGCATCGACTTTATGAATTCCAAGTTTGGTGCTGCGCAGCGGTAGTCGAGATGTAAGGACCGGCCGCGGAAAAACCCAGGCTGCCGTGACCTGTGTTACGTGATTGATGACACAACGTACCCTTTCTCTTCGGCCAAATGTTTCAGAGAGCGGCCTTGAAGTCATTGAAGTCGCCTAGCGCAATCGACGTAGGTTGCATCTCTTCTTCGTCTGCTCAAAGTCGCACCCTTATGTCGGCGAGCGACTGAAAGAGCAAGTGATCCAGCTCCTCCTGTACGCAGTCGACGTTCAATCGTCACCGTATCTCTACAGGCACGACCCTGTAGCGTCAAATGGTCCCTGTGGTACACGTGGTAGTAGGGGATGCGGAATTGCGTGCTTGAGTTGAGCTTAGTCTCGCCCAGTAATATGACGTGCGGATCGTATTCCTGATCGAGTGCTCTAAGCTCAGGAGCCATTTTTGACACGCCCCTGGGATTCCAGAACATCACACGCACCTCAATTAAAAAATCAATGCCGGGTGAGTAGCTGCATGAATGCATGAGTTGCCACCGTCCATATGTCGCCGGCGGCTATAGTCCGTAATATTTCTACAAGGATCCTAATAATCTAATAATCACTTGTGGCATTGTCAAAGTGAAGGGGAACTTTGTTTGCGTTAGAACGTGAAGAATAATCCACCGGGGTCGAATTTGTGCCCTTGCAGGCACTAAACCTAACTGTTGGGCGGTTTGCGCGTCATGGGCGGGGTGTTCTGTACTAATTTGGGCGTCAGCCGCACCCTCGGGGAAAGTCGGCATTTTACTTGTGTCTATTTTTCTTAGACCTCGCTTTACGCTTTTTCGGTCTGGAATGGCCTGTGTTGGCCGGTGGGGTTAGAGTTGTGGGAATATGTTCTACTTGTCCCGTCGGTGGGGCCATGAGTACTGCTTGGGTGTCAGTGGTCATCAGTTGTGGGACCGGTTGACGTGGTTTAGACCGGCCGCGACGGTCGAGCTGCCATCCTTCTGCTACCTCATCCTGAATCAATTGTTGGAGATGTTAGCGAGTGGTGTTTTGGTTAGTCCTGAGGAGAGGTGGTTCGGGGATTCGTGGACTTCTGGTCCTTCATTCGGCTATGGATACTAATCGCTACCTGTGCAAACCCGGTACGGATCGCTAGTATGCAATGTGACCCGTCGCGCAGGGACCACCCGCCTTTTTTAGAGTTCTCGCAAAATTAATGAGAAAAAACCTTATTTTCGATGAATAAATTTAGTTTCTTGGCACTTAGTTTCATGATGTGTTTAATTTCTAGATTAATACTTTTAGTAGACCATTCAGAATGATAGCTTGTAACTGCAAAACAATAATTGAAAAATATGAAAAGATGACAAAACTAAGAACAAAAATTGTAGCTTCCAATCCATTATAAAAAAAGTTAAAAATCTATACAATAAATAAAATTGAAGTGTCTGTCTGTGATTTCAAAATAAAGCCTTTATCTTAAGCTCATATTATTATTTTCACGTTACCAAAGCCTAAATACACATTTTTAACTTTTTTGTCTATCTGTCTGTTTGTTTGTCCGGGCTAATCTTCGAAATGGCTGAATCGATTTTAACGGGACTTTCACTGGTAGGTAGAGGACTGTTCAGAGCAGAATATAGGGTACTTTTTATCCCGTAAATATTTAGGATTCCTGCGTAAAAAATGAAAACCTATTAAAATTAGGGCGAAATATCTACCCCTTCGGGGGACTTTGCAATTTTATTTTTATTATTTTCATAGAATACGTATTTTTTGTAATTTAAAATAACTACGCATTTTTATGTAATATAAATAAAATACATGTACGTTGCCTCCTGTAAAGGTCAATAGATGGCGCTATACGAAAATTGAATCGCTCTATGGTTGCATCTACGACCCTGAACTTTGTTTTTTTTTTAAACAGAAACAATTTTATGTCTACAGAGTAATAAAGGCTATTAAAAGCCCAAATCTCATGCGTGCGAAGCCGCGGGCTTCTGCTAGTTCATAAATAAAACTAAAGCAGATAGATTTCCCATTTTAGGATTTTTTCTCATTGATTTTGCGAGAACTCTCTAAAAACAACGGGCGGTCACTTCGGGACGGGTCACATTTTTAGGGTTCCGTACCCAAAGGGTAAAACGGAACCCTATTACTGAGACTTCGCTGTCCGTCCGTCCGTCCGTCCGTCCGTCTGTCACCAGGTTGTATCTCATGAACCGTGATAGTTAGACAGTTGAAATTTTCACAGATGATGTATTTCTGTTGCCGCTATAACAACAATTACTAAAAAATAGAATAAGATAAATATTTAAGGGGGCTCCCATACAACAAACGTGATTTTTTTGCTCGGTTTTGCTCGATTTTGATAACGGCAACAGACGCTTGAAATATTCACAAAATATTTAGTTATATATTCACTTTAAAAATAAATAATTAAATTAAAATAAAACAAATATTTAAGGGTGGCTCCCATACAACAAACGTGATTCTTTGCCGTTTTTATAATGGTACGGAACCCTTCGTGCGCGAGTCCGACTCGCACTTGGCCGATTTTTTAATAATATACGAGTAGATCATATTATTATACAATGTGACCCGTCGCGTTAATCGTTAGTATAACATGTTACATGTGACCATAATTTATTAAAAAATAATAAACAATATTTATAAAATAATAATTATTCTAACGGTTAACGTGTCGCAGCGACGACCCAGGCCAGTCGTGGCAGCGACGATCATGGGAGCATGCAGTTTCTGTTCCAGATGGCGGACGCAGAAGCAGCTGAGACAGAGACTACCGGAGCAGCCATGGCAGCGGTCGGCATGTTGCATCTACTAACGGTAGTGGGCGGGTGCCGCCGGCGGCGCTAGACCGCATAAAAAAAGTGGCGGAAGCACACAAAGCAGGGTAGATCAAATTGCATACAAATTTGACATTCATAAAGTAATCTACTCGTATTAACTATTAACATGTATGTTTGTCTTGGTATGAATGTATCCACTAGAGTTGGTGTCAAAGTCGCGTTATTAACCGCAAGCGCCACCAAAAAAGAAGTGTTTTAAACACGTTAAAGGTTTTGCTAACATGAGAGCATTCTTGATAATATTTTTGGCAAATATGCTCAATATATTTCATATGGTTTAGCAAAGTCTTCATTCGTGCGTCACGCATGGAATGAATGGAGCTGCGAATAAACAGTCCATTATATTAACCAAGTTATTGAGCCTTGCATGCGCAAACTGGATATAGGATTAACAAGTAGTAAACCTATTTGTTAACGGCTTTACAAATGCCAGTCTTATGGAATAATTACGATATAACTCATTAATAGTCTCTTAGAGTCTAATGAATACTGTCTCAGGGAAATCCTTGTTTTACGAGTAGATAAGTAATCTTGTGCATAGATGAATTATTAGTTGGCACTAAAACAGAAGTATAGCTTGCTCAATTTTGGTTTTAGACTTATAGAAAAATAATATATATTTATATATATATTTTACGGAAGAGATTGCATTTGTAGTTGCAATATTTCGAAACAGGGCATTCGTCTAAATTCCCTATAACTGAATTTGACCCGAAAACAATGCGCCAATTGAGGTAAACTTTATTAATTTCGGAAATGTATAAGAAGTGGTTCACATTTGTAAACCACTGACCGTTTTGCTAAAAAAATGATTTTGATATTATGAAACTGTTTATCCACATAGGTACTGAATACCCAATTAGTGTCGTGAAGGAGCTCGAAGCTCCTGAAGTCTCGAGCTCTAAAGGCTCGCGAGCTTTGAAGGGTTGAGCCCTTTAAGCTTTAAAACTCGAGTCAAAAGTTTGAAGTCCTTAGTTCAAATATTAAAGTTTATACAAATGGTTTAAAATGTTAAATTTGCATAAAATTTTCAAGAAACCCTTTTATGCAATTACGTATGATACGTACCACTTATGCTGGTACATTTCTTAGTTTTACATTACGTAGGTGCTTACTATTTTTCTTTAAATAAATAAAATACAAACTGAACATTCATCACAAAAGATCAAAAAGTTCGAGTGGCAAGCTTAGTCGTTCCACACATTATTAATGAGTCTGGACTCGAATTTTCTACAAATTCAGTCGCTTCACGATCCTTGGCAATAGTGGCGAAGTTTGAGATGAACTCGAGGTTTATACTAGAGAGTTTTATTCATCAGCACTATCACACAAATGTAACATGTCGGCATTGCGTTGTAATTAAATTACGACTCGAGGCGTCTCACTCTCTAGATATGGTATACTCGCTAGACATACTCTACCTACGAAGAAAAATTGACTAAATAACTTTTTTTTTTGATACAACTAGATTGGTAAACAAGCATGCGGCCCGCATTAGATGGTAAGCGATCACTGTGGCCTATTGACGATCGCAATACCACGGGGAATTTACTGGCGCGCTGCCAATCTTGTGACCTAAGGCTGTTTCTTCACAGTACCTACCCAGTAATTTCTCTGCCATATCTCAAACCGGAACACAGCTATATAAATATAGCTGCCTGGCGGTAAAAATAATTGAAACAGAGGTACGCACGGAACCGACTTTTGTACAAAGTCTCCCTCTGGTAAAAATCATTATGCTTAAGACCAACAAAAATAAATACTCAGCATTCATAACGGTCTCGAAAACAACTGTCACCGATCAATTTACTACTTTTCTTTCGCTCTTTATATCTACCTCTATAACTATATATAATTTACGCATAATCTACTTTAGTTTTAATTTTAATTATAAGAGGTTTATAGGTACCTACAAGTTTATATATAGTTATAGAGCTCTAAAGATCTTCACACAAAATAAATAAATAAATATTGTCGGACAAATTACACAGCGCCACCTAGCCCCAAAGTAAGCGAAGCTTGTGTTATGGGTACTAGACAACTGATAAACATACGTAAATACATACTTATTATACATAGAAAGTACCCAGACCAAGACAAACAGACATGTTCATGCACACAAATGTTTGTACTGTGTGGGAATCAAACCCACGAGCGTTGGTGTCAAAGTAGCGTAACAGCGCGTTTCACCACTGCGCCACCGAGCTCGTCAAAAATACCTAATGAATTAATGGTTTGTAATGACCCTACTACTATAAGATGCCGTCTGATAGCTGAAGTTAGTGAATCTGGCTAATACCACAATCATTCTAAATGTCAATATCTTTCCTAAATGTTAACGCACTATAAAACCGTGCATTATTATCCTGGCATCCTACGATGTACGAGTATGTATAACTACAATTCACTTCAAAAACATTTAGGGTAATATAGTCGTAACAATGAACAAGAGCAGTGATAGCCGAGTGGATAAAAAAACGCCTTATTGACCAACAGGTCACCGGTTCGAATCCTGGCATGTAATACCACTAAAATTCGTGTTTTCGTATTTATGTAAATATTTGTAATTATCAATAGCTCGATGCTGAAGGAAAATATCGTGAGGAAACCCTTACGTCTAAAAAAATATATTTCGAAAGACATGTGACCCATGTATCATGGAGAGCTCGATGGCGTCGTTGCGGGTTTCATTCTAACCAAACACGCAGGTTAAGCAACGTCGACCACAGCCTGTCTATGGATGGGTTTATCTATCTCGACTTTCTCCGTTTTTCGGAGGGCACGTTAAACCGTCAGTCCCGGCTTTTGTTGATAGATAACAGTCGTTAAGCCAAGTTAGTGGCCCTCGGGCGGCTTGAAAACGCTGGCCTCCGCCAATCGGCATTTGAGCAGCGTGGTGGAGTATGCTCTAAACCCCTTCGGTTGAAGGGAGGTCCTGCAGTGGGGTGAGTAAGGGTTGATGTGGTGGTCGTGATGACTCTACTTAAGAAAGATCAGGTTTTCCCTATGGGTTGTGGAGGTGTAATGGCAGTCGCGCCATTAAAAATCAGAATCTTCGCCAAATCCTTATACTGCGTCCATTTTATTAAGCAACTTTTGAATGAATGAATGTTTTTATTTACCGAATATGGGTACATAAACGATGTTCTTGTAATAATACAGTGAAAGCCATACATATTCTGCCGAATGTATATCGGCGTGTGAATGATTAAATACAGAATTTAAGAGAATTAAAAATAAGGTCATAATATCTAGATAAGCTTATTTATTATTTAATGTCAAGTCAAATAATTTCATGTCAATTTATCATTCAAATAATCATTAATTGTATAATAGCCTTTATCACATAGCAAATTGAAAAGTTCCTTCTGAAACATGCGTAATATTTCAGGTAACCGATTAAACATTTTGATGGCCGTGACAGATCATTCTATGTATTATTTTTCAAGAGAGTTAGGGCGCATCAAAGCAGCCGGCCTGGGGAAGTACCTCCACCTCACAGAAAACCGCAGCCAAATAACAACTTCCTAGAGGGTTGTTGTGTTCCTGCGTGTGAGTGAGGTCACAGTAAGCTCCCAAGGAGTTGCTGTGTAAGCAGCAGAGGAGGCATCGCGCGAGTGATACTTAATATATCGCACGTTAATAGGCTACGGTACGCGCTTTACATCAGGTGGGTCGTATGTTTGTATGCCTCCCGACGTAGTATAAAAAAAAAGTATTATTGTATTAATTTAATTGGAAGTCTGGGTAACATGAATAGTAAACTTATCACTTAATAATAATTTATTCTTGTGGAAAAATGTGAAATACGTAACTTGCTACTTATAAATATACTTAGTAATAAATCACACTATGATAATAAAGACCTAATCAATCTTAAAACTAATCCTAATGAATCCACTAACTTTATTCATAATTACTTTGCAAACAGAGGAAACGATTTTATCCAGAGTATATAATCTAATGCGGCTCTAGGTCATAACTCTTTCGTTCTATTGGACATAGATACAGACGAAGTTGAAAGAATTCTAAACAATTCAAAATATAGTTAATGGATTCGGGCGTTATTTACCAAAAGTAAAAATTACAGGTTTGATCTTAACTATTTTGTGTACTTCCGCCATAGATTAATTCATGTGAACTAGCGCCAGCCGGCACCCAACCACTACCGTAACTAGATATATGTCTTCGCTGCCATGGCTGGTCTTTGGCACAGCTGCTGCGAACGTATCTATGATTATCCACTATCTGGAACATGAACTGCATGCACCGCCGCTATTATTATCCTGACTGCTCTGGTCGGCTCTACGATACCTGTTTCGCCGCTCTACAAAGCATTCTCAGGTGTTATATATGTAAGTAGTTAGAATAACATTCGTAGCATGTTATTGCAAATACTAACATCACATGAGTCTGTGAAAAGCCACGTTATTTTTAGTTTTTATACAATCATACAGGACAGAAATGTAAAGTAAATAATCGATTTGTGTAGCCACCTACTACACCACCGATTATTTAGTAGTAGTTTTAATTTCAATGAATTTTAAAATTTTAAGTAAATGAAATTACAAATCAACCATCGCCCCCCTAGATCACGTCAACGCCCGCCATTTTTCGCATTACCATCTCACAGGGAGAAGTCAATTCGTTGCGTAGCCGCTCACAAAGTTTTCAACCGGATTTTTGCTAATTATAAAGAAGGGGAATAAGCCCTACAACTCCCATCCCATCCCAGAGACTGGACCGTCACAACTGTGCGTGAAAATTCCGTCGACGCCATTGTACGTTTCTAGGCTGCACTGGTCTACAAAGGTCGAGAAAGTTGTATACTATATGAAGAAGAGGGCCAACATAAGGTCACCAGTAAGCTCCTGAGGAGTCGCTGCGTTAATAGCAGGGGTGTCATCACCCGGGTGATACTGATACACCAGGTTAACCGTTTGCTTGTATGCCTCCTGACGTTGTATAAAAACGTCATCTTAAGGGTCGAACGATTGGAATCTCGCCATAGAGTAAATTTTAGTTCCTTTTTGGTGAAGGTTCCAACTGATTGTCTGCCAACCTTTTTGAAGGTCGATTTTTGACCGAAGGGAATCGTATTTCGGGAGTTCTGAGGATACCCCAATGAAACAAAATTATTTAAAAAAATGTGATCTGTAAAAGAAACAATGTTAAATATGGCAAACCAGCTGTGACTTTATCGCTACGATTAATCCGTTGTTGCGTTCTGACATGAAAGAAGGACAACAAACACACTATCACATTAATAAGTATGGATTTTTTAATACCACAATGCATACAACTCTGATTACGCACCTTGCCGCCCCCTCTGTTAACGCAGCAACTTCGAGCTTCCTGTTCACTCGTAGGAACGCAACAATAGGAATTGTGACTTGGCTGCGGTCTTCTATGAGGTGCAGGTAATTCAGTTGGAGGACTAACACTGTGCCCATAGATAACAGAGATCTATGACTGTGCCTTAGGTACCTAGGCAGGGTACATCACGCGCAGGTTGGCTTTATCTACAAAGGCTATAGCTATCCACTTAAATGCTAATACGAGTATGCTATTTTTTATCCAATATCGGGAGGCATACAAGTATACGATCCACCTGATGGAAAGCGGTTAACGTAGCCTATGAACGCTCGCAATACATTGAGTATCACTCGCGCGATGCTACCCCTGCTGCTAACACAGCAACGCCCTAGGAGCTTACTGGTGATTCCACTCACATGAAGGAACACAACAACCCTCCAGGGAGTTGTTGTATGGTTGCGGTTTTCTGTGAGGTGGTGGTACTTCCCCAGACGGGCTGTTTTGATGCGCCCTACCTCTCTTAATACTATTGAAACTGGAATACAATTCTAATGTCGCTTGGTACCTAATAGGATAGAAATACACACTGGCACACTAATACACGCTCTTACATAAGCAAATAGTGAACAAACAGTGAATCGTTGGCAGAGAAATGCGTTATAATCACTACAAAACGTATGTTTAGATGATAAATATTAACTAAAAATTTATTCACATAAACAAAACTTAGATACTTATCAAAATGGGCCATGCAAAAAGCACTCAAGTTTCACACCTTCCGTTGTAGTGTGCGTGTAGTATCTCGCCGTATTTGCGATCGCTAAAGTTTCGAGTTGAGTTACTCGTAGATTGCGTGCACGCTCTTAAGGGTTTCCACAGAGTAACGGAAATAGGGTACCTACTGGTATATAGAATCACTATTATTCTTTATACGTGTGTTTTCGGGTATCTTTACATGAGATAAGGCCTTATTATCTCTATTTTCTAAATCAAGAAATGTGCTTAGCTGGGCGAAAGCACATCACAACTTAGAAAGTATAAAGCTTTTTGACCCACCTGTATTCTCCATAATGGAAAGTCTCAGGAAATCTATCTATTGAACGGAAAACTAGTAGTACCTACCAAAATTGTTATAGGACGTAAATAATTATCTATTTTCGCTATGAGCTAGAACGTGTGTAACAGATAAACTAATAATACATATCTAGTTAATAGATGCAGGTGTTATTTTGCGTAAGTCAAATTTACATGCAATTTGATCTAACCTGCTTTGTGTGCTTCCGCCACCAATTAGTTCATGCGGCCTAGCGCCGGCCGGCACCCACCCACTACTGTTAGTTGATGCAACATGCACATAAAGCAGGATAGATCAAATTGCATGTAATAAGTATCTACTAACGTTACACAAAAAATTGATTTTATTGATGATTTTTCTGTGAGATACTATTATAAAAAAAAAATGACCCCCAACGGTCGACCAGATGACAATCCGTAAACACAAATATTATCAACTTTTCTTTTGAAAGGTATTTAGGTTTAATCGAAAAAAAAAATTGTACGAGGACAGAGAAGTTGCCATTGCCCTTGAAACTTATTACGGTTTATTATTATTTTATATTTTTGAGAGAAAAAGAAACAGTGGTACGGTCACGAGTGATGATGATTCGTTTGGAGTTAACCGAATTATAAAATACATAGTTAATCTTTAAAACGGTTAATTTCTTTACCAAGTAAGACAAATAAGAAACAAGAGTTTATTAAGAAAATTTTAGTATTAGTACCTAATATAGGACGGGTTACGCGTTTTGCACATGACCCGATACTTGTATGCATCACGTGTTTTACAAAATGATGTACGGAAGTTGACGGTCGTCACATTGTCAAATGCTAGACGCGTGACTAGCTACTTTACAACTATCACGTAGAACAATTATCAGATTGTATCTACTTATAGATTTATGATGCCACCATAAATTCCTTTGCTTTGAAATTGATATGATACCCTTCTCGATTCGTTTCATTCAATTTCTTTTTCGAGTTGCCTATATGACGACTGCTCTCTTGGATTCTAAATCCTATCCTATTAATATTATAAATGCGAAAGTTTGTATGTATGGATGTTTGTTGCTCTTTCACACTTAAACGGCTGAACGGATTTGAATGAAATTTCGCACGTAGATACCTTATGATCTGGATTAACACATAGGCTACGTCATTTGAATCCACGCGAGAGGAGCCGCGGGCAGCAGCTAGTACTAAATATAGCAATAGCGGGATTGAGACTAATCAATTGCTCAAGAATAATCGAAATCGAACTGCGCGTTGCGTTTCGATTATTGAACAAATTAACAATTTTTTACGTATACTTGCCTATGACTGATGAATACTCCCTGTAATGTTATGTTGGATAAAATTCATAAGGTTTCAGATTAATTATTCTGTACACACGTGACTGTATACAATAAATGTAAGTATTTTAACAAGTACTTTACAAATTTAAAACAGCCAAATGCAACCTTACGTCTTACCTACGTACGGCAGGCTTTGCCAACTAATAGACGTGGCTATGACGAATGAGAGACAAAGATCATTCACTATATTTAATCATAAATTCAACAATTTCTAATTTGTAGAGGATTTCATTTTTATTATTTACTGCTGCTGGATTTTTGGTTGTGCATGTAAGGTGAAAACTTACGAGTATATCTGTGGTCAACCAATTCTTATCATGATTATGGTATAATTAGTGTTGCCACATAAAACTAGCAAATTAAACTTCCCACAGGTGATGCTGTGGGCAGCATCTAGTTATGTATAAGTTTTTTTATACCACTAAGGTGACAAAAAAGCATATGGCCTGCCGGATGGTAAACAGTCACCGTAGCCTATGGGCATTTGCAACACCAGAGGTGTCACTGATGCGTTACTGACCCTCTAAAAACCTATCACGCCTTTCTTGAAGAAGCCCATGCTATAAACACAAAAATTTAACATAGCTTTAATTAGTTGTTTTAACTTTGTACAACCAGACAATGAAGGCAAAACAGTTATTAAAATATGTAAATAAAAATATTTGCAATTCAACATTTTTAAAGGCATGTCCATAAAACTTTAACTACTTATGTACAGTCAAAGAAAGCAGTAAGTATACACCCTTGAACTTTATTGCATTAAACAATTAAAGGTATACACCCTTACTTTATTATTTGACTGTACATATTTGCATACACTCTACCCGACAAATTTATCTTACAATTACAAATTGGAATAATATTCTTCACCTAAATATTCTCAGACTATAACACAGTTTAAAAAATTCTACTATGCTGTAGATACTTAAAAACAATACTAAATAACATTATATTTACATTAATCAACAATAAATCATATGATGTATAACTCTATACACTCTATTCTTACATAGGTAGTATATTAAGTCTCAATAAATTAATATCACACTTCTGGTAATGTTTCGTTTGATTAAAAAATAATGGAATAATACTTTGATACAGTATCATAAAAATGCAACAATTAATATCAGCAAAAGGACTGAAACAGGAAATATTATGTATACAGACATTCGAGGGCGACATACAGACATCAAAATTGAAGAGCCCTCATCTCCATATGTCAAACCGTCACTTGTGGGCATTTCTACAATCACTAATTCATCACTAAAGAAGCTTATTTGAAATTCACACTCGGTTCTATTTATACAAACTTTAGAGTCTGACATATTAGCGTACTGGAATGTAGGTTTGTATATATCAAAAATGGCATGAATATCATTCATTACAAAGTCATTGTCACTGTAAAATATATAATAGTAATATCCATCAGCCAGAACCTCATGTGTGACTTTTAGGATTGTAGTACTCTCCAAGTACTTGGTACTGTTACATTGGATTGCATAAGGGAAATAATTGTTCATAAGTATATTATCATTGTAACATTCGTGCAAGTTGTTTTCAAAGCTAGACACTGAGCTGTCTCGAGTGGCATTGGGCAATGCATTTCCACCATGGTGCACTCCAGTATCTAAAATAGTGTTGGGGTTATGAACTTCAGCATTCCGCTTATGTCTTTCATTTACTTGTCGGTTTTGTTGTATTAAATTAATATTAGTGTTATTCTTAGCATGATATGCAATACTTTCTCCTGCTATTTCATTGCTGTCAGTCTCATCATCAAACACCTCAATATTTTTTTCTATATTATTGTTCTTCAATGTTTCTAGGTTAGTTCTATTTTTCTCTTCACTAGGATTTTGTAGTGTCACCAAAACCTCTCCTTGATTTTCGACAACAGGCCAAGATTTCTTATACTTATCTCCTTCTAATATTCCACATGTGTTTAAAACTTTGTCACCTTTTACTACTAATATTTTAGAACCTTCATATCTCGAGCAAGCTTTCAATTCCACTGTAGCTCCTTTAAATAGATAAAATCCCCAATACTCTAATGTGTCATCTGGGAGTGACATTGATTTTCTAAGTCGTATGTGTTTTCTTGTTTCAGATAATTCAGGTCTACCCTTCATTTGAAATGCATTAAAAGTTGTATTCATTCTCAAATAATGTTTTTCACAAAATATTGAGGACTGACCTTTGTGGATCTGGATAACATCAGAATCTGATATTCTATACATCACGTCTGCATACCTCATGTTTCTTAAATATATTGGTAAAAGTATGAGTATTGTTGGCAAAACTGCAGTTAAAAAACAGAATGTTATTACTCTACGAGATCCATGCATTTTTTCTCCATCTGAAAATATAATAAAAAAAATTATGGTAGGTATGTATACATAAGCTAATAGCTGATGCTGTTAATTGATGTTATGGGATTGGAATGAAATTGGAATTGAAATTGGAAAATGGAATTGGATAATTTTTATAAGGGAAGGAAATCTAATCTTATGGAATTTGCAATAATTTATTATTTCCACCAAAATCTATACTGCGAACTACACTAAAAATATTAATGTATTTTCTTACATTTACTATTAGCACAAATTTTGAATTGAGAAACATATTTAACATTGCAAGGGTTTTATTTGGACACTAATAGCTGTGCGAATAGTTAGTCCTACCGAATTTTTAAATTCAGCGATTATACACAATTTACACATATTAAATATACTACACTACCCGTAATACTAATTAATTACGGATCGAATTAATTTAATTTTACATGTTTTATACTTACAAGTAGCCTATCAATAAGTCCAGACGGAGGCACCTACTTTGTTTATAACAAGTATATTTAATTTACAAAACAGGAAAATATTTGATGGCCATTATCACGATATTCAGACTCAGTATTTGTTTACATTATCAATATTTTTTTAATTAATTAATCACGACAAAACTTATGAAAACAATACAATATATGACGGCTCTGACATTATCTTTTCCTTTTTATACCCGTGTAAGGCAAAGGGTTATAGCCCATACAGCACTAATCCCAGTTTGAAAGTAATTTTAATTCTCGATGGTATGGTATGTGATGGATGATAAGTTTCATGACCGACGCTTTACTGAATTTCCTTTTCCACTTATTTTCTCAATCGTCCCTGCTAATGATATAATGAAAACATCATCTGCGAAGGCCTGGTAATAGCCATTAAGGTCTCCGAATTCGTTAAGGAGCCCACCCATAATAACATTCCACGGTGTGGGACCCGCAATCGACTCCAAGACGCAGCCTCTCGTGCATCTGAGTATTGTTTACAAACAATTCTATATATATATATATATATACATATCCACGCGTTAACGAAGGCCCTCTCTACGTTCAATGAAACAAGAAGAATTGTTCTTGTCTGCGCATGTTTCTTTTAATATAGTTATCATAGAGCGCGTTCTGCCTGGGATTTATGGTTTCCAGAAGCTACCATCTTATCCTTGTCACGGCCGATACGATCGTGAATTTTGTGAAAACTTTCCCGGTTTTGGGCTAAAACTATCATGCACCCTCTAAATATATCTGGCAAGTATTCCACTACCAGGTTGCTATCGGTGACCTCCAAGATGTTCTCATACACTTTCAATGCGCTACTCACTATGTGTTTGTTCGATGATAAACTTTGGACCGCTTTTCCTATTTCATTAGCTGGAGGATCATCCTCTGCTTCGGGTTCGATCTTCAATCAGTCTCCCTTTCGACTGGTGTCGCTTCGTAAAGGAAGGTGGCTTGTGCCGAGCTACGTGCAGCCTCGGCGTAGCTAGTCACTGTTCTCTAATGTTTAGCCCTTGCATGTACGTACTTGCCATGTTCGCCATTGAAATTTTGATTGCTTCAATTTTTCCTTTATTTCAGACATCGTGAGTTCGGCGCCATCTCCTTCCAGTCTTATATCACTATGTTATTTCCCTCTGTTACTTTTTGCAGAAAACCGATGTCTCCTTGCTGTCGTTATGTTGTTTTCCAGTAACTTCAAATTGTCTTATGGCATATATTGGTCTTATGGCCTCATTTACATCACATCTTGTAGGTACTTGATAATCTTTCACCTTATTGGCTCACTGGTCTGTCACTACCGTATAAATAGCGCTAAGTTTCTCCGGTTACAAGAGTTTGATTATAGTGCCGTACGAAGCAAAAAAGTTCGGCAACTCCTATCTCTGTCGTACTATTAAAAAGTGGAACGCCTTGCCGGCACATGTGTCTCCTCCTTCCTACAACATGGGATCCTTCAAACGAAGCGTGAAGAAGCACCTCATGGGCCAGCATGGCAACCTCAACTGACAGGACACTGTAGTTTTTTGTCTGTTGCCGCTGCGATTTGGGCTCCCTTTCCCTTACCATCAGGCGCCATTATGCTGAATATGACGTAAAAGTATTTTGCGACGGACTTCCGCATTCGTAGCCTTCATATTCGTAACATAGCCGCCAAACTACAATTGTGTCACTTACTCTGGTACAACCACGTCTTACGAAAACCGGCAAGTTTTCGATCATGCCACCTTTGCCGGGTCTTGGTAGACCCAAGAAGTGCTGACTCTATAATAAATTATAGCATAATTATTCTATAATAAATTACCTGAAACAGTTCTATCATTGCCTGACAATATGTGCAAAAGGTACATCAAAAATACTCAAGAAGGGTTATTATAGAATCGATGAATATCTAACTGACAGAGATATTTGGAAATGATTCAGCACATGTATTAATATATCTTTAATTGTACCACTTGATTTCACTATATGTACACTCACATAATTTATTGTAATATATATTAACGATGAAAAAAAGACCCATATTGTTTCTTTTGGCATTTCTTCTTCGCCAATGGTCATTTTCGAAATGCTGGTAGATTAAAAAAAGCCGGCCAAGTGCGAGTCGGACTCGCGCACAAAGGGTTCCGTACCATTATCTATAAAAACGGCAATAAATCACGTTTGTTGTATAGGAGCTCCCCTTATATATTTGTTTTATTTTAATGTAATTATTTATTTTTAAAGTGAATATATAACTAAATATTCTGTGAATATTTCAGGTGTCTACCTGTTGCCGTTATCAATATCGAGCAAACCGAGCAAAAAAATCACGTTTCTTATATGGGAGCCCCTTAAATATTTGTTTTATTCTGTTTTTTAGTATTTGTTGTTATAGCGGCAATAGAAATACATCATCTTTGAAAATTTTAACCGTTTAACTATCACGGTTCATGAGATACATTCTGGTGACAGACGGACGGACGGTCGGACAGCGGAGCCTTAGTAATACGGTCCGTTTTACCTTTGGGTTCGGAACCCTAAAAAGAGAGATTAAAAGTAAAAAAAGCTATGGAAAATTATTAAGATACAATATGATTTAATTTAAAGAATGTAAGAGGTGTCTAAGTGCCCGTAAGGGCCTAATGGCAAATAAATGTATATTATCTTATCTTTATCCACCTCTCACATTCCATGTGCTTATACGATACTCAGCTCTCCTCGACCCGCCGGGTTGGGTGGCGGCCCCACCGCCGCAAATATATATGTAAATACATAAATAAGACCAGACTATTGTCATCGTGAGGCAACAGGGTGACGCTATGATCGACCCAAATAATGAGGTGCAGATGTTTCGGGCGGGCCGATATGTGAGCAGTAACGATGCGGCAAGGAGAATACTAGGTTTACCGTTGCACGAAAGGAGGTGCCTTTGACAATGACTCATCTTGCTGTGCACCTAAGAAACGGCGAGCGCAAGTATTTTACAGAGGCAAACCTGCAAGACCGAGTTACAACACTGCCTATTACCATCCTCAGCGCATTTTTCCGCCTGTGCCAGGATGACGAGTTTGCCCGGACGTTGTCTACGTAGAAGTGCCGAAATATTATTACACGTGGAATGCGTCGCGTGCAGGGCGCACCAATCGAATTTATACCTTACACATAAGACAATTTGAGTGTTATTGTGTAGGGTTGCTACTCACTAGAGTCCGAGGCCTCACCAGTTTTCAGGCTCTCAAAATCCTCAATGGGCTAAAATGGACACTTTCCGAGAAGCGTGTGAGGCGATAGGACTGCTGAAAGACCACGGCCACTGGGACGCAACCATGAAGGACGCCATGTTGTGCCGGTCAGCGACAACGTTGAGAGAGCTCTTTGCGATTATGGTAAGCACTTGCGGACACTCCAACCCCTAGCAATTATGGAACAAGTATAAAAATGCTTTATTAAAAGATATTGCTCGCCGTTACCAAGGGAATGCACTAGCCACCGATGACTTAGTTTTTAAATAAGTGCTGAAACTGATCGAGAAAAAAATGTTTGCTATGGTCGGGAAATTGCTATCCGATTTCAATATGCTTACCCCACAAATAACCCGAAAGTTACCCACTGATTTGGTCAGAGAGTTTGATTATAAAACGGTCGCCTTGGGGACTGAAGCCACCCAAACAGAGCCCCTATTAATACCGGAGCAAAGGAAAATTTTCAATTTAATAACAAACCGCGTAGCTAGCGGACAAGAGAGTCTTTTTTTGTTAGACGCACAGGAGGCACCGTCAAAACTTTCCTACTGAACTTCCTGCTGGCACAGTTGCGCAAAGACAAAATGGCTGTTGCATCCTCCGGGCTATTCCGCAACCTTGTTGAGTGGTGGTAGAACCGCACACTCAGTGTTCAAGCTCCCGCTGAACCTTGCAAGTGGGCGTCACTTGCAACATCAGCAAAAGCAGTAGTCGCGGTGCTCTATTACAATGGTGCAAATTGATCGTGTGGGATGAATGCATGGTGTCATACAAGCGAGCGATTGAAGTACTGGATCGCAGCTTGCAAGATATTCGGGGCAATCGAATGTTGATGGGTGGAGCGGTCGCAGGTGATTTCCGGCAGACGCTGCCGTTTAACGAGGGGGGTACCGCGACAGACGAGATAAACGCGTGCCTCACGGCTTCGCCGTTGCAGGGTAAGGTGGAGTGGTTACAGCTGAAGGCCAAAATGAGGGTACAGCTATTCAATGATCAGGAATCTGGACTTTTCGCACAAACACTCCTCGAGGTCGGCGCAGATCACGTGCCGATTACAACTTTTGACAGCCGGTTTAGCAAGGTTGTAAGTTCTGAAGATAACCTTATTATTAATGAGGTATTTCCGAGCTTCTAACAAAACCTGACTAACGAGGAGGGGTTGTGCGAAAGAGCTATCATGGCACCCAAAAACGAATCGGTGGAACGGTACATATATACGTAGAAGATTAGGTAATATGTATATGTGTTATGCCTTTGGTGACCCAAGGCAGATGTGACTTCCATTATATATCATTAAATCATTATGTAAAAGATACCTTAGAGGTGTACATTATTTATAGGTACATATAAAAAAGGCGGGACTAATGACCAGGGTCGGACTGGGCCGGAAGGGCCCGGGTGGCTGACCACAAGCCCGGGGCCCGAGACTAGATGATGATAGATGGGATACTATCGGAAAATACTGAGATATACAAATTGAGATAAACAAATTATAAAAATTAATTATCAACGATGTAATAAATTATTAGGTACGGACAATAGCACATCAGGTTACCCACTACCAGTATAAAATGACTTCCCTTAATAGGCGAGTTTCATATAACCCGAGCTCAGTTCAAGGGCGAGGTATAGTAATAATATATAATAACCTGATAGATATTCCTATAATTATTAATTACCTATATTAAACACACATTTAAGAAATCCGTTCTTTGTAAATTGTTAGACACAAGAGACTGATATTAATTATATAGTCTCTCCTCTACCATTAAGTAAGTTAAGGGGTGTAGGTTATTTTTTTTCCTACTTTTTAATACATATGAACATTACTTACTACATACCTTTAAATATTGTTTTTGTTTTTAAATTACACTTACATAAAATAGCAACCTTTGAGTGCTTGGTTACTTTTGCAATGATGTCCTATTATTGGCCTTTGTATTATATATAACACAATTCAAACATGTAGGTATATTAAATATAAGCTGTTGGATATCTCAATCAATAATAAAATAATAAGTAGGTATAACAAATAATATATAAAGCTAGCCAGTCAATATTTTTTTTTAAAAGAGAACTTTCAGCTATGCAGTTAATGACTCGATCGTAAAAGCTGCTGTTCTCATCATCCTTGATTAGATCTGATCCTGTGTTTAATATAATCAACGAATCCAACAGCGCTTACCCCAGTAGAGAGCGAAGTCTCGTTTTAATGCGCTTCAACGCTAAAAATCGTCTCTCAGAAGTCACTTGCGTGAATAAAATTGTGAGAATTACACAATATGCAACTTATAAGATGACTAGCTTATGCCCGCGGCTTCGCACGCGGAGAATTTCGACAGTTTTACTTATTTTTATTTTACTTCTTATTTTTTGGTACAGTCTGCATTATATAGTTAGTAAAAGTACCAAATATTCGTATTTGTGTAGTAATGAAGATATGTCACGATCTGTTCGGTTTTCATTAACTATTTGATATTGACTGAATACACTCAAAGCACCTCTATATTAAATACACAACATTGCCTATTTTAAACACATAACTGTACAAAGTCACTTACTTCAAAAGATATTTCTACTTCATACAAAGTGTCAACCCCCTTTTCAGCCACCTAAGGGTTTGAAAAATGCTGAAATTCTTTTTTGGTGTTTTGGTTGAGAATATATTTACCAAGCCTAAAGTAGCTCACTTTAAAAAAAATCAATCCCTTAACAGTTCAACTTTTAATTCAAGAAATACTTTTGACCCCCATTATACACTTTAAGACGTGGAATTTTTGAAAACGCTGAAACCACTTTTATTTAATTCTAATAGAGAGTATCTGTACAAAGTTTCAAGTTACTAACTTCAAAAAATACTTCTATTCCATACAAAGCGTTAACCCTATTTTCAGCCCCCTAACGGTGGAATTCTGAAAAACACTGAATTTACTTTATTGATTTCTTGATTGAGAGTATACTTACGAGTATACTTACTTACACTCGTACAAAGTCTAAAGCAACTCACTTTACACAAACAAATGTACGGAATAAAAAGATTTTGACTTTGACGTTGACTTTAAATAAAAACAATTACTTAACAATTCAAGTTTTAATTCAAGAAATACTTTTGACCCCCCATTACACATTTTAAGGGGTGGAATTTTTGAAAACGCTGAAATTACTTTTACATTTGGTTTATGACTTTCAATGAAACACCTTAATATTGAATTTCAATCGAATAACTTCAAAAACGTAAAGTTCATACTAACTTTGCATCCCCGTTTTACCGCTTAAGGGATGATTTTTGAGAAAAATATTTTACTCGTGTTTCATGCCTTTCAATAAAAAACCTTCATGCTGAATTTCATTCGAATAACTTCAAAAACGGCAAAGTTTCATACTAACTTTGCGCCCCCGTTTTACCCCCTTAGGGGATGAATTTTCAAAAAACCTTTCTTAGTGCTCTCCTACGTTATAAAAGGAACCCCTGTGCAAAATTTCAATTTTCTAACCCTTATAGTTTAGGCCCTGCGTTGATATGTCAGTCAGTCAGCTTCTCCTTTTATATATATAGATAGATGTACATGCCGATATCCATGCATGTTATACTGTGATAAAAGTTTACATGCACATGGTATGGTACGCAACTTTGATAGAAGTCCTAAACACTTCTGAAAAAACACATGGCGTCCTTTGTTGTTTGGTCTAAGACATCTTCGTCGTCTTCTTCTTCCCTTTATGAATCTGAGTCTTGCTTATGTTGCCTAGAAGAAATGAGCTCATCCCAAAGAGTTTTAGATCGTTCATGAAAATTATTTGCAAAAGATTCCAGTTCTTTTGACAGCAACTCTCGATCGACATTCTTTTTAGTGCGTCATTAGGAATCCCATTTTCGTTGATTTTTTTGAAGTTTTTCGGGTCTTTCATTAAATCTTCGTTGCAGATGAATTTTTCCAAATTTTTCATTTATTTTAACTAAAGCTGTATTAATAATGATTTGTAGACAGAAATAGAATAGAATATGAAACAATGTAAAATGTAATGCGTTACGCTATAATGATACACGTCTAAATAAGTTGATTCGATCAAAAAATATCGCCGTTCAGCAAAAAAATCAAAACTACTTCCAGGAGGTGGCTTGCTCCGGTTCAAGTTTCAACCATTTTTCGAAGAAATGGAATAGAACCATTTCTCTCTAATTGTATAAACGAACTATCTGATCTAGTTTTAGTTACATTTAGGTCGCAAGAGCTGGGACCTAGCCTGCGCGCTATCCTACGGTTGCCGCAAGCCAGGCCCGTGGGGGGCCCGCGAAGGCTGGGGCCCGGCTGGCAAATGCCACCTTGACTATATGGCCAGAGCCGACGCTGCTAATGACAGTACCTAAATAATGTCTGATGATATTTCACCACACTAAGAATTCATATGCGATCTTGACCAACTTTTTCGTGTCTTACTAAATTAAAAACAAATGGAAGCTGCCTCAGTATCTAACAAAATCAAGTAAGTCAGCTAGCGAATACATGATGAGAATACTATGTCCATCATCATCATCATGCCATGTTAGCTAAATAGTTAGATGTCGCAAGCCTTAAATGAATTTAATTCAATTCAATTTCTTTTAAACGACTTCCTTTTAAACGTAATTGCCCGTCCCTTTCAAAGACGTATTCTTTTGGCTCCTTATGTGCTCTTTTGATGCTATTAAAAATATAAATGTCAGAAAGTCGTTAAGGGAGGGAACTTAGAGAAAAACGTCAAAGTATTTGGGTCACACAGCTATTGCAACATTATAATATTGTTGTTTACTCAATAAGAACATATTCACTCGATTATACCACATATACCTACTGCTTAAAAAGTTCATCAAATATAGCAAGTACTGTTAAACATGGGTCCCTTATACTCGGAATGGGACTTGGGACTACAATATTTAACAAACTAGGTATAAATTATTTAAGGTTACAAATGTTAGTAACAACCTTGTTAAAATTAAACTAATTCTCGTTTGACAAATGTTAGGTACTATTGGATTATTTGAATTAAATAATTAATCACATTAGTATTGTGATTTAATGCATTAGCATTGGTTATATTAACTTAGATACAGATAACACATGACTTAACTGACAGGTAGGTATTATATAATTACACCAATAATCCATTTATGAAATGGATTTTATACATGTCTTGTTGAAGGCAAAATGTACAAACGTCTCAATTTAATCTATATCATCTACTTTTTATGTACTTACACTTCCATACATAAATAAATATTTATGATTATAATTAAAATATTCTTGATGGCGTGAAACTAAATAGATTATGGTTAAAGTAAAACAAATAACGTTTTTGAGTTACTTACCATGATCTTTGGGTTGTACAAGTGCATATTGATAATTTGTGTTGTAATACGTGCTCGTAGATCGTTGAATTGTTGGTTTACTCATGGTTCCTGGTTTGTGGAGGTTTTGATTTACAATTTAATACGAAATACTCAAATACATTCTTATAACTGCACTAAATAATAATGTTTTCGATACTGTTGTGTAGCCGGACAGGAGATAGGCTTATCACTCATATCAGTCTGCGGCGGTGTGCTATTTAATTTTGTCTATTTACATTAAAAATAAACGAATACACGTTATGCGCAGCTTATCATTATTACGGCGGCGTCTGTAAGGAGATAATTATTTAAGGCGATATTGCTTCAGATTTATTTTTATTTACTACGTTAACGTAAGTGATGATGATGAGGATTAAGACAGCACATTTATCAGGCTCCCGTACAATGTAGATAACTCTTATACAATTACTACCAGTTAAAGCAATTCGCGTAGTAAAATTGTTATATCGAGCATACGGTCGCAGAAAAATAGAATTTAGTGATTATAATTTTTTATACCACGAAGGTGCGAAACAAGAGTAAGGATTGATATGCAGTTACCACAGTGTATTGATATTTGCAACACCAGGGGTTGCAACACTTGTGTTTGCGATCCTATAATCGCCTCTTCGCGATTTTCTTAAAGAACCCGATTCTGTAGTACCTTGGGAAAACCCTCGGCGTGGAGTTCATACTGCAAATCGAGAGTTTTCGTACTATGCTATTTTAAACATTTCTTCCTCTGTAATGTATAACCCGTATGCAACCATTTCGTTCCAGCGTGTTAGAATGAATTCCCCGCCATAGCCGAACGATGTGGTTGTAAAAAGAAGCTGTCAGCATAAAATCGAACAATTCAACAATTCTTCGGAACACAACCGGTTGTAATCGGTACAACACGCAAAAGGGGGTAAAAAATCTCCTTGAACTTAAGGGTTCAATACTGCGTGTAGGCTTAGGATCACTGACATTTCTCACACCTCGTCTCTAGACCGAGTCACAAGGTCATAGCTGATATTCAGGTGCTGCCACACTACAGTACAGTAACTACAGCACTCCATGTGCAGTCTGACTTGAATAACGTACGCTGATCGGTGTTGAGGTTCTCCATACGGGCCGCAGTGAAGGGCCGCGTCTCAGTTCCGTATGCCATCATCGATTGGCAACACACATTGTTTGAAGCTTTTAGTCTACAGGCTATGAGATATTTTGGATGAGATGTGTCATGTTTAAAAGTTTCCCGAACGCTGTCCAGCAGTCGTTGAGGTCTGGGTCAAAGTTGGCCTTACCTAACTATCCTAACTGACTAATAACCTGTCCTAGGTGCATATATTCTTCAACAACTGCGAGCTTAGTGGTCTCAACCGTGGCCGGTGTAGGTGCGCTATGGATATTGGATCTTAGTTTTAGCCATGTTTATCTTGATCTTGAGCCATTGATGTTTATACCGTATCCTTTCAGTCCTAGGACTCTACACTCTGTAGACATCTAGACGTCCTGTTTCAAGCTTATTGCACTTGGATCGGTTTCGTACTTTGGTCCTGTACTCGGTTACACATCTTTGTATTACTGTACGAGCACTTTAATGCTTCGATATACCGATAGTCAATTCGGCATCGCTGGGGAGACCACCGCACCGTCCATGTTTAAACCAAATCAAATGCTTTTTGTGACCCACAAATGCCAGACGTATACTATAACACATGTATAATCTGGGTAAGGGTATGTATGTGACATATGTTGCCTTTTCGAATGTGGCTTGCTCGGAAGCTGAAATTTACCAATTTTGTGTGTGTTGCGGCCGTAATTCCTTCCTCACCCGGAGATTTCTCATTTTTCTCGTACAAACTGATGTCCCAGATATCGTTAGTATATTGTCGAGTCAGGATAATTCTTGGGTCCTTACTAGTAACGACTACATGTATACATAGAACTTCTCCATGTTATTTAGAATTTCAGCCTGCATAGAAATAATGGCGAGAGTGTCGGGCTTTAGTTTAGTCTGTTGAGTTTCCTCAAAAGACAGATCTTTGGCAAAGGCTTTGAAGCCTTGGTTTTGCTCTATCGCTTGTTTAATATCCTCCAAATATCGATCTGGGGAAGCACCTCCACCTTACAGAAGACCGCAACTAAATAACAACTCCGGAAAGATTGTTGTGTTCCTGTACGTGAGTAAGGTCGCCAGGTAACTGAGAGGTCGTTGTGCGGACAGCGGGAGGACCGGTGGATGTCGAATCGCCACTAGCAGTGTGGGCGCGCTTGGTTTTGCTCTATCGCTTGTTTAATATCCTCCAAATATCGATCTGGGGAAGCACCTCCACCTTACAGAAGACCGCAACTAAATAACAACTCCGGAAAGATTGTTGTGTTCCTGTACGTGAGTAAGGTCGCCAGGTAACTGAGAGGTCGTTGTGCGGACAGCGGGAGGACCGGTGGATGTCGAATCGCCACTAGCAGTGTGGGCGCGGCAGGCTGGCGCGGCGGTCAGGTAGACCAGGTGAAACGGTTGAGCGCTGGCCGCCCGCAGGTTAGTAGGGTTCCCGAACCCGGGGATTAGTTAATCTCCGCCCCGAGAGGCTGAACCGCCACCTTTGAAAAGTCCCTGTTGCTGTGGTCCTGCCGGAGAAGGAGACCGGGGTGGACCCGGCTACTGCAGCAGGGAGGGACCGGGGGCCCTTCCGTCCGCCGCACAAGAAAATCGCATAATCCGCACAGCACTGTGGTGAAAGGCACCGCGCTTTTGTCCTTCACTCTGTTCGTTCATCGACTTCTCATTTTTTCTTTTTTACCTCATCACGCATTATGGCGAAACAAAAACGGACAAATGATTCCACAGCGGCCATCCCCTCCACAACGTATATGGACTATTGCAACATCAGGGGTTTGCACTCGACGAGAAATATATAATAAATAAAAAATAAACTTTCCGATTGTAATTAGGGTTATGGATAAAAACTAATAAAAAATTAATTAAATAAAAAGTAATTTGTCTGAAAAAAAGCTACTTAAGAAAAACTATTTAAAAAAAAATCGGCCAAGTGCGAGTCGTAATAGGGTTCCGTTTTACCCTTTGGGTACGGAACCCTAAAAACTCTCTAAAGATACATTTACTCTTCGTTTATCCCAAAATGTTTAAAAAATAAATGTCCACCCGTGCGAAGCCGGGGCGGGCCGCTAGTGAATAATAAAATGAAACACATACAGAAATCTTAAATCATCGACTCTATCCAAGAAAATAACATTATTTAATATTTGTATGTATGTATGTATATCTTCACGCCAGGTCCCTTGCGGGGTAGGCATTAATATTTTATTTAATATTTGATTTTTATAAATTCTTCAATACTATATACTATATAACTTTCTCTCTGCCTACCCCGCAAGGGACTTGGCGTGAAGATATACATACATACATACATACTATATACACATTCCTGTGATAAAATGCTGTATAGCGTCTTTTTAAAAGTATTGAAGTCGAGATTTTTTTTGACTAATTTTCAAATCTCAAGGATGTACATGGCTGGCAATGTAAGTTTCTGAATTTAACTTTCTGAACAGCGACCCACACGATTCCAGGGATCCGACACCACACATACTGCCGTCCTCAAACTAAAGCGCGGCTAAATAACAAAACCAAGTTTTGAGATATGGCCAAAAAACGCCGCGTAAATTTAAAATTATTGCTATTTTATAACCATTCATCAAATGTCGGATTTTTTGATTTTGCGAGATAGCTCTAATAAACTACTATCGAATAGCTGTGCTGTATAATAAAAGTACCCTAGTAAATGTTTATTAAATTGAGTTTTGGTGTTCTAACTTGGTAACATTCTAGGTGAAATATCTAGATTACACCACTATATGGTGGCTAAGTATACCTTAGCTGCGCTGTAGTCTAGGATTTGTACATAACTACCGCGACCTGTGGGCCAATTCTGCTAAATAACTGCAACTGCACGTTTACCCCTGTCACTTGAGTCGTGCAGGAATAGTGCAGTGCCGATAGGTGTATTCTACTAAAATTTCCTGCACTGCAAGTAGGTATGCTGCAACTATGCGTATCCTGCAAGTAATCTCCTTAAAACCTGAAATGTTGCCATATTTCAATCTAATAAAACTGAATTTTTATTTAATGTTGAATCCTATAGTTTCGCTATTGACCTTGGTTGCCGGAGTGGAGGTATTTCTAACCGAAAAGAAGCTTTACTTAATTATATTTATCCAAAAACATCTCCCAAAACAAAGCAAATATAATTCACCGCCTCAGAATATTAATTTCACTTCGCAAAAGTTGCTCAAGAGTAAAGTAAACTCCTTCGAAACATCTGTCACCGGTATACAAATGTCAAAATAATTTACGAGTATCAGAATACGATTATCTTGCAGGAAACATGCAGTTGCAGTGCAGGTTTTTTAACAGAATAGCGATTCATTTACTGCAACATTCCTGCAACGTCGCTGCTGTCAGATCGTTTAACAGAATACCGAAACGTCAAAATGTACGCATTTTGACACACGCCGCGCTGCAGTGCAGCTGCAGTTATTTAGCAGAATTAACCAATCAACGGCAGCTTCTCCCGCACTGTCACTCCATGCGCAAAGGCAAATAACGGCTCTTTAGTCATGTAACGCTACAAAACGGCGTTCTAGTCTAGCAAAACATTCAAAATAAATTTAACTTCATTTATTAAGAACGGACTGAAGCTTATGATAGTAGTATAATAAGGTAAACTTATTCGAAAATAAATAGCTATAAAGCAGCAAAGTCACTTTAACTTTGTTTATGATTAGTATTTTCATGAAACCCCTTTTTAGATTAGGATTGCAATTAATGAAATTTGAGCAGACAGAACCCGTTATATACGTTTTCCCATACATTTCGCGGTCGTATACGACCACCCGGGTTTCGAAGGGTTAATTAAACTAGATTTAAAAAGTAAAACCTTAACTTAAACCCCTTTTTATATTAGTAAAGTCGATTAACTACGTTTTAGTTAAGACAAACTGTAATATTTTGGAGTAATTTTTCACTAATTATCACATATGGTACAGCATTTCATAACTAAAAAATGTTTTTTAGTTATGAAATGCTGTATAACTGCGTTTCGGTGTTGTGATATCAAAAATGAGCGTTATTTAACCGCTTTCTTACTGTCTCTATTTTAAAAACTATAAACGATACGAATAATTGTCCAAGACAGATCAATAGAGAATTAAAAACGTATGAGACTAAGATGTTTTTATAGTCATAGATACGTTGTACACGCTCTAGAATGGCAATACGAAAGTAAGGTAATTGCCCACCTCGCATTCAGTTGGGCACGCTCTCGCGTCACGTCTATACGTACTTCGCCACAAAGCGTAAATAAGTTATTTCTGGCAAAAATGCCTTCCTGTGTTTTTAGATGGTCCACAAATTACACGGCAACTGTTAAAGCCAAGGAAAACGTGTCATTTCATTTGTAAGTACAGTTTTTTTATTAAAAACATAGTAAATGTACTTAGTTTTTAGCAATATTAAAGCGGGTCTAGTGGCAGCCGTTGCTAGGGGAAGTTGAGGAAAATTTAACTATCACGTTATGAACACAGAATTGTGAATTAAATTTATTCCTAACTTTGTTTTATATTAAGTAATACGCCTACCTACCTTACTTTCAATTATTAGATACTAGTAATACTAGACGTTCTAGAAACGAATGAAGCGAATAGAATATTACTTATCATTTATTTCTTTCCATTTTAGATTATCTAGATGGTTTGATGAAAAAAAAATGGTTAAATATTTTTTTATTCTACGTCGGGAGGCATATAAGCATACGGCCCACCTGATGTGAAGCGGGTACCGTAGCCTATTAACGCTTGCGATATATTAATTATCACTCGCGCGATGCCTCCTCTGCTGCTTACACAACAACTCCTTGGGAGCTTACTGGTGACCAAACTCACACCTAGGAACACATCAACCCTCGCGGTTTTCTGTGAGGTGGAGGTACTTCCCCAGATGGGCTGCTTTGATGCGCCTTACCTTTCTTAAAACATCCAGACCAAGACAAACTGACATGTTCATGCACACAAATGTTTGCCTTGTGTGGGAATCGAACCCACGAGCGTTGGTATCAAAGTCGCGTCATTCACGACTGAGCCACCGAGCTCGTCAAATTTCGAGTCGTCATTTAAAGTGTTTCCTATATCGCAATGATGTATTTTCCTCTTTAAATTGTCATTTCCTAGAGAAATATCCGACTTATAATCACAGGCTTCACCTAATACGCGCTATTATAGTGAAGTTAAAATATATTTCGCGCATTAAAATAGTCCAGATCAGAAAACTGATTAAAAAAGACAAAAAGGAATAAGTTAAGTTTATTTGAGGGAATAATATTTTATCAAATACGTATTTTTTTTATTCACTCACAAACTGACTCGATATTATTTTATAATTTCATTGTTCACAATTCATATTACGAAAATAGATGTTTTGTACATAATTGGTTTTATTATTTTAAACACTAATTAAATCCAGAGCTTTTTCCCCAGTCTCCTCCATATCGGTAAATCAGTGCTCGCGCCAATGAGCCCTCAGCAATCAATACGTAACTAAAGATGTATATTCATCTCTTTCTAACGACAGGTATTCCCTATCATTTGTCTCTTTTTAGAGCAAAGTGTGATAATAAATAACTGTACGTAGATATAGTAGTACTTGCGCCATTTTAAAATACAAAAATGTTCGTGTATAACGTGTCTACCTTTGATACGTCGCTGGTATGAGATGCTATTTATGACTGAAAATCGACCACATGTCACTTAGCCGCACTTTAGTTTGAGGACAGAGGCAGCATAGCTCTTAAAATTTTTTTTTTAATAATGAAAACACGATTTACCTCTACAGAATTTCCCCTCATGATGAGTCCATATCTCAAACAGGAACACACAAAACCATGATAAGCCATCAGCGCAGTTTCTAAACGTCTATGAGACGTAATAAAATAGACGGAATGTCGCTGAGAAACAACTGAAGCACCACAATGGCGGCATGTAACTATGTGTGTGTCAAGTGGGTTGCCAGATGGAAGAAAATTTCTTTAACTATTTTTTTTTATACCACTAAGGTGGAAATCAAGCATACGGCCTGCCTGATGGTAAGCAGTCACCGTAGCCTATGGACATTTGCAACTCCAGGGTTGTCACTCATGCGTTGCCGACCCTCTAAAAACCTCTTCACGCATTTCTTGAAGAACTTCATACTGTCCCTTGTAAGTCCCTTGGAAAAATCTCGGCTGGAAGCTCATTCTACAGCTTGAGAGAAACTAACTAAAAAGAAATAAAAAAAAATATATGATTCGTTACTGTCTTTGGAATTCGAATTTTATAGTTCGTTGATTTGTAACTTGTATTGTTTAAAATAGGTATTGATGAAAATAAATTAAACACATGAAATATAACATTACATATTCCTTTTATTGATGCATACTTATTTGAAATAAATAATGCCCAAACAAATACACCAATTTTAATGACCAGACGAGGCTCTGGCGAAAGAGAGGTAGGGCACGACGTTAGCCTGACTGGGGAAGTACCTCCACCTCACAGAAGACGGCAGCCAATCCTAGAAATGTATATTGCTTATACCGGATTTAGTTGGAATCCAGCCGCTGTCTTTTCTGGACTCTCTTATGATTTGTATCATTCTTCCATGCATCATTTGACGATGCAAATCTAAAAATATTAAAGGTATGAATATATAGTTGTTCAGTAAACGAATCATAGGATGTAAGTTTATATGTCTGTTTAAACAAAATTAGGTATCTGAATTAAGTAAGAATTACAAGGGAACAAAAGGAAAATGATCTCCCACATTTACGCTAATTTGGAAACGTGAGTTATGGTAACACCGGTCGATTTATTGTTTTGAAAAATTAATTTAAGTGAAAACTATTATTTAATCAGAAAAATTACTTGCTTGCCTATGAAAAGTAATCCCTTGGCTTTTTTTAATTGTACCACTATGGTTCCGACAGCCCTTCACCACGCACGACGGTATTATTATTTTTTTTCGACAAGGTTGTCACGTGACGCGTTGTCGGCGCGTAATGGCAGGCGGTAGATTTACTATGATGTGAATGTGTGCGTGTCGGCTCGTACGTATAGCGACTGACTTACTATGGAGGTGCTTCAGTGTTTAGTTCGGGAGACGGTGTCTGTTTTTTTATTACGTCTATGGTAATAATATTTAAATTATTAGATTCCATCCAATGAATTATTTTGTCAATTGTACCACCCGGGTTTCGAAGGGTTAATAAATATTGATATGTCATCAGCGACGAGCTCGATGGCGCAGTGGTGAAACGCGTTGTTACACTACTTTGACACCAACGCTCGTGGGTTCGATTCCCACACAGTACAAACATTTGTGTGCATGAACATGTCTGTTTGGCTTGGTCTGGGTATTTTCTATGTATGATAAGTATGTATATAAAAAAAATGCATTTACGTATGTTTATCAGTTGTCTAGTACCCATAACACAAGCTTCGCTTACTTTGGGGCTAGATGGCGCTGTGTAATTTGTCCGACAATATTTATTATTATTTATTATTATATTATTTTATTTTTATTTTTTTTATTTTTATTCACGGGTATTATCCCGGTCATTTGATAGGCGTGCGCGGGGATATGGATCCAACGCGTAGAGGCCCTTTTAAGAAGATTCATGTTATGTTGTACACCCACCGAGACCCGCTCCTAAAAATATCGATAGAACCATATATCTATGAGCAAGTCACGGCAGGTATTGGGACTATTGCGAATGTGTAGGAAATTATTAGTCTATTGTAATGAGGTCTGGAGGGATTATTGGTACTGGGTTATTGCAGAAGAGGGACGGACACCTGCCATAACTATCATATCTGACTGTTATTTTTGGCAGGCGGTGGCTCGCCACTCACTAGATGGACCCCCGAAATGCCAGAGAAAGTCGGCCGGGGGCAACACCGGTGTGAGTGACTCAGGGGTGTCGAGAGGTGTGCTGCGCTTTCTCCGAAGTTACTCGCGGCGTTATGCCCCTTAACACTTCCACCCCTGGAGTATATCACCTTCTAGAGCAATATACTCTATCGACTCCTCTCTGGACGGCCAATGAAGGCAAGCCAGAGCTGAGAGTCCTGCGGGCCTTCTTGGATTTCCACTCCGACAGACGAAGACACGCCGGAGACGAAGGCCCTAATCGACTCTCTGGAGCACTCGGGTACCCGTGGTGTCGTTACGCACCAACAGCTCGCCACAAGCTGCCCTGCAGGGTTATTATTATTATTATCAGCAAACAATATACAAGGATAATCAGTTATGTCAGGGAGATCATTGAATGCTACCTTGTGGTACACCGTAGTTATTTTGTCTCAATTCTGATTTATATTTAGTATTCTGTAATGATTTATTAATTTTATTTATTTCTGCACACTGTGTTCTGGTACTAAGGTAACTTTTTAACCAATCATGAGCTAGTCCACGAACTTCGTTCTTCTCAAGCTTCGTCAAAAGTGTTTTATGACAGACATGGTCAAAAGCTTTACTCATATCAAATTTCTGTCAACCGTCCATGCCACCACTGCAAAAACCGGATGGCAGTTTGACCCATAGCGCTAAGGGGAAAGCCGATTTACTCGGTAATCTCTTTGCGTCTAACTCGAATACGAATGATGGGGGAGCAGTGCCACCTACCATCCCGTGGTGCGGGAGCTCAATGCCAGAGATGCACGGCTTTAGCTAGTCGCCAGTAATTTCGCGATCTAGTAGGGTGCGCCATTAATTCCGTGCCGACTCGGGTAACGCGCTGGGCATCCGCTCTTATGTATGCCCTCTTGCAGACCTTGGTGGCAGTATTATAGGCTGATTTCAGCAAGTTATTATTCGGATCTTTGAGGGCGTGACCCCTGGTCCAAGCGCGATACGCTGCCTGCTTGTTACTAACAGCTTCAGCGCACTCGCGATTAAACCAAGGGCGTCTCCGGCTTTTGATGACGACATCGGAGTGAGGAATGTAGTATTCCATTCCAACTTCGATCTCGTCAACAATAGCCGCAGCACTCGCCGTAAGATCTTTCTCACTGAAACTGCGCTGCCCCCATGGGACGGAAGCAAAGTAGTCACGCATGCCGTCCCAATCTGCTGACGAGTAGTGCCAGACACGACGCTTAACCGCAGTGGGTTGTGGTGGCGCCGCGCTTGGCACTGTGCTGGATACTAGGCAATGGTCAGATGTGAGGTCAGTAGTAGGTCTAGTAGAGAGGGCTCCTGGCCAGCGACATCTGGTATTCTGGTAGGTTGGTCTACCAGTTGCGTCAGGCTGTGCGAAAGAGCGAACGCGTGGGCGATCCTTCCTGCATGGTTGGTTATCGAGGATCCCAACCAGGAGTCGTGGTGAGAGTTAAAGTCCCCCAAACGTACCATCTCTGCAGTAGGGTACCGCTCCTGCGCTTCATCCACCGCCCGGCTCAAGTAGTCAAGAGCCGAGTCGTCTTCGTGTCCCTAGTATGGGGTCGGTATAGGCACATGTAAATACGGCTCTGAAGGCCCAGGTTTACATGTACCCAGAGGATAGGAAAGGTGGAATCCTCTAGGCAGCGCAGACGGCGACAACATACATCCGAGCGAACAAATAGACAGACCCCGGCTTTCGCGAGGAAATTCTCCTCAAGCAAGTAACCGGGGTACAGGAGGTGGGACGTGTCCGCAGGACGCTGGATTTGTGTCTCCGCCAGGAAGAGCATGGCGGGCCGTGCCGTTTCTAGGTGTTGGTGGACGGCAATGAGGTTTGAGTGGAGTCCGCGGATGTTAGTGAACTCTACCTTGAACAGAGTAGTGGGGGAGTGCACCGCTGTAAAACCGTCTTTTCCTATATGCGCTGTCATAAGGGTAGATAGTGGAAGCGTGAAACGGGAGAGAATTGCCACGATATTGGAGAAGAAGTGCGGTGGACTGTTTCTCCATTAGTTTGTCGAGAGAGGAGCTGTACTGATCCGTCGGACGGAAGGGCCCCCGAACGCCCCCGGAGGTAGTCGCCGGGTCCCCACTATCCGGTCACCAACCGGCACGACGATCTACCCCAAGATTATGCGCGGTATGAAAGGGCAGCTTCTCAAGCTGGTTAGACTTGATTGGGCCCCTGTACTATACCGCGGGCGGCCAGCGGAACAACTGTTTCAACGGGTCTCCCTGGCCGACGGATCAGCTCAGTCCTCCTGACAATGGATAGACAGATCCACCACTGTTCCCCAACATCGCATCAACAATCCCCCGAGCTCTGGTTATACATCAGCTGATCCCGAAACGCGACGTACTCATAGGTACGCCACTTCACGGGTGTTTCGCCGCGTGTACGGTGGTAGCCAACCAGGCGGGTATTTACCCTACCACCGGCTAAAATGCTCCGATAGTATAGATATTAATGCTGGCGTCCCTCAGGGGTCTGTACTGTCTCCGACGCTGTTTCTGCTGCGTATCAATGATATGTTGTCCATTGATGGCATACATTGTTATGCGGACGACAGCACCGAGGACAATTATTATACAGGACGTGCAAACATCCCTCGTTCCCTTGTGAAAGAAAAGCCGTGATAAACTTGTGTCTGAAATGGATGATACTTTGGCTAAAGTATCTGACTTTCGCTTAACTTGGTCGAATTCAACCTCAAGAAGATACAAGAAAACTCCATTTGCTGTGGTCCCTAAATTCAAGAACACACCGCTTACCGTCACTAAAAGTATTAGGATGCACCTGGAGAAGAAGGTCAAGCTGGCGTCCAAAAACTTAGTGTGCTCAACAGGGCAAAGCAGTACCTACTTCAGTGCGGGGCAAAGACTTATGTTATAAAAGTCTCAAGTCAGATCGCACTTGGAGTACTGCAGTCACCTTTGGGCGGGAGCACCTGGGTACCAGCTTGGACCATGTAATTCGATTCAGAGACGAGCTGTGAGAATTGTCGACAATCTTAAGCTTACACACGGTATTGAACCCTTAAGTTTGAAGGAGATATTTTGCCTCCCTTTGTGTGTTCTACCTATTGTACCACGGGTTGTGTTCTGAAGAACTGTTCGAAATGTTGCCGACAGCTACTTTTTATAACCACACCGCTCGCCGACGGCGGGGAGTTCAACCTCACACGCTGGAACCGCAATGGTCGCGTACTGTGCGGTTCCAGAGAAGTTTAGCCATCGTCGTCTCCCGAGAACTCTCAAGCTGTGGAATGAGTTCCCGCCGAGGTTTTTCCAATGGACTACAGCATGGAAATCTCCAAGAAATGCGTGAAGAGGTTTTTATAGGGTCGGCAACGCATGTGTGACACCCCTGGTGTTGCAAATGTCCATAGGCTACGGCGACTGTTTACCATCAGGCAGGCCATATGCTTGATTTCCACCTTAGTGATATAAAAAAATACATTGGTATGGCTTACCTTCTGTATTTTGAGGTCTACCTGGTATGGAGAAACCACAGCAACTTCCAGAAAATATGTTTGTCACTGCCATGGAAACAGGGTTGCACTTAGAATAGCTGAAAATAGTGTTAAATTCTTTAATAATATCGGATTCTTGCTGGATACAGCTCCTGTATAAAGTTTTGTTAATAAAATCAAAGTCTGTCATTGCAGTAAATAATTTAAATGATGTTCAAAATTTTCCCGTCATGATGCAGAGTAGAATAGGCGTAGCTTTTTTGTGGTGGCAGTCAGATTCATCACTTCAACTTCTGGTATCACCCCTAAGCTTTTGAAGCTATTTGCTAGTTATTTTACAAAACATTACAAATGGGACATATTAGGTAATATTAAATCTGAGCGATACGTGACTACTTCCGGGGTAAGTCAAGGGAGTATTCTCGGGTTGACTCAATTCCAGTTGATAATCAACGTCCTTCCAGAGGTTGTTAACACTGCGCAATGTCTTATGTTGCCTGATGATGTGAAACTGTTTTTAAGAGTAAATGATATTAAAAAGACTGTCCGGCATTTCAAGAAGATATCAGCAGCGTCCTTGAGTGGTGCACTTCTAACAAATTAGAAATAAATTTCGGCAAATGTAAAATGATGACATTTACTAAAAACCCTTACTTTAGTGATATATTCAGAAAGGGAAATCGAAATTAGGGTCATCGAAATTCTCGATCTTGGCCTAAAATTTCATAATGAACTATCGTTCAACCCATATAGCAAAAATAAGTAAAAAGGCAAGTGTTTTGCCATGCCCGCTGCCCGTACTGTCGCCGCTGAACAGGTACCTACTCCTCGTACCCTAGTGCTAAATGGTCTGGTTACTTATAATCAAAATTTTGACCTATTCCATTCTACGAAAACTGAGTTAATTAACGATGTAGGTATTTACGATCGCATTGCTTATATTAATAATTTGATCGTATATTTGAATGAGTACCTTTGAATATGATACTCCGACTGATCTATACACGTACTCGCTGGAACATAACGTTGTTATCCAGGGAGTTGTTAGTTAGCTGCAGTTTTCTTTGAGTTAGAGGTACTTCCTCAGTCGGTTACTTTGCTTTGAAGCGATATACCTCTCTTAAAAACACCCACACCATGACCATTAAACAAATTTATGCACACAAATGTTTGTCCTGTGTGGAAATCGACCGATGGTGTTAAAATAGCATTACTAACCACTTCGCCGCGGGGCTCATCTCCTTTCCGTGCAGTGGTAAACGCTTCCGGAAAATAACCCTGGTGAAGGATAAAATTATAACATGGTCTGCAAAAAATTGTAGCGCAGTGTTTTAGAGTTTATAACAATAACATAATTCGCAAGGGTGGGTGTTTTTTAATTTTTATATAACTTGGTATATTTCGTCTTCATCGCAAATCTTCGTCTTCTCGTCGTCGTAATATTAGTGAATACATAGAGGTAATAAAATAGTTTAATATTATATTTAATAAAATACTTTTTTTATTACGTCTATGAGTGCACATTTGTGTTCTTTTGCTTGTTTGGGATTGTCTTTTTACTTTAACAATGGTACGTTGCTCTGTAAAAGGCTGCAAAAGCCTCAGTTAGCAAAAATACGAAAACATAACCGTAATATGTACGTAAGTATAAAGTTTTAATAGTTGTTATATAATATTTTGCGGATATTAGATACACATGTAGTTTTTAAATAAATTGTTTGTATAATAACGTAAAAACAATGAAAATATCGGTTTAATTTACAAAAAGTATTTCTAGTAAAAATCGCCTAAATCTTGAAGGTTGTCTGTCTGGTTAATGCGTCAGCCATTTTCTGTTGTATTTTTAACCCATATTTCTTACTTTTCGTAGACTTCTTTGTTTATAATTTTTCGTCAAAATGTATTTATTTATTTTTAAATTAAAAATGTTAACATGTTTAATCTTAGATGTATGTTTATTTTTTAGATTTCCTAAAGTCGTCAGTGTGCGTAATGCATGGATTTTTGCTACTGGACGACAGAATTGGAAGACGAGTACAGTCGCATATGTTCCAAACATTTTAAAGACCACTGCTTTCGGAAGAAGTTTATTTAGATAAGTCGTCAGTTTCAACATCCACCATACACGTAAGTTAACATTTGTAATATTTTGTTAAATTAAATTTGAGTCTCAATACATAGAAAATCAAACAAACTAACTTTAGGCATAATATTTACTTCACTACTAATTATTAATATATACTTGGACATATGTATATTAGTTGTCAGAAAGATTATATACTAAAAATATACTACCTACTTTCCAAAAATCATGACTCGATGGAGTCCAAGTTGGAAACTAGTACCGTTTTACTGTCTATATTCATAATGTTGCGAAAAGGGAAAAGAAGAATAGAATTAGATGTATATGCCTGACTGTATTATATTATATATAATTTTTATCACATCTGAGATATATATATAATTCTTCTGTCCATGTAAAACAGCTGGACAGTTTTTGACAAAAAAAAATATGTGTGTTTAACTGGAAGAGAGAGAATTATTTAACTTTACATTCACAATTGGCCTGAATGCAATGAGTGGCGCTGCAGTCGTGTCCTCTGAAACTTTTAATATTATCGGGCAGGACAACATCTGTTAGTATATAAATCATACAGGCAGGCATGTGATTCATCCAACCAAAATAACAATGGTAAAGTTAAAGTATTTTCAGGAACACCGTTCCTATATGAAATCTATATGTTTGTCTGTGTGTGTGTTTATCACTTTTTTCGAATATTCGAATTTTGACTTCAAATTCGGATTCAGCATAAAAAAGTAGAATAGGAATGTTTGAAAAACCAACCTCCTACCTCTTAAGGAACATGGTCAAAATGGCCGACAAAGTTTAAAAAAAATAATTAAATTGTTATATAATTGACGAACCAGGTGTTCCTCTGGCAATGCAAGCTGGCGCATTCTCAACTGATTTATATTGTTTTTTATTTATTTATTTACACGATACAGTTACATAGTACAAATTATTATGTTCGCCAAACTGTTATAACAGTTTGTTGGCGAGTATATAATATGATGATAGGTATTAGAAAAAATAAGGAACTAAATTAGATGATTTACATGCCCGCCTGTTCGTCTGCTAGTCTGTCTTAGAAAGTTTCTTTGAAATTTTACATAGTTACATTTTAGTCGTAGAAGCGTATAATTGAAGTACAAAAACATTTGAAAATATTCCAACGACTCCGGCAATCCGTAATTGAGTAGTTTCGGGACATATCTTCTAAGGTCTTTTGGTTGAAATAAGAACCCGTACTCTAGTAATGAAGTGAGTATGGGTTGATATGATGTTGATGGGTTGATTATATTTATACAGGTAATTGTGAAAGATACGGAGGGTATTGTAAATTTCAAATTGCCGATACGCATTAGTGGGGTAAATTTTCCGCAGTCTGGTAACCTTGTTATTGAATGTACTTTTGTTACCGTTCCTTACGGGTGTACGCGTTTGCCAACTCTAGGTATACTTCCTCTGAGGTACAATGAAGACCTCCTCTGTTTGTGACAGAAAAAGATCTGGCCGTCCACGTAGTGTTCGTACGAAAAAGGTGGTCAAAGCAGTAAGGGAAATTCGAAGAAATCCTGTCCGAAAGCAAAAGATTTTATCTCGGGAGATGAAGATGGCACCGAGAATCATGTCGCGTATTTTAAAAGATGACTATGGTAAAATCGAAACAACTACTGAAGCGGTACGCAAAGGGGGGTCGCAGAAAAATTTTGTTTACTTTACGGTTGAGAAAATTTTTACAATTGAGCAACATTTTAACAAACAAAATGACCGTATTTATGCTCAAAGCTCTATGGAAGCTTCCCAATTAGTCGACAGAGTGCAACGTGGACACTATCCGACTTCAGTCATGGTTTGGTGGGGTATTAGCTATGAAGGAGTGGCTGAGCCATACTTTTGTGAAAAAAGGTATCAAATCATCGGCACAAGTGTATCAAGATACCATTCTTGAGAAGTTAGTGAAGCCCCTTAACAACACCGTGTTCAATAACCAAGAATGATCCTTCCAGCAAGACTCGGCGCCGGGTCATAAAGCTCGGTCTACGCAGTCTTGGTTGGAAACGAACGTTTCGGACTTCATCAGAGCTAAAGACTGGCCGTCGCCTAGTCCCGATCTTAATCGGCTGGATTATGATTTATGGTCAGTTTTAGAGAGTATGGCTTGTTCTAAACGCCATGATAATTTGCAGTCTCTAAAACAATCCGTACGATTGGCAGTGAAGAATTTTTGCGTGCTTCTATTGATAACTGGCCTCAACGTTTAAAGGACTGTATGGCAGCCAATGGAGACCACTTCGAATAAGCTTTTTATATTTTATATTGTTTTATATTTATGTATTAAACTAACACACTGTAAAAGTAAGAAATGTCATTTGCAATATAATTTTTTTTTTCTTTGTTTCAGTATTTATGGCAAGACTAGGTATATACACAATTTTATTTACAAAAAGAAAAATTAAAAAGAAAAAAGAAAAAAAAGAATAAGCTAGGAATGAATGACGCGTATGCGCATAGACATTCGGTCATTAGGACGTACTCGCAGTAATCTATAAAAATTGTCTCAGCATTCGTTCTGTAAATTTAATTGCAGTGGAATTATATTGTATAAAGTGTTTGCGATACCCTAATTTGGGTAAGTGTTGCAATATTTCTCATCAATTTTAAGTCGTAGTTAATAGAAATAATATCTAGTATTGTATTTTAGTTATTTTATTTAAAAATCATATTTTATTTCTGGTGAACCTAAGAAATATCATCGCTACAACTTACAATTGTAACCGAAAAAATATTTTACAGACATACCTGCATGTTCGCCATTCTTATAAAAATGTAATTGTAATTTAGTTAATTTCTATAATTTAGGTGCGCTTGTGCTTAATTAGTGTTTCTAATAGTAGGATTGACGATATTATTCACTCATCGCTATGTTAGATGTTTCTGTATGGTTTTTCAATCCACATTTTTAAACTGTATTGCTAACGGTTATTTTTATTAATATTATCACTGATTCTGCTTGTGATCGCAACATCATTGATCATTATTTCATGATTGGCTTCCACTTCGAAAATAATACACGTTGATTACCGGAAAGAAAAATGATGTTGCAGTAATTAACATGAAATCGGACTTTTTCTGAAATGTCCAATTTTCCGGAAATTCCAGAGGCTCAGTCCGAGGCTCAATAAGAGGCTACGCTGCTACAGTTAATCGTTAAATCTGAATGATCTCATGCTGGCGTCTCGACGACCAGGAGTTTGGACATTGCTGCCCCGTCCTCATATACAGTCGGCCAGGGAAGTGGTATTCTTATTAAACTCGTCAAGCTACTCAGTCTCAGAGCCTAATTCGCGACCCTCGCTCTACCGTGTCTATGTCTAATCTAATCTAATATTTTGTTTTTGTTCAGTAAGTTTTTTAGAATAAAATTGTATTTTGTCGTAAAAAATCTAATCATTTCCACCTTTCTTCTTTTTAAAATCTATAGTTAATGTTGACGGACTAAAGCGTCACAACATTAATGAGGATTTTGTCTCTGTACACAATTGTCAAGATACACAATGAACAGATCGCCTCGACAGCACGCAACCCTGCTTGAAACCAATGTTGACGTCAAACCAGTGCGACGATAAGGCACGTTCAATTCCATATCCCGTCAATATGACTCAAAGGTTCTTTCGCACATTATTGTATTTGCTTCATCGAGATCTACAAAACCGCTGAAAACCATCTGTAGATACCAATTGCAATTCCTTGAACGCATCACTTTCACAGCTCAAGACATGGCTAGACTGTAACGGATTAGAATTATAAGCTTCGAAAAGTAAGGTAGTATTATTTTGCAGAATGCGCCAACCTCCTCCGTTCGAGGTTAATTTGAATAATGTCACAATTCCTAGTGCTAACGATGTTAAATTACTAGGGCTAGTTCTTGATTCTAAACTGAGTGGACTAGCTCATTGTGAATATAGATACAAGATGTGAATGCAATTTGAACATTCTTAAAATTGACTCTCGAGCGTTTGGTGGGGAGCACATCCCGTCGCTTGAAGCTGATTTGTAATGCGCTGATAAGAAGTGTTTTAGACTATGGATCCTTTTTACTGGAACCAGTCTCCGCCTCTGGTTTCACAAGGTCGGATAATATCCAGTCTAAGGCAATGCAAATCATACTAGGCGCCATGAAGTCGAGCCCCATTAATTGTATGCAAGTGGACGTCATAGAACTTCCGCTGGCACTTAGATGACAATTTCTATCTGATAAGTTCTTATTTCGATGAGCTGAACGGTATCGCCATCCATTATCTTAAAAAAAAATGCCATACCTTTCTGATAAAGTTATGTCTTCGAAATTCTGGAAAAATAAACAATCTGACTCGTCAATAGTTATAACAAATTTAACAACCTTCAAGCCCCTGTCCACCAGTACTACTCTAACCCTTTGTTTCATACTAGCTATGAGTCCTTCATCCTTCTCACTGACATACATGCCAATATAAACATTACTAAATCTGATTCCAACCAAAGGTTTACCTTCAATTACATTGTAGAAACCAAGTAGCCACAGCAGGATCGAATATTTACAGATGCCTCCAAGCGATCTGTGAACGAGTGTGTTGGTATTGGATTATACCATTCGGAATATAATATTGTTCAGAAAATCCGACTTCCACGGGAATCTTTTGTGTTACAGGAGAGTGTTTTGGTCTAATGAAAGCAGGAGAATATGTTTTATTATTTAAACTAAGAGAGACACATTTTTCAGACTCTCTGAGTGCATTACAATCTCTTGCTAGATTTCCACTTGGATCACATTATACATTCCCAGTAATTATTGAAATTAGACGTTTGCTTCTAAAATGCAAAATGAACAGATTTTCTGTGTCCTTCGCATGGGTTCCTGGTCATTGTGGCATAGCAGGAAATGAGAAAGCAGATCGAGTTGCCAATGAAGCAGCATGTGTGGGGATGTTTTTCCATATAAGAATTACGCTTATGACTTGGCACTATTGCCCAAGAATTACCTCAGGACCATAGACGAACTAACTAAACACTGAAGCACCTCCATAGTAAGTCAGTCGCTATACGTACGAGCCGACACGCACACATTCACAATATAGTAAGTCTACCGCCCGCCATTACGCATCGACACCTCGCTGCTTGATAACCTTATCGAAAAATAATAATAATGCCGACGTGCGTAGTGAAGAGCAGTCGGAACCATAGTGGTACAATTAAAAAAAAGCAAGGTATTACTTTTCATAGGTAAGCAAGTAATTTTTCTGATTAAATAATCGTTTTCACTTAAATAAATTTTTGAAAACAATAAATCGACCGGTGTTGCCATAACTCACATTTCCAAATTAGCGTAAATGTGTGGATCATTTTTCTTTTGTTCTCTTGTAATTTTTACTTAATTCAGATACCTAATTTTGTTTAAACAGACATATAAACTTATATCCTATGATTCTTTTACTGAACAACTATTATTCATACCTTTAATATTTTTTTGATTTCCATCGTCAAACGATGCATGGAAGAATGATTGGGTACAAATCATAAGAGAGTCTAGAAAAGAAAGCGGCTGGATTCCATCTAGATCCAGTGTAATATGCAGTAACATTTTGAGGAGTGTGAGGAGTGGCTGCAGTCTTCTGTGAGGTGGAGGTACTTCCCTAGTCAGGCTAACGTGCCCTGCCTCTATTTCGCCAGAGCCTCGACTGATCATTAAAATTGGTGTATTTGTTTGGCCATTTTTTATTTCAAATAAGTATGTATCTGTTTGTCCTAAATAATAAAAGGAATATGTCATGTTATATTTCATGTGTTTAATTTATTTTCATCAATACCTATTTTAAACAACACAAGTTACAAATCAGCGGTCCATAAAATTCGAATTTCGAAGGCAGTAACGATTCACATATTTTTTTATTTATCTTTAGTTAAAGAAATGGGAAATTTTCTTCCATCCGGCAACCCACTTGACACTCACACATTTATTTATTTATTTATTCATACATACACAGTATTGAACATTACAAATTTAAAAAGAAATCCAATGCGTTCAACAGTGTTCAAATGAAGAAACGTAAAGAGACAAATTACATATCATTAATTGATAATTTTCAGCGAACTTTGTAGCTTCTATAGGAAATTCGCTCCTTGAGCAACTAAATACATCAAATATTGAGTTTTTAATTAACATTTCATTAATGAGGCGCAGCACTCCAGTCAATGGAGCGTGACTCGCCGCTGTCGTCCTCGTACCCCGGCAGGCGAACAACTTGTGGTGGGTTTAACCTCAGCACTAGAGCTGCTCTTGGTGACAGGTATCACTCGCGTTGTTTTCCAAGCCTCTGGATATATATTATACATAAATTAAATAAATACAATAAAGGATATTTAAATACTGATCCGCAGTCCTTAACGATGTAAGGCGGCATACCGTCAGGCCCAGCCGACTCCTTAGGTTTTAGCGATATTAACGCACGCTCAATATCCTCGAGGAATATACAAGGTATATGGACCCAGCTAGCATCCGCATCAATTGACGCTATCGCTTCCTCTACACACAATTTTGGCGGATTTTGAGTATAGACAGAGCAGAAGTAATCAGCAAATGCCTGCGCCGTATCCTCCGAAGGGACTAACTGACCATCTTTCAAAATTCGTTTACAAGTACGTTTGCAATTATTTTTAGCATTTACATACCGCCAAATTGAAGAGGGATCTCTCTTTATATTATATTCCATTGTTTTTTTTATTTTGCCTAAAATTATTTCTTATACCTATCTTTACAAGAGCTCTGTAACGAGAAAATAATGCATGATCACTCTGAGAATGAGATTTCTTATACAATTTGTGATAGAAATGTTTAGTTTTAATATTACGTCTGGTTTCGAATACCATGCCGAATACCATGCCGGGTAAGTATACTTTGACCGTACCCACCTCTTTTTTATTGGTACACAATCGTGTATACACGTACGAAGCAAGTTATAAAAATGAGCGACCGCTTGTTCTGGTTCAGAAAGTTCATAAAGTGGCCCCAATCTATTGTTGAAAAACGGGAGTATAGTTTAATAAAACCGGCTTTCCTAAAATTCCACTCCCCAACAGTATTAGAGCCGAAATCCCGAGGTTTTACATTACTATGAGTGTACTCCTTTTCGACTAAAACAAATAGTGGCGGGTGGTACACATCAGCCGGCACTAAACTATCGAGATCACGCTCCACTGTCACCTGTCCTAATGACGAAGTACTTAATACGAGATCCAGTGTTACACCATTGCTATTGGGAGTCCTATTTGCCTGATTCAAATTACACATCGACAGTACATATTAGTTACATGTCGCCATTGTGCTTCAGTTGTTTCTCAGCGAGATTCCGTCTGACTTTTTTTATTACGTCTATGCTCATGACATCCTGGAATGAAATGTACTCAACAAATGACAAAAAAGGTAGACATTATCGTTCTATTCAACCCATAACCCCAATCAAACCATGGTTTTCTAAGACGAGATTTGAAAAAAAAAACAACGTCGGATTTAATTCGAACGCGACTGGGACATGTTTGTACTCCAACACATCTAGCAAAATTCAAAATTGTTGATAACTCTGAGGTCTGCTTTTTATGACACTTTTCAAAATCGCAACGATTCGCTTCTGGCACTTCATCGGCCGCTGCCGCGGCACACTGGCTTTGCTCGCTCGGCTTGTGCGTTGTTTGTCATACTCTAACCTAACCTAACCAACTGAGATTTCTGTTGTTATACTTATTACAATTTTTTTATTTATTTGAAAGATTTGACAAATGGTAAATGCCCCAGACGTTTTGTGTCATTATAATAATCAGTTTATGGCCGGTCACGTGCCTTTGCGTTCCAGTTGCGTGCATCGTGTCGTTGCACGAAGCTTCGTGACGATACACGCAGTTGCAGCCCTAGCATAAAACTACCTACGAGTATTATTACCATTTATGAATTTTTCAGCACAGTTCCTGAAGCTGGAACATAGAATTAAGATTTTCAAATGGTTCTAAACTGAGACTTGGCTGATGGCCTTTGCCTTTCCCCTCGGGGATAAAACGAACCAAAAAAAAAAACTATAACATACATTGGGTGGGAGCCAATAATGTACAGCCAAATAAAGCACGGCCTGATAATGTACGGCCAGTAATGCACGGCCCGATTTTTGGAAGCCATGGTCTTGAATTATTTGGTCGTGCAATACTGGCTGTACATTATTTGGCCGTACAATATCGGCACACCCTGATATTGTACGACCAGTATTGCACGGCCAATAATGCACAACCCAATAATTCATGGTCAGGCTTCCAAAAATCGGGCCGTGCATTACTGGCCGTACAATATCAGGCCGTGCTGATAATGTACAGCCAATATTGCACAGCCCAATAATGCACGGCCAAATAATTGGCGACCAACAGCTGTCAATGTCAAGACGGTTCATGCCTCGTTTAGACAGAACTGGTGGGCGAGTGCTCAAGCCGATAAGATAGTATCGTTCGGAAACGATTGAGGAGGGCATAATAAACTTTAGATCTGCGAGTGCTCGGTTCCGAAATAGCTCGATATTTTTGATAAGATCTCCACAAACTTACTTAATTGCAATTTCGTGAGCTAATCTTGTGATTCTTGTTATGTACATGTTATCTTGGTAAAGTAGAAAACGCCACAAAGAGAATGAATCGCCAAATGAAAAACAAGAAATATAATAAAAATGGGGGTTAGGTATAACATCACATCACACTTAAATATGTAACACTGCAGTACCAGTTTCATTAAAACTCTTAAACCCACACTTTTACGTATTATTTGCAGGCGGTAGTCATTTATAGAGGGTAGGTAAGTAAATAAAACAAGTTTACTTGAAAACTATGCATAAATCATTTCTCGGAGACCTGTAACTCAGCAGTAGGTTTATTATGGCTAAATACTTTTATCTGGTAGATGTGGGGTAGAGGTGTCAATACTTAATAAAAACATGCAGTCGTAGGTATTGAGAACCCCGATGTCTTAAAATGACTAGCATCAACGATTGTATCCACAGCAAGCATTATAAGTTCGATTCCTGTATACAAATATTTTTATAACCTACGAGTATGAGCATCTGATAGGTACGAGTTTATATAGCCTATAACATTAGCCATCATGAGTTTGATAGCTCTAGTTTAATGATTATGTGCGAATGATCATTACTTATCTATGTATTTATTGCAGTTTGACCAAAATTACTATTGCTTGGATGATGTTTTTGAGATGTACTACTTACTTATTTGGAAATTTGTACACGGTCTCAATGTCTGAAAGTGTAACTTGTATACCCTATTGTGATGCTGACACAAAAGAAAACAAGAAACATATAGTATACAAGAAAATATTATGTACTTATATTTTCTCATAACAAAAGTCGACAAGCTCAGTGACGCAGCCGTGAATGACGTGACTTTGACACCAACGCTCGTGGGTTCGATTCCCACACAAGACATTTTTGTGCATGAACATGTCTGTTTGTCTTGGTCTGGATGTTTTAAGAGAGGTAGGGCGCATCAAAAAGCAGTCCGTCTGGGGAAGTACCTCCACCTCACAAAAAACCGCAGCCAAATAACAACTACCTAAGAGGATTGTTGTGTTCCTATGTGTGAGTGAGGTCACCAGTAGACTCCTGAGGAGTTGCTGTGTTAGCAGCAGAGGAGGCATCGCGCGAGTGATACCTAATCTATTACATACGTTCATAGACTACGGTAACTGCTTTACATCAGGTGGGCCGTTTGCCACTCATGATGTAGATGTGGTATCTAATCATCACCTTACTCACATGAATACAACAATATCTAAGTTAATTGTTATGGATACGGTATTGAAAGGGTATATTTTCTATCATCACCTTTTTGAAGTAAAACTTCTTTAGGCACGCTTGACTTGGGGGGTAAGCTGGCGAATGCGTGACGAAAAAGTGTGATCAGGCGAACGAGAGCGTTACGAAAAGTGTGATCGGACGAGGCGAATGGAAGTTGAGAGGGGGGCCTATGGACACTTTCATACTACGTCGGGTGACAAACAAGTATTTAGCCCGCGTGATGTGAAACTGTTACACAGCCTATGGATACATTTATACTCCGTCGGATGAAAACAAGCGCTCAGCCCGCCTGATGTGAAACTGTTATACAGCCTATGGACACTTTTAGACTCCGTCGGGTGGCAAACAAGTGTTAAACCGGCCTGATGTGAAACTGTTACACAGTCTATTGATACTTTAATACTCCGCCGGGTGACAATCAAGCGCTCAGCCCGCCTGATATGAAACTGTTACACAGCCCTATTGACACTTTACTCCGCCGGGTGTCAGCCCGCCTGATGTGAAACTGTTATACAGCCTATGGACACTTTTAGACTCCGTCGGCTGGCAAACAAGTGTTAAGCCGGCCTGATGTGAAACTGTTACACAGTTTATTGATACTTTAATACATCGTCAGGTGACAAACAAGTGTTCAGCCCGCCTGATGTGAAACTGTTACGGCGGACTATGGACACTTCATATACTCTATCCGATACCATAATAAACTTGCTTCCAAGGAGTATCATGTTGCCACTCCCGCTGCTAACTCTGCGACTACTCCGAGGCATGTTGATCACCTTACAGCCCACCGAGGAGTTGTTATTTTATGTGCCATGGACACTTCTTAGTACTCAGTCGGATGACATCAGCCCGCCTGATGTAAAACTGTTACAACGGCCTATGGACACTTTAATTCTCCGTCAGGTGACAAACAAGTGTTCAGCCCGCCTGATGTGAAACTGTTACCCAGCCCATGGACACTTCTTAGTACTCCATCGGGTGACAAACAAGTGTTTAGCCCGCCTGATGTGGAACTGTTACGGCAGCCTATAGACCCTTTAATTCTCCATCGTGTGACAAACAAGTGTTCAACCCGCCTGATGTGAAACTGTTACACAGCCCATGGACAATTCTTAGTACTCAGTCGGGTGACAAAAAAGTGTTCAGCCCGCCTGATGTGAAACTGTTACGACGGCCTATGGACATTTGTATAGACCGTCGGGTGGCAAACAAGTGTTCAGCCCGCCTGATGTGAAACTGTTACCCAGCCCATGGACACTTCTTAGTACTCAGTCGAGTGACAAACAAGTGTTCAGCCCGCCTGATGTGAAACTGTTACTACGACCTATGGACAGTTTAATTCTCCGTCGGGTGACAAACAAGTGTTCAGCCCGCCTGATGTGAAATTGTTACGACGGCCTATGGACAATTTAATTCTCCGTCGGGTGACAAACAAGTGTTCAGCCCGCCTGATGTGAAACTGTTACGGCGGCCTATGGACAGTTTAATTCTCCGTCGGGTGACAAACAAGTGTTCAGCCCGCCTGATGAGAAACTGTTACGGCGGCCTATGGACAGTTTAATTCTCCGTCGGGTGACAAACAAGTGTTCAGCCCGCCTGATGTGAAACTGTTACGACGGCCTATGGACAGTTTAAGTCTCCGTCGGGTGACAAAGAAGTGTTCAGCCCGCCTGATGTGAAACTGTTACGACGGCCTATGGACAGTTTAATTCTCCGTCGGGTGACAAACAAGTGTTCAGCCCGCCTGATGTGAAACTGTTACGACGGCCTATGGACAGTTTAATTCTCCGTCGGGTGACAAACAAGTGTTCAGCCCGCCTGATGTGAAACTGTTACGGCGGCCTATGGACACTTTAATACTCCGTCGGGTGACAAACAAGTGTTCAGCCCGCCTGATGTGAAATTGTTACGGCGGACTATGGACACTTCATATACTCTATCCGAAACCATAATAAACTTGCTTCCAAGGAGTATCATGTTGCCACTCCCGCTGCTAACTCTGCGACTACTCCGAGGCATGTTGATCACCTTACAGCCCACCGACGAGTTGTTATTTTTGTGACATGGAGGTACTTCCCCAGTCGAGCTGTATTGATGTGCCCTGCCTCTCTTTGCCCTGGCTCTTATATTAATTAGCAGAGAGCAAGTGTAAGGTTTTGAAGTAAAACTTCTTTACGCACGCTTGACTTGGGGAGTAAGCTGGTTAATGCGTGACGAGAGTGTTACGAAAAGTGTGATGGGGCGAGGCGAACGAAAGTTGAGAGGCAGATATAAGTTAGTGAAGATAGAAAGAGAGAGAGTTACGTTTCGTATATTACTGTAGGGGCAAGAGAGGTGCGAGCACACATTTTCTTTCTCTCATAGCGAGTTAAGTTTCGTATATCTAAGACACAATCGTCGATGATCCTAAACTCACACGCGGTATTGAACCCTTGAGTCTAAGGAGAGATTTAGCCACCCTTTGCGTGTTCTACCGATTGTACAATGGGTTGTGTTCTGAGGAATTGTTTGATATCATGCCAACAGCCTCGTTTTACCATCGTACTGCTCGCCGACGGCTGGGAGTTCACCCTCATACACTGGAACCGCAATGGTCGCGTACTGTGCAGTTCCTGAGAAGCTTTCTACCGAGAATTATTAAGTTGTGGAATGAACTCCCTGCCAAGGTTTTCCCAAGTGACTACGGTATCGGATTCTTAAAGAAAGGCGTGACGAGGTTATTACAGGGTCGGTAACGCAAGAGTGACACCCCTGGTGTTGCAAATGTTCATAAGCTACGGTAACTGCTTACCATCAGGCAGGCCGTAAGCTGTTACCCACCTTGTGGTATAAAAAAAAACAGTGCAGGTCTATTGTCTGTATCACACTATGGAGCTAAAGAAGTATTACTTCAGTCGTGTGGTCTAAAGCACACTCGTTTTTTTTCCTCTAGTAACTAAGTCAGTTTTTACCATGTACAGTACAGTTAATGACTGGCTCTGGCTCTAAAACAGCAGGCATGACAATATACAAATAGCATTTTGTGTTAAACTGCAGTAACCAGTACACTACAAGTGGACCTTGGTCTTTTACCATCCAACATGGTAAAAACTACTTAATAATAGACTTATCATACTTCTCAAATGGGCATTAATTTTAAACTATTGTTTAATATATTCTAAAGTTGTGAATTTGACTTTCAGAGTGACTCTACAATTTAAATTTCTTGTTAAACCACTGGGAATAAATTTGCTGATATCAAGAAAGAGATTGGCATGTAACAGTACATCTGATACATTGGTGGAGAAAAGTAAATTACTGAAAATCATGAAGAAAAATATGTAGAAAGAAACAAATTTAAGCATACTGAATTCGAAAAGATAACCAAACTTAACTCTTTTAGAACATAACACTGCATATTTACATATTAAATACAACATTAACATTATAAAATTAATTTTATTAATATAGACACAGTTTACAATACGATGAATTATAAACATATAACACTAGCTGTTGCCAGCAGCTTCACTCACACCGTAGGAGGATATTAAGTAGCCTATAACCTTTCTTCTTTCCCTCAATTGGGCTATGAAATCCAAAAATTAATTTTCTAATTTAACTGGGAAATACAGAGATGAGCATGCTTAAAGAAACTCTTCCACTTTACATATTAGTATACATTGATCTTCTTATATTTTTTTTATTGCACAGAACAGAACATACTAATAAATTCCTCTAGAAGAGAAATGGCCACTATAAACATATGCATTGCCACCGTCTCTGCTCGTATTACAATACCTCCTAGGAGCTTTGGGTTTTGTTGTCTAATAAAAATACATAGATTAAATAATACTCTATGTATGTCATCCTAATACATTTATATCAACACATATGATATTGTAGCAGGTTCAATTTGTGCATTGATGGTAAAAACAGCTCAATGGACGGTTCATACAAAAATAGCTCATGCTAATAGCCAGCTCAAGATATAGGTTACTTTTATGCAAGTAGCAGCTAGTTCATAAAATATATTTTCCCAAAGGTGCTTATTATGATCATTTGAAACATACTATAAATGACTTAAATTTTTATTACCCTGTTGCTGTTTATATTGCAGGTTTGTGAAGACAATCAGAGTAACCATAGTTGCAACAGCATTTAAAATGTTATTGGGAGGGTGCTGACTGGTGCTATGCACATAACCTAGCAGCCAAAGAATAAAACATTGTATAGATTGAATTGCATAGTCTCTGTCTACCCCAATGGTAGACAAACTTGAGTTTGGAAATGATGTACAAAGGAGCTGGTAATTCAGAAATTCAGTTTGATTTGCTGATGGCAGTTTGTAGCAGTGGAAGTTATTCACCCCTTGATTGTAAATAATTGCACTCCAATATTTATTTGCTAACACTGTAAATAGTCTCTTTTAAATGCTGGAAGATTTTTCCAACATGCTGGGAGTCCTTATTGTGACTGTCGGTATATCCACTTTTCTCATGCCTGTTCAAGAGCATCATAATATAATTCCTGTTCATATATCCACTATCAGCCACAAAGAACAGCACTTATCTCCACTGACACACTGGGTTACTTTAAACTTACTATATAATGCATTTAATAGACAGGTATGTAAAAAGTGGTACGTAGGCATACTAGTAAAGTATGTAGGTGCCTAATCTATAATTCGCACTATACAATGTATATTTCTTACAAATTCGCATGAAGAATAAGAGATATAGTATTAATGTTAACAAATAGAATTTCAAACTAATTATCTGGCGTAGTTTTACATATTATTATCAGTTTAACATTGATATATGTCTATTATTTAAGAGTTTCAAATAATTTAGTGATCTTTTGCTCCTAAAAGGCATCTTTTTAGGTTATTTACAATTTTTTTTTGGTTCTTTTTATCCCCGAGGGGAAAGGCAAAGGGATCTAGCCTATACAGCCAAGTCATCAGTTTAGAACCATTTGAAAATCTTAATTCTATGTTCCAGCTTCAGGAACTGTGCTCAAAAAATACTTGGGTAGGGTACTTCGACCCAATCAACCCAGTTTCAATACCACCCGTAAAACGATAGGAATTTTACAAGGTTTTCTTGATGAACTTATTCACGTCTTCCAAAAAGTGCATAAACGTGTTATATTTGAATTTTTTCATTATTGTATAATTGTACTAGCACTTATGTTACTAAACACTATCGAAATTGTCACATAAAACTAATTTTACACTGAATTGTAAAAATTTCAAATATAAGAACAATGTCACTCGTTAAAAGCGCGGGAAGAAACCTAGTGTAATATGAGGTTATTTACAAATAATTGTTTATGATACAAATATTAGACAGTTAATCTTACTTCTTCCATTTTAGTTGTTGGCAACTTGTATTTAACATTTTTATTGATTGAGAAACGTTTAATTCATTAACAAAGGTGTTTTATACAAAAAAGATTATGAGGACTGCCTATTAATCAAAAAGTGCTTGTGCCATGCAGATCAGCTTTTTCGTACTATTGAAAAACACATTTCATACGTAATAGAAATGTCAAGAAGCGACAATGATGCATTTATCATAGTGTTATTACAACCTAACTACGTGTGGGAAATAAAATATAAGATGAGTTTATTTTATTTATTTTACTGACACTTTATTGCTTAGAGTTTTTAACTAATTAGATACTTTTTATTACCATCTCGTAATCTCAGAGAATACATTTCAAGATTTTTGTTAAGTTTGTCGTAAAGATTAGGTGCTTGTGCTTCAAATTAAATTATTGCGAATTTAGATTGCGTGTAAAAACGCAATCCCAAGATCAGAACCCCAGATCGGAAGTACTACTGGTAGAACAAATGAAAACTCAGAGTCCTGAATAGGGTGCGCTGGTATTTCACGCCGGACCAGCTTGTCTGCTTTATAAGACTCAAACTCGGGCCTGCGTGGAGTATTGCTCGCATCTCTGGGACGGCTCCGCATAGTATCTTCTCGAGGCTCTCGATAGGTTGCAGCGACTAGCTATCCGCATAATCGACGACAAAAAGGTCACCAAAAGAACCTCTTCAACTCTGTGGGTACATTGGCCCGCTAAGCGTATTTTACCGCCTTTATCATGGCGAGTGTTCTGAAGAACTATTTTCCCTTATCCCACCCTCTCCCTTCCATCATAGAACCAAACATGCGAACATTTATTCGCGTACCAAAAAGTTCGGCAACTCCTATCTTTGTTGTACCATTAAAAAGTGGAACGCCTTGCCTGCACATGTGTTCCCTCCTTCCTACAATATGGGATCCTTCAAACGAAGCGTAAAGAAGCATCTTGCGGGTCAACCTGGCAGCGTCAACTGACAGGACACTGTGTAGTCTTTTGGCAGTTGCAGTTGCGATTTGGGCTCCTCTTGCGCTTGTCATCAGGTACAAGGCAAAGCCACTATACTTGAACTTATATTTAAAAAAATGATACAGGCTTGTGTCTCTTGTGCCCGTAAAAACAACGAGCTACTCTCCTTTTACCTCTTTTAGGTCTAGTTGTATAAGCATTGTTATTGTTGTAATCTCTTTATTGCACAAATATATATAACATATAGAGTTACAAATGTTTAGTATATACAAAGGCGGACTTATCTCTGTAAGAGATCTCTTCCAGCCAATTTTTATAAGCTTGGTACTGGATTGATTCGGTCGAGGTACCCTTCCCAAGTATTTTTTCAGCACAGTTCCTGAAGCTGGAACATCGGATTAAGATTTCCAAATGGTTCTAAACTAATGACTTGGCTGTATGGGCTAGATCCCTTTGCCTTTCCCCTCGAGGATAAAAAGAACCAAAACAAAAAAAAAGTGTTTTCTGACCATACTTTACCAGTAGACCAGATTTAAAAATCTGAAAGAATAATTCGCCCATCGTATTGCAAATGGTGAAGAAAATCTTGCAATAAAATATATAAAAGGAGTACAAATCATTAAGGCTTCTTCAAAAAACTACGCCATACAAATGATTGCCACCAACAGCATCAAGGAATAACCTATCTCCACCTATGATAATCTTAGGTATAAAATAAAAAATCTCTTTAATTATTATATGCCAATTCTCGAAGCATCGTAACACCGGGAAAGCCGGGGAGTCGTGTATCCTATTCGCGAATGACAAGTTATTACTTAAGTCATGCCAGAATAATTCAACAATAAATGAAAAATTAAATACAGTTCTTACAAAAACATCAAATTGGTTAGACGAACACAATTTGGAAATTAATTACACTAAAACGAAATTAATGGTTTTCCACCCATATCAAAAAACCCCCTTACGTATTAATTTCCTATTTAATGGTAAAAAAATAGTTGATTCCATTTTTTTACTATGACGAATTTACAATGCACGGTCTAAACGTGGATACACACATAAACTGGAAGTCACATATAAAGAAACTAAAATCTAAATTATCTAGCTTTAAATACGCCCTCCGAGAAATTAAAATAACTACCAACGTAGAAACCGCACTAATTACATATTATGCGTACGCCTATGCCTGGTTTAGCTACAGCATAATTTTATGGCTCATAACTCTTTTCATCCACGCTCGCCGGATAAAAATCGACGAGGAAAATTTGAAGCTGCTATTATATTATTCTAGGAATCTTAATTCTGTTATGCCCTTATTATTGGCATTGATCTGTCTTATATGGTGCAGAAAATGTACTATAATACTTGCTGATAATGTATTTTTAAATAGTCAAAAGCGCACCGAAGTGCGGGCTAGGGCGTCCCCCGGCCCCCTAGGCGACGCGCACCGTCTCGTCCCTGTTGGTGCGAATGTCATGCAGCGGCGGGGCAGTCGATTGGCTTATACGCGCGTGGAATGTAATGTAAGGGTAGGATTGTAAGATAAGATACCCCAGCTGTAACACAGCAACTCCTCAGGAGCTTACTAGTAACCTCAATCACTCGCACACAACAATCCTCCAGGAGTAGTTTTATGGGCGCCTCACCTCTCTTGAAAACATACAGACCAAAACAACAGACATATTCTGTACACAAATGTTTGCCCTGTGTGGTAATGGACTCTACAAGCGTCGGCGTCAAAGTACTCGTAGTATTGCTGACCACTCGGCCACCGGGGTCCTTCACCAGTTGAGGCCCAGGACTCCTCTCTGGACGGCCAATGAAGGCATGCCAGAGCTGAGAGTCCTGCGGGCCTTCTTGACTTTCCACTCTGACCGACGAAGACACGCCGGAGACGAGGCCCTGTTCGACTCTCTGGAGCACTCGGGTACCCGTGGTGTCGTTACGCACCAACAGCTCGCCACAAGCTGTCCTGCGGGGTTTATTATTATTATTATTTATTCCTTCGCAGTGGTCATTTTTATCATAGTCGTGTTTTACTTTTAAACTTTATTTATTTTTATAATGAAGGTATAAATATTTTTAAACAAATGCTAACGTATAATAAGCGCATAAATATTTTTTAAATAAATATAGGCTGACAGAAACAGGTCGACAAGTGATTTGTGAAAAACTAGTATAGTATATGTAGTAGTCTTTAGAGGCTAATTGTTGTTCAGTTTTTTATGCAACGTTTAGGCTCTTATCTATAGTAATAAACGTGAGTGACGTTCAAGAAACGATGGCTTTTTCCGAACCGTTATTACTAGCATTCTTATTTCAGAAAATAGAAGAAATTCTGAAGAAAATTCAAGTAACAACGTTATTACAAAGAAACACTTATTACTGTGACTATCCATCATTTCGAGTTATGTTCCTGTAAGTGAATGACGTTACCAATTAGGTCATGAGCAGTTGCTGTGTGTGTTAGCAGTGTTCGTAGTAATGTGAAAGCGATACGCATACGCCTTTTTATTACCGACTTGTTTACTGTTATAAGATGAGATGATTTTTGTTTGGCATCTGACTTAGTTCAGAAAAAAATACAGGTCGAACCATTGAATTTTTTTTTCAAATGTCTGAATCCAGCGGCAGAGTTATTTCTAAATTCCTAACTTGCGATATGACATCGTGAAAATCAAATTATATTAAAACTTAGTAGAGTGTATGGCTCATTACCACCTTTACAGTCAAAGCGAGCCTTACCTGCACGGAGAGTTCCCTACAAATTGACAAACGAGGCTATGGTGACACTGAGGTGGGGTGGATCAAAGAATATCGGAGCCATATAATATCTCCTTAGAGTGAGTGAGGCTACTTGTCAAATCCCGAGGAGTTCCTGTGTTAGCAACAGGGGTGACACGCGCAAGCGATATTTCTCGTTATACAAGTATTTATAGGCTGTGGTAAATACATTACATCAGGAAGGCTGTATGCTTGTTTGTCCTTCAACGGCCGTAGTACAAAAAAAATCTCGCTAATGCCAGGGTACTTCTTCTTCTCAGTCGTGTAATCTTGGTCTTGTCACGATTTATGGCAAGACCAAAATCCAAAGCGGTCGACTCTAGAAGCTCTAAAAAGCATTTAATATCTTCTTCAGTTGATGCCAGAAGAGTAGTATCATCGGTGTATCTTAGATTAGTGATCACCTGCCCCCCTATGGATATGCCTTTATCCCACTTCTCCACAATCCGCATGATGTATTCTGTATAGATGTTGATCAGTAACGGTGAGAGTATGCATCCTTGTCTCACTTCTGCCTGCGTTCTTAGATTCGCAGAGTAGACTCCGTCCACTCTGACGTATGCCGTGCCACTCTCGTACAGCGATCGTATGAGGTGTATCAGATGGTGCGGTACACCCATCACCAAAAGGATCTCCCACAGCTTGCACCAAATCACCGTATCGAAAGCTTTCCGGAAGTCTACAAAGCAAATATAAAGAGATTTATTGAACTCTCTGGATTTCTCAATGATTTGTCTGAGAATAAGAATCTGTTCACGTGTTCCATGACCCTTGACAAATCCGGCTTGTTCAGATGCGATCTCCCGATTTAAAAACGCTGCAAGTCTGAGGATGCATAGTAGTATTTTGCTGGCATGCGATATGAGGGAAATAAACCTGTAGTTACTGCATTTCCTAGTAGACCCTTTCTTGTGGAGTGGAATGAACAGGGAGTTCGACCAGTCGATAGGCCATTTACCACTCTCCCACACCTTGGAGCAAATGGCATACAACATGTCGACACCCACATCGCCCATAGCTCTGATGACTTCTATAGGTATTTCATCCATACCTACCGCTTTGCCATTTTTAAGATGTTTAATTGCCGCATGAATCTCATCTCTCAGTATGCAAGGCTCTTGTTCGTCTTTTCTGTTTAGTGGTGGCGCAGTATCTGTCGAAGTGCTCACAAATAATGATCTGCAGTACTCTCGCCACACCCAGAGAATTCCCTCGATATCAGTGAATGTATCACCAGCGGCATTTTCTATAGCCCAATTCCGTGTTTTGAATTGTCGGGTTATGTATCTGATTTTCAGATGTAGATCTTTTGTTTCAAACTTTAGTGAATTTTGTTCTAGCTCCTCGCAGATGTTTTGGAGGGCCTTGTTCCGATCTCTCCGACAAGCAGCCTGAATTTCGGCATTATAGGAATTGAGCACCTTAACATCGGTGCCCCCGGCTTTCAAGCTTCGACGTTCTTCATTCAGCTTCCATGTACTCGTACTATCAGACAGCCAATGTTGTCGTTTTATTTTAGCTGGTTTGGGTTGGGACTTAGTGATTAAGTCCTTTATAAAGGTTTTTGTGGAGAACCACAGAGTATTAGAGTCGGCTTCTGTGTCCTTTATCCAATCCAAGTTCTCCTTTCGGATAGTTTCGGCGAAGGAGTTCTTGTCCGTGATTACCAGTCTCCTTGAGGTTCCTCTAGTGACAGTATTACGAAGTTTTATCTTCAGACTACATATAAGAAACTCGTGATCAGACATACAGTCAGCGCCAGGTAGTGTGTGCGCGTTTCATATTGAGCTTCTCCATCGAGTTCCTATCAATATGTAGTCAATTTGGTTCTTATTTTTACCGTCAGGAGTGGTCCAAGTGTAGAGTCTTCGTGGGTGATGTTTAAAGACTGTGTTCATGATAGTTAGATTATTATCAGCTGCGAACTGTATCAGACGCTCACCTCGTTCATTTCTTACACCTAGACCGTAGTGCCCCACTATATCCCGTAGACCTGTATCCATGCTGGTGTCTCCTACCTTCGCATTAAAGTCGCCAAGTATTATTACAAGCTCTTTTTTCGGTATCTGGGCAGTACATTCCTCAAGCGACTTGTAAAACTCCTCTACATCTTCGATATTCGCTGTACTAGTTGGTGTATAAACTTGGATTATATTTAGTGGGGTAGGTGATGCACTGAGTTTAATAGTTATCAATCTTTCGTTGATGGGGTTATAAGCCATAACGGATTTGTTCCATGCTTTAGGGATGGCCACGGCCACTCCAGCAAAGCCATTTGTTTGGCTACCTGAGCAAAAGATTGTGTGATTGTCGGTGTCGAAGTGCCCGCTGTCTCTCCAGTGAGTTACACTTATACCAGTAATAGTGCATTTACATGGATCGAGCTCTTGTTCTAGGATATTAAATTTCCCCTTTCATAGAAGGCCTCGGACATTCCAAGTACCTACGCGGAGTTTGTTGCGTAATTTAAGTCTTCTTCTAGTAGCATCCATTCCACAGGATGCCTGGTCGCCTGCACTCCTGTAGCCGGTAACCCATTTCACACCATGATTCCCGGAAAAATCGTGGCGCCGGTCGCTACTCGGTTGCCAGGGTACACAGGAAGGAAAAAAATACTATAAGGCTGTTTAGTTACAAAACCATTGCCTGGCATTGACTATGATACTTTGCCTAAGTAAATAAAAAAAATTAAACACTCAAATTTTTTTAATAATTATTTTATTGTACATAGTTTATATTATATTAAGTTTCATCCTGACCATTAGGTATTATAACCTCGAAAATATGCTGACTCCAGTCATTATCGGTGTACGCCTGTAATTCATGTGTATACATTTTTTGGGCGTGAAGTGTTAATCGTCATTCCTGCCGAAGCCGTTCGCTGTTGGACTACGTTTATACAAATACCAATCTTGTGCCGTGCAGTGTATAAGCCATTAGCTTGCATACCGACATCTGCAATGGTATATAGGTTCTGTAATAACCAAATTAAAAGTACGGCCCCTTAAGGCGACTCTCTTACCTTAACTAGAAGATATCGACCATAAAAGTGAATGTGTGCCGCCTGATGGATCCAAAGATCACAAATTAATAGATGCAAATGTCTCAAGACTGATCCGTCCTGGTGTACTTAATAATAGAAACATGTTGTAGATAAGTTAATAGTTGGTGGAATCTTTTGTGGGGCCTATGAGTGATATATTTAATTTGCTGCATCTATATCTGCTTCAATTCCTCAAAATATAGCAAAGATAATTATGGTCAGTGCGAGAATGTGTTATAGTCAGTATAAGTACGATTGGCAGCGAATAAAGAAACATTTAATATATCTGTTAGTAAACATTTCCTGACCTAGTCCTAAACTCTTAACAACAGTGACATTACTTGTATGTTGAGATAGGTACTGAAAATCTTCTGTAATCTGAATAGAAAATTACAAATTGTCATGTTATGTTTATGTAAAATGTTTTGTTTTAAAAATGAAATTGGCTTAAGTGACACATATTGTTTTATTTCAAAACTTGTCATTATCCTTAGAATGTAAATGTTGCATTAATGTTTAGTTAGGTTAGGGTTACCTACTTGCAACACAAGCACATTATAATTCCTTTTTCACTACTCATACCGTAACTCATCTCACTGGCTTCTTTGCTCATAATCACTTGTTAGAATAACACGACCTTTAGAAATTTTTATTTGTGTACAACCCTCAAAATGATACTTCGGCTAATTTTTAAATATATAATTGTGCTTTATTACATTTGGCAAAGCCTCATTTACTAATTCTAAACACGTGAACAGATTATGAGCTATTTACTCCACATTGTTTATTAGGAATCCAATTACATTTACACAATTATAGTCATCTACAAGCTTGCCTGAGTTTAATATCCTTTAACGTACAATATCAACAAGCTGTCCAAAATTTTGGTTCTAAATAGCAGCAAAAAAGATTCTTCTCATGGACGCTTGCAATGGCTAGAGGTATTGACATATCCTAATAAAACATGACAAAAATCATCATGGTAACAACTCTTCTTCAGCTCCTACATCCTTACACTTTCATATTATGTCTACTACTTAGTCCACCTGAAATTAGGTTGAACTGAAAATTTACTGCCACCGCATACCATACTCATCCTACTGCTAGCATATGAGACTACAAGCCTACCTCCCTACAAGATAAGTGATTTCAATAGACCTAACAGTCACATCTATCTACAACAGTCAGGAGTCATAACTTCTGCAAACTCAGGCTCGCTTTAATTAAATCCATCCACAGAAAGGTTAACACTGCATGATAGTATTTTCATTAGTACTGGCATATAGAATGAAAGACAATTTAGCTACACAAATTTTATTGAATAAATACAATTTGTAGACTGTAACATAATATACAGATAACTACCTATTTATTTAATTAGCAGCAAATCCATCTTTCTGTTTCACTTTATGTGAAAAAATTAGAATCAAAATTTTTATATACGATTCAGGCAGGTACATGCATTTAGTAAATACGGCTTTACATTCAGACAGGCACATGTATTTAGTAAATTTACAATACATGACTTGTCGCATCTAAACTCCAGGTGAGTACACAGCTATCTCTAGCTGAGCTCTAGCAAACACACAACCAAACATAGAGAGCAATATTTGAGCAGTTCTTTGAATGTTGTCTCTCGGTGATGATGCTCATGATAGCCTTCACAAGAAATGTTCATATAGTAATATTTTACAATCTTTGTTTGTACTATATATATATAGCCCATACACGGGCTGAATTGGTCTAGAGCAATGGTTTACATTGCTAAGGTTTCTTGCACTTTCACTCATCAAATTTCCTAGGTGACCTATTTCCCTGCTGACTATGTGATTGAAATATTCTTGAAGTCTTTAGAAACATGTGTGAGTATAGCATTTTAAAACACAGTATTCTACACCAGCACCATATCTCAAACTCAGATCTGATCAGTAATTTCGCTCAATTAAGTTGTTATTTTTCTGCAACCGATAAGGATTAACATAAGCACATGTATAATTTTATAGCTAATAAACATATGTATGCATGAATATGTCTGTTTGTTTTGGTGTGGGTGATTTTAAGAAGAATATCTGACCCACATCTCGACCTCATATAAAACTGCAGCCAAATAACTACTCCCTACATGCTTCTTTTGATTGTGCGAGGGAGTTGCTGTGATAGCATCAGAGGTGGCATCGTGAGAGTGATACTTAATGTATTGCAAGCATTCATAGCTTCTATTCAAGTTACGTTAACTATTTTCATTTCATCGGGTGGGCCCTATGCTTGTATGCTTCTGAGATTGTATAAAAAAAACAGTAGGTTTAGTAGCTAGCACATTTAGATCTTTATTGATGCAATTAGCAATGTTCACACAATGTTGGTTTGACACAGAATAAAATTAAGCACAAAACATTTCATTGTAAAATTATATCACAAATTTATTACTATTGTAATGGAACTCTAGAATTAATTTAGTTATTTCACTTTAAAAGAAATTTTAGGTTAGTTAATTTTTTTTATACCACTAAGATGGCAATCAAGCATACGGCCCACCTGATGGTAACCAGGCACCGTAGCCTATGGACATTTGCAACACCAGGGGTGCCGTTCATGCATTGCTGACCCTCTAAAAACCTCTTCACGCATTTCTTGAAGAATTCCATTCTGTTAAAACCTCGGCTGGGAGCTCATTCCACAGCTTGAGAGTTCTCGGAAGAAAACTTCTCTGGAACCGCATAGTGCGCGACCATTGTGGTTCCAGTATATGAGGGTGAACTCCCCGCCGTCGGCGAGCGGTCGGTTATAAAAAGTAGCTGTCGGCATCATTTCGAACAATTCTTCAGAACATAACCCGTTGTACAATCGGTAGAACACACGAAGGGAAGCAAAATCTCTCCTTAAACTTAAACTTATCTTCAAATTTCTTTAGTTCTGAAATAAAAATATTAAAACTCTCTGCCGTCATGTTGTATTTCCATTAGAGGGTATATCCAAAATCTGTTTATTTATTTGACAACATTTTCTACGATAATATATATAAATAACTGCAGCAAGTTCTTCGACGTCCATCATATGCAATATTTCTAGAAGTACTGACAATTACGGTGGACCGCACTAGTACCGAGGCGATGCGGTTAGCCGGAATACGGCGAGCCGGTAGACCATAGCACGGCCAGCCGCTAGTGCGTTTTAAGCCTAAGGGTTCAATACCGTGTGTAAGCTTACGATTGTTGACAATTCTCACAGCTCGTCTCTGAATCGAATCACATGGTCGAAGCTGGTATCCAGGTGCCCAAAAGTCTGACTTGAGACTTATATAATATATATTTACACTTATCTTAAAATTTAATCATTTCTTATTAATATTATCAGTCACAAGTACAAAGCACACCTTATGTGAAGCATAGCATGGACAGTAGTACTATGATTGCACTAAGAGCATCTCACATGTGTTTCTTTTAACGTAACTTTACAGGAACCTTGTGATAACCATGTATATTTGCAGAATACATACCTCCAGAGTTTTAATTTAGCTATGGCCTTAATTGTAACAAGTTGTACATTGGCCGAATCATCAAATATATGGGTGATACGGCAAACCAAATTTCCCTTTCATAAGAGATGAAAACATATCAATTGACCATCATTTGACACTAGTATAGTAAATTTCATGTTATTCAGGAAGTCACTTCATTTTTTGCTATGTCGCTAACCAAAGTATGCATCCATATACTGTAGCAGAAAGCTGTAAGTATATACCATGTTCAAGCAGATGTTCTTTACGTACTTGATTTGATAACTAAACATCACATACATGAATACTTATTCGGAAAAGAAACGTTACGTTACTTTCCTGTCGCAGAGTATCGTAGCATGTCCATCGCAGAAATATCCCTATTACATTTTAGTTTATTGTTTTGCCATTTCACTAGTTCTACACAGCACAGTGCCTAGTTATATTTTTATATCTATCACCAATGACAATGAGATCAAACATTAGATAAAAAATACAAAACTTAAATATTTTTTTTTCTTTTTCTACCCGAGGGGAAAGGCAAAGGGATTTAGACAATACAGCTAAGACTTCAGTTTAGAATCATTCAATTCAGTTCGACCTTCAGCAACTGTTAGCACAGTTGAAGCCAAATAACTTAGAAAGAGTACCCAGACCCAATCCTGCAGTTTACATACCACAGACAAAGAGAATATTACAATTTAAAAACGACAACTAGCTTCATTACTGACCATCCACTTGCCTAAACATTCCCCGCAATCCCTCTAAACGAAGCACAAACAGAGCAAGTGAACTGACCAATAGGAGCTCAATTCCTCCAACCAATGAGAGATGGTTTCCTTTTATCTGGTCGTACAATACTGGCTGTACATTACACCCTGTACAAATAATGTACGGCCAGTATTGCACGGCCAGGAAAGCACGGCCAATAATGCACAACCCAATAATCCGTGTACAAGTAGATGGTTTCAATTATTTGGCCGTGCATTACTGGCTGTACATTATTTGGTCGTACAATATCAGTACGGGCAGATATTGTACGGCCAGTATTGCACGGCCAATATTGCACACCCCAATAATTGGAATCCAAAACCACGTATTATTGGCCGTGCATTCCTGGCTGTACATTATTTGGCTGTGCAATACTGGTCGTGCATTATCGAGACCCCATTGGGTGAGACTTCTTCCCGCGCTTTTAACGAGTGACATTGTTGTTTTATTTGAAATTTTTAAAATTCGGTATAATATTAGTTTTGTGTGACAATTTCGATAGTATTTTGTAACATAAGTGCTAGTGAAATTATACAGTAATGAAAAAACTCAAATATAACACGTTTATACACTTTTTGGAACACGTGAATAAGTTCATCAAGAAAACCTTGTAAAAATCACTACCGTTTTACGGGTGGTATTTAAATTGGGTTGATTGGGTCTGGGTACCCTTCCCAAGTATTTTTTTAGCACAGTTCCTGAAGCTGCAATATAGAATTAAGATTTTCAAATGGTTCTGAACTGATGACATGGCTGTATGGGCTAGATCCCTTTGCCTTTCCCCTCGGGGATAAAAGGAAACAAAAAAAACATACATTGATAAAAAAAATTGCATCTACATAATATTTTGTTTGTAAACCTTGAGTAATCCCAAATTGCTACTAGCGACTAGTTGCGACGCAGAAAACTTTAGCTTTAAAACTAGCTATGTCCGATATATTAAAACCAGATGTGCAATGGATCGCGGGGAGGTGTTACAGGGTAAATGATTCAACTACAGAGATTACGGCTCTTGAAGAGCATGATTTATATGAGAATGGTAAAAAATAATTAATTCATGTAATGTTTACGTTATTAAAAAAATATATATTACATAGGTACATACTTCTGAACAATTTATTTTAATACTTGCAGAAGTGAACTTTAATGATCTTGATAACAATGAAGAGGAGGAAGATTTTGAAATCACTATGGTTGCCAATAATAGATTTACAACGAATGTGCATGTATCTAAGTAAGTATTTATTTGTACATAGACGTGATTTTCCCCTCCTACCAAGGGTTTGTCATGATACAAACGTTGCTTCATTCTGATACAATTAACACAACTAAAGTGCCTTCAGATCCATCCCTGTTACTGATGAGATCTGTGGTTTAGTCGTTAGCAATGTCTAATTTACCACCAAGGCTTTTTCGTTTTCCACAGGAAAAACAATTGTGTAAATGAATATATCAGGGGTTTGTATTAGGTGTTTTTTGATGAGGTAAGGTACATCACAGCAGCCCGACTGGGAAAGTATTCCAGCTCATAGAAAACCACAGGCAAATAAAAACACCCGGGAGGGTTATTTTTCAGTAAGTGAGTGGGGTTTTCAGTAAATTCTAAGCAAGAGTTCATAGGCTAAGTTAACCACTTTACATCAAGTGGGCTATATGCTTACTGACATATAAAAAAACATACTTGCATAACATGGATACCACGTGACCGTTGCAGAGTATCTCACTCCCAGAACTTTAAGTTGCAAACCTACTTATATTTTAAAATACTTAACAGGGAACATTATCCTTAAATGTAATCTGGCCCGTAGAAGGTAGGTGCTTGTATTGCAATTTTTACCTTGTCCTCGAGATGACTTTGGAATAGAAGGCTGCTGGAGAATGACACCAAGAATTTTAACTTTGTTGTTATACAGTAATTGTTATCAATGAATAACTTCCTCTTAGCATTATCTCGTTTTGTAATGTATTAGGATTGGCAGGGTCAGCTACCTAGGCCTAAAAATTTGGTGAAGATACCAATTTTTACATAGAGCAACTGCTGTCAGAGTTTCACAATCTAGGTGGAATACCAAACCTTTCGTAGTTTTCTTAAGAAGGCATTAAAGAACATATCTCATATTAGATATTAAGGAAAAAAGGAGATATAGATTCTAAATGTCTCACATACTTATTTCATACATAAATATACTTTCAGATATTATTATGGGTCTATCATAGGTAAAAAAGGTGCTACAAAGATTAGAATGGAAAGAGATACCAGGACCATTATAAAGATCCCAAGACAAGGGGAGACTGGCGATATTGTCATTTTTGGACGGAGCGCTGATGTAAGAAATTTTATTTACAGTTGATAATTGTAACACAAAATTTATGTACACACTTAAAATAAAATACAAAACCTTTTATGGCAATATGAGAAGACAAAATTACATAAAATTAAGTTACGAAGACATAAGAAATGATGTCATATTTAAACAGTTATTATAGATTCCTACTGAGGCACTACATTTGGATAATGACTGAAATAATAAGTGGCTTTATTTACCTTGGCCAGTTTCAGTTCTGCAAGTTTTTCTTCCAGCTGTGATGATCCTGTAGACTAAGATCAAAGTAAATTCCAATATGTCCAGGCACCTTTATTTTCAAAAAATTGTCAATGCCTTCAAAATTCCAATATACATTGAAATCTGCTCTTCTCAAATCTAGCAAGTAGTAGGAACACAAGTTTCCTGTACCATTAAAATGATAAAGAAGGATATGTGTGATACCTGGCTGTTGCCAAGTAGTTGCCACAATGAACAAATTATTCCAACACCAGCTGCATTACAACATGACCCTGTAAAGTTTTGATCTGTTGAGGGGTATTAAATATTGTTTCTGTGGGGACTCGTCGGGAAGCGAGAGAGGTGAATGCTCATGTAATACTTTGGTTCCTTGTGGTTTTTTATCTATTCTTCCCCATTTCTTTTAATTCTTTTAGTTGTTTTTTATGGTTTGTTGCTTTAACTGTGTCATAGTGCAATAGATTCTAATAGTGGGAGAACTTCTTTGTCTGGCGCTACATGCCGACAATACCACAATTGACTACTTAGACACTAAGGATATTTCGGGGTTGTCCCAAAAAAATCCATGTAAGTATATTTGTTACTGTAGATTGATATCTAGCTAGGCGACTAGAATTATTATAAAGTAATAAATATCATTACAGCTTAATATAATTTCTTGTAAAACATTACATTCCGAATTTAATATTTCCCCCGTAGGCGACGCGCACCGATCCGCCCTCGTCGGTGCGGGTTTAAGTGCATGCGGCGGTGGGGCCCGCCACCCACCACGCAACGCCCAACCTGGCGGGTCGACGAGAGCTGAGTGTAGTATAGGCACATGGAATGTGAGAGGTTGATTACAAGATAAGATGAAGATGCCTAGATTTCTTGTGTGTGTCAGCGACCAAGCGAAAGGGAAGCGATGTCGAAGATCTGCCCGGTGATGGCCCTGTGGTTCGCGGTGAACCAGGACGATCATGCCAGCGCTGGCGTAGGCGTTGTGCTTTCATCTCGCTTGGCCGCTGGTGTGAAAGATTACGATTGAGTAGGGCCAAGACTTATCTGGGTTAAAATAAAACTGGGGATTACGCGAGTCTTTTTGGTTGCAGCATATGGTCCTGTAAGCTCTACTAATCCCCAGGAGCTCGAGAAGTTTTATGAGACCGCAAAGGGTGTTCTGGATTTGGCTGATGCGAATGAACGGATAATTATGTGTGGAGATCTGAAGTTGGGACCAAGCAAACCAGTTATGAGGTTGTGCTTGGTCCATACGGAGATAAGAGAGTGAACGATGCTGGTAGACGTATGTATGGAACTAAACACGTACACATGGAGACGGAATGAACAGAGTGTGATTGATCTGATTTTGATAGATGGACGTCTCTGAAAGTCGTTAATGAATACAAGAGCCTTCAGAGGTCCCACTTTCGAAACGGACCACTATCTGGTGACAAGCCGATTTGTGGGCCTTTTCAAGAAGTGGAGGCACTGGCGAGTGCGTATTCCTTTCGGAGATTATGAAAGAATAAGAAGTGAAAAATTGGAAGATGAAAGTGTCAGGAGTACGTATGTACGCCTAGTCAGTGAAAGACTTGCGAACGTGAGTCTTTCCTGCTCAGATGTAGACGAATGGAAAGTTCTGAAAGAAAGTATGGTGAATAGTGCGAAAGAAGCATGTGGATGCGCAAAGAGACGTAGAACACTGAAAGGAGATGCCTGGTGGGATGCGGAGGTTCAATCCTCCGTGGATAAAATGTGGAGAGCGTAGTTGGATTACGTATCATCTTTGCACCAGAGTGACAGTATGAAAGAGAAGAAGAAAAAAATTTACCGTCGATGCAAGAATGAAACCAAAGCTTTAGTGAAAGAGTGGCGTGAAAGACTACTTATGAATAAGGAAGAGAGGCTGACGAAGAACTTCGAGGCTAATACCAAACTCTTCTGGTGAGAGGTAAGAAGTCTCGCAGTGGTTCGTCGGCATCCGGAATGGACAAGATAAAAGACAAAGCTGGTGGCATTCTTGCTAACACTCAGGAAGTGTTAGAACGGTGGAGCAAATATTTTAGAGAAATGTATGATTATGTCCAGGGCGCTAGCACTGTGAATGAGTCTGTGACTGATTCGGCAGTGCCAGCGTACCATGAAGACAGCATAGATGAGATTGAACGGTCGATACGAAGTTTGAAAAATGGAAAGTCAGCGGGAATCGATATGGTTAGCTGAGATGATCGAACTCGGTGACACCTACGTTAGGGACGCCTTCTGGTTTTTGAGCAAATTATGCTGGAGAACTGGCAGGGTCGCGAGTGATTGGAGACGCGCAGTCATCGTGCCCTTGTAAAAAGGGCAAGGGCTCCCGTATGGACTGCGCCAATTATAGGGCCATCAGTTTGATCAGCTTAGCAGCTAAAGTGTATGGGAAAATCATTAAAAGGAGATGAGGGTGAAATCCGATGGAATGATTTGGGAAGCACAGGGGGGATTTCGAAACGGCAGAGGATGTACGGATCAAGTTTTTTCACTCCGCAACATCGTGGAATAGCATCTGGCTATGGACCAGAAGGTTTTCTGCGGTTTTGTGGACCTTGAAAAAGCATTTGATAGGGTCGTGCGAAAGAATCTCTGGAACATTTTGCCCGGATATGGGATTGACGGTGACCTTCTACTCTCTCACACATGCTGTGCAATCCTCATAGGTGGATTGCACAGCATGTGTGAGAGTGGATGGCAGCTTATCGCCCTGGTTTGATACCAATATTGGTGTCAGACAGGGATGCGTGCTGTCGGCTCGGCTAATCATCCTGTATCTGGACAGTTGTCTTCAGAGAATGAGAAATACTCGTATGAATGTGGGAATGCGAATGGGTGGCTCAGTGGTTAAGTGCCTGCTTTATGCAGATGACTCGCTATTAATAGCAGAATCATCATCCGAACTGCAAACACTAGTCACAACAATGAAAGACGATTGTATGAAGAAAGGCTTACAATTGAATGCAAAGAAAACCAAAATAATGATATTTGAAAGAGAGACAACCAGAACGAACACTAGGATTACGGTTGATGATGTAGTGTTGGAGCAAGTGGATGAGTTTGTATATCTTGGAAGCGCTTTTAGCAGCGATGGAAGGTACACCGCTGATGTGGAGAGACGAGTGAGTGCAGGGAATAGGGTGAATGGAGCGTTGGGTAAACTGTTTGGTAGCCAAAATCTAAGCCAGAAGGCACAGCCCGCAGCGAGCTGTGCCTTCTGGCCCACACTGCGTGAACCAGCACGGCGGCGCCACAAACACAGATCATGACTTTATTGCACGCATGTGCATCTTTGAGCTTCGTGATGAGGCCATTAAGAGACATTTTTAAGAGAGGTAGGGCGAATCAAAGCAGCCCGTCTGGGGAAGTACCTCCACCTCACAGAAAACCGCCAAATAACAACTCCCTAGAGAGTTGTTGTGTTCCTGCGTGTGAGTGAGGTCACCAGTAAGCTCCTAAGGAGTTGCTGTGTAAGCAGCAGAGGAGGTATCGCGCAAGTGATACTTATAATTATCGCAAGCGTTAATAGGCTACGGTACCCCCTTTACATGAGGTGGGCCGTATGCTTGTATACCTTCCGACGTAGTATAAAAAAAAAACATCAGTTACACGTTTGTTTCAAAATGGTACAAAGACTTGGTATATCTGAATTTATAATCCCAACGCTAACTCATGGAAGTGAGAGCTGGGTATGGCAGAGAGAGCATGAAAGTAGAATAAATGCGGTCGAGATGCGAGCACTGCGAAAAATTTGTGGCATAACGCTTGCTGACCGCGTTCGAAATGATGACGTACGAAAGAGAGTTGGACTGAAAGAGCGTGTCGGTGTTAAGATAAGAAAGGGAATGCTCCGTTGGTTCGGACATGTAGAAAGAATGCAAGATGAAAGAATGACCAAACATATATACAATGCGAAACTGGAAGGATGTAGGAGCCGAGGAATACCAAGACTAACCTATCATGACCAAATTGGTCGTGTTTTATCAGAAGGTGATGTCAGGAGCCTTAGGAACCGGCGACCGTGCATGAAAAGAGCTATGAATGTGAAAGAAGCGAGTGAAGTGTGTAAGGACCGCGTCTTATGGCCCTCGGTTCTCTCTGCCGACCCCGCAAGGGACCTGGCGTGAAGATATACATACATAATATTTCTAATTTACGACAGACCAAAGTGTATGAATAAAACGCAGGTATAATCTCCAATTTTTTTTTAAAGATGCTGATCTTTGCTTCTTAAGTCCTAAAAGACCGCGAGCCTGCGTTAGGGTTATTTAAGTTATCACAATATACTGTATACGCTTTACATGAAGCCGACCTTTACCATCTGACATTGTATAAACAAATATAAACATTTTCATAGTACATTGTGACTGTATAATTAGCAATACCGATACATAAGGAACAGTACCGACGCGTATTGAAGGTCGGGCGGACCGTACGCCTGCGAATCAGCGATGGGGACGCCGCTCTGTGGGCCAATTCTGCTAAATAACTGCAACTGCACGTTTACGCCTGTCACTTGAGTCGTGCAGGAATAGTGCAGTGCCGATAGGTGTATTCTACTAAAATTTCCTGCACTGCAACTGCGCTGGAACTGCGCGTATGCTGCACTGCAACGGCACTGCAACTACGCTGCAACTGTGCGTATCCTGCAAGTAAACTACTTAAAACCTGAAATGTTGCCATATTTCAATCTAATAAAACTGAATTTTTATTTAATGTTGACTCCTATACTTTCACTATTGACCTTGGTTGCCGGAGTGGAGGTATTTCTAACCGAAAAGAAGCTTTACTTAATTATATTTATCCACAAACATCTCCCAAAACAAAGCAAATATAATTCACCGCCTCAGAATATTAATTTCACTTCGCAAAAGTTGCTCAAGAGTAACGTTAACAAAACTGCAAGTAAACTCCTTCAAAACTGCTGTCACCGGTATACAAATGTCAAAACAATTTATCAGAATACGATTATATTGCAGGAAACGTGCAGTTGCAGTGCAGGCTTTTTAACAGAATAGCGATTCATTTACTGCAACATTCCTGCAACGGCGCTGCTGTCAGATTAGAATACCGAAACGTCAAAATGTACGCATTTTGACACACGCCGCGCTGCAGTGCAGTTGCAGTTTTTAGTAGAGTCCGCCCACTGCTCTCTGCACTGCACTGCACTGCACAGCATAGTTGTCCTATCTAGACGGTTGAGTTGGATAGTATTTAAAAGTAAACATGGTATTTTCTGAGTTCCATAAAGGTTTTTGATGTGGCTTTCTTGGTTTAATTTCCTTTCTTGGACCAATTTCAGAGTAGCATCGCTTAATTCATAGTCTGCTATGGCCACTATAACAATAAATAATAAAAATTAAATATAAAGTTTTTTATTTTTTGTAACTTATTTCGGCTGTTTTTAATACATAAAAATATAATGTTAGGTTGCAGAATAAGCTCTAAAGCTGATTTGGTTCAAGAGAGACACATATCCCTGTAGTGGTATACATAAGGGGCCTCACGAGTAACATCAAGCACTTGCAAAGGAAGCACATATTATTTTTCGTGTAGTTTTCTGTCGGGGTTCTCATTAAATATCGCTATGGCCTACCTCTACTCCCTTTTAATTAATTTGGATTATGATAGAAAATTAAATATGAGTACTATTCAATATTGCCTGTGCTAATGTTACAAATTGAACTCCTTTTGACGTCAGTTCCTACTTCGTTAATACATTTTCTAATTTCAGAATGTAAGGGCTGCAAGAAGGAGAATAAATATAATCGTCATGTCGTCCAGGATGAAACAGAAGCCCACACACTTCATTTCAATCCCAGTAAATCAACCTGGTATTGTTAAAAATTTTGAAAGTTTTAAAGTAAGTGGGTACCTGTTGACATTTATCTATATATAAATAGTCAGTCGAAACAGTTAGTATCGCTTTCTCCTTTATTTATCTACAGATTTTCGTTTTGTTTCATTTTCGTTTAGTGGTTTTTGATAAGGTTTGATGTTATTAATTAAGATCATTTGGAACTAAAAAAATCGGCCAAGTGCGAGTCGGACTCGCGCACGAAGGGTTCCCTACCATTATCTATAAAAACGGCAAAAAAAACACATTTGTTGTATGCGAGCCCCCCTTAAATATTTGTTTTAATTTAATTTAATTATTTATTCTTAAATTGAATATATAACTAAATATTCTGTGCATATTTCAAGCGTCTACCTGTTGCCGTTATCAATATCGAGCAAAAATGAGCAAAAAAATCACGTTTGTTGTATGGGAGCCCCCTTAAATATTTATTTTATTCTACTTTTTAGTATTTGTTGTTATAGCGGCAACAGAAATACATCATCTGTGAAAATTTCAATTGTTTAACTATCACGGTTCATGGGATACAGCCTGGTGACAGACGGACGGACGGACGGACAGCGGAGTCTCAGTAATAGGTCCGTTTTACCCTTTTTGTACGGAACCCTAAAAAGATAAAGTACGTATGTTTCCTCAAAATGCCAATAATTATTATAAAGTTATTACACCTCCCGTCCTGCTCCGTTGCCGCGTCGGAAATGTTCTGAGATCTTTACTTGCTACTAATTTTCTCTATATTTTATAGGAAGCTGTACTTCGCGATTGTGCAGGCAGCAGATGCCTAGAAGAAAGTCTGTTTATAAAAGGTTCCAAATTACACATCACAGTGGGTGTTATGTGTCTAATGGACAATGAAGAGAGACTGCATATATCTCAACTCTTGAAGGAAGCAAAGGAGAAAGTAATTATGTAGGTTTCTTTTGTTTTATATTTGTATATTTGTATTATGATGGTTTGAATAATCACTTTGAAATTTCTAATTGAATGATTAGGAATTCTCTCTGGGCGTCGATCTGGCCTTGTCCATATGCTCGCTTAGTGGAAACACTCCACGTTTACGAAATAACAATATTACGAGTACGTCATTAACTGTAATCCTTACATCTGAATGTGGTTTATTCACATTCAGTTGTAAGCCTTTCTCCATACAATCGTCTTTCATCATAGTGACTAGTGTTTGCAGTTCATATAATGTGTCTGCTATTAACACGGCATCGTCTGGATAAAGTAGTTACTCGTAATTCATCACTGAGTCCCACCCATGCATATTTTTACCAGTGCGACAAGTTGCCGCTCACCGGCACACGTGCACCGCATGCTCAAAAGTGAGCTTTACAGCACGCAGTTTGGTATCATTCATTCCATATCTCTGCAATGTCATCGTCATGGAAGATGCTTATGTCCACATCTAATTTCACTAAACTATTGAGCTAGAGAGAGAAATGCCTAGCAATTTTAACTGACTTAAGGCCCGACAAAATTCGTAAAATATTACACGTAAATGAAATAAATGAATAAAATTTATGTTATACTTGCTGACCCAGCGAACTTCGTACCGCCTCAGAATCGATAAATGTTGTGTTAACTTATTAGCTGAATTAAATTCAGTTTTTATTAAGACAAAATGAATAGTCAAAGTGAATTAAGTATAATAAGTGTTCAAAATATAATTGAGAAGTATTTTAATTGTATTATATATTAAAACCAATATAATCACACGGCAGCAACTTTGCGGAAGCCATAATGACTTGTGCTGAATGTTGTGAAGACTTAAATTTTATACCACTAAGGTGCTAAAAAACTAGCGGTTTACCTAATGTAGTTAACGCTGCCTATGGATACGTACAATACCAGCAATCTGACAGGGAGGTTATTCCAAAACCTACCATAAAACTAACTTTCTACAAGAAAACATGCTCTGCCCTGTGCTGCGTTTTCCGGTTCGTGGTCGCCATTCGAAAACCTCTGTCACGACGGCCATTGATTCTCCGAGCTATGTGGCCTGCCTACTGCCACTTTACTTACTGATCCTTAGAGCCACGTCGGTAACTCTAGTCTACGGATGTCTTAATTTCTGAATCTATCTCGCTGAGAAACCCCGAGCATGACTTTATCCATCGCACGCCGTGCAACCTTGAGCTTCCGTATGGGACCGTCACATTTTAACCCTTCGAAACCCGGGTGGTCGTATACGACCGCGAAATGTATGGGAAAACGTATATAACGGGTTCTGACTGCTCAAGGGACCACGTTTCTGTGCCGTAAGTCGTCACTGGCAACACACACTGGTAGAAGACTTTCTACATAGAAGGTAGAAAGAAGTCTTGTAACATTGAGGTATTTTAGACGGGAAAATCTGTCGCCATTTGCCAAACGCTGCCAATCCGTGTTGGATTCGATGAGAAGCCTTTTTTCCGAAGTTGACCTACCTTGTTGTTGTTACTTTGGACAAAGACAAAACTTTGGTAGACATACTCATCAACAACTTCGAGAACCGAGTTTCCAACTGATACTGAAATGGTTACAACATGTACAATTCAACATAATTTTCGTTTTGCTTATATTTACCTTAACACCAACTCGTTGGGATAATCTGTCGAAATCTTCAAGCATTGAGCTCAAGTCCTCCAGCCATTTCGCCATGAATTACTACATAACCGACAAATCGAAGGTGAGTGATATACCTTTGATATTGTTGCCGTATCCTGTCCAGTCCAGTAGATTGAAAACATCTTCCAATGCAGCAGTAAACAGTTTCGGAATGACAATAGAAATGGAATCATAGTTTCTCCTTAAATTTTTTAATACCTCAGTGTCTAAGCTTTCGCCTAAATACAGTGTTCCATGTGACGTTTGATTTGAGACTTGTGTAACTAAGTACTGCTTCGCTCTGTTGATCACACTATGTGTCTTAGACTCCAGCTTGACCTTTTACTTCAGGTGTAAAACTCCTGGCGACAGCAAGAATCCCAGTGCTCTTGGTTGTGGTACGAGGCGTGTTCTGTGGAACTAAGGCAATCGGGGTTTCTTAGAGGTAAACGTCAGTAAAAGCGGTAACTTGTTGGGGTTGAATTGACCGAATTCAATCGCCCCCAGTCGGATTCTTTAATCAAAGTACCTCGTGACGTAAATGAAAGGAGAGCTGTGGAAGCCCCTTTCTGAAACTGGTGACAGATCTGTCCCTAAGAACTTGAGAATACAATTCCAGTATTTCCAACGGGGATATGAACTGGTAATCCGTACTATGGCAGTTGCGATTCTTCGTCCCTGTAAATAATGATAGTGATCTCTCGAACTAACGAAACGAACCTATGCGGAGAGTTTATAGCCTGCCTGCACGAGTCACATAAGCACGAGGCGGACGTAGTCATCAACATCATAAATTTCCATATTCAATTGAATTAAACAATTTTTAACGGAAGTATCGCGTATTTTATTTATTTTGTTGAACCTGACGTTTAAAATCGTCAGGTTCAACAAAATAAATAAAATACGCGATACTTCCGTTAAAAATTGTTTAATTCAATGTGTAACAATCGCGAAAACCTAAGACAATACTATTCCATATTCAACTTTTGTTTTCATTGATTTCTTGCATGGTTTTAAACGATTCCGTATTCATTGGCTCGAAGGTGTAGGCCACTTAACCCCCATTGTGCGCAACATTCAACGAAAGAGAAGGGCGCCGCACTGACTGACCTTCTAATATGTTTGGCCAATTCCTTCTGCTTGCGCTCCGCACCCGCGATCAAACCGTTCGCAACCCGCGCGTTATTCTCGCGTTTCAGTATACAGATACCCTTTTTGTGACTGAATATTTTATTTCATTCATTTATTTTAGGCCACTTATCCAAGATCACCTTCCAATAAAAATAAGATTAAAAGGACTATCCTATATGAACGATGATCCAAGGGAGATTCATGTTCTGTACGGAATTGTAAAAGAAGAAGATGCTCCTCCTGGACTATTGCAGACACTTACAGATTCTTTGGTGGAATACTTTTACAAAGCAGGTAAATGTACATATCATTTACCCATTTATCTTAGCTATCAATGTAATTTGTTTTCCAGCATTTCATATCATTTAGCATAAACGTAAATTTGCTACGTAGGTACATGTCTAACTGATAAATCCTACAAATAAATTCGTAGAAAGTGCAGGGGTTACGGTATTATAAATTTGTAATTAACATCTGATTACGACACTGTTGCTATCGTTAGAAGTAAAATAAATAGGAATAAAAATAAAATGTCAAACGCAAATTACGGCAACAATATTTTTTTTAAATTTAAACATTTGTTATGATTAAATAGGGCTGAAGTTAAAAACCATTTTAGAGATTATATACATTTATTAAATCGTTATAGCTCTCATTAAATAGTATTAGAAATGAAATAGGAAGGCGAGCATGTTAAGCATTTTCCAATTTCGTAACTTCAAGAATTTAATAATTTAAGTTCTGTTCTCTGTACCTGAAGATATAAATGTATGTAGATGAATACAATAATTTGACGCCTTGAGGCCTTATATACTTGGTGCCATGACGCGCATGGCGGAATTCAGCCACGCGGGCCCATGTTTCAAATAATTAAAGCATAAGTTTATTTCATGTCAAGGAAGCTAATTTATAAAAAAAAATATTGAATGCTTTGTAGATGAAATATTTCTTTGAAACAGTGATACAGTGGAGTACTTCTATCTATACAGAAGCCGTTTTAAAAGTTTTAAAATATTAGTCTTCTGCTTGATTGACTCTCACAGTTGTTTACTATTCTATTGTCGATTGACACTGTACTTTACTTGATATTATGGTTGAAAATAACACGCAAAAAACATATAATTTTCAATAAAATACAGAAACTTTTATTTTTCATTACGCAAATTTACATTTATTATTCGCATTATACGTAATAACTTTACCTTAGAGAAAATACGAATGAAATTCAACATTAAAGCAAAAGTATAATTCGAATACTGATTAAATTACATCTGATGAACCATAAGCTTTAGACGACGGCGATAGTGCCATACGGTTGTAGAAACTATTTGTATTTATTTTTTTCATAACTATTCCTTATTGTAATGATTATGTGCATAAAAACAGTGTTACTATATAAGATTTTATTTATCGTAATTTATAAAAAAATGCTTCCATTAATACAAGCATTATACATGTATAATTTTATTTATCAGATGAACTTAAAACATTTTTTAAAGTTGAATAAATTTTACAAGAAATATTGAATAAAAAACTAACATATTTCGTAATTTTATTGAAATCAGAATGACCCCTGGGCATGACCTTTTGGCTGGTCTCCTATCTCAATGTTTTGTTATGACTGAAAATACCAATCATTGAATTTGTTATGGAGTAGTTCAAAAATTATAAGCCAAAATTTTGGGCTACACGTTCTAATATTAGACAGTCCAGCCCGACTGGATCTCCGTAACCGATGATCGCCGTGAAATCGTTGAAAGAGATACACTTTGTTATGAATTTGTTATATAATTCTGTCGCGTAACCTTTTTTAATATTATTTCAATAACATATAATTCGAACTCAAAGTCGAAACATCTCACATCTCAGTCTAGCGCGACTAGATCTCCGACGCTGGTCGCTGAGAAATGATTGAACGAGAAACATTTTGTTATGAATTCTAACAGCGTCACTTGTTTCCGTTACGGTATAATTAGAATAGAAGAATCGTATAAGGCTTAATGGATTGCTGCGCCCACGCACGGTCCATAAATACGTCGAATCGATGGTGTGGGTGCAGCGCTCGGTGGCGGGCGCTTCGGCTGGGCAGGCCCCACTTCGTGGGCCCACTCTGGCTAAGTCAATGTAGTGTGTGGGCTCACGGGGTGGACGCTTGTTACTGCTGGGACTGCTTGACATCGGGTGTAAGTACTCACACAGGTTGGTACAGTCGGGTGCATCGGCGGAATACCGCACTGCCACTCCCGGGTATGCCCCTCTCACGGGGTCCAGTCGTGCTATGGTAATCTAGTGTCTGGACCTCGGGGGAGGGAGCGCGCCGCTGGAGCGGAGGCGTAGGACCCATGCGGTGTAGCCCATAGTTCAGCGTTGTACATCGTCGTCGTTCCCTGTAAATGTTACAAAGTTACCTTTTCACAACTTTACTGTTTTTGTCTTGTTTTCTTTTTGTACTCAGTACAATCACTATTTCTTTTGCGAAACTGCACGGCTCTCGATTGGCACAGTAAGTGTTCATCTATCACGCAAATTCCACTCGCATAAATTAAATACTTGGGAGTGGCTACACCCCCGGAGCCTTACCTTAGCCTTGAAGAGCTTCAGCTCGAGACTCGTAACGTAATTTATTACATGACCCGTGATGATGATGGATTGCTGCACTCTTCTTTCGGGGTGCATTTAGGCGCGATGAATCTCTGGATCCATCTCAATGCACCCCAAAACCAGGCTTGTAGTTTGTAGCCCTGCGTTTTTGCCAGGGACGTCACGTGGGTTAGCAGCTGCTGTACATATCTGGCTCTGTGTGTCCATGGACGTCCCTTATGGCCGCAGGGCCCTTTCGGTAGGTGGTCTCATTCAAGGTCAAGAGTTTTTACCGTAATCGTCTAGGTACTTTAGGAGAAAATAGGATCGAAAAATATGTAAAAACGACCACGTTTACAATACGGCCATCAAATGTCTTCAACGTTATTAATTTTTCATATTCGAAAGAAAAATAACCTAGTAGTCTAGTACCTAGTTCTTTAGTTTTGTTTAATGGCTAACTAATACAACAATATGAATGACGTTATTATTATAGCTTAGATAGTTAAGTTAACATTTACTTTTAGCCGGCCGGCCGGCGCTGAACTAATTGAGAGCTGAAGCACATAACGTAGGTTAGGTCATGTGAATTTAATATTCGCAAAATAATACCTGAATCTATTAACTACTTATCATATTGTGATAAGTAGTTAATAGATTAAATGTGAAAATTTACAGTGCAGCCATTCTTGATAACAACAATCTAGTAAGTCTTATACCGTCGTCGTTGTAATAAATAAATCATAATAAAATCTTGAGATAAGGGGCCGAGCCAAAATACCATGTTATTGAAAAACATTTGTTTCAAAGAGTTTCTAAAATTTTTTTAGAAGCTAAGCGCTACTAACGTCTAAAAAGACCTTAGTAGCAAAACAATTTCGATAATAATGTCAGAGCTGTGACCAATGAATATAAACTAAATTGATTCGCTGGTTATATATTTTTCGTATATCTTTGCCGGTTTGGCGGTATCTTTATCGGCGTGGCGGCATCTTAAAAAAAACTGCGCACCTGGTCGTCTATTACATATGCATTAGAGCGTCAGTCACATACGCCTTTTCTTTATTTTAGTTCGATTATAATTCTGGTAGCAACTTTTAGGTTTCATGGAGAAGGGAGAGTTTGGAAGAGAACATGTGAAAATGCATGTAACACTACTTAATTCAAAATACAGATGTCGGTCGCCGACAGATATAGCCGACAATCCTTCAACACAATCAAACGCCCCAAGAATGCGGAAGGTAACATTTGATGGATCAGAAATTTTAGAGAAGTTTGGGGACTATGATTTTGGAGTAGCAGAAATGACTGATATTCATTTGTCTCAGCGTCATGCCATGGACCCAGATGGATATTATCAAGCGACCTGTGTTGTATCGTGTAAAGTTTAAAAATCATAATTATATAAGCATGCAATAAACTATTACAAGAGTTTATTTTGTTTTTTACGCCTTTCGCGACGAGAGATGTGCTAACTGGCAATATTCCCGGAAAATAATTGTAATTATTGCAGCCGGGACATCTCTACTCGCGTGACATTCATTTTAAGTAGCGTATGCCACTGTCTCATTCTCAAAGTATTCTTGGGCATAAAGTTACTTCATAGGTTACTTCGCTTTTATATGAATGCAATGAACACACCTATTGTCTCCTAAGTAGAGATTGGGACTAATCTATTAATGTGAATGTCTATTTTTTGATGATGTAAAACTAGATGACTGGATATTATAAGTAAAAACGTTGTTTGTACAGGGAAAATTTTCTTTATTGTGTCTATAACTAGATGACACAAGTCACTATAAAAAACACATGTTCGAATATCAATTTGAAATGTTGTTGTAAACTAAAAAGTTTCACACTTCCCCTCAAACAACATCCATCATCAGATATCCTCACATCACACCACTCCACACACACCCAAACTCAGATCGCGCACACATTTGTTAAATGCCACACGACCTAATGGTTTTGTCAACACATCTGCTGGGTTATCTTCCGTACACACATAGTCCAGACATACAACATTCTTAGCAATGCAATCTCTAATATAATGCGCCCTTATGTCTATATGTTTCGTCCGCCTATGCACTACAGAATTGTACGCAAGTCTAATGGCGCTCTGATTATCTACGAATATGCAAATAGACATAAGAGATTCACCTTTTATAAATGCATTTAGCTGCCGCAAGTGAACTGCCTCCTTGGTTGCCTCCGAAAGTGCAATGTATTCGGCTTCCGTTGACGACACTGCCACACAAGATTGTTTTCGGCATTCCCAATTAATCAACGAGTTACCACATCTAAAAATAAATCCAGAATAAGATTTCCTATCTTTGATGTTCCCTCCCCAGTCAGCATCTACGTATCCCGTGATTTCCTGCACCGGTGTCTTGGGAAATATCAAACAGAGATCCCTTGTGCCTTTAAGGTACCTCAAGATATATTTAGCGGCTTTCCAATGGCGTTCCTCACAACAAGAATTATATTGCGCCATAAAATTTACCACAGCTGCAATATCCGAGCGTGTGATACATGCCAAATAGTTTAGCGATCCTATGAGCGCTTGATAACTACGAGAGTCTTGGCTGGACAAGAGCTTACTCCCTTCCCCTTCCGCCAAGGCTTTATGGAAATCCATTTCCATCGGAGTTTTCACTGGTTTGCAGTTGGACATACCATATTCATCCAAGATCTTCGAAATAAACCTCTTGATTCAAATATATTCCGTTATTTGTCCTATACAAAAGCATACCGAAAACTTGTTTCGCTTCCCCTAAATCATTTATCTTGAAATGCTTACGAAGATTGTCTAATAATACTTCCTTCTGCAATTTGTCTTTATAAAATAATAAAATATCGTCAACATATAAATCAATATAAAAATTATTATTTTTGTATAGACAGCTATCAAAGTCACAGCGCTTGAAGTTCAAAGACAATAACACTTCATTTATTTTTTCCATTCCATGACCAAGAAGCTTGTATCGCTTTTTCTAGCAAACGTTTTCTTGCTCTAACAATAACACATGAATTACTGGGATTCATAAAACGGTATCCTTTGGTTTCTTCACAGTAACCAATAAAGATGTGTTCTACTGCTTTAGGGTTCCATTTCTTCCGAGTTTCTTTGGACACATGGACAAACGCCTTTGTTCCAAAAACTCTGAAATGATCAAATGACTGAGCCTTCCCTGTCCATAACTCCTCAGGAATAATACCGTTGTTACCACTGTGAGGCAGCCTGTTCTTCGCATACACATCAGTATTACAAGCTTCTGCCCACAGCCTTACACTCAGATCCTTTTCCGCCAACATAGCACGAGCCATCTCCACGATAGTGCGGTTTGATCGCTCCACTACGCTGTTTTGCTCTGGAGTGTAGGGAACAGTCAACTAATGTTTAATCCCTTTTTGGCGTAGAAATCCATCAAACTTGTTCACAAATTCTGTTCAATTATCTGTGCGTATGCACTTTACCTTCAATACAATCTCAACCTCTACAGATGCTAGACAAAATTTTTAATGATCCAAAACTTGATCTTTTGATTTAAGTAAAAAAAATGCAAAAGATTTACGTGTAAAATCATCTAAAATAAGTAGCCCGAGATCCACCGTACGAGGGCTGACATAAGGCCACAGATATCAGCGTGAACCTGATGCAGTTTCTCAACTGCCTTCTCAGCCTCACCAACCGGAAAAACGTAAACGATGTGCTTTCCCCTTAATACAGGCGACACAAGGCTCCATTACGCTCTTTCCAAATTCCATACCCGGAAGCTTACGTAAATCTCGTTCATTTACGTGTCCAAGTCGCCGGTGCCACAACATCAAAGCATTACCTACCTTTAATGACGTCAACGCAGCCCCATCTACAACCGCCTGACAACTTCCAAGCTTGTAGATACCTGAGACTTCAGTTGCGGTAGTCAAAAGATTTTGCTTGAAATGGCCTGGAATCAAATGGTGAATTAGCTTACAACCATCCCTGTCAAAACTTACTTTCCATCCTTTCTCTACTAATTTAGAAACAGATAACAGATTAACACGGAAACCTGGTACATACATGACATCCCTCATAGCAAGCATTCGTCCATTTATACTCACCATGATGTCACCCTTACCCGCGCATTTCATCTTATCATTATTCGCACATGTCACGTTACTTATACTAACATTCATAACCAAATCTTTAAACCAGTGTTTTTGGAAACACATATGTGAAGATGCCCCACTGTCAATGTACCAGTCCGTCGGATTGAAGGAGTCCCCGACGCTTAATGAAGACAGACTCAAGACGTCTTTCGGTTTGGAGGTCGAATCTGCTTTCTTTCCTTCAGGACAGTCCGGCTTCTTATGTCCATATTTTCCACATTTAAAGCATTTAACTTTGGTTATATTCTTGTCATTATTCCCACTTCGTTTCTTACTCTTACTCACAGCCAATGCCGAGTCCGCTGAAGACGATATGCTACAACCTTGACGTGAATCCTCCTGTAGTAACTTCTGTCGTACGTTCTCTGAAGTCAACTTCATCCCAGAGTATTCCAGTGCCATTCGCATAGGCCTGTACTCTTCAGGTAGTCCTCTCAGTAACACCACAGCTACAAGATCATCGTCAAATCCGGTGGAGATATCCTTCAACTTTTGAGAAAGAGACATTACCGTAGCAACATTGTCGTGTATCGACGCGTGTCTCTCTAGCTTCTCATCTAGCAACGCGCTCATGAGGGTAATCCTGCGATTTACGCCTTTGTCCTCGAACGCTTTCGCTAGGCTATCCCAAGCATCTTTGGCATACTTTGAATTTTGTACATACGCATACAGTGTAGGCTCCACACGTAGACAAATCAAAGCTAGTGCCTCTTGGTCCTTCTCGATGGCGGTAGAGTCCTCAGAATCCGGGTACTTTGACGTATACGTGAACAACTTTTCTCGTATGAGAATCATTTTAATCGCGAATTTCTACGTAGAGTAGTCATCTAGGCCGCAGTGGTTCTTAATTGCCAATTTAGTGGAAAGGCCCATAACCTTTTGATGATGTAAAACTAGATGACTGGATATTATAAGTAAAAACGTTGTTTGTACAGGGAAAATTTTCTTTATTGTGTCTATAACTAGATGACACAAGTCACTATAAAAAACACATGTTCGAATATCAATTTGAAATGTTGTTGTAAACTAAAAAGTTTCACACTATTAAACGCTGATGTATGTACGGGAGCAGTGATAGCCCGGTGGATAAGGAACCGGCCTTACGATCTAAACCCCCCCCCCCCCCCCCCCTGAACTGGTCCCCGGTTCGAATCCTGGGCCTCGACATGTACCACTAAATCGTGTTTTCAGATTTAACTACATATTTATCACTTGCTCGGCGATGAAGGAAAAACATCGTGAGGAACCCGTACGTCCAAGAAATAAAATTTCGAAAGACGTGTGATCTAACCTAAGAATGATCCGGTTCTTCCTCTGTGTTGTGGAGATCTGACGGCAGTGGCTCCATGTAAAAATCAGTGATTTCGCCAAATCCTTAAGATTAGGTAGCGGACCCCGCCAATCCTAATGGATTAAGAAACGGGATAACGCGAAGAAGAAGACTGCTGAATTAATGAATCGTTATTTAACAGAGTAAGATAACACAGATTCTCTTGTCCATTTTACTCGCGTCAGGACACGTGACCCTGATAGAAAATTCGTAAGATTTTGGTGAGAATTAGAACTTAAGTTCGCTGCAGCGCTACTACATTAGTTACCTCTAATTAAACAATTAAAACATGAAGCGCTAGATCATTCATAGGGCATTATTTTCTCGCGACCAAACCGTTGTAAGCGGAATGAAATTCTTGGCGTTAACGCGTTTCGTTCAACGTAGTTTATCAACATCGCTGTTTGATCCGCATGTTCAAGTTTTCACTTCTGCCGGCACTCCCGGAGTGCGACCCGTTTTTTTATACATCATCGGGAGGCATACAAGCATACGGCCCACCTGATGAGTTGTTATTTGGCTGCGCTTTTCTGTGAGGTGGAGGTACTTCCCCAGACGAGCTGCTTTGATGCGCCCTACCTCTCTTAAAACACCAGGACAAAACAAGTAGACATGTTCATGTACACAAAAAAGGGTTATTTTTGTGTTGTTGTGTTTATTGTTTTGACGGTTTTTACCGTGGAGACGACGACTAAATATATCATCGTCACACGCTGGAACCTCTATGGTTGCATATTGTTGCGGTGTCAGAGAGCTTTTGTTCCGAGAACTCATGAAATGAATTCCCTGCCGAGATTTTCTCAAAACTCAATTTATCTAAAATATTTATGTATGTATATGTTCATGCCAGATCCCTTGCGGTTTAGGCAGAGAGAACGTGGTCCTTATGCACATCACTCGCTTCTTTAACATTCATAGCTCTTTACATGCACATTCGCCGGTTCAAAGGACTCCTGACATCACCTAAATCAAATTGGATCAAATTGGCCGTGATAAAACACGGCGAATTTTATCATAAACCGTAAACCTTGTCTTCGTTCTGGTTTGTGTGCTGCTAGCTGCTAGTAGTGGTCAAATCTATCAAAAACAACAGAAGAGGAAAAATTTATATTAAGATCATTTCGTTAATGTTAATACTTGCACTTGCACGGATTCCACTTCACAATTTTATTTAATAATTATTTATACCGACCGGATTCGCCCTACCGTGATAGGTAGTGCTGTAAAGGCGAAACCGGTCGCTTAAAAATAATTATTAAAAAGAAATTGTGAAGTGGAATCTGCGCAAGTGCAAGTATTGACTTGATTAGCCGTAGGTGGAGGTAGGCGTGGAGCAGCTGAAGCTAGACGTGATGGTGTAGATTGGCGGAGTAGGCAGCTCCGGAGCGTCAGGTATGCGCGGAAGCGGCAGCGCTGGCAGGCGGACACGACCCGTACGGGTAAATCCTGGAACGCACACGTCCAGTGTGTTATTAGCGCGTACCGCCTTATATCCCGGTTGTCATCAAGTATCATCCTAGCCGCGGAGGGTAAAAGCCCAGTGTCCAAAAGCTAGCATTTGAAACGGCAACCGGAATAAGGTACAAGAAAAGAAACGCTTTAACACCAGAATTGAAAGCAAGTCAAATTAGTCGCTTGAAGAAACTACATTTGAATTATTTAAAAGCATTAGTATTTAAATAAAGAAACGCAGATCTTCCTTGGTGAAGCCAAGTCAGCCTAAAAATTACCTTCTAGTATTGACAATAAATCGGTGTGGAGAGCCGTTGATATAGTAACAATAATAACATATGTATCTAGATAGGTACTCGACAGGTATGGTAATGGTTAGAGCTAGTCAGTATTACAAAGAGTCTTCGTTATGAGTACCTACCGTAAGTGGTAACCAATTAATTAATCCTACTAATATTATAAATGCGAAAGTTTGTATGTATGAATGTTTGTTTCTCTTTCACGCTTAAACGGCTGAACGGATTTGAATGAAATTTGGCACGTAGATAGATTATGATCTGGATTAATACATAGGCTACGTTATTTGACCCCACGCGCGCGGAGCCGCGGGCAGCAGCTAGTATCGAATATAGCAACGATGCTGTAAGAAATAAGAATTAGTTTTATGCTGGTACACAGAAGTAGATATTTGGGGTTATAATACAATCACGAGGACTGGTATTGTTTGTTAGCACTTAGTGATAACTATGTCGGCTACGGTGCGTAGCCTAAATGTAGAAAAAATATTAATTTGTTAGAACAGGGACACTAATCTTGTCCAGCTTTGACTATATACGACGATATATAGCCGGTTTACGCGGACCATTCGAATGAATATGAATAAATTGAAGACGGGTTAGTGTACGGTAGAACATACCAGAATAACTTTTAAAAACAGATCGCCAAGCGTAATTCTAGAAGGTCCGAAGATGTAAAATCTCTTTAAAGAATTATTTTCGAACTGAATGTTAGAATTGCATATTTTTTAGGTAATTTGATTTGCCAATAAAAATTAACAGGTTTTACTTGTCGCAGCGACACCTAGCGGTAGGTGGTAGTATATTAGTGTGCTTTACACCTACTAGATTGCGCTAGTAGATGCATTTCAAGACTAGTTATAATTTAAATTTGTTTCTTTACCAATATTGTGAAAATAGTTAGGTGGTAACGGGTAAACTGTTACAACCTTACAAAAAACTGCAGTCAAATAACCACTTCCTAGAAGGTTGTTGTATTCCTGCGTGTGAGTGAGGTCATCAGTAAGCTCTTAGGAGTTGCTGTGTTAGATGCAGAGGAGGCATCGTACGAGTGATAATTAATGTTTTACGAGCGTTCATAGGCTACGTTAACAGCTTTACATCAGGTGGGCCAGATGCATGTATGCCTTCCGACATTGAATAAAAATAAAAATCCTGAAACTAGCGCGGCCATAGATAAAAACATAGTAAACAAAAATTTGAATTAAACTTATTAAACAATGAATTTATCACCTACGCATTAAGGTGCTAATTTTAATGAAATGTAAAAACAAAACAAACAATAAATATTTTTAACCTCATTTTTTGTAAACGTTACGCCGCGAAAGGTTTTAGTGAAAGACGAAGTAACTATTAAGTAATCTGTGGTGAAAGTGTCTAAACAGTCGTGTCTTGTACTTTACACGTCAAAATCTAAAAAAATAAAAGAGTCCTATAGGGAACCTACTTACGTTACTTTGAGTGGGTTTGATTCCCACACAGGACAAATATTTGTGTACATGAGCATATTGTCTTGACCTGAGTATTTTTAAGAGATTTAGAACGCATCAAAGTAGCCCGACTGGGGAAGTACTTCACAGACAATGTTTTCCTGCAGTGAGAGAGATTACCAGTAAGCTCCTAAGAAGTTGCTGTGTTAATAATTGAGGTGGCATCGCGCAAGCTACACTTAACTTATTGCAATCGTTCATAGGCTACGATTACCATTTTACATTATGTGGGCCGTATGCGTGTGTCTCCCGTCGTTATATAAAAAAGAGTGAACTGCTGTTTTCGTTAGCGATGAACAACAAGTGAATCATTTTATGAATCATCAGTACGTTTAATCTACGGTTACCATTTTACATTATGTGGGCCGCATGATTGTTTCTCCCGACGTTGTATAAAAAGTGTGTACTGCTATATCCGTTAGCGATGAAAGTGGATCATCATGAGTGAACAAGTGAATCATCTTATGAATTATCAGTAGGTACGTTTAATAATTCACCCAAAGTCTCTAGTTGGGTATATAGACAGGCGAGCGTCACAAATCTACGGACCGTATGGTTGTTTGCTCCCAATGTCGTATAAAAAAATGTGTAAGGACAGGGTCTTGTGTTGCAATCGTTCATAGGCTATGGTAATCAGTTTACATCAGGCGGAATATGTGCTTGTAGGCCTCCCTATGTTGTGTAATATAATTTGCCTTCCGTTCCCTTGTTGTCTGAAATTGAGGGTACTTTGACTAAGTTACTCGACGGGGGGCGGTTGAACTTGGTTCAATTTAACCCCATTAAGACACAAGTTTGGGCGTTTACCGGTAAGAAAACCCCATTTGTTGTAGTGTTCTTCTATTCAGAACACTCCCCTTACTATCGTCTAGAGCATTCTTGTTGGCAAGATATCCAACGAAGTTCATTTCTGAAGTCATCTGAAGAAGGTCAAGCTGGTGTCTAAAAAACTTTGTATCCTCAACAGAACGAAGCAGTACTTCAACTCGGCGCAAAGACTTTTTTATGCAAGTCTCAAGTCACACCGTACATCGCGTACCTATTGGGCGGGAGGGAGCACGGGAAAGTTAGTATCTACCTACGGATTTTTTTATACTACTTAGATGTCAAACAAGCGGGCGGCGTAGTAAGCAGGACACTTGAAATACCGGGAGCGTCATTCGTGCGCTGACGACTCTGTAAAAACCTCTTCACAGGGTCAGCAATGCAATATTAATGACTCTGGTGTTGCAAGTGTTAATAGGCCATGGGCCACACTAAGAAACTGCTGAAAGCAAACTTTTTTATAAGTATGTCGTATTTCCGCTGTAGTTTTCAGATTTCTCGTATTGCTATGTCGGCGCCCACTCCTACATATAGGTTAGCATGTTATGACAAGAGTTAAAAAAGAACTGTATCGACCAAGAGAGGAGTGGAAATCGGTTGGGCCCGCCCTAGACATATAGATCGAATAGGTGATGTACTGAAAAAAAAAACAAATCAAAAGCAACTTAAACCGAAGAGCGTACACGAGGTTGATGAGTGTAGAAGAAGCGAGAGAGATTTGTTTGGATCGGTGCACCTGACATTGTATAGTCTCCACCTACCCCAATGGGAGACAGGCATTATGATAACTATGCATGTACGTCACTAAGCCAAATTTCACGTCTATTTTATTTATCTGTCACTTTCTGAGACAAATGCCTGCGACAGGTTGACACGTTTTTCTTCAAAAGGAGAAACGGTATACTCATAAAGTGATCGAAGATAACTCTTATGACGCAGTTATTGCATAAGAATGGTACAAAGATCGAAGTGTTACGCTTGAAGTGAACTTAGGCCGTGTTACGTGTACTCTAGATTCCTTTTTTACACAACGTCGGTAGGCATACAAGCGTATAATCCATCTAAGTAGTTGCCGTAGCTTATGAATGCTTGCGATACTGAAAATGCCATCCCTGCTGCTAAGACAGCAACTCTGCTCATAAGCTTACGGGTAATTTTACTAACTCGCAGAAATACAACAACCCTCCTCGTTATTTGGGTGTGGCTTTGTGTGGTTTTGGGGTGGAGGCACTTTTGCAATCGAATTGCTTTGATGAGTTCTATCTCTCTTAATGTTAACGAATTTTTTTTTTGAACATCCATGACCGATGACTTAACGAGCCCGCCTTTGTCTCTAGAGGTTTAAAGATCTTTCTCATAAGGACTGGAGATGACTAATAAACCCAATTATAAACATGCTGCTGTCGATGCCGCTTAACTTGTGTGTTCGATAAGCCTAACACGCGCACAGATGTAATCGCGCTCCTCGAAATTGTTGTTAATGCAGCGGAATTCCATTTACCTTTAAATAAACATACATGATAATGTCAAATATTTTTAAAATTTGTGTTTCCCTTACTCCTCGGGTACAAGAAAATAAGAATCATAAATCGCTGGTTTCTTATTGCTTGTGATGAGTCACAAGTCCCTAGCGGGCCGGGCGGGCGGGGCGGCCCGCGCCAGTAGAGGCGCATTGCCTACGCGATGCGCCCGCCTTGCGCCCTGCGTAGCTTCTTGGTATCAATTGGCTACGAACACGGTGCGACCGTTCACGTGTTTTTGTGGTGACTACGCTACGGATTGCGGTATAACTTGTGAGTACTCTTGATTTCACTTTTCTTACATGCTCTAGATCAAACATGTATACATTAAATCTTTTACTAGTTTATGCCCGCGGCTTCGCTCGCGTGTAGTGACGTTTTTCAATTTTTATATAGGAACCCTAAATAAAAAATACCCTAATTCAATGATGTGCCTAGTTTCCTATTGTGAAAAAATTTTCAGAACTGCACCAGTAGTTTCAGAGATTATCCCCTGCATATAAAACAAATAAACAAACTTTAGCCGTTCGTAGTATTAGATATATATTTTATAGTAGGTAGTTTATCGGTATATAAATATTTGAAGTCTTATTTTTTTTTATAAATTGTATACTTCAAGTTTATGAATATTTAGATGACGATAAAAATTCTTTATTTGCCATTGGGCCCTCGCGGGCACTTAGATGTGTCTTACATTTTTTAAATATTATATTATTGTATCATAATCAATTTTCTTATGTTATTATTTTTCTTTTTTTATCTGTTAGCATCTCGGAAATAATCATAGGCGAAGAAAAATGTCGAAAGAAACTTGGCAATATGGGTCTCTTTTCAAATTGTCAGTTAGGTATTACAATAAATTCATGTCAACATATTGATACAATAAGGATGTCAAATGGTACAATTAAGGATTATTAAGAAAAGATTGTTCGTGCTGAATTATTTCCCAAAACCGTTGTCAGTTAGATTATTCATTAATTCTATAATAAGCCTTTTTACAGAGATTATTTATTTGTTTGAACAGTTCCTTGAGTGATTCTCTGGAACCCAGGTTATAATAGAGCGAATGACCGTTTTTAACAAGATAAAAATTGTCTCATAGTCAGCCAACGTTCCCCACAACAGTAGACCATACGACATAATGCTGTGAAAGTCGCTGAACTGTAGACTAAGCGCGCAGTAACCACATCCGTCAAATTTCTGATTCTACTAACTGCATATGCAGCGGAGCTGAACTTACCGATAAGTTTATTTATATGAGGCCACATTTTAATGTAGTCTACTGTAATTCCAAGAAACACAGTATTATTAACAAATTCTAATGTATTATTATTGCCAATGTGAACTTATGTATTGCTAGATGTTACATTTGGAACACTAAATTTGATGTTTAAATAGGAAATATTTAAACATGCCAAAATAGATAGATAGATAGTGCATTGAAAAGTTACATTTGGGGTTGCAAAAGTCAGAGCACGCAATTATATTTTTTGGATGTCAATTATCTATAATAATAAAAGATACCGAATTGCAAACAAATTCAAATCTTCCCTTTTTTTTTTAATAAAATCGAAATTCGACGTATGTAGTGATAATCTCAAAATAATGGAAAATAAGCGTACAAAGTGGAAGAGTTTGTTTGTTTGAATGCGCTAATCTCTGGAACTACCAGTTAGATAAAAAAAAATGTTTTACAATTCACATTTAACGGGGCGGGCGATGCCGTGGGCAACAGCTAGTCAGGATATAAATACATGTCGCTTAGATTAAAATTCATCGGTATAATCACTAAACCACGCACGCAAAAGCGGTGTCAAAAAGCCTATTTTGATAACTAAGTGCTGAAAATTACGCAAATGGAAAAAAGTCGTCTTATTTAATAACTAATTATAAAACAGCGAAGAAAAAGTTTTTGTACATTGACGGCTACCAATCTCCAGTCACGGATGTGGAACAATCTCCTTCTTTCATAACTAGTTTTGAAAGAAAGAAACAAAATATATTTTTACGTTATCAAACGAATATGACTGAAGGGGTTGAAAGGCATATAGCATACGGGCCCTTTGATGTATAGCGGTTACCGTAGCCTATGAACACTTGCAATACATTAAGGAGCTTGCTGACAAGTTCACTCACTCACAGAAATGCAATAACCACACAGGGAGTTGTTATTTGGGTACGGTTTTCGGTGAGTTAGAGGTACTTCCCTAGTCGGGATGCTTTGATGTACCATACTTCTCTTAAAGATTAACACTTGTAATAAATAGATAATGTATATATATCATATAATATATAATTAGCCAGTTTTCTCGGCACTGGTTCATTCGTCATTGATATTTTTTTAAATACTTCTAAGTTTACAGTGCATTGCGTATAAATGGCGGCAGAGTAGGAATTATAAACGAGATGCTATTTAGAATCTGAAACCGAAGGTCGAAAGCTTTTAAGTTTGTTGTCACATTTGCAATAAAATTAATTAATAAAATATTTTTCAATTAGAAAGTGAAGTCGATTGAGGTCGACACTTATTTACATTTTATAATTACTAGCGTCGCCTTTAATTACGAAGTCGGTTTGACTTTTTATACTTAAATGTTTTTATTTCATTAATTTTCGTCAAATGGTATTTAAATCTTATCTATAGTTATTAAATCTCATCTTTAGTAAAGTCCGTTAAAAATATAAGATGAAAAAAAGTTTAAATAAAACACATTTAAGTAATCGCTTAAGTAAGATAGGAGAGAGGTAGAACGCATCAAAGCAGTCCGCCTGGGGAAGTATCTCCACCTCACAGAAAACCGCAGCCAAATAACAACTCCCTGGAGGGTTGTTGTGTTCCTGCGTGTGAGTGAGGTCACCAGTAAGCTCCCAAGGAGTTGCTGTGTAAGCAGCAGTGGGGAGGCATCGCGCGAGTGATACTTAATATATCGCAAGCGTTAATAGGCTACGGTAGCCGCTTTACAACAGGTGGGTACGTAAAAAAATGTAGCCATTTTAGATTTTAAGTAGTTATGTTTGAATTTATTTCTTGTATATATTGGAATATAAAACTGGGTTCTTTAATTCTTCCATCGCGCTGCTACTTCCGCTTATTCCGATGTATTCAACCTTCATGCCCCTACCACCCGTTCTCGTCGACCCTTTTATACCGTTACGCTATTGCTCCAAACTCCGCAAACAATTTATTTTATAACTCTTTTACCTACCGCATTTATTCAGCCATATGCCGTAAATCCTACTGACAATGGTTGGAAGAGATCTCTTTTAGAGATATCTTTGCTTTTATCATATTAACCATGTAAGTAAATATTCATATTAATAATGTAACTAAATCCATCAAAACTTACATTGTACAAACATTAACATAACACATATTATATATGAAATTATATAAGGTAAATGTTTTGTTTCGTTCGTTTATGTAAATAACGTTATGTAAATAGTGTACGTAACGTTTTTAAAAAAGCACTAATGAAAGACCAATATATAGCCATAATTTATCTGTTTGAAATCTTTTGTATATGCAAGATAACGATGTAGTGAAAAAATATTACGGCCGTTGAGTGTAGCATTATGTACGCCAAGGTCATATCAAAGTGTGATGAAAATAATAAAATGAATAAAAAAAACGTTTTATTAATTTCATTTCTTTCATTAGATAAGTAATAAAAATATGACTATAAAAGCACAAGACTTGGTGCGCGCGTGGAACCCTTTTTATTTGGTCGAGTGATTATACATATACTTAGTCTGGCCATAAATACTGTTACAATTAAAAATAAACAAAATATTACATTTGAATTTGGAATCTGTAATTTTTATATGATTGTTCATTGGGTTTTCTCATTTTGGTGCCAATACATTGTACAATATTTTGCGATATTAAAATGGAGTGGGGTGATAAAGAGAACCGAATCGCTGGGATTGCATTACACAAAGTAGGTATGGAGCCGAATGCAATTTTTAAAACTCTCCATACGCTTAACTGATAATTTAAAAAAGAATAGGGCGGTAAAATCTAAACAACTACTGAAGCGGTACGCAAAGGGAGGTCACAGAAAAAATTTGTTTACAGATGAGATTTTTTTTACAATTGAGCAACATTTTAACAAACAAAATGACCGTATTTATGCTCAAAGCTCTAAGGAAGCTTCCCAATTAGTCGACAGAGTGCAACGTGGACACTATCCGACTTCAGTGATGGTTTGGTGGGGTATTAGCTATGAAGGAGTGACTGAGCCATACTTTTGTGAAAAAGGTATCAAAACATCGGCACTAGTGTATCAAGAAACCATTCTTGAGAAGGTAGTGAAGCCCAACACCATGTTCAATAACCAAGAATGGTCTTTCCAGCAAGACTCGGCGCCGGGTCATAAATCTCGGTCTACGCATTCTTGGTTTGAAACGAACGTTTCGGACTTCATCAGAGCTGAAGACTGGCCGTCGTCTAGTCCCGATCTTAATCCGCTGGATTATGATTTATGGTCAGTTTTAGAGAGTACGGCTTGCTCTAAACGCCATGATAATTTGGAGTCCCTAAAACAATCCGTACGATTGGCAGTGAAGAATTTTCCCATGGAAAAAGTGCGTGCTTCTATTGATAACTGGCTTCAACGTTTAAAGGACTGTATGGCCAATGGAGACCACTTCGAATAAGCTTTTTATATTTTAAATTGTTTTATATTTGTGTATTAAACTAACACACTGTAAAAGTAATAAATGTTATTTGTAATAATTTTTTTTTCTTTGTTTCAGTATTTATGGCAAGACTAGGTATAATAAAATGATATATAATAATAAATACATATATAATAAAATAATATATAAGTATATTATGTTGAAGAAACGTTATTTTTTATTTAGATTAGTTGCTCTGACTTGGTCCTGAGCAACTAGTCAAATAAATGAGAGGCGACTTAATTAAAATACCAACTTTTAACGGAGGTGATAAGTTATAAAGCCAACACCCACAGGGACGGGAAAAGCGGGAAAGCGGCTGCGATCCCGGGACGCGTTTTTTTGTAACAATCGTGTCTTATGCGACCTATGACACAAAAAACGGGCGCTATGCGGCGCGATGCGATCACTTTTTGTGTGACAAGTCCCGGATCGCTGTCGATTTTGACTTTAAATGACGAGGGAATTGCCAAGTCGTGTAACTTTCCATGAAAGTAGAAAAGGGAAACCGTTTTCTTTCCCCTTACCATCGACGTTAATTTATACAGTTGTATAAAAAAATAGTAATGTTTTATAGACGGCAAGCCGCTGGACTGTACATATTATTTATGAATCGTACTTCTTTGATACACATAATTTTTTTGTTTTTCTCGTTCTCAAATTCAAAATCACTTGTTGCAGAACAAGCGTGTAATTTTGAATTATCGCAATATTATATGTAAAACAGTTATGATTACATGTATAATTCAGAATGTATATTTTACTAGCTGACCCGGCAAACGTTGTTTTGCCATATAAATTATTCCTAGGATTGTTTTAGTATTATAAAAATAGGGGTTGATGGTAGAAAGGTGAAAATTTAGGGTTGTATGTATTTTTAATGCCACGTCATAAAAAAATAATAATAAAAAAATTGTCCAAAAAATAAATTTGGGGTGGACCACCCTTATCACTTAGGGGTATGAAAAATAGATAGAAGCCGATTCTCAGACCTATTGAATATGCATATAAAATTTCATCAAAATCAGTCAAGCCGTTTCGGAGGAGTATGGTTACTAACATTGTGACACGAGAATTTTATATATAAGATTATTTAATTCAGGTGTGTATGGATCGAGTCACGTGTCATTCAGTCCTCTCTGTCTACCTCGCAAAGGATAAATCCTAACGCTAAAGCATGAAGTTATAGATAGATATTTAATTCCTAAAATAGAGAGCTCCAGAGAATATCTAAGAATTTTAGCAAATAGATTTATAAGTAAATGTGCCGAACAAATAATAACGTCAGGACGGCACGTCACTTACTTTTTCAACAAGTGAAGTACCAAATAGGATTAGAATTAGCAATTGAAACTTTTAGCGTAATTTATTTCATTGCCACTGGTAACGAAAGTGGAATAATAGTATTTATTCGACTGTTTCACTCTAACATTCTAATGAAAATTCACCGGTATAAGCTAATTACTATTACTTTAAAAGGGTATATAAAGTTGAACTCAAATATCAGGGAAATTAATATAATAGTTTATTAGCAAGTATGATCGCATAGAACGTCTGACTCGTGTGTGACTCTCAAAACGTGAAACAGTAATTCTTCATGAGGAGACGCTGACGAAAAACTTCGAGACGAAAACTTTCTATTCAATATGTATTGTAATATCTAAGTGTCTTATTAAAGGAAATTAATTGTTTACACAAAAGTTGTAAATAACCACCAATAATTTAACCTTACAAAAATATTTTTTCAAATCCGAGTGGTAGTTCCAGAGATTCAACGCGTTCAAACAAATAAAATCTTCCGCTTTATATATTAGTATAGAGAAAGTATTTTCCTTCACAAACAGATTTGGTTACATACTTACACTATGCAGTCAAATTAATGCATATCATATATGTAGATATATTATATATTCATAAGAACATACTTTCAATATTCTTGGACTGTTACTAAATAGGTTTTCATTTTGACCGACTAAGGTAAATAAAGAAGTGAGAGGTATGTCAGTAGCACTTTGATACGCACGGTACACGCACAGCTCCCAAACAATAATATTAATATAATATCCGTCAGACACGCAAACAGATCGCTCTACCTTCGCTCTGCATAATAATAATGTAGAATTGAATTAGTCATTCAAAGCCACATAACTTTTTCCTTTTATTTTTAATGACATTATTTGATTACCATTGTTTTTTTTTGGACTAGGCGCTGTGGTCCGCTTTGTATTAGGTTTTTTATACAACACTGATGGGAGGCATACAAGCATTCGATCTATCTGATGTAAAGTGGTTACCGTAGCCCATGAACACTTGTAATACGCGAATTATCACTAGTGCGTTGTCACCCCTGCTGCTGCACCCTTGTTATTACAATAACTTCTTAGGATCTCACTCACGCGTAGAAACACAGCAACCCTCCAGGGAGTTGTTATTTCGCTGAGGTTTTCTGTGAAGTGAAGATATTTCCCCAGTAGGACTGCCTTGATGCGCCCTACCTAGGCGCATCAAGGCAGTCCAACTGGGGTAATATCTTGATGCGCCTAGGTAGGGCGCATCAAGGCAGTCCGACTGGGGATGCGCCTACATACTGCAAGGCAGTATGCAGGCGCATACCTACATGTTTATCTACATGTTTACCCTGTGTAAAAATCGAACTCCTTGGTCTTGCCTTGGTCAAAGGTTGCATCTTTGTCAATGATGCTATCTTGTGAACCATTTTTTTTTGCCTTTATTGATTAAATAAAGGAAAAATGTATGGTTATTTTTAATGTTTATGAATCTTACCGCAAAATCATTTTAGGTTTAACTAATAATTAGTTCTTTGAGCGCAGTAACCAGTTCAATACACGAATATATTGTAACAATCACCTTTTCATTCTAGGTTTCCTATGTTTAATATTAAAGCTACTCATAAGTGCTACTTAATATGGACAGGTCATCGCCAACATAGGATTTTTTCTACTAAAAATCGCTCAACGCGCCTATTGAAGCTATACATATATACTTTAAAAATTAAATAATTTTTAAATTTGACTTTTAACTGAATCGGTGTTCTGGTGAACAATGGCAACGTCCATACAAATTATGGATATCAATATTAATGAAAGATTTAATTTTCACTTATCACCTCCGCTACATTTCACACTCGCAGAAACACAACAATCCTTTCGGGAAATTGATATTTGGCTGCGATTTTCTGTACGATGAAGGTACAACCTAAATCAGAACGACTCTACTCTCTACTCTACCTCTCTTTTGCCAGTACCTCATTAGCGGGGTCACTACGAGCAGATCAGATTGACTTTGATTCTAAAGATCCAAACCACTTATACATACTTATACAACACTTATATTGTAACATCATTTATATTTATATAATTCTTCTGTACGTCACTGAACTCCTTTTAAACGGCTGGAGCGATTTTATAAATTTTTTGTGCATTTGTATCGGAATAATCGCTTTTAGAAAGGATCGATCAGAAGGAGAACGTGCGGAAATTGTGCCACCGTGGGTCACTTTCGACTGCAAACAGGTATTTAGAGCAAGGGGATTGGGATACCTATGTGCGCGTGCCATGATCTAAACCACGTAAGCTGCTTGCTTTTATCTAGATTACGATTGAATTAGTTATTTACAGATCGAGTATCACAGTTGAACACACACCTTGAAATTCGACAAAACGAAGCAAATGCAAATAAATAATGAGAATTATTTTCAGATATCAAATTATATATTATTTTATTTTGATTCACATATATATTATTATGAATTAAATTAAGCCATTGTTAAGTGAGGTCACTTTTGTAAGTAAGATATTCATTAATTGAGTAAAAACCCTTGTCACAAAGCCATATTGATACTCGTAGTTATCCATATGCAGTTGATATAACAGTTTGAATACAAAGGGGGAGGAATACTACGTTTATGTACGGAGTACAGTCCTACCTCTCACTAGGCCTCTCATACAATAGAACTAATATTGTTTAGGTATCGACGAGCTTGGTGGCGCCGCGGTTAATAACGCGACTTTGACTCCAACGCTCGTGGGTTCGATTCCCACGCAAGACAAATATTTGTGTGCATGAACATGTCCGTTTGTCTTGGTCTGGGTGTTTTTAAGAGAGATAGCACGCATCAAAGCAGCCCAGCTGGGGAAGTACCTCCACCTCACAGAAAACTGCATTCAAATAACAACTACCTGGAGGGTTGTTGCGTTCCTGCGTGTGAGTGAGGTCACTAGTAAGCTTCCATAGAGTTGCTTGTTCCACAGAGGTGGCATCACGCGAATGATAAGTAATGTATTTCAGCGTTCTTAGACTACGATAATCACTTTACATAAGGTGGATTGTATGCCTCCCGGCGTTGTAGAAAAAATATATATACGAGTATATTGGATATTATATTGTTATATAGGTATATATTACGCTAGTGGAGTGATATCGATTGAGTTACATATTAATGGTTGTAAGGATCTTCTGTCAGAGTTCATGATAAATGGCGGAGCTTGACGCGGTATCGATTCTTCGAAGGGGCAACATTCTACATTTTCCAGAGATAGTTTATATAGATAGGACTGAATGACGCACACCGTTATTACGTCAATTCAATACGTCCTGGGGACCTTACTGCCACAGAATTACTGAGCGGCAGTAATGATAAGTACTAACACCCAAATAAATGGCACTGGGTAATCTACACTACTTTCTCGCAACATTAATCCACCAGTCATTATATTTTAGTAGGTGGGCGAGCGAGCTTCGCTCGGCTTATTTTATGTTTTGAATAATATAGTAATTTTTTAGGAGAGACACGTTTTTTGCAAATTTGATGCAAATTGTAAGAGCCATTTCCGAGATATATAAAATATATTCGTATGTATAAATATAAGAATTGCTTGTTTTAAGTAAGAACATAGTACCTACTTACTATGAACGTTAGATAATTATTGTATTCTAGTCTAACCATAGAAAGTAAATTTAAGCGGTCATAATCAAAAAAATTTGGGGTTAAAGTTTGAAATTGCCGTTTCATAGTACCTAATAGACATTTTGAATTGACATTAAACCTTCATGGTGTGAGATTTTGATGAAACTTTTCTCACATGGTACCTATGAGGTTATTCTTTTAAAAATGTGCAACAATTGATTTTCGAATTTTTGGTTTTTTATTCAGCTTAAACAGAAAAGTAAATCGGAGCAATTTTTGAATACGAGCTGCGACGCGGAACTAACCTGGCAGAAACGGCTCGCAATATCAATGCTGCGTTTGGAGAGGAGACTGTTAATGAACGCACCGTGCGTTTTTTGTTTTAACGCTTTCGTAATGGAAACTTCGACTTGAAAAACGTAGCGTTATTCACCTGCGTGGACGGTCTTCCACGTGGTTGGAAGACCGTCCACGCAGTTGAATAACGCTTACGATTCGAAATTACGATTCGAATCGAACGAACGATCCGAGTCAAACTATACAGAAATTACAAACAAACAAACACATCAACAAACAAACACATCAACAAACAATACAAACAAATAAATAAACACATCAACAAGTCAAATGCAGCAACAGTGCCCTAAACCAAAGTTTACCAATAAAAGAGTAATGGTAACTGTTTGGTGGGCTCTACATGGCGTTATTCACTATAGCAATCTCAGATCTGGTCAAGCAGTCACAGCAGATGTATACTGTGCCGAAGTTCGAACAATGATGGCGAAACTGTCAGTGAACAGCCCCGACTCGTGAATCGATCTTCACCATTATTGCTCCATGATAATGCAAGACCTCACACTGCACGAGAAACTGTTGTAACTAAAGGAGCTGCAGTTAGAAACCATACGTCATCCTCCGTACTCGCTAGACCTTGCTCCAACTGACTACCATTTGTTTCGTGATTTGGACAATTTTCTACGTGGTAAAAAAAAAACTCCCCAATCTCTCTCCCCAGAGTTCTAACGCTAATGGAAAGATAAATGAAAATAGCCCAAGTAAAGCAGATTAGACGTTTATTTACTAGCATTAGTTTTACATTAATAGTTTGCCTAAGCCTACATAGCTGTTTCTCTTACAAGACAGCACACAAGAGAGAGTCGATCGGATATACTAAATCATAGACTCACATATCGTGCATAGACAAGGTTTTCCATCTACATTAAAGCAATGACACACGATCAATATCCAATACCCCGGCTCAAGATCAAGTTCCATTTTAAAATTATACAAATCAAAATAAACTTGAACTTGCAACATAAATCTACAAAATGGTACTATTATTAATTTCCTGGCAACACTGTCGATGACATATAAATTTACAAACATAACCTCCAAACATTTAACATAATTATTTTTGCTAACCAAGGAAACATACAATTTACAAAATAAAGTACTTATTTATTACTCAAAACACAAGTGACATTTATATATTCTGTGTCTATAGTACGGTTATGAAACAACGAGTTTACATTGATAACAATTACATACAGGAAACATGAAATTACTGTAATAACTTAGTTACTTACTAATCCAATTAAATTGCACAAATAATTGTGCCTCACTTTCGACAATGATTTGGTAAGTATGTCTGCTCTATTTTCTGAACTTTGTACATATTGTAATGTTAACAATCCTTTATTTATACTATCTTTAATAAAATGTACTTTAATATCTATGTGTTTCGTTCTTTTACTATTTTCATAACTTTCTATCATTTTTAATGTACTCTGATTATCAATTAACAAAAAACATTTTAAGTTATTACTACACTGTAAGTCTTTTAAAACTCCAATGATGAACACTGTTTCACTTACAGTTAAGGCTGCAGCAACATACTCAGCTTCTGCTGTTGAGAGTGCCACTGTAGACTGCTTCTTCGAACTCCAACTTATCAAGTTGCCTTGATAAAAAATAGCGACTCCGCTCACACTTTTCCGGTCTATTTTCTCTGAACCAAAGTCGGAATCTGAAAAAGCTAATAAATTATTATTATCTTCTTTCTTGTATACTAATCCATTTTCTTTTGTATGTTTCAGGTATCTGAGGATTCTTTTCCCTGCCTTCCAAAGAGTGGATGTTGGACGATGCATATATCTGCTAAGGAAACCAGTAGCATATGCAATGTCTGGTCTGCTAACTGTCGCCAAGTACATTAGTGAACCAACGAGTTCTCTGTATGGGACGTTTGTCAAAATGTCTTCATTTTCATCTATGTTTAATCCAACTTCCATTGGTGTATTTATGTCCTTGCAATCTTGCATATTAAATTTTAATAAAATCTTTTCAATTATCTGTGTTTGTTTTATTTCCAGCGTCCTTTTAGAACAAGTTATTTCCATACCAAGAAATTTACTTATATTTCCCAAATCTTTTGCCTGAAATTCTGCTTTTAGCTTCTCTATGATCGACTGTCCTCTGCCTATTACTAAAATATCATCAACAAATATTAGGATATATACATCTTTCCCTGTGTATAAACAGAAATCGCTCTGTGATTGTTTAAATCCATGGTTTACTAAAAAGTGATTTAATGTTTCATTCCAACAGCGTGGTGCTTCCTTTAGTCCATACAAAGCTTTTCGCAATTTAAGCACTTTTCCTTCTTTTCTTTTTAATCCTTCAGGATATTTTATAAAGATATCCGTTTTTAGTTCACCATTTAAAAAAGCAGTAGGAATGTCCAATTGTTTTATAGTTAAATCTTCTTGAAGTGCTTTATTCAGGAATATTCTCACTGTTGACATTCTAGCTACGGGTGCATATACATTCGTGGTGGTTTCTTCTTGAAATCCTTTAGCAACTAGCCTGGCCTTTTTTGTATTATCTGGTTTTGTTCAAAATACCCATTTAGTATCAATAACTTTGTGTCCTTTTGGTAACTCTCATTCTTCCCATGTTTTAAGTTTTCTATGCGCTTCCAATTCGCTTTCTATGGCCTCTAACCATTCCCCTTGTTCAATTGCTTCTGTATAGCAAGTCGGATCTTCTGACATCAAAGCATAAGCTATATGTGACATATCAAACTCTTGAAATCTTTTCGGGGGATTTCGTGACCTTTTAGTTTTCTTTTGACATGTTTCTTCTTCCGACACTTCTTCGTCGCCTGTCATATACGTTTCATATTCCGCTATTCCATCATTGTTTAGCGGGGCCTCTATGTCTTGGTTTTCTTTCGATTTTTCATTTCTTACTTGACTTTCTATCTTTGCTCTATCTTCGTGTTGTATGCTTGGTTTATATTCTTGTTCATAGGATATGTAATAATTATTACATTCTTTGTCATCTTGATATTTGTATTTGGTCTCATCAAATCGAACATCTCTTGATTCTATAATTTCATTCGTTTTTGGATCCCTTAATCTGTATCCTGATCCACAATATCCAATCATAATCAAAGGTTTTGCTCTAGCATCCAGTTTACTTTTTCTGGGTAATATGACACACCATGTTTTTGATCCAAAGACTCGCAGTTTGTCCAACTCATTCTTACCATACCATATCATTGATGGCGTTTCACCTTTTAATGCTTTTGTGGGCGACCTATTTATTGTATATGCTGCACATCTGATTGCTTCTCCCCATAAGTATTTAGGTAAGTTTGTCTCTAATAATAATGCTCTTACTTTGTCAATCAGTGTACGATTCATTCTTTCACAAATAGAATTTTGTTGTGGAGTATAGCTACATGTTGTTTCTTGTCTGATACCATTTTCATCATAAAATTTCTTAAGTGTTTGATTTAGAAATTCTGTTCCTCTATCAGTTCTAATTCTCTTTACATTTGTTCCATTATTTTGCATTCTCTTTATATATTTCATGATATATTCTTTTGCTTCATTTTTTGATTGCAATAAATAAACTTCAGTAAAATGTGAGTAATCGTCTATTATTGTTAAATAATATTTTTCTCCATTTCTTGATGTAGGTGATACAGGTCCTCCAATGTCGCAGTATATTAATTCACCAATATGTTTTGTCCTAGGTGTTAGAATTTGTTTGAATGGACAACGTGTTCCTTTTGCTTCCATGCAAATTGTACACCGCTCGTTAGATAGTGGTAGACCTAGTATTTTCATTCCACCGTAGTTCAAATGACCCATCCTTCTATGCCATAAGGTTGTATCCTTATTTTCAGTGGCTAAAGCTTTTTCTACAATACTCATTTTTGTTATGTACAGTTTACCATTACTTTGCCCTGTTACATTTGTTTTCTTGTTACTGATAATAACCAAATTTCTACCAAATGTTACTGTCAGACCTTTTTCATTTAATTTCATAACTGAAATAAGATTGTGTGACAATTTATCCATAATAAGACAGTCTTCTATAGTTATTTGCTTATTTTTCCAAAATGCTACTAACTTTCCTTTCTTATTACTTGATATCATATTCTTGTTCGCTACTTGAATTTCGATCTCTTGAATTTCTTCGACATCGGTCATATACTTTTCATATTTTTTATTTATCATATGGTATGATGCTCCCGAGTCGATAACAAATTCTATTTCGTTCTCGTGGCTTATTGATGTATATGCCTGTGCCGCTACAAAGTTTACTTGTTCTTTGTCTTCACTAATATTCGCATTGTGCCTTCGATTATTTTGCACACCTCTAAAATTTCTTTGATTACCTTTTCCACGTTGATTTCCTCTATGACGCTGATTTGATGAACGATTAGGACAGTTTCTGGCAAAATGGTTTGGTTTGCCACATGCAAAACATTTTAAAGTGCTGCTTTGGAATACATACTCGCTATTTGAAGTACTCGGATAGTTGTTACTCTTTTCTTTAAGTTCTGCATCCAACAGCTTACTTTTCACAAAATCTATGGTCAATTCTATGTTTGCCGTCTCAAGTGCAGTTACCACACGCTGATAAGCATCTTCTACGCTTAATAAGAGTTGACATACCTTGTCTTTCTCTTCCATTTTGGCTCCATTTGCTTCAATTTCTTGAATTATTTTGTCAAATCGCATAAAATGTTCCTCTATGTTTTCACGTTTACTACATTTAAGACTCATTAGCTGTCTTTTTAGATACAAATTTGTCATAGTGCTTTTTCTCTCAAATACAGTTCTAAGTTTCTCGACCATTTCGTAGGCATTTTTGGCACTTTTCACATATTCCAGGTGATTATCTGTCAGCGCCTGTACGATTAAGTTTCTTGCTTTTGCATCTTGTGCTTTTATTTCAGCGCTCATTACGGCCGGTGGTCTTTCTTTTATAACCCCTTTACAGCCTTTTTCATCCAGGTTCATCTCAAGTCTAAACAGCCAGTTTCCAAAGTTACCTTTTTCCAATGACGGAATTTTATATATATTTGGTGCTAATGTGTTTATTTCCATTTTGTTTTTATTGTCTATCAAGCTGAAAATAGAAACCTACCCCAAGTGACATCGGCGTGATCTTTTTCAATGGTTGCCGTTTTTAGCACTCCTAAGCTATACTGTGTCAATCTGACTTACTATGAGCTCTGGGCCCATAACCTAATGGAAAGATAAATGAAAATAGCCCAAGTAAAGCAGATTAGACGTTTATTTACTAGCATTAGTTTTACATTAATAGTTTGCCTAAGCCTACATAGCTGTTTCTCTTACAAGACAGCACACAAGAGAGAGTCGATCGGATATACTAAATCATAGACTCACATATCGTGCATAGACAAGGTTTTCCATCTACATTAAAGCAATGACACACGATCAATATCCAATAAACGCAAAGGCATAAATAAAGTTCCGATTAGATGGCAGCAATGTATAGATAATGAATAATAAAAATAAAAATAAATATGTTACATCTTAAAAAAAACAAGTTTTAATGTTTCAGTACAAATCGGCAATTTCATACTTTATTTCAAAGCACAAGGAAATCGAAATAGTGGAATGTAGAAAAAACACTACTACGAGTATTATGGTACCATTGTGATTCATTGCTTTGGTTCCTATTGCAAGGACATTAGGGTCCATTTGATATAAGCAAAGTATGGCCTGCATATCTCTAGTGTTTCATATTAATAAGGTGAAAATTAAATAATAATTAATTTGTTAATTATCATTAATTAACATAGTTTTGTAGAAATCATCAGAAAATTGTGCACAGAAGCAAAACCTGGATTATGCAGATAGCAGATATTGCTGTCTGTGTTCGCGATGGTAATGAAAGAAAGATATTTGGTTTTAAAGAGAGTGTCGGTGTTAACTGCCCGTTCGTTTCGGACCTATCTGGATTGTCTCAAAGCTACAGAATATTACTACTGGAAACTCTATTATCCATCACTCCTACCTGTCACCAGACCTAGTTGCAACTGATTTCCATTTTTAGGATTTGCACAACTTTTAACCGTTAAGAAATTTCAAATCTTATAAAGATCTAATTATGAGATTATTTATTTCAGTCCTGAGGATGAAATGTTTTATGAAATCTCGCGAGGCGTACAAGCATACGGCCGATGTTGAGTATGAACCCTTCGTTAACTTAGGAAGTATCACTCGTGCGCTGCTGGAGTAGCATGGTCTGGTATTCATAATCTCGCTCACTCGGAGGCATACAATCTTCCAGCGAGTTGTTATTTGGTTACGGTTTTCTGTGAGGTGGAGGTACTGTCCCAGTCGGGTTGTGCACCTTTCTATGTTTACGATTGTAATCTATCCAAAACAGGCGGAAACGGCGTTTTAAGGTACACTCTGAACAACGGAGGAACTTGAGATGACTAAACACATCCATCGACACGCTGCAATCGATGTTACCTAACTTGCGTACTTGATTAAACTTACACGCGCATTGATGTCGTCGAACTCCTTGTAGAAAGCATATTATACAGGCATCTCTGAACATTCACACAACGAAAATACATCGCCAATAATGGCTGATTCTTATAATTAACCATGTTAATATTTATGTAATAAATATATGTCGCAGAGGTAGCAACACCATATTGAGAAGCCCGGAAGAAATCAATCCCCGTGATGCTAGTTTAATAATAACGGATCAAAATGTCAAGTCGGCGCTTGGGTGGAATCGACATCGTTGGATTGGCAACACCGGTTGTGTTTGTTATGGTTTGCTCGAAATGTCGATTGTGGTCAGTTGTCAAAAACGTCAAGATGAGATACCGTCATTGGAAGCGCATTACGAATAGAGCAATGGAGCCAATCGCACGTGTCGCGTCCACCGCATTTTGAATCCGTTGTAATCTGCGATCTGAGTATAGCTTTTGTTACGATTATTATTGTAATGGGCTGATTAAATATTGAGAAGATTAACTACGCTGGTATTTCGCTTTATTCGCCATGAACAACGAGCCACCTGACGACCATTACATCCACGATCCGTCATATATATTAATAAATTTCATAGAATCGATTCATATTACATCCACAATTATTTCATCTCTTCCTGATTTTTAGCATAAAATATCTTTACAATATTCTTCTTCGTTGTGAAGACTTGAACTTCATCTAAAATTAAAAGACAGTAAATTTACGCACGCACGCTTTCAGGCACGCACACGCATAAATGTACGTGCTAACATATACACACATAGAAAGAGACTTACGGACGCACAGTATTTCAGGTGCTCTGGCACAGAGATATCTTATAGATACACAAGCACAGTCGTACATGCGACAATTACAACAACTTCCCTTCAAAATAGGAACTTAAAATCAAATAACATTTTGCGATTGCTACTTAATGTATTACAAGCGTTTTGGCTACGGTCGCCTCTTTACACCAGGTGGGACGTATACTTGTATGCCTCCCGATGTTGTATAAAAAAAATAGGTAAGTTACGTACTTGTTAAAGTGTAAATGAATCGCAAAGTTAGTAAAGTCTATATGTTAGATTCTTATTTAGAACTTCTGAATAATAAACTAACTTAGAAGCGTAAGGGGTGCAAAGCCTAAAATTATAAAAAAAAAAAATTGCGTTATTTAATTATTTTTCATATTGAAGCTTAATTTAGTAAAGCGTTGAAAAAATTACGATATACCTATAGTAAATTATTTTTATTTCTATATAGGCGACAATAACAAAATGGTTGTATCTACTCGTATACTAATATATAAAGCGGAACAGTTTGTTTGTTTGAACGCGCTAATCTCTGTAACTAGTAGTCGGATTTCAAAACACTTTTTGCATTTGTAGCCCAATCCTTAAGAATAAACTGTAAAACATCACGATACAACCGCAGCCGAGAAAAAAAATTAGGAAAAGCGGCCCCTACGGGATACGCGCGGGCGAAGTCGTAGGGTTCAGCTAGTATTAAATGAAAGTGGACATATATTTAAAAAACAAACACACAAAAATATTAGTAAGAACTCAAATGAATGGTGACTTTATCAGGGTATTTCAACACTAAACGTCTAAAACACGACTCGGACTTATAACACAAATTTATAACAAGTTTTCTACCAAAATTCGCAACTGAACCCCAAAAGGATATCAAATAGATTTAGACCTTTATCAGTCAGCAAGCTTATTATTTTTCTTGGTTCGTTTATGGCTGATCATATCTCGTGCGCCTCCTTTCGTGCTCAGTGAATCCCAGTTTATGGCGTTTTATCAAAGCGCTAAGCACAAGATTAAATGAAAGGATTTCCTTTTGTTAGAAGCCGGCCTTATAGGAAGGCCAAAAAGAGCCGAGTCAGGTTACTCGCTGTAACTAATTATCTCGTAGCTGGTTGCAAACGATTTTCAACGAAAATTAAGGAGAAAGTAACATTATCATGTGTTTTTTGAGCATTTGAGATGCCTATGAAAATGTATCGTGCTGAAATATTGAAAACATATTAATAAATACTATACTGAAAATCGGTACATCTATACTAATATACAAACGAAAGTGTTTGTTTATTTGTTTGATCGCACACATCTCTAGATTTACCAGTCAGATTTGAAAAAACGTTTTTGTATTTGATAGCCTATTTTAATTTTAGGCTATTTAACATAGCAGTAAAGGGGCGCGTGAAGTCGCGGGAAACAGCTAGTGTTATATAAAATAACAAATCTCATCGCCTCGCATGCGATGTAATAGACATCTTTTCTGACATTGTACTGACTGGGACAGACGAACTGTCCAGATCATCATTATCACCCGAGTATTAATCTTGGTCATGTCCTAAGCTTTCGCTTCGGAGTCCGGGGTCCGCTGTCTAACTGTCCATATCCACAGAACTTATTCCACGTTGTCTTTTGCTGCTTAGGTACTGTATTGTTATAATCGTAATTTAATAATCAGATCAGATTTCGTATAAAAAACAATAAGATAATGGCAACATTATCTTATAATTTTTTTTTAGGATATCTGGAGGGATACCCGCATATGTCCCACCCGAAGTAAAATGTTTGTTTTGCCTATGAACACTGGCAATACAGGAAGTATCGCTCGCACCTTACCACCCCACTCGCTCGCAGAAACGCTTATGAGGTTGCGGTACTTCCCCAGTCGCGCTGCTTTGATGCGCCTTACCTCTCATAAAACACTCAAACGGAAATTACTCCGAAATATGCGTGTACATGATGTCGGCGCATAAAGATACGATATCGTTTAGATAGCCTATCTGGTATATCCAGTTAATTGATTAGTTATAATAGATAACGTCTGTCTGCAATTTAACCTTACTACAGCAGTTAGTTACCTTTGAATTAAAAGTGTCATTTGTTCACGGAAAGGTCTACGTTTTATTGTCTACGTGACGTAACAAATATATTCATGCACACAAATTTATGTCCTGTGTGTCCATCGAACCCACGAGCCTTGATGATAAAATAGCGTCGTTAATTACTGCTTACTCTGCCACCGTGCACGAAAAAATATCATTTTCTTTTACCACCGTGCAAATGATAATTACAAATACGTACATAAATCCGAAAACAAAAATGTGTGCCCCACCAGTATTTGAACCCGGGCCGTCGGATACTAGATCAGTTCTTTATCCACTGGGCTATCACTGCTCCGTGGTGCTGGCTCACGTGTTTTGCGGAATACGTACACCTGGTGAAAACGGCGGGTCAATAAATAGTCTTTGTCCCATCCGGTCAATTGGCTCCCACATGTTCACTCCCATACCGTGACCGTCGGGTAATTTTTTCGCCTCTTGAATCCTATATTCATCTCATTGCCATTATTGAAGGGTCGAAGATGCTTGTCAACTGTTGGCCAATGTTCTATCGACCAGCAGTTGAACCTTTGGAGTCTGGCTCAGGAGCAGTACCAGGCTTACTGCATTACTTCTTTTTCCACTGTTAAGTAGTGTTCATATTTCACTTCGTAGCGCCCGTGTTCCAGACAAAATTTTTAATCACATCTGCCAGTAAATAAATATAAAACAAAAATCCTATTACTTTTCCAAGAGAAATTCTCAATGTATATCGAAAACGGCTTTTTTGGATCAAAGGAGAATGCCCATTGTTGTATGGAGTTTGGTTTCAAAGTTTTTTTTGTTGTTGTTGTTTGTTTACAAGAAAAATGTTAATGAAGTTCTCCACTCCACTCCAAGTTAGGTTATTTATTGTATTTTTTGACAGGTGATGTTTCCTACATGTTTCGGTTGTAATAGGTAGCTGCTAGATATAATGTAATTGAGGTATAAAGTCGTTTTATAACTCAATTATTTTATATCGTCGAGTCGAGACAATATTTACCTTTGAGTACTGGCAACAATTTCATTTAAATGGCGAATCGGATCTTGTGAGTTACGCTATGAAAAGAAAGAATTTTTAATTTTTTGTAATTTATACTCCGGAGAAATTACGGCTTAATTTTTTGGGAGATGATAATGATTAAATTTTTAATGATTTTTTCACTTTTTTTATTTTCGTAAATCTTTGTAGTTGACCCACGTATAGATAGATATTTTCTTAAATAATGCGAAAGCATTTTCATGAGTTAGGAATTTTACCGCGATAGAAAGTAGGCTGTCACTCTCCGACCCTGCCACTATCTCCATAGAAATAATCACGTCACTCTGTTGCTCCGTTGTGATGTGAAAGAAAGACAAACAAACATACTTTCACATTTGTAATATTAGTGTTGATTTTCGGCGAATCATAATAACTTGTGAAGAACTTGTGTGAGAATTGTGGATGGTAGGTACATTTTTTCATCTAGATATTTTATTAATAATGAATGATATTTTATTTATATTTTATTAATCTTAAAAGAGGTAACTGTGCTGAACGTGAATACTGGAGGAAAGTTGTGAACAACTTTGTGAAAGTTGAGGTTCGAAGAAATTATTCATGCAATTTGAAGCAAACAGGAGGTTTTATTATATTGATAATTGTTGAAATAAAATGATGCTATATACCGTGTATTTACTATTTAGAGTTCCGAAGTCAACAAGGAGTCCTTATAGTTTCACCATGTTCGTCCGTCAGTTCGCAGCTTAGTTCAGAGACACTTGGTGCAGGAAGCCGTAATTTGGCATGGATATATATATATATATATATAAGTCACATCGCTAAAATGGTAAAATAAAAAGTTGAAAAACAGACCTTTCTTAGGTTAGGTCTCACGTCTTTCGAAATATAATTGGACGGGTGGTCTTCACGATGTTTACCCAGCAAGTGATAAATATGTACATAAATCCAAAAACATGAATTTAGTGGTACCTGCCCCCACCAAAATTCGAACCGAGGACCAGTTAGTCAATAGACCGGTTCCTTATCCACTGGGCTATGACAGCTCTACATAGCATTTGTAACATATTAACATCCATTGAGCATTAAAGTACTGATTTTGTTTAGAGTCAAGAGTCGTCCCGTGTCAGCTAAATGGTTGTTTTAGAATATGTGAAAAAAAACCACGGTAATAGTATATTTAACGAAGTTCAAAAGAAAACTATCACAGTTAAGTAGGCTTTCCAAGTTTACGAGTAAAAGTCGACCATTTATTCAATAATTCTTCTACAGTTACCACCGTCCTATGTGGCCCCGTTTTTAGACGTTATGTGCCGCCAAAATCATTAACATTAAATGTTCATAGTATGAAACAAAAACCCTCTTAGTCCCCATTATTGTGATGGGCAACTACGGAACCCTACATTACGCGCGGTCGGACATGCAATTGACCGGTTTTTATTTTACATAAATCTGAGATCTAAAAGAATTAAATCACCACCGTGCCATGCTGTGACATTTTGTATTTTTAATATTAATTTGTCTTAGTGAAACAAAGACAAATGAGCTTACTAGCATACAATGAGCTGTAATATTACTGTGTCTACGATTGTGTGTTCTTAGGATTAGTGAGATTTTAAATGTGTCGTTTGAAGTGAGTTGTTACCGAAATTTGCCATTAATGAATACCATCTCATCCATTAAACTCAAAACTTTGCCAATGTTCTAGATCTACGAGGAGTTCTCATTGGGTAATTATACGAAGTAGATGTGGGAGCCGGGACCACACAATTTGTGTTTCCAAACTTGGGCCTGTGGAGAGCAATTCACTCTAGGCCTTATTCGAGGCCAACGCAAAGAGCCCATTCTTTGTTATGAAAACGCCTCAATGTGATTGCTTTTACTGGAACGTGCCCCGGAAACTTAGTTTATTTTCCTACATTCTACTGTATTTAGCGTGACATACCTACATATGTGTGTGTTTTGATTTCTTGTTAGCAGTTCTAATGATTTCTATGTATTTTTTATAAATCAGTACATTTTTGCCGGGGATAACAAATCAAAGTAACTAAAATAGATAGTCACTCAGAAAACACTTGTTTCATGCGATTATTTTCTAAGTTATTAAATATAATTAATTATGAGATAACTAGCAAATGTGATACGACTTGGTAGGTCTTGCTAGGGTAGCTTCAAAACAAAATAAGTCTTTTTTTTCAATTACGCTAAGAGGAAAAGACTCGAGGAATGAAATAAACCTTTTTAGCCTTCATAACTAAACTTCTAATTACTTAAAACTAATGATAATGACTTTTTACTTGACGTCGAATTTGATTCTGAACTGAGGACTGATTCATTTAAGATTTGACGCAGATATGTGTTTTCATTCATAAAAGCTTAGAATGTATCAGATGTAAGAAAATAAATTGATTTGCAGATTTGTTATTCCACGAATGTTGGAATAGAAGTGAGTTCATGGCGGTCTATTCCAACTGCTACAACTGGCTCCTTTCTCGCTCAATACAAAAATAATCGAATAATAAACCGGAAATGTACTTCATGAAATGATAAATAATCTAATGATATTAAATAAATACGAGTACAATTAATTACATTCCTAATAGGAACATATTAGTACTATTGTAAAAATATAATTCAAGGCAAGAAGTGTAAATTAATAATTATTACCATAACAGGAAGTTACAATTTAATGACGTAACATTCCCAATATTCTAACAATAATATTCTATTATTGTTAGAAACCTTACGTTACGTTATCCCGGGTAGCATAGGCTATGTGACGTAAAAACAATATGGCGGATGACTTATTGAAGAGAAAAACATTCCAAACCTATGTAGTGGCGTATCAAAGGCGTGTTTTTTAATCTTAATAAATCGTCATAATATAGTTTTTCAATGAATTACCCATTATTTAGCAGATTAGGTACATAATGTATTTATTATTTTTTCAAATTCTCTCCTTTACAATTTAAACGTTTTTCATTCTACCAAATCATGTTTCAAAACACGAGAACCACTGATACATATGTTTTCCGTATATTAAGAGAAAGCCATTGGGGCCTCTGCTAACGTCCTAAAAGAAAAACTTTTCCTCAAATCTTTGATTTAGTAAATTAAAGAAATCATTGTGTCTGTATTGTATATGTGGAGAAACATTATCCTGGTGCAGGAAGTTGCGGCTCCACGGCCGTCTTTCTTGTTTTGTAGAAATAGTACCGTTTTTTCTGTACTAGAAATGACACCTGTTACTATGACTTCACTGTCTGTATATCTATCCGTCTGTCTGCCTGTCAGTTCAGTCTGTCACAGGGCTGTGTATATTAGGAAACGTAAGAGATTGACATTTAAAATTGCCACGAAATGTGTTTAATTATGTTATATATTTATACTCCATTCGAAAACCTTGTTTTTTTGGCGTTTTTTATAAATGATGTTACGGTAGTCTCACTCACACTTAAAACGGGTACTTTAAGCACGGTCCTTGAATATCTCATACGCTTCTTTAACTTTTGTATCAATTTTCATGCATGCTCTTTCACTACTCATTACCTAATTTCCGCCTAATAGGTAACCTGGGGTCAACGTATAGTCAATGCAAACGAACAGAAAAGCTACGGAGTCGCGTCACACCTAAAAAAAATTATAATATCAATATTTAATAAAAAATATTGATTTAATTATTATTTAGCTTTATACATACTGAACCAAACATATTTATTTAAGCTAGACGGAAAACAATAGTAATAATAGTAATAAAAAACTACAGAAACGTATTCACTTTTAAAAGTTTATTGAAAGAGAAATCAATGACATCGTTTTATGTTTATATCTCTACAAGTTAACATGTCTCGGTATCTATGTTGTTCTTACTTAGGTCTCGTTCAGTGGCGCCCTCATTGAATAAAAAATCATATCATAGCATAGAAGATAAACATTATGAAATCCTATGTTGCATTTATTATGAAGATAGTAAAATATTTTTACGTTATTAAACCAACACTCAAAATATTCCACTATGGTTGTTATAAGCAAAAGTGCTAAAAGAGGCCGTTTTTGGCAAAAATGCCTATAACAACGAAAGCAAAACATTTCAATTGTTGGTTTAATGACGTAAAAGTACGTTATTGTATTTGTAACACACGCAACACAGGACTTTATAATGTTTATCTTCCACGCTATGATACGATATTTTATTCCTTGAGGCGCCACTGGATGGCATGTATCCCCCTTAAGAAGAATGAAACACCAGCTACATAATACAACATTGTTTATCGAGAGGCTAAAGCGGGCCATTTGTTGATTCGGGCACATATGTTCGAGTGTCATAATGGCTGATAGCGCCGAGTAAACACAGGATTTTTTTATTTCGAATAAATAAGAGAAATAAAATTATCAGATTGAATTAGAGAAAGTATTCCCGCTATTACTACTAGTTTTTATATAATTTTCGCAACACATTAACATAATGTGACCTCCAGGATTTTTTTTCTTTACAAAGAAGTTAAGGGCTATAACTTATAACACACACTTTAGCCCCTCTACTTTATACCTTTAATGCTATTTTTTTAGAGCACGAAGAGTAAATATTTTATTACAAGCTTTTAGCAACTTTTAGTGCATAAAATGGTATACGGCATCTACACAACTTTCACGCGTCATACCTAACATCGACGAATATATCATTCAGGTATCTACTGAAAGATTGCGTACCTAAATGATAAAGAAATTGTATATTTTGATCATTAAATGTAAATTTAACCTTTACCAAAAATTTATCAAGCACTTGGAATCCAATCAGCGAAATGTGAAAAAAACACAACCAATATTTTAGGGTATCCTTCATTTCATCTAATGATATAGATTTATAAATTTATGGAAAATATTTAGATTTAACATTCAATTATCACTAAGATTTTAAAAATTGCTGTTTTTGACCCTAACCGTTATGTAGCTAAATAAATTGATAAAATTATAATTTATAAAATTAATTTTTATTCCTTGAGCCTCTTTAATAAGAACAAATCTTGATTTGGTGCCTTCACCACCAGACTACATTCAAGCTATTTCACGTAATATACATTCTGTGTACTAAGTATCGGGAATTTGTCAATAAAACAAAAAATACAAATTATTCATCTAAATTTATTTTATCGCCTTCAAAGTAGGCCCCATCGCTTGCAATACAACATCTCCACCGCTTCACCCAGTCTTCCATACATTTTTCATAGGCTATTTGCGGTATGGCCTTTAGCTCATTCAGCGAATTTTCTTTTATGGCTTCTATCGACTCAAAACGTTTTCCTCGAAGTGGTAATTTTAACTTGGGAAATAAAAAAAAGTCAGACGGAGCCATATCAGGTGAATACGGTGCTTGGTCGAGAACTTTTGTTGAATTTTTCGCTAAAAACTCTTTCACTATAATGGCTGTGTGTGATGGTGCATTATCATGGTGCAGCATCCATGAGTTGTGTTGCCACAAATCTGGACGTTTTCGGCGGATACTCTCACGCAAACGCTTCATGACGCCTAAATAATATTCTTTATTCACTGTTTCTCCCTCTGGAAGGAATTCGGAGTGAACCACACCACGGTAGTCAAAAAAAACTGTCAGCATCACCTTGATTTTGGAGCGACTTTGCCACGGTTTTTTGGGTTTCGGCTCGTTTTCGAGACGCCATTCTGAAGACTGTTGGCTTGTTTGCATGTCGTACTCATAAACCCATGTCTCGTCGCCAGTTATTATACGTTTCATAATGGTCGGATCAGTAGAAGCTCGGGAAACCATGTCTTCAGCGACATGCTTTCGCTGCGCTTTTTGAACAAAATTGAGCTCTTTTGGAACTAGTCGAGCGGCGACGCGTTTCATGCCTAAAATGTCAATGAGAATGTTGTGGACGGACTTAAAAGATATGTTCACCTCACTAGCCAACTCTCTCAGACTCATACGTCGATTTTCGAGCACTAGCTTCTTGATTCTGTCGATGTTTTCTCTGGTCGTAGCGGTTGAAGGTCTACCAGAACGAGGCAAGTCTACTACTACTTCTCGGCCTTCTTTAAAAGCCTTATACCATTCATAAGCCCTTGTTTTCGATATACACGATTCGCCGTAGGTATTTCGCAACATTTTTAGTGATTCACCACATGAAATATCATTTGAAACACAAAATTTAAGGCACACTCTTTGTTCAACAATATTTTCCATTGTAAAAATCGCCGAGGACTCAAAACTATGACCAACAAAAAGTGTAGTTTAAAACAAATTAAATGACAGATCCCGCTCAAATTTTGCGCTAAATCAGTACAGTGCTACCAACATGCAGTAAAAAAATTAGAACGACCTCTTTTACGCGGGTCTTTTTATTGACATATTCCCGATACTTTTTACACAGAGTAGTATATAACCGCTATGAATAAACAAACGTCTTGAAGTACTCGTTTATCCTTGGCGCTAATTTTGGATTGGGATTGCAACAAACATATTTTTAAAGAGTAAACAGCTCTAGCCATCCACCTTGCTTGATGCATCGCCAGGATCCAGGAGGTCTGATTTTAATTTTTTTCTCATTATCTCCTCCTAGGAATATAATGGATAGTTCAATTACTTCCCGATAATCGTCACGTACAATGTTTTTTTGTAATTCTTGATTATAAAATATCAACAATTCTTTTATTATTGTATTACCAAAATGTTGTGTGACAATATCGGTGTACGATTGAATAGCAGCAGGATTAATAGTTTTCCAGTCGTCTCTAAATTTTTTGAACATTGGGATATCAGGGCTGCTTGTGACTTGGTGGATTTTTGATTCGATTTGACACAGCTTTACCTTGATCCTGGCCGGAAGAGCTCTCTAGTTTGGGTACAGCCAGAAGATGTTCATTTTCTCTAAATGAAATTAAAATTGGCAGGCGTTCTTCTTTAGGGCTTCTCACGTCCAGACCAGGTAACAATTTCCCATTCCAGTAAACGGTCACCATTTTAGACATATTATTTTGAAAATCTGATTTTATAGATTCCGCTCTATCTTTTCTACTCTGAGTGCTAATGCGTTGATAGACGATTTGTTTATCGGTAAATCATCACAGCTAAAATCTAGTGCTTCTACTACAGCCCGGTGTATATAGACAGAATCCCTTATGCTTAATTGAGATCTATCTAAATCTGCAACTAACATAGGCGTGATAAAGTCTTCCTTCCTCGTAACACATTTGGTCATGTCTTTTTTTCTCTTCTTTTAATTTTCTCTGTTTGGTCCTTTCTTCTTTTTCGGCTAACTTTTTTTTGTGCGCCTGCTAAACATCCTGAATTATTTATATAAATATTTTGTCTTCTTCTATTGTAATCCGTTCTAAAGCATCAGCGTGTGCTATATCGAATAAACTATCTAAATTATTTTGAAAGTCCTCACGGCGCTTGTAAACATCTTGTATTTTTTTGGAAATTTTTTGCAACTCCCTCCTGGTGAAGATTCACAAGTTATTTTACACAGTTAGGTATATCTCTGGTAGGGATCCTAGCTTTTTCCCTAAATATAATACACTCTCGAATGACTAGGTATGCGCTTTCACTAACAGTCAATTTAACTTCGCGAATTTAAAAAAGTACAGGAAGAACATGACGGTTAGACTGTAATTTTGCGCCTATTATTTGATAATTTACGTCTCCAACTAAGAAAATACTTGATTTATTGCTTCTCAATTCCAGTGCCATCTTATAAAAGTTAAAACATTACGTATTAATCACGAGAATAACTGACATTCAAAATTAATAGACGGTTAGGTAATTATGACGAAGTTAACGATGCTCTCACTAAAGTTATTCTTTGGTTTAGTGTTAATAATCTGCTTTTAAATGATAAAAAGATTAAAATAATTAAGTTCTCAACACCTAATGTAAGACAGGTGGCTACCAATGTACATGTTAATGGAACTAATTTAGCCTCTGTGGAGACAACTGTGTTCTTGGGTATAACAATTGACTCCAGACTACAAAGGGGCTCACAAATTGAAAAATTATCAGGAAAACTAAGTTCTGCAGCTTATGCAGTGAAAACTATTAGACGGCTCACTGATATTGATACGGCTAGAATAGTTTATTTCAGCTACTTTCATAGTATTATGTCATATGGAATTCTTCTTTGGGGTAACTCCGCGGATATTAACACCATCTTTTTATTGCAAAAGAGAGCCATAAGAGCTATCTACAAACTTGGTCCCCGGGAGAGCCTTAGAGAAAAATTCAAAGAAATAAATATTTTAACAGTCGCATCGCAATATATCTATGAAAATCTTTTGTATGTCCATAAAAACATAGACTCATTTTGTAAAAAGAGTGATACTCATAGCATAAATACTAGATATAAGCATAATCTTGTGTTATATGCAAGCCGTCTCCACAAAACAAGTAATTATTTTATGGGGCAATGTATACGGTTCTATAACAAACTTCCCAGCAATTAAGAGATTTGTCAATAAACAAATTTAAAACTACTATTAAAGCCAAATTGTGTAGCAGGGCATATTATAAAGTATCTGACTATATTAATGATAAAAATGCCTGGGAGTGAGTCGATCCAATTATAATGTAATTAACAAAATATGTAAATTTGTTTGGATACCAAAAGAGGGATGCCTGAGTTTTTTGGCAGTATTTTTATCAGTGCTCACTTAGTTATAAACTGCACGGTAGGAAAAAAAATTGTGACGATTCCAAACAAATGTAGCCATTTTTACGGAATAAAAAGATTTTGACTTTGAATTTGAACAAATGAATACCGCGAGTACGTGCGGCACTGCCGCGCAACTTGTATGAACATGTTTCGATGTAATTCGGCACGGATTATCGTAATCCAAATAAGTTAAAAATTAATTTCCGAGTGTTTTAAAAGCAAATGAACAAAACTAAGACCTATGCGTTAGAAAATAAAAACTTTGAAAAATAAGGGACACCCTAATATACATATATACAAATAGATTTTATAATCTATTCATATTTAAAAAAAACATGTGACAAATGATTTTCTTGCTGTTTCATAACTTTAACTTCAGTATAATGACATTTATTGTATTTTACTTATGTATACTCTGTGTTTTGTATTGTTGTACGTTTCCTTGTTATTTATTAAACTCTCAAGAAGAAAGAACCAGGACCATCTCTGATGTTGCAAAATAAATCTAATCCGTACAATAGTTCAATACTAACCACAATGTATAGAATAGATGATTTTTTTGTGTTTTCAGTGTTGGTTCATAGTAAATATTATTTGTTTTCACGAGTACCATGGGTATAAGTATACTATCTATCTATATCTTCACGCTAAATCCCTCGTGAGCGCCACATGACTCGGTACTTACACACCTCGCTCGCTTCTTTAACATGAAACATACCGAGTTTTTTTAAAAACTATCAAAATATACTATTTTACTAGTAATTATTTTAATACAAAAAAAAAAACCTCCACTGGTTTTCTATCTTCTGATTGGATAAATTTCCAACGTAAACTAACCTTCACCTACGTACAATGTCTAAGTCGGAGTTCGGTGAGCTTATAATGGTTACTATGAGTTTGTCGTCCCGTATGACGCTTACGTTAAAGTAGCATATAAATGGAGTAGTGATTCTTCTAGTGGAATATGTTTATTTAGTAAGTTTCTCCTAAAAAACAAAACAGCAAAAATATTCTATTTTATAAGTTTTTATTTTAATACAAAGAAATAAGGAGTCTCCACTGGTTGCTATGTGCTGAGAGCGCGAACCTTATTGGTATAAATTTCCAACGTAACCTGACCTCCACCGACGTACAACTTCTAAGTCGGAGTTCGGTCAGATTATAATGGACATAATAGGAGTTTGACGTCCTATATAGGTACGCGGTCAGCCTGTGGATAATGTATACCAATTATCAAATGTTACTGTTTATTCCTGCAAAAAATAACTCTTATTTAATGCAGTTTTATATAGAGTTATTAAGTAAGCAAAATTAAAAAAAAGTTTAAAGAGGAATTAAATAGCTTGGGCCAACCATACCTAGGAACTGTTCTAAAAACTAGAAATATGTCTACACAATGTTATTATAATATGTTTAATGAATATAATAATTAAAAAAAATAAATACCTTGTCTTGTTCGCCTCCGCCATTCTACGAACATTTTCTTTGTATTTTTATTCTATATATTTTCTTTTTAGTGTTCCCCATTATTACAACAGTATAATAAATATATATAAACCTATAATATTATTTACTACTTATATCTAATAATAATACACTTACGCTAAATACTATAATATTGAATATTTACAACTATTAATTATAAAAACTTCGGTGTCGCGATGTTAATGGAGCGAGCTCGAGCAGACAGTCGACATAGATCTCACCTCGAAGCGGGCTGCAGCCGGACTGGCTGGATGTAGTTAGTCAACGCGTTTATAATCCTCATTTCCGCAGAATAAGGTCGAAAACACGTAGCACCCAAGACGAATGTGATCGCTTAGAAATTGTCAGAAACTTAAAATATTTTTAAAAAATTTCATGTTTCACTTATCAAAATATGCAGCAACCATATTATAAACATAGATATTACTAATAGATTTAAGTAATTTTGAAGCGTATAAACAGAACAACTTCGTTGTAATTTCAAAAATAATGAATTTCAGGAGGTGTTTTCGAAAGTAATTATTATCGAATCAATTTTACACAATCGCGTATTTGAGCAAGCAAATTCAAGATAAAGAAATGAAGTTATTTATATTAAAATCTTAGATCCGTCAGTTTAGTCATTAGCCTATACTATTCGATGAAAGTTGGTCTAATTTTTCGATGTGTCGCCTTAAAACGTAAATTTATGGCGAATCTAATATCTTTAACGACATACCTTGTAATCACAATCTTACATACAAATTTCGACTGACAGTTGCACTGCCACTGACAAAATCTAACAGTTGTTAGGGTACTAACGGAATCCTATTACAAGGTTCCGCTGTCTGTTTGTGTCTCTGTCGGTTCGGCCGTCGACCACAGGGCTATATCTTTTGAGCCCTAATAGGTAGAACCTTGAAACTTCCACAGAGTGCGTATATGTGAGAGAGTGCTATAGCGCTATAGCCACAAATAATAAAAATAAAAAAGTTCAAAACTAACGAAGAAACCCATACAAAAGACTTACTCGTCCGTTTTTCGTATACGTGCTTTTTACACGGTGGAACGCGTCTAATTCGCATTTGGCCTGTTTTATTTATAAACTATGCGTTTCGCCTTTTTGCATAATCGTATTGGTAATGTATAAGTTGGTACTATAAGTCAGCGGACTGGGATGGATCACGTGAATACTACCTTCGCATCGTACCCATGGCAGCTCTACTTAAAGGCTGAGGACATTGACATGCAACCGCAGCAACTCGAGCGATATTGGAAGGTATGGAATGCTACATTCCCAATCGTTTAGTTGCTGCTGCGGAAGCTAAAAGGGGGATCTTGTAGATAAGCTAATCTTCTCAAACAGGCTGCTTACGAGGCTTTGACCACGGCGCATGCTAATGGGCATTCCAATGTTTTTGATTCGGGAAGAGAGTGATTGCTTGACCAAAATTGATTTGATTTCGTCGCTAAAGTTGCTAAGACGCTTATGAGCCTGCCCTCTGGGAACCTTGCTTTCTGGTTATTCGCTAAAGCTGCCAAGAGAAATTTCTTTCGGCCATTGTCGAAATATGGTGTCACTGCGAAATTCGGAAGGTAGTTGGCCTATAGTTGTAAAGAGAAAAAAAATATGTAATACGTATAAACAATATTTAATTTGACGAGCTCGGTGGCGCAGTGGTGGAACGCGCTGTTATGCTACTTTGACACCGACGCTCGTGGGTTCGATTCCCACATAGTACAAACATTTGTGTGCATGAATATGTATGTTTGTCTTGGTCTGGGTATTTTCTATGTATAATAAGTATGTATTTAAAAAAAAATGTATTTACGTATGTTTATCAGTTGTCTAGTACTCATAACACAAGCTTCGCTTACTTTGGGGCTAGTTGGCGCTGTGTAATTTGTCCGACAATATTTATTATTATTATTAATGTAGTGGAAGATGTGGCCCACCATCTTCTTTAGAGGCAAAATCAATCCACTTGCATATGGATGTGCGCACATCCACCCTGCCGATCAGCAATTGAAGTTCTGGCGTAAGACACTATTTAGAGACAGCTATGTAGGAACGTGGAATATTTCTTTGGGATAGTGATGCAGCTGGACTAATATATATGCATAATCCAAAACTGCAATTTTGTCCGTCCTTTGAGCACGCATTACACAAAAACTACTGAACAGATTTCCTTATAATTTTACATAGTAATAACTCGTTCCGAGGTTTTTATACCACTAAGGTGGCAATCAAGCATACGGCCTGCCTGATGGTAAACAGTCACCGTAGCCTAATGGACATTTGCTACACCAGGGGTGTCACACATGTGTTGCCGACCCTCTAAAAACCTCTTCACGCATTTCTTGAAGAACTCCATGCTGTAGTCCCTTGGAAAACCCGCGGCTGGGAGCTCATTCTACAGCTTAAGAGTTCTTGGAAGAAAACTTCTCTGGAAACGCACAGTACGCGACCATTGCGGTTTCAGTGTGAGAGGGTGAACTCCCCGCCGCCGGCGAGCGGTGCGGTTATAAAAAGTAGCTGTCGGCATCATTTCGAACAACTCTTCAGAACACAACCCGTTGTACAATCGGTAGAACACACAAAGGGAGGCAAAATCTCGCCTTAAACTTAAGGGTTCGATACCGTGTGTAAGCTTAGGATTGTCGACAATTCTCACAGCTCGTCTCTGAATCGAATCACACGATCCAAGCTGGTATCCAAGTGCTCCCACCCAAAGGTGACTGCAGTACTCTAAGTGCGGTCTGACTTGAGATTTATACAACATAAGTCTTTGCCCCGCACTGAAGTAATGCTTTGCTCTCTTGAGCACACCAAGATTTTTGGACGCCAGTTTGACCTTCTCTTCCAGGTGATTTTGATATTGTTCATCACTGGAGATCTCGACGCCAAGCATCCTAATACTTTTGGTGACGGTAAGAGGTGTGTTCTGGAATTTAGGAATTACAGCAAATGGAATTTTCTTAGCGGTGAACGCCCAAACTTCTGTCTTCTTGAGGTTTAATTCGAGCAAGTTAAGCCGCCCCCAGTTAGATACTTTAGCCAAAGTATCATCCATTTCGAACACTAGTTTATCGCGGCTTTCCTCTACAAGGGAACGAGGGATGTTTGCACGGCCTGTATAGTAAGTGTCCCCGGTGCTGTCGTCCGTATAACAATGAATGCCATCAATTGACAACACATGATATGCAGCAGAAACAGCGTCGGAGACAGTACAGAACCCTGAGGGACGCCAGCATTGATATCCATACAATCGGAGCATCCACCGCCAATCACGGTTTTTATGCATCTGTTGCATAAAAAGCTGGCGACCCATTTGCACAAACCCTCGGGCAGCCCGTATAATGGTAACTTCGATAGAAGACCTGGTGCCAGACCCGATCGAACGCCTTCGCCATATCTAGGCTGACAGCCAATGCCTCACCTTGACTCTCTATCGCCAAGGCCCAGCGGTGTCTAACATACACTAGAAGATCACTAGTTGAGCAACTATGGCGGAAACCATATTGACTATCGCTAACCAAGTCGTGATCCTCTAGGTATTCCAGGAGTCGTGTGTTTATCACACGCTCCATCACCTTGGAGAGAAAGGAGGTTATGGCGATAGGCCTGTGATACGATGGATCTGATCTATCGCCCTTTTTGGGTACCGGGTGCACATTGGCGGTTTTCCATGAAGTCGGGCCCTGCCCAGTGGAGTAGGAAAGCACGAAAAGGCGCGTTGTACAGAACACGACTCAGGAGCACACAGCTTCAGCACCACTGCCGGTATACCATCCGGCCCACTCGATATATGAATGTCGAGAGAGAGTAAGGCCCGCCGGACATCTCGTTGGGTAATGGAGATTTCCGACATTGAGCTACCGTACCACCGGATGGTAGGTGGCAATGCTTCCCCGTCATTCATATTCGAGTTAGACGCAAAGAGATTACCGAATAAATCGGCTTTCTCCTTAGCGCTATGGGCCAAACTGCCGTCCGGTTTTTGCAATGGTGGCATGGACGGTTGACAGAAATTTCCCTCAGCAGCTTTAACGAGCGACCAGAAAGCACGGCTCCCAGAGGGAAAGCTCGCAAGCCGCTCGCCAACTCTGCCGACGAAATCGAATTTTGCTTTAGCAATCACCCTTTTACTGGACCTGGAGGCAGCATTCAGTTTGCGCTTCAAAATAGAGACACTAAGATCCCCATTAGCACGCGCCGTGGTCCAGCATTGTAAGCAGCCTGCTTAAGAAGATTGGCTTCCTTACAATGCCGATTAAACCACGACCGCTTTTGAGCTCCCGCAGTAGCTACAAGGCGACTGGGAATGAAGCGTTCCATGCCATCTAATATCGCCGCAGCCACTGCGGTTGCGCAGCAATCAATGTCGTCTGATTTGAAGTACAAATAATTGCTCCAGTTTGTACCCGGGGTAATGCAAGTAAGAAGTGTACGCCGGTGAGGATATTTGTGTCTCCGTGAGGAAATGAATGGTCGGCGGCGCGGTTTCCATGTGATGATGGACCGCGTTGATGTTCGAGTGCAAACCCCTGATGTTGCAAAAGTCCACATACGTTGTGGAGGGGTTGACCGCTGTGGAACCATTTTTCCGTTTCTTTTGCTTTGACATGATGTTTGATGAGGTCAAGAAAATGAGAGGTCGATAAACAGACAGAGTGAAGGACAAAAGCGTGGTGTCTTTCACCACGGTACCGTGCGGGTAATGCGGTTTGCTGGCGCGGCGGGCGGAAGGGCCCCCGGTCCCCCCTGCTGCAGCAGCCGGGTCCACTCCGGTCTCCTTCTCCGGCACGACCACTGCAACAGGGACTTTTCACAGGCTGGCGGTTCAGCCTCCCGTGGCCGAAATTAAGTGATCCCCGGGTTTGGGAACCCTACTAACCTGCGGGCGGCCAGCGGTCAACCGTTTCACCGGGTCTCCTTGACCGCCGCGCCAGCCTGCCGCGTCCACACGGCTAGTGGCGAATCGACATCCACCGGTCCTCCCGCTGTCCGCATACCGACCTCTCAGTTAACTGGCGGCCTTACTCACGCACAGGAACACAACAATCCTTTCGGAGTTGTTATTTGGCTGCGGTCTTCTGTAAGGAGGAGGTGCTTCCTCAGACGGATATTTAGAGCAAGAAGTCATGCCATGGCCCCCGCAACAGATATAGGATCGGAGGAGGTGGAGCATAGCATGACCTCTCGCTGGATCCTACCTCTCTTTGAGGTAAGGTTAGGGGTACTATTTATAACTAAAAATTTTGGAATTCCCACGAAAAATTCGAAAAACTCCACGGGGGCGGTACATGGTCAGCGGCTAATATAAAATACGTAAATAAATCATACACATTTCTAGTGGACCATAAAAATGTTTGTCCGTAATTACTTCGAGTTTGACCTCATTCTGTTCCACAGCCCAGTGACAACTGTGAATGGGCATACATGCCCGTCACTAGGCGCGAACACAATAGGAAGCTATTCAGAGCCTTCGTCAGAGAATAATATGATAGTCAGTTCATTAGACGCGGGCTTTATTCGAAGCTGTGATGTGTAGTCAGCTCGGTAACTGCACTGTTTGCTACATTTATTTTTAACTTTATTACGATATATTAGGCTTTGGTTCAGAATACTGTCTATACCTACCCTTGAAAAACAGACTTAACCAATGTAAAAGCTTTTTAGAAAATTGAAACGGTGTTTTGCAGAATTTCAAAAGTTTTATTAGAAAACTTTTCTAACTGTGTGTGATACTGTATGGTATAAGAGTTTTTACTCCTTTTGGTAATTTTTTATTACCTTTTGGTAACTGACCAAAAAAAATCATTTCTTTTGTTAAATCTCATAGCTCATATTTTTCGAAATCATAAGAATATATTTTTACCACACACAACCAATAATGAAACGTACGTAGATGGCCAGTGCTAAAAATTATTGGTTATGTGACATTATCATGCTTCATGCTTATTAATAAAATATTAGTTTGAAAACAGACGTAGTAAGAATATAAGTCGCTAAAAGTGTATCCTTCCATCGCGTAAGGAGTGAAGACTTGAAGGCGGGCAAGTGGGAGCTGTAGTGAGTACAATTCTTGAAAGTTCAGTTTTAGGTATTGAAAAAACTTGTTTTAGAATGTCCAAGTAGACGGCCTTCCGTATAGTATACCACTTCAATTAGTACTTACAAATATATATTTTTTAAACTACGTCTAGAGGCATACAAGCATACGGTCCACCTGATGTAAAGCGGATACAGTAGCCTATTAACGCTTACGATATATTGAGTATTACTCGCGCGATGCCATCTCTGCTGCTTACACAGCAACTCTTTGGAAGCTTACTGGTGACCGCACTCACACGCAGGAACTCAACAACCCTCTAGGGAGTTGTTATTTGTCTGCGATTTTCTATGAGGTGGAGGTATTTCCCCAGACGGCTTGCTTTGATGTGCCCTACCTCTCTTAAAATATTCAAACCAAGGCAAACAGACATGTTCATGGACACAAATGTTTACCTTGTGTGTGAATCGAACCCACGAGACGTTGGTGTCAAAGTCGCTGAGCCACCGAGTTCGTCAAAAGTTAATTAAAGAGGGATCAATTTCAACCACTTTTAAATAGGAAAAAATACTTTCATTCACGTTTTACGAGTACGTTGAAGGTTGGATAAGTAATACTTAAATAATTCCGAATCAGTAGAAGTAGTAATTGCTGAAAAATGCCACTGTGACAGACAGAAAGGCAGTTAGTCACACGAAGTAACACCATAAGTGACTTATTACGATTTAGTTACGGAACACCAAAAATAAGAAAGATTGGTTGAATTATGTAACATCTTTGCACCTGAGTGATAGTATGACATTTACAAAAAAAAGAAATCTATCGTATGTAGGAACAAAACCTACCTATTAGTTAAAGAGAAGCGTAAAAGATAGTTAATAGATTCAGGCGTTACTTTGCGAAAGTCCAATTTACAGACAATTTGGTCATAACACATGACGCATGAATTAATCGGGAGCGGTAGGACACAAAGTAGTTCAAAGCGTAAAAGACTAATTTCAAATTAAGAAGAGAGGCTGACGGGGAACTTAAAAACGATTAGCAAACTCTTGTAGAGGAAGGTAAAGAAATATCGAGATTGTTCGTCACGCACAGGATGTGTTAGAAAGTTGGAGTGAATATTTTGGGGAATGTAGGATTATACCTGGGACGTCGACATTATGGCCAAGTAGGCGGCTGCCTTCATTCATGCTATCAGTGTCTGAAAAAGACATATCAATGGATGAGATCGAACAATTATTACGAAGGTCGAAAAATGGAAAGTAAGCGAAAGTTGGTGCGGTCTCAGCCGAGATTATCAAATCAATCGGTAGTTACCTATGGTCCGAAAACACGCATTACAAGCAGTTTGATTAGTACTTTGTTCCGACTACTCCAACCAATCATGTGACCTAGTACCAAATTTAAACTGATTTTAAAGTTAATAGATTCAGGCGATATTTTGCGAAAGTCAAATTTACATGCAATTTGATCTAACCGGCTTTGTGTGCTTCCGCCACCAATTAGTTCATGCGGCCTAGCACCGGCCGGCACCCACCCGCTACTGTTAGTAAATGCAACATGCCGACGTTACCATGGCTGCTCCGGTAGTCTCTGCCTCGGCTGCTGCGGTCGTCCACCATCTGGAACAGAATCCGCATGTCCCCACCACCACCGTGTCACTGCCACGACTGGCCTGGTCGTCGCTGCGACACGTGTTTCGCCTCTCCGCGAGGCATCATCAGACGTTATAGACGTTAATCGTAAGAATAACATGCTACAAGTGACAAATCCGTCGCAGTGCCGTCTCTTATATTGAAATGAGGGTGGGGGTGGATGGTGTGCGAAAGATATTTAATAGTGGGGAATTATTTACGTCAGTCTGTTTCTTCAGGGAGTAATTTTAGAATTTTTATGTTTATTAATTTCTAATTGTTCCCTAATGTAATGTACAACCTACTCATATTTTGTCCGATCCATACTGATGTGCCCTAACTTACCTTAAAACACAATTTTTCACTTAAAAATACTATAGCTAATAAGTCAATATTTTTAACAACGACTCTCCCAGTTCTTCAGTTCACTTTTAATGTTCTCATTGAAATTAAGTACCTAACTATCTATTACAATGGCTTCTTGAAGTGGGTTTTGATGCTGATTTTAGCTTTGGACCTGCTTTCCAACTTTATAGGTAATATTTTAAAATAATCGCTCGCGGGCTCGTTTAGAGGGGCCATAACGTGCCGTCCTGAAGCAGTTTGCTTAATACCTGTATTTCCCAAGAAAAATGTTCCTTTTTCTCACCAACCCAACAGATAGCTGTATGAATATTTTTCCTCTGGTCAGGTAAAACCCATATTTCATGTTGCTTGCCTGTATGGATTTATAAAGGAATTCTATCATATCACTCACATTGAAAAATCTAATCGACATTTTTCAAATTATTTGGCAACCTACGAGTACATAAACTTGTTTAAAATAACAACTTAACTCGTTTATTAACAGCTTTATATATCATATATTAATATGTCTTCACATCTAGTGAAGATATATTAATATATATATGAATATAATAGATAAGGAGTTTTTTAGTATTATAACAAACGCATTTGGTTACTATCTAATGAAAAATAACCAAGTGTTTTTTTCATATAGACTTCGGCTGAAAAATAAACGAATAGCTATTTATTTAGTAGGCACTGTAAGTTATAACGGAGTCATGTGCCAGAAGCGTGTTCGTTGCGACTCCTGCCGGGTTAGGGCGTCCCCGGGATCGACGCGCATCTACCGGCACCCATCAATGCGAATTTAGGTGCATGGGGTAGTGGGACCGCACCCGCCACGCAGCGCCAAGTTCTACTATGCAGCTCCGTGTCGCACGGGACGAGGAGTGCCGTATAGGCATAATTTGATGTAAATGGTGGATTGAAAAATAAGATGAATGAACTGATAGATGTCAAGAATGATAGAAGTTTAGATGCTTTATCTAACAACACTAAGCGGACAGGGAGTAACGACGAGTGTAGATGTCATGCTCACCTCCTCCGAAGTAAGAGAATATAGATTGGTAAACTTAAGACTTCTCTCGATTCACGCTCCCGTGAGCTCAGCAAGCTAGAGAATTTTTGCGAGTCTGTAAGAGATATTCTGGATTTAGTCGAAGAAAATGAAAGATTGACTTTGTGCAGAGGATATATGTATCGATATACACACATCAAAAGTGTCTAGGGATCAAGCATTTTTATGCGGATTTCTTGAGATTGAGATGTGGCTTTGTAATAAAAAAATATATAAAATATATAAACGTATACGACACTGGAGAACCCCTGGACGCCAACAGCGATTAAAATCCTGCCAGGAAGTCCATCCTTATAGTGGTGGAACCATCATGGTATGGGCGGGTATTTGGATCGGCGGAAGAACTGAGTTGATTTGGATCAGAGGCAACCTCAACGCTCAAATTTATGCTGAGACGATTGTATCAGACGTCATCGTTCCTCTACAAGTGCAAATCGGTCCCTTATTTCAGTTAATGCATGATAATGCACGACCGCACACCGCAAGAGTTGTAAGACAGACTCTCGCCGCAGCTAACATCAATGTCATGCCCTGGCCTGCTCAGTCGCCAGACTTGAACCCGATTGAGCATGCATGGGATATGCTACAGAGAAGAGCTCTGCCGAATATGGAGGGTATCCAGTCGCAAGAAGACCTTTTTTTGTTGTTGCAACGAACATGGGCGGCCATTCCACAGCGTGATTTGGATGAACTCATTTTGAGTATGCCAAACCGATGTTCTTGTGTTGTTAGTGTTCGCGGTAGAAACACGGATTATTAATTGTTTAAGTTACCCAATAAAATTTTAAAGAAAACTGTTATTTCAGTCTTTTTTTCGAACTTTAATGTTAGTGGTTCAAATGTCAAAAATCCCTTTATTATGAAAATGGCAAATTTCTTTATTAATGCAAAGGTGACTTGGTTTATCGTTACTGTAGACAAACGAAAACACTTTATTTGATGAATTCTTAAAGAAAATTTTAATTAATATCAATCAGGAGAAAAGTTATTGCAAAAATATATGTTGATCCCTAGACACTTTTGATGTGTGTATGTATGGAACGAAACCTCCTTATGAAACACTTTATTCCGTCATAAGAGTATTGATACGTATAAGTAGTGACGGAATGACCAAAAAGTGATCGATTTGCTTTTGATAGATGACCAACTTCATAATAATATTATGAATACCATTACTTCACGATAAGTTTCTTTATACTGGTGGTAAGACTTCACTTCTTGATAAGGCCAACAAACCGCTGGGTTTTTGAAGAAGTGGAGCACTAGCGAGTCCTTACCAACTTCGGAGACCGTGAAAGAATAAAGATTACATAATTGGAAAATTTAAGTGTAAGGAGTATATAATGCATGTCTAGTCAGTGAAAGACTTGCAAACGCGAGTGTTTCCGTCTTTCAGCTTTAGATGTAGGCAAAAGTTGGAAGGTATTGAAAGAAAGAAGATATAGTGAAAGCTCAAGAAAAGTTTGTGGATGCGCAAAGAAGCATAAAACTTTGATGGGTGATATCTGGTCGAACGCGGAAGTGTCGATGGATTATGTCGCATCTTTGCACCTATATGATGACAGTATGAGAGAGAAGAAGAACTATCATCGATGCAAGAATTATACTAAAGCTTGAGTAAAAGTAAAGCGTGTAAGAATAAACCTGAAATAGGAAGAGAAGCACACGAAAACCTTCGAGGCAAATTCCACAGTCTTTTGGAGGGAGATAAAGAAGCAAAGCAGATACCGTCGCCTATTAACGCTTGCGATATATTAACCCTTCGAAACCCGGGTGGTCGTATACGACCGCGAAATGTATGGGAAAACGTATATAACGGGTTCTGACTGCTCAAGTATCACTCGCGTTGCCTTCTCTGTTGCTTACACAGCAACTCCTTGAGAGCTTACTGGTGACCTCACTCACACGCAGGAACACGACAACCCTCTAGGAAGTTGTTATTTGGCTGCGGTTTTCTGTGAGATGGAGGTCTAAAGCTGGTGATATTGTTGCTCACACTCAAGAAATGATAAAACGGTAGAGTGAATATTTTGAGGAAGCATATTTTGGTTACAGCTGAGATGATCAAGGTTGGTGGCACTAGCGTCCGTGAGTGACGCTTTCTGGTTCTTGTGGATGGGAATGGGAATATATGCTGGAGAACTGGAAAGGTCCCAACGGATTGGAGAGGCGCAGTTATCGTAACCTTGTACAAAGGCAAGGGATTACGTATTGACTGCGCCAGCTACAGAGCCATCTATTTCATCAGATTAGTGGCAAAAGTGTAGGTACAAATAATTGAGAGGAGAATGAGGGAATTGCAGGGGGGATTCCGAAGTGGATGAATTTTCTCACTCCGCAATATCGTGGAGAAGTATCAGTAGGTTTTCTACAATTTTTGTAAATCTTGAGAAAGCATTTGACGTAGTAGTGAATGGTCTGCTTTATGTAGATGGTACTGACGGACAGACACACGAGTTAATCAATAAGAAAACTCCTGATGAGATTATGTTTACAATGATGGTGACAACGCGTGATTTACACTATTCGTGTTTCCAACAATATCTATGTACGTCTTTTAGTTATTCGGTGATAATACCAGCGGTGATATATAATAACTTAATCTACCTATTAGATCACATCAAGTCCTTTGTAGTGTAGACAGAACAGGCAGTAGAAACCGAGCACCACATGGCTCAATCATTACACATCTCATTCGCTTCTTTAACATTAATAGCTCTTTTTAGGTACGTTCGCCGGTTCCTAGCGCTTCTGACACCACCTTCAGATAACACACTACCTATTTGGTTGTAGCAGATGAGGCTTTCGCGGCACCCATACCATAGTAAAATCCAATAAGTAGGCCGACTCGAGCCCCGAGCGAACGATAATAGCCTAAACACGTAGGGATGTCGCTTATAGTTTATACAATCGTCAAAAATGCATAGTCTATCTATATACAAAACATTTTTCCCCTGTAGGGGAATCATCAGGGATCGAAAGGGAAAGGGAAGCGAAAGGAACGTTGAGGCATGTTGCCGGGATACGAGATTGACGGTACCCTGCTCCGTACTCTGCAGCCCATTTGTGAGGAGAATATAGCATGTGTGCAGGTAGACGGTAGCTTGTCGTCCTGGTTGACGTTGATATCAAGCAGGATTGCAGGTACTACAAATTATCTCTAGTACATCTAGCATTATCACAGAGTAACTAATAGACGTACGTAGATATATGCTTGCAATTATCTCATTAGAAGATTTTTAGTTTTTTTTCTTACTTACTCGGAGGAATATATCTAAGCAGTACTTTCAACTAGGGATGTAACGGAGGTAGTTTTATCGGAACCGAAGGCGGAATCGGAGTTTTTAAAATTGCTTTATCGGAGTCGGAATCGGAGTCGGAGGCAGGATCAGAAGTGGTGGCATGAGAGAGAATTTTTATTTAAGGACAAATAAAACATTATTTAGTCAAATTTTTTTCATTTCATTTTTCAATTATAAAATAAAATACAAACAATGAAAAAAAAATTGGTATATTTCGAAATAAACAAGATATTGGTCTTAAATACAGCGTTATTAATAAAAACAAAATGAGGGCGCCACTTAGCTTTGTGCACCCTCATAAGCCGCAAAAAACAAAACAAATATCTATAACCTATGAACGTGTCGTGTGCGTAACAAGTGAAAAAATAGTTGACGATAGAGTGCACGTAGTGGGAGTCGGGGGGATTCCCCGCGCGACATGTATGAACCTATTCATAACAGTCGACACAGGCCGCCGCCGCCGCTATGTTATGCTTCAGCCTCCGATTAAAACCTTCGATTTAAAAGTGTCGGAGCCGAAGTCGGAACCGAAAGTGTAATAATAATCGGAAGTTCCGACTTAACGGAACCGGAATCGAAGCTCCGTAACATCCCTGCTTTCAACTATAATCTGTAAGGAGGTATATTTTTCATAGGAATTCTAGGAATTGAGGTTGTGTTATCGCTGTGTCATACATTTTTTTCCGTATACCCATTACAAACATAACACTGCATTTTCACAACGAATGATCAAGCTCATCTAATGAACAACGTCGTATTAATCGTCATTTTTTTCTATATGTACCTGTCTTATATGTCTTTATATACAATATTTGTGTTATTATTCTTCTACTAGATATTTATGTATCAATTGTTTATCTTCTTTATAGTTCTATAAGTATAGTAAGTCGTATTTGTATGGGTATGCCTGCTGTTCCCAAAATTTGACCGGTAGAGAAAGCTATTAGCATTAAGTTCATTTTGTATATTTGATTTAATATAATACCTATATACCTTGAAATTTTAGTAACAACGATCATTGATAGCACTGCAAATTAAGTGTGGAATGTTGACCAAAATTAAATTTTTGTGCGGCAAACATGTGTTCTTATGGCCTGCTTTTCATGTAACAGGACAAGTGGAAATTATAGCAGCCTTACATATATTTTTTTTATCATAAAACTTGCCCCAGTAACTTGTGATTCAATTTCACGCACGTAATGGATGAGCATCAATAACGCTAGAGTTTCCCCGGAGTAATCCCGTCTCCGTGTCCGTGTGAATAAACTTTCTCATTCCAGTAGTGCGGCCCACAGCGAAACATACATTAAAGGTACCTAATCTGTGAACGTATCTGATGAAACATGTAGTATGACATGCATGCTTAATGGTTAAGAAGGGTAATATGGTCCAGGAAATGACCATATCGCTATAGTAAGACTTGTTTATATTTAGGCTCAATAACTCCAAAACAATGAACTCATTAAAAATTAAAGTTTAGGCAGGACTTTTAGTTTAGTTTGTACTATAATACTGCAATATATTTTAGATGATTTAGGAATTTGTATCAGTCTGCAGCTATGGCAGCGACGGCATGAATCTACTAACAATAGGGGGTTGGTGCAGCAATCGCTAGTTCGCATAAACTATTTGGTGGTGGAAACACACACAACAGGTTAGATCATAATACATTTTAGGTAAAACCGGCGAGGCTTCAAGAAGTGAGATGTGAAAGATAAAGAATCGTGTGAGGTGTGTAAGAACCGAGTTATATGACATTCAGATCTCTCTGCCTACCCCGCAAAGGACCTAAATGAATGGCTCACTAGTAACAACTTCAACTTATTTAGATATATATTTTAATTTTGACAAAGTAAGATCTCATTCTATATTCTGCAGTGTTCAAGACATATACACATTTATTCATTTATAGGTACTTATTCCTACCCTTGAGTCCTAAGTGGAAAGCTCGTTTGAAACTGCGGGTGCCTTTATCGGTGCTCAGTCATGTGGCAAACATTCATAAAATAATATTCTATAGTATTACGTTCTTTTGGAGTTAAATCTACCTACTAATGTAACATTTTTAGAATGTAAATGTTATTACTCACTAGTTATATTTTTTATTAATTTTAAAATAATTTTACCTTTGCGAAAGTGCAAACAATAAATTTACAAAGTTTTGTTGTTTTATAGGAATGAACGGGGCATTAAATACGAAGCAACAAACAATATTATTTTTAATATATAAGATTTCAAGAAAGTGAAATTTTATAAAAGTGAACGCTTATTTATAATATTTTAACGCTTATTAATAATTATTAACATTATTAACGCTTATTAAGATTCAAAGAAAGTGAAATTCATCCGAATGAAGTCAACATTGTTGTTTCGTCTTTACTGGCGATTTTCAATAAAATCATTGCAGTACTTTATTATTTCACATTTTTCTGGCTTATTATAAAATGTTCATCAAAATTACACGGGGTTATCAAAGACAACGCACATTAAAGATAAATCGGATCACATAGATGCAAAATAAAAATGATAGGCTTGAAAATTTTTTAAATATCTTTTTAGTAATCATTAAATGCTTACAAAATTTATATGGTATCTTTTTATAGATACTTTGATTATCTCAGAAGTAATATAAAATACTGCCAGTAAAGTTAAGATTCGTTGGGCGTCGTCGTTATTTCCTCATTTTAGCCGAGAGGTTTTCTGCTGTTTCAGGCACTTCCATCGATTTTTAGTTAGATTATTGTCTTCTGTGTTTTTGTTTGTCCTAGTAAAAGCTGAAATGAGATTTTTACAAAGTCGACAGTGCACGGGTGTTGTACCTAGTGTTGTAAAGTGTCCTTAGGTAGGTACTGGAGTGCATACAGTAGAAGATATTATCTCAATACTTAGAGTATCATTAGCTCAACAGATTCATTTTAGTTTAAAACCTTTACCTTACCTTAACCTTTTTACTAATTAATTGAACTAAGCAAATTTTTGTTAAATAAAACTCTAATTCAAATTTATGTTGCTAAGAAAAATGTGTTAGTATATTGTTTTTACACAGATGTTCAATAGTATATAACTGACTTCCTCGGCTAAGGTTCCCAGGTCCATAAACTATTTATATACTCGTAGTAATAAATTTGATATTTTTGTATAAATTATTCAATAATTTACGCAATCCAGCAAGTTCTTTTATCTACACGCCTCCATTTAGTAATTTATAGTATGTATGTATATCTTCACGCCAGGTCCCTTGCGGGGTAGGCAGAGAGAATCGAGCGCCATAAGACGCGGTCACACTTCGCTCGCTTCTTTCACATTCATAGCTCTTTTCATGTCCGCTCGCCGGTTCCTAAGGCTCCTGACATCACCTTCTGATAAAACACAACCAATTTGGTCATGGTAGGTTAGTCTTGGTCTTCCTCGGCTCCTACATCCTTCCACTTTCGCATTGTATGTATGTTTCGTCATTCTTTCATCTTGCATTCTTTCTACATGTCCGAACCAACGGAGCATGCCCTTTCTTATCTTAACACCGACACTCTCTTTCAGACCAACTCTCTTTCGTACGTCGTCATTTCGAATTTATAGTGATTTCAATTTATGTTGGCCTTATTCGATACCTGCATCTTAGTAGTTTATTACCATATGTTTCTTTGCGTAAGCCGACAAACATTACGAGTACACAGCACTGTTTAAAAATTATAAGATTCAAAAGTAACGGCAAGGGCAGTGAGAGTCCAATGGATAAGGAAGCGGGCTATTGAGCAACCGGTCCCCGGTTTGAACACTTGCATGTACCATTAAATTTTTGTTTTAGGATTTATGTACATATTTGTAATGATCACTTGCTCGGCGGTGGCGGAAAGCATCGTGAGAAAAACCCCACATCCAATAAATTACATTTCGAAAGACGTGTGACCTAACCTAAGAAACGTCTGATTTTCCCTCTGGGTTATGGAGGTCTGATGGCAGTCGGTCCATGTGTAAATCAGTATCTTCACCAAATCCAAAGGTTTGTTGTGGACCCCGCCAATCCTAATGGATTAGGAAATAGGGATAACGCTAAGGAGAAGACAAAATTAATGGTCAATTTACACTACAATAATTTAAAAATATATTTGAAAAAAATATGTCTTCTATTCAATACTTAGGAGACGAGGAGATAGATATACTTCTATATAGAATAAACTGTATTCCTCCGCCGTTGCCTAGTTGTTTGTATGGCAAAAGTTTTCATATAAATAAGAAGCTATAAAGCTATAAAATGCGAGACTGGTCTCGTTCAGATTCTGTTAAGGCGGACAAGTTTCACAAAAAAAACACCTTTCTTAATTGTGAACAATAACAATAATTAATGGGTAAATTATTTGCAGTCAGTAGTATAGCAAAAATAAATCCTACTAATATTATAAATGCGAAAGTTTGTATGTATGGATGTTTGTTTCTCTTTCACGCTTAAACGGCTAAACGGATTTGAATTAAATTTGGCACCTAGATAGATTATGATCTAGATTAACACATAGGCTACGCTATTTAACTCCACGCGGGCGGAGCCGCGGGCTGCAGCTAGTATTACATATATTTAAAAGGTTATTTAATAGGTAGATAATTAATATGCTCTCGAATTTTAATGTCGCTCGCCGATGTGAAAATATTAATATTGACGAGCTCGATGGCGCAGTCGTGAATGACGCGCTTTTGACACCAACGCTCGTGGGTTCGATTCCCACACAGAGGAAACATTTGTTTGCATAATCATGTCTTTTTGTCTTGGTATGGATATTTTAAGAGAGGTAGGGCGCATCAAAGCAGTCCATCTGGAGAAGTACCTCCAACTCACAGAAAACCGCAACCAAATAACAACTCCCTAGAGGGTTGTGTATTCCTGCATGTTAGTGAGGTCACCAGTAAGCTCCTAATGAGTTGCTGTGCTAGCAGCAGAGAAGGCATCGCGCGACTGATACTTAATGTAACAAGTATCACTCACGCATTCATCGGCTACGGTAACCGCTTTACATCAGGTGGGCCGTATGCTTGTATTCATTCCGACGTCGTATACAAAAGAAAATATATAAAAAAAGTATAATTTTAGATTTTCACGGTTGTTTACACTATTAATGTAGGTACGGGACTTACAACGATTTGTTTTTATATTTCCCCGATATTTCCGCGTTATCCCGTGACCATGGCGTCTGTATCGTCTAAATATCGGGGAAATATAAAAACAAATCGTGGTAAGTCTAGTATGTACATTAATGGCAAATAGTATTCTGTCTCCTATTGTGAACTGGTTCACATGGGATGTACAAATGTGTCCAATTTCCCACTGAGAATTAATAATTAGAAATTATTAATGACGAATATTTCTTTGAATTGGAGCGTGAATGGAGCGTTGGGTAAACTTCTAGGCAGCCGAAATCTAAGCCAGAAGGCACAGCTCGCTGTACAAAAGCGCTAAGTTCTCTCTGCCTACCCCGCAAGGGACCTGGTGTGAAAATATACATACATACAATACAGTTCTTTGAACTACAGTAGACAACAAATTACTATGCGGCTCCCGCATAAATAAACTGATCATTCAGTTCAGCTCCGCCGAATATGTAGTAAGGAGAATCAGGCAATTGATAAAAGTGACTGCTGCGCACCTAGTTTATTTCAGCTGTTTTCAGGGCATTACGAGTATGTTATGGTTACCATTGCGGAGAAAAGCGGCTGACATTGAAACAATTTTTTATCTTACAAAAGGGACCCATCCACATTATTTATAACATGAACTCTAGGGAATCACTAAGGGAACTGTTCAAAGAAATATATATTCTCTCTGTTACTTTACATAATTATTTTGCCTTACATTATGTATAGCAAAAATATGAAGTTGTTTTCAAAATTTAGTGTAAATGCGTATTAAGCCCGACGTTTTTGTCTCGCTATGTATGTTCTATTTATTGTACAGTGGGTTGTATGAAGAGAACTTGTTGGGTGTGATGCCCACGGTCTAATACCCCAACGCTCGCTATGGACAGGTAATTCATCCTCATACATTTCAACCACGTCGTAATCGCGCGTTGTGCGGTTCCAGAATTGGTTTTCCCCACAATCATTTAGGATGTGGAATAAACTACTTGCAGAGGTTTTTCATTAAATCTATTATTAAAACTACAGTAGCGATTACCTACCTGCAATTACCTATCTCTGCCTACCCCACACGGGACCTGGCGTGAAGATATACATACATACATAAAAACATACAGTAGTTTTACTTAATGATGTCATGAAAATATATTATATGGTTTGCAATACATGTATGATGATCATGATCTGGCAGCATTCAGGGTACGGTAAATGCTTACCAGTGGTCATGCTGTATGATGGTCCGCCATCTTAGTGGTAGAAAAATCAAGAATAGCAAAGTGTAGTCCATATAACCGTGTGGAAGAATAAGCTTGTAACCCGTTTTAACAGAGATTAAAATTACCTTCTATCCTAAAAAAGGTACACAGACGGTGTCACAGGTAATCCATTAGTATCAAATAAATACCACGATATTAACGTTGTTTATCTACTTCTTCTTCTAAATTGAAAATGTAAATTAAATAAAATATATATTGTGTATACAAACGTGAAAGGATATCAAAGTCAATATACTTCTGCAAAGTAAAATGAACATGTCACAATTGCTTCCCAAAGTTTCAAGAGTTTTTCGACTTCATGTGTATCAGAATCAAACGGGTCGCAATAACGTTATTCTACGTTCATTTTTAGAAATCTAAAGTTAGGATACCAGTTATAAAAACACACCAGATAAAACAATATACATAACATAAGAAAGATAGCGAAGTTTGGGTTTGACAGACCAAAGCGATTGGGATTCCGGATATCGAGTAGCAAGTATCTACTACATTATTTCTACGTTACTTCCTAGCGTTATCCTATTTCCTAATTAATCATATTGTTATTGGAGGGGTTCGCTACATAAGCCTAAGGATTTGACGAGGAACTGATTTCAACACGCGTCTGCCGTCAGATCTCCACAACCAAACCTTTCTTATCACACATACACGTCATACGTCTTTTGAAATATAATTTCTTGGACAAGCAGATTTTTCACAATGTGTTTCTGTACCGCCGGGCATGTGTTAATTACGAATATATGCATAGATCCGAAAACACGAATACATGTTCTACCAGGATTCTAACCAGGGACCGTCTTCGCTTCTGTACTTTATTTCTGCGTGATATAGGGTAGGTATATTTTATTTAGGATTATATAGAAGACTTGAAAAATCGAAACTCATGTGAACGAAGGCGAGCGCTATATCTAGGGCAATATAAAGCTGCATTCTCTCACATAATAGAACAGCGTATTCTATTTTAGTCGGTTACGTAGTGTATTTACAAAGTACACGGATATATCATGGCTCCTGTTACAATAAATTCACATTCAAGACAAATAATAAGTTACATGTGTTGCTACATATTAATAGATCATGTACTTAGTCTGGCCATAAATACTGTTACAATTAAAAATAAACAAAATATTACATTTGAATTTGGAATCTGTCATTTTTATATGATTGAGTTTTCCCATTTTCGCGCCAATACATTGTACAATATTTTGCGATATTAAAATGGAGTGGGGTGATAAAGAGAACCGAATCGCTGTGATTGCATTACACAAAGTAGGTATGGAGCCAAATGCAATTTTTAAAACTCTCCATACGCTTGGTATTAGTAAAATGTTTGTGTACTGGGCTATTAATAGGTACAATGAGACCTCCTCTGTTTGTGACAGAAAAAGATCTGACCGTCCACATAGTGTTCGTACGAAAAAGGTGGTCAAAGCAGTAAGGGAAAGAATTCGAAGAAATCCTGTCCGAAAGCAAAAGATTTTGTCTCGGAAGATGAAGATAGGACCTAGAACCATGTCGCGTATTTTAAAAGATGACTTAGGACTCACAGCCTCTAAGAGACGTACTGGTCATTTCTTAACTGATAATTTAAAAAGAATAGGGTGGTAATCGAAACAACTACTGAAGCGGTACGCAAAGGGAGGTCACAGAAAAATTTTGTTTTCGGATGAAAATGTTTTTACCATCGAAGAAAGTTACAACAAACAAAATGATAAGGTGTATGCCTACAGTTATGAAGAAGCGAGCGCGCGTATTCCGAGGGACCAGCGTGGGCATTGTCCTTCATCAATCATGGTTGGCTTGGAGTCTCATATTCAGGCTTAACTGAGGTGCTTTTCTGTAAAAAAGGTGTGAAAACCAGTGCCGTGGTTTACCAAAATACCGTCTTAACAAACATAGTAGAACCTCTTTCTCAGACAATGTTCAAAAACAGACACTGGATATTCCAATAGGACTCTGCACCAGCTCATAAGGCACGAAGCACTCAAAACTGGTTGACCGCCCGCGGAGTTGACTTCATCGGACATGAAGACTAGCCTTTTTCTAGTCCACATTTAAACCCACTGGACTACAAGATATGGCAACATTTGGAGGAGAAGGTCTGCGCGCAATTTTTTTTTATACCACTAAGGTGGCAATCAAGCATACGGCCTTATGTTAAACAGTCACCGTAGCCTATGGACATTTGCAACACCAGGGATGTCACTCATGCGTTGGAATTTGGAATCTCTCCGAGCATCTCTGGTTAAAGCAGCGGCAGATATAGATATAAATGTGGTGCGAGTGCGATCGATGACTGGCCGCGTCGATAAGGGCATGTATTCAAAATGGAGGAGGGCATTTCGAATAATGTAAGTAAAATTTTATTGTACATTTAATTACCTTTCATTTCATATATAAGATTTACATAATTATCAAAAAGTCTATCATTAATTACATCAAAAGTTTATGACAGAACTTAAGACATGACTAGGTATATACAAGTAGCTATGCTATGCTATAGAGTTCCCTAATTTCTGAATCGCAAGTCACGGGCTGTAAGCAGAAGTCAGTATTTAAGGAACTTTATAGTATTACTACATATTTAATTACTTCAAATGCTGAAGCGAAGTGTCAAGTGTCCAGTGTTTTTTTTTCTACCTTAACCCGTCAAGGCGCGAGTGACGGATATCAGTCATGCGCGTTACGGCGGAAAGTATATAACGGGATCTGACAGGTCACGTGGCTAATAATCATACGGCGCTTCTGCATTCCACTTGACTTAAAGTACATACATGGAACTAGTTTCGTGAAGATCCAGTTATCGGTATAAATTTTCGCTGCCGCGATATACATCGTATTCCCAAGCAATCTCTTTAACAAATCTTATTATGATCAGTTTTAGGACTTCAGGGAATTATTCGGGAAAAGATAATGAAAGACAACTTTGGCAATTATATATTAGTACTAGCTGCAGCCCGCGACTTCGTCCGCGCGTATTCCGGTATCCCGTGGGATCAGCTTTTATTTACTCTTTTCATTTTACTCTGCTTCTAAAAGTTGTATTGTAATGTTAAGTAGCCTTCTCAAGAGTTGGGCTATCAAATATTTTTTTTAAATCCAACTGGTAGTTTCAGAGATTACCGCATTGAAATAAACAAACGAAGCGCGCGATGTTAAACCGATCAAAAGCTTTGGCAATATCTAGGCTGATTGCCAAAGATTCCCCGTGCTTATCCATGGCTTCACCCACCACAGGTGAGTTACGTACGCTAGAAGATCACCCGTAGACCGCTCAAATAAATACCTTGCAGAGAATGAAGGTGACAGCTATGGGTCGGTAGTTGGCCAGACAGATTAAAGGCCGGTATCAAAACAATTATTTTTTGTTTTTGCTGAGGCTTCCATAAATATGTACATATAAGTTTCATTAAAATTACATTACTTCATAAAAAAATAAATATATGTTTATTTGTAACAGAACTTATGGTCGAACGAGGTATATGTATATTTGTGGCAGATTGGGTAAGAAGAAGCGTTGGGCGTCCTCTCTCTATATAGAAGAATGACCTCACATGATCGGCCGGAAGTAGCTGGAAGTGGAAATATGGTGGTGACCATTTTGGAAAGTGTACTATGTGGAGTGTAGGTTATCTAGCAGTGTGGAGTGTAGACACAGGTACAACACCAAGAAGAAGATGTCGTATAATAATTTATTTATTAACCGACTTCAAAAAAGGAGGAGGTTCTCAATTCGTCGGAATCGTTTATTTATTCTATGAAACCGCTCTATATAAGTTTAAAATTTTCATTGCATTTTATAAGCAATAGCAAATTATTCGTTACGTAGAAAGCCATGCACAACCAAGTGGTAACAGAAGTGTCTGTTTTCATTTGTTACTGCGTACCCATATCAAAGTATGTAATAAAGTGCCTCTTAGGGATTTAATACAACGAGCAATGTATGCTTGTTCAAATACAAAAAGTAGCAAAAGGTTCAATGCGCCCGTGTAACTTCCACATTTTCGCGGAAGCGAGAAACTTTTGAGTATCTCAACCCACAGTCTATGAAAATAGAACACTGAAAATGCCCCAGAGAATCTTTTTGTTACATTCTACTCCTTTGAGTGTGATTCACATTCATGCTCTCTAAGATAAATATAGTGCACAACATGTATAAGTGAAAACCGTAAAATGCAAGTCGGATCGCGAACATTTTACTAACGACTGAAGGAGGAATATATATCGTTATATAGCACTAAATTGACAATTGAGTATACTGCCTGCTTGATGTTATCAAGTAATAGTGATCTAGTAGGTGTTACTAGCGGCATCACTTGTTAAGTTTAAATGTTTCAATATAAATGATTTCTTTTCGAATGTCATTCCAATTTATTTAAATTTGTATGAAGATATAGTCAAGTTGGTTGATATTTCTTCAATAGCCAAATCTCAATAGGCATACATACGGTATAATATTCTAAAATATATAAGAAAACAAATAATTTATTTTGCAATAATACATGTTACAGAGGTATTAACATTTTTTGTCAATCGGACCATCAGTGCTTTTGGAAAATCCCAGCTATTTGTCAATCGGCGCAGAGCATACATAAATCTGTTTTTTTACAGTTAAAAAATATTTGGCACAAAAGTACTACCTGAAATTCTTTGACGATACATATTAACTAGTATAAATGTACTACCTGAAATACTTCGACGATACATATTAACTAGTATAAATGTACTACCTGAAATACTTTGACGATACACATTAACTAGTATAAATGTACTACCTGAAATACTTTGACGATACACATTAACTAGTATAAATGTACTACCTGAAATACTTTGACGATACATATTAACTAGTATAAATGTACTACCTGAAATACTTTGACGATACATATTAACTAGTATAAATGTACTACCTGAAATACTTTGACGATACATATTAACTAGTATAAATGTACTACCTGAAATACTTTGACGATACATATTAACTAGTATAAATGTACTACCTGAAATACTTTGACGATACATATTAACTGGTATAAATGTACTATCTGAAATACTTCGAGGTGTTCTGGATCAAGGCACACGCGGGGTTGGAGGGGAACGAACGTGCCGATGAACTCGCCAGGAGCGCCGCACTGGGGTTGCGGAGGCGGCCAGACTACGACCGCTGCCCTGTCTCATTCGTCAAAGGTATGATCCGCAAAGGGACCATTGACGAATGGGACAGGAGATACAAATCGGGAACAACAGCTTCGACGACGAAGCTGTTCTTCCCGAGTGCGGCGGAGGCGTACGGCATCGTGGGCAAAATGGTGCCGTCGAGCATCACCACGCAGGTCCTCTCGGGGCATGGTGGGTTCTCCGCGTACTTGCACAGGTTCAAGTGCGCGGATGACCCATCCTGCTTCTGCGAGCCCGGCGTGGACCAGACAGTGCAGCACATATTGTTTCGGTGTCCCGCATTCTCCAAACAGAGGTACGATTTGGAGCAGGAGTTGGGAATGCGGGTCACCGAAACCACAGTCTCCGAAATAGTTTTGGGGGGAAATAGATCTAAATTTATAAAATACTGCGTCAGTCTAGCTACGGTCGTCATTGATCGCAACAAGCAGAGCAGCTCCACCTAGGACTAATGCTGTATACCTCGGCTATACTCCGTATAGCCGATGGGATCGCGGTGGCTAGGTGGAGCTGTGAAGCCCGCTGTTGCCCGTGGATGGACTGACGTAGTATGGGGAGGGAAGTTCGGAAACAGATAAAATAATTTCACCGGCGTTCAAAACGGGCAAATATTAGAATTTTAGAGATTAACAGTGAAAGATGAAGAATGAAAGAAGGAATTGTGGAAAGGAAGAAAGTATGATGTATGAATGTGAGAATTTATATTTAATGTAATATTTTAAAAATGTCGAAATAGCCTTGCCCATGGCAGGGGTGCACGAAATTTATAATAATAATAAAAAAAAAAAAAAAATACTTCGAGGAGAGCAGAAAGTGAAAGCTAACAGGAAGTGGCAGCTAACACTTGAATATTTATTTTTAAGTGCGTACCAAACGGGCAGCTGCCACCCTCTTCCTTCGGACCTCCCCCTTTTTAATTAATAGCGGTGAGATTTCTGATAACGTAATCGCAATGATGTTATACTCGAACTTAGGTTCAGAACCGGTTAGTTAAAAGGTAGTTTTGAATAATCCTAGGAATTAAATAAACCTGCGTCTCCTCCGAAAACCTAACTCTAGGAAGATCTAATTAGATAAAAAAAAATAGTGAATTGTTCAATTTTATGCGGAATATTGAAAGCTCGATGACGTCGTTGCGCGTGTCATTCTAACCGAACACGCTGGTTAAGCAAGTTAATCGCAGGCGGTCTATGGATGGGTTTACCTATATATCGAGCTTCTCCGGGCTTCAAAGGGCACGTTAAGCCGTCGGTCTCGGCTGTTGTCGATGGATGCCAGTCGTTAACCAGTATCCATGCAATGGGATAAGTTAGGATAGATATAGCAATAATGTAGTAGTGTGGAGTATATGTAAATTTTGATTCCATAAAGGAATATTTTATTTCGTATTTTCAGTCATTATACTAGCTTACTTAGTTTATTTAGAATGTATCAAATGTATAAAAGCATATGTTTCTATTGTCTATATATAATAAGAGCCATGATTATTAAAGAAGTCAGTGAGTATGTTAGGACCGAGTATGTGGTGCACGGTTCTCTCTGCCTTCTTTACTAAGCCTGAATATACAGATAGATACTTGACTTGGCGTGATAATGTAGATAGACAGGTATCTAATAATTTAAGAGTAAACAACCTTTCTTACGAGGCAATGCAAGTAAAATAGCGGCACGGCATGCAATTCTATTTCATTTTTTCCTTAAGTATTTCTCCACAAAGGATGTATATTAAATCCAACATTAAACAACTGATCGTCGCAGCTGGCTTGTCGTATCAACTCGTTTCTTTTCCCCGCCACATGAATCCCTACATAACATATATAAATGCTCTGCATATTTATATGTTAATAAAATTGATTCTATCTTTCTTTCCATATGCTTGCCATGACAATAGAGCAACTACGTAGGAATATTTATATCAAATTATATTGTAATAATTAGACAATCTAACAGTAAACCGAACACTGTATGTAAAATGTGCTTAGTATAAATATGGCAAATGTATTCATATATATGCTAATATTTTCGCGCGCCCTTCCATTTCGAGTACTTTATTAAACTGAAATTTACAAATACACTGACTGGAGGGGTTTACGCAACGAATCCCAACACGACGATGTCTTGTGATAGCTTCTACTTGTATTTATAATTCGTCTTGTTATATTCGTGGCATAGACTTTATACATTTTACATTTTATTATTGTCAACTCTTATCTGTGCCATTATTCATTACTATCACGACACTGATAGAATAATGTCATAATTGAAGGTACGGTCATCGGTACAAAGGGTGTAACAGATGCGTTACAATTACCATCATTATTGCAATGACATAAACCCTTATGTTATCCATTTGTACTGGTTATAAGGTTGAAGCTCTTGATCTTGATCGGTCAGCAGTAACAATTTTTGATCAAATAAAGATAAGATAAAAAATCTTTATTTGCCATTAGACCCTCGCGGGCACTTAGACACGTCTTTCATTTTCAGAAATATAATTGTATCTTATTCAATTCTCTTATGTCGTTACTACGTCGTTATGTGCTACTACTACTACAGAGTCAATTCCAAAACTTCCTACTCCTACAAATTTCTTCTGATTAAATTCGTTGTGAGTTCCAAGGCAGCTGTAGTTTAACACCCGGGACGGCAGTGAACTTCACTGTTCATTGCCGTTTTGTTGGTCGCCGCTGTTAATTCTGGCTACACAGGAGACCCAGTGGTGGGTATGAGTGGTGGGCCTGTCCCGATAAAAAGTACTACCACAGAAAGTATTTTTAATATGCTTTTTGAATACATTGTCAGGAAAGCACAGAACTGTTTCAGGCAACTTATTATAAAATGGAATACAATATACAAGAATACGTCTTTAAATTTTTACGCTCATACATTATGTTTTCATAAATATATTGAGAAGTAACAGTGAGGATATTTATCTCTTTGAACAGTTCCCTGAGTGATTCTCTGGCGCGCAAGTTATAAATAGAGCGAATGGCTCTTTTTTGTAAGATAAAAATTGTATCAATATCAGCCGCCGTTCCCCACAATGGTATACCATACGACATAATGCTGTGAAAGAAGTTGAAATAGTTTAAGCGCACAGTAGCCACATCTGTCAACTATCTGATTCTCTTGACTGCGCATATACAGTTAAGAGTATCAGCGAAGCTGAGCTTACAGACAAGTTTATTTATGTGGGGGCCCATTGTAACAAAGATAATGGTATTTGAAAGAGAAGAATTCAGAACTAATGTAAGGATTACGGTTGATGATGAAGTGTTGGAACAAGTGGATAAGTTTGTATACCTTGGATGCGCTTTCAGCAGGGATGGAAGGTCCACCGCAGATGTGGAAAGACGAGTGAGTGCTGGGAATAGTGTGAATAGAGTGTTGGGAAAACTTCTTGGCAGTAAAAACCTGAGCCAAAAGGCACAACTCGCTATATACAATGCAGTGTTGGTCCCAACGCTAACTTGTGGAAGCGAGAGCTGGGTATGGCAGAAAGAGCATGAAAGTAGAATAAACGCGGTCGAAATGCGAGTGCTGCGCAAAATTTGTGGCGTAAGGCTTGTAGACCGTATTCGCAATGATGATGTTAGAAACAGAGTTGGTCTGAAAGAGAGCGTCGGTGTTAAAATAAGAAGAGGCATGCTCCGTTGGTTCAGACATGTAGAAAGAATGCAAGATGAAAGAATGACGAAGCAGATATCAATGCAAAAGTGGAAGGATGTAGGAGCCGGGGAAGGCCATGACTTACCTACCATGACCAAATTGGTCGTGTTCTATCAGAAGGTGATGTCTGGAGCCCTAGAAACCGGCGAGCGTGCATGAGAAGAGCAATGAATGTTAAAGAAGCGAGTGAGATATGTAAGGATCGAGTCACGTGGCGCTCGGTTCTCTCTGCTTACCCCGCAAGGGATTTGGCGTGAAGTTATAGATAGATAGATAGATAGATAGCTCCGAAATGCTAGCAGATTAAATAAGAAAAATATGTTGTACATCATTCAACGACACATCAAGTACAATTTATGCATTTTATGTCGTTGTAGTAAAGGGAAATTTTGACCAGTTTTGTTTAACTTGATCTTATCTATATCTTTATTTATAGAAACTTGATCTATCGCTGTGTATACACGGCGATAGATCAAGTTTCGGTAGAATAGATGGTGAACTGATCAATATACATTTACTACGTTACTACATCAAAACTAAACTGCAAGTAATTGTGTTCGGATTTACAAATAAACATTAGAAATAAGATAAAAATAACATATTTAGTTCTCGGTATACTAACAAATTGCGTGAACAGTATAACAAACTTTTGCAATTTAACATTCTCTAACGCGAAACGTGCTTTTTAAACTTAATATTTAGGTCAAATTGGCAATTCCAATTCGAATTCGCAGACCTCACCACCTATCGCGTCCGGACTATAAAAATACGCGACGCAGTCAGTTTCGAATACCAATGTATCTAACTAGCCAGTTTTGATTTACATGAAAAAAACACTTATGCCAACAAAATAATGGTGGCAGCTGAATAAAGGATAGCAGTAATAAACAATTACAGGTTAATTGTAACCTTAAAACATATGTTAAAGTGTTGACAGACTTTCTATGGCATAAAATTAGACAATTTTAATTTAGGATCTCGATTTATCTCTTCATTTATTCACCAAAGATTGTTTATACGGTAACTTAATAATATAATTTGTATAATTATATCTTACTACTATAAATGAGCAGTTCTAGAGGTACACGAAATATATTAGATATATTTCCTGTATATTAAATATCTTTCGCGTATGTTTATCTCATATATACATCATTTTGAATACGTGGTGGGGAACCATTATTACGAATTTAAGGTAAAGTAAGCGTTGCCTTTTGTCGATAGTCTATGAAAATATTGATCTTTTGCCCATAGCTCGGATATGATTTCAACAAGATTTGGTGGGTAAGTAATATGGCCAGCGACATCATCACATACGTAATTGACATTACACATTATAATTCAGCATGTAGGCCATCGAGTATCACTTGGTGTTTATTAACTTTTTTTGCGTAAAGTCGCGTTCTCGTTTTCACAATATAAATAAAAAATAAACTTAAAGTAGAACGTGATCTAAAAAAAATATTGTTGTCAATTATATTTGTCTCTGGTCTTCTCTCTCTTTTTTTATTGTTACTCCCCTTTATGTCTTTCCATGTGTAAATCCTTGAAGCTTACATTGTTATAGTAATGCTCTGTAAAGGTGTGAGGGAGCCTGGTGACTTGTAGTACAGGAGGACTACACCTACCTAGCACAAGCACCAGTTCTTTCCACTAAAAAGTTAGCAACATCCTACTATGTATTATCTTAAGATTTATCTTATATGTGGAGAGAAAATAAACGAATTTATTATTATTAGAACTGATAGTACTAATTACCTATTACGAAATTTGACTGAGTTCAAGTCGAGCTGCATCCGGAGACCCTACTAAACCACTAAAGTGGCAAAGAAGTATAAGACGTGCCTATTGTGTATGCCGGAAGGTGGTACATGCACTTTTTTAATGACAGCTGTCCACCCAAGAATTTCTCTGTTCTAATGGTATTGGCAATCACCCAAATGGACTATTTAATTTAGATGACTACGCTTTATATACATTTTTATTGTTTGCTCATTTGTATGCCCTCACTATGATAAGCTTTCTTTTAATTTTCCGTTGGACGTTTTGCATGGGGTTCTTCAAAGAATACGGGACGAAATATTTACAGGGTTGGCAACGCACGAGTTACACGCTTGGCGTTGCAAGTGTCGGTAGACTACGGAAACCGCGTACTATCAGACAGGTCGAATACTCTTTTGCCACCCTAGTAGTAAGTATAACACAAGCAGCAAACCTAAACCTATATATAGATTGCCTATATATAGAGTAAATTGTTTATATGAACATAAATTACATTTTTATACAAACAAAATAAGTTATGAGTGCTAATTTATATGTATAGTTGAAAATATTTATTATCATGTCGTAAAAAAAAAATGTTAACATTCTGTTCTGTGAGGTATATTGGACTTTGTTACCATTGATTCATTAGGCAAATGTATGTAAAATGTAATCACGGAAATAGCGAACTCTACCCTGTAAAGACGGGAGCGCAAGGTGCATATTAATTCATATTTTGTGAAGTTAGTATTCACTTAATAAACAAACGATACTTACTATTATAGCTATATCTAAAAATTCTGAGTGTAATGTAATTACTTGTAGGTACTCTTATAATACCCCATTATAAAGGGCATATGAGGTTTATCTTATCTTTGTTTCCTTTGAAGTCATCTTCGCCTGCAAGCGACGAAGCTGGTTCACCGTGGACGTTCGCTGGTGTATCGCATAAAAATAAGTGGATTTGTCAGAAAGTGACGAAGACAATATCTACACACGAGTCTGAGAGTTACCATATTAAATACCAATTTTTATTTCGCTTAAGTTAATTTAAATAGTTAATAGATTCAGGCGTTATTTTGCGAAAGTCAAATTTACATGCAATTTGATCTAACCTGCTTTGTGTGCTTCCGCTACCAATTAGTTCATGCGGCCTAGCGCCGGCCGGCACCCACCCACTACCGTTAGTAGATGCAACATGCCGACGCTGCCATGGCTGCTCCGGTAGTCTCTGCCTCGGCTGCTGCGGTCGTCCGCATTCTGGAACAGAAACCGCATGCCCCCACCACCGTTGCTGCCATAACTGATCTGGTCGTCGCTGCGACACGTGTTTCGCCTCTCCTAATGAACTGAACTAATTGGTGGTGGAAGCACACAAAGCAGGTTAGATCAAATTGCATGTAAGTTAATTTAAGCAAGCTCACATTTCATTATTAAAATCAATACAATATGAACACAGATTTAACAATGTGTTCATATTATATTGATTTGAAAAATATATAATTAAATAAAAATTTCATTATCATAAATTTGGTATGCGTACCTTGAACACGAAAAGTTTGGGGAACACTGATTTACTGTACTTTATCATCGTATACTTTTCAATTCATCATACTGTAACTATTTATTTGCCAATTAACAAATGATTATCTGGCAAAAGAGGTAGTACTGTGGAAGATCAGAACCAATGTGGCAGAGGCAAAGCTCGACTCATATTCCTTGGGTTTGCTACAATATGTATATATATATTATCTATTTCTTCCTAGCGTTATCTCGTTTCCTAATCCATAAGGATTGGCTGGATACGCTACCTAAGCCTAAGGACTTAGTGAAGATACTATTTTTTACATGGGGCGACTGCCGCCAGTAAAAATCTCGAGCTCGGTGGCTCAGTCGTGAACGACGCGACTTTGACACCAACGCTCGTGGGTTCGATTCCCACACAAGACAAACATTCTTGTGCATGAACATGTCTGTTTGCCTTGGTCTACATGTTTTAAAAGAGGGCGCATCAATGCAACCCATCTGGGGAAATACCTCCACCTCACAGAAAACCGCAACCAAATAACAGCTAACTAGAGGGTTGTAATGCGTGTGAGTGAGATCACCAGTAAGCTCCTAAGGAGTTGCTAAGCAGCAGAGGAATCATCGCGCGAGTGATACTTAATATACTAATAGCGCTAATAGGCTACGGTAACTACTTTACACAGGTGGGTCGTATACTTGTATGCCTCCGGACGATGTATATAAAAAAAAAACCTCCACAACCCAGAGGAAAAACCAGAACTTTCTTAGGTAAGGTCGCATGCCTTTCGAAATATATTTTTGGGCGTGCGGGTTTCCTCACGATGTTCACTGCCGTGAACGTGATGATTGTAAATATGTACATAAATCCAAAAACACGAATTTAGTGGTAGATGCCAGGGTTCGAATCGGGGGAAAGGGAACAACCTATTTATAAAAACCTGGCGTCACCTTTTGCTATTCTTCAATTTCATATACATGGAGGGCCACTGTATTGCCACAAATGTCATATTTATATGTCTTAATATTCCTAATAATACGAGCTCGTTGGCGCAGTGGTGAAACGCGCTGTTACGCTACTTTGACACCAACGCTCGTGGATTCGATTCCCATACAATACAAACATTTGTGTGCATGAACATGTCTGTTTGTCTTGGTCTGGGTATTTTCTATGTATAATAAGTATGTATTTACAAAAAAATATATATATTTACGTATGTTTATCAGTTGTCTACTACCCATAACACAAGCTTCGCTTACTTTGGGGCTTGATGGCGCTGTGTAATTTGTCCGACAATATTTATTTATTAATACCTGTAACAGACTGACAAACAGACAAACAAACACACGAGTGATCTTATAAAGGTTCGTTTGTGAGTGGAATCCCTATAAATGTTCTCAAGTACAATTACGTGTTTTTCATATACTATTATCACAAATTGCTTACTTTAGAAAATACAAGCGTTCTCGCGTAGACACTCGTAGCAGCGTACGTAGCGCTACGATTAATAGTAGAAAAGTTGTAGTGCCTGTGTAGTTGCACACTAGTAATGATGTATGTTGTATATAGCATAAAAGGCACACACCTGTATCATATTTTCTATATTATTTTCGTCACATTCATCTCTGGAAAAATAAAAAATATATTTAATTTTTTTCACAATTAATTTGATCTGAATTTTTACTGAATGACTGAAAATCCGAGAATACCAGTAATGAGGATAATTTTACACCACCCAATTTTCTCGAAGTCGCAAGACGGCAATATACAAAGGAAGAAACCACACCGTATAAATAAATAATAATAAATAAATAAATAAGTATGTATTACATATTGCATTGAAATATTTTTATGCGTCCATAGATAAAATTGTACATGGTGTACGTAAAAAGATATTATAATTTTACTCGTGTAACATTTTAATCTTGACAGATTTCTGTTTTTTCACACGAATTCTCATAGTTATAATTTAATCCCTCCGTAACAACATCAATACCTACTGGTATGAATATACCTAATGGTCCTCGTACTTAAGTTTTTACTTGTAACGCTTTAGCGCCATCTGTTATGTTTCAGGCAAGGGCAGGTCCTTAGTTGTTAGAATTTGTATGAATTCGGCTGAAAAAGTACCGTAGCGACATCTATGAAATTCAGTTCTGTTTTGTATTCGCCGTACAGAAAATTCAGGGTTCAAAATGAGAACCTTTTTCTCAGTTCAAATATAGAGGGCGCTGTGTTTGTAACAAATATGAATGAAATCACATGAACGTGTAGCATCGGTAGTTAACAGAAGCAACGTCAACACAATTTGTATTTTGTTCGTATTGTTGTAGCCTTAAAAACTTTATTGCTCGATGTAAACAGGAGTATTCCTATGTGAACCTATTTTATGATAGAATCACGAAAAGGTTGTTTGGTTTGTGAATATATTTTATGGAGGCATAAAATTATTTTCTGAACGCATAGGAGTGATTTACGTACGTTTGGGATTATACTCGAGGCAGTGGTTATCATGTTGTCGAATAATACGTATGTAGTATAAAGGTTTATTTTAGTACGCCATTCGTAACTTATTTAAATATGGTCACGTCTATTATTTTAGACTTGCATGGTGACCTAGGTCGTGAATACCCTTGATATCTAAATGAATTGAAATACACTATTAAAAGCATATGCTAATATATATATATATATATATATATATATAGTATATGAGTAACATTACTTTAATTTAGTTACCCATTGCCTTAAGACTTTTTAATCTATATAGACACGCAAACCAAAGGTTTGCGATTACTAAATATCCATGTATTCCGTAGGTATTTTCAAAGTTTCTTTTTCTTTCTTTCTCAGGATATCTCTCAGGTATACAAGGAGTATTCTTTGGAAATATCAAGCATTCATAGCTGTGCGTTATTTGTTAATCGGTAAGTGAGTCAGTCCTGTTTTAATAGGTATACCAAATGCATAAGTATAAAAATATTGACAACAAAATAGGTACTAAAACGTTTAATAATATATGCAAAACTATAAACACATTATACAAGGATAAAAAGTTAATTAAAACGTTTCTCGGGGCAATAAATGACGATTTTAGTCAACATATTTATCTGACATTATGGCGTTTACTGTACGAGTCGCTCAACCCTGCAGCCGGCGCGACCGAGCGGCGGGGGCTAGGGGCGCCAGCACGCGATCACTTTGCAGCGACGGGCGGGCGAGATGAACGTCGCCTTGCACGGCCGGCCGCCCGCATCACCCCCTTAGCCATTTCTTATACTATAACCTCGTTAGACTAAGTGACGTAAAGCATTCGCCTCCACTCGTGTACAGTGAACACGTAGTCAGAGTCAAGTGTCGTGCAAAACTATTGCTTCGCAGCGGATTATAGTGTTCAGACAAATAAAAAATAACCTTGCTCGCTGCATCTATTATTCAGTGGCTGCGCTAACCTATTGCCAGGATGGCGCCCTTTACAGGTATGATCACACGGCTTTTAATATCTCATGTTAAAAACTGTAGTTTGCTGCAAATTGAAATTATTTACAATCAGTATCTATGCAATGAAGTAGAGCGCATACAAGTATATACATGTACTAGCATGCGTAGCTCTTTCGTTGGCATAAAAGTAAATGCCTTTGTTTTATACATATATTCGTATTTATATGGTGATGTAATTGCATCTTCTGTTCTGAATGTAAGGCTGTAAATCCCAAAGGGAACGCGGCGGCTAATAGACAAAAAATAATTTAAGGACCATGAACTTTAAGCCTTAAGAAAAGTGGACACAGCCGGAAATCCAATGTAAAACATTCCAATATTATAGCTACTTACAAATGCATTTCGTAGACCTTTTCAGTTTCGTTGGAAAATGCCATTACCATAAATTAGGAAGATAGATGGACTCTCTGCCTTTTCTTCATATAAATGTATTAATCAGCTGCTTCGTTATAATTTTTAAAGGTTTGTACCTATAAATGTGTTGTCAGCATTTTAGCAGATGCATAAAAGCCGGTCGTTACTGCCCTTAATCCTCTTTCTGTTGCATATCAATGATACATTGTTAATTTGTGGTATACATTTATATAAGCCGTGCTAACATCAACATCATAAGTTGAGTCATGCCAGTATAAGCTGTGTTCTTCGACTTGTGTACACACACACAGTGTCGTCGTAATGGAAAACAACTAATATGCACGAAAAAAATCATTTGTTATAACTTGGCAACTCCAGACCACGCTCCTTATCATCATCCTCAGCTTCGGATTCTGGAACTCATGGCAAAGACTTGCGAATGAAAGTCAAAGTGGGATAAGACTCAACTCCGGCGATTTGCGGTGTAGTCATTTTTGTTGCCTACATAGGGTCATGACATCACAAATTCATCATCCAGTGTCGTCAAAGTACCGGCTTTGTGATTAGGTTCTGAGATGAATCATGAAAATTGTCATGCTTACAACGTTACTGAGCTATTAAGTTTAAGAGAAATTATACGTTCCTTTTGAGTTCTATGGATGGTTCATATAATTATACCAGATGCCATCGACAAAGAGTTCATCCGCAGATACTAGATGAATGCATACAGAGCGGCTGTAGACCATGGGATTTAAGGATGTAAAGATGAGGAACATTAGATTTCTCGTCCGAATTCATCATAAGGGAAAACTGAATACTTCCCAAAAGAGTACAGAAGCTGGACCTTGTTCTGAAAAGACTTAAAGTAGTTAGCTCGATACGACCGTTTTTTTTTTTCATGAGCTTACTATGCAGTTGGTTCCGTGGGCCTTAATTGCGGATAGAAGAAGCGAGCATGAAGTGCAACAGTCTGAAGCAAAAACAAAAGTGCTGGTATTGCATCAGTATCGAAAGCCGTATATGCTGTGGTAACTTCGTACAATTTGGCGTTTTAGTGATATAAAAAAGCAATTTGCGCAAACATGTTGTTCTGTCATAAACACATTCACATTTACGAGTATACATGAAGACGGAATGAACAAAAAATGTGACTGACTTGATTTTTATTTATATGTCGAGAGGTATGCAAGCATACGGTCCACCTGATCCTTAAGTCCTAAAGTGACTACCGTAGCCTTTGAACGCTTGCAAAACATGAAGCACTCGCACGTTGCCACCCATGCTGATAATACAGTAACTTCTCATTTTTACTGAATGAGAGTACTCAGGAGCTTACTGGTAACCACGCTCACTTGGTGGTAACCTCACTTACTCGTTGGAACGCAACGACACGAAAGGACACCAAGATAATCGTATGGAAAGAAATAATACCTGGACACACGGAAAATGGTTAATGATGTAGTGTTGGAACAAGAGATTGAGGTTGTTATCTTAGACGTGCCAGGGATGGACGGTACAGTGTTGATGTGGACAGAGCATTGATCGCAAGGAATAGTGCAAATGGATCGCTAAAGAAAACTTCTGGATAGCCAAAAACTAAACCTGAAAGCACATACGTGTAATCCCAATACTGACGTATGGAACTGACAGCTGGATATGGGAAATGGCATGAGAGTTAAATAAACGCGATCGAGATTTGACATGGAGGGACAAAATCTTTGGCGTAATGCTGCTGACAGCGTTCTCAACGATGCCGTGAGAACGCTGGTCTGAAGGAGGTTGCCGTGCTAAAATAGGAAAAGCCATGCTCCTTTGATTCGGGCATCTAGAAAGTAGGCGGGATGAAAAAAATACGAAAGGAATATACAACGTGAAAATGGAAGGATGTATTTATTTCAATTTTATGCACGACAACGATTTGTCTTGCCATGTCTAAATTTTTAATTTGTTGCCAACCATATGCTCTCTTAAAATGAGTACCATTTATAAAAATTACTTACTATAAGTATAAATTGCTTCGAAGTTGGTATTAGTTACCATATTTTCCGTATGTAGGAAAACCAAAACTCAATACTAATACATTTAAGTTCTTAAGACGTAAGACGACGATTGGTAGAAAACAAATGTTTATCATTGAGTTATTTGTACTACGTACATATTTCTACAGAAATTAGTAGAATGTTATTGCAAAATTTTTGATATTATGGTAATTATATTGCTATGTACGAGAATATTGAAAGTTTCTTGTATGTTATTATTGAATTTTATTTAAAATTCATTTGTTGCGAATATTGCTGCAATTAGTCCTTAATTAAAATATTAAACTATTTGAAGATGAGGAGAGATTTGTGCGTTCGACATAAGTCTACCATGGAAGTTTACCTATATATTTGCAATATTAATACTCACTTTATATGTATATCATATTAAATACAGCATTCAGCTAACAAAAACCTTCTGAAGGTATTAAATTTGACATTGATTGATTGCAGCATCGAAAAGCTTCTTATAAATTCGGCACTTGACAATGCCTTTCCCTTTTAGATACAAAAACGCTGAATGCATAAGATTAGGGCCGGAGATTACCACAAATTGATGTATTATAAAAGGACAATATGCAAAACTTAATGGAACCTGGTACTACCCTTTAACAACGATGACATTTTTAAGGCGTTAGATAGGTCTTTTCAATTACAACTACATTTACAATGGCGGATTCTTCAAGTTATAATCACCTACGTGTATAAAATTTACTGTCTTTAGATGTCATATTGTTATCTCCTAATAAAAAATATATTAATTACGATGACGATGGAAAAATATTAGGGTGAAATAGATTAATTTTCGCCTTTTTCAATTACGGAAAGTAATAAAGAAAATTTAGTAAACATGCTATCCATCCGTTTTGATGTAGGTACATTTATTCGTGAATCGTCTACAAGTACATCATTTAAAAAATCGCAGTAAACTCTGTGTGTCTCGTATGCCCTTAATCTCATATAAATAATAATACATGTGCAAAAGCACCACAGTATGCCCTGCTTCTGTTTATATAAAATCTAAATGTAAATTAAAGTTTCGTTATCAAAATTTTAGATTGTCGTAAGGTTTTTAGATAGTTAACGTAATTTGGTTTAAAGATAGATACTCAATAATATAAATGGACATGCTAATTTTATTTTACAACATGCCGCAAACCAAGCAGCAAACGAGACTCTTGCTAAAGAAAGGTACAAATATTTTTAATCACCAGTACACAAGATCTATGCGAAACAACTGCTCCCCGAAGGGTGTTATATTTCTGCTCGTGAGTGAAGTTAAAGCGTACATATGGGTAACAAAAATATATATTTCTATACAGCGTCCGGAGACACCTCATTCGCTATTTTAGTATTCATAGTCTTTTCCTGCACACTCTAGTTCCTGAGGCTCTTGATATCCCCTTCTGATAAAACATGGTTGACTTAGTCATGGTGATAACAGAAAATGGTAATTGTGAGGAGTTATCATTGTAGGTCAAAAATGTTAGTCGCTCTAGATTATTTCAACCTTGTGTCTGTACTAAGTCGTAAAAAATATAGATTTTGTTAAAGACTATGTTACTTTGTTTTTTATGAAGGATGTAGGAGCCTTACCCTACCATGACCAAATTAGTCGTGTTTTATGTTTGATTAGAAGGTGATCAGAAGCCCTAGATACCGTTGAGCGTGCAAGAAGTGAGCTACCTATATATGTTAAAGAAGCGAGCGGGGTGTGTAAGGACCGCGTCTTAGCTTCGCTTCTCTCTGCTTACCACGCGAAGATATATATACACACTATATTTGATTTATTTAAAATTTTATTGATAACAAATAGACCACTTAAAGTCTATTTCAATGCTAATGTAAGTAATATTCTCTACCATAACAATATACTCCATAGGTATCCATGTAAGTTAAACGTATATTGGATGATTTAAACAATTGTGGAAAGTAAAATCTGCGGTCATTTTTTACCCGGTTAATATTTTTCGAGCGTGCCTATTTGTTTCTTTTTGCCACCCAGTTGCTTAAATGGTTTGACCAATTTTGCTGTGTGAGGTACTGTAAGATGCATCTTTCTTCCCGTAGTGTCATAGTATAGTAGATAGCGACATATGCTATGCAATATGCAACATATGCATAAATATGTAGGATGAAATTTCTTAAAGTGCGTCCGCAATTCTATATTTCAATTTTAAAATTATCAACTTTTTTACACAACGTTCGGAGGGTTGTAAACATACGATCCACCTGATGTAAAGATGTAAAGCGACGCTTGCAATACATAAAGTATCATTCGCGCGTTACCACCATTGCTGATAACAGCAACTTCTAAGGAGCTCACTAGTCATCTCACTCATACCATCTCATACGCAGGAACACTACAAGCCTCTCGAGAGTTGTTATTTGGCGGAATTTTTCTGTGCGGTGGCGGTACTTTGATGTGTTCTACCTCTCTTGAAAACATCCAGACATGTTCATGCACACAAATGTTTATCGCGTGTGGAAACCGAACTCACGAATATTGGTATTAAAGGAGCATTGCTAACTACTCCGCCAACGAGCTCGTCGACTGTTTTACGCATATTGTTTTTGTGCACATCTACTTCTCACCGCTCTTGTACATTTGTACGTGACGTCATACGGAACGTGCTTTATTACGCCAGTTTCTCTGTGCAGCGGAGTAATTGCAGCGCGCAGCTTGTGCTAGTTGCAAACCCGACGTAAAGCAAGGCTATATAAATTTTGCTACATAATTTGAGTTCCTTACTTGCTTAACGCTACTCTAATCTTCTCACTAGTCTATCAGCCTTCCTTTAATTTTTCACTTGTTACATTCACTTGCTTTCATGTAATTTTCATTCACTTGCTACATTAAGTAGCACTCGCGCGATACCACCTCCGTTGCTAACACAGTAACTCCTTAGGAGCTTACTGGTTACGTCACTCACACGCAGGAACACAACAACCCTCCAGGGAGTTGTTATTTGGTTGCGGTTTTCTGTGCGGTGGAGGTACTTGATAAGAGACGTGTTCATGGACACGAATGTTTGTCCTGTGTGGGAATCGAACACATTCTACCGTTTGTTTTGGATATTCAGCTATATTTAAACGAGCTCAGTGGCGCAATGGTTGACGTGGCTTTAACACCAACGGTCGTGGTTCGATTCCCACACAGGACATACATTTGTGTGCATGAACATGTCTGTTTGTCTTGGTCTGGGTGTTTTAAAGAGATGTAGAGCGCATCAAAGTGGTCTGAGAAATACCTGTACCCCACAGAATACTGGAGCCAAATAACAACTTCCTAGAGGTAGTTGTTGTGTTCCTGCGTGTGAGTGAGGTGACCAGTAAGCTCCAGAGAACTTGCTGTGTTATCAGCATTGGTGGTAACGCGCGAATGATACTTTATGTATTGCAAACGTCGCTGTAGATCTTTATATTAGGTGGACCAATGTTTCCAAACCTCTGAACGTTGTATAAAAAAATAGTCTTTCTATGGAAATAGAGGTCGTAGTGACGTACAAGTAATTGTCTAATTTCCGACATTTATTTGTTTGTGTCCGTGCCTATATATTAAAGTATAATTATTCGTATATATATACGAATAATTATAATGTGACTAGTATATAAATACTGTATATATAGTACTAAGGCGGATCTATCCATAATACTATAAGGAATCATTATTCTGGAAAATTCTAGTCTATGAATCCTTGTAAGGACTGTAAAAAACGTGCGATAGAAGAAAGAAATAAAAACTACTAAAGATAACTATCACAAAGGGAAATAAAGATAATATAAACGATACCACCTACGATATGAACAGTACCACCTTTCAGCGACCGCCCGACGGAGTGGGTAGGTTCGAAGCAACTGAATACCTTAAATAGCAGAAATATCTTGCTGTTGATTGTGGTTCTATATTTGCACCATTTGATCGACAATGCGTCTTGTCATCATAGTTCAAGTGGAGCTATGATGACAAGACGCATCCGAGATTTTCAGTAAGTTTCGTGAAACAATAGTTTATTTGTAATATATTAATAATTTATAATGTAATGATAATAAATTTATTCATTTCCCGCTAGGCGCTTTTTATAGCTGTTGGTCGTCGACGTCAGGGCTTTTATCTCCGTAGTGTCTTTGTCGATCGGAGTGGAAATTCAGAAAAGTCCGCAGGACTCTCAGCTCTGGCTTGCCTTCATTTTCCGTTCAAAAAGGAATCGACAGCAATATGCTCTAAAGGTAGAAGTGTTAAAGGTCATAACACTGCTATCTATTTATCTATTTGTGTTCAGATGTTATGTTTCTTTCTAATTAATTATTCCGAAAGTTCTTTATTTGAACAGTGATCTCTATATCGATTTTGATCGGAACAAAAATCTTAGGTAAGTCTCGCGTACTCCGCCACTGTTTGCAATTTGACTTAAAACACGTTTTTTTACGTAACAGCCTAACACAGAAATGTTAACGTTGTCAAACTTATGGTTAATTTAATTAGTTTGTTAGTTTTCTAAGTATATTGGTTCATAATTATCGTAAAATACATGGTACTAATCATAAAATTACAATTGTTCTATTCCCATGTGTTGTCAAGTCTGCTATTAGTAAAGAAGTTCTCATACATTTGTTGTAAATTAAATGTTTCAATAGAGTTGATTGTTTAATTAACAAAAAAAAAAAATACAACACAAGGGAACTTGTTTAGAAACACCCCACTAATTGTACGAGTAAGTAAATCAATGAAAATATATATCGTTTTAATTAATTAATGGAGTAGTCGGGTTTATAAACTTTTGTATATAGATAACTTATGACTATAGCAATACAGTACAATACATACCTAAAAAAACATGTTCGTATTAATTTTCCGTAAACAGACACTTAGATAAATAAGAGGACGAATGTCCGATACAAACTGTATAATAATAATGCCCTTTATTCTTAACATATATGTAGGTACATTAACACGAATTTAAAAATGTATAAATATATGTGATTAATAGGATTAATTGCAAGTATATAGAAATCGTGCGAGGATAACTCTTTTTTTCAACTTCTGGAGGCGTTGGCTTACCTGATGTATATTGGTGACCGTAGCCTATGAAAGCTTGGAATACTTCATTATATTGCTCGCGCATTATCGCCCCTGCACACTGACACATCAACTACTTAGAAGCTTACAGGCAACCCCGCTCACTCGCAAGAACACAATAATCCAAGAAGACTGCGGCTGAGAGAAGGCTGCGGTTTTCAGTAACGTGGAGGTGCTTCCCCAAATGCGCTGCTTTTATACGCCCTACCTTTCTTAAAACTTTAGAAGACGTACGTACTATCACGTGAATGCGAACGAAGTCGTGGATAGTTGCTAGTATAGATTAATATAATTAGGTAGCCGAACAGATGCTGTCGAATAGAAATGATTGGAAAACAAGCAATATTGTTGGGAGCTCGGGCAAGGGCCACTGCCGGCGGGTGTAAGCGCTATTTACGGCTGAAACGGCACATTTATCGTCGGCCACTTTATTACGAGTCTGAACTTTACTTAAGGGGTATATTCATCGACTATTAGGGTTACCATTAATAAAATACAGTTCATGAAGAACAATAAATTTGAAACAAATTTACTTCTCGTGTAATCCTGTTTTCTTAGGTTACTCCAAAACAAATAAATTTATTATTACTAAAACAATTTATTATTATTACAGATCTAAATACACATAGTTTAAGCGTCCGGTATCCTTGCAATATCGAGGCCGGGAAGTTGAAAACTCCAATGGAATAGTATAAGCGTGGTAACAATTATAACAATTCATTATTGGCAGGTCAGTTCTGACAGTTTATGCCTAAAGTACACTTTTAAGCATTAGAGTTGAGAAGTTAGTAACTAAAACTTCGTTATAAAGTCAAAAGTTCTTATCCAACACTCATAAAAATATTTCATTAATAACAGATAGTCAATTCTCAGAGTTTAGGCAAACAGTACGCGTGTGATATTGGGATCGAGAAGTTGAAAACCAAAATTCTAAGTTTATATTTACCGTACTATATTTTCACGCCAAGTCCCTGGCAGTGCCACATGACTTGATCCGTACACATGTAACTCACTTCATTAACATTCATAGCTCTTTTCATACACTCTCGCCGGTTTCTAGGGCTCCTGACATTACCATCTGATAAAACACGACCAATTTGGTCATGGTAGGTGTCCTGGCTCCTACACCCATTAGGTGAACATAGTGGAATAATCCCATTCATCCGTCTACTTTTGCGTTGTAAAGGTATTTCATAATTCTTTCCTACAAGTATTCTTTCTGCGTTAATGTCGCTTCTTATTTTATTTAACACCGATACTCTCTTTCAAACAAATTCTGTTTCTTACGTCATCGCGATCTATAAGCGATATACCACAGAATTTGCGCAACACTCGCATTTCAACCGCGTTGATTCTACTTTCATGCTTTTAGCTTTCGCTTCCATAAGTTAGTTCTTTGAAGAACTCCGTAGCTCTGTCGTGAATGACGCGACTTTAACACCAACGCTCGTGGGTTCGATTTCCACACTAGACAAACATTTGTGTGCATGAACATGTTTGTTTGTCTTGGTCTGGATGTTTTAATAAAGGTAAGGTGCAGTAAAGCAGCCTTTCTGGGGAAGTACCTCCATCTCACAGAGAACCGCAGCCAAATAACAACTCCCTGGCTAGAGGGTTGTTGTGTTCCTGCGTGTGAGTGAGGTCACCAGTATGCTCCTAAGGAGTTGCTGTGTAAGCAGCAGAGGCATCGCGCGAGTGATACTTAATATATTACGAGTACAAGCGTTAATAGGCTACTGTAACTGCTTTACATCTGGTGGACCGTATGTTTGTATGCCTCTGACGTTGTATAAACTTGGGTAGCGGACCCTGACAATTTTAAAGAGAAGAAGAAGACATGGGGCAACCAAGCATGTAGCTTGCATGACGTGAAGTGTTGATGTGGCCTAACTCTTGCAAAGCAAAAGAAAACGTGGACACGTCCTCACATTATGAGCTAATACAGCAACTCCTCGCCGATTTCCTGGTAATCTTACTCACTCGCTGAAGCACAAAATATGTCAAAGTAACTGCAATTTGGCTGTAGATTGTATTCTGTGAAGTGGAGAAGTTATAACTGTCGTGCTGATTAGTACTAGTAGTAACTACATCTTATTATGTTTTCTTAAGCACCTCGTGCACTAATTGGCTATGTGTGCCCCATATGTATAGGCGAATTTAGCTTTGGCTAATATGAATATATATTCAAATTTTAATTTATATTATTTGAATAACTATAATATTTGAATAACTAGTGTAAGACAAATATCACCTTAGTCTTCCTGCGACCACGGACGCTGCAAAGCGTTCGAAATGTCAAATAAAACACGCGATACTTCCGTTAAAAATTGTTTAATTCAATGAATATATATTTTAAACATAACATTACAACAAGTTCATATTCGTCGCTAAACTGCTTTAAATTTCTTTGAATGCTATTGTATTGACTAGCCTAGTATGTGCCCATAGTAATATTGTATCCTTTAGGTTTAATTTATCCTTTAGGTTAAAATTTTAATTACTTACTCTAAAGAACCACGTAAAGAAACTGTAATTTCTTTAATCATTCTTCCGACATGGAATAAAAAAAATTGGCCAAGTGCGAGTCGGACTAGCACACGAAGGGTTCCGTACCATTGTCAATAAAAGCGGCAAAAAAAATCACGTTTGTTGTATGGGAGCCCCCCTTAAATAATTGTTTTATTTTAATTTAATTACTTATACTTAAAGTGGTACGGAACCCTAAAAAATAATATTCAAATTTCAAACAGTTATGGGCAGCGAGGACTGCACAACTTTCAGCGTGGCCCATGTACGTGCTGATTATGGCAAACATAACGTGAAAAGTTGACGTAGTTATTTGATGTTGAATAAGACCCGACGTTGAATAAATAAAATGTTCTTTTTAGGGTTCCGTACCCAAAGGGTAAAACGGAACCCTATTACTGAGACTCCGCTGTCCGTCGTCCGTCCGTCCGTCCGGCCGTCCGTCCGTCTGTCACCAGGCTGTATCTCATGAACCGAGATAGTTAGACAGTTGAAACGTGATTTTTTTGCTCGTTTTTGCTCGATATTGATAACGGCAACAGGTAGACGCTTAAAATATTCACAGAATATTTAGTTATATATTCACTTTAAGAATAAATAATTAAATTAAAATAAAACAAATATTTAAGGGGCTCCCATACAACAAACGTGATTTTTTTGCCGTTTTTATAGATAATGGTACGGAACCCTTGGTGCGCGAGTCCGACTCGCACTTGACCGATTTTTATTTCTCATTCGCCCCGGGTTTTTTGGTCCAACTCATAGTTTGTTTGCCATTATTTCACCCTGAGATTCAGTCGCTATGGTTTGAAATTCTATTCTAAGGTCTGAATAGGTTGTAGGTATTTGTATTAAATCATAGATTCATAGCATGAAATAAACCAAATCGAGTTATATTGCGATTTAGGTGGTTTTTGATAGCTGTCTAATTTAAGGAGCTTAATTCCCGTAATATAATTCATGACAGCATTTAGTGCTCAACTCATTAAAGTCATTTCAGTGCTGCAATATCTTCTGTAATTAATTAAATTTGTGAAATTTAATGCTCATAGCAATGGCTATCAATTATAGCAACATTTATTGGGGATTTTTAACCGAAATCATTAAGGAAGAGGTTATCAATTCTATAGTTTATTTTTTATGTAAGTTGTACTATAATGCTGGGTCGGGATTGTCAATATTATATTATTATACTCACATTGAATATTTAGTTTATAGTTAATAATAATCAAACATACGGTAATATTTTTCTAAATTAATGATTTAAAAAAATACTGCCGTTTCGGCCTCATGTATATTTGATTATTATTAATTAACTAAATATTCAATTATAACAAAATAAAGTATAAACTAAAAATCGAAATTTCGAATATTTTCGACATTTCAATAAACTCAGTAACTACTGAATATCATAAGAAAACTAAGTTGAATTTTCCCATTTCTCATTTCGAACCAGTGCATACTATTCCCATTTCGAATCGACTTTATAAGGAGAACGAGCTGTTCACTGAGTTCCTATTCACTTTATGCAGTGTCTGATGTGCAAAAAAAAGAAGCTTTCATTAACAATATGGATTTAATAGACACTTAGGGTTTAGGAACTGACTATAGTCTATACTATATCAACGCCATATCTTCGATCGGCTGCTGATCAAGTATCTCTGGTATAAGGGTTTCTACATTCAGCTCTATTTATGCCAATTCTAGTATTTATACCTATACTAGTAGTGTGGAAAACTCAAACATGGCTATGTGTAGAGCGTTTACGGAGAGCCGTTATTGCGCGCGTTTGCTTGAAATGAAGCGTTGCATACGGCGGGGGAACGCGGCGGCCATCGTTGCATGTTGATCTCTGAATAAAACTAGTAGGATAGCTAGGCAAAAAAGTTCTGAGCGCCGCCGCGCGTGACGTAGTAGGCGATGCGGGCAAATACGTACGTATTATATTTACGTATGTTTATTCTGTGAGTGTAATGTGGCGAGCAATGATACGTTCCTCCTCTTCATAAACGGTGATAACGCTTGACGCCCCGCGTACCGCGCCTCCTAACGTCGTCACGTCGATCGAGGAGAAAGCTATCTTCTATTTATATTTAGATTACAATATGAAAGCTCAATACAAAACTCTTTATTGCACAAAATAAAGATTTACAAAATATAAGGAAGGATACAATAGGCGAGCATAAGGCAATTTCTTCCATTTACACTTCTTATCCTCATTTCATTCCCGCAGGAAAAGAATATCAAAAAATGCTGAAACGGATGTTTTTAAGTTTCCTTTGTCGAATATTTACACTGCGTTTCATTTGAATCGGCTCAGGGAATATTGTACACACAACATACACAAGTTGCTGCCAAACTAAATCCCTTTGCATTTAATCACACATGCATTGAAAGGAACACTTCTAGCAAATTCTACTTTCTACGATCAGAGGATTACGCTATGCGTTGATCTATCGGTCAGTCAGGACCTCGCTTTTTACATATATAGATAACTAGCAGTTGCAAATTATCTAATTGAGGATATTGAACATTCTTCTACTCCATTCTGAATATCCTGAGGAAATATAAAAGCCCTCTTTTAAGATATACTTATGTGCAACATTTTAAGTGTTTTTCTCTTTCTCTTAGGCATTCGAAGGCCTTTCCTTTACCTTTCGTCTATTACCTAACCTTTCATCCCCTTGCAAGTGTAATTTTACAAAAATGTGTTATATTCAATTTGTACAGGAGTAAATTTTCATAACCATTTTTCGTATCATACAAAGTTCAACGTTGTCCTTTCCCCCTGTAAAGTGCCTTTTTTTCTAAAATGCTTTTGAGGGCCCTCTGCGTTATCATCTGACTAAGTTTTTACGTTACTTACTAGTCTACTTTCCGAATTTATTATATATTTTTTAATGTAGCTGTAGCAGTTTTTGGTAAAAATAGTTTAAGGAAATAAATACTAGGTGATGTAGTTTTATTACTTTAGTACCGTTTTTTATACTACTAAGGGGACAGACAAGCATAAGACGTGCTTGATTCTAAATGTCACAGATGCCTTGCTGCCGTCTTTGCTGATTCCATAAAAATCAAATTCAGTGCTTTACAAAATTAACGGTAATCAACACAGCTGAAGAAAAAAAGTTTAAGACAAATTTTCTTATTTTCTCAAATTTAGTGAGAATAAATAATTTTAATTACTGCAAAATGATATAAATTGTATAGAGCAAGATCCCTTCTAATGAAGAAACTACAATTACGCTTGTGATCTTATGAAATTACAACATTACTTCTTTGTAGTTAGATTCACAGTATCACATGCGCGATACCATCTTTGCTGTTACACACTCGTAGAAACACTACAGCCCTCCAGGGAGATGTTATTTGGATGTGTTTGTCTGTGAGGTGGAGGTGCTTTACCAGAAGGGCTGCTTTGATACGCACTACCTCTCTTGAAATAGACCAGTTACTTATTTACTATACTATCATAGGCTGTAAACTAACTGTACTTATAAACTAACTAACTAACTGTACTTCCGTGTAAAGAGTACATCGTACATAAATATACTCAGGAAGATATTGATAATATTTAGTGTACATATAAGTGTAATTAGATGCGACTATGAATTCAGCATGGAATCTCATTTTCATTGTGAATATTCTACTTTGATTCTAGTTCACAACAACCATAGCATCTCGGTTTGATATTTCCAAAACTCGACTACCTATAATGTCCCATACGCTCGATCGAACGGCCGGCTCGAGCGGCCCACCATCATAAACCCTGCGGTTTATGGTGCGTATAGTCAAAACTGGTACTTTTGATAGCGTTTGTGAAAATTACATTGAGGTGAATTATTCTTAATTAAACTTTATAATCATTTGAATTATTATTTAATTATGGTGTATAACTTTAAATTATAATATATATTATAATAATATTACTAACGATAAATTGTACAAATGATACTAGTATACTTATATCATTTGTACAATTTATCGATTTTTTTATAGTCTAACATATTAGGGGTTAAAGCTTTATAAGTTCGCTGGGTTAAAGTATGAAATTGCCGATTTGTACTGAAAAATTAAAACTCGTTTTGGTCTAAGTAAATATTTATTTAATCAAAATATTTACCCTCATTATTTATACATTGCTGCCATCTAGTCGGAAGTTTATTTATGCCTTCGCGATAGAACTCTGGGGATCTAGATTCGACAAACTGTGTGAAAGCATTTTATTCTGCCTCCTTTTTTTCCACGTAGAAAGTTGTCCAAATTCCGAAAAAACTGTTAGTTAGAGCAAGGTCGGGTGAGTACCGAGGACACAGTAAACATCATCTGTTTATTGCTTGACCAGACTTGAGAAAGCTATAGTGAATAACCCCATAGGAGACCACCAAACAGTTACCATTACCTTTTTATTGGTAAGCTTTGCTTTAGGGCACTGTTGCGGCGGTTAACCTGGGGTCAGCCCGTGGTTCGTTCTTCAAGTCGAAGTTTCCATTACGAAAGCGTTTAAACCAAAAAACCACAGTGCGTTCATTAGTAGTCTCCTCTCCGAAGGCAGCATTGCGTACCGTTACTGCCGCGTTAGTTCCGCGCCGGAACTTGTATTCAAAAATTACTCGGATTTTCGAAGTATCCATCCTATCCGTCGAAGTTGAATAAGAAAAAATGATTTTGCACATCGAAAATCAAATGTTGCATATTGTTTAAAAGAAAAACCACACGTTATATGTGAAATAGTTTCACTCGTAAATCTCACACCATGAAAGTTTAATGTCAATTCAAAGTATCTATTATTATAATACGGCAATTTCATACTTTAACCCCTATTATTTACCGTTGTTTGTTGTTTTCATATTTACAAGCAAGCATATAGAAATTTTGGGATTTTGTGTATTGCGACTACCGTAGGCAGTATCGTGATAGGGTTCAATTTATTCGATTTTAATCAGCTTTAAAAGGGAGAATATTCTTAATTAAATCCCTATGTTTTTGTTTATCTTCAATCATGAACCAATTTCGATTTACTTTTTCATTTTGAGGTTTGATAAAGTTACAAGGTCGTTAGAACCTAAGTAGGCTTCATATTTTTTCACCAAATGTGGTAATTGCTAATGATCACGATTATCAATGATTTGAAAATGTATTAATGTCTAATTACACTGTAATCTATGCAGTGTATACATGAAAACTCATGCTCTTAGCTTAGTTCATGATTTTTATTTTACACTTCGACCATACTCACCTTGATGGTATGATAAAAAATAACTGAACGTTTTTTGCTGAGTTTACTGAGCTGACTCTGCAATATAGATACCAAAAATAAGAGCAAACAGACAAAGGATCTAACCTGACCCGTGAAAAGGATTGTGTTACTTCCATGTTATTTATATCGCGGCGCCGCCACCGCCGCGGTACTGGCTCGTAGGGTTCACTCTCTCGTTTCACAGTATAGCAGACGTCTGAAAGCGAAACAGGAAAATGTACAAGTAGACACGTTATTTATTTACGACACCGATTGCGTGCTATTCTTATGTTGGTAGTATTGGTAAATAAAAGTACAAAAACAGTATCGGTACACGTTTCTAATATGAGCTATTTTAAAAACGCATCGTTGGCTTTGAGTAACTTTTTTATACAACCCCGGGAGACATAAGCCTAGCCTGCAACATATTAAGTATCACTCGCGCGATGCCATCTCTGCTGCTAACACAACAACTCCTTAGAAGCTTACTGGTGGTCTCACTCACTCGCAGCGATACAACAATCCTCCAGAGAGTTGTTATTTATCTGCGCGGTTTTCTGAGGTGGAGGTACTTGCACAGACGGGCTGCTTTGATGCGCTCTACTTCTCTTAAAACACCCAGGCCAATACAAACAGATATGTTCATGCATAGAAATGGTGTCAAAGCAGTGTTATTACCCACGAGTCAAACTTGCAAATAACTTATTGATTATATTATACATATAATATGACCATATGAGCTTTAGATGTACTCGATGACTTCGTTCCGCATATCACTCTAAACGAACAAAGGGTGCAAATCGAACACAAGTTAAACAATGTCGACCGCTTCATCTCAGTGAATGGTTTCGTCTATCTCGAGCTTCTCCACCCTCGGGAGGGTACAAGCAAATGACAGTTATTAAGCTTGGTTACTGACCTTTTGGAGTCTTTAAACAATGGCCTCTACCAATTAGCTCAGTTGAGCAGCTTGGCAGTACATGCCCTAACCCTCTTACTGTTCTCATATCCTTACATTGGTATAAGTAGGTGTTAGTATGGTAGTGTGGATTTGGATTTTAGAAGAGACATGCTGCGTTGGTTCGGACATGTAGAAAGAATGCAGGAAGAAAGAACTACGAAATACAACACGAAAATAGATGGATATAGGAGGCTTTGGCTCCTATATCGATCTATTTTCGTCCATCTACCATGCCTATCTATCTACCATGACCAAATTAATCGTGTTTTATCAGGTGATGTCAGGAGTCTTAGAAACCGGTGAGCGTGCATGAGAAGAGCTATGAATATTTAGAAAGTGAATGAAGTGTGTAAGGGCCGAGTTATGTACCGCTCGGTTTAGATTTTCATATAAGATATAAAAAATAATTAACAACTTATTCCTTTATTTATGTCTTTATTTCGAAATCACGGATGTTAGCTTTAATTCTATTCCATTGTATAGATAACAAAACATCGGCTGTCTGGTGACGTCAATTGTAACGCTATTCAGTGTCTATCTTTTCAAAGGACGGCGCCGAAGGATGTTATTTAGGCCCATTTATAATTAGAACACGTATAGAGTTATAATTCAGCGCTAGCTTCTCACTGACTTAGTTTATCTTTATACAATAAAGAAGAAGAAAATAATGCTTGAATATCTTCTTCTTAGCGTTATCCTGTTTCCTAATCTTAATCCTGTATCCTAATAAAAGAGACCAATATTGGCAATATTTTTGCCATTTTTTTCTTCTTCCTGGCGTTATCCTGTTCCCTAATCCATTAGGATTGACGGGATCCGCTACCTAAGCCTAAGGATTTGGAGAAGATGCTGATTTTTACATGGAACGGCTGCCGCCAGACTTTCACAACCCGGAGGGAAAACCAGACCTTCCTTAGATTAGGTCACACGTCTTTCGAAAAATAATTTCCTGGACGTGCTGTTTCCTCAGGATATTTTCCTTCGTCGTCTTTACCGTCTTACAATATGTGCGTAGATCCGAAAACACGAAATTAGTGACATGCCCGCATCGAACCGGGGACCAGTTGGTCAATATGCCGGTTTTTAGGGTTCCGTACCCAAAGGGTAAAACGGAACCCTATTACTGAGGCTCCGCTGTCCGTCCGTCCGTCCGTCCGTCCGTCTGTCACCAGGCTGTATCTCCTGAACCGTGATAGTTAGACAGTTGAAATTTTCACAGATGATGTATTTCTGTTGCCGCTATAACAACAAATACTAAAAAATAGAATAAAATAAATATTTAAGGGGGCTCCCATACAACAAACGTGATTTTTTTGCTCATTTTTGCTCGATATTGATAACGGCAACAGGTAGACGCTTGAAATATTCACAGAATATTTAGTTATATATTCACTTTAAGAATAAATAATTAAATTAAAATAAAACAAATATTGAAGGGGGGCTCCCATACAACAAACGTGATTTTTTTGCCGTTTTTATGGATAGTGGTACGGAACCCTTCGTGCGCGAGTCCGACTCGCACTTGGCCGATTTTTTTATCCATGGTCTATCATGGCACAACAAAAAAACGCTTGAATCTATTCACAATAATGATAATTACACCAACAGTACCATCATCAGGACACGGTGGGTGACAATGCGTGGCACGTATGCTTAAGCAACCAAAACGAATGAGGCTAACGATTATTTTAGAAAAAGCATGATGAAATGCTACATTGGGACGACACCTAGTGATCGCAGTTTAGCTAGGTACTTAGATGTCACCTCATCGAGAAATAATTCCTGCAGATCACGTAATTTGTTTACCAAGTTTTTTATGGACTGTATTAGGATTTTTCCTTTCAATTTTATCATCCAATACAGGTCACTGGCTTTCACTCAAGAATGAAAATACTTCCTTTATATGCACAGCACTGGATATCATGTGTGTAATTCCTATGTAATTCTCAATAAATTATTTTCTATACAACTCAATTAAGCTCTGTAAATGGGGTACTGAATTAAAAAGAGCTTTCATTTGGGTAAATGGAATGGAACAAAGACTAGAGCCAAGTTATTGTGCTCTTTCGTTTCAAATAGCAGGGTTTCAGACTCAATGAAATTGGGTCGGATTCAAAGCTAATCCTGAAATAAATTGACACTGCACATTTCAAAGCCATTTATTTATAAGCCGAATCAAGTAAATGATAGGTTTGTTTAATGAGTTAGATTTGTATTTATTTACGTCTTTTTCTACATACGTATTTTTTACACAAACAAATCGTGAGCAAACCGGTCCTAGTTCTACTAGAGTTCTGTCTGTTTACTTACTTCTTACATTCCAATAACCCATGAAAAATGGTTTGTTAAACCAAATCTAAATAGAGTTAGGGCGCATCAAAGAGCCGGTTTTGGGGAAGTACCACCTCACCCCACCTCACAGAAAACCGCGGACAAATAACAACTCTCTGGAAGGTTCTGGTGTTTCTGCGAGTGAGTTAGAGTTAGGTCACCAGTAAACTCCTAAGGAGTGGCTGTGTTATTGGCAGGGGTGGCATAAGGGAATGATACTTAATGTATTGCGAGAGTTCATAGGCTACGGTAATGACTTTACATCAGGTAGGCCGTATGCTTGTATGCCTCCCGTTGCCCTTGTATAAAAATAAGGTTGAATTAGGTGAAAGATCCCGAAACTACTTAGGTAAAAAATAAAAATTGGAGAACTTTGATATCTCTTTCTTATTTTTTTCGGCGTTAATATGTAAATGAAAACATATTTATACACTATCTACGAGTATTAAGTCCTAAACGTAACATCTCATATGTATATGGTTAAAATGTTTTTATTTATACAACGGCAAACATGCTTTCAGCCCACTTAATATGAAGTGCTTATGAACGTTGGCAGTACAAGAAGTGTCCAACTAGGTATGGAAGAGCGGCTTAAGGGAGTCCTAAACGAGCTACACAGCTCGATTTGTTGAAGTACCTCGACCTTACAAAAACCACGGATAAATAACGTTTCTCGCTACGAAACTCGCTTCATAACCTTACTCACTCGTGGGAACATCGCTGGGTTAGCAGAGGAAGTGGAAACGCGCGAACGATACGTCATGCATTACAAGCACTCTAGGCTACGGTAACTACTTCACATTAGATGAACCGTATGTTTACATGCCTCCCGATGACGCAACCCTAAAATCCCAGTCACGTATCTATACCCCAACGAACCGTGATGAACTACTCACTAGAATACACACGATGTATACGTATAAATAGTGATGTACGCAGAAAGTCACGCCTAACTCAATAAGCGGCGTGCTACTTTTATAAATAGCTGTAACTACTTTTAGGACTAAAAATCGATTATACTTTCATGTAAAGGTATGTTAGTGAATAGCTTAGACATGATTTTCTGTAGAAAGTTATCGGTCTCGTAGAGTAACAGAGTTTAAATACGGTAAGAATATGTTTCAATATTTGTATAGTTATTGTTTAGTTTGTATGCAACTGTTATTTTTAATCGATTCCAAAAAATGATTTTTTTCTGTTTCTCCGTAAGTTTGTATGTACTTTATTGATTTCTTAACGACAGTTCTGTTCAGACAAAATTTTAGCATTTTGACAGAAAGTAGTGCTTCTGATGTTACAAGCGTTGATGGTCAGTTAAGGTGTATGGTTGACTTTAGTTGTACAAAAACACTACACTACATGGTTTGACAGGGGTAAATTTGATACGAAAGTTTTCGTAATGGTGATGTTAATAGCTGTGAATGTTAAAGAAGCGTATAAACTGAGTAAGGACAGAGGCGCTCGATTCCCTCCACCTAATTTGCAAAAGTCTACATGTAAAGATATAGATAGAGATCTTAGTATATAATATACTAGCTTTTACCCGCGGCTTCGCTCGCATTGATAAAAATAAATAAATAGAAAGTATCCTATTTTACTTCTGATACCTCCAAGAATATGTGTACAAAGTTTCATGATGATCGGTTCAGTAGTTTTCGCGTGAAAGCGTAACAAACAAACGGACATTCACATTTATAATATTAAGTAGGATTAACAACCAACTATGAAAACCGGCCAAGTGAATGTCGGACCACGTACAGTGTAGGGTCCCGTATTTGCTCCGCTTTGCTTAGTTGCGACAAAATTTGATTGTTGGCTAAAATCGAAATCGAGCTTATTGGTTTTTTTTAACATTCAAAACCAAGTTACTAACCATTGTCAAATATTGTAAGGGTTATACATACATTCAAATATCGACCCGTGTTACGTGTGCACTTAAATGCAAGTTTAACTATTTTATTTATAGGTACTTTTGTATAAATAAAATATACCTATTTAAATAATGTAACTAAATATCCAAAGGTATTGTATTACAAAGTGGAATTAAATCTACGACTATCCAGATCCAGAACGCATTAAACGCATAGGCACATGAAATTAGGGTCAACAACAGCGCCGTCTAGTGTAAATTGTCGGAACTAAAAATTATGTATGAAATTCAAATGAACTATGAAAAACTATGAAATTACCTATGTATCGCGCATCACAAGGGGGGATTCCACTACTTGGCTATTCAAAGTAGAAACTAGGAAGCAAAACGCTTAGTGCAGATAAGTGCAATGTTATATTCTATGACATTTGTACGTTTTCAAAGAAAATACATTTTATAAGTTCGTCGACTATTACCAGAGACATGTTAGTAACATGTCTCTGACTATTACTCGTACCCGTAGAGCCTGCTTAGCCGTGGCAGTTTTCCTTTTAAATTTTACACTTTTAAAATAAATATTTCACAAACGGATCACTATATTGAAAAATAATCTTCCCACACCCTCAATGTTTTTAAAAATTCTTCTTACAACGCTCCAGATCATGGGGTGGGCATCCCCACTTTACGTGTAGGGGAGGTGCCACTTTTTTTTCAAGATTTTAACACTTTGTCAGCATAGTTAATATGTATATACAGACAGACGGACATGGCGAAACTATATTGTTTACTACGGAACCCTGAAAAGGTTCTGTATTTTATCAGTTAAGAAATGAATCAATTTCTGTGAAAATAAAACATATCTTAGACCTTCATATGTAAGCACAAATTATGACGATTTCACAACATTTATTAACATAGATTCAAAAGTTTCAAAGCCCGAAGTTTATAACTCTCGTAAATTGTACTTACATCAAGTTTCTCATTCGATGAAGAACTTTGTGTCACTTTAGAATAAAAATAGCGTATTCCCGTATAACTTAGTTGTAAAGACTAGTCTCATACCCTGTGTGTCGCTAGGCGGCATACTCCGTCGCTAAAAGAGGAATTTTATGAACTTTTCAGTAATTGGAGAACATAGCAAACATTAAGACATTATGATTATGATGTTGTCTTCAAGATTCTGATGAAGAAAAGTCCTAACAACTCGATTAAAATCTTCGTGTATGTCTGTCCGTACCAATGAAGGAATGTTGATAAAATTTGACATGTGGCTACATTTTATTAAGTATTTTATATAATATAATATATAATATATACATCCTGGAAGTTTCTTTATATGTGTAAGGGGGTGATGTTTAGTATGTCGTTATCAATGAGTTCTCTAACAGCAGTAAAAATATTATTTATTTTTTGTTTGGATTCATTAATAATCTCAAACTCTGCTAATTTAAATACTAGTAAATGTAAGTTTTACTCATCTCCTAATTGATATTGCATCACTTTCTTGCAATGATGATTTGCCTGCATTTAATTTCAATTTTAAGTATTTTCCATTGTAGAAAGATTTTACTATATATCTCATGTTCATGATCTATTTTAAAAAATATATTTAGTATTAAGTATTGTATGGTGGTAGGTGGTAGGGAACCCTTTCTGTGGGTGACCGACATCTTGCCTGTTGTGTTTATCTTATAAATATAATATGCATGTAATATTAGCTAATCAATTACGAGTATGTTAAAGTTCTGATTGAAACAAAAGTTTCGTAGGCATATACAACGACCATATATAACACTAAGGAATCCTCGCAATTTAAATTGAACGTCAGCTCGGCGAATTACATTTACTTATCTATTCCACTTTATTAGTTTTTGGTTAACCCATTCCCACGATTTAAGTTGATATACCCTGACTTTACGTTATTATAGTAAATATTTGAGATAACGTTTTAAGGGATGTGGGGCGCAGCAATCTACATAATATATTAAAATCGTAGTAAAGTAAAGTTTGTACATATATTTGTGAATATATTTAAACTTCCCATTGTAAGGGAAGTTCTCTTACTTGCATTTAGAAATTCAAATTTCGTTATTTTTTTACGTTTCAGGCATGTATGTGTATATGCACATATACTTGTGGGTATATATTATTATGACATAAACCTGCGTAAACATCATAAATATTGTAATTTAATTTTATTTGTTGGTGATTTAAAAAGGACCTGTATTGGCAATTTTTTTTTGCCATTTTTTCTTCTTCCTGGCGTTATCCCGTTCCGTAATCCGTTAGGATTGGCGGAGTCCGCTACGTAAGCCTAAGGATTTGACGAAGGTACTGACTTTGCCATGGAGCGACTGCCGTCAGAGCTCCACAACCCAAAGGGTCAACCAGATCTTTCTTATGTTAGATCACACGTCTATCGAAATATAATTTCTTGGACGTGCCGGGTTCCTCACGGCGTTTTCCATGACCGCTGAGCAAGTGACAATTACAAATACGTACACAAATCTGAAAATACGAATTAAGTGGTACATTCAGGATTCGAACCGGGGACCTCTGTTCAATAGGCCGGTTCCTTAAAAAAAGTGTTTATGTACCCGAGGATGTACTCGTACTCTCTCTCGACTCGCTCTCCACTGAACTATCACTGCTCTTAGATTATTTATTATTGCTTTATTGCTTTCCATTAGCCATTGCAAATAAATAATTATTTACCTTTTATTTTTCATATGTAAGTACGAGTACATCCACGGGAATATAAACACTTTTTTGATATGGTTTATGTTCAATTTAAAAAAATCATTCAATTGCCTCCCGACTACTGAAGCAAATGAAATGTTATTTACATTATGAATCTTTTTTAGGGTTCCGTACCTAAAAAGAAAAATCGGATCCCTTATAGAATCACTTTGTTGTGTGTCTGTCTGTAAAGACCTTTTTCTCAGAAACGGTTGGAGCTATCAAGCTGAAATTAATATCTTCTAAGTTAACGTTATCAAAAGATACGGCTGTTTATGTCTCGTTTATGCGACTATTTTGACACTCGCAAGGGAATCAAAATCTATAGGGTACTTCTCGTTGACCTAGTATCATAAAATTTGGTAAGAAGCTATATCAGGTAGTACGTAATGTTCCATCACAAAAAAAAAATACATTTTTGGGACAATAATTTGCGTAAATGTTTTCTACGGAACCCTTGGAGCGCGAGTCGGACTAGCACTTGACAGTTTTTTTAACTTAACCCTGATTATATTTTCAGTTTAATCGGACTAGTGGATACCCCGTAGTAACAACAATATAAAACTATTTGAAATGGGAAATTTTGCCTGATGAAAGTACCACCGCGCCTATCTAAAATACTAAGCAAGCTGAATTCTACTATCGATACGGACACAAATAGTCAGTTATATAATCTTGTATGTGTACACAACACACAAAAATCACCTCACGTATTATTAAGTATTTCAATTGATTGATGATTTCCGATTTAACATTTTGTCTTCGTTTCATATAGAAGATTTCATTTCATTATGCGATTACGTTTGTGACGATGTTTTATACAACTTCGGGAGAAAATGATGAAAAAGATGCGGCCTACCTAATATGAAATGGTTACTGTAGTTTAGGAATGCTCAATATCGCACACGTATTGCCGTTGCTAACACAGAAATTTACCAAAAGCTTACTGGTAATCTCACTTACTCGCAGGAACAATATAACAGGTATCAATTATGATCTGGCTACGGTTTTTTTTATTGCAAGTAAGCTAAATGTAATGGCCAGTGCAAGGTTGCTGCGTTAGCTATGGATTCTCTTTGTGAAGCGTGCATTAGTCAACTTCCACGTGGGTCTTATGCTTATTTACCGCCTACAGTCCAAAGACGCATAAAAAGTAGTCATATATATTAGTATGTTATACGTTCGGCGCCACACAAGGATATCAGGATAAATTTATTACGTCGTTAGGTTTGATGTTTTGGCTGGCATCGTGTTTTTGTATATTTTTTCGTACCTACATTTGTTGAAACTTGGCTCGCTGTTTCTATATTAGATCATCAATTCAAAACCGGCGACTGTAATAAAGACAACAACTCAGAGTAACTAAGCAATGCGTATATTTGTTTACTTTTATTATAAACTATGTGTGTAGTTCTTATGTTTAATCAGTATCCCATAACATTGTGTTTCACTACACTGCAACTTGGAATACTATACCTTAGGGCGGTGTCATCTGAATATCAGCTTGTGATGCGGTTCAGAGTCGAGCTGTGAGAATTATCGATTAACCTAACCTTACAGACGGTATTGAGCTACTAAGTCTAAAGAGAAACAATTTACAAAAAAAAAATGTATTTACGTATGTTTATCAGTTGTCTAGTACCCATAACACAAGCTTCGCTTACTTTGGGGCTAGGTGGCGCTGTGTAATTTGTCAGACAATATTTATATTTATTTGTAGGTATATCCATATCGCCATTCTTTCTTCATGGCCAAACCTGTCGAGCCTCTTAATAACACCGACACTCACTTTCAGACCAACTTTCTTTCTTACACCATCGTTGCAAACGCCGCCGCCGGCAAGCAACATGCTCTCATTTCGAACGTGTTTATTACTTTCATGTTCTATCTACAATTTCTGGAGTCGGGCTTCGGAGCAAAGTGTTTGTGGTCTTAAAAGTTTTAATTCACATATTTACTGCACTCACTCGTTTCTGGACATCGGCGGTGTATATTCTCATTTCAGGTTTAGTTAAAGTTTCGTACCAAACTGTATAAACGTAAAAATAAGGAATCATAATGATGAGACTATCTGTTCATCTGCCATAGTGATAAATTTGAACAACTAATAATGCAATCGATTTAAAATTAATGTGAAATTTGTAAATCGAAAACGTTATAATAGATAGCAGGCGATAAAAGTCAATTTAAATAATACGGGCTAAATAGAATGGTATTTCTAACTACACAGTTAATTAATAAAAATAATCATCGAAAATCCTTAACATTCATTTTTCTTTTGGAGTCAGTAAATATTATTGTTGTTATTCACAGAATTATTTAATCCTTTATTTTTGTAATGGTAGATGCATAACGTATTAACTATTTATATGTACAATAACTGGAGGGAACCCTCGGTGCAGTTGAACTCGCACTTGACTACTTTTTTGAGACTAATTGTGCCTATAATAATTTAATACTATATTTCTATCCGCCTGATGTAAGGGTTTACCGTAGTTTAGTAGTTACCGTAGTCCCTAATATTTAGTTTTAAACCTTTGTCTATGGTGTGTGTGTACACACCATAGACAAAGGTTTAAAACTAAATATTAGGGAACAATTAGAAATTAATAAACATAAAAATTCTAAAATTACTCTCATGAACAAACAGACTGACGTAAACCATTCCCCACTATTAAATATCTTTTCGCTCACACCATCCACCCCCACCCTCAATTCAATATAAGGGACGGCACTGCGATGGATTTGTCACTTGTAGCATGTTACTCTTACGATTAACGTCTACAACGCCTGATGATGCCTCGTGGAGAGGCGAAACACGTGTCGCAGCGACGACCAGGCCAGTCGTGGCAGCGACGGTGGTGGAGGGGGCATGCGGACTCTGTTCCAGATGGCGGACGACCGCAGCAGCCGAGGCAGAGACTACCGGAGCAGCCATGGCAGCGTCGGCATGTTGCACGCACTAACAGTAGTGGGTGGGTGCCGGCCGGCGCTAGGCCGCATGAACTAATTGGTGGCGGAAGCACACAAATCAAGTTGGATCAAATTGCATGTAAGTTTGACTTTCGCAAAATAACGCCTGAATCTATTAACTATTTAATGCCGATTAAACCACGGCCGCTTTTGAGCTCCCGCAGTAGCTATAAGGCGATTGGGAATGAAGCATTTCATGCCATCCAATATCGCCGCAGCCACTGCGGTTGCGCAGGAATCAATGTCGTCTGATTCGAAGCACAGTTGCCTCCACGGGTACGATGCGTAGAATTCACGCAATCCATCCCAGTCTGCCGACTTATAGTGCCAAACGCGACGACATCCGGCGTGCCGAGGTGGGTCGCGTCTGGCACAAGGCACTTGGGTCCGGATGAGGCAGTGATCCGACGAGCCAAGCGGCGCATCCACTGAGATGTTATACTCATCCGGACGTGTGGTCAGCAGAAGGTCCAGTAGAGAGCTTGCATGGTCCTCTATATCTGGTATTCTCGTGGGAGAATGAACCAGCTGAGAGAAACCATAGGCCAGAGCAAATTCATGAGCAGATCTCCCCGTGTAGTCACTGCACCGAGAGCCAAGCCACTCAGCATGGTGGGCAACTTTTGTCCTTTTCTAATAAATTATATTAAAAAAATGATCGAGAAATTAGCATAGGTTCATGAACATTATGTCTTGTTTCTATGTCATGGACTGTATTCCCTCTTAACTTAGCGGCTGAGTGAAGACATAGTGCATAATTATAACTCAACAGATAGCTAATACCGGTAACTAGTGGTCATACAGGTAACAAATTGGAAATAGCGTCTACTTAGTAAGCTACAAAAAATATCAATATGATGCGTTTCCTTATTTACCTACATTACCATCATCAAAAGTGTTAACAATTCTTTGCAACCGGTCCGTGTTATTAGTGAGTCAAGTGGTAACTACATACCCCTCCCTAATTATAGTATGTATGTATGTCCATATGTCCCTAATTATTTAGAACGTATAATTTAGTTCGAATCGTTATTATGATGGACATCAAAGTTATATATTTTTAATTGCTATAATATTTTTATTAAAATTATTATTTTGTGTAACGCAATGACTACGACACCAGGGTTATTTTAATTTACAAAATATTATCTTGGTTTTTAATACACTGTCGATAGTCCTAGTTTTATTAATCTTACATGAGAACATTGTTATTTTTGTCTATTGATATCTACTAAAGAAAAAAAATGAATCTTGTAATACTACGAATAAAAATATGCAGCGACGATTATTATTTTTCTTTCTAAAATGTGGGCCGTCAACTACGCCGAGCTCTTCACGACACGAGTAGCTGTGCACTCGCTCACACTCATGCTTACATAAAAATTCATAATAGCTAGCAAAGAAACTTATAAAATGAAATTCATAAATATGGCATACATTATGATAAAGACAATACACCTTTCCATATATCAAAATAATATAAAACGGAAGTTTTAAATTAAGGGACCAAAAAAGGCCTTTTTAGCATTTTTCCGAAATGTACGCAACAATTTCCAAAAAGAAACCAGAAAGTTAATCCTGTGGTTCGCGTGTTTACTACTCGGGATTCTTTAGGAAATATGTATAGGAAAGTATCACTGGCGTAAAGCGTAAAAAACTTAAGAAAATCAGCAATAGTGACTGTTATCGTATGCTACTGGGACAAATAATCATGGTAGAAGATAATTTAGACATTTTTAAACTCATAAGGCAATAATCAAAGCAGGTTCAATACTGAGCGACATAAGGGTGAAATCCGATGGAATGCTGTGGGAGGCACAGGGTGAATTCCGGAATGGAAGAGAATGTATAGATTAAGTTTTCTCACTCCACAATATCGTAGGGAAACATCTGGTTATAGACTAGAAGGTTTTCTGCGGGTTTGTAGATCTCGAGAAACCATTTGATGGGGTTGGACGAAAGAATCTCTGGCGCGTACTTAGATATTTGGAAACGTCAAGAATGACGGTGTCACAGTTCAATTATTGGAAATACCAAACTATTATGCTAACTTATTTATTTTTCGACTTGCTTCATACACATAGTTCGTGCAAAGAATTTTTTTTGGTAAGTATTTAAAACAATATACAAATTTGAGTAGCTCGAGGGCACAGCTCGATTCTCTACACAGGACATACATTTGTGTGCATGAACAAGTCTGCTTGTCTTAGTCTGGGTATTTTTAAGAAAGGTAGGGAAGTACCTCCAGCTCACAGAAAATCGCATCCAAAACACTACTCTCTGGAGGGTTGGTGAGCTTACTGGTGAGGTCACCAGTAAGCTCTTAGGGAGTTGTTGTGTTCGTAGTAGAGATGGTATCGCGCGAGTAATACTTATTGTATTACAATTTATTGTAATTGTAATTTATTGTATTACAATTTGACATGCCAAGGTAATAAAATTGAAAAAGTAAACGACATAAAATTTTTAGGTTTAATTATTGACGTATACATTGACGACTACATATGTAATAAATTAAACAAATTTGTTTATGCACTCAAAATACTAAGACGAATATCGACTCAAAAAATAGCACTTTTTGCGTATCATGGATATGTCCTATCTGTCCTTAGGTAAGGTCTTTTATCCTAAAGGTCCTTCTTACCTCAAATTTTTCTTCCTTCCATAACTTACAACTTCGCTCCCATGAAAACCTTATTCTTTCAGTCCCATTCCTCTAAATTCTTCCACCAATCCTTTACAGTTCAAGCTATTAGGCTATGGAATACCTTACCTGTAGTCATCAGGACAGCAAAATCTATCGCCGTGTTAAAAAATCTAGTAAAAAATCATCGTCTTTATCTATGACTTCAAAAGCTGTGCAATTAAGTATAAATATACGTACGAGTGTGTTGAATATTTTATATATGTAGTTATATCATACGTGTATTTATTCTTTTTTTTTTTTTTTTTTTTTTATAGTAGTTCAGCATAGTGGCCCCTCTTTGCCTGATGGTAAGCGAAAGAGGAGCCCAAATCGCAACTGCAACTGACAATATACTACATCCCGTATCCTGTCAGTTGACGCTGCCATGCTGACCCGCAAAATGCTTCTTCACGCTTCGTTTGAAGGATCCCATATTGTATGAAGGAGGGAACACATGTGCAGGCAAGGCGTTCCACTTTTTAATGGTACGACAAAGATAGGAGTTGCCGAACTTTTTGGTACGCGAAGAGATCTCCTCAACCGTGGAACTATGACATCGCAAGCCCGCACGTGTGGTTCTATGACGGAAGGGTGAGGGTGGGATAAGGGAAAACAGTTCTTCAGAGCACTCGCCATGGTAAAGGCGGTAAAATACGCTTAGAGAGCCTATGTCCCTACGGAGTTGAAGAGGTTCTAGGTTTTTGGTGACCTCTTTGTCGTCAATTATGCGGATAGCCCGTCGCTGCAACCTATCGAGAGCCTCAAGAAGATACTGTGCGGAGCCGTCCCAGAGATGCGAGCAATACTCCACGCAGGCCCGAACTTGTGTCTTATAAAGCAGACAAAGTTGGTCCGGCGTGAAGAACCGGCGCACCCTGTTCAGGACTCCGAGCTTTCTTGAGGCTGTTGAGATGAGGCTCTCGATGTAATAACGCTGGTTAAGGTCGCAACGAATACCCATACCCAGCATATTCAGGCTATCACGCATACTGAGGGAAGCACCCTGAAGACTGGGAGTGGGAAGGAAGGGGGACATTTTTGTTGTAAACGCGCAAACCTGAGTTTTCTCGGCATTAAACTCAACCAGGTTATTGGAACCCCATTTACTAATGAGATCCAAAACCCGATTCAGTTCAACGACAAGACTCTCACGCCTCTCACCGATTTCTGTCCGACCAGCACCAGGCCGACCGAAATATCGCCCATGGACCGTACTGTCATCTGCATAGCAATGAATATTACCAAGTGGCAGCATGTCATTGATATGCAGAAGAAAGAGGGTGGGCGATAGAACGGAGCCCTGTGGGACACCGGCATTCACTGACATGAACCGCGAAGCGCATCCATCTGCAAGGACGCGGATTCTACGCTCATGCAGGAAGCCAGCAATCCAATTACATAGCTGGAGGGGCAGACCGTATGCCGGAAGTTTGGAGAGAAGTGCTTTGTGCCAGACCCGATCGAACGCCTTGGCGATATCTAGGCTGACTGCCATGGATTCGCCATATTTATCGATTGCCTCCCCCCAGAGGTGCGTCACATACGCTAGAAGATCACCCGTTGATCGTTTCGGTCTAAAACCATACTGACGATCATTGATTATGGAGTGATCTTCTAGGTAACGGATCAATTGATTGTTAAGGATCCGTTCCATGACTTTCGCACAACACTGAAGTTACGGCAATGGGGCGGTAATTCGATGGGTCAGAACGGTCTCCCTTTTTGGGGACCGGCTGCACATTGGCCTCTCTCCAAGCATCCGGAACAGAACCGGTCGAGTACGAGAGGCGGAAGAGGCGCGTCAGCACCGGAGACAACTCCGCTGCACATTTTTTAAGAACAATCGCTGGGATACCGTCAGGACCCATGGCTTTTCGGACATCGAGTGACTGTAGTTCAAAACGCACATCGCGCTGCCTGATGTGGATATCAGGCATAACGGATCCACTGGAGGGTATTGTTGGTGGTTGCGTGCTACAGTCATCGATCCGGGAGTTAGCCGCAAAGAGGCTGGCCATAAGATCGGCTTTCTCCTGCGGCTGATGAGCCAGTGAGCCATCAGGGCATCGCAGCGGTGGCAGCGAGGGCTGGCAGAAGTTGGCCTGCACGGCTTTGGCCAGTCGCCAGTAGCTACGCGATCCAGTAGGGTGCGCCACTAGTTCCGTGCCGACACGTGTAACGCGCTGGGCGTCCGCTCTTATGTATGCTCTCTTGCAGATCTTGGTGGCAGTGTTGTAGGCTGATTTCAGTGAGTCAGTATTCGGATCTTTAAGGGCGCGACCCCTGATCCAAGCGCGATACGCCGCCTGTTTGTTACTAACAGCTTCAGCGCATTCGCGATTAAACCAAGGGCGTCTCCGGCTTTTGATGACGACATCGGAGTGGGGAATGTAGTATTCCATGCCAACGCCGATCTCATCAACAATGGCCGCAGCACTCGCCGTTAGATTCTTCTCACTGAAACAGCGCTGCCCCCATGGGACGGAAGCAAAGTAGTCGCGCATACCGTCCCAATCTGCTGACGAGTAGTGCCAGACACGACGCCTAACCTCTGTGGGTTGTGGCGGAATCGCGCTTGGCACTGTGCTGGATACTAGGCAGTGGTCAGATGTGCCCAGGGGCGCCCCGACCTTAACCCGGTAGCCAGCAGGGTGGGTGGTCAGCAGTAGATCTAGCAGAGAGGGCTCCTGTCCAGCAACATCAGGTATTCTGGTGGGTTGGTGCACCAGTTGCGTCAGGCTGTGCGAAAGAGCGAACGCGTGGGCAGTCCTTCCTGCATGGTTAGTTGTGGAGGATCAATTGATCCGTTACCTAGAAGATCACTCCCAACCAGGAGTCGTGGTGAGAGTTAAAGTCCCCCAAACATACCATCTCTGCAGTAGGGTACCGCTCCTGCGCTTCATCTGCCGCCCGACTCATGTACTCAAAGAGCCGAGTTGTCTCCGTGTCCCTAGTATGGGGTCGGTATAGGCACATGTAAATACGGCTCTGAAGGCCCAGGTTTACATGCACCCAGAGGACAGGAAAGGAGGAATCCTCTAGGCAGCGCAGACGGCGACAACATACATCCGAGCGGACAAACAAACAGACCCCGGCTTTCGCGAGGAAATTCTCCTCAAGCACATAACCGGGATACTGGAGGTAGGACGTGTCCGCTGGACGCTGAATCTGTGTCTCCGTCAGGAAGAGCATGGCGGGCCGTGCCGTCTCTAGGTGTTGGTGGACGGCATTAAGGTTAGAGTGGAGTCCGCGGATGTTAGCGAACTCAACCTTGAACAGGGTGGTGGGGGAGTGCACCGCTGTTAGACCATCTTTTCCTATTTGCGCTGTCATGAGTAATGTAAAGAACGGAAGCGTGAAGCGGGAGAGAATTGCCACGACATTGGGGAAGAAACGCGGTGGACTGTTTCTCCATTAGTTTGTCGACAAAGGAGCTGTGCTGATCCGTCGGACGGAAGGGCCCCCGAACCCCCCCGGAAGTAGTCGCCGGGTCCCCACCATCCGGTCACCAATCGGCACGACGATCTACCCCGAGATTATGCGCGGTATGAAAGGGCAGCCTCTCAAGGTGGTTAGTCTTGATTGGGCCCCTGTACTATACCGCGGGCGGCCAGCGGAACAACCGTTTCAACGGGTCTCCCTGGCCGACGGGTCAGCTCAGTCCTTCTGACAATGGATGGACAGAATCCACCACTGTTCCCGCAATATCGCGTCAACAATCCCCCGAGCACTGGTTATACACCAGCTGACCCCGAAACGCGACGTACTCATAGGTACGCCACTTCACGGGTGTTTCGCCGTGTGTACGGTGGTAGCCAACCAGGCGGGTATTTACCCTACCACCGGCTGAGATGCTGGAACGTCAGGAAATCCCATAGTCGCCTCTTACGACACCCAGGGGAAGAGAGGGGGCGGTGATTTTTAATATTCTTTCTCCGTCACCGCACGGATAGATTCATTATTATTATATGTATTGTTATTTAGTATATATACACACATGTATATGTATATAAGTAATTATATCAAGAAGAATAAATTTTCCTGTACGCCGATTCGTTACCTTAAGGTTGCCTTGAAAAGATTGCTTTTAGCAATAAGGCCGCCTTGTTGCATAATAAGTATTCATGTTTTTTTTACCATTTCTAAGAAATTTTCTGTAACCATTATTTATTATGTAAATAAAGCTTATTCTATCTACCTGTCATTAATTGATGAACGGAAAACATAAACACGTCATTGTTTTCGTATAAAATGCGTGATTCAAAGGAACGTGATCAATGGATTAATTAAATAAGGTCCTTGTAAATATTTTTTACTTGGCTCAAGTTACTAACATTGATAACTGGAATTAAGTAAAAAATATTTACAACTTTATCATTATTTCTGTATATTATACACACGCAATTTAGATTTTTCTTTACTAATGTTCCGTACTAAAATTGGGATTAACTTCTTCTATAATCGGTTAATTGTGTGTTGGGCGTCTTTCTTCCAGGTGTTATAATGCTATGTAGGGTTCCACGCTCAAATGGCAAAACTGGATTCCTATTACCGATATTCTATTACTAAAGATCTGGTGACCGAGCTATGCTCGGCGGTTTTTACGATAAACTTTAAAAGCATAACCTGATTTACTCGTACGTATAAATTTTAGTCCAAATCGTTAGAGCTGTTTTAGAGATACACGAAATACTATAATATATATTACGTGTACATCGACGGGGCCCATAGCGTGATTGCGCGTGTCGTTGTAAAAGAAAACGCTTGCGCGTGTCGTTGTAAAAGAAAACGCTTGCACGTGTAAAAGAAAACGCTGGTTAGGGAACGTCAATCCAGCCCGTCTATGGATGGGTTTATCTATCTCGAACTGCATCATGATTAGGAGGGCACATCAAGCTGTCGGTCCGGATTGTTATCGATAGATGACGGTCGTTAAACTTAGTCAGTGGTCTTCAAATCTATTGAAATCATAATTATATCATAAAATATTAAACCAGAACCGAATATTTACATAGACTCTTATAAAATAATTTCCATTCCATCCATTTCTGAGTCCCATTCATTCTTTTGATCCCATTTGCACATGCGGTCAGAGTAAGCAGAAATTTTATTCTTAATCTTAGAATATTCGTTCTTCGTATTGTATGTTGATCATGTACTTATTTTAACAAAAATGTTATTGTATTAACACTATCATTTCTGGGTATGACAAATTTCAAGTTTTTATCCTACTCGGCTTTCGAGATTTTTTTTTCTATAAACGGATACAGGCATATACGCCAACCATTTCGTATGGATTTCCTGTTTCCATTGACGGTATGGAACGCAGAAAGAGTAAAAAAATATATTTGCACTCTACCCAATAAATTCGTCGAGTAAATAACGACATCACACATATTCGTGTAAAAATCAGATTTTGTTTTCGTATGTGTACGTTAACTTCTTAGCCTTACATGTGAAGTGGAAATGAAAAATAAATTAAAAGTAAAAAACCTTTTTAAAAACAAGCTTTTATTTAAATGCTCTAAAAATAAAAAAATAAACTTTTATACTAAACTTTTACTGTTAACTTACAACGTCATTTCACATTTAACACAATTTATATGATATAAAAGCTCGTCGCGAGATTTAAGTACTCGTATTTACTTAGTTTGAAAATTTTAATAGATAATATTATTCACATCAAATTATTTAATTTACTAGTTAATCTACACAAGTAAATCTCGCGACCAGCTTTTATATCATATAAATTGTGTTAAATGTGAAATGACGTTGTAAATTAACAGTAAAAGTTTAGTATAAAAGTTTATTTTTTTATTTTTAGAGCATTTAAATAAAAGCTTGTTTTTAAATAGGTTTTTTACTTTTAATTTATTTTTTACTTTTTAGTTATCGCTGGACACGTTTCTCAGTCTGTTCATCTCATTCAACGCATCTCTTTTACGTGAGCTTCGTTTAGAAGGGTAAGTGCTAATATACAACAGGGTTCGCCCCGGTGCCCTGAGGTGGTACGTTCGCGACATCACGTTACACCCTGATGTCACTCAGTCCTCGGCACAGCCTCGCCTTGACTTGGGTGTTTAGAGAAATGTGCCACTAATTTCAGCTTGAAGCTTACTTGTGCCTTACGAAACACAGTTCCGGGTTAGATTTTGGAGTAACAGTTCGATTCAATATCATAATCGACGACTCCAGAAACCCCAGTACAGCAAAATTCCAGACGGATTGGAGCAATCGAGTTGATATTCAGCATCTTTTTCTTTAAACTCGCATTCGTATTCTCAGTAAGTCCTTTCACTTGTTACCCATCTTATAAGCAAGCACTAAAAACTTACTCCGCCATATTTGTTTAGAATGACGTCACTTTATTATTTGACTTATTCTTAGCAAGCCCTTTCATTTGATACTTACATTGTAGGAATGAATTGAAAAAAAATATTCGATCTTAGGTGTTCCGCCATTTAGAATGACGTCACATAGTTAACCATGCATTGTCATCCATACTGAACGTGTATACAAAATTTCATCTCAATCGATTGAAGATAATCTGCTTCGAAATTGATTTTCAAGCTTTAGAAGTCCGCCATATTGGATTAATAGTGACCTCACATTATTTATCAAGTTATTCTTAGCAAGCCCTTTTATTTGATACCCATATTGTAGGAGTGCATTAAAAATAGTTGGTCCGCCATCTTGGGTATGCCGCCATGTTGGATTTAGAATGACGTCACACAGTTAACCATGCATTATCATCCACACTGAACGTGTGTACAAAATTTCAGCTCAATTGATTGAAGATATCTACTTCGAAATTGATTTTCAATCTTTAGAAGTCCGCCATGTTGGATTAAGAGTGACGTCACTTTATTTTTCAAGTTATTCTTAGTAAGCCCTTTTATTTGATATACATATTGTAGGAGTGCATAAAAAATAGTTGGTCCGCCATCTTGGGTATGCCGCCATGTTGGATTTAGAATGACGTCACACAGTTAACCATGCATTGTCATCCAAACTGAACGTGTATACAAAATTTCAGCTCAATCGATTGAAGATATCTGCTTCGAAATTGATTTTCAAGCTTTAGAAGTCCGCCATATTTTATTAATAGTGACGTCACATTATTTTTCAAGTTATTCTTAGCAAGCCCTTTTATTTGATACCCATATTGTAGGAGTCCATTAAAAATAGTTGGTCCGCCATCTTGGGTATGCCGCCATGTTCAATTTATAATGACGTCACACAGTTAACCATGCATTGTCATCCAAACTGAACGTGTATACAAAATTTCAGCTCATTCCATTAAAGATATCTGCTTCAAAATTCAGTTGCAAGATTTCACCCGAACATACTTACATACATACTTACATTGCAAGTTAAATAAAAGCTTTTAAAAACGAGCGTAGTAGAAATTAGAATCATGACTTCTTTGTGAAAAATGATTAAAATTCTTTTTTTGACAGTCATACATAATACTATTACGCTTCAACGATATTTTGTAAGTTCGCCGCAATCATAATAATTAATTTTTGACGAACTCGGTAGCGCAGTGGCAAAACGCGCCAACCGCCAAAGTAACGTTATGTCAAAGTAACGTAACATACTTTGGCACCAACGCTCGTGGGTTCGATTCCCACACAGGAAAAATATTTGTGTGAACATGTCTGTTTGTCTTGGTCTGGGAATTTTTAAGAGAGGTAGAGCGCATCAAAGCAACCCGTCTGGGGAAGTACCTTCACCTCACAGAAAACCGCGGCCAAAAATAACTTCCTAGCTAGAGGATTGTTGTGATCCTGCGTGTGAGTGAGATGTGAGGTCACCAGTGAGCTCGTAAGGAGTTGCTGTGTTAGCAGCAGAGGTGGCGTCGCGCGAGTGATACTTAATGCAACGTAATACTTAATGCAAGCGTTTATAGGCTATATGAATCCAATAAGCCTAAAAGCCACCTACCAGTCAGTCAGCATGTGACTTTTGAATCCTGCAATAATAGAATGCAATTTTTTATTGTAAAATATTGCATACTTAGAGATAGTCTGCAGACGGAGAAACTTTGTTCACGTATAGAGAACAAAACGATTATAAAAAAACCGTAATGATACAGTTCCACTGTTGTATTAAAAACGTTCTTTAGTTTGTTATCAAAAACATTAATTACAGACGTCCGACATTAGTGCAAGTAAATGCATGGCGCTATATTAGTCGCCATTAGATATTTTTTCAGTATTCGATGAATAGTGTGACTATAATTGACTATCTAAGCCCCAAAGCCGATATATCGCGATATAATAGTAAACAGCTGCTACTATTATTTTATAATTGCAGTTTATAAGAAGTCTGGAGAGGGCCGCAAGTGCACCCAGGTGTTTCCCTGTTAGCATTGTTACCAGCAATGCTTATACCGTAAGCATACCTAATGAGTTAGTTTTTAGCTTCGAGGTAAACATTTGCATTTCCAAATTAGTTTATTAAGAAAAGATCAATCTCATTACCGAAAACATTCTTAGTTGTTACGGCCATGCCTCAAATGTTATCGATATGAATAAAGGTTGATAATGAATAAGATAATAAATGAATTAATTGGAAAAATAATGACTACCAACATTTCTAAAAGATCTCTATTATTTCATTTCATTTTGCTACTGAAAAAGAAAGCATCGTTGTCCAATAGGCAAATACACTACGGAGCATATTACTGTGCTGGAAAAAGAAGGAGAAAAACCTGTATTTTAGTTGATAGAAAAATATAAAGATAATATCTGATGGGACAAAAACTAAAACATGTGAGTGAGATATATTACTTGTATGCCAAAATCAAAATGCCACATGAGCGAAACTAAGTGCAAAAGTTTATTTCTATAGAAAAACTTAATATTTGTAATCGTTAAGGGGTTATATGTATCACAACTGATTGTGTCGTGCTATATTTGGGTTATCCATCATTTTGTTGGCCATTAACGCATAAGGCGACGGCTGAGGGTGCGGCAGTCACGCACGGCATAGCCAACCTTCAGTCTGTTATACCAAAAATATGTAGTTATATCTAAGCGTGTTTTAGTCTTTACGTATTATTTTGCGACCGCAATATTATACAGGCCGGACGGGACAATGTACACACGTAAATATTTACGGCTTAATTATTCCTTAGTCTGTTTATTTTGCGATGTTTGCTATTTAAAACATGGGAGTCCGACAGGTCAAAATAATGTGAATTAATAAATCGGTGAATCGATTGGCTAAGCGTCCTTTCGATACCCCCGGTGCAAGAAATATTAAAATCTAAATGTTTATCCAGACGGTTCATTTACTCATTTTTCAAAACAATGAGTATAAATATCACAATAAATGCTATTTGTACGCAAAAGTAGCAAGCTATAGGGCAGTATATTATACTACCTATTCTAGGCATGAAATGGGGATGCGATACGAGATTATTTTGCAACGTCATCGCGCACTTCGTTTGATGGAAACAACAACATAACAAAATATAAATAACATATGTATGTGCCGTGCAGTTGAATTTATTATTAAATAATTCTTATATTAGTATGTTTAGATACTCAATAATACGAATTACTATTAGTTGTACAACATAAATAATTAAATTTGACCCAGGCAGTTAGGTATGCGTTTAAACAGATATACAAACAAGGATTCTAAAAGTCTTGGTGTCAAACAATAAACAAAACTTCTTTTTAATTTTTGATTTAGCATAATACTGCCCACGCCGTGTCTTTTATATTTTATGATTTATCAAACAAAGCTATGGTTATAGTTTTTTAAATATTACATGTAACCTATACGGCGCATAGTTGTCTTTGGTCCGCCAATCTGAGGGCAGCTTAAAGATAGTGGTCCACATCACTGACACTGTTTGCCTGTTTTTCCAGTGTATGGGGAGGAACTCCCAGCCTTCAGGTTCAGAAAAATTGGTAAGGGTGGCGACCAAAAGGCTTCTGGCACACGACCTCCTAAATTACCTGAATTTAACAAAATATCTAGTTTAGAACGGCAGACAGAGCGCTGTTTGTTTACTCTTCATCTCCAAGATTAAATCTCAAACATAATATATATTAAAATTTTTTTCGTGTGTATACTTCTCTCAATGGTCTCTTGAGTTGTATTAAAAGACCAAAGGAAGGAGGCGTAATGGATTTTCAGTAGCAAATTTAGGCCACATTTTTAATAGTTGGTAGATACTGTTAATTGATAGGTTATTTTCTTTTCGTTAAATTCTACTATTAGAAAATTGCCTATATTATGACTACTATCTACTGCCTATATAGTGACGTTGTAGTCTATGGCAGGGGTAATTAAATAATAATAGTGGAATACCAAACGGCTCTACATCAAGATTAATTTCTATGTCACGTTTTATGGCAATTTCATATTCCTTTTCTAAATTTCTAAACCTATTGCGTCTCAATTGAAATTATTTGCTGGTTATCAAGCATACTTTTTAGAAGCACATTGCTGGTTTTAGATGACTTACTAAAACTACGTTTTTATCAAAAGTCAGCAATATATACTTTGAGAATTCTTCATTGTTATCAACCTGGACATTGCAAGATAATAATGTTATCTTATATCACCATACTGGAATAAGATTATCGAAAAATGAGTGCGAAAAATAAATAAATGAATAAATAAAAAGAGAAAGTCGTTTCTCGGTACCACAAGGCAATTGATGAGGGTATTTCTTACGGTAGGTATAGTAACACCCGTCCCTTTAAGAAACCGTCCCTGCATAAATATTTGATGTAGAGTGGGCAATGCCGCTAGGAAGAGTCGAACAGTCGAAGGAAAAGAAATCGATAGCCCACTCCACCACATGTGCTAGTAACCTGTCGCACTCATTCTAATAACCGGGCGCGCTAATACCCACGCATTGGTATCGGTATTCCCGAGAGACCGCTAAAGGAACGTTTTGTGTTAATACAAAATATACCTTTTGCTGTGGTTTTGCTGTAGTGTAGATAAAACTTTTAATCGATATGCGTCGACGTGAAAATCATTGGCTTTGTTGTACTAATACTATGATAACTTTATTAGTACAGATTTTGTATTGCACTGTCGATGCATACAACGACATTTATGCCACTTTCTTTTTAACATTTTTTCATATACATATTTCTATTGAACATGATAACTACTATTAATGACATTTGACTGTCACTGTGTTCAAATAATCATTGTCCAAATAGCTCACTAACTTTTCGACGACGGATACAATAAGGCGCAGTCACGCTACGCCAAGGGCAGTGTACGTATTTAATGGGAATGACTTAAATTTTTATACTATTCATAGAATCGTTATTGCTTCTTAGTTGCACGTGACAACATTTTGAGTCTCACTTTTCCATTAAAATGAATACAAAAATGACAATTAGCGACGTTGATGAGCGAGGGTCGGCAACGCAAGAGTGACACCCCTGGTGTTGCAAATGTCTATAGACTACGGTAACTGCTTACCATCAGGCAGGCCGTATGCTTGTTTGCCACCTTAGTGGTATAAAAAAGAATGAACTATCCAATGAAGGGAACTCAACCACTACACTGGGATATACTTCAGCGCAGTCACTTGAGGCCATGGGCGTTATATATAATAGCTTATGTCCTTGATATGGTATTCAAAGAATTGTAATTCAGCTATAAAAATTAGATAAAAATGCACATTTTGAGACACTTTTTTCATTTAAGTTAAACAGTTTAAAAGCATGTATTTATTTATATATAACTATAGTCATTTGACCGCCATTGTGTTCTGATGAGCATTGTTCAAATCAGCTCATACTCCTTTGATCATGGATACATTTAAAATCGATTGTACTATGGCAAGGGCATAGTATCTAATAACTATATTGACCAATATATAATATCTAACAAAGCTAGTGACTGAAATCCTGGTGAAATTAATTTAAATCAATGTAGAGGCCCCTCTTTCTGTAAATCAACGATTCCTAGTACAAGTTCTGGCGTGGCCATGCACTAAATTCGTATTTTCGAATCTATGTACATATTTGTAACTATCAGTTGCTCAGCGATTAAGGAATACATCACGAGGAAACGCGCACGTCCAAAAATAATATATTTTAAAAGCATTAACCTAAAATGGTTATTTTTTGTTGCGTTGTGTAATATTAACGGCAGTAGTTCCAGTCAAAATCAGTTTCTTCGCCAAATCCTTAGGCTTAGCTTAGATAGCGGACCCCGCCAAACCTAATGGATTAGGAAACGTGATAACACTATGAAGAAAAGGGCCTCTCTTCCGAACTAAAATTGTGAAACAGTAAATAATAATCTCCTAATACATATTTTAGTGTATTATTACATGAGGATGTCAGGATTGCCTCTGTCAACATACTGGTGACAACGCGTCATTGCCAAAGGTCTTTGCTGCAAGAATCTATAGATGGCCGTTCGACGAAGTTACAAGGCGTTAATTTAGCTTGGTTAATATTACTCAATTATATTCAACTAACAATTACTTAAAATTGACAATATCTTTGTTAATACGATAAATAATCTAGTATCGTTTAGCTTGGTTAATATTACTCAATTATATTCAACTAACAATTACTCAAAATTGACAATATCTTTGTTAATACGATAAATAATCTAGTAACGGTTAGCTTGGTTAATATTACTCAATTATATTCAACTAACAATTACTTAAAATTGACAATATCTTAGTTAATACGATAAATAATCTAGTATCGCTTTTTACTTATTATTTGTAATTGCCACAAAAGTAGAAATTTAAATTAAGATGAAACGTTTCAAGGGATCCTGCGTCATTTTATACCTGTATAGTGTTGCGTAAAACGACTGTCAATTATTTAATCTGATTCATAGCAGAATGTAATAAATTAATAAGAAAATCAGTTAAAATAAATATAAGGTTACAATGAACACACTCACCGATAGACTAACGCGTTGATATAGCATTATCGACATGTTAGTCTGATGGTATTCGCCACTGATGTATAATTGGGTGGCTCCTATTCTTCTTTTTTGTCAAAATGTTCAATACCCTTATTAATGTAAAATGGGCTACAAAATATATCTGTAACATTAATCAAGTCACTTTCAACTTCAAAATCAGGAATCTCTTCAAAAAACCGGGACTCCGTAGACGAAGTACAAACTTGTAAGCTCTTGTGTCAACATTAACGAAGCTCTAATACTAGGTTTTCCATTAGGCGAATAACATCTTACCGTAACGCATCTCAATCTTCATTTAGAAAATAGTGACAAATAAAACGCTAAATCATGTGATGAAAGTCCTAAAAGGCAACCAACGTATTGCAGTGAAACTAAAAGCAAACCCGCAGATGTAACATGTTAAAAAATTTTGCTTCACAACAAAGATAAAGAATACAAGTGGACAACGATATTGAATGTGACGAATAAAGGAAACTCATTTAAAAATCGATAAAGATCCTATTGTTATATATTATTGTTCAGAGTACAAATAAACTGACCAAAATTTATCCTGAACCACTAAATAATATGAAATAAGTAATGAATGGAGAAAAGAATGGAAACGTTGAGCTCAAGAAACCTGTTTCCTATTGTCGTTTATACCAAAGGACAATTTCGGCCCCGAACAATTTAGATACGTTCAGATTATGTAATGGCACGATTGCTAATCATCATCAACCTAGGCCACAATCTTATTACGGCTACTATACTAGAAGATGTGTTCTCAGAAAAATAGTGCTACTTCTCGTGAATGTATACGTACAGATGACCAAAAATGTAGTTTACCAAACACACATAAATTAAACATTTACATTACGTATACACATTTAAATGGATCTTATCTAATAGATAAAACTTAACGTAAACGTATTCCGTAATCTGAAAATTTCTTTCATCTATTTATAAATATGCATAAAAACCTGAAAAATGAAGATATAAATCATGGAACGAACATAATTCGTATTTTTATTTTTTACTTATTTTGTGTTTCTAGCGTATTATTTAAAAAATAAAATCTATTAATAAAATTAGTATAAAATTTCACACTTTGACACCAAGACTCGAGGGTTCAATTCACGCATGCAAGACAATTTTTTGGGTTCATTAACAGCCAAGACGAAACAACTAATGTATAAACATACATAGGCCTTTCTGTTCACTTCTTTTTTTATATTATAAGTAGACGTTTACAAAGAAAAGGATATATTATGTGGTAACTTTAGCTTTGCTTATTTCATGGCTAGATATAGGCTGAGTAAGTTGTCAGGAGTCCTGTTTAGTTGTTAGCTATCTAGACTATAGCTATATTCATTCGTATACAAGTGACTTTTGTCATATATTTAATGTATCTTCTAAATGTACGAGTATTTCATTTTTAAATAGCACTACAAACGTTTACTGAAAAAGAGCCTAGTCGTGAAGGTTCGCATTTCGCACTAATGTCAATTATTTAGCAGATAGCGATCCGTACCCCGTAACAGACATCCTTGTTATGGCATGTACTTGTATTTTTGTATATTTATTGATTACCACGATTTCCACTTTCTATGAGATACTTCAATATGGAGGGGTTTAGCCTGTTCTCTTTGATCTATTGAACGAATTGAAATTAAACTTTGAAGTTTGAATTGAAGTTTTTAATTAGTCATATAAGACAATAAAAATCTGAATAAAATTTCGCACCGTCATTTTCAGGTAGGTAGTCAAATAGATAACAATTAAAAATGTATATTGTTTCACTTTATATAGGTATTCGAATCTCTAGCGAATATCACTCGCTCGAGATGATGACGCTATCGCGATGAAGCTTTTACGAATAGGTTGAATCATAATGCGAGTTTAACGATAGTGTTTTTTTCAGCGCGTTGATTTATATTTACTCGTATTTACTTGTTGATCATTAATGCATATGTATAGGTAGGGGTCAAGTGTATACATGAAATGTCCATCTGCATTGATTGGCGAACGTGGCAAATAAAGTCAAGGTAATGGTATCCTACTAATATTATAAATGTGAATGTCCGTTTGTTTGTTACGCTTTCACGCGAAAACTACTGAACAGATGATCATGAAATTTTGTACACATTTCTTGGAGGTATCAGAAGTAAAATAGGATACTTTTTATTTTAAAAAATATATATTTTTTATCAATGCGGGCGAAGCCGCGGGTAAAAGCTAGTTGGTTCATAAAGTAAGACTTAATTTTTTTGGGATATAAAAAGTATAAACTATATTGAACATTCACAGAAGAATAAATAATTACCGGTCAATAGTAATTAATTAAAATATTTGAGAAGAGAAACCACTAAGTTAAAAATATTTTTTCGTCAGGGCAATTCACGATTACACACATCTGAGCGATTGCCAAGGCGACTTACACTACTTACGCATATTTCTAAAATACTTTCATGTAGCCGAGATAAAGAATAAATAAGCATTCAGGGGAGCACAACATATTTTTATTGAGTATAATAAAGCCTTTATCCCCGTACCTTTATCACCACTAACTATCTCTATTCTTTTATTTAGTGTTGCTTATTATGTTACTATTTACTTTAACAAAATTAAAGTTAAAAACTAAACAACCCGACTAATACAAAAAAAGCCTACATACTGAAAGGATGTAGACAAAATTTCAAAGTAGGCATAGTTTCGTAGTTTCGTCAGTAGGGCTTCGAAACGTTCAAATATTTCAGTTAGAGTAATTCCTTCTCGACAAACATTGTCCCACCACCTTCCCATGGCTCCACCGACCTCTCAGTCATATGAGAGATGATTGCGCACGGCACTTGCTACTCTGAGGGTCTTTTTGTGCCGTGGGCAACGCTTGGCACCCTACAACCACCCTTCTCGACAAACAGACTAAGTAATAGACAATGCCTTGTGCATTAAACTAAACTAAACAACTGGACTTGCTATTTCTCTATCTATCTATATATCTTCACGCCAAGTTCTTGCGGAGTTGGCACAGGGGATCCAACGCCACATGACTCGGTCTTTACACACCTTACTACACACACGGGTGTTACTATACTCGCTTTTTTAAGATTCATAGTTCCTCTCATACATGCTCGTCGATTTCTAGGGCTCCACATCATCTGATGATAAAACATCATTTTTTGTTAAGCGTTCACATTTTCTTTATTAGTAAACTGCCCCGTACATACACCACTAGGTTTGTGTAATATATATTATATATATTTATTGTCGTTCGATATAACCGTGTGTAGGTACTGTAGGTACAGTACATTATTAGTTATGTAGGTCATCTACGGCTTATTAGAATTTTCAATAACTTGAATATTAAAGTAGGTTAACATGTAAGTAAACATTTTTAGAAAGTCGTCGGCGAAAGACTTGCCGAAATTATTAATGAAGTTTGCCGCTTTTAAATTAATTATTCCGCGTATTTTCCGCGTATTGATTGTTTGTTAAAGCCTGTGTACCTTTATGAAGAAAAATATTGTCTGTTCCATTATAACATATAATTTTTATATGGGTCTGAGAGCTACACATTTTCCTCGATCGACATTTACAAATATTGTTCAGCTCCCTCGGGGCGGTTTAATAAAATTTTCGCAACAATGACTTTTATTTACGTTCTAGATACACTGTCATGAAAAGCTACAGCGGCTGCGTAAGCCACGTTATTAGATTTCTCATGTCACCATATTTTATTTGTATTGGCATATGTACAAGTCTTGGATTTAAAAAACAATCCGTACCATTAAAACAGCACCATCATTGAAATATATGCATAAGAATTAATCACAATTACGCACAATACAATACATTTATTATACATGCATTCTTTGACGAACAAAAACACGTCAAGAGAATTGAACAAGCACCTGATGTAAAGCAGTTACCGTAGCCTATTATGCTTGTAATATATTAAGTACCACTAGCACGATGCCTCCTCTGCCGCTTACACAGAAACTCCTTAGGAGTTTACTGGTGACCTCACTCACACACAGGAACACGACAACCCTCTAGGGAGTTGTTATTTGGCTGCGGTTTTCTGTGAGGTGGAGGTACTTCACCAGACGGGTTGCTTTGATGCGCCCTACCTCTCTTAAAACATCCAGACTAAAACAAACAGACATGTTCATGCACAAAAATGTTTGTCTTGTGTGGGAATCGAACCCACGAGTGTTGGTGTCAAAGTCGCGTCATTCATGACTGAGCCACCGAGCAAAATAATATCAAATATCGGTTCTCCATAAGTAATTGTCTATATAAACCCATAAGCTAAAAATTAATATCTATTAAGTATGCTTGTATTTGATTATAAATTCAACCAGTTGAGAATACGCAAGCTTGCATTGGCAGAGGAACACCAGCCTCGTCAATTATATAACAAATCAAAATTTTTTTTTTTAATTTGTCGGCCGTTTTGATCATGTTCCTTAAGAGATAGGAACGGTGTTCCTGAACATTCCTATTCTACTTTTATATGCTGAATCCGAATCTGAAGTCAAAATTCGAATATTCGAAAAAAAGCAAACTCACAGACAAACGCACACACAGTAAAACATATAGATTTCATATAGGAACGGTATTCCTAAAAATAGTTAAAATGCATTACATTTTCTTTTATTGCATCTTGCTGCGATTCATGATGCAATTAATGATTTAAAAACTATTGCACGATGATATGCATCTTACGGCCTGCAAGCAGACTGACAGCTACAGCTGATAATAAATGGTACCTAGTCCACGTTAAATATCTCCTCTATCTCTCTTTCAGCTAAAAATACCATCGATAATTAAAAAAGGTGACAATCCTTCCAAATTTGCGAAACTTAAATACCTATATTTGAAAATTGATTTTGGTTCCCTTCAGCAAAACCATTGCGTTTTGATATATTTACGTTATACGGATTGACAACATCCTTGTAACATGCCATTCCGTTTCCATACATACCTATATAATATCATGACGTGAGTTTCTTGCACAGAACTAATTTGAGGACGCATTATGAAATGTTTTCTAACATATATATATTTTACGCTGCAACAACATGAAAATTTATATCCTTAAAGGGTTCTGTCTGTGCAAAGACGCACGTGAGCACGTTATTCTGTTTCATTTCATACTTACATTATTCAATGGGGTACATTTTATAGAATGTGAGGGTATGTATATATTAGGTTTTAAAGTATGAAATTGACGATTTGTATTAAAAAATTAAAACTCGTTTTTTTCTAAGTTGTAACTTGTAGCAATGTATATAAATATATATTTATATACATTGCTGCCATCTAATCGAATTAATTTATGAATACCTTTGCTATATAGATTCGACAAACTACGAGTATGTGAAAGCCTACCTTTTATTAGTAAACTTTGCTTTAGGGCACTGTTGCGGCGTTTGACCTGGGGTCAGCAATTGCATTTTTCGCTTACGGTTATCGTAAATTATTCGTCACATGTCACAATTCGATCCAATATTCCTTCATTTCTGTACGGATTCAACAAGGCAACACAAGTCTCAACACGCGTTTCTTTCTGCAGATCAATGAAATCATAGGCACCCATTTTTCATATTAATTTTTTATCTTATTGATTTAATGCAAATGAGTCAATATTGTAGGTAGGGTAACGTTAAACCATGCCGCTAATTCTTGGGTAGTTTGACTCGGATCGGCTTCCACCATCTCCTTCAATTCAGCGTTATTCACCAGTGTGCGAGGTCTTTCACGTGGTTCGTTCTTCAAGTCGAAGATTCCATTACCAAAGCGTTTAAACCAAAAACGCATGGTTAATTAGCAGTCTCCTCTCCAAACGCAGCATTGATATTACGAGCCGTTTCTGCCGCGTTAGTTCCGTGTCGGAACTCGTGTTCAAAAATTACTCGTAATTTCGAAGTATCCATCTTTGCCGTCTAAGCTGAATAAAAAAACAATTGAAATTCGAAAATCAAATATTGCAATTTTTTTTAAAGAAAACCAAGTATCATGTGCAAAAAGTTTCACTCGAAAATCTCACACCATGAAGATTTGCAATTTAAAGTATCTATTACCATAAAACAGCAATTTCATACTTTAACCCCTATTATAAACTACATAAAATCAAACCTCCTTGTTAGCTATAAGTATTGACAATATAAGAATTAACAGTTGGTAGCGAAGCCACTAGCTGTTGATACGAGTACTTATGATTATAACCTTTTATTTGGCTTCGCCTATTAATATAATAGAGAAAACCCTTGGAAATCGAATTTAACCAACTTCTAATTGTCGTATCGATTCGATACTTCGTAAATGTGTGTAATACTGGTGACAATACAGTAATTTCATTCTACCGAGCTAATCTGATGAAGAAACCAGTAGACGGACAATAGAACTATTCAACGGCTTCTTGTAAATCCCTCGAGTCTGGAGTCATTTACTTTGTTTTAACGTCTCGAATACATGGTACTTGATGACCAAAGAGTGAAATTCTTTAGAAGTAACTAGAAAGCCCCTGGAGCTTGGTTTCATTTGGTTTGTTTTTCCATTCGAATTCATCATAGTTAGTTTAATGTTATTATTATTATATAATGCTGCGGTGGCCAAGGTGAGAAACGTACCAATATAAGGTTTAGTGCGTGATCTATCTACTTATCTATAACTTAACTAACCCGGGGTAGGCAGAGAGAATCGAGCGCCACGTGACTCGATCCTTGCATATCTCACTCGTTTCTTTAACGTTCATTGCTCTTTTCATGCACGCTCGCCGGTTTCTAGCGCTCCTTTCTTTTTTTTTCCTTTCTTTCTTGTGCGTGATAAGAGCATGTTATTTAGTTTCCTTGAAAACGATATATTGTTTACATATTTATTTTACATACTATTTTATCGTTTGTATTTCTGCACAAAATGTCTATAGAAAATTGTCAAAAATCACCAAATTAGGTACTTGCATTTTCATGATAAGAAAGTGATTGATTGTTTGATTATAAGTAAATGTACCTATCGTAGTCAGTTTAAAATAATGTTTTAGGAATTATGACAAGCATAAATGTATTTTTTCAGACATAATATACATTTGACAAAAAAAAATACATACACTATTAGTTCAATAAAAAAATACATTTGTTGTAATTGTAATTTTCCATTGGACTTGCCATTGTGTACGTTAACGTACGTAAATTTTATTAAATAAACATCATTCCAGCTTAGGGATTAAGAATTAAAAGACCGAATTGCTTTATTTAGGCGGCTTAATGAGATTATAACAGATGCAAAATGTTACTTTCCCTTATTTTCAGAGAAGCGGAGCTCGGTTTTTCTGTTTGTTTCAACTAACTTGAAATTATACAGAATTCGTGTTAGGAATAAGGGAGCCGTTCCTTGTTAATAAAATTAGTTCCCGCATCGGCGCAAAAATCAATTTGGCGCTCAGCCAGGCCTTTATGGTTATAGATATATAAGTATGTATATTTATACTTAGCATCACTTTATTGTTTTTAAAAAGTTCTGCAACGAAGAGAATCTAAGTCGTCGAGTATGTTTATTTTTTATCACGATCACGATATACAATTGCGAAAAGATTTTTCAACTATTATTTCTCAAATTTAGTGAAGTTACAATTGCACTGAAATTAATGTTAAATATTTATGTTAGTTAAGTTTAAAGAAGTTACAATTTCATTCAAGGTAAAAAAAAAACTATTCGGAGTTCAAATTCAAGGTTTATATGGTCCTATAGTGTGATAAACTTCAAAAGCGCCTATATGAGTACACAGCATCGACAAATAACAGGCCTCCCCCCCTCCCCCCATGAGATCACTTAGTATTTTGTGTAATTTTGATCTTGTTTTAGTCGCAATTTTTATATTTAATATTTTTTCTTAGAGTATATATAAATATATATATATATATATATATTACTTTACTAGCGACAACGGCTGGATCGATTTGGATAAAAATATGTGTGTGTGTTTGTGAGTGGGTCCCTGAATGGTTTAGATTTACAATTGTACCTGGTAGGTGGCGCTGCAATTGGGTTCTAGGAAAAAAATAGCAGGCAAGCCAACGGATGGACCGTCAGGTCCATCATTTAAATTATATGGTATAAAGGATTATAATAATGTGCTTCATGCACATGCATACTTATGGTAACTAACGTATTTAAGTTGATAAAGATTAATAGCCGATAAAAGCTCCCAGGCGGCTTGACATTTTCCGATATTTTCAACAATTATCGTCATATTTCAACCAATTTATACAAAACGTTAACAAATTATACACCCAAACCATCCTCAAGAATCACTATGTCTATTGGTGAAAATCTCATGGAAACCCATTCAATAGTTATATAGATAAAAAGACGCGGACTTTGTTTTATAATATGTACCTAATGATGATTATCCGTATGTTTTTTTTTATATTGGTAATTATTTCATGTTAATACAGGGTCCGTCACTCGAAGTGTTATCAATTTTAAATGATGTTATTTAGTTATTCAAAGTAAGATTTATTAAAAATTGAAAGAAAATTGTAAAAAAAACATTAAATTTTATGAAAATCATCATTATTGTTCGATATGACCTCCTTTGGCACGGATTACGGCCTCGAGTCTTCCAACGAATGCATCGCAGGCCGCACGAAGATGGGTTTGCGGTATTCTTTTCCATTCCCGACGAAGCGCTGCCTTGAGCGTGTCCACACTTTCATACCTTTTTGTTGACACAGCAGCCTCCAAAATAGACCACACCGAGAAGTCCATTGGATTCAAGTCTGGCGAGTAAGGAGGCCACTGTTGTGAGGAAATGAACCGAGGAACGTGGTTCTCTAAAAAAATTTGTGTCATGCGAGCTTTGTGGGACGGTGCTGAGTCTTGTTGAAATGTCCAGCTGTTTGTACCGAATTGCTTACGTGTCCACGGTATGAGAGCATCATTTAGCACTTTTTGCTGGTACACTTGCTGGTTGACTTTGACGCCCTTCTCGATAAACACGAGTGGCGACCGACCATTTGAGGTCACTGCGGCCCAGACCATAACCGAAGCAGGCGCTTGCTTACGAACGGCAATTCTGTCATCCAAATTATCGTTTGACTTGCCCTGTAGCCAAACACGATCATTTTGCTTGTTGACGTACTGCTGGACGGTGAAAATTTTTTCATCAGAAAAAACAATGTTTTCCAGCTCGCCACGTTCGTGTAAGGCTTTCAGTGCTCGAGCTCTTTGTAGCCGGACTATCTTCTGAGTTGAAGTAAGATGTTGTACTTTTTGGATCTTGTAGGGCTTCAGTTGGAGTTCTTTTTTTAGTATACGGCGAATGCTTGAGTCGGATACTTTCAGACTTTTCGCCAATTCACCTGCACTCTGACGAGGATTTCTTTGAATTCGAGCCTTCACCTTTCGAATCATATTACGTGATGTTGCGGTTTTCGGATGACCACCTCCATGTCGTTTAGCAATGCTCCCAGTTTCGTTATAACGCTTAATGGTCCGATACACAAACATTTTGTTCACACGTAGTTGTCGGAGCTCTCTAACAATAGCTGGTTGTGATTTTCCAGCCAAGTGCAAAGCGATCACATAGCTACGTTTAATATCCATTGCGAAAATTTATTTTAAAATTCAACTTAGTTCCCGCTATTTTTGCCCACTTTAAAACAATGAAACAAACTGACGTTTCACCAATATTGGGCGCGCTGTCATTATTATTTTGAAAATAGAAGCAGCATGAAGTTGGTAACACTTCGAGTGACGGACCCTGTAATATAATTTTATTTAATACTTTATATGTGATGTTGTAATAATATTCTTTTATATAACGACGAGAAGCAAACAAACAAAGCTTACGGCCCACCCAGTGTAAAAAGATACCGTGCCCTCTGACCACTTGCAACACGAGCTGTTAGGAGTTGTTGTCAGTTCTGTTTTAAGGCGACCTACCTCTGTTTCGTCAGATCCATGTTTGTTAATTAGCAGAACGCACCATGACATGGTGAAGTTAGCTTTGACTATAAAAATAATAGTGAATCCGTTACACGCACGCTACCTACCGGGGCCAATTGTCAATGTAAACCAAACACAAACAAAAAATCATTAAAATCGATTCAACCATTTAGTAGAAGTTCAATGACATACACACCTACAGAAGAATTATATTTATAAAAATAAGATAAATGCAATCGAAGATAAAAAAGAAATAAAAAATGAAATTAGACACATGTAAGTCAATATTTCAGCTGTTTATTGAACACAAATTACAATTTCTGCTTTCCAAACAGGATAAATTTAAAGAGAATCCACGCGTGCCGAAAATAGCTAGTATACCTATTGATTTTCAACATCAGGTAGTAACTTTATGAAGAAAAATAATTTTATTACGCTTATTGGTAGAGTCACGCAAGCAAACTCAAGTTGATTACCAACTCCATGTAACAATGCATATAGGTATAACTAGATTTTACTAACTATACTTTAATAACTATAATTACGGTATTCATTTGAACACATGTAACTTATTGAATTCCTTAAACTTACTTCTGGTTTCATCTGGTCTAATGCCCTACGTATCTTATCATGAAAAAATATTAACATTTTCCTGTTCATTGTATTGCCAAACTATTTACTGCCCGCGACTCTACACGCGTATGTTAGGCGCAGATTCACTCTTATGAAAGATGTGAACCGATCTTTGAATTGGACGTGTCATCAATTATCAAGCAAAGTCGTCTTTAGTATATTTTATGTGAATTCAGAATTAAATTAAAAATTATATTTACCAGACAACTCAGAACGTATTGCGAAAAAAAGTTTTTCTGTATGAGATTGCAATATAGGTTATAACTGGCCAGTATACAGTTGTAATCTATTTATCATCACGTTTTCTTTGCCACGGATATTCCGCGCTCTATGTTACATTCAATCTTTTAGGGAATTAGAATATTATATTTAGAATTGCATTTCAAAATATGATATTAGTAAGTACTTATTAAGTAGCTAGGTACAAGAGTTTTTTATTGATATGTCATTATAAAGGAAGCTTTTGTGCGCATTCTTTGGATGTAGGGTGAGTTGTCGTTGTCACCCCTTGGTGTTTGGCACTATTTATAACAATATTTATTGGAAAAGTTTTGTTGAAATGTAAAGAAAAACTTTTATAAAATTATATATAGACAACGATGATTCGAACCCCAACACGTTCGGACGTTCTATGGAAGTTTATTACAACTGCGCCACCGAGCTTCGAAGTAAACTAACGAAGTTTAGATCCACTTAAAAATTTAATATACGGCACTGACAGAAATATACGCTACCACTACAGCACTGCCCGCGGAATCCTGGTAGTGAAAGCTGGGTATGACAGAGAGAGCATGAAAGTAAAATAAACGCGGTCGAGATGAGAGCATTGCGTAAAATTTATGGGGTAACGCTTGCTGACCATGTTCGTAATGATGACGTAAGAAAGAGAGTTGGGCTGAAAGAGAGTGTCGGTGATAAGAAAAGGCATGCTCCATTTGTTCGCACATGTATACAGAATGCAGGGTGAAAGAATGACGAAGCCGATATACAATGACGGGCTCGGTGGCGCAGTGGTGGAACACGCTGCTACTCTACTTTCACACCAACGCTCGTAGGTTCGATTCCTACACAGTAAAACATTTGTGTGCATGAACATGTCTGTTTGTCTTGGAATGGGTATTTTCTATGTATAATAAGTATGTATTTACAAAAAAAATGTATCTAGGTATGTTTATCAGTTGTCTAGTACCCATAACACAAGATTCGCTTACTTTTGGGCTAGATGGCGCTGTGTAATTTGTCTGACAATATTTATTATTAAATGCAAAAGTGGAAGGATGTAGAAGCCGAGGAAGACCAAGACTAACCTACCATGACCAAATTGGTCGTGTATAATCAGAAGGTGATATCAAGAGTCCTTTAAAACCGGCGAGCGTGCATGAAAAGAGTTATGAATGTTAAAGAGCAAGTGAAGTGTGTAAAGACCGCATCTTATGCGCTCGGTTCTTTCTGCCTACCCCTCAAGGGATTTGGCGTAAAGTTATAGAATAAATTAATATTTTTTTACACACATACTACAGACAATTAAGCAGAAGTACGTAATACATTGATAAATCCTTTCAATCCATAAACTCTCTAACACTAAAAGCAGTGTTCTGAAATCCAATTCGTAAAATTGGATCTGAAGGTGTTTCTAGTGTACAATTTAAAATGGTCTCTTTATTATAGAATGAAATACACATTTTATATCAATTAAACTATATCTTATTAAAAAAGAAACATTACGATTTAATTCTCATTTTTCAAACGTAACATAAATTTTTCAACATAGCCATCTGTTGCTCACAAACCATACAATTATTTGTTACTCGTATTATTGATGTATTATCTTTTTTGACGTCGGTACATACATTATTTTCTTTCTCTAATATTACATTATTTGAAAAGGTCGCGGGAGCAGTAAACCCTGTATGAGTCGAGTGTCCTTAATAGCTAATAATTGATGGTTACATGTGCACAGGTACCCATGGACGTCAGTTTGTTTAGCAGGTACAATATTGTTGTATTTTATTGTTTTCAGTAACATCGGATACTAAAATATAACAAAAATAATAAGTATAATAACATCCTCATCATTGCCGTGTGGCCTCCGCGTAAGAATAGGCCACCCCATCTCAACACGTGGGTGTCGTAAAAGGCGATTAAGGGAAATATCCAGGATATGGGCAGCAGCGTCCCTTGCGTACTTTAACAACTTACTGCGGTTGCCAACCCGCCTGCCAAGCATGGCAACTATAGCAAAACCCCCTTAACATGAGTACGACGCAAAAACGGCAAAAGACCTCGCCTGGTGAAGTCTACGCTCCGTCCATCTCGTGCTCTGATCCAAAACACAGAAAGCTTTCAACTGGAACTTCAAAATCGTTTTCAGTGCCTAAATAAATGTATAACACCGGACGATATGAACAGTAAGCTCGTGGAAACCATACCGTGGGAGCTAAATTTCTCCAGCCTCGTCCAAAAATACCCCAAAAGCTCTCGACTAATACGCAGAATCTCTTGCAGATCAGACGTAAAATGTGGTTGCGGTCTTTAGCTCACACGCTAGAGTACAGACGGCTGAACAGGCAGATCTCCAAAGGCATACGGCGAGACATACGCCAATTGAAGACTGAGATTCTGAGTAAGATGGAGAAGTTCTATGGACTGCTGTACACATCGTCGCTATAGCCGAACAACAGTGCTAGTAACCACCCTAGAGCTAAACTAACCCGACACTATACCGAAGATATCCCGGACAGACTGTATGAGATTCGTATGGCTTTCAAACAGCTTAAAAATGGAAAAGCACCGAGTGAGGACGGAATTACGGCAGAGCTTCTGAAAGTGGGCGGAAAGCCGATACTTCAGAAGCTATTCAATTCCGTCATACACTCCGGTGAAACACCGGAAGCGCGGAGCAGAAGCCAGGTCATATAGTTCTTCAAAAAGGGTAATAAGACCTTTTTGAAGAGCCTTCTGAATAAGCCGGATTCCGAAAAGGCTTTAGCACCGTAGACCACATACACACTCTCCGTTAGATTATACAGAAGATTGAGAGTTACAATCTGCTAATATGTGTGTTGTATGTGGACTACGAAAAAGCCTTTAATTCTGTAGAGATAGGGCGGTGCTACGTTCTCTCCAGCGATGCCGAATTGACTATCGGTACATCGAAGCGTTGAAGTGCTTGTACAGTAAGGCAACGATGTGTATCCGAGTACAGGACCAGAGTAAGAAAACCAATCCAAGTGCAAAAAGGTGTAAGGCAGGGCGATGTTATATCCCCGAAACTCTTCACCGCATCATTGGAACATGTCTTTAAGCTCTTGTACTAGAAAGGATACGGTATTAACATCAATGGCGAATGTATCACTCACCTTCGATTTGTCGACGATATAGTTCTCATGGCTAAATCGCTGGAGGAACTTGGCGCTATGATGTCATGAGTGACTGTTATGTTACTAGTTAGTTATGTTACTCAATGACCTCAATTGTGTTTCCAACCAGGTATGTCTCAAGATGAACATGCACAAGACTAAGATCATGTCGAATGTCCATGTTACACCTATCCCGTCACGGTTGGAAGCACTAAGCTCGAAGTTGTTGACGAATATGTTTACCTAGGATAGGTTATTCTGTTAGGTAAGTCCAACTTCGACCAAGATTTCAACAGACGGCATTCGGGAAACTCCGACACATCTTCTCGTCCAAAATACCTCAACGCCTGAAAGTAAGGTCTTCGAACAGTGTGTGTTGCCAGTGATGGTACACGGAACTGAAAAGTGGCCCTTCACTGCGGGCCGTATGGGGAAGCACAAGGTCGCTCAGCGTGCTATGGAAAGAGCTATGCTCGGGGTTTCTCTGCGTGATAGAATCAGAAATGAGGTTATCCGCAGTAGAACTAAGGTAACCGACATAGCCCACAGGAGAAGCAAGCTGAAGTGGCAGTAGGCCGGCCATATAGTTCGTAGGACCGTCAACCGCTGGGGAAGAAAGGTTCTCGAATGGCGTACCGGTACTGGTACACGCAGTATGGGACGACCCCCCACTAGATGGAGCGACGACCTCAAGACGTTTGCAGGGAGTCGATAGATGCAGGTGGCACAGGATCGAGACGAGTGGCGCTCTAAAGAGGACGCCTATGTTCAGCAGTGGACGAATACAGGCTGAGATGATGATGATGATAATAAGATCATAACGGAAGCCAGAAGTAACATCAGATATGATAGTTATGGAAGGCGTCCGTCCCTCTTTTGTAATATCCTAGTAGGTACCAATAATCTTCCCAGATCTCATTTTAATGGCCCAATAATTTCCAACACATTCGCAATAGTCCAAATACTTGCCGTGACCTGGTTCATGGGTATATTGTCCCATTGATATCCCCTGGAGCAGATCACGGCAATTATACAACAGTATCATTCATTGCATACTTATGACTCCGAACTGGCAACGAATTGAAAAACCCCGCCAAAGTAATTATTGCCCTATTAAAAAATATATATCAAACGGTATACATATTAATGCTATTAACGGGTTGTTCCAATTCACGCATTGTTCTTTCAAGTTATGTAATTAAAATTATAGTTAAAATTATATCTTAATATAAAAATCTCGTGTTACGGTGTTTGTGTTCGCGCTCCTCCAAAACGGTTTCATCGATTTTTATGATTTTTTTATATATATTTGGTATAAAAAATTAATAAAAATGATTAGACAACAATAATAAGAAAAAATTTACATGGCAGAACAACGTTTGCCGGATGAGCTAGTTGTAAATAAAATTTTAATCTCAACTTCCTTCATAACTGCTAAAATAATTGTCTGTGTACTCAACAACTAAATATAAAATATCACTTGACGTTTACCATAACTTCAATTAATAATTAATTCACATTTCAATATATTTTTATTGTATAATTTTAAAATTTCAAGGGTGTTTACATTATTATTGTAGGTACGGGACTTACCGCGATTTGTTTTTATACCGGATATCCAGAAACAAATCGCGGTAACTTACATTAATAATATTTTTACTGTTCATTTCTTAATTTTTTTCACAGTAAAAATATGTTGACACAACGAAATGTAAAACTAGCGATCGTAAGAACATCTCGGTATGATATTCTAAAGCACAGTTCCCGCAATATGCCGCTGGAGTTTAAATTAATTAAACCTTCCACTTATCTGAGGAGTTCTCTCCAGAGATGTAAAATAGAAACTTTCTTCCCGGCCCAGACAATCCTACTTAATTTAAATTCTTTTGTATTATAATCTCGACGATATACCTACCTATATATAATGGAAAACGAAAGTATATAATCGAAACAACTTCATAAAATTATCATATTAAAATCACGGCTGGATATCCGGTCGTTTGATAGGCGTGAGCGGGATTATGGATCCAACATGCTGATACCCCTTCAAGAAGATTGATATCATGTAGTACCAGGCACCAATGATATTCAACAATATGCCCTTGAACAGATACTGTTGCGAAATGCGTCAAAATTAAATGGAGAATGATGTGAGATCTAAAGAGATTACTAGTATTGGGCTATTACATAAGAGAACATCTGCTGCAACTATCGATCTAACTACTACTTTCGACAGGAGGTGACTCGCCACTCACTGGATGGGTCCCCGAAACGCCAGAAAAAATCTGCCTACGGCATAGTAAAAGAAATCGGAAACAACTTGTTTTCATAGACAGGGACCAAGCGCGATTTGAATATGTGCGTCTCCCGTATCTAATTGTCGCTGCACGCAACAATGATAAATTTTAAGAGACGTAGGGAGCATCAAAGCAGTCTATCTGGGGAAGTACCTCCACCGCACAGAAAACCGCAGCCAAATAACAACTCCTAGAGGGTTGTCGTGTTCCTGCGTGTATGTGAGGTCACTAGTAAGCTCCTAAACAGTTGCGTGTTAGCAGCAGTGGAAGCACGAGCAGTGCGAGTGATAATTAATGTAGATATTAGAAGCGTTCATAGGCTACGGTAACTGAATTACATCAGGTGGGCCCTATTCTTGTATACCTTCTGACGTAGTATAAAAAAATATTTTCAAATTCGATAAATAGTCTGTTATTTTATTTATTCGTGAAAGTTGTTGTATCAAATGTTATTTATAAAAATGCGGATATAATTCACTTTAGCCTCAAACAATAATGTAAATTGTATAGTATTTTTTAAAAGAATAATAATTTGAAATTAAACAGTATTTTAAAATTAAATTATAATTTTGCAATGTCAGTAGGTCACTAACATCTGTAGATCTAATCTCATCTGCACCAACATCTGAAATGCAACCGGATCGTTAAAAATGAGGGATGTCAAAAGAGAGGTGGAGCACATCAAAGCAACCTGACTGGCGGAGTACCTCTACCTCACAGAAGGCTGCAGCCAAATAACACCTTCATGAGGTGTCTTCCTGCTAGTGAATGACATTGCCAGTAAGCTCTACTGGAGTAGCTTTATTAGCAGCGGCGATGGCAACCCATGATTAGAGCCATACTTGGATTGTAAGCGTTTATAGGCTGCTGCAACCATTTTACTTCAGGTGTATATGGTACATGCTTATGCTTGTTTGCCTCCTAACATTATTAAAAAACAATTCGTTATATACTTGTCGAAAAATTTGACATATTTGTAAACGTTATAAATTAATGCAAGATTTAGTAAATACATGCATTTAGACGGTATCTTCTTCAATCATGAAACATATTATTTCATTAAAAAATACTCTGCTAACGTAAATAAAACATACATGTTGTCTTATGAATCGCCGATACTTCCAGACGAATTGACTTAATTTATGTATAGACTTTGGCCCTACATTTGTCAAGACTTAATAAAATAAAAACGACCGCCCTGCGTGAGTAGGGTTGGGTAGTATTATCGCTCGCACGGGATCTGAGTACGCCAGTATTTCCCTTTTCGTTTACTATTTACACCACCGGTTCGTGTAAGGTAGGGGCGGTGTTGAGAGGTGTGCTGCGCTTTCTCTGGAGTTACTCGCGTCATTGTCTTTCAACACATCTACCCCTTATATATGTTTATATTATATATAACTCTTAATAGAGTAAAGAAAAAAGAAACTAAAAAAGTACTGTTTATGACAACATATATTAACAATTCCAATGGTATTATGATGAAAATTGATGTATATATGTATATATATTATATATATATTGTAAATATTTGGAGTGGTGTTACTGGAATTGTCAAGCTAATGGAAGTTTACACGAGCCAAGAATAATAACTTTTGATAAATGCAGAAGTCCATAGAAGTAAATGTATTTTTGATCGGGCTAATTCTCGAATAATTTAAACTACTCTGCCTGTATAAATATAGATAACTAGCTTTTACCCGCGGCTTCGCTCGCATTAATAAAATATATATATATATATATATATATATATATATATATATATATATATATATATATATATATATATGTCAGAACGTGGATGTAATGGTCGTCAGGTGGCTCGTTGTTCATGGCGAATAAAGCGAAATACCAGCGTAGTTAATCTTCTCAATATTTAATCAGTCCATTACAATAATAATCGTAACAAAAGTTTATACTCAGATCGCAGATTACAACGGATTCAAAATGCGGTGGACGCGACACGTGCGATTGGCTCCATTGCTCGATTCGTAATCCCGCTTCCAATGACAGTATCTCATCTTGACGTTTTTGACAACTGTCCGCAACCGACATTTCGAGCAAACCATAACAAACACAGCCGGTGTTGCCAATCCAACGATATCGATTCCACCCAAGCGCCGACTTGACATTTTGATCCGTTATTATTAAAACTAGCATCACGGGAATTGATTTCTTCCGGGCTTCTCAATATGGTGTTGCTACCTCTGCGACACGGCCATTCTGATGCATCACACGTCCTCGTGTGCGTAATCTGTAACCAAAAAATCTGAACAGAAACAGATCTTACTCCAGCTCGGCCAACCCTGACTAAGACTGGCTTTAGTCAACATTTATTTCAAGTAAAACAAATTTCAATTATTAACCAGTAACATAGTACAATTTGCATTTAACTCTAAGTTATAATTCACAATCGAGACCATTGTGCAATTATCTGCCAACATTTAGTTTAAAGTTAATTCAACATTTTTACTGGATCCTGCTATCATGAAATCATCGCCTCCATCCGGCGGATACTCTCAAAATCATCGCCTCCCTCCGGCGAATACTCTCAAAATCACCGCCTCCATCCGGCAGATACTCTCAAAAGCCATCGCCTCCATCCGGCGGATACTTTCAAAAAAAACCATCGCCTCCATCCGGCGGATGCTCTCAAAAAAGCCATCGCCTCCATCCGGCGGATACTCTCACAATTTGCATGAAAACAGAACTCTTAAAATTCTAAACAACATTATTGCTCAACAGTCTTCGATCGATTATCATCCTCATCTAATTGAGGGCAATTATTAGGCATTTTTCACAAGCAATCATAAGCGTACTTGTAGGTACGGTCACCACTCAAAGCCTCTAAACGTAACGGTCTCCTTCAAGCACCCCAATGACGCTATAGAGGCCTTTGTACTTAGGATCGAGCTTCGTTTGGTTACGCACTTCATTTTTCAATAATACAAAGTCTCCAATTTTAAAGTTAACACATTTAGCTTTTGTACTGTCAAAACGTATTTTGTCATAGTCAGCATTTTTGTCAATATTCGGGCATTTGAAACATCACATGCGCAAACAACAGTTGTCCTAGTAAACTGTAACTTATCAGGAGTCACATGAACTGCTAGACCTTGTTTTAATAGTTCGCGGCCTACTAGAATGTCATATGGTAAGTAAGAGTCAGGCCGCACGTGAAAGAGGATTTCTAACTTAATGTATTTCAACAGTAGTCAAAATTTGAATAGTGCTATGAATTGACGTCTGTCCAATAACAGTCAAAGTTACAGTGTCTTTACATCTCCTTTATAAGCGAGCATTCGGCTCCAGAATCATAATAGAATAGGTACTGCTCACCAGAGTGTCGCATTATCACAGCAGGGGCGCTGATGCTGCACATATCCACTCATTTCTCCGCCGTAGCTCGGGTGCTGTTGGTACCGCTGGCTCCACCCTGGTCACGTCGATTGGGGCCGCTGGATGCATAGTGGCCTGTTCCCCGGCAGTGGAAGCAGGTAAATGCTGGATTCACAGGAGCGCTTCTATGTTGACTGGTCCTTCATATGAAAAGGTCCTTGAAGTCACTCCAACACATGCCATAGAAAGATACTTGAGATAGCCAAGCAGCAGCTTGTCCCTTCAGCGCACGGCTCAAAGCCAACATCAGCGGAACACCACTCAGTTGCTGATCCGGTACACACATATCCGCGGTATTGTTCCATGCACGCGCGTCCACATTTCCTTTGTCAAGATCGAATTCGGACAGCTGAATGTCAATGCTAGTCGATGGTCCTTTCATCGCTTGTACCAATGCTAAAAGATTCTGGTTTTGCTGCTCCAGTAAAAGACGCCATTTTTCTTCATCACTATTTCCATTTTTCCTTATCGGGGCGGTTGGGTTGCATCCCACATCTGATGTCAGGACGTGGATGTAATGGTCGTCAGGTGGCTCGTTGTTCATGGCGAATAAAGCGAAATACCAGCGTAGTTAATCTTCTCAATATTTAATCAGTCCATTACAATAATAATCGTAACAAAAGTTTATACTCAGATCGCAGATTACAACGGATTCAAAATGCGGTGGACGCGACACGTGCGATTGGCTCCATTGCTCGATTCGTAATCCCGCTTCCAATGACAGTATCTCATCTTGACGTTTTTGACAACTGTCCGCAACCGACATTTCGAGCAAACCATAACAAACACAGCCGGTGTTGCCAATCCAACGATATCGATTCCACCCAAGCGCCGACTTGACATTTTGATCCGTTATTATTAAAACTAGCATCACGGGAATTGATTTCTTCCGGGCTTCTCAATATGGTGTTGCTACCTCTGCGACATATATATATATATATTTTAATAGAAAGTATCCTATTTTACTTCTGATACCTCCAAGAATATGTGTACAAAGTTTCATGATGATCGGTTCAGTAGTTTTTGCGTGAAAGCGTAACAAACAAACGGACATTCACATTTATAATATTAGTAGGATATTTATATAGGCAGAGAGAACTGAACGCCACTAGATGCGGTCTTTACACAACTCATTCGTTTCTTTTGATAGCTCTTTTCATACACGATTAAAAATTTATTTATTAATAAGTTTATTAATAAGGCTTTATTACAATAAAATATATAAATGTTTATTTTTATAGGTATATACTATCTCAATTTGTAGCTACAGCTATAAAATATAGGGGACAGTGAAAGACATGACGCGACAAAGTGATGTAGATGTTGACAAGCTCAGTGGCGCAGTCGTGAATGACGCGACTTTGACACTAACGTGGGTTCGATTCCCACACAAGACAAACAGTTGTGTGCATGAACATGTCTTTTTGTCTTGGTCTGGATGTTTCAAGAGAGGTAGGGCGCATCAAAGCAGGCCCGTCTGGGGAAGTATCTCCAGTGGAGATTCTCCACCTCACAGAAAACCGTAGCCACAGAACAACTCCCTACAGGGTTGTTGTGTTCCTGCGTGTGAGTGAGGTCACCAGTAAAAACAAAATGTAGACTGTCCTATGCCATTTATATATTATGTGTACATCCTATCTTTTATTAGCATATCCATGAATATTATATGCGTGTACTTTCAGGTCGGGTCGGTGTACCAATTGACATTGTTTTTATACCAATGTAATTCCAAAAATCGTTTTGCGAATACCGTTTGGAATATCTCTGATCGGTCAGATTCTAAGAAGTGTATAATCTTTTGCAAAAATAGGAGAAGTCGGGTTTATCAGAAGGATACATAAACGGATTTAGGTCCCCATTGTGTATTACCTACTCGTCGCCCTCCGCTAGTGGCTCCGGTACGATATGGGGCCCCACCGATTACAATATCCGGTGCTGATCCACAATCGTTCATGGATTTGGGATATAAAATTTAATGATTATAACATAACCTAGGTTTTGTACGATAACACTCGTCCTATTATGAAAATTTAATAGTGCACTGTGTGTTAACGGCGGTACAGAGACATTTACAAACGAGAATCTATTTAGAAGCCTGGGATCGAAGGTTCAAGGGTTTAATAGCTCAAGTTAGCGAGTTATATACTTCCCGTATTACAACATTTGTGATCATATTTGCGGAAAGGAAATATAATGACTGCAGATGGTTAAATACTACGAAAGTACAAATTTATTATGTGTTACAATCATGTAATAGGTTTCGCAGTATTTTTAATTTGTTATTTAAAATATATAAATTATGACTGTGTATCGTTCTTCTCTTGGCCTTCGGTTTTCACGTAATGTATAGAAGCATTTTCTTTATCTGAACAATAAGATTACCGTCATCAAAAGAATCATATAAGCATGCTTGTTTCTAATATATTATTAACGCCATTGATTTCTAAGGATAAAACTTGCTTGTAAATTAATTTATTAATTTTATTTTGTAAGTTTCTTATCTATGGTGATCATAGATTAGAAGCTGATGAAGAAAAACATGGCGAGGAACCCGCACGTTCAAGAAATTATATTTCGAAAGATGTGTAACCTAAGAAAGGTCTGGTTCTCTTATGTTATATCTAACAACCATTGGGCTTCGGCGATTGAGAGTTAAGATGACGCATTGGCCTAGATATGGCGAAGGCGTTCGATCGGGTCTGGCACCGGAATCTTCTATCGAAGTTACCATCATACGGGCTGCCCGAGGGTTTGTGCAAATGGGTTGCCAGCTTCTTAGCCAGCAAATGCATAGTAGCCGTGGTGGATGGCAGTTGCTCCAATAGCATGGGTATTTGAGCTGGCTTCCCACAGGGCTCAGTACTGTCCCCGGCGCTGTTTTTGCTTTATGCCAATGATATGTTGTCAATTGATGACATTCAGAATTATGTGGATGACAGCACCGGGGACACTTATTATATAGGCCGTGCTAACATCCCTCGTTCCTTTGTGGAGGAAAGCCGCGATAAACTTGTGTCTGAAAGCGAGGATACTTTAGCTAAAGTATATGAGTGGGGCCGGCTTAAGCTGGTCGAATTCAAGCCCATGAAGACACAAGTTTTCGCGTTCACCGCTAAGAAAACCCCATTTTCTGTAGTTCCTAATTTCCAGAACACACCTCTTACCATCACAGACAACAGCATTAGGATGCTTGGTGTCGAGATATTAATTGATGTTCAATATAGAAGTCACTTAGAGAAAAAGGTGAAGTTAGCGAAGGCGAAAAAGCTTGGTGTGCTCAACAGATCAAAGCATTACGTCAATGTGGGGCAAAGACTTATGTTATATAAGTCTCAAGTCAGACCGCACATGAAGTACTGCAGTAACCTTTGGGCGGGAGTACCTGGATACCAGTTTAGACCGTGTGACTCCGTTCAGAGACGAGCTGTGAGAATTGTAGACGATCCAAGCTTACACACGGTTTGAACCCTTAAGTTTAAGGAGAAATTTTGCCTTCCTTTGTGTGTTCTACCGATTGTACAACGGGTTGTGTTCTGAAGTATTGTTGGATATGATGCTGACAGCATTATTTTATAACCGTACCGCTCGCCGACGGTGGGAATTCACCCTCACACACTGAAGCCGCAATGGTCACGTACTGTGCGATTCCAGGAAAGTTTTCTTCCGAGAACTCTCAAGATGTGGAATGAACTCCCAGCCGAGGGTTTCCCAAGGAACTACAGCATGGGGTTCTTCAAGAAAGACGTGAAGAGGTTTTTAGAGGGTCGACAACGCATGAGTAACACCATGTTGCAAATATCCGTAGGCGACGGTGACTGTTTTCCATCAAGCAGGCTGAATGCTTTTTTGCCACCTTAGTGGTATAAAAAAAAAACACATTGTGGAGGCCTGACGGTTATCGATCCACAAAAAAATAGTATTTTCGCTAAATTCTTAGGTTTAGATATTGGACACCGCCAACCCTAATGAATTAGGAAACGTGATAACGCTGGGAAGAAGGTATTCATAGATTAGAAGGGATATCGTTATAATGAGACATCCTTGTATTACTGTTATGAAGGCGGCAATGTTATTGCACAGATAATGTAAATGTTTCGTTTCATAACGTGAAACCGAAAGCCAAGGCGAGCACAATATACGATGTATATTCCTTGATAATTTAATTATTTTAAATAACAAATGAATTATGATTGTATGGAGAAAGACTATCTACTACTACTACTTTCTATTGAATGCGAAGAAAACAAAGATAATGGTATTTGAAAGAGAAGAAACTAGAACCAATGTAAGGATTACGGTTGACGGTGAAGTCCATCTCTGCTGAAAGCGCATCCAACATATACAATCTCATCAACACAACATCATCAACCATAATCCTTGCGTTCGTTTCCTCTCTTCCAAATAACTTTATTTTCATCGCATTTAGTTGTAAAGCTCTATCTTTATCTTTGTTACTGATATTTGCTGTCCAGGTTGTGTATCTGCTAGTAACGCAGCATTGTCTGCATAAAGCTGATATTCACGACTCCATGCGCATTCCTACAGTCGCAGATATCAAGTCATATCAAGATACAAAATGAACAGCCTTGCTGATAGCACGCAGCCCCGGTTTACACCAATGCTGACGTCAATCCTCCTTGTTCCTTCCAAACTCCCAAAACTATTCAAGTTTTTGGGTACATGCTGAGGTCAGGAGAGCGTACATTGCGACCAAAAAAACTTGCATGATCGCCAGGTTTATACGAATCCGTTGAAGTCTTGGGTCTACCAAACCGTATTCTCGCATAGCGAGAGGAGATTACGATGTCCATATAATCACTGGCATGATAGTTGTAGTCCACCATAGACCACTAGTGCAGTACGAGATTTTAAGAAAGGTCATAATAGCACCATAATAGCCAGACTGGGGAAAATGGGTTTACCAGTAAGCTCCTAAGGAATTGTTGTATTAGCAGAGAATGCGCGACCGACACTTTGTTTGTATAAAAAAATCCGAAATTGTATGAAAAAACGAGGAAGTGCGATGAAAATTGTATTTTCGTCATATTTACCCGTAACGGTACTTTTTTACTTTCATTAAAATAATTACTTAATATGAATTTAATTGCTCTCATTGATGAAATCAGATTAAACTTGTTAGGTATTCAAATTATTCATACTGAGAAAGTTGAAACTCATACAAACGTACTTTAACACTCCACATAGAAATAGTTTGCATAAATGTCTAAATGAATACATACGTAATCTAAAACAAAGTATTCTTTTTTTACAAAAAGTTTACGTAGTCACTTATATTTTCACTGAGTAAGTGGATTAATATCTACTTAATTTGCATACCTCCTATATTGATACTAGATAGCAACAGATATACGACTTTTGATAATTCTAAAGTTAACAGTTTTTGGTGATCAAAATAGAATATTATTATAATTTCAAGTTGAAGCACATAAACATAATATTACAAATCCGAATTTTACTCGGTAATGTCCTTCCAATATTACTCAGTAGTCAATTGCTTTATTTCCAACTTCTATATATATAAAAATAAATATTTGTCTGTATGTCCTCTATGGACTCAAAAACGGCTGGGCAGATTTTGATGAAATGTTCAATGAATCTTCAGGTTAGCCCAGCAGGTGATCCTGTGAAGTTTGGTAGCGATCATCACTAGCTAGTAGAATATAAACGAAGCAGGTAACTTATTCTTTCCATTCCGTAAAATTTTATTATGTTTACAAATCAACCTTTGAGTACTACAAGGTATTGCGTGCGATCAGTGGGCCGTATTTAAAAAAAGGCTTTACATGTCGTTTATAAATTGGTAAAGATAAAACAATTTATTTAAACTGTATTTTTATAAAAATCAAATCATTTATTTGCTAGACTAAGGTACATATAAAGTCTTAAGCTGTAGGTAGTTATACTTTATCTACTACCTAATATTAAGCAAATATTTAGTTATTCGAGTATATTATAATAAAAAAACGATATAAAACTGTAATGTTAATAATCCACGCAGTCAGTAACAACAACTTTGAAATAAAATAAAATTGATAAAAAAAAGTAAATTAATATTTGGAGACATAAAGAAACGATAACGAATATACAATAAAATATAACAGCGATACAACATTTCATCCATTTGTAGTAAGACAGTACATGAGCATTATAATATATATTATATGTAGCTATAATAACATTTTTTTTCCAAATCGATACTGTACACGCATTCTTTTAGGAAATATTGTACGCAATGTCATTTCAAAAATATGGTCTGGCAGTGTCTTTATAGAGTCTGATTATAAAGTAAATCTCTATCTACTAATTGAAGCTGGTTTTTGAAAACCAGGTTTATACATTATAAAGTATAAATAACTCAGGGTTATGGTATGTCTGGTGATCTGGCTGTCCGTCTGTCGCAGCCAATTTACTCCGAATTCAGTTGACTGATTAAGGTAAAATTTGACACAATGAAATGAAATGTATATGCGTGAAACCAACAGGAATGTGTAAGATAAATATACGAATCTTGAATAGGTGTGGCGTTTACTTTCACAGGCAAATTAGTAAATTAATAAGGAAGTTTTGCAAGCTATACTAAGAGACATTTTTTACATTGTATCAAATATCTTTTTTCACAATTTTAAAATAAATACCTAGTCCGACAATAAGTTCTGTTACAAATGAATATGAATTTACTTTTTTATGAAGTAATGTAATCTAAATAAAACTTATATGTAAATGTTTATGGAAGACTCAGCAAAAAATTAAAAAAATATTCTATTCGAAATGGACACTTTTGGCTTTGATACAGGCGTTTAACCTATCTGGCCAAGAATCTATGGATTTACGCACTGTTTCCATGGGAAATTTAACCACTGTGTGCGCCAGAGATTTCTTAAGAGATACACTTTGTACAAGGCAATCACCGCATTTTATTTTTTTAACACCCTATTCCATATTGTAATTTAACAAGAAAAAAATATGTAAATTGGCGGGAAATCGAAATAAGTTTTAACGTAATAAACGCATTCCAAATTCAAAATAATTAAAGGCTTGAAAAAAGAAAAATTTCTATGTAACAGTATAGTTTAAATAAAACAGAACAGTTTTGTACAAAACCTTCAAAATAAATGAAAATGGCGAAACAGAGGCGCAGCGAAGGCTGGAGAAGTACCTCCATTTTACAGAAGACTGCAGTGAAATAACAACTCCCTGAAAGGTAGTTGTATTTGTACGAGGGTCATTTGAAAAATTCTTAGCCTAACATGGTTAAAGTCATTGGTTTTTTTTATAACTACCCTCATTTTGTAGTTACATTATTTAGCAACAAGTATGCACAGTTTAGTTTATTCACAGTAACTCATTGTTCGTTTACACGTGATACCGTAAGTCAAGTCAGAGCTATTTTTGAAAATGGATAAAATTTAACATCGTGCAGTGATAAAATACCTGAATTTGAAAGGTTTAACTCCAAAAGCTATACATGAAGACATGTCTGCTACTTTAGGTGAGTCCGCTCCTTCGTATGCGACTGTTAAAAACTGGGTGGCAGAGTTTAAACGTGGTCGTGAGACCATTCAAGATGAGCCCCGTAGTGGCCGGCCTTCGACTGCTTCCACTGATCAAAACAAAGAAAAAATCTGTGATTTAATTTTATCTGATAGAAGATTGACTGTCGAGGAGATAGCTAAGACTAGGCATCTCATCTGAGCGAACACATCATATAATTACTACTGAACTTGGATTCTCTAAGGTGTCTGCGCGGTGGGTACCGCGACTGCTTTCAGTGGAACAAAAACGTAACCGACTCACAACTTCTCGCGACTGTTTAGAGTTATATGAAGCTGACCCAATAGAATTTGTTGAAAGATTTATAACCATGGATGAAACCTGGGTTCACCACAATACACCCGAGACAAAAGAACAGTCGAAACAATGGAAAAGAGCAGGATCGCCCACCCCAAAGAAGGCAAAGGTGGTTTTATCGGCGGGGAAAGTCATGGCATCCGTTTTTTGGGATGCAAAGGGTATAATTCTCGTGGATTATTTTAAAAAGGGTGAAACAATACCGATACCAATACCAATCCGATTACTACTGCAACCTGTTGCGTCGTTTGAGAGAAGAAATCAAAGAAAAAAGGTCCAGGTTTATTGAGAAGAAAAGTCTTGTTTCATCAGGACAATGCGCGCGTTCACACCTCTGTGCGATCCATGGCAGAAATCCATCAATGTGGCTTCGAATTGTTACCTCATCCCCCATATTCACCGGATTTAGCACCGTACGACTTTTATTTGTTCCCAAAGCTGAAAAAATTTTTAGGTGGTAAACATTTTTTTACAAATGAAGAGGTCATAGCCGCCGTGGACGCTTATTTTGAGGAGTTAGACGAAGATTTTTTTAAAACGGGTATCGAAGCCTTACCGGGTCGATGGAAAAAGTGTTTTGAGCTCGGAGGAGAGTATGTTGAAAAATAAAAATAAACTCAAAATCGTGTGGTTTCATTAAGTATGTTAGGCTAAGAACTTTTCAAATGACCCTCGTACATTGGTGGCTACTCATTTTACTATACATATATTAGGCTGTCAGGCTCCCGAATAATAAGTAAATAAATTTGTCCAAGCGAGAACATCACATAGCTCCATAGTACTAAAATACAATCGAAATGAGAACCTCAAAAGGAATAACTATCATCCAAGCTGGCAAAAGTACATAACTAAGTCCATCCCTCTCGCGACTCTATGCGGCTTTGCGTAGACATCAGGTCTGAGCAAACCATGATAAATTAATTTCTATTTTTGTTTACGTTCGGGTTCTAAAAGTCCATGGATTAATTACCTTACAAACTAACGTGCCTATGTACTACCTGTACTATAAAATAATACACATATATGCTTGGTAGATGTTCGTGCGTCGTCAAGTTGTCGACGAAATAAATACTCGAGTTTGTACTCGGTTTGTACAGTAGTACATTTTTCTTTTTGTTGAGATTAAAGATATGTGAAGCCGTTGAGAGACTAAAGTACGGTGTATTCCACCAGGCTGTGCAGTTTACTGTCGCGGCGATGGGAGGAATAAAATTCCATCAAATTATGACTAGCCCAATAGTGGTTCTTTGCTACTTAAGCATTAGCACCAAGGTTTGATTCCCACACAAGTCAAACATTTGTATGCATGAACATGTCTATTTAGGTATATTGATCTGCATGATTTTAATCTATCGTAAAAGTAGCTCTACCTTACAGAAAACTGCAGCCAAATAACAACTCCCTGGAGGATTGCTGTGTTCCTGCGAGTGAGTGAGTTTACTAATAAGCTCCTAAGAAATGCTGTGTGAGCAGTAAAAGACAACGCGTGAGCGACACTTCGTTTATTGCAAGCGTCCATAGGATACGCTAACTACTTCACATCAAGTTTTTTTTTTTAAGTCAAGAGGCTTACTACTTGTGTGCTAACTAAAAGGTACCTTCTCCGTTTCGGTTAGGTATGAAGGTAAAGGAAATAGCTTGATGTTTTCCCCTTGCACAGTTTCTTAGAAATCATCACAAATCGATGAATAAGTTGTTAACATTTACTTATTAGGTCTAAGGAACGCAAGGAATTCTCATTGCGTGAGTCCGACGTTTACTTGGCTGGCTCTATTTTTCCTCTAATAACTAATATCTGTTTATCATTTCAGGTAATCATGAGGATCAAACAAGTGAGTGATAACGGTAACATCGCGGCCGTGACCAGAAATGAGAATTTGTCTCAAAGAAACACGGATAACAAGAACTGGCTTGTATCGGACAACGAGGAGGCCAACAACGTGTACAGAAATTTAAGCAAAAACGAAACCCTCCGCTGTTATAATTCTAACAGAAACTACGGCCCCGGTGACTGTGGGTTGATTTTTAAAAATGAAACCTTGACTACCGGCGATAGGAATTTTGAACTGGCGAATTTAGATGTGGATCTGGAACTGGTAGTGTGTAATAGACAATATAAAATCAATAATCAGAATAACGTTAACTTCACGAGGTCGTGTAGTAAGAAAGAAACGACCAACCTGGAGGGTCAGACGAGGACAACACTGGCCTCCACAAGAAAAATCTCAGGTAAAAAAATAGAATGATTATTCTTGTTTTTACTCAGAAAAAGTTATTAAAATTTTACATTAGAACCTTCCCTATAAAATTGTCGATTTTTAATACTCACTAGTAGATCTCAGTTCTCAAGGAGCAGTGATGGCCTAGTAGATAAAGAACCGGCCTTGTGACCAACAAGTCCACGGTTCGAATCCAAGCATGTACCTACCACTAAATTCGCGTTTTAGGATTTATGTACACATTTGTAATAATCACTTGCTCAGCGGTGGAGGAAAAACATCGTGAGGAAACCCACACATCCAAGAAATTATTTAACCTTGCGGTCGACCACCAAAGGGTGCGCCCAAGGGTCCATAGGAGGACCGATTTTGTGGAACCTCCTATTGGACCCTCTTCTGCAGCAACGCGACCTTGCGGGGGTGCACTGTCAGGCCTTCGCCGATGACGTCGTGCTGTGTTCGACGGCAACACTGCGCTGGATATAGAGAGACAGGCCAATGCCGCTCTCGAGCATGTGAGAGCGTGCGGTGTCAAAAACCAGTTGAAGTTTGCGCCGCATAAAACCAGCGCTATGCTGATCACGCGCAAACTTCGGTATGACACCCCGCGGCTTATCATGGGCGGGATAGATATTGGCATGTCTCGGCAGATCAAATTGCTGGGGTTGACGATTGACGCGGGTCTGACGTTCAACGCGCACGTGGCTATTATCTGTAAAAGGGCAATAGCCATATACGGGCCTTGCGCGTACGGCCTGCGTCAGTTGGGAACTCAACCCTGATGTAGTGAAGATCATATATTCAGCCGTAGTGGAACCTAGGATATTGTACGCTGCCGCCGCATGGGCTCCAGCGGTCAATAAGCTGGGCATCCAGAAACAGCTCAACAGTATACAGCGGGGCTTCGCGCAGAAGATCTGTAGAGCCTACCGCACGGTCGCCCTGAACTCCGCACTACTGCTGGCCGGGGTGCTGCCTCTTGACCTCAGAGTGTGAGAGGTCGCCTCTTTATACGAGGCCAAGAGGGGGCTACCCCATCCGCTGCTCGGGGACAGGGAGATCGAGCAGATGGCCTCGAAGATCGAGACGCCGCATCCCGCGTTGCTTGGAGTTCGGCAGCCTGGTTGACGAGGAACAATGCAGGGCACACTCCAACTTTGCCCTGCGAATGCACACGGACGGCAGCAAGATTGAGGGCCGGGTTGGCGCCGCTGTGTCCAAATGAAACAGAACGAACAGCTTCGATAACGAAGATGTTCTTCCCGAGTGCGGCGGCAGCTTACAGCATCGTGGGCAAAATGGTGCCGTCGAGCATCACTACGCAGGCCCTCTCGGGGCATGGTGGGGTCTCCGCTTACTTGCACAGATCGTGCTTCTGCGAGCCCGGCGTGGACCAGACAGTGCAGCACATATTGTTTCGGTGTCCCGCATTCTCCAAACAGAAGTACGATTTGGAGCAGGAGTTGGGAATGCGGATCACCAAAAACACAGTCTCCGAAATAGTGGTGGGTAAAACTCGACCAAAATTTTTCAAATTGCTGCCACGGCGGCTATAGATCATAACAAGCAGAGCAGCTCCACCTAGGACTAATGATGTATACCTCGGCTATACTGTGTATAGTCGATGGTATCGCGTGGTGGCGTGGCGATGGTGGCTAGGTGGAGCTGTAAAGCTCACTGTCGCCTGTGTCTGGACTGACGTAGTATAGGGAGGGAAATTTGGAAATAGTCAGAAACGTTTTACCGGCGTTCTAAAATGGGCCAAATAAAAAAATTCTTTAAAACAGAACTGAAGATGATGAATGAAAGAGGAATTGTGGTATGAAAGAGAATGTGATGGATGAACGTGTGTATATTGTATTGTGTAATTTGGATAATAATCAATGTTGTATGATACTCGTAATAATAACTTAGCCATAAAAAGAGCCTTGCCCATGGCAGGGGTGCAAGAAATAACACCAAAAAATCTAGTAAAAGCGTATATAGGATTAAAGCAACTAATCTATGGAATTGACATAGGTACACCACATACTTAAACTGCCATCTGATTTTCGCAGTGATAGCATGGACATCCGTCAAAAGTTTCGGTCACCAACTTTAGCGAGCAACTATAAAACACGGCTCTCAGAGGGAAGACTCGCAAACCGTTCGCCAACTCTACCCTCTTCACCTCTTCCCTTCTATTTCGATTAAACTACAGTCGTTTTTTAGCAACCGCAGCTGCGACTAGGTCATGTCCAGCCCCAGCTGCAGTTGCTATCATCCCGTGGCGCAGTAGCGGAATGTCAGAAATCTTACTTACCCAGTGAGATGTTCAGAGATCTTTGGTCTATATCAATATTTATAAATCGAGTGGGTCAGATGGCATACCAGCAGTGGTGCTAAAGCTGTGTGCTCCAATTTGTATTCTGTATTCCGTTTCGTACTCTACTGGGCCTGTCCCGTCTTCGCGGAACTCTACTTATATACACCTGGTACCCAGATAGGACGATAAATCATATCACTGAATTACATACCTATCGCTGTAACCTACTGTCTCTCCAACGTACATGATGGAACGTGAACGGAAAAGAAAGTACCGCAGGACTCTGTATTCCCCGATATATTTCCGCGCTGACGAGTTCGGTGGCGCAGTCGTGAATGACGCGACTTTCACACCAACGCTCGTGGGATCGATTCCCACACAAGACAAACATTTGTGTGCATGAACATGTCTGTTTGTCTTGGACTGAATATTTTAAGAGGTAGGGCGCATTAAAGCAGTCCGTCTAGGGAAGTAACTCCACCTCATAGAAAACCGCAGCCAAATAACGACTCCCTAGAGGGTTGTTGTATACCTGCATGTGAATGAGGTCACCAGTGATCTCCTAAGGAGTTGCTGTGTTAGCAGCAGAGGAGACATCGCGCGAGTGATACTTAATGTTTAATAAAGCTTTCATAGACTGCGGTAACCGCTTTACATGTGTATATGTATATCTTCATGCCAGGTCCCTTGCGGGGTAGGTAGAGAGAACCTAGCGCCATAAGACGCGGACCTTACATACTTCACTCGCTGCTGTATCATTCATAGCTCTTTTCATGCACGCTCTGGTTCCTGGGGCTCCTGACATCACCTTCTGATAAAACACGACTAATCTGGTCATGGTAGGCTAGTCTCCTTCTTCCTCGGCTCCTACATCCTTCCACTTTTGCATTGTCTATTTCGTCATTCTTTCGTCCCGCATTCTTTCTACATGTCCAAACCAACGGAGCATGCCTTTTCTTATCTTAACACCGACACTCTCTTTCAGACCAACTCTTTCTCTCATGTCTTCATTACGAACGCGGTCAGCAAGCGTTATGCCACAAACTTTGCGCAATGCTCTCATCTCGACCGCATTTATTCTAATTTCATGCTCTCTCTGCCATACTCGGCTCTCACTTCCACTTCTGGCTTAGATTTCGGCGGCCTAGAAGTTTACCCAACGCTCCATTCACCCTACTCCCTGGACTCGTCTCTCCACATCAGCGGTGTACCTTACATTGCTGCTAAAAGCACTTCCAAGATATACAATCTCATTCACTTGCTCCAACACCACATCATCAACCGTAATCCTAGTATTCGTTCTGGTTGTCTCTCAGATGCCATTATCTTGGTTTTCTTCGCATTCAAATTGTAAGCCTTTCTTCATAGAGTCATCTTTCATTGTTTACGCTTTACATCAAGTGGGCCGTATGCTTGTATGTCTTCTGATTCTGATATTGTATAAAAAAATGCTGAATATAAATAACAAGCTGTAGTCTGCGATTTCAACCGCGCGTATCTTTTCGTATTGTTTCAGTGGTCCTTATGTTGCAAGCGTGAAATGCTATAGTATAAGCAACAATGACAATGACATACCTATATATATAGTCACCAGAGTCGTATTAAATAAATCTAAAAGGTTTTTGTTGCAGATGAATCTGATGTATCTCCAAATTTCACACCAATTGATGAAGAACGTGCATTTGAGCATTCGGACACAGATGAAATGTCTGAAAACGGTATACAACCAGTACCTAGAGGAATAGTAAACCCAAATTATCCTGGCTTCCAACATTTAGCACATACATTACAGGTAAAGTTTCACATAATAAGGGAAACCCTGAAAGTGTAAGCTGGGCAAGGCACACGAAAGAAACCCTGGCGTAGTCAGGTATTTTAAGCGGAACGGAGTGCGGTAGTACGCACTAGCAACAAATGTATACACAATAAAGTCGTGGCAGAGACGAATGGAAGATTTTTATAAAATAGTGAGGCAGCGGAATTCTACTTTTGATCTATTTAAGAGTGTGTGACGCACCGAGATTGGGGAAGACCCTGAACATGTTCATAGACTACAGTAATAACTTACATCAGGTGAGGTGTGTGCTCGTAGGTATGCCTCCCGACGTTGTATGAAACAAAGAAAAAGTAACTATCTTAAATTTATACCTGTCTGTCTATCTGTCCGTTATACGCAGGTATCACGCAAATGCTAGCGAACAATGTTCGTTCATTGAATTCATTTGCACAGTGATAGCTTACGTACCGGATCAACATTTAGCTATGAATATTCCTGCCCTGTAAATACTTAGTATTCCTCCGTAAAACATACTCACATTCTTATAGCGTACTCTAAGACTCACATTAGAGCTAATCCGTGCATTATTTAACTAGTCCGTTTTAAAACAGTTCAGTTAATGGATTTATCCCTTCCTCCCTCAATTTAGGACGTAGCATAAAAATACGAATACTTACGAGTTAGCTGTATTACCATTTTTTACTTTTTAAGTATTATATAAGCTCAGCATAGTGGCTCCGCTTCGCCTGATGGTAAGCGAAAGTGGAGCCCAAATCGCAACGGCAACTGACAAAAGACTACACAGTGTCCACTCAACTGACGCTGCCATGCTGGTCCACAAGATGTTTCTTCACGCTTCATTTGAAGGATCCCATATTGTAGGAAGGAGGAAACACATGTGCAGGCAAGGCGTTCCACTTTTTAATGGTACGACGGAGGTAGGAGTTGCCGAACTTTTTAATACGCGAAGAAATGTTCTCAACAGTGGAACGACGACATCGCAAGCCGCCTACACGTTTGGTTCTATGACGGAAGAGAAAGGGTGGGATAAGGGAAAACAGTTCTCAAAGTACATAAAATAAATTTTAAAATTGATTTAACAGAATCAAAACAAACGAAATTATATTTACAAAATAAAAATTAACGATCTTATTCGATTATTTTTTTGTCGTTGTTCGACTGCGGTTCCCTGTGAGGTTGAGGTACTTCCCCAATCGCGCTGCGTTGGCGTCGGTACGCGCTCTCTTAAATAGATCAAAAGCAGAATCCCGCTGCCTCCCTATTTTATAAAAGTCTTCCATTCGTCCCTGCCACGACCTTATAATGTGTATACATTTACTACCCATTTTAACGGAAATTATTGTGATTTTTTTTTATACTACGTCGGAAGGCATACAAGCATACTGCCCACCTGATGTAAAGCGGGTACCGTAGTCTATTAACGCTTGAGATATTATTTAGTATCACTCCTCTGCTGCTTACAGCAACTCCTTAGAAGCTTACTGGTGACCTCACTCACACGCAGGAACACGACCATCTAGGGAGTTGTTATTTGGCTGCGGTTTTCTGTGAGGTTTAGTTACTTCCCCAGACGGGCTGCTTTGATGCGCCCTACCTCTCTTAAAACATCCAGACCAAGACAAACAGACATGTTCATGCACACAAATGTTTGCCTTGTGTGGGAATCGAACCCACGAGCGTTGGTGTCAAAGTCGCGTTATTCACGACTGAGCCACCGAGCTAGGCAAAATTGCTCCAAAACTAGATATTGAAAAAAAGTTAAATGATTGAGTACAGAAATACACATTTGAAGACCAGTAGTTTATAAGAAGTTTAAAAAATATATAGGTATTGCACACAATAAAATACAAAGTCTTTGCAAATAAGCAAACGCGACTGCGCTTTGTTTATACATCGTCGGGTATCAAATAAAAAAACAAAAAATGAATATAAAGTTGTTGTCATAGCTTGTGTACGTTTCCAATACAAGCAGTTATCGCTTACGCATTATGACTCCCGCTACTAACCCAGTGGTTCCTCAGATGCTTAATGGGATCCTTACTTATTTGGACGAACATTAAAACCCATCAAGGAGGCGTTATTAGGTAGGTTTTCTATGAGTGTTTGACAGTAGGATAACTTACTATGCAGCGGTGGTCGATCCTAGCTTTCTTTTGCGAACGCCTCGTTTTAATAATAAATATCTTTATTTCTTTAACAAAATGTATGCCTTAGATTACTTACTATTTCTAGTTATCGTTTGGTAGTTGAAAGAATACACCAGGCTTTGTTTATAAAGACGATGGTCAGAAACTTACATCTCAAAAAACAATTGAATCATATCTTTCATAAACATTATCTCTTATGGATTTTATTATTATTCATACAAGGATTTTTCAACATACATATATATATGCAGCTTAACTCACAGACTGTTAGATAAAAGTAATTCTATTTTTTAGGTAGTTACAAGAACTTCATAATCAAAACACATTAATTATAAACACTAAATTTGCTCGATATCACAAAACCTTGTACTTATAACTTTTTTATTTATATTACAGGATTATTCGTCAAATATTGAAAACTTTTATCACTCAGAAAATGATATGACTGATGATGACGTGGAGATTACAGAAATAAGTTTTGAAAATGAACCTAATCAAAATGAAACCGTAGCAGAATTCAAGAATGTCAATATTAATAACAACAATAATGAAATAATAAATACGACTCTGTCATCGTACCCAAACGATTCTCTTCCTGAAACAAAAATATGTTATAATCGTATAGAAAATGAAATACCAGATCTCATAAAAAACATATCTAAAATAAAAAATAATAACAATACCGACACCTTCACCTGCGACTATAATTACTCAGATGCTGATATTGAGAACAATTTTCACACTAAAGATATTATTGGAGATTTTAATAAAGAAATTGAAGATGAAATAAAACAATTATTAAATTATAACATCAACATTCAAGATGACCTTGAAGAATTGAGGAAAGATATAAAAGATACATTTGCAAAGCCTATCGAGACTACTATAAATAATATAAGTGATGTAGTTAATCACGTAATAAAGAAGTTAGTTGAGACACAGTCTGAAATCAATGATCAAAATGAAGAAATACATGCAGAAATTAATGCTGATACGCTAAAAATAGCTGACGATTTTAGTGATATAAACAAAGAAAATGAAACAAATACAAGAACAGAAATGAATCTTAGTAGGCCTACATTTTTGTTATTAGATAATAGCAACGCTACAATAGCGGATGCTTTTCTATCGGATGGCAAAGATGAAATAAGTATATACGATAATGAATATGATACCGATAAATTAAGTGAAAATGTTGAGAATACTATTAAACAGTTAAGTACCGAACTAAGAAAAATAATTCCTAAATTAGACGAAATGCGTGAGCGTGATAAATTATGGAGCACGTTCCAAAAGAACATAACGCCGACAGTTAAAGACGGTAATTTCAATGAAATAGCAAGTTCTTCAAAATGTTATAGTTTCGCAACAGTCGATACACATTATAAAACAGATCAGAGTAAAAAATCTTCACCTCAAGATACTAGCATTATAATAAATAACACAATTAAAGCTAGAACGTAAGTACCTATTACATATAGTATCTGTTATACCCTGAAATTGTTAATAATCAGCCTGTAAATTGTTTGAGTTGATTGACAACATGGCCAATGCAGTTCAGGCTCATTGCCTCATTCGTTCATCATTTTTAAAATAGATTTGACGCAGGTCGTACAACGCTGTTAAATTTAGATGGTAAATGAACGCGTATTGTTCCATCGTGCACACTGAATTTTTAATTTAGTTCCTAGTTGATGTATAACGCGAGCGGCATTCACAAGAATTAGGCGTTGTAAAATATTGAGTCAACTTATGTGTAGGTTAGAAAAGTTAGGTTCTTCCTTAATAATCAAATATGCAATCGTCTTTCAGTCAATCAAGAACACTAAGAGATCGACAAGGAGAAACATTTTCAAATAAGAGTTGTGCACTGAATACTCACACTACCACATCCGTCCAAATTAAAAACAACAGTGCAAACGACTGTGATTTAGGTAAGTTTATTAATTTAAATGATTTAGTTCAGAGGTTTTTTATTGTTTCTAACCGCGGCGGGGGCGTTTTTTTATAAATGTATTGATATGTAAGTTACAACCATGAAGGAAATAACCTATGGAGAACCGATGGCACCGATATTACTCGTATGTACTCAATTTACCGCTACGGGTCGGGGGGTAAAGTATAACGCGAAGTTCTTATTAGCTAGTTCGCAGATCAACATCGTGCCTTAATGTTTAAAATATTCTCCCTATTATTCCTATTGGTCAGTAGGACAACGTTTGTATAACCTTCATGCATAGTCAAGTGGTTTATTGGTTTGTGGTTACAACACACCTAACATGAAATGTCTTTGATTGGACATATGCACGGTTTTCCGGAAATATTCATTACATAAGATTGGAACAGTTCCCTTACACTCGTGCAAGACCTTAATACATACCTATCTTACATGAGTGCATGTATAAGATACGCATTAAAGTCTTGCATACGCCTAAGTACAAGTGTCGATGAAAAGATGCGAGTAGATCATGACATGATAGATTAATGTCATAGTACGAACAAATTATTTACGAATTATATATATATATATATATAAATATTTACTTTCATTTCACAGGGAGTTTCGATGTGTATAATATAGAAACCGCATTACCTAAACTAGATTTGGATGCAATTGAAAGTCATTTAAAAGCGGCCAAGGAAGCGGAAAGACGGGTGTGTATCTTTATTGTGTATTGTGTATTGGTATAATAACTTTAAGGTTTTTTGTATACAACAACTGGAAACATACAAGCCATACAACATATATACCATTGATATGAAGTATCGCTTGCGCGATCCCGCCCCTGCAGCTAACTCGTAGAAACAAAACAACTCTCTAGCGAGTTGTTAAATGGCTTCAATATTCTGTCGGGTGGAGGTACTTCCCCAGACAGACTGCTTTGATGTATCCTACCTTACATAAAAACAAACTGACATCCTTCTGTAAACAAATATTGAGGAGAAAATACTGTTTGGGACTAAAGGACACAGTATAATTTGCAGGCACATTTGTTTATCATTATTTTCATTTTTATTTACCTATTAATTCACGGTATCCCTGTGAATTAAAAAACGCGGTCGTGTCAAAACATATGCATGACACAGAGAAAATGAATAAGCAGTAAACTGCGGAGGTAATGCAGAAGACCGGCTCTAAATGACGAGCTCGGTGGCTCAGTCGTGAATGACGCGACTTTGACACCAACGCTCGTGGGTTCGATTCCCACACACGGCAAACATTTGTGTCCATGAACATGTCTGTTTGTCTTGGTCTGGGTATTTTCTATGTACAATAAGTATGTATTTACAAAAAAAAATGTATTTACGTATGTTTATCAGTTGTCTAATACCCATAACACAAGCTTCGCTTACTTTGGGCTAGATGGCACTGTGTAATTTGTCCGATAATATTTATTATTTATTTATTTATAAATACTTAACAATTTCTTCGAGAGATATCTACTCGTGCAAATTAATGTGGTTATCGCTAAACTCGTGAGAAGTTTCTACGTTAGCAGTGGGGGTGGCAACGCGCGAGCGATACTCTTTGTATTTTAAGTATACATAGGCTACAGTAACCGTTTCACATTATACGAGCGGTAATGCGACACATAGGTAGGTATTGTATTAAGTACATGTAAAACAATGTCTGTATTCCAAAACGCTTCTTCATACATGCCAATGCCTGGACTTTGCAGGGTCATTTATCGGATATTTCATATAAAATACTTCACGTTTTTCCGCCACAACGTTCATGTATACTAGCGTCGGCCTATTTACGTGAATTAACTGGTGTCGGTGTATTCAAAGTAGTTAAGTAGTTTAAGTAAGTAGATAGATATGTTAAATTGACTTCCGCTTTGCTGACGTCTACTTACTCAATGACTGTGTAGTCGAACCTCATTGCTTATTATATACAAAGTATAATATTTCTGTTTTGAATTACCGCGGCAAGTAAGACAACGGTACCTTGGCGTTAGATCCACGTCTGCCGCAACCATGTGTAACAGTTAATAATTATCGATGGTAGTGGGCTCAGCTTTCTACGACGATTTAACGGTGCAAGCAGATTGTTTGCCAGTCTCTGAGTACCACTAGCTGGTACAACGACGCGTTGTGACGGGTGTATTTATTTTGTGATATTGTGCTGAAGTGATGGCGTCGATGCCTTATTTTAATACCGAACAAAGACATTATAAGAAAGATACAAGATTTCTTTTGGATTTATACACAATTACTTACGATAATCATGAATCAGTTGATAATGTCTGCTGCCTTGTAAGTGCATTTAATAATTTATTTAAAATATTTACTTTAGGAATATATCATAACCAGGGTATGGCGTATGTAAAAAAAAGTGAAAATGGAACGCATTAATAAACTTGACCTTGCCCTAAATGTCAAAATGACAGGAATTGACATCCGTATTATTGAAGGAAACATCGAAACAATTAAATGACGGATTATATTTTTACACTAGGATTTCTTAGAATAATCATACGCGTTTAAATTTTTTATTTACAACGCTATCTTCGTGCCATAATATTGCCAAAAACAAAAGACTGACTATTTATAAGATGTTCGAAAGTATTGTTAATAACATTAAACGCAAGTTTAGTAAGACTGCTGAAGAAAACAATGATGACAAAGAACTCCCAGAGAAGTCAGGCTCTAAAATGAGTTTGCGCCTCTTCAAGTCCAAAGTACCGAAATTGGAACCACCGATGCTACCCATACACTATTGTAATGATTTAGCTTTAAGTCCTAGAGCCGTTGGAATAGCAGAGTGCGCTGAGACGGAAATCGAATGGCCTGTTCTTACGGACAATCATCCTAATATACTAGACAGATTTACTAGGATAGTCACTATTACTGACAATATTCCAGTAAATAGTCAAGTATGGTTCTTGTTTATCGATTAATAGGTACATGTAATGTATTAAAATAAATTGACACATGTTTGTTTACTCACAGAAACACAATGATAGAGAAGAGATCAGACGAAGACTGGCCATGGGCGCTGACGCTGATGAGTATTACAGTTTAGGACACACAGACCGCCCTGGGAAAAAACCTAGTTTACATTCACGAATGCAAAATGGTAAGTTACATCTGATTTTCCAGAACCCATTTATACTAAGTATCGTTGTTTACTTGTGCTGTTTGATGCATATGGTGATGGTATTTTCCACTTAATGTACATGTTATATATATTTGCATTGTTTGTTATTGGTGATCATGTAACAGGAGTAATTTTCGGGTTAACGTAATATGTGAGTGATTACGATAATATTAAAAAAATATATAACAATAAGAATGGGCCTGTTGACCAACTGGTCCTCGGTTTGAATCCTGGCATGAACCATAAGTTCATGTCTTTGAATTTATGCACATTTTGTAATTATCACTTGTGTGGCGGTGAAGGAAAAACAATGTGAGGAAACATGCATAACTAAGAAATAATACTTTGAATGACATGTTACCTTGCCTCCGAATGGTCTGGTTTTCCCTCTGGGTTTTGGAGGTCTGACGCAGTCACTCCATGTAAAAGTCAGTATCTCGCTAAATCTTTAGGCTTAGGTAGTGAATCCTGCCATTCTTAATGGATTAGGTAATGGGATAATGATAAGAAGAAGAAAATAATAATATGTACTATATCTTCACACCAAGGGACTTGCTTGCAGCAGCATACTTTATAATAATATAAAAGAACCTACAATATGTGTGCCACTTGTTGTCTCTGTCTACCCAGCAAGGGACTTGGTGTTAATATATAGATAGTTAAATAACATGTACATTTATATTCATTAAATCATACTTAATGTAATCTAGTTTATGTAATGGTTTTTGTGCAGAGTGCTAATATTCTAATACTAATAGATTTCTTGGAATATTTGTCTTTGTGTCTGTAGAATTTCATAGCCATTTCTGTGGTTAATGCTATCATGTGTTGTCATGTGGTGTGCAGGGATGAACCTACAAATTTGTTTCATGAACGAGACAGCATCTGACAATGAATCTCAAGCTTCAGATATAGAGAAAAATACTAACTGCAGTAGTAAAAGTTCATCTCGATCAAGTATTTTCAGCAAATCAAATTACAATCATCCGTATCAAACAAGACCTCTGTCTGTTAATATTACAAAACATGACAAAATAAGCACTGTACAAAGCGGTAAGTCAATTTGTATTATACACAATAAAAATCCTTGACAATTTTACATTGCTTTCACACAATGCCTGGAAGTAGCAATTTCATACCTCATTTCTCATGGATGGGTGGCAGAATCCTGTTAGTATTGTATTTCGTAAGATGTATATAATATTATAACTAAATTCCTACTTTTAAAATTTCCCTTGTTATTCACAAATGCCCAGAAATCACACCAGGCCACATTATATACCTCAAGTCCTGAGTACAAATTTAGAAAAGGTTTTTATGTACAACTAAATATTAATTTAATGATGTTTTATTACTAGTTGAATGTAAAGCCAAAAGACAGAAAGGATGTGTCGTAAAATTGGAAAAGATTTAATTTAGAACTATGAATATTAATCTCTCATTAACCCGCGGGCCGCTTTTCCGCCAAGAAATGTATGGGAAAACGTATATAACGGGATCTGACAGGTTAAAGAAGTGAATAAGGTGTGTAAAGACTGAGTTCAATGGCACTCTGTTCTCTCTACCTACCCTCCAAGGAAGTTAGCGTGAAGTTATTCATGGATAGATAACTATCTATATCTTCAATTTAAACAAAATCATTAACCCAGCCTATGCAATTAGGAGAATCAGATAATTTATGGATGTGGTGTGTATAGTCTATTTCTACTACTTTCACAGCATTATGTTGTCTTGTATGCTTTTGTGGGGAACAGCGGCTGACATTGAGACAATTTTTATCTTGCAAAAAGAGCCATTCACTCTATGTATAACATAGCCTCTAGAAAATCAATAAAGGGAACCATTCAAAGAAATAAGTATCGTCACTATTACTTCTTAATACGTTTATGAAAACATAATGTATGTCCATAAAATATATAAAGTGATTTTCAAACTTCGAGGAAAAACTTAGAATTACAAATAACTTGTGTATACGTGTACATCGCTTGCTAGGACTGGTAGACTGGTAGTTCATGTAAATTGTATTTGATTCTATAATAAATGGATTGTATTTAATTCATCAACATACTAAACCTAACCTACGAAAATACTATGTTCACATCAAAAAGTGCTGAAATCCGCATCAATATGATGTATAATTAAAATGCCTGAAACATTTCCGTCCTTTCCTGACAAAGTGTCCAAAAAGCACATCAAAAATGTTGCAATGGATGTACTTTCAAATCAAATATTTTTTAATTCTCTCTCTACAATTTTATAGAAGATAGTAGTTAGTATGTGTAAATTGACGTAATGTGATAATGTAAGATGGTGAGAGATTGGTGCCTGAACTAAGCCGAGGCCTGTATTTCAGGGCACCAGCACCCTCAAAACTACTCTCTGTAAAGAGACTTATGTATGTGGATGAATATGTAACTGACAAATATGTCTGGAAACAATTAAGCACAGTCAACCTCCTCTTAATAATTTTTAATTCTACCATTTGACATAAATTATGGTACCAATAAGCTGACATGAATTTACTGTAATATCTAATTAATTCGGCATTTCTTCTCCGCCAATGATAATTTCCGAAATCCTAGTACGAATAGTAGTAATAAGACTAGTAATAAAAGAGAATTGAATAAGATACAATAAGTATATATTTCAAAAAATGTAAGATGTGTCATGTGCCCACGAGGGCCCAATGACAAATCAAGATTTTTATCTTATCTTTATCTGTGGTGCTAACTCTCAGAAAGTCACTTGGATGACTAATATAAAATCAGAAAGACTGATGGACGGTGAGATGTTACCATTCTTGTATGCAATCTGGTAAGGCTTGTAGGAATCAATCATTGGAAGCAGTTATTCCTCCTGTATATGCAATTCAAGAAGGTGTTCTTAATGTTGTTGAGGCTGACGAATATTTCACACCTCCTTTTACATGTGGATGAATCCTTGAGGCTGCAGCTTCTACTGCAGAAAAGTCTTCATCTTCATGATGTTGCTGCAGGCCTCAGTAAATATCTCTTGGATTTCCAAGGATGCCGGAATCTGTTAAATTGCCACCTCCTTGTAGTATAGCAAGGTGTGGGCAGCTGTTTATTCATCTGTTAGGCGTGTTCTGCACAACAGACTCTCTGTCACTTATAGAAAAATGTTTTAGTGTAGTTATAGTTATGTGAGTCCATAATCCTGGAATAAACATTTCGTAATCTGGAGCAATCACATACTGAGCTGACCTGATTTCCTATAATCCAGATGGCCAGGCCATTGGCTTAGCTTACTATATATTTTCACATTTTAAGCTTAGTGATGACATAGTAAAAACAAATAAGTAGGCCGACTCGAGCCCTGAGCGAACGATAATAGCCTAAACACGTAGGGATGTCGCTTATAGTTTATACAATCGTCAAAAATGTGTAGTCTATCTATATACAAAACAATTTTCCCCTGTGGGGGAGTCATCAGGGATCTATAGTACAAAGGTTTTTTTTAAATTATTTTTTGTACATAGACCACAAGCTGACTACAATTTTTTCATTACCTAGATCATGTTACCTGTTTAGTGATTTAAAAAATTACGGTCGAAATAGGATTAATTCAAACGTGGCTTTACTGAATCATGTATTTATTCAAATAAAATTATATTATTATGAAATTGTATTGAAGTTATACTTCTTTAGGCGCGTTATGAAAAAAATATGAGTGAAATTTTAAGATACTGTAATATAAAAGTAACAGGTTGAAGCTGCCCGCTAAACCGCTTATTAAATCATGAAAAATATGCACAAAACTGCAGCCAAATAACAATTCCCTGGAGGATTATTGTGTTCATGCCAGTGAGTGACGTTACTACCTCACAGAAAACTGCAGCCAAATAACAAATCCCTGGAGCGTTGTTGTGTTCATACGAGTGAGTGACGTTATCACCTCACAGGTAACTAACTGCAGCCAAATAACAATTCCCTGGAGGGTTATTGTGTTCATGCGAGTGATTCACGTTATTACCTCACGGAAAACTGCAGCCATATAACAATTCCCTGGAGGGTTATTGTGTTCATTCGAGTGAGTGAGGTAGTAACGTCACTCACTCGCAGGCAGGCTTTTTCTGTAGGAAATTCGTGATTTTTTAACAAAATTACACATTTGATACAGAAAAAAAAAATCTTTTTAATTTTTAGCCATCTTTACGAATTTGTAGTCAAAGTAGGTAGGTAGGTACACGTACAAATTATTACGAGCGGGAACGCAGCGGCCAGCGGTGAGTGGGCGCGGGTGGTATTACGCACGGGGTAGCCACGACTGGCGTACCTTTAGCAGCGATAAATTTGGTCAGTGTGTGCGTGCGACGACGCATACGTACGGGCGCGCACATACAAACCGCTTTCGGTGCGTATGTATGAAGATATCCTACTTATTTGTTTTTACTATGGTGATGGGGCAACTCACTCCCCTGGAAACCCTCAAGAGGCCCACCATCAGGGATACCTTCTGGCTATAAATGCCATCTTTGTGCTCCTCTCGTCGTCTAACCTTATCATCCTTTGCTCTAATATGTTACTTATCCATAAATGTTTTCGTGTTAGTAATGCATATAAAGTTTATTTACTAATAATTAATAATAGTTGCATTCGAAATAACTAATAATCCCGCAACAAAAGTAAATACAACCTAATTTGCAGTAAATAATTAAATCTGTTGTATAGTACCAATAAAGTTTTTGAAGTACCTAAGAAACGAGGCATTCAAAAGCCTTTTCTAACCTTAGATAAACCTCCATCCTTGCAGTATTTCATTATCAAGACACAAGAAAAACTTGCTATATCACTTTTGAAGACGATGCAAATTATTTGATCTGAATATTCATTTTCATACCGATGAGCTGGTCTGATGATAGATGTTCAGGGTTGTGTCAGTGTAACGGAACTAATGATTCGACATTCTATTACATCATCATGAAACCTTTTAACTAAAAATAGTCGTAGCTCAGTGGATAAAAAATCGGCTTATTAACCAACTGGTTCTCGTTTCGAATCCTGGTGGAGGCATGTACCACTAAATTTCCTATTTCTAATTTATGTACATATTTGTAATTATCACTTGGTCTATGGTAAATATCGTGACGATAATCGCACGTCCTAGAAATGCAAACCCCTCCAAACGTTCAGTTTTAGTATATTCAACTACAGAATTATCCTAGTAGTTCAACTAGCAATAAAATATCAAGAATTAATATTTTGTCTGAAACTCATTTTTTATAGCAATTCTGAACAATGTCACTTTGTTGGTTTGATGCTAGTTACTAATAGTTCTTATTTACTGCATTATGATGATATGTATAGCTGTTGCTTTTGATTCACCCACAGTAAGTTTAGTATTTCAAGTTTTACCCTAATCACCCTATAAAAAGTAGCATAAAGTACTTTCAAATTATATTACAAATATCAAAATATTTTCACTAGTTTTTGCGTAATGCGTGTCTTAACAGACAGTCAGACAAACAATAATTTTAAAATAACTCTTTTACCTTCTATATTGATAGTCCAACAACAAAATGCTACAATAGTATGGTCTTAGGTTTTCGCGTTTTCGTTTTGTTACACATTGAGTTAAACAATTTTAACGGAAGTATCGCGTGTTTTATTTATTTTGTTTTTATAATAAAAAAAATCAAATTTGAAGTTTTTTTATTATAAAAACTGTTGATTTTATTACGATTTTAAACACCTGAACTAAACTAAAACATACTACAAAAACTAAACTACAAACAAATGTTATTTGTTTTAACTTTTATATAATAATTGTGAGATTGAAAAAGAAAAATAAATTTCATGCATATTCCCTATTGTTCCGCTTACGTGTGGATTCACCAACTAGCTGTTTTTAGTCCTAATTAACTTAGGCACAAAATAAAACAAATCATTCACTTTGTATTCCAATCATAACATTTTCCATTTCACTATGTTACAGGAGCAAAGTTACGTTCAACATCGTTTATGTCAAAAACATCCAAGTCGCGGTCATCACACTCTCTTGGTCACATAGAACTAAAGGAATCTGACTTTTATGCATTACAAGCAACTCTACAAACTGAGGCCAGGATTGCATTAGCTCAAGCGAAAGAAATGGCTCGAATACACATGGAGGTAATGTTGGATCTAATATATTTTTGTGTCATGATCAATTTATGTAGCATTCAGCTCTCCCTACCCACCCCGCAAGGAACTTGGCGCGAATATAGGTGGATAGGTTATCTACATGTACAAAAGTTAAGGTCACACCAAATCAAATAAAAAATAACAAAGTTAGTTGGTCCGAAAGAGAGTGTCGATGTTAAGATAAGAAGAGGCATGCTAGGTTGGTTCGGACAAGTAGAAAGAATGACGAAACCGATATACAACGTGAAAGTATGTAGAAGGATGTAGGTGCCGCCCAAAGGCTTAAACTCACCTACTACAACTAAATAGATTGGCTGTTATCACAAGGTGATGTATCGAGACGAGCATGTATGAAAAGTTATGAATGTTAAAGAAGCGAGTGCGTGCATAAGGGGCGTTTCGTGTGGCACTCGGTTCTCCTTGCGTAATGCCCCGCAAGGGACTTTGATTTCGTGAAGATATATAAAAAATAGCAACAAATAACACATACAGCGTACCACTAGTAGTGGTGCCTTTCTCAGTAGATTGACGTGCAGAATGTATGACGGTATCAATTCGAACATTGCCAGTCTCAAAAAAATCATATCAAACAATTAGTAAAAAAAATCTTCATCAATGTATTCGTGGTGAAGTGAGTCCGGATTTGGAGAAAATGTGTTGTCAGCGAGGCACGAACGAGCACTCTTGTGTTGCAACTGTTTATATACTTCGATAAGCGTATTTCGTCAGGCGGTCCGTACCTATGCTTGATTATTGCCCGCTTAGTAATTTAAGAACTCCTATTACATTGTGTGTAACTTTGCAGCGTGAGCGCCGTTGCCGGCCGGTGTCCCCGGTAACGGAAATGCTTCGGCGCAGCATGGAAAAGGCTAATGCGCCACTGGCGGCTGACCGCCGGCGCGTTTCAAGACAGTTGCTCACTGATATGAATATAGCACAGTTGCAGGTAATTCTATTTATCACAAAAATGTTATGTTGTTACTCTATCGAATGTAAGAACAGCAGCGATTCGTACCGTAATTTTATTTTCTTTTGTGCCGCCTACTAGAATTAGGGTTTTTTTTTATAAATCCCATTTATCTGACTTGTTAATATCAATAATAACGGGGCGCCACAGCTAATTTAAAGATGATATGCCACTATGTACAGCTAAGAGCAAGCTAAAAATTCTGTGTAACTTATTACGCACGACATACGGACGTTATAACTTTTTAAGTGAATAAAAAGTATATGAATATTAAAAATTGCCAAATCATTATTAATTAATAATATAATTATCAAGTTATATACTGGTATAATTGAGATGCGTAATTCCCGACATTTTCTCTCGTTTTGAAAGGTTTTTGAGTAATACGGGATTAGTAAAATGTATTCAATCTAATTCAGATTATAATGACTGTAAGGCTGCAAAATGCACATAAGTAGTTAGTGCGTAGTTACTTCACAAGTACGACCTTGCAGTTGCAGCATAAGCGTGAGCTCGGACTGACTCACGCCCAAAGAACATTAATTCAATGGAATCAGGTTTCAACAACAATAGCTATTGTGTAATCAGTTTTTGTTAGCTGATTTCTTCGACGTTTCCTTTTTATCGTTGTCTATTTGTTTTCTGATACTCATTTTTTATAGCAAGTATTGTCTTCCAACGTTACACTGCAGTAAAATTTACTACTTGGCTACAAATCAGTATTTCAATATTTTACGATGCAATGAAATTTAAGCAGGTAAACCAATCAAACCACAGAAAAATAATGCTTCGTTTGTTAATTATAGTGGGTATTATAACTAGTCTGGCCATAAATACTGCTACATAGAAACTTTACTTTTTTTCAACTTATTAATTATTTTGAATTTGGAATGCGTTTATTATGTTACAAACTTCTTTCGATTTCTCGCCGTATTACATATTTTTTTCATGTTTAATATCAAATTACAATATGGAAAGTGGTGTTAAAGAAAATAAGATTACAGTGATTGCCTTGCACAAAGTGGGTATGAACCCGTTGGTCATATTCAAGACACTTCAAAAGCTTGGTATCATTCGTATATCGTACTATCGACAGATATACCAACACTGTTGAAGACCAAAACCAAAAGATCGGGGCGACCGCTATTCTCAAGTTATCAAGGAGTCGAAAAGCTTAATTGTTGTGAAAAAGGAGTGAACACTTCAGCCAAAGTGTATCAAGAGACTGTCATGGATCGCGTTGTGAAACCTCTTAGCAATACACTTTAAAAATGTACTGCGGACTTTCCAGCAAAACTCTGCACCTGATCACAAGGCACGAACTACCCAAGCCTGGCTCAAAACCAACAACAAACAAAACGTTCGGGACTTGCTGCCTTGGACTAGCCCAGATCTGAACATCTTAGACTACAAATTATGTTTAATGTTAGAGGACATGGCCTGCCCGAAACAGCACGCCGACATTGTGTCTCTTAAGAAATCTCTGGAGCAAGCAGTGGCTAAATTTCCCATGGAAACAGTGCATAAATCCATAGATTCGTGGCCAGACAGATTAAAGGCAAAGTATCAAAGCCAAAGGTGGCCATTTCGAATAGAATCATTTATTTATTTCTTGCTGAGACTTTCATAAATATGTACGCACATATAAGTTTTATTAAGATTACATTACTTTATCAAAAAATAAATGCATATTCATTTGTAACAGAAGTTATGGCCGGACTAGGTACTTTTTTTAAACTTCCTAGTGTATTAGATATTTGTACTATAATTTGAAAATATTTGAAAATATGTTTCCTTTCATTTAAAATTAGCAATATCTCTTGTCCACAATGCAAGTGAGTTGATATTTATGATCAGAGTTACAGGGAATTTGTCTATATGAATTGATCATTTTGGGGGTGAAGGAAATTGTGGGTGACCTGGTGGTGATTGCTGCTCATAGCCATCTTAGCAACATCAAAGCGCCATCGATCAGTTATCAGATTTGGGAAACACTTAGATTAATTAGAATTCAGGGTTTCTTGCATTATAGTTAGCACTTCAGAGCGAGTTCTTAGGTATGATTTTTATTGTAAGCCACCGGGGAATGCTGCAGTATTTTTCTCTAAAATTATTGAGCAGATTTTGCGTCGAGCTGCATTACATCACCTTACATACGTTTCAGTCGTTAGTTATTTGAAAGTGTGTAATAAAGTATGTAGAAAAAGCTTGATCCACTTAAGGGAGATTAAACTCTTCTAAGCAAGTTAACACGATGGAACTTGATCAATCGAGACATCGGTTGCTGTAATGCTTAATTACCAGTTTACGAAAAGATATATAATTTTATACATCGATAATACAATTACACTTGATGCGTTACGTACGATATTCGTGTTTTTCTTTTCATTGTTTTAAATAGTTACACGTACGACTTTCTTTTGTTCCTTTGCCTTCAATTCAAAGGATTTAAAAAAACTTCAATGTGTTATTTACCATCAATTTCAGGTGATAGTGAACGAGTTGCATTCTCAAATCGAGTCTCTCAATGATAGCCTGGTGAAACTGTTGATGTCCAGGGATGAACTCCACATGGGGCAGGACTCCATGCTCGTTGACATCGAGGATCTTACGAGATATTTGTAAGTCGTCAATCTTTCGCCGCTTAGTTTTGTAACTATATCATCTATCTGTCCATGTCTTCACACCAGGCCTGGAGAACTGGCTTCGTCCTTACGTACCTTACTCGCTTACTTAACATTTTAAATAAGCAAACGACCTGTGTCGTGTGGGAAAATAATGTAAGAGAATGTATGTGACTCATGTTTCAGTTGTGTTATCAATGAAATAAATATCCTCAACTGTTAGTTCTCAGTATATTTATGAAAATGCTATACAGTGCCCGGCGGTAAATATTGTACTTCGGCAATCATAGCATTTCCGAATACAAACGAATGCTAATTTCCATGTCCACCAATTATTAGATTTATTCGTTTAGAATGTGAATTCAGGTCTAAGTACTTTATTGTTGCTTTTTTTTTATTCCCGCGTGAACTATATAGAGGTCTACTTCCTTTTTAAATACCATTTACTCCTTTTCAACATGTATGGTATACCAACGACATTAATAAAAATATAAACAAAATAAAATACTTCTTAACCGACTTCCAACAAAGAGGAGGTTTTATGTATGACAATTAGGTATGCAACTAAAATGAATATTTATCCGACGACTGACGAAACACAAAGTTTGCTGAGAGACGTTAAGAAAATAGAAGCACTGTAATATAGTTTCTAAATATAATTATTTGTATGTTTTTAGTTTGGGAAAAAATAAAATATACAAATAGAATACATAATATGTTTACATTATGTTTTAATCAGAAAAATGTTCAATTCCTTCCATTTCACTATCTGTGCTCTCATTGAGGTCAATATCACTGTCACTATCAGCCGTATTTATCACTTGTCTATCAATGTAAACGTCTACACCGTGTTGAATTCTTCGATATTCATTCTCACATTTTATTGCAGATCGCAAACCTTTTTCCACTCTTTAGTCCCGATCATGTTTAATTTTTCAGTCAATATTTTTTTTATTGAAGTTTCTTCATATTTTACGTTACCTCATACGTATTTCACGTTTCTAGCGGGCTACATAGCCTGTCAGTTGAGACCATACATTTTCCATTGGAGTCAAATCCGGATGGTATGGTGGCAATCGCGACACAGTGTGTCCATGTTCAACAAGTACTTACTTTGTCTACGGAAAACTCTGTAAACCTCTCCTTGTGCTTATATATAATACCTGGGGTTTCGTCAATTTTGGATCAACTGGAATTTCGTGTCTTTCGAACCAGTTGATTATTTCCTGTTTAATGTCTTTCAACATATTTATTGTGATAGTGCGTTGTCGATAACCAGAACAGAATCACTGGGTATATTTGGGATTAATTGACCAGCCATTTCTCGTAGTTATCGTTATTAATTTTCTTGTGATAATCGGCTGTAGTGTCCGTGGATTTATACGTTAAAAAAGCTCCGGGTACAAAGCCTTTTTTTGTTTCCTGCATGAACAAGTATTAAACGTTGACCTTTTGAAATCGGCTTTTTTGCTCCTTTTTGCTTATCGTCGCTCCAACTTTTTCTTTTAATGCGGGATGTATGTAGGTATGTGGGGCTCACCCACATAGATTATATTTTTTCCTTCGCGAAATTTGCGTATTTTATATAGGTATTCAATTAGTTCGAAACTTACATCGTGCTTTTCCATAAGAACTTTTCGATTATCTTCTATTTTAGATAACTTAAATCCCATATCATGAAGTATTTTTCTCAACGTCTTTTCAGATCTATTATAATTAATAGCATCGGTTAATTTAGCTTTTAATGATTTTATTGTCGGCAGTTCATTAAAACGCAAGTTAATCGCACACCATTCTTCGAACATCATAATCAAATTCGTCCATATCTAAACGAAATTGTGGTTTTGGTCTCCCATTTTTCGGAGATCTGAACTTACTAGCACTAGAATGTGTTTCAGTACTGACTTCGTTTAATATATTGTTCAAAGTTCCTTCTTGAAATTCCAGTGGCATTTGCAACTCTCTCTTGAACCTTCTTAAAATAATTACTTACTTTGTCACCCTCATTTTTTTAAATCTGTCGGCTTCGGTTACAAAATATTTATAAACATTGTTGATAATTTCACGTGACTGGCCTCGTAATGGTTTCCTTTTTTTCCTATAGATGCCATCGTAAAACTTTAGGAGTAACCGCACTCTATCGCATTTGAACCACGACTAGCAAACGTCATATAGGTAGTGTGCGACAGAGATAACGCTTTATGAAGCCGAAATTAGCCGATTGTCCCTATCCAAAGGTTGAAATGCAATATTTATCGCCGGGCACTGTACGCCGTCTTAAAAGTCTTTAAATCAGGAATAAGTTACGTATATCAAGTTAACGACTCATCGACTTCTTAGCGTGGTGAGGTATTTTGTAAATAATAATTATGCATTTCCGATCCTCGACAAATATAATCCATCAAAAATATTGTTGATTAAAATACACTGACATATAGGAGTATTTACTACTTGTTTATTTTTATTATTCCATTTTTAGGGTTCCGTACCCAAACCGTGATAGTTAGACAGTTGAAATTTTCACAGATGATGTATTTCTGTTGCTGCTATAACAACAAATACTAAAAAACAGAATAAAATATATATTTAAGGGGCTCCCATACAACAAATGTGTTTTTTTTTGCTCGTTTTTGCTCGATATTGATAACGGCAACAGGTAGACGCTTGAAATATTCACAGAATATTTAGTTATATATTCACTTTAAAAATAAATAATTAAATTAAAATATAACAAATATTTAAGGGGGGCTCCCATACAACAAACGTGTTTTTTTTTTGCCGTTTTTGTAGATAATGGTACGGAACACTTCGTGCGCGTGTCCGACTCGCACTTGACCGGTTTTTACACTTTATTGCGCCGAAATAAATACATTTGACAGACATAAAAAAAGTTCAGTAGGCGGCCTTATCGCTTGCGATCTCTTCCAGACAATCATACCGAAGGAAGAGAAAGAATCATTAAAAACAGGTACGTAGGTGGCGCATTTATGATAATATACATATATACACATGGATATATGCACATATACACACATACAACATACATTCTAACAAATTACATTTATACTCGAATAAATTATTTAGCACTTTATTTAATACTTGAATAAAATTAAGATATGTATTGCATGTACCTACCAGCCCAATAAAATATTTATTTTGTTATCTTTAAAAATAATAAAATGTCTTGCTCGTACGAATTATATATTCATATTCATATTCATTTATTCACTGTAATTTGCAACAATAGGTACAGTACTAATTGTGTGTATAGGTGTTATATTATTTGTTACAAATTGACCTTTTCAAGGCATTGTGAAGATTTATATATAAATAAAAAAAAAAATAAGTTCAAAACATACATTAAAATTATTAATTAATTAAAACTATTCTTATACTATTATATTAAATTATATTATATCCAATTATACTACATTAAATTAATTTTTTTCTTTTACATTATACAAAATAAGGCGTTTAGAGGATACTCACTACATACACTGCTCCATTGCGGATTAACAAAGGCCATTATATTCGAGCCGTTGGTGTTACTTAACTTCCGCGTTCAATTGTTCTATGATGGACTAAATTATATAAAATAAAAGTATATGTTATTGTTAATAATTTTCAACTTGAAGGCTGGTATGGCTGACAAACTATAAACTGAAATCAAATGATCGAAAAAAATCCAACTATATATAACGAGAAATTTTACCCATCCATAGTCAGGCTACGGTCGACGTTGATAATTGAACTTCCGTGTTCAATTAGACTAACCTCTCCAAATTAAATATATACATATAGGTGCATGTGACTAATGATAATTTATCTATCAACTTTAAAGGAATTATATTTCCAACTTGAAGACTATCCTGTTGTAACACTGTAACAGAAATCAGGTATAAAAATGATTCGATCACGTTTTCCAAAGTTTTATTAGTATGTTGTTCAGTGTATGTGCTTTTATGCAAGATAATGCGACTAGGACGTTACAAAACATCATCTTTTCCTTAGCGTTATCCCGTTTCCTAATCCATTAGGACTGGCGGAGTCCGCTACCTAAGCCTAAGGATTTGGCGAAGCACTGTTTTTTATATGGAGCGACTGACGTCAGACCTCCACGACCCAGAGGGACCAGATCTATCTTAAGTTAGGTCACACGTCTTTCGAAATATTATTTCTTGAACGTGAGTATTTGCTCACGATGTTTTCCTTCACCACCGAGCAAGTGATAAATATGTACATAAATCTGAAAACACAAATTTAGTGGTACATTCCGCCGCCAGGATTCGAACCAAAGATCAGTTCCCTGCTCAACGTTACAAAACCCCTTGGTTTCATTACCCCTCGTCGACCGGGCGGCGCGCGATGACGTAATCACTTGAGACCAGCCACTTGAGGCGGCGACAGATTGGCGCGCATTATCGCTTTGTTTACGGTTTGTTTACGTTCGCATGGGCCCATGTTTGGGTTTACAATGACCGGCTTTGTTTCTTTTGAAAGGTGATAAACGAGTCTGTATATTTAAGTGTGTAATAAACAATTTGACTGATTGTATAATTTTTTATGGCGCTTGTAACTTCGTGTATGTGAATATTTGTACCATTTTCAAATAAATGTTCTATATCTTGAGAAATAATTATGATTTTTGTTTCATTTTTTACACATGTATTCTATAGTATACGTACTTTACATAAATAGAAAAATAATGGATCCTATTCATATAAGAAAATGAAGATTTTTGCATATGAATGTCGAGTATAAATTGGTGACGGACGATTCTAGTGCAACGTGACGACTTAGATTTTCAATAATTTTCTGTAAATAGTACATTAGAGCTATATATTTGATTTATATGTCATCTTGTAGATAATCTATTCAGCTACAATACTATATTTTTTTTATTTGCGACAATAGTAAAATGTGTCTAAAATATAGAAAAATATCTATAATGGGGGGAAAAATACGCGAAAATAATGCTTATTGTTTTGACCCAATTTCGACACAAGATATTATCAATATCTCCCTAAAACTACTTGTTATGTGGAGATCATGAAATGCTCTTTCGAATAACATATATAACAGTAATACCTATAATAAAAAAATATCAAGTAAAGTGTTTTGAAAAATTTTGGAATACATAAAAATGGCGCGTCATTAGCGTCCTTTTACGGTTTTTTACAGAAATATAGACAATCAATCATTATTCGATAAAAAAACAAATGAAAATCTATTCCTGAAAACATTTCCAATAAGAATCTTGTAAAATACTATTAGATTACTTCGAATTGTATAAAATATTTACGAACGAAATGCGTGGTCGAAAGCCCGCCCCCGCCCTACCCTACCACCCGGGTTGCAAATCACTTTTTTCACGATATAAAACACTAAAACACACTATTGCTGCTATTTCATATACTAAACATTATAAACTAATAAGAAATAAACAAAAACTTACCACAATATAACAAATGACGCACAATAATGTCACTAAACACACACACACAACGCACTCGGTCACACGTGTTAGCGAGTCGACGGCACGCTGCAAACTATGAAGCCGCAAAAAATATTTTTGTTTCTGACCGTTGTAATTTATTGTGATATTGGTATCTTTGGAGCACAGACTAACGATAGAAATCAATTCAAACTGAATAGGCAGCACTACGGCGCTACAAATACGGCTTTAAATTGGGTGTTGAACAGGAACGTCCAAGGACGTAGCAGTCCTTGTTGGTAACCATTTGCAGACGTCCCAGGCCGTTCCGGTCCCCCAAAGGTTAAAGCTGAAGATTTTTTCTTGACTGTAAGTTCTACGAATCCCAACTAATAAGTTGCAAGTGCGACGTATTACAACAACAAGGATAAACAGATCAAGATAGGCATACATGTTCATGCACTCATATATTGTAATTATTGAGGCGCGGTGTGTGTATGCACTTATTACTTGATGAGTCCAATTTGAAAGTTACACAATCTAAGTAACTATACTCACTACTGATGTGGTGTACCGGTTACGTGGCTGTGGCTGATATACAGTCTAATTACGCACAATGTCATATCCATAATGAACCACTAGGTACATTAAAGTTTATTATTGCAATTTTGTTAATTGTAGTTTTATGGAAAGAAGGATAGAAATGGACGGAACAAGGTCTCATTCCATCCATTTCTATCCATCCAAATTACTAAAACATTTAATTTATTTTTAAATTTGGTTGTATACTACAGATCGCAATTCTGAACCTTTATATCCTATGCTGTGTACACATTGGGTTTTACCAATGAATTATTTTGTGCGGGAATCCGAATCCGAGCGATGCTGTGATGTGTAATGACATTGAAAAAGTATGTAATGTAAAGTGGTTACCGTAGCGTATGAACGCATGTAATACGGGAAGTATCACTCGAGTGTTGCCACACCTTCTGGCGCACAGCAACTCCTTAAGAGCTTACTGGTAACTCCACTCAGACGCAGGTACGCAACAACCCTCCAGGGCTCGTCGCAATCATCGAATACACCGCCGAGCGAGTGTTAATTACAAATATGTACATAAATCCGAAAACATAAATCTAGTGGTACATGCCCACATTAGAATGCGGACCATTGACCGTGGGATAGCAGGTCGGTTCTTTATCCACTGGGCTATCACTACTCCTAAATTGAGAATGTTCATTGATTTACGCAATGCTTTTTTGCAGACGTAAAAGTAATATAACTTGCGCCGTGACTCTGCAAAATAGAAACCATTTTTATATTAATGCGTTTTATTTGTTTGCGTTTCCTTGTTTGCAAGTTACTGGTGCTATATCGACGTATCGAATATACAAACTCAGGGCGGATAGAGGTGAAGACGACGTTAGTGTTAATCATATTCTTATTCTAATTTATAGGGGGTGTAGAGATGGATCATAACCAACTAAATGATCAATATTAATTAACCGATTTGTTTTTCAAATTAACTAGCTTGTTCGCGCGACATATTACAATTTTGCAAGCGCTTTTTACACATACCCGAACAGACAAATCCCTTGAATAATTAAAAAATATTAATCTGTGTGTACACATGCATTATAATGTGTATCATCAGGTGTATGCTTGTTTGGCAATTAGTCCTATAATAACGCTACAAAAAAAACAATATTAATTCACTTAATTAATGTTTAATGTTCATACTCGTATTTATATTTTTAGTTATAATATGTCATAACCCTGATGAAATTAGACTAATTGATTCCAATAAACATTATTGTACATAATTTTAATACTAGAGCTTAATAGCGTTCGCCCTTGTTGTGTCGATACTTTGTTCACTTCTTGAATATTGCATATGGCGACGTAGTTTCGTGCATTATCTGTAATTTATTAAGTGATTATTTTAGTTAGCATCGTTTCTATTAATCCTCGACTAGTCGCTAATAGTAGTATGGTCGAATAGTGTGCTTCCCCTATTAGTTCTGGACTATAAATTTGATCGTATAGTTGACTTCACTGGCTAGTCACCGGCTGCAGATATCCGAATAGTAGGAATCACCAATTAGTAGCCGACTGGTAGATATGACCGAATAGTCAGCTTCCCTTGCAAGTGGTAAAGTATGAATATGGCAAAATAGTCACTTCCCCCATCTATCGGCGATTATATATGTGGACGATTTCCCCGACCAGCCCGCGACTTTAATATGGGCCTTATAGAATAAATATAAAAACCGATATGTACATAAACAAAACACTGCACATATTAATGACAAGTACAGGACAATTAGACACTACTGTTAGTATTGTGCGATATTTCCAATGATTCAAATGTCATAAGAGAGACAACCAGAACGAACACTAGGATTATGGTTGATGATGTAGTGTTGGAGCAAGTGAATGAGATTGTATATCTTGGAAGTGCTTTTAGCAGCAATGGAAGGTACACCGCTGATGTGGAGAGACGAGTGAGTGCCGGGAATAGGGTGAATGGAGCGTTGGGTAAACTTCTAGGCAGCCGAAATCTAAGCCAGAAGGTACAGCTCGCTGTACACAACGCGGTGCTAATTCCAACGCTAACTTATGGAAGTGAGAGCTGGGTATGGCAGAGAGAGCATGAAAGTAGAATAAATGCGGTCGAGATGCGAGCATTGCGCAAAATTTGTGGCATAACGCTTACTGACCGCGTTCGTAATGAAGACGTGAGAGAAAGAGTTGGTCTAAAAGAGAGTGTCGGTGTTAAGATAAGAAAGGGTATGCTCCGTTGGTTCGGACATGTAGAAAGATGCGGGACGAAAGAATGACGAAATAGATATACAATGCAAAAGTGGAAGGATGTAGGAGCCGAGGAAGGCCGAGACTAACCTACCATGACCAAATTGGTCGTGTTTTGTCAGAAGGTGATGTCAGAAGCCCCGGGAACCGGCGAGCGTGCATGAAAAGAGCTATGAATGTCACAGAAGCGAGTGAAGTATGCAAGGACCGCGTCTTATGGCGCTCGGTTCTCTCTGCCTACCCCGCAAGGGACTTGGCGTGAAGATATACATACATACATACAAATGTTTGTACGGGACCTGGAGGACAAGCCAAAGGATGACAATATAGAAGAATACAAGACGAACGCACAAGTAAATAACGTTATTGTTTTATTCGGTCTATCTTCAACCACGCCAGGTCCCTTACAGTGTAGGCTTAGAGAACCGAGCCCCACATAATTACTGTATCAGTATTTGATGTATGAGATAACAATCCTTTACCTTTAGACAATATAATAGTATATAAGTTAGATAATTACACTAATCATTCACCAGATCGGCACCTAGCGTTTAAAATGTACGGACTCGGCATGTTTGCCACTATTGTGTGTGAGAATATTAGATTTGATATACCTAATAAATAATAGTCGCCTTCCCCTCAGTTTAATTTAGTATTAGTCAGCGTACTCAGCGTATAGTTAGCAGATCTCTAACTTAGATTCTTATTTAAATTAATATAGAAGTAACAGTACAATTTGTATGTAATTAGTTCTATTTATGGACTTCCTTGTCTATATTGTAATTGTACAATTTTGAAACATTAAGTGAATTTTATTTATTTTTCAGGGGTGTCAAAGAACAGACGAAAAAGACTAAAAGCACTACCAAGTCGGGTGTGAGGAGGTTCACTTCACTGGTGCACAAATAACTACACAATGTTTTAATGTTAGATTAATACGCAACTATTTACTATTAGGAAATTATGGTTGCATTGATATAAGCTGCTATGTTAAGTGTCGAGCACACAACCCAGTAAAGTATAGGGTAATCGAACTTCATTACTGATCACAGATTACCCGCAATTTCGTATGTATGTATCCCGATATCCAAAAAATATAATAAAACAGGGATATTAAAAAAACTATGCAGACCAATCATTACCTATACAAAATCAAAAAGAGAACCAGTAAAGGACTGATGTACGTACGTCTTAGCTAATCAGAACGTTGAGTCAACCAATCGGTGAGAGCGTTCGCCATAGTATTGACGGAATGGTCAATCAAACTAAGTTATATTACCCGTCTAGGTTCTGTGCTCGATGATATCACAGTACAGGGTATACGCAGTAGTTTAACCAACGCTCTTAGATCTAGCCCACTTTGATTGCTACACGTTACGTAAACTGACCGATTGTTTCGAAAGAACAATCTTAAAATCGTGACCTTCGTTCATTTGGGTGAGTGCGACGATTTCTAACGGTTCTTTGAAGTTATCCTACTGCTATATAACTATACTGTTGTGATATAGTGCGACGGAAGATAAATATCGTGTTCACTAAAGTCGACCCTATTGATGGGCACATTGATCTTTAATCAAATCGTTCAATGTTATTAGGGTCGATAGTAATATTTGTCAGGCAACTGTTGCACCACTGTTGTCTCTCTTCGCACTGTAAATTAAATAACTATATGATATTGCTACAACATTTACATATATTAATTGTATTATATATGATGTATACATAATTATGCCGCTATCGTTAGTAAATTACGAGGCATCTTGAAGGCTCACTAGCGCCGTTCGAGTAAAAAATTAAATTACAAAAAAATGTTTAACAGTTTGATTACATGATTATCTCATATATTAAGATATATAATAAAACGGATGGTTTTTCTATAACTCATATATTAGCGCATTTATTTTCAATACATGATACATGCTATATTTATTGTTCAATTATAAAAATACAATGTGATTATTAAATATTCGTGTATTTTAAAAATTAACGATCGGCGCTAGTATCACGGCAGAGAGCCTCTAAAATACCAATTTAAATCTACATTGTTTACAGTATATTATACCTATGTTAAATAATTATTGTAAAGGAGAAAAGTTTCGTCGTCAAAGTTCCAGCGATATATATTGGTGTCGAGGAACAATGAATTGAAGTGAAAGTACCGGTTAAATGAGGACCAAACCTTCCTTGTCTAAGACATGTATAATACCTACTGCACTCTGTTCGGGTGATATGGTGGTAGGATCGGGAGATACGTGCCGATACAAATCAGGAGGCTGATAGTGTGCTAGCGGCTACGTGCGATATTGTTTGGCGTTATCACTAATCTTAGTGTCAGTTTACACGATGACTTAAATATCCAAATCCACTACGAGAACATTTAACTTTTTAACATTAGACAGAACCAGACAAAAATAAAGAACGTTGAGATTTATAGATTCAATATACTTTATTTGCACAAAATGATTCTTACGAATAATGTATAATTATGTCTTATTGCTAAAAGCTACCTTATTAGTTTAGATCTTACGGCACGTAATTTAAAAGTGTATGTTTATATGCCATGAATGCGTATGCCTTTACTCAGTACTGCTTTTTAATCGTCTAATGCTTTAAAATATATTTTCAGTTACTTTTCTGTCATATCTTTTAATATACAGCAAATTTGACTGGGTTGATCTTGTTTACACGTACCCAGTGCTGGAGCCGAAATACCTTGTTACTGGGTTTTCCGCCATCACTTAAATTAGGAGACGAGTTGGCGAGAACAATAACGATGGGTGAGCAATTAAATCAGCGGCGATGTGACTCGGTGATCGTTTATTATTTGTACGTCCTTTTCTAGAAACGCTCATGTAGCTATCTTAGCACGTCTTTTTAGCTTTGTTCCATAGTTTAATTCAAATGTTTTGCCAAGTTTGTTTCAGACGTACTAATAACCTTTGCAGATCTAAGTTTTCATACTCGCAAAATTTCGCGACAAAAATTCAACAACACCCGACTAAAGTCCACTTTTGAAAATTTTGCATGAACTTAGAACGTTCATAATATAGAGCGCAAGACATGTACTCAGAATTGTAAATGGCAACATTTTTTCATAAACATAAGACTTATTCTAGATACGGAATTCGAATGAACCAAGTCGCCTCAATACAACAATCTTTTAAACTCACGCAAGCAAGGGAAAGATCCCCCCGACAGTCAACAAATCGACCGTACATGTTGCTTCTCGGCGTATTTTCGTTGCGTTTGTGTATGCGTGTGTTACGCTTTTCGTCTTAATGATTTGGTAAGTGGACCGAAAATTACTTTGCTTGTGGTCGCTCCGCTCAAAATCGACCGTAGTCGCCGCTCGTTATCAGAACCCTAAATGAGTCCAATCCGGCACGATGGATAGAACGTCTATTCCAACCTTTTTTTATGTTGGCTTAAGACACCAATTTTCTCTTACCTCAAATATCTTCAAGATTTAGTTATATAATTCACAAATTTCATGTAACGAATGATTTTTACACCATTTCTTTATAAGGTCCTACATTACTATGAAGAACTATATAACATACCTAGTACATAATGTACCTAGTATACCTTGTGCAGACAACATTTTTAATTATATTTGCGCTATAATAAAATTATTTAATTCAGAATTGTCGGTAAGTCGTTTCACAACTATGATTTCATATTCAGGGCCCTACCGCCTAAGATAAAGAGGAAACAGTGGAATAATTAACTATTTAACTTATCGATCTTTCCATTTTCGGCATTGTTTTAACCAGTCCTTATCTCTATTATTTGTAAATGGATCTTGAATATATAATTTTGCAAAAAAAACTATAGACTAAATGTAATAGATTTATAAAAAAAAATAGAAAGATGTTTACAAATAACAAACATGTGGTTTACATGATACCACAAAGCCATTAATCCAATGACGATATGTTACGTAATTAATCCACAGATTAGATTTTGTGATGCTGAAACTCGTACTTTATTTGTGTTAAGTTATTGTTAGTGGTAATCGTTTTCGGTTTAGCATGCATGAACTCTGGATATTAACCGACAGAGTTGAAGATTACCACCAATTTGCAAATAAATTAAAGTTAGATTTTCTAATTCAAAAAATCTTATTTGTATCGTCTTTAGCTTAGACGCTACTCTCGTCAAATATAATGTAAAAGTTTACTCTCCCTGCATTATCTATGTTGTACATCTGTCACTGGCTTGCTCTTTGTCATGAATATATTTAACTTATTTATCGAATTAATATCTCGATATTATGATAATAGTATACCTATTCCAATATATATTCACATATTAAGTCCGCTTAAAAATAGATATTTGTAGCCCACCTAGAGATATTACATATTTTGTAATTATTCGCAGATTAGATGAAATATTTTTTCATTGTAGTGCTCATTGTTATTGCGGTCTGTCGATGGAACATCCTCGCTTTTTAATGTCGGTCGGGAAAGGATTTCTACGACTTGGGTACTGAATAGTAATATATTACACTCCGTTTCAGATTGTGATGGAATTTAATACTAACCTTGCATGCGGTACGGTGCAATATCTGTTGTAGTTCCCGATGTTAACAATAATTTGTCAATCAGAAATGTTCGTTATTGTACTGATTAAGTTTCAATTTGGTTATAGCTCAATTATATAACGTTTTATTTCTTATTTAGTAATTGGAACGGAGTATAGTGATGGATGACACATTGGCAGATTTTAGGATATTCACGTAATATAGTTAGGCATGTAGAGGTGCACATGCCAAAGATCACCATGTGATTATAAAGAGGCTTGTTCGATGAATATATATAGACTACATACTAGGAGATAATTAATTACATGTTCTTTTACTTTACTGAATTATGTTTTACTACCTGAATAATAGATTACATAATCAACTTATAATAAAATATATAAATAGATATACTCGTATAGAATCCTTACAGTCGGATTGTTTTTGTTATGCTACATAATTGAATCATTTCTAGTCTTGCATTGTCTATGCTATCTACAACGTTATTAGTATTATCTGTTACACATGATACACCTGTTTTCATTGTCAATATTTTGTTAACACTATGTCGGTATCTAGAGTTATACATATTAAATAACTTACATTGCGTTAAATGTTGCTAAACATGTTTTGTATAAATAATATTGTGTTAGTTTTTTATTTGTGTGCATCACATATAAAAAGTTGTACTGAATTTAATGACAATCGAATTTCGAGGGTGATGTTTAGTTGTCAGCGCGCTAAGATTCTGCCTAGCTCGCTATCAACTAAACAATTTTCAAACAACTTACTTGGCGAAGCAATAATTTGTGATTTTCTACGAAATCTTAGTATAAATAACAGTACAGTACATACAGTGTCTATTCCAACACTAATTAAATAATTTGTTCACGACGTCCCGACTATTATCCCCTAGTAGAGGAACTCGCACACTCATCGAGGATTCGTTGAGGCCCGCGTGGCTGAATTCCGCCATGCGCGTTACGGCGTCAAGTATATAACGGGCCTCAAGGTGTCAACAGATCGCAATGAACTTAACTTCTGTGCTAGGGGCATTAAAAAAGGACTTCATCTACGGGACAATTTTTTATACATTAAAAAAAGCACTTAAATCAGTCCAACCGTTTTCGTGTGATGCATACAAACACAAGAAATACTATTTTGCTCTTCATTCAAAGCCAGACATACCTCAAACATTTTATTAATAGTAGATGTACAGACAAAGACAGATCAAGCTATACACACATGTACATTATGTCATTACGGTAAAGTTCCACGGTTTTGTATAGTTGGTCTGTCTATGTACTCTCCAGTTACTTTAGTTACATTCATTGTAATAAATTTTATTAATATAAAACCCAAAACAAATATACCAGGATTCAGTTGGAGCGAAATATTTATATTAGTTCTACAAGCAGTATAGATAATTTACTAATTACATTCTTGCATGTATATAATGGTTTGTCACCGTGGGATCTCAAGGCTTTCTTTCTTATTAAGAACCTGTTCATGATATTATGTTCCTTGAAACTTTATTTAGTAGATATGCTAGTTGTAACGTTACGTTGAAAATTACTATAGTTACCATATCGCTAGTTTTATTCTCCTTTGTTTTTCTGCAAACCTTTTCAAAATTCAATAAAATGTTAAAATAAAAATTTGTCTTTCTTTGCTTAAACCCGTGCTTTCGAAACCGGATTCTATATCGACCCCATGGGGCGATTGCAATAACTAAGGGGTCCATCAGATTCAGGTTCAAATTCAGGTTAGGCAGGGGGTTCACAAAGAGCAAAAATTATAGACAAAGGATCTACGGCACAAAAATGATTGGAAAACTCTCGCTGAAATGAACACCACGTGTAGTTTGTTTACTGGTGACCGTACGTCATGATATACTCGAACCACATTTTTATGTGATTCATATTTGGATCACTTAGGCACCTGTCAAACCGTTACCTGAGGTGACGGGAAGCAAAAAGTTCCTTTTATATGTTGCCCCTATTTAGAATCTCACCTTCGGTGTACTACAACTGTGTCCTTCACATTGCCTCTGAAAGTCGTATTCGAGTCGGAATCGAAAAGTTAACTGTCAAAATGTATGCAGATTCCATTCATTTTTACAGATAACTTTTTGAAACCACCCCACAGGTCTCAGATTTCCACAGTACCAAATTTTATCGCAATAGGGGATTGTATTCATCATTTCAAAAAGTGTTTTTAACCTTTTGACCGCCAAAGCATACAATGCGTCGGCGTGCTCTGTACGCCGCGCTAAAGATTTAGAATAATTACAAAAGTAAAGAGATGTCAATATGTATCGATATTTTGTTCGGCTTTTACCCGCGCTTTTGACGAGTGACATTGTTGTTTTACTTTAATTTTTTACAATTCAGTATAAAATTCGTTTTGTGCGACAATTTCGATAGTAGTTTGTAACATAAGTGCTAGTGAAATTATACAGTAATGAAAAAACTCAAATATAACACGTTTATGCACTTTTTGGAAGACGTGAATAAGTTCATCAAGAAAACCTTGTAAAAATCACTATCGTTTTACGGGTGCTATTTAAATTGGGTTGATTGGGTCTACCTCCCTACCCTTTCCAAGTATTTTTTCACAGTTCCTGAAGCTGGAACATAGAATTAAGATTTTCAAATGGTTCTAAACTGATGACTTGGCTGTATGGGCTAGATCCCTTTGCCTTTCCCCTCTGGGATAAAAAGAACCAAAAAAAAATATTTTGTTCACAATTATAAATAAATAAATATTGTCGGACAAATTACACAGCGCCATCTAGCCCAAAGTAAGCGAAGCTTGTGTTATGGGTACTAGACAACTGATAAACATACGTAAATACATATTTTTTTTGTAAATACATACTTATTATACATAGAAAATACCCAGACCAAGACAAACAGACATGTTCATGCACACAAATGTTTGTATTGTGTAAGAATCGAACCCACGAGCGTTAGTGTCAAAGTAGCGTAACAACGCGTTTCACCACTGCGCCACCGAGCTCGTCTTAGATATAGATATAGTCGTAGAAATAGATTTCTACGATAGATATGAGTTATAATAAAACTGCATTGTTGGGGACATTGCAGTTTTGTTATATCCCACACTCTTTCCCTTTATTAAGTAATAATTATATCAATAATAGTAGTCAACTTATTTCAAGAGAAACAAATAAATAAAATAAAAAATCATCAGGTGCATCTCTATTTTCGTTCACGATTCTACCTACTGTCTTGAAAAGAAGACGTAGGCATAGTAAAATCAAATAAGTAGGTTATCTTCATAGACACGCACCGCGTTCGGTTGGTATGTTTGCGCGCCCGTATCATCCCGTACGTATGCGTCGTGTCGCACGCACACACTGACAAAATTTATCGCTGCTACAGGTACGCCAGTCGTGGCTACGCCGTGCTTAATACCGCATGCGCCCACGCACGAACCGCCGCTGCGCTCCCGCTCGTAATAATTTGTACGTGTACCTACACTACCTACCTACCTACTTTAACTACAAATTCATAAAGATGGCTAAAAAGTAAAAAGAGTTTTTTTTTGTATCAAATGTGTAATTTTGTTATAAAATCACAAATTTCCTACAGAAAAAAGTACTTTTAAATAAATAAATATTAAATTTCCGAATATAAAGATTATAATTTTGATAAGTGTACCTAGTAAATGAAAAAGTAAAAAATTGTTTAGTGTGAAAAAAAATGGGTGCGTGTACTTATGTACGCGCGTGAGAAGTTATACTTCTCTGGCATCATTAAATAACAAATCCCTGGAGGGATGTTGTGTTCATGCGAGTGAGTGACGTTACCACCTCACAGGAAACTGTAGTCAAATAACAATTCCCTGGAGGGTTGTTGTGTTCATGCAAGTGAGTGACGTTACTACCTCACGGAAAACTGCAGTCATATGACAATTCCCTGGAGGGATGTTGTGTTCATCTGAGTGACGTCACGAGTAAGCTCCTAAGGAGTTGCCTTAATGTATTGCAATTATTATTGGGTGGATCGTATGCTTGTTTGTTCATGCGAGTGAGAGACGTTACCACCGCACAGAAATCTGCAGCCAAATAACAATTCCCTGGATGGCTGTTGTGTTCAGGCGAGTGAGTGACGTTACTACCTCACGAAAAATATGCTCAAAACTGCAGCCGAATAACAATTCCCTGGAAGATTGTTGTGTTCATGCGAGTGAGTGACGTTAACACCTCACAGAAATCTGCAGCCAAATAACAATTCCCTGGACGGTTGTTGTGTTCAGGCGAGTGAGTGACGTTAGATGACGTTATATGGCTGCAGTTTTCCGTGAGGTAATAACGTCACTCACTTGCATGAACACAATAATCCTCCAGGGAATTGTTATTTGGCTGCAGCTTTGAGCATATTTTTCGTGACTTAATGAGCGGTTTAGCGGGCAGCTTCAACCTGTTACTTTTGTGTTACAGTATCTTAAAATATCACTCATCATTTTTACATAACGCGCCGAAAGGAGTACCTATATAACTTCAATACAATAGTCAGCTCCTGGTCTATGTACAAAAAATAATTAAGAAAAACTTTGTATTATAGATCCCTGATGATTCACCTACAGGGGAAAATTGTTTTGTATATAGATATACTATGCATTTTTGACGATTGTATAAATTATAAGCGACATCCCTACGTGTTTAGGTTATTATCCTTCGCGCAGGGGTCGAGTCGGCATACTTATTTGATTTTATTATGATGTAGGCGCGGGTGGCCCGACGTTTCATGAGATTTTCAAATCGGAATTAGGGATATGGCAGTCTGCGTAGTTGAAAAATGTAATATGCCAGCGGTCGTAAATTAACCTGAATAAATTGTTATAGTCCTGTTGAATTACAAAAAGTATGACATCATGTCTATGACATCGACCTTAGAAGTTGATTGATATTTATTATAATAGAAAAAGCATACTTAGATGTAACTATAACAAACTTTTATTATTTGAATATAAATTAACAATTCTGTGTGTCAAAGTTTATTTCATTAGTGTGAATGCCTCTCGCAGAGTCTATAAACAACAAACTCTCACTTTCCTCCTTATCATATAATTCTTCTTCCTACTCCACATCTTGAAGAATTCGTAATAATCCTTCCGTATATAAATTTTCATCGAATTACCCGTTCGACCACAACGCTGCATTATTTCGCAATGACCTTGATGCGTTTATGACATCACAGGTTGTCTTGTAGTGAAGACTCGGCGCTCGGGGCAGTATGACCGATTCATAGGGCCTAGGATAGGGAAAGATTCTAGTGAAAATCATGACGATAACTGCTGTCAACGTAACAGACCAATCAAAATTTGGTATTTTGTACCCATGTATTCATGACCCTAATGTACTTTTTAATTTAAAGCGATAAAATAATTTTAATGTCTATTTTTTTTTAGTCACTACATCATTAGCTGTCTTCCTATGAGGACTCTGGCGCGTGACAAGCAAATTTTTTTTTTGCTTATTCGTATTTGTTGTTTTTAAAAGAAACAATGAGTTTTTAGGGTTTCAGCAATTGTAAAAAGGTACATGCTAAAAACAGTGTGTACTTTTTACAGTTTTAAAACTATTTTTAATATTAATATAAGATTTTGACGAGTTCGGTGGCTCAGTCGTGATTATGAATGACGCGACTTTGACACCGATGCTCGTGGGTTCTATTCTCACACAAGACAAACATTTGTGTCAGGGTATTTGCCTACTTCGCTCAACGCTTGACCAAAGTAAATCGGGCATTAGACTGTGATCAAACAGTCACACCAACATTATCGATTTTAACTAAGAGTCTTCAAATAATATGTATTGTTGCATATATTGTTGAAGTAAAGTGTGCATTGTTTACTTTGTACATACCTTGTAAATTTTGTGAATTAATGAGAATGTGAAATGCAATGTGAATTGATTTTCTCTGGCTAAAATTAATACACTTTATAACATACTATAATAATAGGGGTTCAAGTATGAAATTGGCGTTTTATAGTAATAGATACTTTGAATTAACATTAAACCTTCATGGTGTGAGATTTACGAGTGAAACTTGTTTCACATGATACCTATGCACATTTTTTAAAAGAAAAGCTTCACTTTTCTTTTAAAAAATGTGCTACATTTGATTTTGAAATTTCAATAGTTTTTTTTTTATTCAGCTTAGACGGGAAACACGGATATTTCGAAAATCCGACTAATTTTTGAATACGAGTTCTGACGCGGAACTGCTCACAATATCAATGCTGTGTTTGTAGAGGAGGCTGCTAATGAACGCACCGTGCATTTTTGGCATCGACTTATATTACCGTAGGTAATATAAGTCGATGATTTTTGGTTTAAGCAGTCAGAACCCGTTATATACGTTATATACGCTTTCGTAATAGAAACTTCGACTTGAAGAACGAACCACGTGGAAGACCGCCCACACAAGTGAATAACGCTGAATTGAATGAGATGGTAGAATCCGAGTCAAACTACCCAGGAATTAGCGGCATGGTTTCACGTTACTTACCTACAACGTTGACTAATTTGCATCAAATCAATGAGATAAAAAAATTTGAAAAATGGGTGCCTCATGATTTCACTGATCGGCAGAAAAAAACACGTGTTGAAACTTGTGTTGCCTTATTCAATAATATAATAATACTTATGTTCTTTGCAACGTATCTTGAATTTATTATCTATGTACAAGTAACCAAAATTTTAATTATTGCTTATTGTGGCCACTTATAGCAATAATCAAAATTGTGACTAATTGTATAGTATAGTAATTGTATAATAGTACATAATTCGGGTAATAAATTTTTAATTACATAATTTCATGATAACATGTAAAATTATAATAAGTGCAATAAATAGGTATTGAAGAAGGGAAATAGTAATGTCGAACTTCTTAGAGCTAATGAACTATACAAAAAATATTTCATTTTCAACTTCAAGTAATATTAGCCCTTTTATTCCGCCTAATGCATATCAGTTAAACAAATGTCTCAATGAAAGCTGCTTAGTAGAGTAGCAATATTTATAACATTAAATCAAGAATCATCTAAGAGTATCAGAGACATAAAAAGAGTTAGAGTATTTAAAAATACAGTGTTATAATATGAATGGACTAGGTTAATGCCACCTGGTGAAACAATATACTGTAAGTAGCTAGAAGTGCTTTGCCATACTAAGTGTTAAGAAGAGTTATTAAAAAAAAAGAGTCATAATTTTTTTTACTGTGTTTCTATTATTTTTATGCATTTTAGTAAAAATAATTTAGCTAGACAACACTTACAATTATCATTTAAACGATTTTTAACACACGACGTTAGAACTACTACATAATGAAAAACTAACATAATGAAAGAAAAATTTGAAAATCTTTATAGATCGTTTTCTTCTAGTCAATATTGTTTAGATACAGTGTAATTATTATATTTACACGACAAGCCCTTATTGTAATCAAACCTTTTAATTGCGAGTTTTACTTCCAATTCTATAAAAAATTGTGCCTACTAGCTATAAATTTATATTTTGCATTTACACCGCCATTGTTTAGTAGCATAATTATGCAGAAGATTCTGATTTCAGAACATGAATAAAATACAAATATCTTGATGTTTATTAGTATACAATACTTGAAGGATATGAACTACTAGAACATCGTTCATGTTTTAAAAATTAATAAAATGATTCCCTTATTGCATGAGTTTATAGTTTAAACATTCACTAGTTTTAAAATACCTACGGCCTATCTAGTTATGTTTTCAAGCCAGGTCATTTGCAGAGTAGGCAAAGAAAACTGAAAGCCAGCACTTGTGGTCGTTACATACCTCGCTTCCTTCTTTAACATTATATTCTTTCCATGTAAAAATAATACTAAATAGACCGAGAGCTATTAGGTCGTAGTAGGCTTGCAGACCGCGTTCTACGTTCTATATCTTAATCGTGTTTATTCTACTTTCATGTTCTCTCTCTGTCTCTCTCTCTCTACCATACCCAATTTTCACTATTATAAGCATTTCAAGGAAACTTGTTACTTTCCTGGAGTTTTGCGCAGTGGTGCTATAAATAAAAATACTCGTAATAAAAATAATTTATTTCAAGCATAGCACATATTTTTAAAAATTAAAAATTAAATATATTAGTAGCAATTTTCCAATTATAACTATATTAATACTGATAGTATCTAGCGCAACACATATCATTTTCTTTACCTTGCCGTGCCTTTCACTATTCTCACCCAATGTTTTCAAAAGGGACAGTCAAACCTATCCGCAATTGCTTTGGGATGCTGTTGTTGCTGTTCCGAACACGCTGCAATAGGGAGGCTGTTTTTTTTAGTATTATCGCGTGGGATCCGTCAGTGCTCGCCTCCGCAAACATCCCGAACGCGCTACAGTACCTCGGGATATTTTGCGAGATTCCTAAGCCACCTTTGAGGCGCGAAATGTATGGGACAAAGTATATAATGGGCTCTGACGGATTAAGCAGGCTGTCAAACACCTTGGCGGCTATGGTTGCCAGTGAGATGGGCCGATAGTTTGTTTTGCAAGCGGTATCGCCCATTTCGTTTTTTAGAATAGGTATTACAGTAGTATGCAAAAGTGTATCCGGTAAATAGGAGTGCGCCATACACAAATTATAAAACATAGCGAGCACCCTAGGCAAATGCACCCCTGCGTGTTTAAAGTGTTCGATGCTGAGACCGACCTGACCAGACGATTTTCCTCTTTGCATATTTTTAATTACTTGTGAAATACTTTTAGCCGTAAAAGTTATTACTCGTTCTGTCACAACGGTCACAGCATCGCTCGCCTCACCTGTTAGTAACCTCAAAGGCGAGTGTACAGCAAAGTGTTATAAAGATAATACCAAAAAGCAGTGATGAGCAACCAGACGATTCGAAGTTTTATCGCCCTATTACCCTACAACCATCGCTGGGTAAACTACTTGAACGTTTAATGTAATTGTACAACGTTTGTTGCCCGGTGGCCCTCAAATTCATAAAAATCAATACGGCTTTAGCATCTGCAAGTCTACTGTTGATGCGGCACTCGCGGTGCGTAAAATTGTGAAACTCTCGAATAGTAAATACGTTGTAGGTATTTATTAGAAATTTCAGGTGCCTTGGATAGTGGTTGGTGGCCAATGTTATTGCTGAAACTAAAGGCGAGAGGTTGCCATAGCAATATATACTCCCTTATTCAATCGTACTTTTTTAATAGTATCTACAACTAAATTAAAACTAGACCATTATACTGCTTGGAAGGTGCTGACGCAGGGCTGTCCTCAGCGTTTGGTGTTGGGCCGAATCTTTGGAATATCGGTTTTGATAACTTTCTTATCCTACCCTTACCGGAAGGGTGCTCGTTAAACTGGCTTCGCCGATGACGGCCTCTTATTAATACATGGGGCACACTAAAACTTTTACACTTCTAGCTAATCGGAACTATTTGAATTTCGAAAGTTATATACTTAGTAATAAAAAAAAAACAATTGGCGGGAAATCATTTGTCAATTGTTTTTTATCACACATCAAAGTTCTACGTACGCAACGAAAATGGAATTGAGCCGAAAAGATTTTAGAGCGATGATTTTTTATGATTTTAAAAGTTCTCTCTCTCCGCAAGACTGTGCTGCTCGTCTTCAAAATGCTTTTGGGAGAGAAGCACCTTCTTTGAGCACCGTGAGGCGATGGTTTGCTGAATTTGAGAGAGGTCGAGTTTCTTTACATGACGAATTTCGTGAAGGGCGGCCTTCAACTGCCGTCAACGTACATAATGTGGCTACTATTAAGCGGCTAATTGAAGAAAACCCGCGGATTACCTATGAGACGATTCGAGAACTATTGGGGATTGGTATGAGCCAAATTCAGAAAATTTTACACGAAGAATTGAAAGTTCGGAAACTTTGTTGTCGTTGGATCCCTCATGAACTGACAGCGGAGCAGAAGCGGGCTCGCGTGGAATGGTGCTCACAGATGCTACTGAAGTACGACCACGGACATTCTAATGCTGTTTATGACATTGTCACAGGAGACGAAACGTGGATTTATTGTTTTGAACTCGAAAAAAAACAGCAATCTTGTGAATGGGTGTTTGAAAATGAGAACAGGCCAACAAAAGTGAGGCAGGCGAGAAACGTTGGTAAAAAAATGATCGTGTTTTTTTTCTCAGCTACGGGTCCCATCTGCACAATTCCACTTGAAGATCAAAAGAGTGTTAATGCCGAGTGGTATTCTACCATTTGCTTACCTAGGGTGTTAGAAAAAGTTCGCGAAAGACGACCAAAAAGCCGCGTTCTCCTACATCATGAAAACGCTTCTTCACACACGGCCAACAAAACAAAGTCATTTTTAACTTCCGAAAAAGTACAACTCGTTACCCATCCTGCGCATAGCCCCGACCTAGCACCCTGTGATTTCTGTATTTTCCCCAAAATCAAAGATTTGATGAGAGGTTTCACTTTTACCAACTCCGAAGAGGCAGTGATAGCGTTCAATCAGCACGTAGAAAACATGCCTTCAGTACTGTGGTCCTCCTGTTTTAAAAAAATGGTTCGATCGCATGAAAAAATGTTTAAAAGTAAAGGAGAGTATTTTGAAAAGCAATAAACATAATATTTTGGTTATAACATGTTGTTTTTTTAAGTTAACCAAAACTTATAGTGTGACCTACGTAAAAGCTAATTCCAGGTCAAATATCGAAAAACTAGCTAGTACTTGTCTTGGCCTGATTTCAGACTGGGGCTATCGTAACCGTCTCGATTTCGCACCCCACAAAACATATCTCTCTCAGCTCTTATTCAAGAGAAATTTGCAGGTTCCGCCGCGATTACACTTCAATGGATATCAGTTGCAAATAAAAACTCGATTAGGATTACTGTTAGACAAAGGTTTTAATTATATTGAACAAGGCTGAACTTTTGAAGCAGGTTGGAGTACGTACGGTTCATCTACATGGGATGATAGGACTACCATAGGTGCTGCGCGTCGTAAGTTGCTGCAAAGTCAGCGTCTCGCTTAACTATTTTTATGTAAATCGTATAGAACTTTGAGCACCGAGGCACTACTAGTACTGGCAGGCGTGTTACCAGTTGACTTAGAAATACAACGCCGCGCTTCAATGTACTACACCTCTAAAAACATGCACCCACCCACCACCACCGCGATCATGACAAAATACTTAGATTGTTCAATCCAATTCACGAGGTACTTGAATTTTTGCTGTCTGAATAGGAAGACAGATAGGAAACTTCTACTAAAGGACGCCACTTGGGTCTGTTCTTTCAATCAGTGCGAGATAGATCTGGAAGAGATCTCTTTGCGATAAGACCGCCTTTTGTGTTTTAATGTTTACTTCATGTATATTTGTTTTATTTGGTGCAATAAAGTGTATTGTATTGTATAGACTAAATAAAGAATGATTAGAAGTCAATCATGCGCAATTTTTAACTGGGCATGGAAACTTTAGGGCACAGCACTTTTCGTTTAGACTTGTGTCATCGCCTTTATGTGAGTGTTCGGCAACAAATTATGAATTCGAGCAAACAGCACATCATATTCTCTGGGAGTGCTGTTCTCAGACGTCAGGAGCGGGACGATATGTTAAATTCCTTGCATGTCACATCCGGGGCATGGCAACAAGGGAGAATTACCGGGCGTTTAGGTGGTACTGCAATCTACGAGTATATTATTGGAATAGATGTATTAGGTAACAACTCACAATTTAGGTCCTAATAGTGTTAGATATCTGATAAACAGTAGTGCACGGTAGTGGGGCTTCACTTGACTAGCCATCTCTTTGAGGTTTTTAATGCCTTATTTGTCATATTGCTGTCTCTCACTTTTTCAAGAGGGGAAGTCAATTCCAAAACTTCCTACTCCTACAAATTTCCTTTGATTAAATTCGTTGTAAGTACCAAAAGCAGCTGTAGTTTAACTCCCGGGTCAGCAATGAACTTCACTGTTCATTGCCTTTTTGGTGGTCGCCGCTGTTAATTCTGGCTACACAGGAGACACAGTGGTGAGAATGAGTCGTGGGCCTGTCCTGTTACCATAAGCATTGGGATTGGCACCGTGTTATGTACAGCGAAATGTGTTTTACGGAGTACCTAAGACGCAGGAAATTGTTATTTGGCTGGACTTTAAATAGAATTGTGGATATTATGAGTAATGTTATGTAATGATTAACGTTATACGAGTATATCATGGAAGCCAAATAACAATATTGCCTCAGTTGCTAAAGGCCGCTGAAGTATCGGACTGTAGCAGCTAATGTAACTTTGAAACTAGAAACACTAAATTTCGAAATCCTCGCGAGCGACGCCGTGGCCAACTGCCAGTAACGTATTTTTCCGTCGTGATAGATGTACACACAGCGATACCACAAGCTAAACTGAATATATTGCTACTAAAGTGAATTCGCACAGAGTCTATAACTGTACGTAATTGGCGGCTGAATGAGAATGCTTCACTTTAATTTATTTTTTTTAGTATTTCAAAATGTTACTAACTGATGACACTAGTAATTACTAAAAAGGAAAATGTTTACTGATTTATTTTTAACCACTACATAAAAGTTTCTAATCAATTCGCTTTGTTAAATATTTAATAACTTTGTTAGATATTTCAATTAAAAAGTCAAGAATAGTTATATTATTATATTCATATAAGTAGTATGAGCTTTTTGTGGAGAAAGTTAACAACGTTATTAATTTTATTGTTTATCGCGTGTTTATCTACACTGAACATCTGCGAATCAATTAACGGAAATGTCCTAAAACTATAGAGGGCTCGATTCCCACAATCTTGCCATTCGCAGTCCGCTTCGATGTCAAACCATCGCTGACCCCAAATTGGACAGCTCACCTGCGCGCCCAGGTGCGTACCCACGCAACTAATATCCATCCACTAATAATTATAGATCCACCTCACAATTTATTTGTTTTATTGTCTTCATCGCGCCCGAGGGTTTGGCGGGCTCATTGAAGAAGTACCTTGCGAAATGTTTTAATAAAAATGTTTATTGGATCTGTTTTTTATCTTAATTGTAGGCGAGGTAAATTTATAGGGGTGTGTTAACTGTGAGAAAGGGCACATTTGCAATCTTATCTTTGTTTATTGGATACCGGTGTCCGAGCCAAATTGATTTCCTATGGGAAATACTTAGTAGGTAACTTAACTGCTAATCATGTATTGCTGCAGTACAGTTACGTATTGTTATTAATATTCACCTGCTTAGATATAGGTATACCTACCAATGCTATGTTCATGTGTATTTTATACCATTATTAGGGTGTAAAGCAAGCATACATCGCGTCTGATATTTAGCGTAGCCTCAGGCTTATATACAATTGCAACAAGAGATGTAGTGATCATTCACGCGTATTACCCCAGAGCAGACCCAATCGAAGAAATTTTGGGTAGCCTCACTCCCTTCCAGAAATATCGCAACCCTTCAGAGTATTAGTATTTGGTTGAAGTCTTTTCTAAAAAAAAGTATCTTTGTAAATTAGGCATAAAAGAGATTATTGTGCCTGATTTACCGGGTTTACTATTTGATTTATTCACTTTTATTGATATGTTTATTAACTTCAAAAGTAACTGGCTTACAAAAAATATAGGTACCTACTCATTAGTTACATTTACATATATTTTATACGTCAGATAAACAAACGTACCCTACGGTCTGCCTGATGATTATACCATTTGCTTCTCGGATAAGTAGGGGTATTCCATATATGCTTGTGTTCCTACGATTCCTGTTGCGATTTCGTAGTTGGGTCTAATAATCGACCTCACAATACAAAATTGTTTATTGATAGAACAATTCGTATGGGAAAGTAGTTTATACATATAAAGATACATTTTTTTTTTGACGTGATTAAATATTCAGCCTAATCGTTTTAGTAGTCATTTAGTATTTAAGAGAAAAAACTTTTGCAATATTCAAGTTGATTTCAACTGGATATTAGGAATGGAGGAAATCATGGCCTACTGAGTCATCACATGAGAAAATAGCTGTATGTCTGTGTTTGTATGTCAGTGTGCACCTAAATAAGTTCTCCAAATCCGCCGAAGCAATTGAGTAAATTTTTTATAGTGAATGTGTCTTTTGCAAGTCGATGGCGTCGATGGGCGACGATGACGTCAGACTAATCGAACACGCAAGTTAAGCAATGTCTTAAATAACCAGACTGTGAATGGATTTAGTCGTCACGAATTCAGAATAATAAGCATTCGGTTCAGGTTGTTATTGACTGATAACAGTCGTTAGCAAAGAGAGGTAGGTCTAATGTATTTCCACCTCACAGAAAATCGCAGCCAAATAATAACTCAATTTGTTGTATTCTAGAAAATGAGCGAGATTATAAGTAAGCTCCTGATGAGTTGCTGTGATTACTTGTGGATACTTCCTGCAGCAAGGGTTCATACACTACGTTAACGACTTTACAATAGGTAACTTAGATCTGATTAGATTTTGCGCCTATTCTGATGAACAATTTGCAAAATATTTTTTTTATCACAATATCAGTCAGGAAGCCATATTCCAATCTGAATCATTCAGTTTCCATACATTTTGACAGATCACTCTTCTATTCCGATTCGAATATGGCTTTCGGAGGGAATATGAATACCCCCCACTAATCTTTGCAATTACCAAAAGGTAAAATACAAGCGGTATTTTACCTATTGGCAATTGCAAAGATCCAATTTGAATTTTACGATCAAGGATAGAATGGAATAGAGTAAATAATTGAGGTCGTTATTTTATTTTTAGAATGTGGCGAGTGAAACATAGAGTAATTGCGATGTTATCTATTTGGTTGGAGACGCATGCAAATCACCGCGCTGCGAGCCGCATGCGGGTGCTCCGGGCCTGTCTCACCGCAACCAGCCAGACATATGGGGCAGTCGGGCGCTTCGGAATACCATTTTTTTAATATATATTTTTTGTAATTATTGATTGGTAAAGATATATATCATCACCTGTTAACGAATTATCGCTTATTACGGTCCATAAAATCTAAGAATCTTGACAGTGGTGTAAATATATTTATATATACGTGTATTAATTAGATGCATGCAGTGTATATATTAGCGTATGTATATCTTTGAGTTAAATCTCATTTTACTTCTTCTTTTTTATATATTGGGAGGTATGCATGTATACTGTCACCTGTGGTTACTGTTGCCTATGAACGCTTGTGATACAGAATAATACAGCAACTCCTCAGGAGTTTACTGGTATCCTCACTCACTCGCAGGAACACAACAAACCTCTAGGTAGTTATTATCTGTGAGTGTGAGTACTTCTTCACTAAAGCTACTTTGATGCAACCTATCTCTCTTGAAAACACCCAGACCATGATAAACAGATACATACGAGTATATAATAACGTATCGAAACCCTCAAACTCGTTGCAGAAGAAATAAGGTTTTCTTTTCGACTTTACATTCCAGCAGTTCCGAATTGTCTTTAATAGCCAAGTGTTGTAGCCAACTAGGTTTGTAAGCCACATAGCGAATACGTCACTAGTTTTCCATGTGTGATCATATACTCGTACCTAGGCAGTTTTCCATAAAATCGATTAGGCCCGGGTTTTAAATAGAAGAAATTTTAACCTCAGGGAACAATGTCCCGATGTCTCAAGCAGGCCCTGATGTCTTGGCAATAGTTATAACTTTATTGCTCTCTCGGCCTTGTTTTATTACTTTTCGTAGTATACGAAGTCTTTAGGCCACACTTGGATACTCTCATTCATTGCGTTGCGAAATGTCTCGCATACCTCCATGGGAAAATTTACTGTAAACCATCCATCTATTATCATTATACAGATTTTGTATAGCAATTTTATATACGCTTGTATTGCGTCGATGTAGTTCAGGTGTAATTTAAGACTCCACGATTTGCGAGGAGATTTATAATACACGTATGTCATATTAAATCCCTATTGTTTGAATATACAAAACGAATATAAATATACGCTCATTATGTATTAACATCCTTTTTGTTTAAACGAACAATTCTTGTACATACATGAATATATTTATATACATTTCGGAAACATTTCCAAAATGTATATAAATATATTCATATATATAAAGCTTTGCTTTTTAATTTATCTATATAACTCTCTCCCTCTTGAAAAACGCCGATTTACACAAAATACATAAAAACGGCGAGCAAAGCTCGGTCTACTAGTAATTATTAGCCCATTGCTCTATAATTACATTCTTACCTATAGGTAAGTACGTTGTTATGAATCTGTTTGTCCAGTTCAGTACTAACAAAGTAGTAAATTTAACTCAAATATCAAACTGCCAATCAACATAATGACGATTTTAGTAAACATATGTTGCAAACTTAAAAGTGAGTAAACATTTAAAACAAAAGAATATAACCAATTGTTTATATGTAGCAATTATGTTTTGGCAAACGTTAATATTATATTTATATGAGGCCCAATGCATTGTGGTACATCTAGTGTTGAAAATACGAAAAATAAAACTATATACAAACTATTTATAATTTATAGAAATTCTACTTTGAACACGAAGAAAGCAGTAATTGAATGGCCATCTAAAAGTCCAAGGCCAAGTAAAAGATTTCCAGATCGAGACTCTATGGTGGTAAATAAAATAGTTCACCGTAAAAATCCATAAAGCTCGAAGAACGCCTGAACCGTGCGCAAGCGAATTAATTTGGTAACTTATTAATTTGTTTTCGTGTTGGATTATATCATAATATTTTGAGAATGTAATATTTTGTGAACGTAATATTATTCGAAAAAGTCCCTGACGTTAAAAAAAGGTATGTATGTCACCGCTACCGACGTTACCATTGCTGCTACAGTCATCACTTGCGTATCATTTTATGGATAGAAAATGATCGACGTCGTCGTCTCTGCGCATTTACAACTTTCTGTTGTTTTAGAAGATACATAGACCGGCTTTTACGCTCATAGCAACTTTATATGACATTGCCAGTGCACGTTTAGACACGTGTTACATTTTTATTAAAAGACATAACGTAACTTTTTGTACAGCTGTTGATTAAGTGCAAAGAACTACCCATCGACTGTATGGAAAATATAACACCTAGACTACCTATAATTCCCTTACTCCCTATTATGTAGACTTCCTATCATTCTACTATGCTCTAAATTGGCTAACATACTAATCTAACCATGCATATATAGTGTTGAGTGTGCAACGTTAGAGTGTAATGTTGTATGCATGTATACTATACGCGTATATGTTGTACGTGCGTATGTTGTATAAAGATATACACACATCAAAAGTGTCTAGGGATCAACATATATTTTTGCAATAACTTTTCTCCTGATTGATATTAATTAAAATTTTCTTTAAGGATTCATCAAATAAAGTGTTTTCGTTTGTCTACAGTAACGATAAACCAAGTCACCTTTGCATTAATAAAGAAATTTGCCATTTTCATAATAAAGGGATTTTTGACATTTGAACCACTAACATTAAAGTTCGAAAAAAAGACTGAAATAACAGTTTTCTTTAAAATTTTATTGGGTAACTTAAACAATTAATAATCCGTGTTTCTACCGCGAACACTAACAACACAAGAACATCGGTTTGGCATACTCAAAATGAGTTCATTCAAATCACGCTGTGGAATGGCCGCCCATGTTCGTTGCAACAACAAAAAAAGGTCTTCTTGCGACTGGATACCCTCCATATTCGGCAGAGCTCTTCTCTGTAGCATATCCCATGCATGCTCAATCGGGTTCAAGTCTGGCGACTGAGCAGGCCAGGGCATGACATTGATGTTAGCTGCGGCGAGAGTCTGTCTTACAACTCTTGCGGTGTGCGGTCGTGCATTATCATGCATTAACTGAAATAAGGGACCGATTTGCACTTGTAGAGGAACGATGACGTCTGATACAATCGTCTCAGCATAAATTTGAGCGTTGAGGTTGCCTCTGATCCAAATCAACTCAGTTCTTCCGCTGATCCAAATACCCGCCCATACCATGATGGTTCCACCACTATAAGGATGGACTTCCTGGCAGGATTTTAATCGCTGTTGGCGTCCAGGGGTTCTCCAGTGTCGTATACGTTTATATATTTTATATATTTTTTTATTACAAAGCCACATCTCAATCTCAAGAAATCCGCATAAAAATGCTTGATCCCTAGACACTTTTGATGTGTGTATATATGGAATATCTATTAGCAGAGCTTACCTACGGTAAGAGATGGAAATTGGTTAGGAAATAAGATATGTGTACGACGTGTAATGTACACCGGAAATAGTTTTGTCACTGCCGTTCGAGCAGACTGACCAGATCGTACAAGCGGCTTAAGCCCATCACAGACGTAGCTTTAATAATCATAAGATAAGATAGATAGGTAATCGTTTATTAACATACTGTCTTACTCTGTATGTATGGAATATGCTGAAGGGAGAAAGGAGAAATACAGATTCACCTAGTTTCATATATTTAAAGCGAGACAGCATCTTACAAGATATTGTAGCTACGTCTGTGACGGGGCTCTTAGGTAATATGGCCGCAGTGAGAGCAGGTTGTACCTCTCAGACTCCCGTCCAAGCTTGTACTGTACAGGTATAGCCTCCAGCTATTGCAAATGGTTTTGTTGGGTACTTCGGACGTTACTTAAGTCAAACACCGCTTCTGGATAATAACTGATTTTATTTACGTACGCGTATATTTATTTAAACACTAATCTTGATTACTATTTAATAACTATACAAAAATTATACTTTGATGGTGTCGGTCTTGTAAACTGTTGCCACTGCGGTCGGTTATTGTTCGCGCTAAAATTCGCTAAACTACGCTGTTACGACGCTTGTACTAACTATGTACGCTCGCTTTGAACAAGGCTTATGTTGATAATTATGTGCATAGTGTATTAAATAAATTCAAGAACATTCAATATGTTCAATAGTCACAGAAATAAATTTTCTATACGTTCAAAAAAAAATGAAAACAGTCTTTATAGTCCTCAAAAGATCTTCCTATATGAGCATCTAAAGACTTGACTTATATAATAAGATACACATAATCGAAGTGAATAACAGTTGTAAATAACCGTATTATCCGTAAGAAGTTTATTAGTATTACATATGTCTGTTGGGTAAAGTCAACTAACATAGCTGAAGATCAACACTGGTGCCATTATTTCTACGATGACTGAGATTCTAAATGAGATGGAGAAGTTCTATGGACAACTGGACACATCGCTACAGCCGAGCAACAGTGCTAGTAACAACCCAAGAGCTAAACTGACTCTACTTATCCTGGACATCAGTCTGTACGAGATCCGTATGGCTCTCAAACCGTTTAAAAAATGAGAAAGCACCGGGTAAGGACGTAATTACGGCAGAGCTTCTGAAAGCGGACGGAAAGCCGATAGTTGGAGTCCTTCAGAGGCTATTTAATTCCGTCATACACTCCGGTGAAACATCGAAAGCGTGGAGCAGAATCCTTGTCATGTTGTTCTTCAAAAAGGGTGACGTGACCCTTTTGAATAACTATAGGCCGATATAGTTTCCGAGCCGCGTTTATCTACTGTCTTCGAGAGTCATCACAAATCGTCTCACACGTAGACTTGATGAATTCAGCCTCCCGAATAAGGCGAAATCAGAAAAGGCTTTAGCACCATAGATCCCATGCATACCGTCCGCGATATTATATAGAAGACAGAGGAGTATAATCTACATTTATGTCTAGCGTATGTGAACTACGAAAAAACCTTTGATTCCATTGACGCATGGGCGGTGCTATAGTCACTCCAGCGATTCCGAATTGACTATCGGTACATCGAAGCATTGAAGTGCTTATACAGAAAGGCAATGATGTATATCCGAGTACAGGACCAGAGTACGAAACCGATCCAATTGCAAGATGATGTCATTGATGTCTTTAGACTGGAAAGGATACGGCATAAACATCAATGACGAATACATCACTCACTTTCGATTTGCCGACGATATAGTTCTCAGGGCGAAATCGTTGCACGAACTTAGCGCTATGCTCAATGACCTCAATAGTTTATCCAACCCGGTAGGTCTCAAGATGAACATGGATAAGACTAAGATCATGTAGAATGTCCAAAAAAAATTGATATTGTTACACCTATGCCGGTCACGGATAAAAGCACTAAGCTCGAAGTTGTTGATGAATATATCTACCGAGGACAGGTTATTCAGTTAGGTAAGTCCAACTTCAGACGGAACCATAGATAACAGAAACAACGGGAGATGTGACGAGGGGGCGTGGTTGGTGTCGCCGCAATATGCTCAAAACGAGAACATTGCCAAGAACAGTTAGTTAGTTGCAATCAAGTTCGATTGAGATACGTTGCTCCTTGTTTTAGCAAAATGCCAAGTTGTGCTGTTACCTTTATGCAAAAATAGAAGTGCAGTGGTTAACTTTAAATCAAATGGAATCACTTATCACCTATAAGTACAAATAATATTACGTTTTATAAGCATAAATACAGAATTAATTTCAAAAATTCTCTGACGCCATTTCTACCAGGACCTTACCACGATACAAATTATAAATATCAAATATCTTATTCTTAAATCATACATTGCTTTTCTACCATTACGCAGTCGCCACCACTCATTTACCAATACGCAATGTAAAGCGAGTGATATCATTCGTTCACTGTGTGTGCAGTTTCGAAATACGGCCGCTTGTTTCTGCCGCTTTATAAATGTAGTAGTGCGTGCTTACTTGGGTGTTGTTATAAACATCCAATGACAGCGTCTTAACAAATGTGTGTCGTTGTACTTGTGTGCGTAGAATGACATCTTTTATTTATTTAAGTATGTGAGTGTTTTATGGTATGTGTGAAACTAGGCGACAACCGTCCCGGTGTAAATTCGCTTAGTATGTCACATCTCCCGTTGTTTCTGTTATCTATGGACGGAACCAACTCGGCTGGGTAGGGTTCGGGAAACTTCGACAAATCTTCTTATACAAAATACCGCAACGCCTGAACAGCGAGGTCTTCGAACAGTATGTTTTGTCAGTGATGACATACGGAACTGAGACGTGGCCCTTCATAGCGGGTCGTATGGGGAAGCCCAATGTCGCGCAGCGTGCTATAGAAAGAGCTATGCTCTGAATCAGAAATGAAGATATTCGCATTAGAACTAAAGTAACCGAGGTAGTCCAAATGAAAAGTAAGCTGAAGTGGCAGTGTGCTAACCACATAGTTACCGGCAACTGCTGAGTAAGAAAGGTTCTCGAGTGGCATCCCCGTACTGGTAGTCGATGGATGCAGTTGGCACAGGATCGAGATGAATGGCACTCTACGCCTATATACCGATGCTGTCTTACAGACAAACGGTACGTGACAGCGATTCTACTTTAATGCTCTCTCTGTCAAACTCAGCTCTCGCTTTCATCCACTGGGTTGGCTTTTATAGCGTTGTGATTAACACAGCGATGTATAGCTATGCCTCAAGATTTTACTGCCAATAAATTATCCCGGTATTCACTCGCCTCTCCACATCAACGGTAGTTCTACCTTTTAAAAATACATCTAAGACATGTCTTGTTTTTGTTCCAACAGTACATCATCAACCTTTCTTTCAAAGTCCATTATCTCTGTTTTCTTCGCATTCAGTTGGAAGTCGTATGGATGTTGTGTCGTCGCATATGGTTTTCTCCATACGATCTTCTTTCATCATTGTAAGTAGTGATAGCCATTCAAATGGTATATCTGCTGTTATCACGGCACCATCTGCACGAAACAGACAATTCACAACTAGGTCACATATTCTTAGATCTTAGTACAAAGACAAATAAGTGCAAATCTTACTTACCTATCATCATATGTAGTGTATACTTTGAATCCGATTGATGAAACTTCTGGGTTATATTCAATCCATTACCGAGAAGGTTTAGAAAAAAATGCCCAGCGAAGCAGTGTCGTACACAGCTAGTAAAAAGAAAGGGAATAATATCTTATACGGCTTATAATGTGTTGACGACGGCAAAAGTTTCTTCATAATAATTTAATATTTTCATATTATAAACGTATTTTGAAAATTAATGTTAATACAGGTACAGGTATCCCCAGGCTCCTCTGATTTTAAGAGTTCAATGTCAATGGTATGGTCGCGACGTGGTGTGCGCTCCGGGTGCTGCCATTACTGTTATTGTGTACGATTTTATTATTTTACTGCCTTTACTTTTTTGTACTTTGTCCCATTTTATTGTTTTACTAGTGAATTCCCGTGTCTTCATTTCAAGATGATGACTTTTGGGATTTCGTAATAATGGAGGGCTCAGGCTGATCCCGTGAAAGATACCGATGACCGAAACCCGAGAGGTACCGATCGTCTCGAAATTCAACTAAGCTATATAATAAAAATAACGTTCCATTGCTATCAAACTTCAAACAAAGAGCCAAATAAATAAGAAAAAATATTTTTACCTGTACACATGCCAAATATCCAATCACAGCTGAAAGTAAATTCCACCGAATGGGCTGGATTTTATTTTATTAATAGCAATTTTAACTTTGACTATTTAAACTAGAAAGGTAGCAACCAAGCGGTCTGCCTGATGCAAGTCTACGATAATTCGTAGCCTATGGGCGCCGAAGGTATTACTTTATTTCATCATAAGGATTTTTTTAAAGCGTTTATCAAAGCACAAGTACATGTTTAAAATGTTTACAAATGCTGAGTCACCAAAACCCACAGGGTTTATCTGTGTACAGCTTAGGATATTGCAAGATAAGAGCCATGAATGTTAAAGAAGCGAGTGAGGTGTGTAAGGATCGAGTCACGTGGGTCACGCTAGATTGTCTCTGCCTACCCCGTAAGGGATTTGGCGTGAAGTTATAGATAGACAGATAACAAAATTGTAAACAGAATCTATAATACTAGTTATACAAACATTTCCGACGTTTAATTTCCTTGAACAGTGTTTCTACTTTATTACGTACGAAGTTATTAGTAAAATTTTGCATGCCTGATATTGGATGAGAATAACATAATCCGTAAAGGGCAGCACAATGAACCCCATGAACCGAAAAATGATTAACAAGCGATTACGTTGACGGATGGGCGGCGCGCGCTCCGGCTTCTCTCGCCACAGACCTCTACACTGATAGACATGTACAAGCTTCAGATATAATTATAATTTCTAAATTTTCCTCAACGTTTATTGTACTAAGATTTTAAATAAAATTACGACTTAATGCAAAGCAGTCAGCACAACCTAAGCATGCTTGATGTATGAAAAGCTTTAATAGTGCTTCATAAAAACCCTTCACATCATTATTAAACAATTATCGACTGTTCTTGGGGAGTAATACATTCTTCAACATGAGAATTCACGCAAATAAATGAACTCGAATCAAAATTCTTTTGTTTTATTATTTGAATCTTATGGAGAGTTATGTCGTAAGTACGTTTACTAAAATTAATCATAACTGTTCAGTATTTATTAAAAAATGAACATTTTTAATGTTCTCTTTCCCATCTACTAGAATTTCAAAAATGTTATGAACAAATGTCAAATAAATATGCTAATTTGATGAAGTACCGTTTATTTTTTAAGAAAAGCATCATGCTTTGAACTATACACAATGATAGGTTAGATAATATATTTAAAAAGAGGTAGAGCACATTTAGTAGTAGAGTAGGAACGTAAACCCACCTTAAAGAAAACCGTAGCCAAATGACAACTCCTTGGATAGTAGATAGTTGTTGGGTTCCTGCGAGATCCTCCTAAGGAGTTTTTTTGTTAGCAGCAGGAGAGACAACGTGCGAACGTTTCCTGTATTGCAAGCGTTTATAGACTACGGGAATTTTGGACTGAAGGCATCTCGACGTAAGAAAAAGTGAATGAGCATAGCAAACAAAGGTGACATTAGTACTTTGTAGTCGTTACGATAAGAATGATACTTATGTAATTAGATGAATGTGTGTCTCTAATCTAACACATTAATTTTGTTAAGATATCAATTGATGTTAATTTCGCATTCTCAATACACTGTGTATCATTGGCCTCGTTGCCATCGATAGTAGTCAACAATAACAGCATAGGTCTCGTCAGATGATTCATATGGGAAGTCGTTGTGCAGGCAGCGGGAGGACCGGCGGATATCAAACTGCCACGAACAGCGGGGGCGCGGAAGGCTGGCGCGGCGGTCAGGGAGACCCGGTGAAACGGCTGACCGCTGGCCGCCCGCGGGTCAGTAGGGTTCCCGAACCCGGGGATTACTAATCTCCGCCCCGGGAGGCTGAACCGCCAACCCGCGAAAAATCCCTGTTGTAGTGGTCGTGCCGGAGAAGGAGACCGGAGTGAACCCGGCTGCTGTAGCAGGGGGGGACCGGGGGCCCTTCCGCCCGCCGTGCCAGTAAACCGCATAACCTGCACTGTCCAGTGGTGGAAGATACCGCGCATTTGTCTTCTACTATGTCGGCTCAGCGACTTCTCATTATTCAAACAACCTCATAAAACATGCCTAAGAGAAAGAAAGGAAAATGAAACATTTCAGCGGCTACCCCTTCCACAATAAATGTGGATTTTTGCAACATCAGGGGACTACACTTCAACATTAACGCGGTTCACTACCACCTCGAGACTGCTCGGCCGACCCTTCTTTTCCTCACGGAGACACAAATATCCTCACCGGCCGACACCTCTTACTTACATTACCCCGGGTACAAACTTGAACACTTATTTGTACGTCGTGCCGGGGTGTGTATGTTCGTTCGGGAGGATATTTGTTGTCGCCGTCTTCGTAGCCTGGAAGACAAGGACCTGTCATTACTATGGGTGCGCGTGGATCATGGCGGCCACACCCGAATCTACGCGTGCCTTTACAGGTCCTATAGCGGTGATGCAGATACAGCTCGTTTATTTGAGCAGCTGCAAATGACTGACAGAGTTATCGAGCAGTATCCCTCCGCGGAATTAGTGATTTTGGGAGACTTTAATGCCCATCACACCGAATGGCTTGGCTCTCGGTGCACTGATTCCGCGGGGAGCTCTGCTCATGACTTTGCTCTGGCCTATGGTTTCTCCCAACTGGTGCATTCTCCCACGAGAATACCAAATGTAGAGGACCATACAAGCTCCTTACTGGACCTTCTGCTGACAACACGTCCAGATGAGTACAATATCTCAGTGGATGCGCCGCTTGGCTCATCGGACCACTGTCTCATCCAAACCCAAGCTCCTTGTGCCAGGCGTGACCCACTCGGCCTACCGGATGGCGGCGCGTTTGGCACTATAAGTCGGCAGACTGGGACGGACTGCGTGAGTTCTACGCGTCGTACCCGTGGAGGCAGCTTTGTTTCAAAACAGACGATATCGAATCCTGCGCGACAGCGGTAGCTACGGCGATAATGGATGGCATGGAATACTACATTCCCAGTCGCTTAGTGGCTGCTGCGGGAGCTAAAAAGCGACCGTGGTTTAATCGGCCTTGTAGAGAAGCCAGACTTCTCAAACAGGCTGCTTTCGAGGCTTGGACCACGGCGCATGCTAATGGAAATCCTGATGTCTCTGTTTGAAACGTAAACTCAACGCTGCCTCGAGGTCCAGTAAGAGGGTAATCGCCAGAGCAAAGTTTGATTTCGTCGGTAGAGTTGGCGAGCGGCTTGCAAGTCTTCCGTCTGGCAGCCGTGCTTTCTGGTCGCTGGCTAAAGCTGCCGAGGGAATCTTTTGTCAAGCGTCTATGCCACCACTGCAAAAACCGGATGGCAGTCTGGCCTACAGTGCTAAAGAGAAAGCCGACTTACTGGGTAATCTCTTTACCTCTAACTCGACTTTGAATGACGGGGGAGCTGTGCCACCGAGGTGGTGGTATGTAATTATGTTAATTAATTAATTATGTAATCCCGAGGTGCAGTAGCTCAATGCCGGAAATCTCAATTACCCAGCGAGATGTCCGGCGGGCGTTGCTCTCCCTCGACATTCATAAGTCGAGTGGGCCAGATGGCATACCAGCAGTGGTGCTAAAGCAGTGTGCTCCTGAGTTGTGTTCTGTGCTAACGCGCCTTTTCGTGCTTTCCTACTCCACTCGGCAAGTCCCATCTTCGTGGAAGACCGCCAATGTGCACCCGGTGCCCAAAAAGGGCGATAGATCAGTTCCGTCGAATTACAGGCCTATTGCCATAACCTCCCTTCTCTCCAAGGTGATGGAGCGTGTGATAAACACACGACTCCTAGCATACCTAGAAGATCACGACCTAATCAGCGACCGTCAATACGGCTTTCGCCACGGTCGTTCGACTGGTGATCTTCTAGTGTATCTTACACACCGCTGGGCTTCAGCGATTGAGAGTCAAGGTGAAGCATTGGCTGTTAGCCTAGATATGGCAAAGGCGTTCGATCGGGTCTGGCATCGGAGTCTTCTATCGAAGTTACCATCGTACGGGCTGCCCGAGGGTTTGTGCAAATGGATTGCCAGCTTCTTATCCAGCAGATGTATAAAAGCCGTGATAGACGGTAGTTGCTCCGATAGCATGGATATTAATGCTGGCGTCCTACAGGGCTCTGTATATGTCCCCGACGCTGTTTCTGCTGCACATTAATGACATGTTGTCAATCGACAGCATTCATTGTTATGCGGACGACAGCACCGGGGACACTTATTATACAGGCCGTGCTAACATCCCTCGTTCCCTTGTGGAGGAAAGCCGCGATAAACTTGTGTCTGAAATGGAGGGTACATTGTCTAAAGTATCTGACTGGGGGCGATTGAACCTAGTCCAATTCAACCCTACCAAGACACAAGTTTGCGCGTTCACCGCTATGAAAACCCCATTTGCTGTGGTTCCCCAATTCCAGAACATGCCGCTCACAATTACTAAGAGCATTGGGATTCTCGGTATCGAGATCTCCAGCGATGTTCAGTATCGAGGTCACCTGGAGGAGAAGGTTAAGCTGGCGTCCAAGAAACTCGGTGTGCTCAACAGAGCTAAACAGTACTTCAGCGCGGGGCAAAGGCTTATGTTATATAAGTCCCAAGTCAGACCGCATATGGAGTACTGTAGCCACCTTTGGGCGGGAGCACCTGGATACCAGCTAGGACCTTGTGACTCGATACAGAGACGAGCTGTGAGGATTATCGATGATCCTGGACTCACACACGGCATTGAGCCCTTGAGTTTGAGAAGAGATTTTGCTTTCCTTTGCGTGTTCTACCGGCTGTATAATGGGTTGTGTTCTGAGGAGTTGTTCGACATTATACCAACAGCCTCGTTTTACAATCGCATAGCTCGCCGGCGGCTGGGAGTTCATCCGCACACACTGGAACCGCAATGGTCACGCACTGTGCGCTTCACGAGAAGTTTTCTACCGAGAACTATTATGTTGTGGAGTGAGCTCCCTGCCGAGGTTTTCCCAAGGGACTACAGTATGGGGTTCTTCAAGAAAGGCGTGAAGAGGTTCTTACAGGGTCGGCAACGCAAGAGTGACACCCCTGGTGTTGCAAATGCCCATAGGCTATGGTAACTGCTTACCATCAGGCAGGCCGTACGCTTCATTGCCACCTTAGTGGTATAAAAAAAAATATGTATATTTAACACCTTAGGGCTAAAAAATATTAACCGGGCTGTGTTCGTATCTACACATAAAGCTGGTTGCCTCAACCCCGTCGTATGGTCTACAGTTTCATCCCTGAGTGAGCGCAAGCGATGCGCGGGCGCACAGCGCACGTGCCGCGACATATGGCGGCGCCATACTGTTTGTTTGCCAATCATAACGGACATATTTCATCAGATAACGGCCTACCGCCTCCGACATATTGCATCAATCTAAAACAATGCAGAACAATTAAAATGTCGTCACGGGACCTCCAACAATTCGATACACTTTTCATCAGACATGTGTGTTAGTTGTTATAAATAGGGTAAGATTAACACAGAGGAGATTTTTATGTATGTAGTTTATCGTTGAATATAAGTTGATATATGTTGCTTAACAATATTTGAAAAAAAATTAAGCCTAGTGTTACTTTTGAAAGTAATCATACTAGTGAATGAATACACAATGTAAATTATGCTGAGTGAAATTATCCAAGACCAAAAAAATATTAATCAAACAGTCGTGAATATCGCGTTTTAAAAACATAAAGAATTATTCAGAATTATTAGAAGAATATACGCTAAAACAACTATTTATGACGAAAATATTAACGACGAAAATATCGCAAAATATTAATACAATAAAAGTACTTAATGCATTTTTAAATACTATATTCTCGTAAAACTCTGTTAAATTTTTTAGTTATTCGATTACAATTTCGGCTGGGCGCCTACGTACTTGCCCACCTCCACAGCTGGTTTATTATTATTTTATCCGGCATTCTCTATATGTCCAGAACAACGAAGTATATAGCTATTTTTATTTTAACACGAACGCTCAAATAAATACTCTTTCTTACATCATGCTTTCGGTCATAATCCTTGTGCTCGTGTTGGTTTAATCTAATATCCGTCATGCATTTTGACATTTTCAAACTAATGCCATTGTAATATTTGTATTCTTTTTTTTAATACAATGTAGGGAGGCATACAAACATACGGGATAATACCAGTGCCTCCCATAGCATTTCATCAGATTTCACCCTACCTCTTCTCGACTATTTTCCCATATACCTTTGCTGCTCAGCTAATGAAACTAGAGCCACTATAGTTAGCATAGTCCAAAAGTAATATACAAGAGTACGATGAATGTTTGTCTCTAATCTGTTTGGACCTTTCCAGTTCTCCGCCATATATTCCTCAGGAACCAAAAGTATTAAGGACGTGTCATAATAAAGATTAATCTTCCCAGCTGAGAACATAACAATTAGTGCTAACACTCCATTTTTCAAACTCGTATCGACCATTTAATGTCATCCTCAGTAATATCATCATCATAATCTGCCACTGCAGAATCATAATCCTTTATTTGAAATAAAAATAATACCTCCTGTGTCTTGACAAGAATGTTATCTGTGAAAAACCTTATTCGTCCATTCTAGAAACTGACGAATAACCTCCTGACTTATTTGCTTTTCACTTCGAGGTTCCTTGCAAGTCTATCTCCCGCATAATGAATGAGAAGCAATTAATTTTGGCTAGTTTTTCACACTTCCCGTTCACTAATGATTTGGTTTCATTGGCATCTCATAGGTACAGTTCTGCCTTTGACTCACACATAATATTACTCGAATGTAAAATCAACACACATTCCAACCATGTTTTTCTATCTGTAGCTGTCGTCTAATTTGCATTACATTTAAAATGTGCTAAGTTAAACTGTACTCATAGTGACACACTTTTAATGTACGCGCTTAGTGCCAAATAAAAAAATTGAATATTTGAATCTTTGCATTATCTTGTTACGGATTCAAACTTCGAAATGCTCACCATCGCAAGTTTTTTACTGGCTAGTGGTGTAAATACATACTCCTTGCACTTACACACTCGCCAATGCTTAGACTTTAAAAATTCAACAAATTCGCGTACCACCAGACGCAGATTTTTTTTTTAGGAACAGAACCTTTTGTATCGATTGCAGTATTTTATTCAGAAGTCAATTTATTATAATCGAATCACGCGTTTCTATTATTCCATGTCCATGTATGTGTGAGTATTCTTATGGTTTAATAAAGTGTTTAACACTTTGTTAACTATTACTATATACTTTTTCTTGTAAATACATATTTATATTACATTGAAAACACCCAGATCCATACAAAGAGACATATTCATGCACAAATGTTTGACTCGTGAAGAAATCAAACCCGCTCGCCTTGGTGTTAAAATATTACTACCCATTCGATCATAGAGCTAGTCTAGTAGAATGAGTATGGTCAGTAATTTAAGTTCTTGGCACCAGGTGATCCTCGTGCACGCTCTAGTGTTATTTAAGTTAATACTATTTTTGCTTTATCTTGTAGCGCATGTGCGGATTTTAACGCACTTTGATATTAGAGTGCAATTACGCGAAATCATCGTAACGTTTTAGCCAGCTGGTAGTCATTATACGGTGCTGCGTATGTTGCTGCAAATCGGACTCCTGAAAAGGTCAGCAAAGGTGCATCTATAAAATAACATTCTTTATAAACTTGTTTTTTACGCTTGTTGGATATTACGAATAATTACATACGAGTACCATAACTCTTTTTATGCGACGTCTAGTGGCAGTCACGCATACGACCCGCCTGATATTAAGTGGATATCACTACACACGTAGCTATAGCCTATGATCGTTTGCAATACAAGGAGTAACGCAGGTGTGTAGCGTTACAACGCTTAGTTTAACATAGCAAATCCTCACCAGTGCTCTACTCTCTCACTGCAACTTAAAAACTCTCTGCTGTTTTAGTGGCACATAATACACGTGTAAATGTTTAGTTATAAGGTTTATGAATATTATTACTGTGGGAACAAAATAAATACATTTTATTATTATTATTGAAAAAGAAAACAAAACGTGATTACACCCTTTCGATTAGAAAATGAACTTTTTGGTGATAAAGAGCAACTTTATTTTGTACATAAAAATACGTTTAAAACGCATTTTGAAATGTAAACCATCTTGTATGTATGTTTTTAATCAAGTATTTCTCATATTTAAATAGTTGTCAGCATATCGCGTTTAGCATCAAACGATTGTCCCCCGTTTAATTTGAAGGAAAACTATTGGAATAACATGCAATTTGTGATGGAGCCAGCACGAGCGGTGCGGGTGCATGCTGCCGCCGCCATATGGTGCGAGCTCGTCGCATCGCCGCGCGCCGTGGAGGGATTCCTACTGCCTACCAAATTTCATGTCACGGAAAGCGTTATTCTAGATGCGTCTATTCTAGATGTAAAAAATTTCATTTCTTTTTCATTATTATTTTGGTTTTAGATGTAAAGTTATCAAAACGATATTTTAATTAATATATAAAAAAAAAAAAAAAAAAAAAAGATTGTCAAAATTTAGCAGGCTCTATAAAATTATTTACATAAAAAATAGTTTCCTTATTTTCTAAACATAAATTGTGCCACTTTTGGAGAGCTTATCTGATGTGGTGAAGCTACAGTTGTGGGCAGCCTTTGTTTTACATTGAATCAGCTGTTTCCCGTCAGTGAAATAATAATTTTCACGGTCGAATTGGGACACCGTTTTTGACGTACGCGTTTCCAGGGAGACGCGATAACCGATAGCGCTGATTGGTAGTATTTTCGCCGTCTCCCTGGTTACTACAAACAACGCATGCGCTAAAGAACCTTATAATACGCCTTTCCGAAGCCTATCTGAGTGAATAAATACACATATATGTTACTTACTGGAAAATAAATCATTAACTAAATATATATAACTAAATATTAACAGTGGAAAAATCAAAAATGTGTTCATACAAAATGTTGTGATAGTTTATTTTTAAGTGTTTTTTTTTTATATACATAGTAAGTGATATTTTTAGTTGCGTTTATAAGTACTTTATTTATTAAATCTTGTGTGGATGCACTCGCCGGTTTCAGTCCTTGATAATGAAACTGCTGGCACTTCCTCATCTGTCTCAATATGCAATTTATGCCAAAAATCATTTAGCTCTATGCGTGGACTTAAAATTCATTTTGGTAAATCACATAAAAAATCTTGTTCGCAAAATTCAATAATCTCTAGCTCTTTATCTACCAATAACACTTGTAACTCATTTAACACTCCTCCAATCGAACCGTTTCATGAAAAACTCGCTCATTTTAAACAAAATATTCCAGTGGTCAAGAGGATACCTCGAGGCGCAAGGATCTCCGTTGCTAACGCTTTGTCTCATCTTGTATCAAACTGCATCGAAAATAACGCTATAGATGACTGGGAAAAATTGTTATCGTTTTCATATCGTACCCTATATGCTTCTAATGATAATAGACAAACATCCCTTACCCAAAAAATTAAAGACAATTGCACTCACTTAGAAATTCCCGCAATAACCATTAGAAATAATAAACTTTATTCTCATCACAAATTGTCCAAAAAAGTTGAGCAAAAACTTAGTGACGGAGATCTAAAAGGTGCCGCGCAGCTTTTATTTTCAAGTGACGTTCTTTCCACAGATTCCCCAGTCACTCTTTCGGCATTACAGTGTAAACATCCCCCAGCTCCTGCAACTCCTTACTGTCTGGATTCACCAACAGATTTCGAGGTGTGTCTACAAATAACAGATAGACAGGTCTTAGCTGGTATTAACTCATTCAAAGCCGGCTCAGCCTCTGGATTGGACGGTATCTCACCCCAGCATCTCAAGGATTTAACAGCGCTAAATGTGGGTGATGCAGGTAAAAAATTACTTTTGGCTATTACGAAATTACTTAACCAAATGCTAGCAGGAAACGTTAATACCACCATAGTCCCTATTTTGTATGGCGCAAACCTCATTGCCCTGTCCAAAAAAGACGGTGGGGTGAGACCAATTGCTGTGGGTTCCATTTTTCGTCGTTTGGCATCTAAAATTGCAGTGAAACATATTTTGTCAAAATTAAAACCAAATTTTGAACCCAAACAACTTGGTTTCGGTACAAAGGGTGGTTGCGAAGCCGCAGTCCACGCCTTGCGTACTCATTTAAATAGTGACCAGTGTGAGGTGTTGCTCAAAATTGATGTTAAAAATGCATTTAATTCGGTAAATAGAGACACATTGCTGACAGAAATCAGGCACAATATTCCAGAAATTTATAATTATCTTTTACATTGTTACTCTGAGCCCACAAAATTAATGTACCGAACCAACATATTATCTTCTGAAGTTGGTTGTCAGCAAGGTGATCCCCTCGGGCCGGCAATTTTTAGTCTAGCCATTAATCCAATTATTCAAAATTTAAAGTCCAAATTTAATACGTGGTACTTGGACGACGGGACTTTAGGAGACGACGTAGACATTGTGCTCTCTGACCTGTTGGAAATCAAAAATAAATTTCAATCAATCGGTCTAGAACTAAATTTTGATAAATGTGAACTATATATTCAAAATAGAAATAAGAACATTGACAAAATTATTAAAAATTTTAATAACTTGGCTCCTAATATAAAAATTGTTAATAAAACATCCCTCTGCCTCCTAGGGTCCCCGATTTTCCAAGAAGCATTTCCGGATTTTATCAATAATATTATTACAAAATTTGAAACATGTACTGAACGCCTATTGGAAATTAATTCCCATTCAGCTTTATTCATTTTAAAATTTTGTCTATTCGTTCCAAAATTAACTTATGTACTTCGTAGCTGTGACATTTGGAAATATGCAAATTTACTCACTCCTTTAGACACTATTTTAAAATCTACCGTAGAACGTATTTTTAACATACAGCTAAGCGAAGAATCTTGGTTACAAGCTTCCCTACCCATTCGCCACGGTGGTTTAGGGTTGCGCAAAATTTCCAGTGTAGCTCTACCGGCTTTTCTCTCGTCTGTTCACAGATCTAGTCTTCTCATAGGTAAAATCCTCAGGGAATTCCCTTTAAACTATGAGACGGCTGGACTGGTAGATGCAAGAAATGCTTGGTCGATTGCCTGCCCGGGTCAAAAATTTCCATCAGATCCCAACTCGCAAAGGAGCTGGGACGATGCTATCTGCAAAATTCATTATAATGATTTGTTTCACAGAGTTTCAGACTTTGAACAAGCGAGACTGAGGGCGGCAGAGTGTAAGGATGCTGGCCACTGGCTACAAGCCTACCCGTCGTCTAATACCGGCACGTTTTTAGACCCTGACACCCTCAGGCTGGCTGTCTGTCTGCGCCTTGGAATCCCAATATGTGCTCCACACAAGTGCCCCTGCGGCAGTGATGTCGATCAGTTTGGACACCACGGACTTTCTTGTCAAAAAAGTGCAGGTCGTTTCTCCCGTCATGCCGCACTCAACGACATTATACGTCGGGCCCTCGCCTCTGTCAACGTTCCAGCTATTCTGGAACCCACTGGACTAGCCAGGGACGATGGTAAGCGACCCGACGGGATGTCGTTGATTCCATGGAAGATGGGGAGAGTTTTAGTGTGGGACGCAACTTGCGTTGACACACTGGCCTCTTCTCATCTTCATCGCACTACCATCAAGGCAGGCGGGGCGGCTGAGGCTGCGGAACATTTAAAAATTAATAAATACAGGGGTCTTGGCTCCGAGTACAACTTTGTTCCTTTCGGAGTAGAGACCCTTGGTCCGTGGGGTCCAAACGCGCAGTCGCTTTTTCAAGAACTAGCGAGACGTCTGATCGACGTCACTGGCGACCAAAGAGCTGGTAGCTTTCTCGCTCAGCGCATTAGTATTGCGATTCAGCGCGGGAATGCTGCCAGCATCGTTGGTACAATGCCGCGGGGGCCACACTTTTTAGATTTATTTTAGGTTATTATTATTATTTTAGATTTATTAAATTTTAGATGTAATATAATATATATAAAACATTAACCACATAAAAAAAAAAAAAAAATTAATATATAATATTTTATGTCCAATAAAATAGCACTGTAACTAACTTACTGCCTGGCTGATGTTTTAATCAAACTTAAAAGAAGACTTAAAAGAAGTTTGGTAAAATTGTATGTACGTGTATGCCTAATAAAATCACGAAAATGGTCTGGTTATTACTAAAATAAAACTCAAATATTAATCACATAATGCAGATTACAGCACGCAGTTTTTCAAAAAGGATGTAAAGAGTTTTTTACAGCGTTTACAACTAGCGCATGACCCCTGTTGTTACAATACACGTATACACCATCAGGCAATATGTGAATTTTGTGCTAGACCGCAACAAAATTCACACCAATTATTAACAAATTGGCGTTGGAGTTATTAGCCAGAAGGTATCGGCCGAGTTAAAGCTAATCGCTATTGATACGGTATAACGACTATACGAATATGAAAATATCAAGCTTTCTGTGCAGTTGATTGTAGAAGATCGTCTTTCTTTGTACCCATCAAATTAATACCTGCTTTCATCACCAAATACTACTGTTTTGATGACGTCCGAAGATTTTGCAATGGTGTAACCTGATTTGGAGGAGGAAAATAGACATGATAAAATCAAATTATATAATGTCAAATTGTATGAAAAGTTCCTTTTTCATACATTGTATCAATCATTCTTTTCTCAGGTGATACGTAACCACGTTACTACGAATAAGTACAATTATTGTATTCATGAAGAAGCCATTAAAATGAAGAAGTATACTTTTGGTAACTATCATAATAAAATGGGAAGCTTTTAATGAAATGCTAACTTTAATAATATATTTGTGAACTGATCTCAAATATACAACAAGTCTATTCCAGTGTTTGTAGTTTCATATCTATGTAAATTTATTACCCCTAAAGTTTTTAGAGTAACGAAAAACTTCTTACGTTTTTTAGGATATCATAAGGCGTCTTATAAAAATTAGCGCGGTTTCTTGCGTTATGAACGTTGAATTAGAAAGTTTAATATGTGAGCCGTAGCGTAGCTACGAACTACATCGTTGATGTCTTTTGTATGAGATGAATGAGAAGAAGAAAAAATGAGAGAATTTTGACCAATCAAAGTTACCTTTTCACCGCTATTAAATTTTATTGCAATAATTCATTGAAAGTAGCTTTGTTTTTAAATTATTCATAATTTGCTTTAAACAAATGGCACAAAATTTTGTACGCTGACGAAATTATAGCTGTCATGTTTACATAGTACCTGATATATAATCGATGTTACTGCAATATGTGAACAATCGACTAAAGATTAATATAGATAGAATACATTTTATATGCACACTAAAAATAGCATGAAACACATTATTAATTGAAATTACCACTATTAATAATACTAGATAAAATACGGAATATACTAAATATAAAATAAATTACTTTAGATGAATATTCTCTTTTTTGAAGAATAAAAGTAACTACATTGAACTGCTAAAACAAGTGCTTTTAAGAGTCACGTGAGAAAGTGGTAATAAAACGGTTGAGAAAGGTAACAGCGGGCAGTATAAGACGGTTAGCCCGGATCCGTCTAACGTCCACACTTATATTGCTATACGCTTCCACAATCTATAAGGGTAATTATTAAGGTGCTGAGTGCATTTCCATGTTTAAAACACGTGTTCTTAACAGCAAATCGACATTAGGGAATTCGTTCATGTATTACGGATGTGACCTCCCTAGAATTAATGCAACAAATAAAAGAAAAAAATACTTAAATGTATATATTAGAGTAGAACCGATAGCTCCGTGGCTAAAAAGCCAGCCTATTAACCGATAGCCTCCGGTTCAAATCCTGGCGTGGTCATGTAGTACTAAATTCCTGTTTTTGGGTTTGTATACATATTTGTAATTATCACATGCTCCGCGTTGAAGGAAAACATTATGAAGAAACACGCACATCCAAGAAACGAAGCCTAATCTAAGAAAGGTCTGGTTTTCTCTCTGGTTTGTGGAAGTTTGACGGCCGTCGCTCCATGTCAAAAAAAGGAACTTCGCCAAATCCTCTGGTTTATTACACAATAATTGCTAGGAAGAAGAAGAAGTTTCTTAATCTATTAGGATTGACGGGGCCCGTTATCAAAACTAACATGCATTTTCTATAAACAAATTCTAAAAAACAAAAAAATGCTAAACACATATGGTATTCATACTCGTATAATACAAGGAGATAAGGTCAAGTGCAAACTCTGCAATATCTAGTAGGTACAAATGACAGCACACGCTATACAACAGTTGCTATGCAAATACCACTCCGTTATACACCACTATTATAATGATTTAAGGATGATTCAATGATGAAAATGTAACACTAGAAATATGGTTCAATGTACAGTATTCAAATTTGGTACTTATTATTTTTAATCGTGTAACATATATGAACACAAAAACTACATCATACAGTAAAAATGTAATTTATTTCTAACCTATTCTTATACTCTTACAACAAAATGACAAAGCTATTAAATAGTGTGTAATAAATCATACCCATAATGGTATGAAGTAATTTAAGTAAACAGTATATTTTACATATTTCAATAAAATTGCTTTGAGCAATACTTTTCATTTTTTACGCACATTTGCGTATGTGTGGCTTCATAATTTAAAAAAGATAGATGGTGTATCTTTTGATGTGCACAATCTATCATTTTCCTTTATGCTTTGTGGGATGCTTTATGCGAAAGTTAAATAAAATTAAAAGAGTTTTCATTCAAGTCATTAAAAATAAGCTGTTGCACCTTGGAAGTAAGTGTCTTGTATAGTTTTAACTATTCATACGTTAATCTAAGTTATTTGTAAAAACCGGATAAGTAACCGAAAAAGTATTTTTTTTAAGTAACTCTCTATGACAGGAGTTCCTATAAATACTTTAATTCTTTTCTATAAATGTAAACCTTTTCTTTCTTCTTCACATTATTGTTTAACTTGTGAACCAATCCTCGATACAATTTATTATAGCTTTTACAGAGACTAAACAAAATACGATACATCTTTTATACAAAATCGGGAAGCGTACGAACATACAGCCTAGCTGATGTAAAGTGGTTACAGTAGCCTCATGAATCCTTGCAACACAGGAAATTTCGCTTCGGTTTTCTGTCAGGTGAAGGTAGTTCCCCAATCAACCTGTGCTCTATCTGTCTTTAACGTAAGATTGAAATATTGTTTTTATGTTATTGAAATTTGTGATCATATACCTTTGGTAAATTCTTAGTATCAAAATTACATAGTAAGTAAAATAACAATTAGCAAAATGTTTTCGCTGTCACAGCTATGTATCTGACGAGATATAGCTGACGAGCTCGGTGGCGCAGTGGTGAAACGCGCTGTTACGCTACTTTGACACCAACGCTCGTGGGTTCGATTCCCACACAGTACAAACATTTGTGTGCATGAACATGTCTGTTTTATCTTGGTCTGGGTATTTTACTTTGGGGCTAGGTGGCACTGTCTAATTTGTCCGACAATATATTTATATTTATATATATAAATGAATAGGTAACAGACTATGAGTTATATAGAGTATACTACGTTAATCGCTTCACATCAGGCGGGTTGTATGCTATATACGAGTATTTGCCATCTGTTATCTGTCGTCGAATATAAAAAAAACTGCAGCAGCTACATTTGTTTATTTCAGGTAGACACATTTTTTTAAATAAATATTTTAACTTAGTGCAATCTATAATCAATATTACGTACCTACGTCTATAATGATAAAAAAGTAGAAAAACAATAAGTCACAAAAGGCAAGCAATATACTTATAATCGCGCTAGACTTGACTAGCGTTGCTGATCTATATACGCATAACCTTTCTGAGGTCCACAGTAGCATGGGTAGGGATCGTCGCGTGGCAGGCGCAGGCGGCGAGAAGCATGCAACCAGTCAATGAAAGGCGCCCGACCCGAAGCCCCTACGACGGCCAGCGGCTAGATCCCGCCACTTCACTTACCGGCTAACCCATTTATACGCTGCGTTGGAAACAGGACTAAATGAATTAATGCAAATTTATACTATAAAAATTGTCGCAGGTGCGCTCGGACGAGTTCCAACCATCGTCGGATTCGATTTAACGCGCTTGCGCCGCGAAAGTTTTTATTTATAGCCACGTACTCGTCGCAGCGATTGCACGCCACAAAGGCTTGTAATTCGGTGATATACATCTTAAGGTATTTTTGTGTATTCGATGGCAACAAATTTATGTCTTGAATAAATTAATAATTATGTAATTAAGGCCAAAATATAATACGATACGTTATAGTCCTCATAGTTTTCTTTGTTCATTATGCATGTGATTGTTTTAGAAATAACTGATGCATAAATATTGAACTGTTTTTGAACGCAATATGAGTTCATGTAAAAATATGTACGCATAAAAACAACAATCTCATAAAGTTAGCTTTACGGAGTATACTAAGGGATTATTTTATTGCATTTAAATACTTAATATTGCCTACTATTATAACGTACTCCATTCCGAGGTTATGACTTGGAAGTCGTAAAACTTTATCTTCATTGATTTGCCGACTTGCCGTCAAAGTTACATTGCAACAATTAATTGGACTCGATGGAAATCTGACCAGTGTTTTTAGGTAAATTAAATTTTTTAATTATATTTCCCTAGTTATACTGATATTACATGTACTTTTTACAAAATCAATTTATCACACATATAAAACCATATATTTATTAACCTTCAACTGGCTGTGAATAACTTAGTTTTAAACAAGTTGTATCGTCGCAATCTTGTAGCTTGTTTCGATAATAAGAAAAAACAAAGTTTCTGTACATACACCTAGATTAGTAGATAATTAGGTTTGTTATTGACTTGATGCACTAGCAGATGTCTCAACTAGTCTAGCTGCTTAAAACAGCTTTACAAGCAGGGTTGTTCATATACACCCACATTTTTTCATTGGTTTATTAATACGTTTTTGTTTATAAAAAGATAACGGGATTAGGTCTTAAGACCACGAGAGTTTCTATAATACAAGGTAATTTCTGTTACAAAAACGGTAGTATAATAGAATATAAAATGAATAGGATTGACACAAGTTAATGATGCAACAATGTTCTTTTTTAGGTAGTACTAACAAAAAAAATAGGAAATAATTTGTTTATTACTTACTCTGTTACGTAAAATGGCTGAAGGGATTTGGAAGAAGTTTAGCACACAAACAGAGTGTTCTGTATTAACTATAAGCTTATAGCTACTATGTATCCTGATTATATTTAGTAAGGAGTTTATAAGTTTTGTGTATAACTTGAAAATCCCCCGCAAGCTTAAAAATTCTCCATCAACTAGTCAGTTCATACATTTTATCATTCCATTTTACTAGCATTTAGAAAGACTTGCCCGAAAGCTATTTGTCTATAAGGGTTTGTAGCTGCGCTCTTTTGTATGACGAATATTGTAGACTTTTGCTAAAAAGATCTCTTTAGTCTCTTCTACCAATTGTCAGGGTATAGCTCGCGTAAAGCTATCAATTCTTAAATCAAGTTTGATTCTAAAGATGATCATGATATAACACACTTACCGTCGAATATAAAAGAAATAATAAAAGAGATTTCTCTTGCATGAAAATGATAATACTTGTATAACATATGATCGCTGTATGTATAATTTGGAATAGCAGCCCTAGGCGTGTCGCACAATCATAACACATGAAATTCATGGTCGCATGTAATTGAGGCTTTGTTGTGCCACCACATGCCGCTGCCGCCGACACGTAATTGCAATTGCCTTTTAATAATTAACCGAACAGAGCGACCGTGGTGAGTGGCGAGCGATCCATTTATCGGAAAACATCTTTATTGTTTCGTTGACGCCCCGCCATCGACAACCATGGAGAGACGAGAAACATTGATAAGATTTCAAATGGGCACTTCCTTCCTTTGTTATATCGATAATCAGAAAGTATTTTGAAAATCTGTTATTGTCAAAATAGAGCACGTAAAACAATATTTCAAAACCTTTGGATACAACATGCATAACATACTTCACATACAACTTATAACTTAATTGTAACTTACACGTATTTCAAAAATAAAGCAATTGTACTTCTTATGTGTGCTCACCATGGGAAAATTTGATGATTAATAAAATGTTTTTGAAAAAGACTTTCAGAAACGGACTTCACTAGAAATAATTTAAACCCACATTCAAGACTTGAAATTCAAGCCAGTAAAGATAATGTAACTATGTACCTATTGAATAGAATTTTATTGATTTTTATATCTTATTTTATGTACAGATAAAAAATCTATTAAAGATTGCAGTATATTTTGTATATATTTAACTTTCATAATTTATTTGAAGGATCTGTAGGATACGATGAGAGCCAGAAGGCAAAATATTGTACTATAACTTTGTAATGACAAATGTGTAATCTGAATTAAGTGTGTGTCACTATGAAAAAATATGATCTAATTCTATAAAACATTTTAGAACGTTACGAGGTGTACCTAACTGTTACTACTACTACTGTAACAGGTTAAACATACATTAAACGTTCTTTTAATGTAAAATGGCAAAACTTACAATTGTAGCTATATAATTGTAAGATTCCATGTGATAACTTCTTCAATCAACATCAAAAAGAATAGAATTTCAATTCGTGTTTCACGTGTCACAGCGACGACCAGGCCAGTCGCGGCAGCGACGGTAGTGGTGCCTTGCGGCTTCTGTTCCAGATGGCGGACGACCTCAGCAGCCGAGGCAGAGACTACCGGAGCAGCCTTGGCAGCGTCGGCATGTTACATCGGCATGACCTAATTGGTGACGGAAGCACACAAAGCAGGTTAGATCAAATTGCATGATGTAAATTTGACTTTCGCCTACCTGACGCTGACGCTTGGATCTATTGACTAAGTATGATATTTGTCGGATAACGGAAATAGAAAAGTGAAGTCTTTTCTTCTCTCATTGTTCTTTCGAAACGACTAAATCGATTTTTGAAAGTTTTAGTGGAATACCGCCTGAGATACGCGCAGACCAATTCGTGGGCTAAAGCTAATAGAAATAAGACTAAAATAACTTGACTCTAAATTAGATCGATTACTTTTTACAACATTTTTCTTTATTTGCTCTTTGTTTGTTTTTCATTTTAAATATATATTAAGGAAAAGGGCTGGGCTGATTTCAATTGATTTTTTTACACTGACATGCACATGCAGTTATCATTAACCGCATTCAAAGCCTCTGTTCCGTACTATGCGATTCTTTATAAAGTGGGAATCATTGATTCTGGTAACCGCGTAATAACATGCAAACGAACTTGCGGGAGTTCATTAGCGTATTAAATATACCCATCTTGACAAAGGAGGCACCCGGTACAGGAGCAGGTCGCTAGTCGCAATCGGGGCTGCAGGCGGCGCGCGGCGCCGACGACGCAGCGCAATGTGCGCGCGCGACCTTTTATGCGCAATTATTAGGCGCGTGCGGCGTGCGCTCCGACACACGCACCACACTCACTAGCACAAGTTTAAAGACAGATATGGACATTGCTACTTCACTCTACACTCGCCCTTTCGTAAATATTTTTTGTACTTGCTTTATGTGGTTATGCATACATCTCTGTTTTAAGAAACTAGTTGAGTATTTGAGATAATATCCACTAGGCAATCTTTAATACAATAAATACTTATTCATTGTTAGATAACAACATATATTTCCAAGAATGTGATTTTATATGAATTAAGTATGTTGATAACAGTAATAAATAAGTATTATACATGACATACATGAAATACATTCTGTATATTCTACTCGTATATAACACAAAGATTGTTCTATTATAATTGTAAATATTTAGTATCTTCAATAATATAGACCTTTCGTAGTCGTACTCATTCATGTTATTATTCTGTGCTATAAGTATTTAAGTAGCCATACTTCGATCATGTCGTCGTCAAAGATTGATAAATTTCGATTAAAATTAAAAATGTTATTATAGTAAAACGGACAATAAAACTGAGGTTGTCTTTTGTAAATGACCAGCGAGCGAAGGAAATGGTCGTGTCCACGGATTAATGGCAGCAATTAAATGGATTCACATCGACAGCGGCTGCGGCGGAGCCTCGCGCCTCGGCGGGACAGTGGCGGGATTGCGGAGGGGCGCGGCACTCGTTTTATTATGCTCCTTGCGTCCTCAGATTACCTACTGTGGTGCTCACTGACAATCACAAGTTTCGTTTCTCTGTTTGTGATTCGTAAAATGCACCCACGAACGAATGATTTAAATATTGAATTTATTATATAATAAATATTATTATTTATTAGTATTGCGATTTAGCACGGAAATGCTGCTATTATCGTTGGTGTCGTAGGGGGCAAACTTTTATATTTAATTTAGTTTTAGTTTACTTTTATTGCTTACCCAGTTAATATACTAAATATTTATAAAATATTATTTAATAAAGTCATTCGAGCGTGGAAGCATTTTACGAGACATTCTTGCTTCAAATATTGCTGTGTCTTACCTCTCTTTCGCCATGTCAAGTGCGTTAATGAGCGGACTGATGCCAGCCAGTATTTAATCAGAAGATTTATCAATTATTATTTCGACTATTTGTTACAGTCAAACCTGTTAATGTTTCCATTAAATGTAAGCAATCGTAAAAAAAGTGTATCTGTTGCAATGGGAAAGGAAAAGACAAAAATATTATGCTTTTTTGCAAAAAAAAAAAGTTTGATATTTTTCGTTGACTTTTCTCTTTGCTTTGTCTTATATTAATTCTATTAGTTCCTTTGTATTTCTCTGATTCCTACGCTCTATTAATCATGTATTTGAATTACACGAATCAATATCTTCCCAAATTTTTTCCGTTCATATATCAACAGTTCGTGGCCTTTTATCTCCCTCTCCATTCTCAGTTACTTTTCTTTCAGCCTGACCTTTAATGTCATTTACTAAAAATAAAACACTACAGTCAAAACTGATGCAAAATGGAATGCAATTGGACTTTCTATTGCGTTCTCCCTGCCCCGCTACTTCCCATCCACTCATTACTCCCCTCACATCCAGAAAATTTATTCAGATGTTAGCTATATATTAAAAAAAAATGTGTTACTGTCACTTTTTTACAAGAAAATAACTCAGAGAAACATCTACAATACAACTTATAATATCAAGTTGTGTATGTTTATTAAAAACGAACTAAACAACCGTTATAAGCGGGCCCTTTCGCAATTACCGAAGAGCGAGAGTGGTTTCGTACTTGCAGAGTGAATTATCGCAAAGCCCGTTTCAGATTGGAATCAATTAACTGGAGGCGATGCGCTCCCGGTCCCGGCCTTCGCGCTTCTGACCCACCTGCCCAGCTAGTGGTCTGCTCGCTTGGATACCGACAAACTACAACAACTACCTTGCCGCTCACATCAATTTCTACAACAAATCTGAAAGAAGAAGGACCATCTCATCGTTTGGAAATGTTTTTCAGGAGGGTTAATGAAGTCCAAAAACTTGTTTTAAAAAAATGTGTGTTCATATGTTATCCGTAGTCAATGATTTCAGTTAAATAATTAAAGCTTGTTAAAAACGTTTTGTTAATATGTAGAAAAGCCGTTCTAGGATTTTTTTCATGAAAATCTGTCTCTCAGAAAATCGCAGCCAAATCACAATACCCCATAGGGTTGTTGTGTTCTTGTAAGTGAATGAAGTTACCTGTGCTAGCAACGGTAGTGGTAACATGCAAGCGTTAGTCCTTGTATTGCAAGCGTTAATACTTTACATTCAAATGAGCAGTATGCTAGTTTATCTCGCTACATTGAATAGAAATGAGAGATTTTGCTCGGTATTTACGAATAGTTAATACAATAATTGTCTTTGTGAATGTAGGGTTTATGTGGGAATTTTAGTGATATTATTACATAATTATGTTAATGTGATTTATTATTTCTATATATATTTTACACTACATATATTTTATATATATTTTATCTTTGTTAATTTGCTTAGTTGTATAGTATTTTCTGGTAGTTTAACACTTCCGCAACTATTGTTATTGTATGTAACCCAGGAAGGCATGTGTCATCTGGGATACAGTATTTTTACAAATACTAGTTCAGATGTCACACACCCATGTGCTACTACATGATATTTTTTCTATATTGTATAAGAAAATTTGTGTACATACTTAAGATTGTGATTGCTTGAATAAATTATTATTACTTTCGTAAATGATTTGTTTATTTAGGTCAATAAATTTAAGTATGGGTATTATTTATATGTAATATGTCCAATGGAAATTAAGTCCTAAAAATGAGACGAACTTGCAAACCAGGAGTAGTCAAAGTGTGTAAGTATATTATGTACTTGAGCAGGCGATTGCAGCCGCCGACATCGCCTCGGGCCGCTCACATATTTGCTGGACGGACATCTCACTGCGTGTGCGCACCATTGCACAACACATTACCTGGTTGTATAAAATGTCCATTAATTTGATTTAAGGACCTAAAATATGTTTATTTATTACAGATAATCTGTAACTTCATCCGTGCGTTTTCCGATATTCTGCGCTATTTCGGTATCGTTAAAAGAAAGTCTATGCAAAATTTCAAGTTATCACCCGTTATAGGTAATCATTGTGTTTATAACACGTTAGTTTATTAATCGAAAAACCCCTCAACAACTGCCAAAATACAACTCTCTGGATGAGTGTTGTGTTCCTGTGAGTGAGTGACAGCGAAGAAAAGCAAGCATGCCGTCCACCTGATATAAAGTTGTTGGTTACCTGTGTACACTTGCATTACAATTGGTCCGTATGCTTGTTTGCCCCCTGACATTGTATAACATTATACGAAAATAAATCGGATTTCTATTTAATATAAAGGAATTTAAAAAACAAGTATTTTTTATACAACGTAGGGAAGCATACAAGCATACGGCCCACCTGATGTAAAGCAGTTACCGTAGCCTATTAACGCTTGTAATATATTAAGTATCAAACGCGCGACGGCAAATCCTTAGGAGCTTACTGGCGATCTCACTCACGCGCAGAAATACAACAACGCTCTAGGGAGTTGTTATTTGGCTGCGGTTCTCTGTGAGGTGGAGGTACTTCCCCAGACGGGCTGCTTTAATGCGCCTTAAATCGCCTCTCTTAAAACATCCAGACCAAGACATACAGACATGTTCATGCATATAAATGTATGTCTTATGTGGGAATCGAACCCAAGACCGTAGGTGTCAAAGTGAGTGATACGTAATATATTACAAGCGTTAATAGGCTACGGTAACTTTTTCATATACTATGTCGGGAGGCATACAAGCATACGGCCCACCTAATGTAAAGTGAATACCGTAGTATATTAACGCTTGCCGTATATTAAGTATCACTCGCGAGATGCCTCCTCTGCTGCTTACACAGCAACTCCTTGGGAGCTTACTTGTGACCACACTCACACACAGGAACACAACAACCCTTTAGGGAGTTGTTATTTGGCTGCGGTTTCCTGTGAGGTGGAGGCACTTCTCCAGACAGGCGGCATTGATGCGCCCTACCTCTCTTAAAAAATCCAGAACAAGACAAACAGACATGTTCATACATACAAATGTTTGCCTTGTGTGGGCATCGAACCCACGAGCGTTGGTGTCAAAGTCGCATCATTCACGACTCAGCCACCGAGCTCGTCGAGATGCTTTACATCAGATGGACCGTATGCTTGTATGCCTCCCGACATTGTAATAAAAAAAAAGTCGCGTTATTCAGAACTGAGCCGCCGAGCTCGTCAAAAGTATTCACAACGCTTTACCTAATATTTGTAAAAAATCTCGATCTATTCCCAGGCGTTCATTTACAAAAGCAATATAGTTGCGCGTGCTTGGAATGTAGAAACAGTTATAATGACTCGAACAAAGGTCCCAAGACTGAAATCCAACTATGGTCAAACGTTATAAAAAGATAACTTAAGGGCTTTTATGCACCTTTCCAATCAATTACCAATAAATAGCGTATAAGATAGGCTAGGAGCGCGACTGCAGCGACGAATTCCGCGCTTCGTTGCCTGAAGCGTGCGCCTACTTTTTGCAGTGGCAGGTGCATGTGCATATGCTATTAAATTGTCAAAGAGTACACGTATGTGTACTAACGTTATACTTCTGTTAGTTTACAACAATCAAAAGTAAGTCAAACGAATGCGCTCGTATATACTTGTTGAGAGGTACCTTGCACACACGTACTGACAAGCTCCACGCCGCAATCGGTTACCTCAAAACCGTAAGAGGTGTATGTTTAATAATTGGTAATAAAAATTATAAAATAATATATGAAAAGCATAAAAGTTTTTGTCGGTAACTCACAATTACACGTGCAGTAATCAGTAACCGCAACATAGCAGCAGTCTGCGGCCTCGGTGCGTGGAACATGTGCTCGCTGAATATGAGAATGCATATAAGATCACAATTAGCGAAGAACATCGTAGCGGCATAATGAGCGGGCGTACCGCTGCACACGCGCGCGATGCCTCGCCTTTGTTAGCGCGGGCATGCGTACCCTTGCGTAGCTTTTACGGTTTCCGCTCGAGACGCCCGCCATATGACTCCTATAACTGTTGTCTACCGCGCTGAAAGAGCTCTTACATAACAGCATTCACCGCTTCGGCCTTTCAGAAACTTATTCAGAACACAAAGAAATCAGTGTAAAATGCACCCACATTCAGATGTGTTCTGTGGCAATGTCAAATTAAAGAAAACGATTTTACACGACAATCTGTAATAAGTTAATAACGGTGACACTAAATATTCTTAAGATATTAACGTATAGGTACTTATAAATAAAACCCCAGATGTTTAATAAAAATGCAAAACAACTATTTATACGTGATGACTATTGTTCTATCTTTAGCGGGATATAACTCTTATTTTTTTAAGTCTTGTCTTAGTGGCAGGATATTCATTCTTATTAAACGGTATCCGCTGGTTGACTATCACTTCTAATTTTGCCCCTTATATTTGGATAATAAAAATCTGTAACACATACCAAAAAGCTAACAGAATGAATACAACGCTGCTGATGTTTTTCATCAAGAAGTGGAGGGGAAGTATAATGAAATAATCACCTAATTAGTCATTTCTAACTCAGCTGACTCATACTTGTCCACATTAAAAAGCTCGTCGATATAAAGTTCATGAGTAGTTATTTGTTTTCGAATAAATTTACTACTTTGGCTACGACTTTGTATTATAGTAACTAACAATTCGTTTATGGATAAAATATATATCTTGTGACATTTAAAATAAAGCAATTTAATATTTATAATCCGTGCAGGTACAGTCGCTGCTTATATTCATAATAATAAAATTATTTCTTCTTCGGCGACTTGATCAAATAAATCAGGCGCTATTACTGGTTTATTCGATGGAACACTTAAAATCTTTTTTATATACATATGTATCAGGCACAGACTGGTTACAGGATTATAGCTGGGGGCGACTCGACGAAGCCACTCGCATTACACTTCAACATAATACCTCGGTATTTCGCTATAACAACTTAAGTATCTCATCTCAGCCTGTAATCATTGCATGCACTGAATGGTATCGCTTCTTAAATTCGTTAATGCACATAAATCTGTACTTATAGTGTATTTGTAAAATTGTTGTATTCAATATTTATTTGTTTTGTAGTGTTTTATGCGAACCTGTATGTTCGCATAAAACACTACAAAACAAATAAATATTGAATACAACAATTTTACCGGACACACTAGGAACTTTTAAGTATTCATCACAAATAGCACGATTATACTCGTATGATTAATTTTTCGCTTTGCCATTTGCCTTAATATACTTTAATACGATTTAGAATGCTCTCTTTTTTTATCGCCATTGTTTAGCCCTCCCGCCATTATTTATCCTACCACCTTAATCATCACGCACATAGTGAATTTATTGCATGCGACATATTGGAACAGAACGGCGTATAGTTATAGAGAGCTTTTGTGCTCCGAACCCTACAGCGGTCGTTGTAGAATAATTTTCCAGTCTTTAAGGGTTTCCGAAGAAGGTATCCATAAATTGCCTCGAAGACATTATGATCCCCACTTTTCTTTTGAATTTCCTTGAAGTCTAGTTCACAAAATAAAATGAATTTTAGCATTCAATTACATCTTTTTAATTAAAGAGTTTCTATTATTCGTAAGGGCGTTTCGGAAGAACTAAAGTTTCCCATTTTTCTCCCCTATAAGAATTTTACTCCATTCTCTTCTAAGTTCCTAATATTTAACAAGTTTCGTGGAGATACGTAACCACACCGTTGAAGGATCAATTCCAATTTGTAACGACCGCTTCTCCCTATAACCACTTTAGGATTTGATAATTCCTTAACTAAACTACTTATTAATAATAATGACTGGATCTGATCAGTTTGTTTTTGTGCGTTCTCAGTACAGTAAATGAATGAATTTGAATTAGAATGAACATTTTGTTTTGATATCGTACAGTTGTGCAAATTGTTCTGAAAGTGTGCAATAGCAAAAAAGGTTACAGGCACAAGTGGTCAGGCACAAGACCCAGATCGTCAAAACAAATTTGCTACAAACAATTATCTATTCAATCTATTTTGACGTGTTAATTTAAAAATCTTCAGTATTCTCAAAATATTGTCAAAACAATATCGGATAACACTTTTTGCACCATATTGGTAGGAATAGCGCAAAAATATTCATATTAATGTATCCCGAATGTAAAACTTACGGTTGAAGATTTAGGGCACTAAAATTATTTTTATGTTTGTTGGTAGCCCACGTGGTTTATTTTTGTGGTATGTAGTTGGAATAGAGGTTATTTTTTAAGGGTGAAGATGATTAGCAAATAACATACGAAGATGATTAACAAATAATAATAATACACATAATAATTAATAATATACTAAAGTATTTTAGTAACAGTTACTCGGACTAAAGTTCATTTCCGTATGCAAATTATAAGGGGAAGGTTCGTAAGACATATGTGAATTGATTTGAAAGGTTGGTGGTAGGGAACGGACTCGCGCCGGCACGCGCCCGCGCAAGCGTCCGTGTAAATCCGTTAGGGGTGCAGATGCCGCAAGTCGCGTGGTGAATCTTGCCGACCAACACTGAGGGTATCTTGTAGTCATGGGCTTATAATATGTGACATAGTCTATCGATAAATATACTGTTTTTTCCATCATGTCTTTTCACAGCGCAGGTATGTATGTATATTTATTTTTGTTACGGCAAAGAATTAATAGTTCTCACAAATACCCGAAATTTGATCAGTATGATTTTGTGAGCTCAGCGATAGTTATCAACAGCCTTCAATAAGGAGATGTTTCTTAATGTGATTTCAGCTCGCTGTACACAATGTGGTGCTAATCTTAACGCTAACTTATGGAAGTGAAAGCTGGGTATGGCAGAGAGAGCATGAAAGTATAGTAAATGTGGTCGAGATGTGAGCATTGCGCGAAATTTGTGACGTAACGCCTACCTACGATGTAACAAACAGAGTAGGTCTGAAAGAGAGTGTCTGTGTTAAGATACGAAAAGGCATGCTACATTGGTTCTCACATGTAGACAGAATGCAGGAATGCATAAATGACGAAATAAATCTATTGGTACATATAAATAAAATTGAAGTGTCTGTCTGTGATTTCGAAATAAAACCTTTATCTTAAGCTCATATTATTATTTTCACGTTACCAAAGCCTAAATACACATTTTTAACTTTTTTGTCTGTTTGTTTGTCCGGGCTAATCTTCGAAATGGCTGAACCGATTTTGACGGGACTTTCACTGGTAGGTAGAGGACTGTTCAGAGCAGAATATAGGGTACTTTTTATCCCGTAAATATTTAGGAATCCTGGGTTTAGAAAAACTGTTAAAATTAGGGGGAAACATCTTCCCCTTCGGAGGACTGCAATTTTATTTTTATTATTTTTATAGAATACGTATTTTTTGTGACATAAAATAACTACGCATATTTTATGTAATAAAAATAAAATAAATATACGTTGCCTCCCGTAAAGGTCAATAGATGGCGCTGTATGATAATTGAATAGCTCTATTGCATCTACGACCCTGAACATTGTTTTTTTTTTAAACAGAAAGAATTTGAGTTTTATAGAGAAATATAGGCTGCTAAAAGCTCAAATCTCATGCGTGCGAAGCCGCGGTCTTCAGCTAGTATACAATACGAAAGTAGAAGGATGTAGGAGCCGAGGAAGGTCAGGAAAGTACTCACCTACCGTAACCAAATTAAATTGGTAGTATTTTATCAGGAAGTAATGTCACGAGCCCTAGGAATCGGCGAGAATGGGACTATGAATGTTAAAGAAGCGGGTGTGGTGTGTAAGGGCTACATCTTATTGTGCTCGGTTTACACTCCCTACTCCACAAACAAGGGACCTGATGTGAAGATATATACATACGTGACATACATACAGACATGTTCTGTTTGAGTGTATGTTACGCGATATCTCTGCCAATTGTAAATGGATTTAGAAAATTATTTTTTATTACAAATCTTAGCGTTCCTAGCGTCAAACTAATTTTATATTAAGTTATAGATCTCCGTAACTGTGTGAAACATAAGTAATATTATGGGGTTTATATTGCTCACTATTATATTTGCAGTCAAACTAAGCCTTACTTGTAATTATTAACTTTTTCGCTAGACTGGATGAAGTGGTCAATGCGATCCTCAGCTACTTCTGATCTACCGTCGTTAATGAAACAAGGCTCTGGTGAAAGTCCAGAGAAGTACCTACCTCCTAAAGAAACCTAACAGAGGATCGCAATAAAATAACAATTTCCTAGAAGTTCCAACATTCGAGTAAAGTCAACAGCAAGCTCTTAAGGAAGTACTAGAAGTGCAATACTTCTTGCGTTTAAGCGTCTACAGACCAATTCGTACAGCTAAGAGCAGATGCCGCCTAACACTCAAGGTGCGATTGTAACTTTAATATTATAAAAATTAAGAACGGTACAAGAATCGAATTGTAAAGCTTGATATGCACTTAACTGTACTAGACGGAACGTATGCTTTTTATCAGCCGACGTTGGATAATAAAAGCAGTTCAATCAATGTGAAATGAAACATCGATATCGATACAAAGGCTCACTCCACGTCTCTACGACGCAGCCACCTGCCGCCCGCACCCCAACGCTATATTTTATTCCACTTAATCGTCCTTTCCGTTATATTACCTGTTTTTTATTCCTACTTAAAGCAAATATTCCTGTTTCTATAAGCACTACAATGTCTGATCGATCGAGCTATTATCTATAATAGACACTTTTAATTGAGAATCTATAAAAGGTTTCGCGAACTGGCATCCGTATAAGGTATAAGCATTCATCTTGAAAACCGCGGCTCTCATCTACCCAATTAATAAAAGTTGACTGCGAGGAATGGCGACCGGCTATAGCCGTCTGCTGCATGCACTGCACCTCCCGCCTCTAAGCCCTCGCTGACTTCATTATTCTATACGCACGTAGCAACATAATTATGGTCCTTGCACTTCTGGAGTGTAAATGGTTCGTTATCGTCTTAAAAGTCCAAAACCAACTTCCCTACACGTGGTGCACCCTACTAAGGGTAACGCGCAACTAAGTAACTCGACTGTGGAAATATCTCCACTTCGAAAAAGGACGCAGCCAAATAACTTCAAAAGAGGTGGGCACATCAAAACAGCCCGTCTGGGGAAGTACCTCGTCTCACAGAAAACCGCAGCCAAATAAGAACTCCCTGCTGGGTTGTTGTGTTTGTGAGTGAGGTCACCAGTAAGCTCCTAAGGAGTTGCTGTGTTAGCAGCAGAGGAGGCATTGCGCGAGTGATACTTATGTATTACAAGTGTTCATAGGGTGTGATAACCGCTTTACATCAGGTGGGCTGTATGCCTTCCGACGTCGTATAAAAAAAACTGAAAGATTGTGGCAGTGAATGAGGAAGATTTTTTTTCACTGACTATGGCCCCTGTGGGCCGTTACTATGTCACCGGAAGGGAGAGACGGGCGTGAGACACCACAGCCTGAAAAAGCAAAATCTCGAACCTTGGCTTAGGGCGTCACGGAGCTAAACAATCGAACACTAGGATTCATGCCTGAAGGGCCTAAGAGGAGAGGCGCCCAGGTACCTGGGCTACTTGGTACCTGGTGTATCGCGCAGAAATCCTAACTCTCCGCACTCAGATCCGCCGAGTGCGGTGTATATGTGGAGTGTTGGGGTGGGAGAGATCGGGGGCATGCGCAATCGTAATGCGATTATCGGGATCAAAGAGTTCGGTTCAGTTCGGCCTTCCGAAATGGTATCTTATGCAAGATTTCATGCGGACCGGAGGATGCCCCTCTCTGAAAAATTACTAACGCGCACCCGGGTGTGGATTAGTCGTTCATTTGTGGGTCTACATTTTCAGGTTAAATCAAGTGGTTGGCGCTCTTTCTTTCTTTTATCTATTGTCTTTGAAACAGACTAATTATTGACTTACTGGTTTTTGGCGTGCAAAACTACTCGAACGCACGCCCTCGGCTCTGCCGCCACCCACACATAATTGTTACAAAACAAACATATTTATGTAAAACATAACAAAATCTATTTTCAGGAACACCGTTCCTGTATGAAATCTATATGTTAACTGTGTCTGCGTTTGTCTCTCTGTGTATCTGTCGCTTTTTTCGAATATTCGAATTTTGACTTCAGATTCGGATTCAGCATAAAAATGTACAATAGGAATGTCTGAAAAACCAACCTCCTATCTCTTAAGGAACATGGTCAAAATGGCCGAAAAATAAAAAAAAATAGAATTTTTATTTCAGATTCGAAAAGTAAATTAAAAAGTAGAATAGAAATGTCTTAGAAACCAATATCATATTTCTTAAGGAACATGGTCAAAATGGCCGATAAAGTTTGAAAAAAAAATAATTAAATTGTTATATAATTGACGAGCCAGGTGTTCCTCTGGCAATGCAAGCTTGCGCATTTTCAACTGATTTAAATATAAATATTAGGGGTGAAAGTATGAAATTGCCGATTTTTACTGAAAAATGAAAACTCGTTTTTTTCTAAGATGTATTGATGTATTGATTTAATCAAAATATTTACCCTTAATACATATATTGGTACCATCTAATTGATCGAGATGGAGATCTGTGGTCCTGAAATAATAAGGGGCACCGGTAACTTGCGTATTGCTAGATCTGCACTATCACACCGCCGCCGTAGGGACCGTGGTCTACAGGCCCTGTATCACGAATCTAAGGCAATTAAGCGCATTGGTCAGGCCTTTCTAATATTAAACTTGATAATACCCACACCCTCGGTGTAGAGGAGACTACTGATGCACTTCTGCATGCTTTAATCCCGGATGACTGTCCTGATAATGATAGTGACTACCATCGCGAGGTGAAGGCCGCGGTAGATCTGTGCCCTGCCTCTCCAATGTCAACTGTGGTGTCAATGGACGAATTTTACATGTTGTTAAAACATTACCAACAAATAAAGCTTCTGGTGATGATAAAATCTCAAACAAAATGATCAAGGAAGCTTGTAAAGTAGCTGCTGAACCTATTTTAAAGGTATTAAACCGGTGTATTGTAGAAGGTAACTTTCCTGGCGTTTTGCGCAGTGGTGTTATAAAGATAATACCAAAAAGCAGTGATAAGAAACCCAACGATCCGAAGTCATATCGCCCTATCCGAAGTCATATTACCCTACTGCCATCGTTGGGTAAACTACTTGAAACGTTTAATTGTACCACGTTTGTTGCCCGGTGGCCCTCAATTTCATAAAAATCAATACGGTTTTAGCATCGGCAAGTCTACTGTTGATGCGGCACTCGCAGTGCGTAAACTCTCGGATAGTAAATACGTTGTAGGTATTTTCTTAAACATTTCAGGTGCCTTCGATAATGCTTGGTAGCCAATGTTTTTACTGAAACTATAGGCGAGAGATTGCCATAGCAACATATACTCCCTTCTTCGATCGTACGTTTTCAATGGTACAACAAACTTGACCATTATGCTGCCTCGAAGGTGCTTACGCAGGGCTGTCCTCAGGGTTCGGTTTTGGGGCCGTATCTTTGGACTATCGGTTTTGATGACTTTCTTAGCCTACCCTTACTGGAACGGTGCTCGTTAACTACGCTACGCCGATGACGGCCTCTTATTCATAAAAGCTAATTCCAGATCAAGTATAGAAAAACTAGCCAGTACTTGCCTTGGCCTCATTTCAGACTGGGGTTACCGTAACCGTCTCGATTTCGCGCCCCATAAAACATACCAGCTGTTACTCAAGGGAAATTTACAGGTTCCGCAACGATTACACTTCAATGGAGTATCAGTTGCAAATAAAAGCTCGGTTTGTTACTTGGGATTACTGTTAGACAAAGGTTTTAATTATTTGATCACATAAAGCAGGTCAGAGAAAAAGCCAAATAGAACTTTTATGCGTTTACTCAAATTTCCACCTCGACGTGGAGCTTAACTTTTAAAACGTTAAAAAATATTTATGCAGCCACATATTAAGGATGTATTACGTACGGTTTACCTGCATGGGCTGATAGGGCTACCGAAGGTACTGCGCATCGTAAGTTACTGCAAAGTCAGCGTCGCGCTTTAATGTTTTTATGTAAATCGTATAGAAATGTGAGCACCGAGGCACTACCAGTACCGGCAGGCGTGTTACTAGTTGACTTGGAAATACAACGACGCGCTTCAATGTACTATACCTGTAAAAACATGCACCCTGATTTTCTAAAACACCGCGATCATAACAAAATACTTAGACTGTTCAAACCAATTGACGAGGTACTTGAAACTTTGCTGTCTGAATGGCAAGAAAGATGGAAAACTTCTACTAAAGGACGTGTATCTGTTCTTTCAATCAGTGCGAGACAGATTAAGTAAAGAGTGGTTAGAAGTGGATCATCCTGTTGCGCAATTTTTAACAGAATATGGAAACTTTTGGAAGCTCTTTTCGTTTAGACTTGTGTCATCGCCTTTATGTGAGTGTTTTACAACAAATCATGAATTCGAGCAAACAGCACATCATGTTCCCTGGGAGTACGATCTCTGGCGTCGGGCGGGGGACCATATGTTAAATTCCTTGCGTGTCACATCCGGGGTATACTATTCTGATTTGGTGGCAACAAGGGAGAATTACCAGGCGTTTAGGCTGTTGTGCAATCTATATTATTGGAATCGATGTGTTAGGTAACAACTCACAGTTTAGGTCCCAAAACTGATCAAATATCAACTGATCTTCACTTGACTAGTCATCTCTTTAAGGTTTTTAAATGCCTTATTTGTCGTATTGCTGTCTGTCACTATGCCGAGAGGGGAAGTCAATTCCAAAACTTCCTACTCCTACAAATTTCTTCTTATTAAACTCATTGTGAGTTTCAAGGCAGTTGTAGTTTAACCCCCGGGACAGCAATGAACTTCACTGTTCATTGCCTTTTTGGTGGTCGCCGCTGTTAATTTTCTGGCTACACAGGAGACACAGTACTGGGTATGAGTGGTGGGACTATCGCGTTAAAAATGGAACACAAAGGGAGGTAAAATCTCTTCCTAAACTTAACGGTTCAATACCGTGTGTGAGCATAGAATTGTCGACAATTCTCACAGCTCATAATCACATGGTCCAAGCTGATGTCCAGGTGCCCCCTCGCCCAAAGGTGAATGCAGTGCTCCAAGTGCAGTGACTTGAGATTTATATAACATAAGTCTGTGCCCCGTGCTGAAGTACTGCTTTGCTCTGTTGAGCACACCAAGTTTTTTAGACGCCAGCCTGGCCTTCAAAAAACTTGCACTCCAGTGAGATCTCGACACTAAGCATCCTAATACTTTTAGTGACGGTAAGAGGTGTGTTCTGGAATTTAGGAATCACAGCAAATGGAGTTTTCGCGCAAACTTGTGTCTTCTTGGGGTTGAATTCGACCAAGTTAAGCCACCCCCAGTCAGATACTTTAGCTAAAGTACCATCCATTTCAGACACAAGTTAATCGCGGCTTTTCTCCACAAGTGTGTTCTGGAATTTAGGAACCACAGCAAACGCGGTTTTCTTAGCAGTGAACGCGCAAAACTGTGTCTTCTTGGGTTTGAATTCGATCAAGTTAAACCGCCCCCAGTCAGATACTTTAGCTAAAGTACCATCCATTTCAAACACAAGTTTATCGCGGCTTTCCTCCACAGGGGAACGAGGGATGTTTGCACGGACTGTATAACAAGTGTCCCCGGTGCTGTCGTCCACATAACCATTCGAGAGCCATTAGGATCACCATTAGCACGCGTCGTGGTTCAAGGCTTGTAAGCATGTAAGAAAATTGGCTTCCCTACAATGCCGATTAAACCACAGCTGCTTTTTAGCTCTCACAGTAGCTACTAGGGGATTGGGAATGTAGCATTCCATGCCATTCAATATCCCCGCAGACACTAAGTCAAAAAGTCATCTGCATGGGTACCTCTGTTTCACTTATTTCTACCGCCAAGCAGCTATAATTTATGAGGTGGGTTGCGTCTGGTGTTAGGCACTTGGAAGACATAATAATACCAATAATATCATTATTTAAGTTCAACCTTCCGAGAGGTTTGGGCTTTTCATGAGAAGGGACTCGAATTTGGATTTATCTCTAATTTATAAAAAACCACTGCCGTCCAGTAGTCACGCGAGTGATATTCCTAACCTAACGTATATAGGCAAGTAGTCTAAAAAAATAATGATGATATAAAAGACCTCATGACCTCTCTTTCATAAATCCTACTGCTTTTTCTGAACCACTTCCCATATTCGGAAAACTGCCGAATTAAAATTTGGGTAAATGTTTGGCGCACTTATGTGGTCGTAAAAATAAAATAATAAAGCTGAGAGTCCATTTATTTGGTTTAACGCGCTAATCCCTGGCGCTAAAACCTATCAGTAGGATTTGAAAAAAATTGACACATTTGATATACCAAATGATAAGGAAGGTTGTGTATAAGCTAACATCCTGGTATGAGTTGGGCAAATCCGTTTGCAATAGCTAGTATGGTAATGGTACAGATTTTGACATTATCAAGTAAAACAAATATCTTGTTTAATATTTTTACTAAAGCTTAGGCTATACGGTAATTATCTATGTTAAGGCTGCTATTTAAATGAAATTTTATTTATGCATATGTTTCAATTGAAAAACCACCTTTATTCGATTGTAACTTATAAATTACTACTTTTACAAACTAGGTAAATGTAAAGTAAGGTGTAAGTAAGGTAAATGTCCCATATTTCGATATCTAAAGGCTCTTTAGACTTTAAGATTACTAAACATTGTATCAGTTTGAAAGCTTTTATATGATGAATATTGGTATTTTGCCAGTAATTTAATGCATTAATTATGTAGTTTTAGTTTGACTTTCTTTATATCAATTTACAAACCTGTTGTTTGCTACCTATAACGTGATAAAATTTGGCTTTGCTTCTAAGTTCATGAGCACGTGGTCAGATTAATTTTAAATTATGTATATTAACCATTAATTACCTTATATGTAATAAAAATATACAAAAATCAACAAAATAAATCGAATAACAATGTAAATTTAGGTCACCTTCAAACTCGTATTAAAAGAATTCTAGTGAACAAAACATATACCAAAATTAGCTCACAAGAAACTTAATCAAATTTACAATTAAATTATCTAAATTACAATATAAATACACCAGCAACAAAAAATATCTAGAATATCTCTGATTCGGTAATGACACGAACTGGGCGACACAAGAAAAATAAAATGACCGCTATTTCGTGAGTCGATTTATTGCAATTTTAAAGGAATTCTATGCTTGCATACAACTTTTTTCTAAGTCATATCAATTTTTAAGGAACACAAAAGAGCACTATTAAAATTTTTAAGTAAATGGACTAATATTTGCATTTCCGTAAGCTTAAGACATATGAGCGCCAACCTTACGGTTGTAAGGTAACACGCACGCCTCGCAGATGTTTGTGGCTGGCTGAGAGTTTTGAGCATCGCATTGCTCTCAGTTTAGTCGCCAAAATGTTGGTACTTGATTTCTAACTAACTCTAACTATCTAATAGTTTAAAGTATAGAGAATTTGTACTAATGTAAAATTTAAATAAATAATATTTTAATTGTTTATTTTTTGCACCTGAAATAAAACTAACGAAATAACGTACCTACCTATTAGCACGAATCACGGGTAATGTACGGGTAAAGTCAAAGTCAAAGTCAAAATCTTTTTATTCCGTAAAAATGGCTACATTTGTTTGGAATCGTCACAATTTTTTTCCCTACCGTGCAGTTCATGACTAGGTGAGCACTGATAAAAATACTGCCAAAAAACTCAGGCATCCCTCTTTTGGTATCCAAACAAATTTACATAATTTATTAATTACATTATAATTGGATCGACTCAATCCCAGGCATTTTTATCATTGTATAATGTACGGGTATATTCAGCAATTTTATTTTACAAACTTTTTACTAAAGGTAGACCTAAACAGAAGTTGCAAATACTAATTAGTTATGGGATACGCATTTCGATCTGTCACGATTGAGAGACTACTATAACCGATTGTATCTTTTATGTGGCTACTTTTACACAATAGAGGCCGACTTTACAATTTGGCTGAGAACTTTTACTACCGGTAGACGCGACCAGCAACTAAACATTCCAATGTCCTATAAATTACATCATGAATGTGATTTATTGGACATTGAAATGTTAAGTTTATATATTTTTTTTGTCGTACAAATTACACAGCGCCACCTAGCCCCAAAGTAAGCGAAGCTTGTGTTATGGGTACTAGACAACTGACAAACACGTAAATACATTTTTTTTTTGTAAATTCATAGGTACTTATTATACATAGAAAATACCAAGACAAACAGACATGTTCATGCACACAAATGTTTGTATTGTGTGGGAATTGAATCCACGAGCGTTGGTGTCAAAGTAGCGTAACGGCGCGTTTCACTACTGCGCCACCGAGCTCGTATACCAAACACAATTAGGTAGGTACTTCGGGGAATCAACATTTGGCTGCAATTTTTTTTAAGTCATATTTGACAATTAATTAGTTTGCACCACATGTAGATTAGGTTGACTTAGTTGTGGTAAGCCACTTACTTATACATAATAATGAGGTTCTAAGAGTTGAAAAAAACTTTGTGAAATGGATTCCTGAAACAAATTTTATATGCCACTGAGTATCTTCGATCTCAACACAATATGTGAGTTGAGATCAAAGATACTGGCATATGCTACAAGATATACAAAGATATAGACGTAATATTTTTAAAACAAAATAGGAATTTATTGCCGGAATTTTTTTTGTTCCCTAGATATTTTATTTCAGCGATATTTGACTTACACTATCTATATGATATTTCTATTTCTTCTACGATTGATATAATTCTATGATCATTCTGCTCAACATCATTTGTTTCTGTAGCTGCTTCAGTGACAACGGCTAACTGAAAAAATTGTACTGTAAACAACGCTATACCCATGTGCACATTACATTGCATTCATTACAAAATCTGCGATATACAGCTGAACTGCAATACACACGTATCTACTATTCTAGTCTAATTTTGATTTGCCACATAATTTAAAGAATCAACCTGTGATATGTTTATTGTATTTCATTATAATATTGAAATATTACACAAAAGGAAATTTGTACAAAGCGGACTTACACCCATACGGATCTCTTTCAGTCAACTTTTGAGTGTTCCAGTGTAGTGAAACTACTAGTCGACTGACGGAGAGGTAGAATAAAAAAGAAAAATTAGTAGCGGAAAAGAAAGGTAGTATCAGAGAACCAAGGTGTTACATTTTAAATACATATAATAGAGGGCTAGAGCAAAAGAGAAGAAAAGTATAGAATAAAAATCTATTCAAACACTCATGACGTGTAAAAGATTTTAGAGCCTATTTATTAGAACAATGGACAATTTATAATGCATGTTATAGGTATGTGATTATTAGATAAATTATGATTATTAGGTATTTTTGCAAAGTCTTTATTGAGGCAGTCACTTGTCTCTGTAATCTGCATATAAAAGCTATTGTAAATAATTATACCATGGCCGACTTGTTAGGACCGTTCTTAAATAAGGCGGAGACCCAAAAAATTAATAGCAATCTCCAATCTGACTACATTAAATCTCACCAAATTTGAAAAAGAGGCTCCTATTTGAATTTAGAACAAAGGGAGACAACAAAAAGTGAACAGAAAAAGAATGATAAAAAGAGGCGCGCGCGCGTGCCGGGGCGACATGTGCACGCGCCGAGGATCCGCGCTAACGGGCCGTGACGAGCGCCCCGCGCACCACGCACCGCGCCGCCGCCCGGCCCGCGCACCCTGCGCCTGCGCCACGCGCACGCCGTTATGTTTACTGCCTCTGCCTGCCTCCCCTTCGCCGCACGCGCCAACACCATCCCCACTACAATAGCTGAAGCACTTCCCCCTGAAACCATACACATTTCCCCAACGTAACAAAATACATTGCAACCAAAAGCATATTATCTACTTAATTGAATTTCTCGAGATTGCTATTACAATGAGTTAATGTAACGATGGTATAATTACTAGCAGATAATACACATCTAGACACGTACGATACAGGCGTATATATATATATACATTGCGTATACATTGCTTCATCAGCGAATTGCCGCACCATCAATATTTACTTTGTTCATTTATTTTATAATTTCACCTCAGTTCACGATTTGTATTTCATTACGGCAGACGTGTAACTCACCATATTATCATTAGTAATCATTTATATCGATATTTAAATAAACATCTTGAAAATCTAAGCAGAACTTTAATTAATTTATCAACGAAAGCTGTACGAGTAAGCAGCCCGTACATCTTTATGGTCCTTCTAGCCGGATATGAACCAGCGACCTTTGGATAGACATATAAAATGCATATGTCTCTCAATATATGTAAAAACATTTAAAAGAACTACTTGCATACAGACTACCTGATCACTCTTGACATTTTCAATGAAGAACGCGCCTTAATTGATCCACACAATCTAAATTGTGGTCAATCTCTAGTTAAGTATAAACATTATTTTATACCATTATTGTAGCAAATAAGCATATAACTTGCCTGGTGGTAAGCAGTTACTGTACTCTAAGGACACATGCATCACCAGAAGTGTCACTCGTGCGTTGACAAGTTGTTGCAATCCCTTGGGGCAAACATCGGCATGAACCGACGTAACATAATATGTATGTGAAACTTCAATGTATTTTATGTTGCTTTATTCTTAAATAATATTGTATACCTAATAGAAATATGAATTAATTTAAATTTTACATTTCTTGTAAGAATTCACCCTTACACCCGGGAACCACTATGGCCGCATACTGCGAATTTTCTTCTGAGAACTCTTACGTATAACGAAAATTATGTTAATTATAGTATCATGTTCCTCTAAGTATTTCCTTTTTCTATTGTATATTATTATTTACGAATAAAACCAAGTAAAATACATGTAAGTTCAACATTTTCGAAATACATTATGATACGATTGGTGTTTTTAGATTTATCTATTTTATTGTGTGGTGACAAGGCACTTGACGTATAGTATCTACTGAGTCCACCTCGGCGGGAGAGCCGACAACTTGCACAAACCATCAACAACGACTTATTAAAACAAGTTTACTGACTAAACACCTGCAGCGATTGTCATTCGTGAAAGTGATGGCACCGTTGCTTGTAGTCACAGTATTTGTACTTATTCATTTTTCTATTTTTTCTTATCATTGCAATATCAACACAGCTACTTTAAAAGCCTTCTAATAATTGCGACAACCGTTTTACATATGTTTAAAGAAATAACACAGAATAAAAGGAATTTCTAACATATATACGTATGTAAGTATACATATATAATATATAACATAGGTTTTGCCTCTTTTATAAAATTATATTTTACACGTACAGCAACATTATTTACGTAACGCCTTTAGTTGCGATTCATATTTCAATTTCTGTACCTCGCAAGAAAAATAACACTTGACTTTCTTACATAAATAGGCGTCGTAAATGCTAATTTAATGGAGATTGGCGCATGGTGGTTAAAGTGTGATTAGTGACGTTTCTTTAAATGTTTCCATCTCTGGGCATATTCCTCGTAAAAATCCCATCCATAAACGTGATTACTTTCACCGATAGTTAGAATTATTACTGAATAAGAAATATCTGTAGTAGCACTTCGCTGAATATCTGTATGTACTCCTACTACTTACCTACCTACCTACTCTAGTCGTTGACCTTATTACGAATTCTTCAACTTGCATATTATTCAATTTCAGATTTTAGCTGAACCCACTTGAATTGGGATTTTGCCTTCGTTTCTAACTTTACAAGGTTAATTAAGCCCCAAGAGCAAAACAGATTAAGGAGAGTAGGAAAAATAAATGAGAATCAAGAGGAGACAATTTGGAATGATTAGAAACGATAAAAAGTGATGTGAATTGAAATAGGATGGAAACTCGACATTAAATGATTTCTTTCGTTAAAAATTTTCTCGTGCCATAAACACGAGGAGCTTCGCACAAACCTTGCTACTATGACATAGTATGTATATATAGTAGCACTTATCCATTGATCTCTTTTATTTTAAGGATTTTGTATGATTATTTTTCTGCTATATTTACTGGAATGAATTTTACCTTAACACTATGTTCTAGTATTGAGAGAATTATTATTATTACTCTTAATATATTCTTTCAGACAATTAGTATATATGTCAAACAGAATACACACATAGTTTTTAGTTTTAAATCTTAAAACCATCTTCACTACAAGCAATCATCTATATTGTTTTTATTTATTTCTTCCTGAGCAAACAGGTGATAATAAATTGTGACCGCGACCGCTTCACGAATAAATAGATATTCGCAGTATGCTGCCAATGGGCCGCCAGTTGCTGCCCTTTCAGGCGTCCATTCCCAAGCATAAAAATAGCTATCACTGGCCACGTTGCCTATCACGTTGGAGCTATAAAAATTCGAGGCATGTAAATAAGCAATTGGTATTTCCAATACAAACTAATGGTAATAACCTCGTCGTACGACATTTAAAGGCAATAAGTAAGTTACAATGAAAATATTAAGGCGGTAATTGATGGCGGCGTATTAAAGTGATCAGGATCAGATAGAGTCGTTGAATACTTTGGCAGTTCTAGATGTAGGTAAATTCAGTGTTATGTGAAGCAAATGTCACGTATAGTATTTCAATTTGTGATCAAATCGCTTGCTCCAACTTTACAACAATGCATTTTTATTCGTTGGAAGTCATTTGTGTAACACACATGAAATTATCTTGATACTGGCTAAATGATCTTAATCTAATGGCTACATTTAGAGTATTGGATAAGAACATAACATATCGTTACAATTAATTATTTTTGAACTATTATTGTTCTTCAGTCGTAGCCAAATGGAATAAGGTAGAGGTTGGATATAGGAGGTTAAATATATCAGGCGTCAATCTAGTTTACCATGCCGTCGACCTGTAGGGTTACTCTTAACACGAATTGCAAAGACAATACAATTCCAATGTTGAAATTTAAGAAAAATCTCGTTTTCTTGACTACGTGTGTTAATAAATGTCTTATTCAATTTAATTAATAGTATCAAACCCCAAAAGTGTTTTTTAGACGTAAGTGATATGATGTACTTTGTGCTAAATTGTGTATATTATCATAATTTTATGTATAAATAGAAAAATCAATTGCTAAAAGTATATGGAAATGATACAATAATATATTTAAATAATCAAAGCAAATGTAGTGATTCCGAGCTGTACCGTAGTGCGAACGTGACGCCCCGCCCAGCGTTAGACCGCAACCAATAACGGCCCCGTGGGCGGGGCGCTACGTTCGGAAATCTAAACTCCGTTATATCCCTTCTCGATTTACTCTAATCTTCCAGCAGCTAGAATTACATTCACAAATCCGCAATCTATTTTTACAATCTGCAAGTAACCCAGTGCAGCTCTACTGGACCGGTCTATCCGTGACTAACAGCCGCTATGCATAATAACGCGCAGGTTTAATGTCACACGAACAGTAACCGCTTATTTGTGGGCATTAATACTTAAAAGCTATTTTTCAGTGCGTCCTCTGTGCCGTCAACGTAAGTGCAACCAACAATTAACTGGTGGAGGATGCGACGCGAGCCACCTGTCAAGTGGCCGTTTCATCAAATCATTTCTTTATTGCGCAGCCTCCGCCCGACCTGCTCTTTTTTGAGCAGAGTTTTGAAAAAAAGCGTTATTGTGGATGAGCAGTCGGGTAGGTCGTAGCGGAGCGCGAGCCTCATTTCAGTCAGGTGCCAGGCGCCATACGCGACGCACCGCCCGCCCCTCTGTGCTCGCTGTCCCTTGAAGCCTTCCCACACACGCGATATTTCGCAACTTTCCGATATATACTTCTGTCGGGTTTGTTTTAAAAATGATATCAGATTTCATGTGGACTTGGAATTGAATTATTTTTAAAGCATCGGTTATTATATTTTCCTATCGGAGTGCTTTGGCAGTGTGTGAGATTCTAGAGCTGCGCAGATTTTCCGCCCAAGGTAAGTTTTTTCATATTTACCGTTAAGCTAAAAAATATTTCTTACGACGAAGAGTGAGAAAGAGAAATTAAATTACGCAATAATTGCCGAATGACCAAATAATATCAGTAAATTATGATAATATTTGAACAAATTATTTATCTATATATACCTAACAACCTTACTACTTATTAAAGATCTTTTAAAATTGTTATTACATACTTCTTATGTTAATGAAACAATATACATTATACGAGTAATATCTAATTAAGCCGATGTATTATTTGTAGAGAATAATATTCTCTATGGGGTATGAGGATTTAAACTTCAAAGGTGCTGACTAAGAAAGTACTCCTGCTTACTAGTTACTAAGAATACTTATTTGGATGCAGATCTCATATACATATAATAAAGTTGTTATCGTTATGTCCTACCTCTGTTTAACTATACCACTAAGGTGACAAACAAGTATACAGCCTGATATTAAGCGGATACCCTATCTTACCGACACTTTCATAGGGGAATCACTCCTGCGTTGCTAGCCCTGTAAAAACCTCTTGACGCTCTTTTTGTTTAACTTCATGCTGTAGTCTCGTGGGTGAATCGCCGGAGAAAGTTATTTTCACAACTTAAGAAAAATCCTCTGGAACTGCTTCAGTAGACGTAACGTAGAAGGAAGCTATAGGCATCAACAACTCCTGTGTTCTCCTGTGTTCAACAACTCCTCGAAACACAACCCACCGTACAATTGGTAGAACACCCAATAGGAGACAGAGTTTTCCTAAGATATAAGCGCTCAATACGATGTGTAAGCTTTGGATAACAGAGAGAGACCGTAGTACTCCATGTGCGATCTGATTTGAGTATTATATAGTACAAGTCTTTACCCAAGGTGAAGTACTGTTTCGCTCTACTGAGCACACCAGGAGCCTTGGATGCTGCTTGATATTCTCCTTTAAATATCATCAGAAATTAACTTCGTTAGAGATCTCGACGCTAAGGACCCTAATGCGCTTGACATGGTAAGGCGTATTCTGAAATTGTGGAACTACAGATAATGCGGTTTTCTGAGCAGGAAGCACCACGCGCGAATGAGATTCGAGTTGGCTCTAAACATAGCTTATTTATATGGAGTGTAAGTCACTTATTCCTACATCCCATATTGTAAGTAACTTAACTGTGATAGATGCACATTAGTTTTAATTTGCTTGATTTTTGTTGCTTCCAAACCTGTAGCAAATTTTTATTCAAACATTATCTCCGCTGAATGCATAGGTACCCATTGTTATATTGTTCTCTCATACAGTTCTTAAGGATACCACTAACCAAACCCATCTAGATTTTGGATGTGGGATACATTACTTACCTTGTATGGTAACATTACGTTGAAAACGGGATACCGAGCGCCTCCGCACACATCGTTAACTTATTCGTACCTGTCTCAAACACCTTATCGATAAAAATACCACACGGTGACTTGTACGCTTCGCGATACATCGGTAATAAGTGAAACCTTTAATATATTTAAATAAATAGGTATTCGTTAAATTTAATTATAATTCTGGAACCTAGTTGTTGAGTTGAGTTTGTTGACTTTCTTAAGAGCCGTAATAGGAGCAGAGAAGGAATAAAAGTGAGATATCAAAATAAAACAGTTAAATGTAAAAATAATAGGTATGCAGAATTCATACACATTATAATAAAGAGGTGAATAGGATTTCAACTTTCATTATGAAATACTAGTCAGTTGGACAGAAGGGATAACAATAGAAGAATTCAATTAATAATTGTTGAATAATGTTTCATTGAGAATATTAAATTACATTTTGATGTTGATACTATGTTTCTTCTAAATATAAGCTACATAAAATGGTTCCCATGTCATAAATAAACTTGCCAGCGGACTCAGGACCGCATATGGTTAGAAGAGTAGACAATTGATAGTTGTGGCTACTAGTCTGTTTCAAGTGCTGTCACATCAGACAGACATCTGTCTTATGTAGTAGGGAAAAGCCCTGGACTGTTAATACGTTTCTGCTTTTATATAAATGAAAGGATGGATCTTTTTATGCCACGATTCCAGGAAAACAGTAAAGGAACTTTTCAAAGATATAAGTTAAGCTTTATTACTTCTCAGTAAATTATATGAAAGCATTATACGAGTATATATAGTTAAAATACAGATAAAAATAAATAAAAGCAAAAGCCTATTATTTAATTATTCAACATATTATCGGTTACAAAATTTAAATTTAAAAACAGACGAAATGGTCTAAGAATAATATTGAAATTTGTTTAGTTATAATAGACTAGCTGCTGCCCGCGGCTCCGCCTGCGTGGATTCAAATAACGTAGCCTATGTGTTAATCCAGATCATAATCTATCTACGTGCGAAATTTCATTCAAATCCGTTCAGCCGTTTAAGTGTGAAAGAGCAACAAACATCCATACATACAAACTTTCGCATTTATATTATTAATAGGATATAAATTACTTTCTCACACAGCATATTTTCTGGATTTAGACGACTGCGACTATTTCCGGTTCCCGAATTTGAAAATAGTTGAATGGAATAGCATTAAATTCCTAAATGATGAATGAACGATGATGAAGATGTCATGCAAAAAAAACCAATGCTTATCTTGAAAGATTCCCAAAATCTTTTATATTGGAGGTATCAAACATTTGAAGAGACGTTGTACTGTGTAGGGTATCTCGAGCTAAGGGGAGACTAAGTTAAAAAATAAACAGTAACTTTTAAGAAATAGGTACATATTTTTTATTTAATTTTTACCATACTTCTCTCTTCGGCTGTGTACTGTGTACTAGTTTTAGAACTACATGAATAATTTCAAACCTGAGTACTGCACAAACTCTTAAAAGCTAGATAAAAAAACATACGAATGTCGTCGCGGAATTTGTATAAAACAAATAATAAATCATTATATCATGAAATCCTTATCAAATTTAAATTTAATTAAAGTTTGTTACAAATTACCAAAAAAAATATACATATGACGATTTGTGGAGGTCATGTTACATTACTATGCCAAATGTTACATGTGTATGTCACGTTATATTGTATAACTTTTTGAGATAAATGCCTGTGATAGAGTAACAAAGACTTGCTATAGTCGTTAACATCTAAAAAAATCTGAATTTTCTTGAAGTCGGCACCAGTAAAGATTAAACAGTCTACCTTAATGAGGTTCAGCTTGATAATTTTTCTTCATCATCAGCATCAGTCTGCACCTATCCACAGCTGTATAAAGGTCTTCCCTAATGCGGACGAGCTCGGTGGCGCAGTGGTAAAACGCGTTGATACGCTACTTTGACACCAACGCTCGTGGGTTAGATTCCCACACAGTACAAACATTTGTGTGCATGAACATATCTGTTTGTCTTGGTCTGGGTATTTTCTATGTATAATAAGTATGTAATTACAAAAAAAATGTATTTACGTATGTTTATCAATTGTCTAGTACCCCTAACACAAGCTTCGCTTACTTTGGGGCTACATGGCGCTGTGTAATTTGTCCGGCAATATTTATTTATTTATTATTTATTACTGCATTTTTTTATACAACGTAGGAAGGCATACAAGCGTCATACCTCCCACCTGATGTAAAGCAGTTACCGTAGCCTATGAACATTGGTAATACATTAAGTATCACTCGCGCAATGCCACCTCTGTTACTAACACAGCAACTCCTTAGGAGCTTACTGGTGACCTCACTCATACGCAGAAACACAACCTTCCAGAGAGTTGTTATTTGGCTGTGGTTTTCTGTAAGGTGGATGTACTTCCTCAGAGATGCTGTTTTGATGTACCCTACCTCTCTTAAAAACAACCAGACCAAGACAATCAGAAATGTTCATGCACACAAATATGACAAACACTTGTGTGCATGAACATTTCTGATTGTCTTGTGTGTCTGTGTGGGAACCGAACCCACGAGCGTTGGTGTCAAAGTAATACCAGCGTGTTACACCACTGCGCCACCGAACTCGTTAAAAATATGCAAGCCTCCACTTTCTGCATCCATTCACACCCCTGGCACTATTTAAACCTTTTTTATTAAAAAAATATTCCGTGACCTTGTAGGTTATCATCATAACTTCATCAAAAGTACACGGGATCATCATAGTAGTATACTAAACTTATCAAGAAACAATTGCAAACGAAAATTATTTTCTTCAATTTTTCAATTCGAAATTTAAATTCTTATGCAACCCCTCGAGACCTGTCGTAGTCAATGAAAAATATTCAAACACTGAGTGCAAATTAAAGCCTTTCCGAGATATAGGTAAACATAGGTAGGTTTTCTTCTCTTTGGTGTTATCCCGTTTCCTAATCCATCCAGAATTGGCGGGGTCCGCTACCTAAGCCTAAAGGTTTAGCGAAGATACTGGCTTTTACATGGAGCGACTGCCATCAGACAACCACAACCCAGAGGAGAAAGCATACCTTTCTTAGGCAACGTCGTCTTTAGAAATATAACTTTGGGCGTGCAGGTTTCCACACAAATATGATATAAATATGTACATAATTACAAAATATATTATCTGGATATGTAATAGGGGACTAATAAGGACTAAGGACTAATAATAATAATAGGGGAATATCATGGACGTACCCTCCAGAAATACATTTTATAAATATTTCTTTGAACAGACAAGTTTAAAATAATTTTACATAGAATTTACAAGTACGTGGATATTAAAATCACCGAAAACTATTGCTGTCATTTTTGCTTTAAAAATCTTTTCTTTAAATATCGAACACATCGAATACGATCCAAGTCCACTTTATTTGAATGTGAAGATCGCTATGGGAACGAGAAAGGTTTGATCCAAACTTGCAACCAGTTGTCAAGCGGATTTCGACTTTGATTGTGTCAACACGGTTAAATGTACGGAAATCTTTTTGCGTGGCAAACAAACATACCTCTCGCCTGATGTGATGCGGTCACCACAATCTTTTAACGTTAGTAATACAAGAAGTAACCACACTCACTAGTATGAAGTAACCGCTCTACGAGGTGAAAGTACTTATTTAGTTTAACGATATAAACATCACTATGCCCTATTTTATTATTCGCCAGAGATTATTTGGCCGGCAGGGTGCAACACCGCTTTGGTTATATCGATGTTACTATCATCGTAATTTTATATTTCAAGAATTATGCAATGAATAATGAAGTGTGTCGCAAATTACTTGCAACTGTAATTTTCCAACTGTACATGTACTTAGTGCAAAATTTTAACATACGAACACGAACAATCACAATTCAGTTAGTTATTCGAATGTCCCAAAACAGTTGTGAACACATCGTAGGTGTTTTGCATACAGTTGCATTGTATACGTCATACAATCAGAATTGGCCTTGTCTGATACCTACTTCTTGAAATAAAGTTTTTTGTAATCCACCTCTAAATATATGTGACGTAATCAATGTACATAATAGCAAATCTACATAGTGTAATCTGACTCAAGATTGAAAGCAAAAAAGTGCACTATATCTGCCCTGCTATTTAGAGGAAACGTGAAGCCTATAATCACGAAGGAACCAATAAAAAACAGATGAAACGATTTTACATTGTAACTCAACTCACCGCTATGCGTCGCGTCGGTGGATAATGTAGAACGCGCAGCTGTTATTGGCTAGTGCACGGTTCAACTCGTGTCACTTATCGGATCTGCATAATAGTTAAAATATCCTTCTATTAGTCAGTGGAATCGAATCGCCCAGATATTTAGGCGCTAAAACACTACGTTTTGAAGTGTACATACGCCATTAAGTGGTTTATAGGTTTATGCCTATAACCAACTAAACACGACTTAAAAGAGCTGTGAAACTATTTTATTGCAGTGTTACTAAACATTCGCAGTCATCTCGAAGGAAGGTGGTAGCAAACAACTAACAACCTACGGCGGAGGATTGATAGTTGAAATACTTGATATTATATACTTGATTTTATAAGTGTACCTACCATATATAAAAATATGTCTCTATATATACATTTTGTGTAATGTGTATGCAATAAAGACAATACAAACAGACAACGGGCAAACATTATTGTTGCTCAAACAGAAGGAACTGTTGTTTTAGTTGCACAAAACTTTAAATCCATAACTTACATCATTTGGTTCTAGAAATTTCTGGCTTGCCGACAGAGAAGGTGCAATAAATGTCCCATTACTTAAATTTTGATGAAGTCTCTAACTATCATGATGAATATCTATGGATTATGTATCCAAAAGTTATATCTATATCTACAGTGATAGAATCTATATCTCCATCTACAGCGGTTTTTCTCGTATAGTATTTAAATTTTATGACCGCCGTTTCTCAAACTATCTATGCAAAAATACGAAACGATTGGTTGCTACCACAATCTCTGCTAATGTAACATTGAATCGGAAACATAACAAACACCACGAGAATTGTAACTTGGGTGCGGTCTGCTGTGGAGCGAATTTACACGCAATTGACACTCGAAGTGTAATTAAACTCTTATTACGTACAGCATAAGAACGGCACAAACGTCAAAATATTAAACTTGACTTGCACTTAGTTATACTCGTACTTACCAAATTGGGCTGCTCTTAATTTAATGACTCTTTTACCTACACCTCCCTTTCGCTAACTAGTCTAATCAGTAGAATGTAAAATATAAAATTCTATTAGAATTTTGCCTCTAAAAATGATGATGATTTACATTACTGAAAGAAATTGACTCGTGAATTATTAGCAAGTAATAATAATAGCTTACTGTACAACCTGGATGCTTGCTTATTCAGTATCTTCTAGCTGATCTATACTAACATTATAAAATGATTGTTTGTTTGTACGATGTACAAGGTAATTTCTGTAAATACTTATCAGATTCCGAAAATTCATATACTAATAAGAAACTACATTTCCTCTAAATGCTATAGACTATTTGTTTAAAGTTTCTGTGACAACTTAAAAAGTATTTATTAAATTCAAGGATCTATACCCATTCATAGCGAACTATAATATTATATATGCATTTTACTGTATACAATTGAAACAAAACACTATAATAACTACGGCAATATTTTCGCGCTGATTGATTTTCCAGACACATGCGCGGATTCCCATGTGCGACCAAGAAAAAATAGGTGGTCGCGACTACGTAATTGCCACTAAGGATCTAATGAAGACTTGCTTTATTGAAACAAGAAATTGCGACGCAACCCTCATATAAATTAACTCGTTAGTCAATTAGCAGTAATAGCTCTATCAAATTGATACACATATTCGTAATGTGACAAAACCGGTCGCTTACATATCGCCAATGAGATTAACGTGTCGGTGGAATATCGCCATTAACTCCAGTTATCGCCCTAAATCTACCTGTAACTATCAGGGTAATTTGAAAATTTTGCAAATCATGTATGGAACTCATTATTAATGCCGGACAATCAGGGAGGATTAATTATGGGATTAGAATTCTAGTAATTTATTTCGAACATAACCTTTTATATGGATTGGATCGTAAAGGCGGCGAGTGTCATCGTGTAAATATCTAATGTGTGTTTGCGTAATGAAGATTGTTTTACTGGACACGTGAATTATTAATGCGCGTACGCAGCGGGCGCCGCCACTTTCATTATTCTGATTCGTCATTTGCTTGATTGAGCTTTTAATACGATTTGCTGTCAGCGGCTAGCGGCGGATTAATCAGGGCGAGCGCTGTCAACAAATAGTCGGATGGGCGATAATGACGTTCGTCACGGCACGTAACACTACGCTGATATCGCCACTTCGACTCGTGCGATGAACTGAAATTTAGTATAATTGTTGTACCTTTATAAACTCTACCTCTCTATATTAGTGATTATAGCTAATGATCTGAAATGAATAAATAGGTGGATGATTTTTTTTTACTTGTTTCATCGACAGGTCCCTTTATAGATTTATCTATAAACTTAGTTATCCAAGTTAGTTTTAGAACAAGACACTTATACAGTGTCGGCTTTGTCCGCTTTGTCTAATGTCCGGCTGTCGTAGGTACTCTAAAAGTCCGAGATATGATTTTCTCCAATCTGATTTCTTTTATGTTGAAAATCGGCAAATGATGTATACCCTGAGTAGGTACTAAGAAGAAAAATATTTTTTACTCAAGTATCGATCGGCCTGCAGGTGATATTTCTTTCCACCTAGGTGTAGTACACACGGTGAACACAATGTAGTGGGGAAATGTAACAAGGGCTAGAGATCTTCGTCTTTATAACAGACTAAAGGAGGAAGTTTATTTTTCGTTCTGAATGATTTCTTTTTTGTGTTTGTTTTCTATATTGATTTTTTTTTCATTGGTAAGGCCCCAGCGTCCGATTATTGTTATAAAAAATTGAAGAAGCAACGACTTCATCGAAGTTGGTTTTAGGTAGTCCTAGTTTCTTCCCCAGCTTGACCCCTTTGGTACAGTTTTGATAATAGACAATAGACCTATGTGTTTACTCTTTACGCTTAAATTTTGTTTTACGTTCAAGGACATAGCGGTCGCAACATATTCTAACTACTAAACTCGAACCGTTCATAACTGATATAAGTCATTGTGATACCATACGTCAAAATGAATGACTGATATTTTTATTTGTATATCTGTATTGTACAGGATGTCGCGACATGCACTCCTCCCGCTCAGACTGGCAGAACAGTTTCCGCTGTCATCGCCACCACCAGCTCACCGCTTCCCTTCACCAGAGCGCAGCGTTTCTCCCCACTCTTCACCGTCGCAAAGATCGCCGCCACACTCGCCTGACTCTCTAGCCCACAATCGACTGGACCTGCTTCAGCTTGGTGATATCGAAATTGCTGGACGAGCTATTAAACCTTATGGTGAGAAATACATTATATAAGTCTTTTATTGTTAAATTTAGGTGAAAATTGATTCTCTTTACTTATAGGAATAGCACAGCAATCGTACGGTGTCCATATCTAATATATGTATTATATATTTTTTATAATTTATCTATCTATTTTTTTTTTAACCAGAAATCTGTATTATGGTAACTTTGAAGATATGGTTAGACAAAATATTGCTATAAATTGTTATAATAAAAAAATGTATTCGTTATAAAATTATATGCAGTCGAAGCAACAAAACTGGCAACACATATAAAAGTTTTTTCTTAGCTTCAAAAAGATTTTTATTATGTACTGTTTACATTTATAACATAGGTACTCTGTTTCCATCCTAAATTAAATAAATTTTAAATAGCAATAATATATTGTTTTATAGATTTTGACATAGATGTAAAATTTTAGAATAAAATTGGCAATTAATAATAATTTTAAAACACTATTTCTATAAAGTCATGGGAGTTTTGATTGATGTAATGATTTATTTTAAAACACTGTTATTATTATATAATCTAAACATTTAAAAGGGTAAATTGAAATTAATTGACACAAAACCATTGATAAAGTTTTCACTGAAGCATTATTTCAAACGTGATCAACAGGCAAAATATTTTGTGCAGAATTGGGAGCGCTGATGTACTGCAGTGGTTTGGGTGCGCTGTACGGTGGTGCTGGAGTCTGGCCGTTGTTGTTACCTCGTGGCTCGCCTCACTTTCCGCGGCCTCCTGTCGATCATTCCCGCCAAACCCCACCAAGAGACGGTATGTTTATACTTTTTTCTTTATTTGTATTATTGTGATATTCTTTTCAACGAATAATAAACTGGTAAAGAAGTCCTCTAGAATTAAACTCGGCTTTTGTATAACCTGCACTCATAAATTTATGTGCAATAAAAATTACGTAAAACACCGCCTTTTTGAAAAGATTCTATGCTAAGATTTTCAAGTAACAGACCGATTAGGATAACATGAACACATTGTTTATAAATACAAAAATTTTAACAGTTGGAAAATAAATGCATTTCATGTTTAGTAGGGCTTTAAATATGAGTTATGTAATGCTTCTACAATTGCCAATTGCACCATTCGCTGTTGAAGATTTACCTAAATTTATGGAGATTCATCCCCACACATTGGAACCAAAATGGTTGCATTCTATGAAGTTTCAGAGAGAATTTCGCCTGATTTCGCCGAAAACTATCCATGTGGAATGACTTTTATTCCCAAACTATAGTATGTACTTTTTAAAAAAATGCACAAACGTGTCTCTATAACCAAATGACTACCCTCGAATAATAATTTATATGAATAATTTTCGTATTGCAAACACCATTCCATCTATTAGGCGAACTTATTGGCTTACCTTAATGATATAAAAAGACTTTATTTGCCTAAGTTAGCGTCATAACCTTGAAAATCTTAGATACTCGTATATCCTAGTCCTAGTCGATATAAAAAATAATCCGCTATACTTTTAATTTATACCCACGTATCGTCAACGTAAGTACCTACGTGCTTCTTTAAGTACCTAGTTACAATAAAGAACTCTCCTTTAAGTTCGATAGACACGCAAAATCTCATGTTTTTTTAAGTTACGCTAATCACAATGAATAAATTAACATTTAGTGTGTTTACGACTGTTACAAAAATCCTGGATATGTAAATTTCGTTTCCGTTATTGCAAAATTTGGTTTCGCCTCGTCCTCCTTACGCGGTATTTCTCCAGAACACTCCTCATTAGAATAGCTATCGGTGTATGTTACTGATTAATAACTGGCAGTGCGGATACGTTGTCGTTGTTAAGTCGTTTACCTCTGTCAGTCGAACCAATTTGCGTGTTAGGGCGTTATCACACTAGCAATTTGCGAGTGTATTTCAATCGAAGCGATTAGTGCCTAGCCATTACTACCCATACGCAGCGGGCATGCTGTGACATCATGTCACATAGGTCAAGATAACTTCAAACAAAATAAATATAATAAATTAAAATTGTAGCACTCGTTCAGATACGCATTGTCCCCATGCGTATCTGAACGAGTGCTTTTAGAACGATTTTAAAGAAAATTTGCTGCCAAATCAGTCGTGGTTGGTTCTTCCTTTGAAGAAAGACCTAACCTCTCAAGTTTTGACGAGCTCAGTAGCGGAATGGTTAACAACGCTACTTTAGTACCAAGACTCGTGGGTTGGATTCCCACACAGGACAGGACACGTTTGTTTGCCTTCACTTCCACCTCCATCTCACAGAAAACCGTAGCCAAATAGCGACTCCCTGGATAGTTATTGTGTTCTTTGCAAGTTAGTGAGGTTACCAACAAGCTCCTAAGGAGTGGTAGTAGCAGAGGTGGCAACGCGCGAGCGGTAACCACTTCATATCGGGTGGGACTTATTACACCTCTCGACGTTGTATAAAAAACTGCTTATATCTATCTACTATGACATACATGTTGAGCATTACCATGCAATTACCAATTAATACTCGTAAATGCGTTGCGTACACGTAAATACTACGCTAACTATAATGTAAGATGCGTGTTGCCCGCTCGACTCTCTAGAAATACGCTCGTCTATCGCCAGCGTGGTAACGCCCTTACCTACGTACTAAAGAAAAGTGACAACGACTCACTTGTCGTCGTTTTCAAATTAGTTAAGTATTCAAATTACCCCTTATCTATTGTAGAACGGTTACATATTTGAATGATAACAAACGCAATGCAAAATCCAATTTCATTTACTAGAAGGTCCTTGATTTAAATTTCATCGACTTGAATTATATCGAATAGTTACTTTACCTCTGTTTATTTTGCTTACTTTATCTATATTTTGCTTTTAGAGTGTTGGTATAGTTTCGATTACATCGAAAGTTAGATTCAATGATCGAAACGATATGTCTTGCACTAGGATCCAAGTAGGTAGGTACTTCTATGACCACATGAAACTTCATGTTTTGAGCTCGATTATGTTGCTGCGCATGACTTAAAAATGGTAGTTACAAAGATCAAAGTGAGAGGCTTGAACCGTGCTCATTAGCTGTCATAGGTAAAAGCAAATGTAAGGCGTTGAATTTCGCTTCATGACTATAAAACTGAGAAAAACATTTTTCAGCAAGAGTCATTCGAGAAGGTTATTATGTAAAAATGTATGATACCTGATATTGAACAATGAATCAATGTTTATCGATAAAGCAAATTATGAAAATGATTTTGGTAAGTATTATTACTAAATATTATTTTGTGTGGTTCTGTTATATTTACAATTTTTGTTGTTTCTGCTGGGGTCAAGTACAATTCAATGTTATCAAACAAATTACAAGAAAATAATATTTAGTCCGAACGTGGTATAAACAACGATTCTTTCGCGAATGTACGGTCGTAAAACCTACTACTACACTACACCAACCCTAACTCATCCCACTGCTGTGATACGGGTCTCCCTTCGACTGAAAGGGTTTAGAGCATACTCCACCACGCTGCTCAACTACGCATTGGTAGTGTTTTCAAGTCGCTCGAATGCCATTTACTTACCATAACGACTGTCATCTATCGACAACAATCCTGACCGACGGCTTAACCTGCCCTCCGAAGTACGGAGAAGCTCTAAATAGATAAACCCATCCACAGATAGGATGCGATCGACGTTGCGTAACCTGCGTGTTCAGTTAGAATTACATGCACATCTACGCCATAGAGCTCTTGTTTTAAAATCTACGTCGTAAATATAACATAATCAAAACTATTCTGTGACTGACTCACTGACTGATAAACATGAAACTTATAGATCTGTAAACATTAAACTTATAGAGATCCCTATTCCTCTTATAGCGTGGTATAAATAGAAATAACCATGCTAGATCTACCAAGAATTCAGATAAAACTGAACACTATGTAGTTTTCCCGACTAGCTGAGCTATGTGCACGAGCTACCAGCCTTTTGGGAACTATTATGTTTGAGTAAACAATGACGTAAGCGTCATGCAACATCGATACACCTGTACAGATTTCACAAGTCACTCCACAGACGACCCATTTGACTCGTTCGACTATAATTTAAAAGCGTGAAGAACGGTCGAAAGATACAACGTTGTGTCTTTGTTTGCAGATGACGAGGAGTTGCCGTTAAATTTATCAACTAAGAACCGACAGATATGGTCGCCAGGGAGCGCCTGCGAACGGGAGCACGAGGGAGAGAGCGAGTCACCGCCCTCGAGATGGGCTCTAGAATTGAGTCTAGAGGATACAGAGTCACCTCTCGAATTAGTAAAGAGATGTCGCAGCAGTCCTGACGCCGATGATCACGACTCGAACGCTGAGCCCCTACGATGTCCGTCTGCACCAGCTCATCAGTCGTTTGCATTACCACCTCCACCATCCGGAGACCTCAATTTTTCATTACTAATGAAAAATGAAAATAGAAACGAAAAATCCTTTCAGGTAACTTTTATCGATCGAGGTTACTAGTTCATAATTGCAAGACAAGTAGTCGATAGAAAATAGTCTACAACTGCTATGCAAGTGACCAGCGACATCCTTGAGTCCAGAATAACTGTACAGTTTCCGTTCGAAAATAGCAAACCAGTATGTGTTTTAGTCTCTTTAACAAATCAAATAGCAAAAACTGCCCCTGTCTTAATAAGTACTCGTGTATCGGGACGAGTCGCGCGCCGGGCAGCGGGCGGCCGCCCGCCGCCTGTACATACAGCCTTCTTGCTCGTCTTCTCACCATTTTTGTACCTTTCGTTTTTTCTTCGCTGCCATTATAAAAATCCGCATCGGTTTTAATCAAAATTCCGTCTTTTAATATCACGGTGGAGCGCCGGTTTATAATTGGACGAATAATTACCTTGTGTCACACGGCGATAAAAACTATGCAGAGCCATTCAATGTTTTCTGCACTTTATAGTTAAATGAATATAGGTCCTGGTAGAAGCAAATCACTGTTCTTTCTTTTTTATTTTTGTTTTTTTTTTTGAACGCTAAACTTGCTGTCTCTTTTACACACTCAACACTCTTTCACACAATCAAAATTCGCTTTCTGAAAGCGAATTTTGATTGTGTGCTCCTACGGACATGTTTCATTTCATACATTTCATTTATGAATTATTATTCCGATACAATTTTATTGTTATTCGAGGAGTTATATAGTTACAACGAGGTTGTGCATGTTTATATTACATATTTATTTATTATTGCGAACGTTCACAAATGTTGCATATCTACATGACTTATTAATACGTAGGTACTTGCTTAAGTATATAGTAATACAGTGCTAAATGAGAAATCAATTTTTTAAATTACATTAATAGTTGCGGTGCTTACTTATAAAACGATGCTCTTATTGAAAAGTAAATCATTTCATAATATAGAAAATTTAATAAATGTAATAGAAATCTCTCATTGAGAGTATTATAATAGTAGATTATTGCAGAAGCCGGAAAGTTAATGATTGATGGAGTACAAATATGTTAGCTATATAAATCGTGTCCTGCAATCTAATCTTAAGTATTTTCAAAGATATGAAAAGTCTAAGGAACTTTCCTCATTCCCTCTTTCATTATTTTTACACGTGTGAAAATAATAAAAGAGCGAATGACGAAAGTTCCTTAGACTTTTAATATCTTGACTTAGACTATACATAAGAAGTTCTTCTTGGCTAATTTTATCGCTTCCGTCTAATTTAGTTATTTTTAAATGTTTACTTATTTCATTATTTATCACTCGATGACGTCGTTGAGTGTACCTGCAGGCAGCTGTTTTCTATAGATCATAGTCGTTAAGCTAAGTTACGAGAATCGCAGCCCGAGTGACTAAGTACACACAAGAAAACCCCACCCAAATAACAACCCCTGGGGCGCTGTTGTGTTCGTGTGAATAAGTAAATAAATAAATATTGTCGGACAAATTACACAGCGCCATCTAGCCCCAAAGTAAGCGAAGCTTGTGTTATGGGTACTAGACAACTGATAAACATACGTAAATTCATTTTTTTTTGTAAATACATACTTATTATACATTAATAGTGTATAATATTAATACATTAATACATTAATATTATACATAGAAAATACCCAGACCAAGACAAACAGACATGTTCATGCACGCAAATGTTTGTACTGTGTGGGAATCGAACCCACGAGCGTTGGTGTCAAAGTAGCGTAACAGCGCGCTCCACCACTGCGCCACCGAGCTCGTCAAGTGAAGTTGCCCGTACGATCCTGAGGAAACGCTATGGTAGGAGTAGGCTACAGTAGGCAACATGCTAACAATAATTCTTGTAAGCGTTCATAGTTAACGTATATATGACTACCGAGGTGGTATTAAAAAAAATCTAGGGATAGGCGGTCATTTCTGTAAATTGGTATAGTAAGACGTACATATACAAAAATTGCATGTATTTAATTATTATCTCTATTATACTGACAATTTTACACGTGGTATACGTCTACAATAAATTATTTCATAATAGATTCATAATAAATTATTTTATTATAGAGGCAATAACATGTAAATTTTCAATTACTATTGGGTAATATGCCTCACGCCATTTATAAAATGCCCCAGTGTACAAAAAAATATTTACAACTAAGTATAAACATTTTTTTTAAATAATGAGATAACAATCTATGAGTTTACCTCACCATAATACCTATCTATCTATCTACCCATATCTACGCGGTCAGTTGCTTGCGGAGTAGGCAGAAAGAATCCAACGCCACATGCTTCGGTACTTACACAGCTCACTCATTTCTATAGTATATCTTCACACCTTTGCGGGGAGGGCAGAGAGAACCGAGAGCTACACGCTTTGGTTCTTACACACCTCACTTACTTCTTTAACATTCATAGCTCTTCTCGCCGGTTTCTATGGCTCCTGACGTCGCCTTCTGATGAAAAAAAAAACGACCAATTCGATCACGGTAAGTTAGTCTTGGCCTACCTCGGCACTTACATGCTTCAACATTTACTTTTGTCACTCTCCTCATTAACTATAAATAACTATAAACAGTTCCATTTTATTTACCTCCTCCTCCTTTTTTATTTAACTCCATAAAATTAGAATCGGTACCTTTTTGCTCATTGTGTTACATCTCATTCGATCGCAAATTAATTATTTGGTACTTTGCAAAATGGCTAAGACTTGTCGCTAGGTTTTCATGAGAGCGTGGAAATGTGGTATTACTTTATGAACTAAATAAATTGATCACTATCTATAACAACCTGTTAAACAACACAAAACGCTGTACAATACAAAACCCTCGAACGGTTTTTAAGCAGCAACATAAAAAATCACCTCCCTGTAAGGTATAAACCGATAACCATATGTGGACAGTCATACCCTAGCACCTGTGTTGTTTATAAGAGAGTGCATCAACGGTATAAAAAGCGATCGAAAAAGTAGCTGTTTTTGTGAGGCGCGAGGCGAAGCAGCTGCGAGCCCAACTGTCACTGGGGCCCGCTATGCGGATTTATGCTGCGGGTTATCATACGACATATATCTCTCGATTAGCACGCACCATAACAAATTTGAGCAACAAGTACCTACAATTACACACCTGATACAATTGAACCGAGGTCGTGCGTCTAAAAAACTGTTCCAATGAACTGAAATTTCTTACAATTGGTATTTCTTGTAATTTGGATAAAAGCCTAGCTCTTACCCAAATTACTAAGTTTTTTTTCATACAACCTACAAGGCAAGTAAGGAGACATACAAGCATACGGCCCATCTTACATAAAGCGGTTATTAGTTATTAGTATTACTGCTAAAACAGCAACTCGTTGGGAGCTTACTGGTGACTTCACTGACACGCAGTTAGTTTGTCACAAGCAGCATACTCTTAATTTGCTTAAGTTAATATGCGTTGATATATAATATATATTAGACAAATAAGCATCAGTCTGACTACAGATTAAGGTTTAAAATTAATCTCGGCTTAAAACTGGTGATAATTAAACTTTCATAACATTCCTAGTCTAGGTATACCAAATATATAATGTCTCCAATATACTGGGTATATAAGAGAAATAAAGCACATCAAAGCAGCCCATCTGGGCAATTCCTCGCATAAAACGACAGCCAATTAACAGCTCCCTGGAGGGTTGTTGTGTCCCTAAGAGTAAGTGAGATTACCAGCAAGCTCTGACGAGTTGTTATGTTAGTATCAAAAGCGGCATCGCGCGAGCAACACATAAGATATTGCAAGCGTACGGTACGTGTAGCGTATGGTAACCACTTCATACCATATACACACATCAAAAGTGTCTAGGGATCAACATATATTTTTGCAATAACTTTTCTCCTGATTGATATTAATTAAAATTTTCTTTAAGGATTCATCAAATAAAGTGTTTTCGTTTGTCTACAGTAACGATAAACCAAGTCACCTTTGCATTAATAAAGAAATTTGCCATTTTCATAATAAAGGGATTTTTGACATTTGAACCACTAACATTAAAGTTCGAAAAAAAGACTGAAATAACAGTTTTCTTTAAAATTTTATTGGGTATCTTAAACAATTAATAATCCGTGTTTCTACCGCGAACACTAACAACACAAGAACATCGGTTTGGCATACTCAAAATGAGTTCATCCAAATCACGCTGTGGAATGGCCGCCCATGTTCGTTGCAACAACAAAAAAAGGTCTTCTTGCGACTGGATACCCTCCATATTCGGCAGAGCTCTTCTCTGTAGTATATCCCATGCATGCTCAATCGGGTTCAAGTCTGGCGACTGAGCAGGCCAGGGTATGACATTGATGTTAGCTGCGGCGAGAGTCTGTCTCTTTCAACTCTTGCGGTGTGCGGTCGTGCATTATCATGCATTAACTGAAATAAGGGACCGATTTGCACTTGTAGAGGAACGATGACGTCTGATACAATCGTCTCAGAATAAATTTGAGCGTTGAGGTTGCCTCTGATCCAAATCAACTCAGTTCTTCCGCCGATCCAAATACCCGCCCATACCATGATGGTTCCACCACTATAAGGATGGACTTCCTGGCAGGATTTTAATCGCTGTTGGCGTCCAGGGGTTCTCCAGTGTCGTATACGTTTATATATTTTATATATTTTTTTATTACAAAGCCACATCTCAATCTCAAGAAATCCGCATAAAAATGCTTGATCCCTAGACACTTTTGATGTGTGTACTTTTATTTCTTTTTTTTTGTTCTTTTTAGGGTTCCGTACCCTATGGGTAAAACGGAACCCTATTACTTCGCTGTCCGTCCGTCCGTCCGTCCGTCCGTCTGTCACCAGGCTGTATCTCATGAACCGTGATAGTTAGATAGTTGAAATTTTCACACATGATGTATTTCTGTTGCCGTTATAACAACAAATATTAATAAATGGAATAAAATAAATATTTAAGGGGGCTCCCATACAACAAACGTGATTTTTTTGCCGTTTTTATAGATAATGGTACGGAACCCTTCGAGTCCGACTCGCACTTGGCCGATTTTTTTATACTACGTCGAGACGCATACAAGCATATGCCCCACCTGATGTAAAGCGGGTACCGTAGCCTATTAACGCTTGCGATATATTAAGTATCACTCGCGCGATGCCTTCTCTGCTGCTTGCACTGCAACTCCTTGGGAGCTTACTGGTGACCCTCACTCACACGCATGAACACAACAACCCTCTAGGGAGTTGTTATTTGGCTGCGGTTTTCTGTGAGGTGGAGGCTGCTTTGATGCGCCCTATCTCTCTTAAAACATCCAGACCAAGACAAACAGACATGTTCATGCACACAAAGTTTGCCTTGTGTGGGAATCGAACCCACGAACGTTGGTGTCAAAGTCGCGTCATTCACGACTGAACCACCGCGCTCGTCAATTTCTTTCGACGTTGTATAAAAATAAATTATTAATATTTTATGTAAGTATTAAGATATTACAATCGTTAAGTCTTAGTGGCGGTTGGAAAAAGCCCAAGCTCAGATCGTTATCGGGAATAAACGAATTATGATCACCTGCACGTTCACTATGACACAAGTTTTAATCTGTGAAGTTATGTGGTACCTATCCTAAATTGCCGTTTTTTTTCTTAATATACAAAGTGGGGAGGTATATCGTATATACGATCGAATGCTAGTATAATATACGGTAGCATAACCACTTGATGTAAAGCGGTTACCGTAGCCTATGAACGATTGCAATATATTAAATATCACTGGCGCGATGCCACCTCTGCTTCTAATACAGCAACTCAGTAGGAACTCCGCAGGAACTCCGTAGGGCTGCAATGATGCTCCCCACCTCTCTTAAAAACACCCAAACCAAGACAAACAGACATGCTCCTGCACACAAATGTTTGTCCTGTGTGGGAATCGAACCCACGAGCGTTGGTGTCAAAGTAGCGTTACCATTCACTGCACCATTAAATCTAAAAACAAAATTCTTTTACACTTGTACTCATAGTTTTTACACTCATAGCAATATTACAGACTAATAAAAAAACTCGATACATGGTGTTGTGGTGGTGTAAACACTTGAACGTGTTTATAATACAAAATGCCTATTATTATTTATTTAAAATAATAAACAAATATTTTCTGTCAAATTACACGGTGTCTTCTAGTCCCAAACTAAACAAAGCTGGTACTGTGTATACTAGATAACTGATTATCTATATATAACTTCACGATAAAACCCTTGCGGGGCAAGCAGAGACAACAGAGCCTTAATTAATACCTGTACATTAATTACCTGTTTCATGTAAATACGTAGAATACACCCAGACCAAGATAAACAGACACATTCATGTAAACAAATATTTGCCTTGAATAGGAATGGAACCCACGAATCCAACACTTGGTGTTAACGTAGCCATCACTAGCCATTCCACCACCTGAGGTCGATGTTCATCCCTTTATAACAAAAAAAAGTGTGTGTGTGTTTCAGCTCTGACGCACGACTGATGTTTACTACTTACGAACGATGATTATGATATATTTCATAGAAAAAGGAGGTAAATGAACGCATCTTCTAAAATAATAGAAATAAAAATTACATTATTCATAAATGTGAACTAGATAGTCTTACCATTTAACCGTATCCACGTGCTTTTCGGATTCTTCTTCATTGCCACTCGAATCAATTTCTTCCATATTTTCCAATGTTTTTTTTTAACTTTAATCACTTGATGATTTGTTTAATAGTACATAAAAATATACGTAAAATATACTAAGTTTTGTAATACGCAGGCGCCCGCGCACACACTAATTAGACGAATACACAAACAACGCTTGGATCCTTTAATAAACACTGTAACGCCTTAAATTTTTGATAACACTTGATTTTACTCCTAATAAAATTTCCGTACCGGGCCTCAATATAATATAATAATAATATAACTCAAAATCGTTCCTTAAGGAGTAACTCCAAAAACAGAACTATCCTCATTTTACTTACTTCATACCATCAAATAAGAAGTTACTTACACTGTGGTTATCACGACACGTGTAATGACGTTTGTTTCAATTAATTTAAACCTATCTACGTAAAACTGACAAATTTTTACTTCAAAACAGTCAGTATTGACAAACATCGTGGCATTCCAAAAACATCTGACCAAATAAATCCAAAACAGTCTGGTACTTGTCCTACCATTGCTATTGTCTTGCGGACCTTCTGTACACAGTATCTATGTATACTTAAACGGAATGTGTATGAGGATTTGTTCCTTGAGAACAAATTACGTCACACCTTGTTTACATACATTTTAGATATGGCACTGTTAATACATATTATTACCATAATAAAATAATAGTTTAATTCAAAAGTACATATACTTATTATTTTATAGAATAAAAGAAATTTCCACTATCTTTAGAGGCAAAGTCAACCTCACTTACAGATAGAGTACCCTACCGGTTAGGAAACGAACCCTTACGGATATGTTGTAGCGAAAGAGATATCTCCATGACAGTCAGAGAGATATTTAGCCTGACCATGGAAGAAGAAAGTAAGCGGTATGGAAAAAGGGTAGGAGGAAGTACCTACAGCTTTCAAAGATCGCATAAATGATATTTTTCTAGTCTAATCGAACGCGTAAGATGAATACACACAGCCTTTCTATGAGTGGACTTAGTCGTTTCACGATCCTCCATACTTTGGACGGCAGGTCTCATATGTTGGTAGAAGATGACAATTATTAAGTTGATTGCTTTTGGCATCCACCAATACGCATTTAAGCAGCATGGTGAAGTCTGCTCTCAATTGCTTCAATTTAAAAGAAGTATTCCAGTAGTGAAATGAATACGGGTTGGCGTGGTGGTATAAAAAATGTTTACCTAAGTACACTTTACTGTACCACACACCCTGTGGTATAATTTAAGAAATAACCCGTTGATAGCAACTAATTACTGGGCAGAAAAAGAATTCATAGCTTTGACTTGTATTCTCGAAGGAAATCAAAGAAAAGTGTGGAATGAAATACAATACTACCCTATCATTAGTGTTGCTACCTGTCCCACGAGCGTGATGGACGCTGTCGAGTTTTATACTTAATTATACCTACGAGCTTTTTTTCTAATAAGTATCTAAATATAAGTAATCGTTTTACATATCCTTAAATTTTTATGAAATTGGTTTATACCGAACAATATCTTACATATCACATACAACAATATATTGGAACATATAGGATGAATAGAAAATTATAAGACATAAACATGCTTCTGCAAACAGCTAGGCCCAGTATATCGTGTGTAGTAGGTCGGGTGCAAAAGATGCAAATTTAATCTTTTAGTATTTTTTTTTTATCTGTTAGTTCCATTTATACCAGAAACTGAATTTGTTCTACGACTGAGCTTATGCATAAGGGCTTTAAATTATTGTCAAATTTTTGATTCAATTGTCTTGAATTTAATTTCAATACATTTTAAATAAATGTGCAGGCTGTGAAATGACGTAGTAAGTTGCATATATAAAACTTACTTGCGTCATTTCACAGCCGGCTGTATTTTATAATATTTAGCCCAATGAAGTACGACAGAAGAATTTATTCTGGTTGTCAGAAATAAACTTAAAAATTCACAAATGTTTTTAAGGCGCAAGGGGCCTCAAACGGGCTTGCGAGACCACTATGATCACTCGAGCGTCACCTTCGCTTCGATCACAGCACCACGAGCTTCCTCGTCACGTGGTGATATCACTCACCCATTAACTAAATAACCCTACGGGGTTTGTTATATGTTTGCAATCTTCTAACAGTAAATTAAGTTTGGGCTCAAATGATTTGACTTAATAAGCTTGTTGGCAATACAGCGGATTTATAAAGTTTTTTTTTATTACAGTTATAAAAGTTAAACTTAATTCAAATTTTGATTGTGCAGTGCAAGCAATGCGGCAAGTGTTTCAAACGCTCCAGCACCCTGTCTACGCACCTTCTGATACATTCGGATACAAGGCCCTATCCTTGCCAGTACTGTGGAAAGCGGTTCCACCAGAAGTCCGACATGAAGAAACACACATACATACACACTGGTGAGTTTCATGTCATTACAGACATATTGACTACAAATATCAACACTGTTAATAATTATACTACCTATATGAACACTGTTAATAATTATACAAGTGCATCTCTCTTATCTATTTGTTACGCTAAACCGCAACCGCTAACCACAACGACGCGGAAATATATATTTATTTGCTGGGACTTTCGTGTAACAGGTACTTAGTTTCTGAAGGTCCGCTCTCAAACGCTGAAACCTGATCACTCCCATGTCTGTCTACCGTGACCTTTTATAGCGATAGATATAGTGAAATAGTTTGGCATAGTTTCACAACATGCATTGAGTATGGGAATAATAAGTCAGGTAAAAATGAAACATGGAATATACATTTCGTAAAAGTTATTACTTACTTTTCAACACATCTCTCGATAAACTTCATCCAACTTTTCTACAACTTTTTGATGTGTTTATTGTAATGAGATTTGGGAAACTTCAAAATATACTAAATAGATAGAATACAGCAGCGACACAGCCACTTTTTTTCAATTCGGAAACTAAAAATTATCGTAAGCGGCTAAATCCGAAAACATGGTGGGTGAAAAAGCAGCTTATATAATAATAAGCAGCTAATATTTGGATTCTGACATATTATGGTGGATCCATCTTTCGTCTGCTGTTATGAAACGATGCAAATTCTTTTTTGTCCTATTGAAATAAGACCAAACCTACCTCAGAAATGGTCACACTCGTTCGCTTTTGATCCACAGTGGGTAAGCGCAATACCCAATGCTGTTTCATCAACTCAGCTTCTTCATGCCTAATCTAAATCAATAATTTCGTCCAAGATACATAGGTACTATCTCAAAAATCTAGTTTACTTTCGTTCTACGATCATTCAATACCATTACTTGAATTTTGGCTATCATCTCTGATGTCGTGAATTCAACAGGGCGTCTTGGATATGATGACGGAGGATTCCTTATGCTTGTACGATGACAACAAAAATCAGTAGTATATCACTAGTGAATCATTTTGCACTAGTGAATCATTTTGCACTAGTGAATCATTTTGCACTAGTGAATTTGTCCAGCCTTTTTTGTTTTATGTTAGATTTTGGATAGAAAAAATATGCGCCTACATTCTGCTCGCAAAATATCGCTTTCCTCTGTAAGCAATCTATTGTTTTTTGAATGGCTGTCAAAAAAATATAGTAATGACAAATCTAGCTGATGAAATGCAATTTGCGATAACTTTAGTCTTAAGTTGATTTTTATAGGATTTATCACTCCGCCCTGGTATACAAATAGCATGAAGCCCTCTGCGAACTGATCTCTCATCGAAATTGATTCAGACTTGGTGGACATTATTATGGGCAAATACAAACAGTAAAATAGGCTAAAAATTTGCTTACTATTACATTTTATGTAGATACCTAAAAATATTTATTTTTTGTATTTCACTCATTTATTGCGTAATTTGTGTTACTCTTGCCGGGAAAAGAACGAAACCAAATTGCCACGAAATTTAGGAACCATTAATATAATTGCCATTTAAGTAAATAATAGCAAAAAATACAAATAAAAGTACTTGCTCATAAAATATTAAATCCTTGTCCTATCGTATTTTGAAGTATTATAGCATTACCGTTCCCCTCTGAAGTCGTTTTCGTGCATAAATTGATTTCGAACCAATTACCAGCTAATTTCAGTTGAGTGTGAAACTTGGATAACTGTTGTGACAAATTGTCTCGATGAACTTTTAAGTGTCGGTTACAACGTGTGATCTGTTCCGCACTTACTTATAAGTTTATTACTTTGTAAGAGGTAGGTATGAAACAGTAGGTAATAAATTCAGGTGTTATTTTGTGAAATTCGAACTTATAGAGAATTTGATGTAGGTACATACGAGTACTATAGGTACAACTTTCGTGTACCTTTACTACCATGTGAATTACCGCCAGTGAGTAACAGTTAGTTTAAGACTTGAATAAACCTATTCACTGAAGAGGTAAATTTTGAGATAGTAACAATAAATTTTTCGAACAACAATAAGTTTTTGGTGTGTCGTCAGCTAATATAAAAAAAAGTGTTATTATGGAAAATATATCTCCATCTTTAGGCAGATGCTCTTAAATAATAATAGATTCACAAATAACACAACTTGAAAAAAAAAACAAAATTTCGTCCCTCTCTGTCAAATAAAATAATTTTTAAAAATTGGTCGAAATTTTAAATAATGAATGCTGATCAGAAAAACAAGCGTGATGAAGGATGACATTCGATTTATTTATATAAATTGAATATATCGACGGTAAATCGCGGTGGGTTCAAGGCGCGGTAATGAATTTTCAATGAGCAAAAAAGCATGAAGCTACCGCTCAGTGCACCGCTGCTAGCGGCCGGCCCATTTCACAGATAATTATATGAGGTCGCAATATACATATAGTATTATATTAAATCCTACAGCATTGTATTATTTATGTTTATTTTATTATTTATACTTATTAAGCACAAAAGTACTTTGATAGTATTTAGGTATTCTGTGACAAAATGTATGTAAGTCACTGTCGTCTTTGGAGTGATAACTAACCACACCTGGACTTGACGGATATTTAATAACTAAGTGAATAAATATGAAATACCTTCACCTTATAAAAAGTCGCAGCAAAATATTATTTTCCTGGAAATTTGTTGTATTCCTGTGAGCGAACCCGGAAGCTGTTGAGACATTACTGTATTAGCAGCGGGGTTACGGAGAGCAAAACCTCATGCGTTGCATGTGTAGTCTACGAAAACTGCTTCACGTCACATTATTTACCCGACGTATTATTAAAATAAAGAATCTCTTGTGAATTTGATTGTATTCTCGACGAGGTAACTACTTCCAATAATCTCAACAAGATGATTATTAAACAGCTAAAAATGTAGTGTACATATTTGTCGTGGCCGGAGACATCTCGTCACGTCGCAGTGCTGTTTCGAATGATTTACAGCAGCCTTAAATGGCTCTCGTCCTCCCGATAAATGGCTCATCATCAATATTCCAAAATGCGGCCCAGCCTGCAATTAGCCGAGCAGCCTTCACAGGCCTTCACGTACACGGCGTCCACGGTTTTAACAAAAAGGCCACTTAAATCCTGTTCTATCAATAAAATAAAAGAACATTTTCATTTTTCATTTTATTTGTCAATCGCTCGCTGCTTACAAGTAATGACTCTACATTTTTGTACACAACCGTAGTAACTAGCACTATTGAATAACGACAACAATTATCGCTAACTTAGTAAATAACTGACTACACGGCGATGTTGCATATTAAATCAGTTCGGAACTGATCCGTAAATAATAGATAACCAATGATATGACAAGTATAGTCCAACGATTATACAAGCTTTAATTACTTAACGATGCGAGACATATTACGTTGATTTGTGAGTTAATTACAAATACTCGTAGTAAGCTCCGTTTAATTTTAATTTCCTGAAATTGGTGTCATTTGTAAACCTTTCGGAAATTATCTGTGAAGGATAAAAGAACATTTATTATTTGTGATCTTTAAAAAGTAAAATAATATAGTATGTTTTAATACGTATTATCTACAGACTGTGCCATAATAGAATATCTAGGCATTAGCTTCATTATTTATTTATCCAAAAAACGCTCGCTTTCTTCAAACAGGTTTTAACATCATGATATTTCTTTCTTAAAAAATCAGGAGAATATGGTCTAACAACATAGGTATACATATACATAGCATGATCTTTTTTAACAAAAAGTAGGCGTTATATTCAGGCCAACAAAATGCAACGCTTTGGGCCAAGAAATTATGTTATGTCACAAGATGGTTTCAATTGGTGGTTTGTTATTATTATTTATGAATGTCACTATTTATGTCATCATTCATTAATTGAACACTAATCTATTGTTTATATCTCATAATTTTATAATTCATATCTCTGAATTAATTAATTGAATTTCCTTTTTTATAATACTATAATGGACATTATTATGCGCATTAGGCAACTGTAATGCATAATATATGTATGTAATAAAATAAATAAATAAATTATATATCGACGGTTAAAAGGTAATAGGGAATAAGCGACATTTTGGTCGAAAATGAGTTATGAATGCCATCCTACTTAAAATTTCCTGCTCTTTCCAACGCGCTTATTCCCATGGCTCTACGATGATCTTTTTATCGTTTATGCCCAAGCAAAAAACTGCGTTTTCGAAGTATAGTTTCGATGTAACCGATGAAATTTTGGGCTTTTTTTGCTCTAAAGGCCCTTGCACCCCTGTAAAAATGGTTTCAGTTTTGGTTTATAGTCGGTAATGTATTTTTACTTCTTACTGGCGTAAACATTCCGGGTGCTTACGGCTCTTTACTATTAGCCCCTATTTCGAAAGCTGGAACTAATGTTCCTTTACCTTTGTCGTCAAAAACAATATGCGTCGGTTATACCTACCTACAATTTATTAGTTTATAATGCAGTTGTCGCCTATACGCAATTACTAAAATCTAATTTGTTATTGAACTGTTAGTCATACCTTGCTACCATTTACAAGATTACAATACGGTTGGCGCTTAATCTTCACTACCATTTGCTATTTTAGAGAGCATTGTGAATGTGATACGTTTTTGCAAAAAGTACGCCAAAGTTCCAGCAAACGGTATGTTATTTACCCTTTAAGGCCTTTGGTGAGGCAGGAAATTCAGTTGAGTGGGAGCCAGAAAGAAATGACAGAAGAAATGGAAGAATCGATGAAGAGAATTATGCAGTGCTAAATTGTACTAGTTTTAAAAGCTTTTATTTTTTCAAGTATTTCTTATAATATTTTTAAAATACCTATACCTACTTACTTCATATCTAGGTGTACTATGGTACTCTTTATTTTTGTTACTATGCATATACAAAGTAAATACATCGCTAAAATCTCTTTAAATTAATAAATATTCTTTATTCTTTGTCTTTTATAGGCTAGGTTTTTTTCCTAATAAATACGTATTAAAAAATCTTACCATTGTTTTTATTTAATTATATAGCTCGAGAAGTTACCAGTTACTTAATTCCTATTTTAAAAGAGAATCATGTTGATTGATATCCTAATATTTTTAAGATCTGACGTTTAATCCATGTTACTATTTGCCCTGATAATGTCGTATGTTGGATGTTTTCCATTTCCTTTTCTACCCAATTTATGCTCCTCTACCCAATTAAATTATTCTACATGTCATGTAATTTATGCCCTATTACCTCTTGGTATGAGAATATCAAATGTAGCTAGGTCTTCTATACTCTTCGTTTTTTTCCGTGGAGATGTAACTTATTACTTTAATTACTAATTATATTTTATTACTGTAATAATAATTATTAATTACCTTACAAGCAAAATAAAACCAATTGATCTAAGCCTATTCATGCCTTTATTTGTTTATTCTACAGCTGTTTTGATTTAACGATAAAGGATAACAAATAAAAAAATTAAGTCTATTTTTCTGCAATTTCAAACTTTAAACTACTTTCCTGAACAATTTGGTTTTTGTCGCTTATATCCTATAACCTTTTGACCGTCGATATAAATATTTATACTCATCACTAAATATTATTTGTTACAGGTGAGAAGCCTCACAAATGTGTAGTGTGTTCAAAAGCATTCAGTCAGAGCTCCAACTTAATCACACATATGCGCAAACATACCGGGTACAAACCATTCTCGTGTGGTTTGTGTGATAAGGCATTCCAACGTAAAGTGGACCTTCGTCGCCACCGAGATTCACAGCATGCTGACGCTGGAGATGTTCCCCCCTCCATCTCTCTACCACCACACCGCTACAGATTTTATGGCGACGAGCCACCTGCGCCTCTTGCACCGCTTATTACTAATTGAATTATAACATAAAAAATGAGAATGATCGTGCATACCATAGTACATACACACACTGTTTATCATCACTACAGTTTATCCTTTCGACCGATAACACAACACTTTCCTACAATAGAGTATACTAAAAATGCATTTTATAACTAGAAACATATTGCTGTGCAAACATCTTACGACTTATGGTATCTTACGACAGTAATCGTATCAACAAAAGAAATCTCAGTGTCTAATTATTTTTTATATAGAATTTTATGATCGTGAGTGATGTACCTAGTCTGGCGATTAAATGTGTTTTGTTGTTATTTGCATGCATAATCACTCCTGGAAACTATTTCACATAACTGCGTTGCAAACGAGTACGAACAAACAAACGAGAGAGTACTGATGATAATATGGTGAGCAATTTATAGAAAAAGCATATTTGTAGAAAAATCTGTTTTTAGGAATACCTTTGTAATTACCACGAGTAATCCATGAGTAATAAGTACAAATATTTTAAACTAGTTTTTGATGGTTGGTACGGTTTTACCTACATCATGACGAATGAAACTTAATACAATATTTCCCAGTTCATTCTATTCCTGCATAAAATTATGGCTGTATATTTTGATAGGGTTTTATACTATTTATCTATCATATCTTCAGACCAAGTGCCTTGTGGTTAGTTATTGTTGGATTTTTACTACTCAAAATAGTTCTTACCTCTGACGGAAAAAATAATAAAATGAAAAAAACCAAGCCTCTTCCTTACATGCCTCACCCAATTGATGACTCTTTTTTGCACTATCGCCGGTTCCAAGGATTCCTAATATAAAACACGACCAATTCGGTAATAGGTAGTAGAGTCTTGGCGTTCCGCGTTTCCTACACTCCTCCACTTTCGCGTTACAACGCTGGTTAAATAATAAGGAAATATTATTTTTCCTGCATTCCTTCAACACTTCCGAGCCAACGGTGTATGCCTTTTCTTATCATACTATATCACTATCATTCATACAATCTTACTATTATATCATACTCTTTCAGAAAATCTTTTTTATATTATCATTGCTAACGCGGTCTACAAACGTTTCGCTACAGCTTTTACCCAACGCTCGTATTACGAATATGTTTATTCTACTATTTACTACTGGCCTCCATTCTATATTTTAAAATCGTTTAACCCATAGTTTTAAATCATGTGACAGTTGTAGACCTAGTTCGCAAGCATACTGTAAGAAGGCCATGCCCTCCAACACCTACTGCAATCAAATTGGGCATACTTTATCTGGTGATTTAAAGCATCCTAAAACCCAGCAAGCGTACATGGCAAGAGCTTAGGCGCCCGGTCCTCGCTTTGCCCCATTAGGGACTTGGAGTAAAGACATTGATAAATGCTGATCAATAATACCTAATACCAAAACACCTGGGATTCAATCACATAAATGAATTCGTTTAATGAGCACGCTTTAACTAAAAAATGAAAATGTTGGTATGTGAATGTAAATACTTTAATAATGATTGTTACCTTTTAGTGCCTTAAGATTCACTTGTGAGACGTATTGCACGTTAAATACCTAACTTAAATTTTAAATATTTTATATGAATTGTAAACTTACAAAGACTTGCAAATAAAACCATCCGTCCATATTGTTGTGATATAATTCTTATACCGAACCTTAAAATTATAAGTAGTTTGTCAATGACTGTTCTGAAGGTAACCAGTACATAAATAGATATAAGAATTATGTATAGTCTAATACAAACCAAAGCGAAGTGTCTTATTTTAGTCGAGTGTGAAACGCTTTATTTATTTATATTATGATAAAGTAAGGGTATTCTAGTTACACTATAAGTTCTGTGAACGGCCATCTGCATTACCATTTTAGAGTTACTGTTACCAAGGTTTAAACACCGTATGATCGGTTACCATTCAGAATCTATACCGTAAGGACAGAAGGCCTTACCTAATCAATGTGATGCTGACATGTGAACTGATGTAAGAATTAAGCGTATACCAAAATTATAACATATTTATAAATAGAAAAATATGATGAAAAATGACAATTCACTCGAAAACTAAATAATTGAAGTAGGTATGGATCAGTTTTTAAATGTAAAATTACCAAAATTTACGTAAGTCAACGTTCTTTTACTTATAAGAAACCCTATTTGTAAAAATAGACATATTGTTGGGATTTAAATGTTACATTTTCATTACATATTAAGAACCATTGTACAAAGTATAACTAGAATTATAGATTTAATTGATTGTACAACCAAACTATGTCTTTGCGATATTTTGTTCAAGTTAATAACAGCGTAAAATAATACTGTAATGCATTTAGTATAATAGTTATAAGATTTTAATATGTATCCGTATTAGAAATACAGTCACTAGGTATGTTATCTAATGTATAGTAAGAGGCTATGACTAAGAATAGGAATCCACATCAATTTTATTGATAATTAATTAATAAAACCTACTAAAACTAAAATTAATAAAACCTACCGACCAACAGTTTTTATATATATATTGTCATTCTATTGAGAATCTGGAAGTCTTTCATCTGTAGGTACGTCTTATTATAATGGTATACCTACACAACAATCGTGTGTTCTCATAAGTAATATGAAAATGAAAATAAAGACTTAAAAAGCCTTTACAAGAAACGGCTAGAACACCAAAGAGTACAACTATGATTGTTTATTCTATACACAATACCAATAAAGAATTGAATTTTGTCACTGAATACAGAGTAATTTTAGTCGGTACGAAGTCTAAAGACTCTGGTGTTAAATACATTGTTTATTTTCAATGTCGACAGAACACGTTCTTATGTACACTGAAAGTGACGACGGTAAAGATAACAAGCGAAAAAGCATGAATAAAATTCATGTAAATGCGGGCGCTGTTCATCAATGCGCAACGAAAAGCCGTCAAAGCGTCTATTCTAAAGCTCATGCTAGGCTGATATTTCTTGTCGTCAAATAAAATTTGTAAGTTTGATTGTACTTGCGTAAGTTGTAATTTATTTAGGCCAGTTTAATATAAATATTTATGAAATAAACTTGTTTTGCTTTTTCTATAAAGAACAATGCTGGGTCCCTAACACTAACCAATAAACCACTTGACGGAGCATAAAGACACTCACTGAAACATAGTATTTTAGCGTCGACATATCAGTGATTCGAACCTACTGACCAACGATAACCAGACGATAAGTGCCGCAATGTTATGTGTAAAATGTAAAATCGTTTGACCAGTTCTCCATTACTTATTTCGTTCATGGTCCCTATATTCGTTTAATAGAACACTTTAAGATACAATGCCTCCTCTGCTGCTTATACAGCAACTCCTTGGGAGCTTACTGGTGACCTCACTCACACGCAGGAACACAACAACCCCCTAAGGGAGTTGTTATTTGTCTGCTGTTTTCTGTGAGAGGTACTTCCCCAGACGGACTGCTGTGATGTGCCCTACCTCTCTTAAATAATATTGTTGGCAATGTAAGGTTCAAGAAAAATAAATAATCATTACAATCTAAAGTTTGGACAGCAACTAAAACTTCACACTATATTTCAACTCTTTGCTTCGTTGATCTCAAAGGTTAGAAGTAGATTACTGTCTCTCAATTCAAACAACCGGGCACGGAAATTTAAAGCCTTGAATTTAATTAGTTGTGTGAAAACATGTCCAACGGCGAATCTTTCCGTCTTTAGATGTTACGAACGTGATGGAATTCTAGATTTCCTTACATCTTCTTCTGCGCGATATTCCGCTACCATTCCATTAGGAGTGGCGGGCTCTGCCAAGGATTTGGCGAAGACACTGATTTTTACATGGAGCGACTGTCGTCAGACCTCTACAACCAAGAGAGAAAACCAGATCTTTCTTAGGTTAGGTCACACGTCTTTCAAAATTATCACTGAACAAGTGATATATGTACATACATCCGAAAACACGAATTTAGTGGTACATGCCGCCGTCAGGATTCGAACAGGGGAACAGGTGGTCAATAGGCCTGTTCCTTATCAACTGGGTTATCACTATCCATCCTTACAACTCTAATATATGCAGGAGGAAAGAATGACGAAGCAGATATACAACGCTAAAGTGGAAGGATGTAGTAGCTGAAGAAGGCCAAGATATATCTACCATGACCAAATTGGTCGCGTTCTATCAGAAGGTGATGTCAGGTGTCTTAGAAACCGGTGAGCGTGCATGATAAAGGATGAAGCATAGTTTGAAAATTTTGTTAGAGAGCCGTCGCCCGAGAATTCGCCTTTTCTGGAGAGATAATATTTTATTTCTTGAACTTTGCTTCATAAGTTATGAAGCAAAGTGTAAGATCAATAATAATAATAATCACATACTATTCACATCTAATAGTAGGTACCTAAAGGGAATTACCAGTCGTTTAGTTGATTCCACAAACAATATTAGTGTCAATATTAATAAACAATATATCATTATCAAGATTATTTATCAATCTATCTATAACTTCACACTAAATCCCTTGCGGGGTAGTGCATTGTTTATCAATAGTAATATTGATAATTGTTTATATATAATACTGATAATTGTTTGTAAATATTACTCGTAATCCGTGGTATAGGTACGTGGTATACATTGATGTTGCTATCCTTTAAAAAAAACGTGATTAAATTCGTTGCGAGTTCCAAGTTTCAAGGCTGTTTGACAGTTTCACATGGCAAAGGTGGCAGCGTATTATCACGTGTTCTAAAAGAACCTCGCTGCCTTCAGTTACTCAGTATGATGGGGTATCTTAAGAAACGCATGGTTTTTGGGCTTATCGCAAATAGACGAAGGGAACGGACATTATGGGATATTTTGTTAGGTTATAAATATTTTTGGACCTGGAACCTGTAAACCGCTTACATGTAGATTTACTAGATATTACATTACAATGAGAACGATCAACAATAAAAACAGTTTCATGGATGAATGTGTATGTGGATAGCTTCTTGAAATTACTAACCTGAACCTTTATCTATTTTAACGCACTGTCTCATCTTATTAACTCGCTCTCTCTCTGAAATTCTCTCTTTCTTTGTTGTTGGATGTGGTTGATATGAGGGTTGTTTAAAGAAATCGTGTTGGTAGTATAATTTTTATTCAGACATACTTGCACGACTTAAATGCAACAATCATTTACTGAATTATCGTTTGCTCCAACAAAGGTTTACATAATTTAGATTTTTCAAGCTATGGACTTTACTGTATTTGTGCAAATTAAAATAAAATAAAAAATGTGAATATTCCAAGTTCATAGGCAAACTTTTCAGTTTGGTAAAGACTTCGTGTAAAACAAAAACAATCTACACAACTCTAAACGAATCACTAAGGATAGTTATTATTCATAACTATCCTTAGTGATTCGTTTTATATATATTATTTATAATAATGTGTTAAACACAATGTTAAACAGCAAGAATTAACTACCCATAATGTCATTCAATCAACACGTAAGAGATATGCGATCATCGATAAGTTTCCCTTACATCTCTCACCAACTCATTAATTCCATTTACTGCGTATACATTGTATATACCATATTGATTTATTGTGAGCATGTACATATTTAGGTAAGTACCTATATATAACATATGTATATATGTACGTTTTCGTATTTATTTATGTACTACTCTGTGTAAAAAGTATCGGGAATATGTCAATAAAAAGACCCGCGTAAAAGAGGTCGTTCTAATTTTTTTACTGCATGTTGGTAGCACTGTACTGATTTAGCGCGCAAAATTTGAGCGGGATCTGTCATTTAATTTGTTTTAAACTACACTTTTTGTTGGTCATAGTTTTGAGTCCTCGGCGATTTTTACAATGGAAAATATTGTTGAACAAAGAGTGTGCCTTAAATTTTGTGTTTCAAATGATATTTCATGTGGTGAATCACTAAAAATGTTGCGAAATACCTACGGCGAATCGTGTATATCGAAAACAAGGGCTTATGAATGGTATAAGGCTTTTAAAGAAGGCCGAGAAGTAGTAGTAGACTTGCCTCGTTCTGGTAGACCTTCAACCGCTACGACCAGAGAAAACATCGACAGAATCAAGAAGCTAGTGCTCGAAAATCGACGTATGAGTCTGAGAGAGTTGGCTAGTGAGGTGAACATATCTTTTAAGTCCGTCCACAACATTCTCATTGACATTTTAGGCATGAAACGCGTCGCCGCTCGACTAGTTCCAAAAGAGCTCAATTTTGTTCAAAAAGCGCAGCGAAAGCATGTCGCTGAAGACATGGTTTCCCGAGCTTCTACGGATCCGACCTTTATGAAACGTATAATAACTGGCGACGAGACATGGGTTTATGAGTACGACATGCAAACAAGCCAACAGTCTTCAGAATGGCGTCTCGAAAACGAGCCGAAACCCAAAAAACCGCGGCAAAGTCGCTCCAAAATCAAGGTGATGCTGACAGTTTTTTTTGACTACCGTGGTGTGGTTCACTCCGAATTCCTTCCAGAGGGAGAAACAGTGAATAAAGAATATTATTTAGGCGTCATGAAGCGTTTGCGTGAGAGTATCCGCCGAAAACGTCCAGATTTGTGGCAACACAACTCATGGATGCTGCACCATGATAATGCACCATCACACACAGCCATTATAGTGAAAGAGTTTTTAGCGAAAAATTCAACAAAAGTTCTCGACCAAGCACCGTATTCACCTGATATGGCTCCGTCTGACTTTTTTTTATTTCCCAAGTTAAAATTACCACTTCGAGGAAAACGTTTTGAGTCGATAGAAGCCATAAAAGAAAATTCGCTGAATGAGCTAAAGGCCATACCGCAAATAGCCTATGAAAAATGTATGGAAGACTGGGTGAAGCGGTGGAGATGTTGTATTGCAAGCGATGGGGCCTACTTTGAAGGCGATAAATAAATTTAGATGAATAATTTGTATTTTTTGTTTTATTGACAAATTCCCGATACTTAGTACACAGAATGTATATTTTACTGTGTCTTCGTTATGCCACCCTACCTCGTTTCTTTATTTGTTTTTTACTCTAAGGTTTGGAAGAGATCGCGTTGCGATAAGACTGTCGTTGTACTGATATTTTTTTGGACAACGTCGGGAGGCATACAAGCATACGGCCCGCCTGATGTAAAACGGACACCGCAGTCTATGAGGGCTTGCAACATTAAGTAAAAGTCGCACGATACCACCCCTACTGCTAACGCAGCTTATTCTTAGAAGCTTACTGGTGACCTCGCTCTCTCACAGGAATACGACAACTCTCCAGGGAGTTGTTATTAGGCTGCGGTTTTCTGTGAAATGGAGGTACTTCTTCAGGCGGGCTACTTTGATGCGCCTCTCTTATATACTTATAGTACTTCCTTGACTCTGATTTTTTTACGTATTTTCCTTTTGGTGCAATAAAGCGTATTTATTGCATTGTGTATTGTTATATGTTACATAACAAGGATAACAGCATGACGCTCCTAATGATACCCCATTTGTTAACATACGACCACAAATCAATAAACCTCAATAGGTAATAGAATATTTTCTTCATACATTCGACGAATAGTTTAAGAGATATGGGATGACGGATGAACATGCATAATTAATTGTTGAACATACATACGTAATTTTCGGATAAAAACAGGACACGTTATACACCAACATTATTGTATTTTAAAATGACGCAACTAGTACTATATCTACGTACGTTTATTTATTATGACACTTTGCTCTAACAAAGAAACAGATAAATATACCTATATCTTAAGACATTTACGCTTTGTGGAGAAGTACGTATAATCGCGACGCGAGAGCGTGGCCAACTGAATGCGAGTTGAGCAATTACCTTACTTTCGTATTGCCATTCTAGAGCGTGTACGACATATCTATAACTAAAAAAACATCTTAGGATAAAAACAGTTATTTAAACGAACAATTCTTATATGTTTAAAATTTGGGTAAAATTTTGCATTTAGACAAGGTTTCGATTTTTAAATTTATCTATATACGAGATATCGTAGTACAAATGAAAGGTCCTAACTAGAAGAGGCTTTAATGACTCGACTTCCTATATCCTAATTCCAATACCACTCATACAATGCTTTTCACAAAAATCAATCAAAATAAATAATAGTATCACCACATCACCATCACACCAACCCTTACTCATCCCACTGCAGGAACACGGGTCTCCCTTTAACCGAAGGGGTTTAGCGCATATTCCTCCACGCTGCTGCTCAAATGCGGGTTCGCGGAGGTCAGTGTTTTCAAGCCGCCAGTAGAGGGCCACTGACTTAGCTTAACGACTGTCTATCGACAGCAGTCGGGACCGACGGCTTAATGTGCCCTCCGAGCACGGAGAAACTCGAGTGTGTGTCGAACCAAGTGTGATGAAATATAAATTACAATATTCACACGAATGCCTATAAAGTCATATTATATCGACTCCATGCCATTATAGCTTCCGCGGACACTACTCGTCATCGCCATATAATAAACGTTACTTTCCCACAAATCACCGCTATCAAATATTGCTGCCACATGCAATCACGATCCATAAAACTAAGTTATTCAAAAGCAAACTTGTCCCCTATCCTATAATCAAATAGATAGGTAATATTTTGTCTGAAACGGAGTCATATAGCTGAGTGCGGTAGAATAATCAACAGACAGACACGAAGCAACGTACTCTACGAACAGACAACGTAAACAAACAATTACCAGTTATGGAGCGATTGACATTTCACATACCATTCTATTAGAGTTATTAGTGTTTGTATAACACTTCAAGATATACAGAGGGAATCAAAATAATTACATTCGCGTGATATTCATTAATTTTGTCATTTATGTAAGGTAAGGAATGCGATAATTTTGTCAACAACTTTGCCCATTTTATGAAACGTTCTGTTAGGTAGTTAACGAGATAATCTAGATGAACACACAGCTATTTCGTTTTGAATCCGTTTAGATTACTATAAAATTAATCTCAACGATCTTGTTATAGAAATTATTGTGATAATAGATAGATAAAAAGTATATTTGCAACAAAGAACACACATGTAAAACAATGAGATTGTGTTTTACTTAGTATAGGTTCCTTGATTAAAATATGAACCAAATAGATACAGTACTATACAGTGATGTTCAAGTACCTATGTGTCTCGTTGTAATACATACAGGCAGCAGCTCAGCGGGTTGTCTGCTCGAGCAGCAAACACTGATTTTCAGCTATCTATTTTGTTTATAAAAACTATATTAAATTCTAGAAAATACAACTAACTATTTGATAAATGTAACTAGTTTGATCGCTGAAACTCAAGACATATTTTCAATAAGCGTTTGTAGAACATGTGTGCAATATGACTTGCCCACTGGTTTGATTCGGCGAAAAAGCTGTAGAAATGATTTAATACAGTTCCCAACGGGTGCTAAAGGCCCCTATTACTAAGCCTACACTGTCTTTAAATTGCTACTTAACCCCTTGACACTAATTCTTATTGCATTCTTGATTATATTATGTGCCAACAAAGTCAAGAAGGGCTTCTAAACAAGATATCGTATTAGGCCGCACGTAAGCCGTTACCCCTTTACCGTAGTCGTCGGCCATTACGATTTTTTAATACAATTAGACAGGATAGTCAACGACATCAGAATCCATACAAACTCCTGCACTTGCATTGGAAATCCTTAATGAGATTTGTTACTACACATCGATGGGGCGTGCTCGTATCACCAGCAATGGGAGCAATTGTCTATGTACCTATCTATACCAAAATATACAGGTGAATTTTATAGCAATGCAAAGGTAGTTGACTCAATTTGCTAGAAATAGCAAAAAATGCTCAGAGTATGGAACGACGCCGCTGCAGCTGTCCGCAAAAATTTTCAGTTCATATATTTATATCATGCGACTTTATAGTGCAACTCCGTCTGTCCATTCATCTGTCAGACACAGCCATAATCACAAATTAATGAAGCGAAATATCAAAAGTAAGAAATGAAAGTACAGTTGGTAAAAGTTTATGTAAAAATCACGGAAAATGGAATAATTCTAAAAACATTTTAGTTTTTTTAATCATAATAATCCTTCCCGGTGGCCAAACTAACACTTGGCCGGATTTAAATTTTGTTGCAAATAACGAGCAGGTATTACCCGGTACCTACTGAGAAATTACTGATGGATTTAATTTACTTTTTAATACATATTACGTAGTCGTATTATACTTGTATTCATCACATCTAATTATTTAATGCAAATTCTCATTTTGTTTTTTTTATACAACGTCGAGAGGCATAAGGCTCACCTGATGTAAAGCGTAGCCTATTAACGCTTGCAACATTTTACCTAAGTATCACTTGCGCGAAGCCACGTCTGACGCTAACACAGTAGATAACTCCTGAGGAGCTTACTGGTGACCTCACTCACACCATGAAAACAACAACCTTCCAGAGAGTTCAACTATTTTTTTTATACGACGTCGGGAGACATTCAAGCATACGGCTCACCTGATGTAAAGCGGTTACCATAAGCCTATTAACACTTGCAATATATGTATTAAGTATTACTTGCGCGATGCCCCCTCTGCTGCTAACGCAGCAACTCCATAGGAGCTTACTGGTGACATCACTCACACGCAGGAACACAACTCTCTAGGTAGTTGTTATTTGGCTACGGTTTTCTTTGAGGTGGAGGTACTTCCCCAGACCTGACTACTTTGATGCGCCCTACCTCCCTTAAAACTACACAGACCAAAATAAAAAGACATGTTCATGCCCACAAATGTTTCTGTGTGGGAATCAAACCCACGAGCGTCGATGTCAAAGTAGCATTTTTAACCACTGCGCCAACGAGCTCGTCAAAACGTAGTTTTGTGAACGATTATAAAATCATGGCGTTTCTGACAACACCCCGTATAAGTCTGAAGAATGGAATTTCAGGACGATACTGTGTAGTCTATAACTCCAAAAAACATAAAATTATTTAATTTGTCAGTGGAAAAATAAATGAATGTAATTCAAAATTAGTATCAAAATGTATAAAAGAAATCGTCGGTGCCCGTTTTATTTTTCAAATGAGTGTATATTAGTTTAAGAGAGGTAGAGCACGACAAAGCAGCCCATCTGGGGAAGTATCTTCACCTCACTGAAAACCGCAGCCAAGTAACAACTCCCCTAGAGGTTTGTTGTGTTCCTGCGTGTGAGTGAAGTCACCAGTAAGCTCCTATGGAGTTGCAGTGTTAGTTGCAGAGGTGGCATCGCGCGAGTAATACTTAATGAATTATATATGCAAGCGTATATAGGCTACGGTAACGGCTTTACATCAGGTGGTCCGTATGGTTGAATGCCTCCAATGTCGTATAAAAAATAATGTTGAACTTGTTCTCGTACACAGCCTCACTTGTAATTAAGCACTAATATCGACTATTAATTTATATTAATATTATTTTACTTCACACTAAATCCCTTGCGGGGTAGGCAGAAAGAACCGAGCGCCATGTGACTCGATCCTTACATATCTCACTCGCTTCTTTAACATTCATTGTTCTTCTCATGCACGCTCGCCGGTTTCTAGGGCTCCTGACATCACCTTCTGATAGAACACGACCAATTTGGTCATGGTAGGTAAGTCTTGGCCTTCCCCGGCTCCTACATAGTTCCCCGGCTCCTACATAGTTCCCCGGCTCCTACATCCTTCCACTTTCATTCTTTCTTTCTTTTTACATTTCCGAACCAACGGAGCATGCCTTTTCTTATTTTAACACCGACGCTCTCTTTCAGACCAACTGTGTTTCTAACATCATCATTGCGAATACGGTCTACAAGCGTCACGCAACAAATTTTGCGCAACGAACGCATTTCGACAGCGTTTATCCTACTTTCATGCTCTCTCTGCCATACCCAGCTCTCGCTTCCATACGTAAGCGTAGGGATTAGCACAGTATTGTGTATAGCGAGCTGTGCTTTCTGGCTCAATGACAATTTTGTTACCCGTGTGGTCATATATGACCGCGAAATGTATGGGAAAAGGTATATAACGGGTTCTGAAGGCTTACATAAAACATTTGTCGTTTTCATGAAAATACAACCCTGATACTCCATGGAGTATTTTTGTATTATGAAAACTTGATATTAATTCAGTAGCTTTACCAGCAGGACATATTTTGGGGTCTGTGTACCATACCACAAAATATGTAGACGATCGTGCTTTGTATTTAGATGGTTTATCAATACAACCTTTTTCAATGCATTTGAAACTGTTGGACATTTAAGTTATATCATACTAGTTAGTTAGTATGACACAAGCATACGGCCTGCTTGATGACAAGCCGTTACCGTAACCTATAGACACTTGCAACATCAGGGGTAAACAACCCTAAAGTAAGTGAGCTTTGTGTTTGCTTGTCAGCAGAGATTATCTAAAAAAAGCCGTCAGATCCGACTCGTGCTCTGAGGGTTCCGTAAAAAAATATTTTCCCAAAAAAAGTATTCCTTTTTTGTGATCAAACAACAAACTTACGGTTTTCTGATTTTTTACTTTACTTGTGCTACATGATATTGCTTCTTACCAAATTTTATGATTCTAGGTTTTGATTCCCTTCCGAGTGTCAAAATAAGCGCATAAACGAGGCATGGACAGCCGTATCTTTTGATTGCGTTCACTTAGTAGTTTGATTTTTTCACAGCTCGAAGGGATTTATACAATACAAGATTACCTGAGTATATGATATTAATTTCAGCTTGATAGCTCCACCCGGTCCTGAGAAAAAGGGTCTCTACAGGCAGATAAACAGACATACAGACAGACGGAAAACAAAGTGATCCTATAAGGGTTCCGTTTTCCTATTTAAGGTACGGAACCCTAAAAATGGTACATAGGGTATTTTTTTTTTCATTTTTGTTACTGTCAATGAGATAAAATCAATACATTTTTTTTCAAATGTGTTCACATCCCGTAGGAGATGTGGTTTTATTTATAATTAGTTACATATAAATCTAGTTTGCGTACTAGAAACAATGAATTGGACGCGCAACAGAGGAACAGACAGAGTGAATTTATGATGTTACCAAATATATATAGAGCAATTAACATCTGCTGCATATGGACCGCTCGAAAGGAAAGGCTAATATTTGGAGCAAAAAGCATGAAAGTCTGTGATGGTCGCCGCTCCGAGGAAATTCCACCCAGTGCTGATGATGTGTGATAGAGGGTGCATTGTCCAAAATGTGCTAAAAGGTGTATGTATATCTTCACGCCAAGTCCCTTGCGGGGTAGGCAGAGAACCGAGCGCCATAACCCATAAGACGCAGTCCTTGCATACTTCACTCGCTTCTGTGACATTCAAAGCTCTTTTCATGCACGCTCGCCGGTTCCTGGGGCTTCTGACATCACCTTCTGATAAAACACGACCAATTTGATCATGGTAGGTTAGTCTCGGCCTTCCTCGGCTCCTACATCCTTCCACTTTTGCATTGTATATCTGTTTCGTCATTCTTTCGTCCCGCATTCTTTCTACATGTCCGAACCAACGGAGCATGCCCTTTCTTATCTTAACACCGACACTCTTTTTTAGACCAACTCTTTCTCTCACGTCTTCATTACGAACGCGGTCAGTAAGCGTTATGCCACAAATTTTGCGCAATGCTCGCATCTCGACCGCATTTATTCTACTTTAATGCTCTCTCTGCCATACCCAGCTCTCACTTCCATAAGTTAGCGTTGGAACTAGCACCGCGTTGTGTACAGCGAGCTGTGCCTTCTGGCTTAGATTTCGGCTGCCTAGAAGTTTACCCAACGCTCCATTCACCCTATTCCCGGCACTCACTTGTCTCTCCACATCAGCGGTGTACCTTCCATTGCTGCTAAAAGCACTTCCAAGATATACAATCTCATTCACTTGCTCCAACACTACATCATCAACCATAATCCTAGTGTTCGTGCTAAAAGATTTAAAGCTGCTAATACTACTCAAGAGCTGTGGGAAACCACTTAGCGACTCAATATTTGGGAAGCGATATTTGGGGAACTCTTAGATCGCGTAATATTACAACGTGCCTCGCAGATCACAAGTGGGATCTTTGAGCATCATCAACACCGATTTATCTCTGAATGTATAAGTACAGTTACCACTTCTGTATACAATACACAATTGATCTACTTGGACATCTCAAACTACTTGGATACTAATTACAAAACAAATTCAGATGCCGGAATTCGGGGGACCTCCAGAGGACAGCACTAGAAATATTACCAATTTATTATTGTACCATTCTTCATAACTATGAATATGATTATCAATTACCAGCAATTACGTAGGTATTAAAAATTCGAATCGAAAACTGTTTTTACACATATTTGTGCCAAACTATTACGTTTTTCAATTCACTTTCGATCCTTTATTCATATCATTATATTTGTAGGTACATTATAACTAAGAAAACCACAACGTCATGATAATTTTTTGACTGTCGGTTGTGCATACATAACACAAACATATTTGAATACATTTTGATGAAATTCAAAGACAGTGGCGTATTTTTTTCTTCAAACTTCAATTAAGTATGCTTGTGCTGTACTGACCCGTATAAATTATGCTGGTCAATTTATACAGGTCAGTGTTTTACTGTTCCTGTCAAAACACATTATTATTGTTACTCTTTCACAACAGTCGGTGAACAGTGATCACCTTCTGAATATTACAATTAATAGTAATAATATGCTATCGATTATAATTTAACAGCCATATTGATCAAAAAACAAAAAAAATATCGAAATTTTTGAAAATAAATTTCATTGTATTGTTATCTACAGTACATACTGTGCGAATTAATGTGAACATAAGTTAGAAAAAAATAATAAATATTCTTTATTGAGGAAAAAATACACAGAAACAAGAACATTTTTTTAAATATGAGATGCATGCTCTCTTAACTTTTGTAACTTCTTGTACACGGATTGGCACAGAATCAACAAGATTTTTCAATTTTCTGATATTTTCGTGTTTTTTTTTCTTTTTATTTATTTCTCTTAATAGAATACATAGGCAGTTAGATACACTTCATGAAATTCGCCAAACTGCTAAGCAATTTGTTGGCGAAGAAAATCACCGCTCAATATGTTTAGTGTGCAAGTACATCCTATTATACACTAGTAACTAATGTAGCGTGGACACCTGTTCGCCCAGAGCTATGCAGACGCACACACTATTACAACTTCAAAGGCTACATACAATACAATGCATTTAGAAAAGTATTTTTAGGTACTGCTTAATCGATCATGTGTCGTTAAGGTGTTCGGGGCAATTGTTAATTTATTAAAAATTCTAGGTGTTACATAACTTTTTAAATAGTTAATAGACTCAGGCGTTATTTTGCGAAAGTCAAATTTGTTCCAAAACTATCAAGTAACTTACCTTTGATTCTACAGGCATGATTTTACATATTTTAAAAATTTCTCCGAATCAACTAAAGCAAAGTATACTACATAAAGTGTTTTTTGATTCAGTGATCTTTTTAAATGATAAAATCTACCCAACACGGATCTCACTCGCGAGCACAAATCTACAATGTGTTTCTTCCAGTTCATGTGACAGTCTATATAAAGCCCTAAATATTTGAAATGATCTAGATTATTCTAGATATTCAATTGCTGGACAGGAACAATTTAGATTATTGTAGGACAGGAAGAATTTAGAATAGTCTCTAAACCATATCTGAATTATTGTCTCAATCAGCTTTGTTTTTGTTGCGCAGTCAATTTTCTAAGTCTAGCTATAACTATAGCCCACTGATTTTAAATTCGATTGAGATCCGGAGAGTTACCTGGCCATTCGCGTTATGTAATTTTTTTTCTTTGAAATATTTCCTTGACCTGACCTTAGACACGACATGGAGCTGACTCTTGTTGTAAAACTGCTTGACATCAACTTTTATTAGCTCGGCTTCCAATCTCTGTTCTTTGTATTTTCGAGAGTTCATCATGCCTTTAAAAGAAAAGCAGCCCCTGAACATCTTTAATGGTCTGTTGGTCTGTACTGTTTGGTCGATTTGTTGAGTCGTAAGTTTTTCGTTGTCGCATTTTCTAACGAAACGAGATCGCTGTCCCTTGTACCAAAAAATGGCTCTCATCTGAGAACAGCACTTTTCTCCAGTCTTCAACAGCCTAGCCTGCGTATTTTTTCGCCCCAGTAATATCGCTTTTTCATCATAGCAGCCGTCAATAACTGTTTTATTTGAGGTCTAATTGTTCTTCTTCCACCTTCAATGCATCGAAAACGCCATTTCGTACGGTGAAGTCATGAACAACAAACCCAGAATGCGCTAAGTCTTGCTGAAGTTCTTACCTGGTTTTTCTAGGGTTCAATTTACTTTGCCTTATAAGAAAATCTTCATCACTTGCTCTTGTCTTCCTTCCACATTTCCCTTTTCTGTTCACCTCAATCGTCCCAGTTCCCTTTTTTGCTTCAAAATCTTGTTAACAGTTCCCTAACTCACTCCACACTCCTTGGCTATATCCCTTTGAGTTATTGATGTTTGTTCACTCAAAGTAACAATCTTAGTGAAGAAATATCTATCTTCCCAAATAAGAAACAAAAAGATTTAGATAAGTATATTTCTGCAAAAAAAATGTAGTTCTAAAAAATAACGTAATTTAACGCGTCTGTAGCTTTATTGTGACTCCATAACTCATTGATTGGCAAAATGACCATTATTTTGACATATTGCCAACTGTGAAAAACTTGTGTAAGTCTGCTTATTATCACGTGTTTACATTCATTAGCACAGTACTGAACACTAATATACAAAGATGAAGAGTTGTTTGTTTGTATATGCTAATCTCTTAAACTACCAGGTAAATTTAAAAACATATTTCTGCATTCGTTAGCCCTATTCTTGAGGAAGGTTACAGGCTATTCAACATACTAATACATTCCTTAGGAGCCGAGGAAAAAGAAAGAAAGTAAGATAAAAGACACCGGTGCGCCATCGAAGGCGCTGACTACAGCTAGTTCAGTATAAATGGCTCACTATCATCTTTAGAGTCAACCTCATCAGCATGTGGTGCAGGCTGTTAATTATCAAACGAGTCTCTGGTGAAATAGAGGCTTTGAAGCAAACTTACTCACAGATAACTTACTTCTGTGAGTTGGGATGTGTAAACTGGTTGTTTCCTGTGAGTGAATGAGGTTACAAGTAAGCTCCTGAAATGGTGCTGTTAGCAGCAGGTGTGGCAACGCACGAGCAGTAGGTCCTGTAAAGCAACCATTTATAAGTTACAATACTGACTACATCAGGGGACTGCATACATGTTTACCTTCTGAGATTGTTAAAAAATATGTACAGAGGCAGGTACTTGTAATAACAAAAACAATTGACTCATACACCTGTTGAATAATGTAATTATTTAGATAAAATCACAGATTTTACTGTATGTCATAAACATACTAGTTACAACAACAAAATGTGCAAAAAATATATGTCAAACACTCGGAGAATGCAACTCCAGGCTTATATAAAGGCTTTTTGGAATAAATAAGTAAAATTTGAAGTGCAATGAATTTTTTACTTTATTCTTAATCTAGAGCCATCTAATCATTTATGTCTATTTTTAATATTTGGTTTTCACTAAATATAAAACAATATGTTTCAACTTGCCGAATGTGTATGAAAAAATGCAGGGATTGATTTTTACAACAACAAAGCTTTATAATACACTAGTAATTCATTGTTCTCTATTTACTTATAACAAAAGTTGATGCTTAAAGTATTTATCACAAAGCAAAGGATTTAATAAAATAGAAAACTATTTTATTAAGCCAAAAAGTACACATTTCCAATTTATGTTATATTCTCGCTAGGCAATATATTGAAATGCAACATAGAAAACAGATTACAGTAATTAAATTATATATTCAGACTGACTACTATAAGTTTCTTTTCTATAATTGCTTAAAAATCTTTACTGAACTAGCAAATTCATTGCATTTGGGGTATGAATATAAATATATGAGTAACAAAAACTATGTAAACAAAAAAGAATATATTACAGTTTAAAGTGTATGCGACACTGTTATCACAGGATTAACAGGACTTTTACACAAATAGTTAAAAAACTGTTGCATCCTTAATCGTCCCAATTCACTTTGTGACAGTCGTGCCAAACAAATGTGCCTTTTAGTGTCTGCGGTGCCTTTAATACCAGGTACAATGGGGCACGTGCACCACGCTCTGCATTAAAATCACCCATACCTTTTGTCATATCAGTTTTAACAAAGCCGGGGTGTACACAATTAATTGAAATATTCTTGCCCGCTTCATTAAACTGCCGCTGCTGTACAAATGTTAGGGCTGACAAAGCCACTTTTGACACCTTATAGTCACCAAATTGGCCTGCAAATGACACCATGGATTTTTTGCCATTTTTAACTGCTTGAAGGAAGTCATTAACGAACTGGATGATTTCTTCAACTGTAAGATCCTCTTTCACTAATGTATCGAGCCATACTTGCTTCTTAATGTTTGACAACAGGCCCCAGTCACTACTTATATTTACAATACGTGCATCATTTTTCAACAATGGATATAGTATTTTCGATATAGACAACAAACTTGTGAAATTAGTATCAATAAGGTTTTTTGCATCTTCGTACGACGAAACAGCTTTATCAATATCGAGTATACCGGCATTGTTCACAAACACATCTATTCCCGAATGATGTGTTGAAATATATGTAGCGAACACTTGAAGGCTCTCTTCGCTAGTCACATCTAAAATATGAAATAATGGTTTTAATCCCATTTCTTCTAGTTCTTTCACTGCCTTTCGCCCTCTCTCTTCGTTTCTAGATGTAAGGTACACAGCACCATTAAAATCCTCGCATAATCCTTTCACGATCTGGAATCCGATTCCTTTGTTTGCACCGGTCACTACTGCCACTTTAGTTTCCATTTTGTACTTACGAATTATAAATTTTGATACTCTAATATTACTTGTAAAAAACACTATTTTAATAGGAAGGAAAACAATTTTGACAGTATAGTTTAATTCCAAATCTAAACCAATTTAACGAGCCGGGGTGCAGTCTGAGACATTTTAAAAATATAAAAGCGCCATCTCTACGATATCCCCTGGACCTTACTTGTCAAAACCATTTGGCACCATTTAAATTTTTATGGGTTCGATTCGAAAGCTTTTTTTGTATAATTATATGATCCTACAAGGATTCTGCTCTTTGACTCATTGTCAAATTATAAATGGAGAAACGGTATACACACAAAGGAAAAGGTACAGTATTTAGAAACGGGATAATATATCACCTTAGACCTTTCAACCAAAGTACTAGCCTCGTAGGATCATTCCCCTCCGCCATGGTACAAGATATTGTGATCCAATGCGTGTATAAAAACTACTTGCGTAATCGATTCTCTATCCTCCTCATAGGCCCTTCAAGCAAGAACCAGCGTGTTCGATTGTTTAGCTCCGCGACGCCCTTCTTTCGCACGCTTGACTTGGGGAGTAAGTTGGTGAATGCGTGACGAGATCGTTACGAAATGTGTGATCGGGTGAGGCGAACGGAAGTTGAGAGGGAGATATAAGTTAGTGAAGATAGAAAGAGAGAGTTATGTTTCGTATATTACTGTAGGGAACTCCATTCCCAGAGAGGTGCAAGTACACATTTTCTTTCTCTCATAGCGAGTAAAGTTTCGTATATCTAAGACACAGTGCAGGCCTATTTTGCAAAAAGATGAAGTTACCTTTCACCTGTAAATTATTAATACACCTATTAATAATTATGGCTTTATCTAAATAAAATAAATTAAAATGTTATAACGATTAATACATGAGAAATCGATTCAGTAATCGAGTACTGATGCAATCTAATCATATCATACTCCATACAATTTTTTATCATATTTCAGACATAGACGTATTAAAATAGTCAGACGGAATCTCAATGAGAAACAATGAAGCACCACAATGGCGGCATGTAACTATGTGTGAGTGTCAGGTGGGTTGCCAGATGGAAGAAAATTTCCCATTTCTTTAACTAAAAGAAATAAAAAATTATATGATTAGTTACTGTCTTCGAAACTCGAATTTTATGGACCGTTGATTTGTAACTTGTGTTGTTTAAAATAGGTATTGATGAAAATAAATTACACACATGAAATATAACATTATATATTCCTTTTATTATGTAGGACAAACAGATGCATACTTATTTGAAATAAAAAATGCCCAAACAAATACACCAATTTTAATGACCAGACGAGGCTCTGGCGAAAGAGAGGTAGGGCACGTTAGCCTGACTGGGGATGTACCTCCACCTCACAGAAGACGGCAGCCACTCCTCACACTCCTCAAAATGTATACTGCATATTACACCGGATCTAGATGGAATCAAGCCGCTTTCTTTTCTGGACTCTCGTTATGATTTGTACCTAATCATTCTTCCATGCATCGTTTGACGATGGAAATCTAAAAAATATTAAAGGTATGAATAATAGTTGTTTAGTAAAAGAATCATAGGATGTAAGTTTATATGTCTGTTTAAACAAAATTAGGTATCTGAATTAAGTAAGAATTACAAGAGAACAAAAGAAAAACGTCGAATGGAATGTTAACGTTAATATTAATAACTTAGTAATATTTAGTATTAATTATATTAAATAATATTTTAATTTTAACTATAGCGCCATCTAACGGTAATACCGTGAAACATTTAGCAGTTTTAACCTATTGCCCATTTTTAACTATAGCGCCATCTACTGGTAATATCGTGAAAGATTTAGCAGCTTCAACCTGTACTTTTGTATTCGAGTGCCACGAATTAAACGAAAAGAAACAGGTTTAACGCAACCTTTTTGCAAGTCGCATTAGAAGTATAACTTCAAAAAAATAACCTTAATTTTTGAGGTTATACGTAGATAAACAAAAACCATTGTATTAACGCAACTACTACTTCTTGAGAGTTGTTGATATTGTTAGGCAGAAGTAAGCTGAGTTTGTATATAATTATTATACAATAAATAGTTAATAGATTCAGGCGTTATTTAGCGAAAGTCAAATTTGATGTAACCTGTTTTGTGTGCTTATTGATGGCGGAAGCACACAAAACAGGTTAGATCAAATTGCATATTATACAATATATTCTTTTTATTGTTTTAGGTGTTTCTGAGAGTACAGTATGTAGAATAGCGAAACACGGTATGGAAAAAGGTGGCAAATTTTCGACACCTGCTAAATATAGAAAGGGTCGTCCCTCAAAAGTATTGGATGATTTTGATACGTGTGCGATTCGCCAAAAAACAATCACTTTTTTTATGCTGTTAAAAAGGATGTACCTGCAATTGGTAAATTACTAACTCAATTAACAGAAGATATCGGTTATGACGGTAGTCGCGAGCATTTGCGAAAATTTTTAAAGAAAATCGGATTCCGATATAAAAAATGCTCGACAAACAGACAAGCTTTAATAGAGAAACCTATTATTGCACATAAAAGAGAACAGTGTTTAAAGTCAATTATGGACAACAAAATTTGCCTGAAGAGCTTCAAAAAGATATTATATATTTGGACGAAAGCTACATCCACTCTAGCTACAAGCTTAAAAAATGCTGGCAGTTCATTGGAACCAAAGGTGTTACTACGGATATTTCGAAAGGAAAGGGATGGATTATAGTGCATGCTGGTAATGAAAAAGGTTTTGTGCCTAATGCACTTATAGTCTTTAGCAGTGTAAATAAACAAGAAGATTACCATTCCGAAACGAACCAAAGTAACTTCACTAAATGGGTTACAGAAAAGCTGATCCCCAACATCACAGAGCACTCAATCATTGTAATGGACAATGCACCCTATCACTCTCTGGTAAAAAATAAAGCTCCAACATCTGGTACTAGGATTAATGACATAAGGTTATGGTTACTGCAAAATAATGTGCCATTCGATCATGGTTTGCGGAAACCTTCTCTTTTGGCCCTGGTGAAGAAACATAAACCTGATCCAGTTTATGAAATCGATGAAATTTTAGGTCAAATACGGTCATACAGTGATAAGGTTACCGCCTTACCACTGCGATCTGAATCCAATAGAGTTGATTTGGTCACTGGCTAAGAGGAAGGTCGCTGCACAAAATGTTGGTGCAATAGATATAAAGAAGTTGACCATGGAAGCATTCGAATCAATAACAACTCAAGATTAGAAAAATTGCTGCGAGCATGTGAAAAAAATTGAAAAAGAGTACTATGATCGTGGGAGAACATTATATACCGACATAGATGAATTAGTCATTAGAGTTGTTTCAGATAGTACTGATGATGAGGTTGATACAGAGAGTAGTGACGAATTAATGTCTTACTTGGACACCATGAACTTAGGTGCTGGTACATCGCAGGAATTAAGTAACCCTGTGGAAGGGGTGGAATACTTGGATTTTGACTTGTTAGAATACTTTTGTTTTGTTACACTACCTTTATAAACAAAAAGTTTACATTAATATTGTAGTGGTTTATTAACAAATTACTTCCTAAATTGTCGTCGTTTTAACAATAATATTTATTGCTATTTGCAAAGCTGTCGAGTTTGACCGTTAAATCGACGCTACTTTACAATGTACTTATAATTTGAAATTTAGTGTTTAAGTGTGGACACAACTGTCTCTTTAAAATAAATAAAAATACGCAAATATCAAGACCGGGTAGGTCACACTAACTGTGTTGCCACATAAACGATCGTGGCGCCCTCATTTACTGTATACAAGTTTACTACCTGAAGTTAAATTTTACCCTGAATTTCCCTAAATCCCTACCGAAAAAAGGGCCTACGAAATAAGTAAATTTGCCCTAAAAAAGGGCGAAATCCCTAAAAGTGGAAATATAATTTTATGGGAAAAGCTAATATTGTCTGGCAAAATAATACTCCATTTACAACTACATAATCAGCCATTTTAGATTTTTAAGGAATTCCCACGAGGCTAATCGGAATGTTATGCTACTAAATTATTTATTTTATAGGCTTTAAAATTTAATATTGTCTGGAAAACAAGTACGCCATTTTAAATAAATGATTTTGAAAAGGGATTCTGTAGTGATTGCGCAATGGAAGTTTCGAAGACGATAAAAAAAAATTGATTTATTCAATGGTTACAGTACCACTTTTTCGTGAGTAATACTTTTGATTATGTTTTTGTTTTACTACATGAAATAAGAATGAAGTTAGTAGCAGTAAATTCCTACGTGACGTCGGTATAACGATGGTCACGTCTCAGCTTATTTAGTCCAAGATCCCAGGGTCGCCAGACGTCACTTATTTTCTGCTGAACAAAATGTGCAAGATTGAGTAGTGTTAGTGTGTACTATGATCGTATGACTACCCGCTAACTTGGCCAGACGGGCATTTTCCAGGTATCAGGTAATCAAGGTACATAAAAACACTACTCACCTCACTTAAATTTTGATAGCTGATTTTTACATATATGTTACACAATATCGTTAAAAATCAGTAATCAATACTCCCAGACATTTCCGGTCGGCAGTATTACCTTACAGACGCTTTAAAGCTCTCAAAAAATGTACCTATATTTCGAATTATATGAAACATGGCTTAGATTTTAAGTTAGTCCCCAAGCTACCAAACTGTGAAACCTTCATCAAAATCTGTTCAGCGGCATTGGAATATACATTATTAATATAGGTAGGTAGTTTACTTTATAGGTATCACATCGGATGGCAAACAAGCATACGGCGCGCCTGATGTAAAGCGGCTATATAAAGGCTCATAAATGAATGATGTCATTTGTACCGAAAAGACAACCAAGAATGTGAATTAAAAAAAATGTGGTAGAGACTAATAAAAAATAATATACGTATATTTTACCTTACAACATCAGCAGGAAGTTGAAATAATGACAGTGTTGGTTTTATCACATTTGAATTAAGGCACGCGTAAACACTGCAGTATACACGATGTCGTGACGCCGCCATTATTAAATTATATAATATTGGTACCGAGCACTATTGCCACGTTACGAAATCAAAACGATGGCAGACGGGGCGCAGGCACGGCTCGGTGCAGCTGATACAGCGTTCTGTCTCGGCGACGCGCGATGTGGCACTGCGTAGTTTTGCACCGCCAAGATCGGTTAGCAGCCGTGTAAATGACGTTTGTCTTTGTGTGCGTGTCGATTTGGGTGCTAGTATGAAGTCAAAGTACTGCTTTAGCTTATAAGTCTACTAAAGTGTTAAACTGTTAAAGTGTGAAACGCGTTAACATTTTTTTCCCGAAGTTAGTTCACTGTCGTGCATCCACTTTCGTAGACCCGACTTTTAATTTTCCCCGACAAAAGTCAAGAGGTGTAAGATCTGGGCTCCTGGCAGGCCAAGTGATAGGTTCACCTCGCCCTATCCACTGATCGCCAAACTCACGATCCATATAAGCGCGAACGTCTCTTTGGAAGTGGCATAAAGTGGGATAAATTGGCATCCTGCCTCTACCAGCTCAGTAGTTAGTGCATGAGCTGGTAATGTGAACTGTCAAAAATCCAGTAAGTTTTGAGTGGATCTTAATATTTTATCCAATGAGGGGACCGGTGAACGAGGGTGCACCTGATAGTAGCACCTTTGCGTTTCGCGTAGGTTCTGGGTACGCGCATAAACTAATATCATGTCAAGTAATTGACGATTACTGTATGACATCTTTATATATCAACACTCCACTGCAATCCAAAATCGAAATGATGACAAGTTACACGCGCGCGAATACACCAATTGCAATAAACAAATTTAGGTCATCATGGTCGGGCGGCAACTGAATACTGAATTTATAAACTAAGGTGATGAATCAATGTGTGTGTGTATAGAGAAATTCTAAGCATGCCAAAGTTTAAATTAGATTAGAAGCAATCAAACGTAGAGTTTTAGACTATAGTTAGAAATTTTACTCACAATTGCAGCAATAAGAGCCAAAAACTATCCATCATGCTCAATACTGTTTAAACTACGATCATAAAACTGCGTGCGAGCTGGTGTACCGTGTCTCTGGTTTGCACAGATGTATCGTCGTATTTATACATCAAAATTCTCAGCCCAAGCATTAGGCTTCCAATTTATTAAAACTAGCTCGTAAATTTTTGAGCCACGAACCGGTAAGGATGTGTAAGCTGGTGACACGGGCTAACACATGGCGAATTACTGAAATTGTATAAGTTTTTCGTTTTAAAGATATGCAGTACACACGACGCATAATTTCAAATCTATGGACCTCTTAGTGTCAAAATCTGTTTTAAATTCATTTTCAATTTCAAATAATTTGAAACAGTATGTTGCACTTTACCATTAATCAGAATTACTTAAACGGATGATTTTACAAATGATAATTTTACGTACACTACATGCTGGACATAGACCTCTTCCAATACAGAGAATTATTTGCCACTAATCATCCTCGTGAGCTGAGCAGGTGGATTGGCGACCGCAGTACCTGCGGAGTTTCTAAGCCAAAGATAATATAATTCTGAACAATGATGCTACAACCCGTCATCCGGCCCTGGTAGTTTCTGACACTTATACCATATTATATACTTATTACCTATATACTCTATGGGCGTTTGTAACACAATTACTGCCACTCTCGTTCCACACCTCAGATTTTTCCCAGTAACCTCACTCACTCACAGGAATTCAACAACCCTCCAGAGAATTGTTATTTAGCGGCAATCTTCTTTAAGGAGGCAGTATGTCCCAGGGCTATCTCAAAAAGGATCAAACATATATCTGAAAAGCCTATTTAAAAAATATTTTTTAAATAGGTTGTTAATCACATCTAAATTCTGGTCCGCAAGTACTAACAAATACACATTTCCATATGGACATACATAGATATAGGCCGACCACATAAGCCGTTTCGCCGCAGTCGAGTAATAATACATGACATTGATTTATATTCATTATACTTTAATGTTGAAGACTTTTATGACAAACAAACCTAATTAATCTAATTCATTCTTTACAGAAATTAAATTATAAGGCTGTGTTCAAAAAATTTATGAGCATAAAGAAAGATATACCTATTGTCACGTAATGCAACATACGAAATTCTGGTGAAGATTAAAGCTTGCTGTCTTAAAACGCTAACATTATAACATTAGTAGGTGGATTAAAATACAGTATTTTAGTTCAAAGTACAGGAATTGTTTTCGTAAAATTATTATAAAATTTTATATAAATTAAAAGCTAAAAATGCAACATTGGTCTATCTATTTACACACGACATAGTCTTTACCAATAATTATTTGTTCATTATCACTCAAATTAACAAACGAATTTAAATACTATGCACTGCTTACAACTAAATTCGGCTTAATCAATTTTCACCGCTGCATATATTTTCCTGATGAATGTGTAGGCTGCAAAGAATCCGATGGTGCCAGTCAACAGCCAAAACGTTAAAACCATGAGACCTGAAATCAAGAGATAAAATTAATATTATAAGTATATGCAGTGGAGCAATGCGATATTAAATCGGCTAATGAACCATACTACTTGTATTTCTAGCGGTAATTGCTCCACAGCAGACAGAGTCACGAAAGAAAAGCCTATGGAGAACCGATGATATTACGTAGTAAGTGTTAAGTTGAACGCGCAGTTTATTGGCTAGTTCTCGCATCAACATCGCGGCACTTATCGTAATTTTGTTTCAAATATGCTCGAATCGATCGCTGAGATATTTAGGCACTAAACCCCAGCGTTTTCGTCAGCGCGGGGTGCCTTCATGTGCAGTCAAGTGATTTATTGGTTTGTCGACGGAGCGAACTATATGTCGATAGATTAAAAAAAATCTATCACAGATGTTAATTCAAGCAAATAGTACTTGATTTGTTACAGAGAGTAGTATTATATATGATACAAATCAATAATTACGTGTTCTAGTAATCAAATTGTATAAAAGAAGCGAGTGGGGTATGTAAGGATCGAGTCACGTGGCGCTCGGTTCTCTCTGCCTACCCTGTAAGGGATTTGGCGTGAAGTTATAGATAGATAGAAATTGTATAAATAAGGCAGTCTTCTTGAACAGTAAATCAGTTTTCTACTACTAACGGTACATGGAAAATGTACTTCGCTGCTACTTCATAATACATTAGGATAGGCGGGGTCCTCTATCTAACCTAAGGGTTTGGCAAAGATAATGATTTTGTACTGCAGCGGCTGCCGTCAGACATCCAAAATCCAGAGAGAAATTCAGACTTTTTCTTAAATAATCCTTCTGTATATCTCCTATTATTTTATACAATATGTTTATTAATTAGAAAAAATAAAAATATATTTTACAATATATTACGGCCTTTTAATATACATACAATACAATAACTGTGTTAGGAGAGTCCTCTCTTCTTTAATATACAACATATATTTATTTATTTGCCTATTACGTTTTACGTGGGTAGGATTACTTTGACAGCGTAAGTACATTCATATTTTATTTATTCATTTATTGCATGTAAATTTTGTTGTGGAAGTATCTTGGGTTGAGGAGGTCTGACGGTAGTCGCTCCATATAAAAAATCAATATATCCGCCAAATCCTTAGGCTTAGGTAGCGGACCCCGCTAACCCTAAAGATTTTGGAAACGGGATAACGCTAAGAAGAAGAAGATTGCGTGTAAACATACATTTTACTAGTATTGTCTTAGGTTTTCGCGATTGTTACACATTGAATTAAACAATTTTTAACGGAAGTATCGCGTATTTTATTTATTTTGTTGAACCAGTCTTCCTGCGACCACGGACGCTGCAAAGCGTTCGAAACGTCAGGTTCAACAAAATAAATAAAATACGCGATACTTCCGTTAAAAATTGTTTAATTCAATACATTTTACTCATAAGATTTGTCGGTATGCGTGTACCCATATGAAAATATGGGTACACGCATACCGGCATTTTTGGTGATGTGGTATTAACACATAGTTTTCATCGATGACGGTGACTTGAAAGACACTGTTTTAGCACATCAGTGCTTCCATATATGGTAAAAGTGGGGATTTTGGCCACTGAATCATTGGTGACAGTGAAGAATAACGTAAGACTTTTTTTAGTGCGGCTTTCCTTTTTACGAGTAAGATCGGTGTGTTAGCATGGTGTGGATGTCTTGTAATCATTGCGTACCCAAGTTTGGTCCAGGAGGGGACAAACCAAAATTTGTTTAAACTGATCCCTCGAGTATGTGGTATTCAGACATAGCTTTTGTTGATCTGTGATTTCCTGTTATGCCAGAAGGATAGGAAATATAAGTCTAATATTTTAAATATAAAAATAATCTTACCTGTATACCCAATGTATAATAACGTAGGTATAAACTCGGTAATTTCCAGTTTAGTGAAAAAATAAAATACCGAATATATCAGAATGTAAATTGCAGAGCCTCCAGAAACTACAAAACTCTTCCACCACCAATGGTAATCCTGTAACAGATGTTAAACATTATTACACCACGATTGTCTGGGCAGGCACGCTTAATATAGACAGCGATTTTAATCGTAACTAACCGTTAATATTACGTCTCAAATGCTTTTGCTACTTAATTTCATGGGTTAACACACAATGACAAAATATACTGCTTTTAAAACTGTCAGCTCAAAGCGAGATAAGCGTGGAGCGATTTTTTAATAAGAAAATAAACTTTATTACTATTGCATTTTTGAAAATGAAAACGCTTAGCTGCCTTTTCGCTAAAACTGCTGAACAGATCGTTAGACTTATAAGTTTTAAGACCAGCCGGTTAAAAAGAAGGTATTTTTATAGCAATAAAATGTATACAAAGTAACACATAAATATCGGTACGTAAGTACTGAATAAAGTTACATGATAATTACCTCCCCACAAAGTTGGAAATAGACCATGACAATGGATATCTGCGACACAGAAACCACCAAGATGCAGAACACCAGGAACAAGAAACCAAATAGATAGTAAAATTGGTTTTCCCATAACGCGTTGAATATGAAGAAGAGCTCAATGAACACAGCTCCAAATGGAAGTATTCCAGCCATCAATATACTAAAAACATTAATTTTGTTAGTCGTGTAAACATAATTATTTTAAATTTATACATACTATCTTATGTGGAGGTTCTATTTTATATACTAAGTAAAATAGAAAAGGAACAATCATCAGTCTGACATGAAGCGGTTACCATAGTCTACGGATAAATTCAACCAGCAGGAACACAACACTATGCGAAATTACTATCGCTAACCGCAAGTTACCCGCTGTTTTGCCCTTTCGCCAGTCTCATTTGCTAATTGCCAGAAAGCAACCTATGCAAGTGATACGTGTCCTGTAATGGACTAAGAAAAATTAAAGCTAAGATTCAAAATGATGAAATACACAACATACTCTTAAACTTTATTTTAACTATACTTTAACACTATAGCGTTAGATTTAAAACAACTATTTTACATAACTTATTTGTGATACTGACTGAATTGACTTTTGACAAGGTCGATTTGAAATGATTATTAAATGTTATAAAGTTAGTATTACTGGCGGGGTTTGGAATTGACTAGAAGCCACAACATAATATAAACATTTACACTAGTTTGTCTTCGTCAAATATAAGTAGGCAAGTATAAACGACTCCTACCGGTACTGAGTTCTGCTGATACACTAGCTCGACGCGAGTAAAAACATTGTTTATCAAATATTGAAATTGTTAATTAAATGGGTTACAGGTTTATTTTTAACCGCCTTAGAATATTGTTGCCAATGGCTAACGGAGATATAACTCGTTAAACAAAGTCAGTGGTCTTCGGGCGGCTTGAAATTACTGGCCGGTGCCAACCACGCTGAAACCCCATCCAGTCGTAACGAACGCCAGCAGAGGTGTGAATATAGGCTGATGTTGTGCTAATACTACACATAAACTTACCATACGAATATGTTCATATACCAAACTTGCTCTGGTACTTTCCTTGGAATGAAATTAGTCCTCACAGGATGCTGGAACGGTTGTTTCCGGCAACCAAAATAATATCCCAAGTACACTAATGGAAGCGATATACAGAACCATAGACACAATAAAGCCATCATGGTGGAGAAAGGAACTGCGCCACTGGAACGTTTCCCCATGATGAAAAAGTTAAGAAAGAAGCAGGTGCCAAAGACGATCGCTGGGTAAAGTGTAGCCGTGAGAAATGCGGCCTGTTTCCATTGTTTCCCTTTCATCGTACTGTACAGACGCGCTGAATAATATCCCGCAATAAGGCCCATGAACACGTACAGGAATATGGCGGCTGTCATCAGCGCACCCCGACTGGCCGGTGATAACATGCCAAGCATGGCTATAACTGCAACAAGCACAAGTTCCAATTAATTATGGACTCATAAATATGCCCAGCTCCTTGGTAATGGGTATGAGTTTTTGGCACTTTTTTATACCACGAATGATAACAAGAGCTGACAGCCCACCTACCAACGCGGCAGGTCTTGATGCTTCCACATGTGACACAAGAACAAGAAAGAAAAGATTGCTACCGTAACGGAAATGATGCGAAACACTAGCGCATTCCCTCCCAGCTCGCTGACGAGTAGTGCCTTAGCCGTCGTTCACCTCAACTGGTGAAAGTGGAGTGTCATGAAGCACTGTAGCGTTCATCAGTCAGGTATCAAGTGTTTACGGATACATTGTCACAAAATACGCTACAAAAGTCAAACGGGACATTGGACCGTTTCGCAGAGGCATATACGAATGGGATCACATTTTCTTCAGAGTTTCCGCATCGTCAACCACCGCACGTACACAACATTCATTGCAATGCGGCGACGAAATGCTGACATTCACATTGATGATCCCCATGTGTGATCGAAATGAATCGGTTTCCCGACTAAAATTTATTAATAATTCACTCATATTATAGTACAGTTTCTGACGCTACTTACAGATTGTTATGAGAGCCATAAGAAACACTTGAATTCCACTTCCAATGACGGCTGCAAACAGCATTCTCTTTGGCGGTGGGCGAAAGACATCCCCATGAACTAACTTCCAGCCTGTCTCCTCCATCATATCGTCAATGCTCTCGTCTGAATTGTAACGAGCGATATCTCTCCTCAAAGTCCTTACCATGATCATGGTCAGTATGCCTGTGGATCATTTTTGTATACTTATTTGTTACATTAGAGTTTTCTTACAAAGGTAGCGGGTGCCTACGCGCAAAATTTAAAGGTTTAGGGCCCTGCGATTTGGGAGATGAGTTAAAATGTTAAACATGCAGTTTCTTTCTCTTATATATAATAGTCATTATAGTATAAGGTATTCCATGGGAATTTTCTAAAAATCCTTCTTAGCAAACTTGGACGCCCGTCTAGGACTTAATTTAATTAAAACTAAAAAATTAACTTATTTTAATAAACAAAAATGATAAACCGACTATTTTTAAAGTCTCCCATTGATTTGATTTTAAAGAAAATAAAACGTATTTTCGTAAGAAATGGCAATCCTAAGCTTGTGTCAGTTATCCGTTTTATGTTTATTTGAGATACAATTAGTAATACCTAAAATCGTAATCTTAAATTTATCGTAATTTAAATAAGAGACAATGAAAGCGCCACTAACATTGACGCGTCCACTTAAGATATTGTACTATATCTGTAGTATCTATCTATAACAACTATACGCCAAATCCCTGCGGGGTAGGCAGAGAGGACCGAGCGCCACATGACTCGGTCCTTACACAACTCACTCACTTCTTTAACATTCGTAACTGTTTTTATGTTTGATCTCCAGTTTCTAGGGCTCCCGACTACCTGACCTGACCATCACCTGATAAAACACGATGACTTTGGTAGTGACGGTAGGTAAGTCTTGACCTTCCTCGGCTCTTAAATCCTCTTTCTACTATCACGTTGTATATTTGTTTCATAATGTATAGTATCCATCTATAACTTCACGCCAAATCTCTTGCGGGGTGGGGTAGGCAGAGACAACAGAGCACCACGTGACTCGATCCTTACACACCTCACTACTTCTTTAACGTTCATAGCTCTTCTCATGCTCGCAGTATGTACCTATAGTATAACATTTTAAAACTTACCCGATAAGAAAAACAATACAACAATAGAATTCACAATGGAAAACCAGTGTATCTGTGTATCCTTCATTCCTAAATAGATGTCCCACCTGGACGCCCAACCAATGTCAGACTCGCCCCATTCAATAGAATACGTGAAGTATAACTTAGTGCCAGTGTCTTCATTGACTAGCTGTGGTTTAGGTTCAATGGGGAACTGGCATGAATCGTCAACAAACGTCAGTTCATCTTTGTCAATAGAAAGTGTCTCCACTTCAAAACCTACTACTCTGTAGGAATCCCTGCAAAATAATATTAGGTAATGTAGCGTTAAGCGGAGTTTTCCCAGGGTGCCACTGGAGGCACTAGGTTATTGCTTTGAAATGTTAGTATAGACCTAAGTCGTTGACATTTTCGCAGGATGCTCTATGTGACATTATAGAAATATGCTCGTAAGGCACGAGGCAGGCAGCGTTCGTCTTCTGTATACGAGGTTTCCCATGCCTGTGTAATAGACTTGAGGTAGGATACGCTCATCTATCCGACATGGGTATCTGCGCTCGTTTTGAGAGACACGAGGTAGGATACGCTCATCTATCCACAATGGGGTACCTGCCTCATTTTGAGAGACGAGTATGAAAGTTATTGATACATAGATACGTTCGTAGGCGATAAAGCATAGTGCATAGGAATCACGTCGGGGTCACCAGTGTAAGGTGGTTGTTGGGTGTCCGTCACCTTAACGAGAGTGGTCGATGCGCAGCGATGTATTGCGGTCGCGTGCGCAAATAAAAGTGCATCTCTATTTAATGTTTCATTTTACCACCCACTCCCGTTAAGGTGACAGATACCCAACAACCACCTTACAAAAACAATGCTAAATATATAAACAAAGTGTTTCACTAATAGGGAAACTCTCGTTTTATTCTAGATTTACGTTACATATCTGCACATCATCATTACCCACGTTTTCACATTCAATACGAAACTGTATCTTAAAAATAAACCTCAGTGGTTGGAAACAACGACATCAGCAATGAGGCTACAAACAGTAAAGCTTTAGTCCTTCTAAATCTTTAGTGTTTGTATACCACAGAATCCTGAACAACAGCGCGGAGTACCTACAGCATTTTAAGCTGGGTGCGTTTTGACATTTCGCTTGGTGACTGCAGTTACCAAATGTCAAGGGATACAACATGTGTCATGTCCCACAGCAATGCCGATATTGCAAACTATAAACTCCAACATAATAAAAACAATGTCAAATATTATGAACAACTCAAATGTCATCATGCTTTGGAAAAGGTTTGTAAATAAATTTGTATCTCTGCAATAGATCAAAGGGCATAGCGGATGTTGGGGTAATGATACGGTGAACGAACTAACGACAAAGAGAGCTTATATGGAATACCCAGGCGATGAGCCAATAATAATACTCGTCTTCTCACAGATTAACTCCTGGATAAGTATATACAGCAGATGAGCAGTTAATATAATAAAACGATGGGAAAGTATGAGTAAATTAAACAGCAAACAAGCGAGAAGCGCCAAAGATAATTCATACATCTCCTGCTAACTATTACTATAAATAAAGCAGGACTACGCTTCATAATGCAGGTGATCACTGGATATGGTCTTTTTTACTAGCACCTTTTTATTATAGGTGTGACAGATCGTCCACCGTGCAGAGCAGGCCTGTTAGATGAAGAAACAGCCGCCCATGCCTTGCTGCCATAAGTAACATCTGGGGGCCCTGAGATCTTTGACTACAAAGATGCAATTTATTTTACTGCGAACTTCTCTAAGAATCTATTATCAATGAAGTAGGATAATTTAATATTATCTTACTGTGTACATCACTCTACTGTGCTTGTGTATTTGTGTAGCATGACGCATGAAATGACACCATCAAATTCCTCAATAATATAAACATAATTTCAATCCATAGTATACTCACTGGCTATGTTTGTGGTACTTTAAAAGTAATTTCAAATGATTGTTGATGTAAGCCTTGCCTTTTGACATAAAACCAAGGCGGTAACCTTGTTCTATAGTCCTTTCTGACGTCTCAATGTTTACCACTCTTGTAGCTACAGGTAAATTGTCAACTAATCTGCAAATAGAACACATTTTATTTTAAATGGCATTTCAGAGTCAATGCAATCTCCCTGTGGTTTTATTAATTAAATTATGTTTAATTTAAATCAGTTTGCAAATAAACAATTGTGATACCTACACCCTAAAAGGATATTTAAATGTTTATGAGATATGTCTTATATTTAAAATTTATGTGGGAAAAGAAAGGACATTTAATTTACTTGTAATTGATAAAAATAATATGATATTATATATTCTATGGTAGAACTCTATATTAGTCGGGATTGGTGTATACTATCAGCAGGAAGAAACATTTAATTCACTTATTTTTTTGATTCTCTTTATAAACATTAAAGTGAATCAACATTTTTTGATAAACTCTGATATAGACGACTTCAGAATGGATAAAACTTCATTAGGAAGAAATGTTTTATGTATGAACTGATTAAGTACCAACAATTCTGAGTTTAATGCATAGATATTAAATTAATGAAAAATAATGTGATCTTTGTTAATAAACAAAAATGATACATGATTGCAATGAATGAAGAAGAATTAGTGTAGAGCCCATGGACCATATTGGTAACTTCACGAAATTGTTAACTTGTCAATCCATTAAATGGGGAGATGTATCCTCTTACAAAACCTAATGTACAATAGATATGCATATTCGCAGCAGGATCAGTCACAAACTTCAAGCGATGGTTGGTAACCAGCAGTGTCTTCCAAATTCAATGTTTAATTTTAGTGCCTATGGCATACAGAATGTAAAATTAAAAGTATACACCAGCAGCAGCTTCTAATTTTTTTTTTATACAACGAAGGCATACAAGCATATGGCCCACCTTATGTAAAGCAGTTACTGTAACCTATTAATGCTTGTAACATATCACTTGCGTGATACCTCCTCTGCTGCTTACACAGAAACTCCTTGGGAGCTTACTGGTGACCTCATTCACAAATAACAACTCCCTAGAGTCTAGGGAGTTGTTATTTAGCTGTAGTTTTTGTTTGTGAGGTGGAGGTACTTCCCCAGACGGGCTGCTTTGATGCGCCTTACCTCTCTTAAAACATCCAGACCAAGACAAACAGACATGTTCATACACACAAAATGTTTGTCTTGTATGGGAATCAAACCCACAAGTGTTGGTGTCAAAGTCGTGCCATTCACAACTGAAACTCGTCCAAATTCAAGCTTATTCAAGCTTCAAAATGGGTTATTCAAGGCAATTACTTATTATACTTCATATGGTCTATTTTGAAGGTACAATAAGAACTCCTTTATACCTATAGTTATATGAATTTGTGATTATCTAGATTTTCTAGATCATCAAATGCAATCAAATAACTTTGAAATGTAGTCTATGCATACATGGACATGTTGGAATTGATACTATCTGTCTGTACATGCCCTGTACAATATCTACACCATGTAATAAGGATAGCAAAGCGACTTACCAGCCCGGCGAGAGTAGTGGATATGAAAGTGGAAAGGAATGATACAAAGAATATGAAACTTAAATGTTTCTCACACAACTAGCTCAACACTATGTATTTTAGGTATTAATATAGTTCATATAGTTTTATGTTGAGTCACACATATTAACCGTTTTTCACAAGTGATATGAGACAATGATGGATGGTAGCCCAGCAACGTTCATAGACTTTCACTAGTGCTATCCAACCTTAATACCATGCATTTTGTTGTTTTAGTTAGATAGTTATTAATTATTACACCAGCCATTGTGTCACAACTGTTCTTAAAATTGTCATTGTGTAAGAGAGAAGTAAGAGAGTGGAGAAACTGTTTAAAGATAAAATAAAAAATATTAATTCAATAAAAATTAAGAAACCAGATGTAACTTAGCTGATAAGTATATTGTTGATTTATTCATACTGATATTTAATTGGGTATCTCAATAATTATAATATAATTATATGAATGTCATACAACAACAATTAACCCAGTTAATTAAGGCTCTGTTCTTCTACGATGTTATTCAATTGACAATTATTATTATAAATGACTTATAGATAGTAAAGAATCCTGTTCAATAACTTAGTTTCTTACAGTATACCTGAAACTATTAGCTTTAAAATTTAACAAAGACTATTTTAAAAAGTAGTAAATATTAGCACTTCGAAAATCCATTAAAAACAACAATTTTGATTATGGCTTTATTCACAATTGTATCAGATCTCATTACCTCAAAGTAGCACAGCTTTCTGCTGATACACTTTTAAATATCTGTATGCACATTACTATTACTTACACATTGTATAGCCCAGTAAATACTAAAATCAATCATATTGAACTTGTAAGGCACCTAAAAGCTACTACTTTTATAGCTAGTATCCACCACTTGCAGTTTGAAAGTAATAGGTCTTGCTGTATCAATAGGCATGAAAAGCCTGTAAATGTAAAATTTACATATAACAAAATAGAGTAAGAAATAATAAGAAGTATATTGAGCAAAATTGAGTGGAGATATTGGCAGGGGCCACCCTAGATGCATATGTATCCAATACGGTCAAGTTAGTGATGTGCTGAAAAAGGGCCGAATCAAAAGCACCTAAAACACAAGAGCACACATGATGATGTTGATCAGTGTGTAAGAAGCGAGAGAGGGGAGGTATGAGGTGGATCGCTGCACCAGGTATTCAATAGTTTCTGCCTACCCCAATGGGAGACAGGCATGAAGATATGTGTATGTGAAACTATTACTTACAGATGAACAAAGTACTCATGTTCAATACGACTTGCTACTTTCTCAGATTCCTCTACACTCCAATTGATGGGAGTATTCTTCTGATGACATAACAGTCTACACTTAATGTTCTCTGCCATGTGTACTTCATAAGGGGTATTTACAATGCGGTCTCCGCGTAGCACTTCACCCAAATTTTCAGATTTGTATACAAATGTGCCATTTTTGGGTAAACATAATGGTAATGAATAATATTCATATGGAAGTTGTGTATGTATACTCGTCATTTTTACAGCTTTGACTTCAATTCTTTGGCCTTTTTTAAATTCCACCGGAGCCACACCAGGTACGTAGAAACCATTGCTACTAATAATTAAACTGCTAGTTATAATCGACTGAAAGAGAACCTGAAACAAGTAATATATTGGTTACAGTTTAAGCAATCATAAACCTGAATTTAATACTGTTATGTACTCACTGTAAACATATTTTTAAATCAACCTTTAATCAAAAAATGTAAAACAGCAATAAAATCATTTTCTGCTTGCAAATATTGACAACTTTATAAGTGCTATTTGCGGTAAAAGATATTGCTTTGCTACTCTCACGCTACACTTCTCTGTTTCTGATCTGTCCTTTTGTCAAATTTTGACATTCGGTTCGGTATATTTTTTGTTCATTGGCCAAGTATAGTCAAAGATTCTGTGACCATACAGCATCGTCGATGTTAATCGTATTTTTATTTTTATTCCAGTATTCATACAGAGCATCAGCATATTTCAGCAGGATTCTCTTATCGCCACATTACAGAAGGTCGCCATTTTCTTTTCTTAAACTACTCATATGCGTCATGTCTACCGTTCTTGCGTAGTAAATTAAATTATGGGGCAGTGATTGGAGTTATACTTTTTCGCGTAATAACTACAAAAAATTCATCCCACATGCTAGTTTTCTACTTTTATAAAACAAAATAATAATACAATAAATATCATTCGCCACCGTATATAATTTAAATACACACACGTATAATTTACATAAATAAATTTTATCTCCACTGATATAAAACTCGTGTTGTAGGTTCACAAATAATCTATCTATCTGTAATTTCACGCCCAATCCCTTGCGGGGTAGGCAGAGAGATTCGCGTACCACGTGACCCGATCCTTACACACCTCACTCGTTTCTTTCACATTCATTACTCTTCTCATGTACGCTCGCCGGTTTCTAGGGCTCCTGACATTACCTTCTGATAGAACACGACCAATTTGGTCATGGTAGGAAAGTCATGGCCTTCCTCGGCTCCTACATCCTTACACGATTGCGTTGTATATCTGCTTCGGCATTCTTTCATCCTGCATTCTTTCTACATGTCCGAACCAACAGAGCATGCCACTTCTTATTTTAACACCTACGCTCTCTTTCAGACCGACTCTGTTTCTAACATCATCATCGCGGATATGATCTACAAGTTACGCCACAAATTTTGCGCAGCGCTCGCATTTCGACCGGGTTTATTCTACTTTCATGCTCTCTCCGCCATACGCAGATCTCACTTCCATAAATAAGTGTTCGGACTGGCAATGCATTGTGTATAGTCAGCAGTGCCTTCTGGCTCAAGTTTTTACTGCCAAGAAGTTTTTCCAACGCTCCATTCACACTATTCCCAGTACTCACTCGTCTTTCCACATCTGCGGTGTACCTTCCACGCCTACTAAAAGCGCATCCAAGATATACAATCTCATACACTTGTTCCAACACTTTATCGTCAACCGTAATCCTAACATTGGTTCTGGTTTCTTCTCTCGCAAATACAATTATCTTTGTTTTATTCGCATTCTCCATACATTCGTCTTTCATCATTGTGACCAGTGTTTGCAGTTCAAATAATGTTTCTGCTAATAGGTCGGCATCGTCTGCATACAGCAGACAGTTTACCACTAGGTCACCCATGCATAATTCTACATTCGTTGATCTTATTCTCTGTAGACAACTTTCGAGATACAGACAACATGAAATCCTGTTTGACACCAATTTTGACATCATACCAGGGTGATATGTTAACATCTATTCGCACACATGCTGAGCAATCCTTGCAGATGGACTGCACAGCACGGAGCAGTGAACGTCAATCCCATACCTCGGTAATGTGCTCCACAGTTCCTTTCGCACAACCCTATCAAATGCCTTGTCAAGATCCACATTGCATTTCACGTTTCGCTTACTATATGACATACGTTATCCTTACATTTTGGTCTTGTAGTTTTTCGCTTCTTATCCTTTCATGGTCTTTAAAAGTCCCACAAACCGACTTACCACCAGATAGTGGTCCGTTTCGAATGTGGAATCTCTAAAGGCTCTTGTATCCATTACAGTATTTCGAAGACGTCTATATAGAAAATCAAATCAATCACACTTTTTTGTTCATTCCGTCTCCATGTATACGTGTGAATATCCATATCATGAAATAAAGTTTTCGGCACGAGGAGGTTTCGTTCCATACATAAAACTAGAATTGACTTACCTGCTTCATTTCACTCTCTTATCTCCATAGGGTCTAAGAACAAATATTCACACATAATCACTCTTTCATTCCCTTTAGCTAAATCCATAATATCCCTCACAGACTCCCTAAACTTTTCTAGTTCTTGAGCACACGCTGAGTTGACGGGAGCGTATGCTCAGCTCAACCAAAATTATTCGCGTGATGCCCAGTTTTATACGAACCTAGAGAAGTCTAGGTCCATCCAAACAGTAATCTCTTACACCAGTGACTAAGCGAGAAGAGAGTACGACACCTACACCAGCACTGGCACGATCGCCCCTGTCTACTCCAGACTACAGGGCTATCATTACGCCGGGCAGATCATCGGTATCGTTCCTCTTGCGCTTAGTCTCTGTCACACACAAAACATTAACGAAATAATTATATGAATATAGTCCATAAACTTGGGCGACATCTACCAACCAACTTCGTAGTGTCGAATGTAGTTGTCGGTGTCGTAAAAATTCCCTCTCGTCATTTTTTCCTTACGCGCCAAAAGAAGTACAACTTCAAATATTGAAGTAAAATTGATGTGCTTTTTAATTATTTAATTAATTTCTTCTTCGTGACCTTTATAGCTTTTCTCACCAAAGAAATTGCTTATAACATCAAACATTCGCACAGGTAGTCATATAAGTGGAATGCTTAGTAAGTGAGTATGCGTTGGTGAAATTTCGAATGGCCTTGTGAATATACAATGGTTTAGCTTTAAAATTACTTATTTTATTTTATTTTAGTATACTTGGAAAACCAACAGCATAAAACTATATTATAAATCGAGTTTAACAATACATTGAGCCAGTTACAGGTTTCTGCAAATAGCAAAATATTAGTAGTACTATATTTTTGTACCACTCATGTTATACAAAATAAAAAATCTTGAATTTTGGATTAGACAAAGAAACTTATGAGCATAAAGAAATTAGAGAGAGATTATCATGATCATCAAAGTTCAGTGCTATTGATATGATGTTGAATGTAAGACATATCTTTTGACACAAATCGTATAAAAAGAGAAAATAATTAAATAATTATAATAACAACATACATATCACTGCCTAGTGCTCAACAAACCGCCTTACCTACGCACAACTTGAATTAAATAGTTCTAGATCGAGTTCAGGACCAACTGCATTAAATAGTCTACCCGCACGAAACATAAAGGTGTCTTGTCGATTGTATTATTTTAGATTAGATTTATAATTTAGATTAGATTTAGATAGATTAGTATTAGCGGATGGTAATGAGATAGGTGCATAACGTCGATTTGATTTCACTGGCACTCTAAGAGATATTTTAGATAACATGTCCGGACAATCAATTACGTTTGTAGTTATTTTGAGGAGAAAACCTATATCGGCAATTTCTCGCCTTGTATCCAACGGTAGAAGGTGATGATTAATACAGACGCGGTAATAGTCGGCGCTGCAGTATGGTTGATGGTACGATAACATAAAAACCGAATAAACTTCTTTTGAATGTTTTCGATACGGTCAACATAGATCATATATCTGGGATTCCATATTTGCGATGCGTATTTTAGGTTACTTCGTACGAAAGCACTGTATAGAATTTTCAAAGTTTTAACCCGTTTTAAATCCTGCGAGATAATATTGTCAATGTGTCAGTTGAAGATCACCTTAGAATCATGGAAGACCTAGATCACTAATCCATGAGCTCCTTGCTACTCGCTGACCTTTTAGTGTATAACTATAAAGTTAACTGTTATATTTGCGGGTGAAGGTGACAACAGCACATTTCGCCGGGTTCAGGTCAAGATGGTTATCATAGCAGTAAGACTAGCCTCGAGAGATCAGATTGTAAAAGATGAGCATCACTTTCAGAGGATATCTGCATAAAAATTTTAATGTCATCCGCAAAACATAATATATGGGATGATTTAAGACACAGGTCGATGTCACTCACAAAAATGTTGAACAACAAAGGACCTAGCATAGAACCCTGTGAGACACCACTGGGAATTGGCAACCACTTAGAAACATAATTATTGATAACTAATGCTTGAGTACGATTGTCTATGTACGACTCAAACCACCTGAGTAGGTTGCCCCGCACACCGACACGCAACAGTTTGTCTAACAATAATCTATGGTATATTCTGTCGAAACACTTGCTGTAGTCAGTGTAAATAACATCGACCTGTGCCCTTTTATCCAAGGTCTCCGTCAGAAAATTATTTAGTAGCACCAAGTTAGAAGTTGTTGAACGGCCCGGCATGAATCGATGCTGATATGAACATACAATAGCGAGTTCCTAACCACCGAGAACCGCCTATAGACAAGTTCTTAGTTCATAAATTCTTCAAATGACCAGTCCACTGGTACGGCTCTGACTATGCCTATTCTCGTAATATGATAGGGTGGTATAACTGCCTCATACTTGGATGGAAGTATGTGTGAGTAACGCGTTGGCATCTACTGAAAACCCGAATTCAACTGGTATGCGGCTGCGACCTACCCACTCCACTACATCTTTAGCGATATTTTTAATTTGGTGCCTAGACAAAAAGTGTACAAATTGAATAGGTCTGAGTGTCGTATCAAGAGCTAAAACTTCCAGTTTATGGACATGTACGATAAACGGGGGCAACATCATCATTGTCATAATTGGTTTAATTGCCAACATAATCGGGGTGCATACATGTAATCTATATATAAAAGAGGATTATTGCATCGGGTGAGTGATTAGTTTTCTTTGTAGGTTGCGGGTTTTCAATATTATTACCTTGTTGTCTTTCAATTGATGGTAGAATAGGGATCTTGTTCCGAATGTAAATTACATTGTTCAGACATTAAAGAAAAACAAGGTGTGGACAAACAGCCTTGTTCGTCAGTTAGCCGACCGCCCGGGTCATCCTCATCATTCATTCCTCATTTGGTCAACTAAGAATAAGCAAGATGAAGTAGCAGTGGGCAGGTTACATAGCTCTGAGAATCAATAGCCGTTGGGGCAAAAAAAGTTCTCGAATGTCGACGACAAACCGGAAAACAGCGTAGGACATCTTTCGACACGATGGACAGACGGTCTTGTAAAGATCGCAGGAAGCCGATGGATACAAGTGACATAGGGCCGATCGCTGTTAAAGTCTAAGAGGGAGACCTATGTTCAGCAGTGGACAAGCTTCGGCTGAAATTATGATAATGATTAATTCTCTTGCAATTTAACAAAATAATTACAGTCAACAATTACGTCTCACTCACATGATAAGTATTTAAGTGACAATAAGTACATGCTCACATCAAAGAAAAGAATTGAAGAATATTACACATACTTTGCGTGATGTTTTATCTGATGCCAGTATAAAAAATGACAAAACAATAGTTAAATACGAGGCTGTATAGTTATAGAGCTTTTGCTGTATACTTGGCTAATTAACAAAAAATACTTACCTCTCCCCAATTTATAGATTAAAAAATAAAAAGGACTAGTTTTTTAGTTTGTAAATGTTCTAATCCTTTATTTGTTTGACTTTGTTACCTAGTACGATTGCCTTGAGAGAAATGACAAATTTCTAACTCGCTTAAGTTATATGGAAATTATCTGAACGCTACGAAACAGAGTTGAGGTTAAAATCAGCAAACAACATGGTGCAGGTATCTAAACGATTTGTTTTCAATTAATCTTGGTTAACGATTCTTGCGTGTGACTACTCTTTGACTTACCCTTACATGGCATCATTGCAAATTATTATTCAAAATGAAATATCGTGTGTTATGACTAAGAAATGTGTTTATTTCAGGCTACAGATGAAATGGAACAACCAGATCTGCCACAAGCAGTTAATTTATTAAAAGAAATGAACATGAATATACAACAGGTATCACAGCTTGTAGACAATATGCTAGTTCGTGTCAAGAGTGGTGAAATCTCTACAAACAATGGTCTTAGTTTTTTGGAAATGAAATATCAAATGTTGTTGAGTTACTTAATTAACCTTACATATATTGTATTAAGAAAATGTTCTGGTGAAAAAATTGAGTCAGATCCATCTATTGATAGACTCATAGAAATTAGAACAGTTCTTGAAAAAGTAAAGCCCATAGATTCTAAGTTAAAATATCAGATTGATAAACTTGTTAAAACTGCTGTGGTGGGAGCCACTTCAGATGAGGATCCACAGTCATATCATGCTAATCCTGACAATTTAGTCAGTAAAACAAACGAAGACTCCAGTGAAGCATCTGAAGATGATGGGGAGGGTAAAAAAGAAAAGACAAAATCCAACATTTATATCCCCCCAAAACTAGCAGCAGTTCATTATGATGATGGTAGTTCCAAAGTTGACAATGATAATAAGAGGAAACAGAGATCAAGGAATCAAATAATTACCTCAAGCGTGATGCGTGAACTTCGTGAAGAATACTCAGAAGCTCCTATTGAGGTAAGTACTGGGAATCATGTAAAGCATTCTATATCCAAACATGAACAAGAAAAGACTGAATACGAGGAAAACTATCTTACACGTCTGCCAGTCACAAAAGCAGAAAAAAATAGAAGAAGAAAGTTGACAACTGTTGGAATGTTAGCTGATGAGGTCACAGGGCGGAGTGTTGCTCGAGGTACACCACGTAAACATAAAATGAAATCTAAAAAAGGCAAAGGTTTCAAGAGAAGGCGTATAAATTAAGGAATTTGAATACTCTAAACTGGAAAATGATTTTTTATCATATTTAAAAGTTTAGCATATTAAAATGCACATGAAATATTAGACTGATAATAAAGTATCTTAAGTATTTTCAGGGTTTTCACAGCCTGTGCCAAAAACTGCACAGAATTTAAGGTAAAATAATTGATATATTTCAAAATCTCTTACCATAGGTATACACAGTAGAAACTGTATTATCTGGCCCTCAGTTATACGGATTCGTGATTATCCGGACTACCAACCGCAACCAATTTATATGTACACTACAGGTCGAATTTATGCAAGCATGAACATGTGGAACTGGCATATCCCGCCCGTGGCCAGTGGGATCGCTGCCCCAAGCGTTTCGTTATTGTTTTAGTTAGTTTGCAATTGTGATTCCACTGCGATGTGCGTGTCACGTCTATATATTTAAAAATGTCAAAGCGTAAGAGAATGGTGTTATCGCTTAAAGCCATAAGAAATATTAGTGATTCATTTCATTCATTCAGGGAGAAAACGGTCGTAAGTTCGCTGATAAGTATGGTGTAGGTACATACATGGATAAGGGATATTAAGAAAAACAATCAACTGGGCAACCAATATCTGGTCCTTTGTTTTGTGAAAAAGCATTACAGTTAAATAAAAAATTTGGTGGCGATGAATCATTTGTGGCAAGTAACGGATGGTTGTACAGATTTAAATCACGTCATGGATTTCTTCATACATTCGATTATCCAGACTTTCGATTATCCGAATGCCTATTGACAACATTTAGTCCGATTAATCGAGTTTCTACTGTACTGAAATTTTATATTATTATTTGTTTGTAATAATAACAACAGAAGAATCCTCCTACAAAGGTTTATTATGTGTTACACTTTACTTAGTAGATTTATACTACAGCACACACTTGTACATATTCCTTGAAATCCCAGAAAAAATTAGTTGTTCCTAAATCTTTGAGCTTAATGCCTACAATTTTCAATGAATAAATCATATTGACATTGCCTTAATTATTTAGTTCAGTAGTACATAATGTATGTAAGAAATTAAGAATAAGGAATCTTTGACATAAACAACGATTTTATTTATCATATAAATGGGTTGATCTACTAAATAATATAATATACATACTAACAACATAATTTAGTACCAAATTTTTATGGTGCCTTACCATTGGCCGGCTGTGGAACCCAGTTTTAATTTGTTTTGTTCAAGTTTCTGATTCTGTTTCCATTGATTTTGTTGTTTTTAATTTCATTTTGTATTTCGTTCTATTATTATGTATAACATTATGTGTAATAAAATGTTTGAAACAAATTACTTGTTTCTATTAATATCTAAAGGTTCATTTATAGTAGGAAAATCCTGAAGACATGTAACAGGATTGAAAGATTGATAACGGAAGAGCCTCAGCTGACGAATATGCCCAATAGGGGTGTGAGTGTCGAGACACTGGTAATCTCCTTGAGGTGGTGCAGTGCTGTGGTTATGTGTCAAATCAGATCGAATAACACGATTTAGTAGCCATGTTGGTGATGCCATAGTCAACTGTAACAATAATGTATAAAACATGAATGTAAATTGCATGTCTTACATTACACTATATATATAGAGAGATATATTACCGGTTTGCTAATTGATGAATATGGATTTCTATAGTCATCTTGCTGATTTGAAAGGTAGTCCATTATACCAAAATCTGGTGTCAATTGAGCTAAATCTGCATTCTTCATCAACTTGTTGCGACCAGGTGTACTAAGTAGTTTTAAGAATTAGTTTTCTATGTATGTATGACAAAGTAATGTAAATAACACCAACTAATTTGCTCACCATTTTCTCAGAGCCTCATCTGTACATTGTGCACTCTTCCAATCAACAAACAAGGCTCGGGTGAAAGAGCCATGTACATCATATACCTATTTGTACCAATATACAACATGCCTTATGCCTGTTAATCAAACGCTTACTACAGCCGATGAAAGGTTGGTAAAGCAAAGAACCCTTATTCATTTCCTGATGAATCCCATACTGTGGTTTCTTGCCTAGCGAATTACCTATCAATGGTGACCAGCGCTATTGTTGTGATTAATTATCACTTGCTCGGCGGTGAAAGAAAACATCGTGAGGAAACTTTAGAGGGTTGTTGTGTTCCTGCGTGTGAGTGAGGTCACCAGTAAGCTCCTATGGAGTTACTGGGTTAACAGCAGAGGCAGTGGCATCGCGCGAGTGATACTTAATGTATTGCATGCGTTTATAACTACGGTTTACGGTGACCGCTTTACATCAGGTGGGCCATATGCTTGTATGCTTCCAGACGTTGTATAAAAAAACCCGCACTTCCAAGAAATTATATTTCGATAGCCGACCTAAAAAAGATCTGGTTTTCCCTCTGGGTTGTGGTGAACGATAATCGCTCCTTGTCAAAATTCTTCTAACACTTCTAGGCAACCTAAAACCATGCCAGAAGGCACAGCTCGCTGTTCTCTACGCGGTGTTAGTCCCAACGCTAAAGTATGGATGCGAAAGCTGGGTATGGCAGAGAGAGTATGAGAGAAAAATAAACGCGGTCATGATTCGAGTACCTATTGCGTAAAATCTGTGGCGTATCGCGTAACGCTTGCTAACTCATTCGCAACGACGATGTAAGAAAGAGGTTACCTAGTCTTAAAGAGAGTGTTGGTGTTAAAAAAGTCATGCACCGTTGGTTCAGGCATGTAGAAAGAATTCGGCATGAAAGAATGACGAAACAGATATACAACGATAGTGGAGGAAGGCCAGGACTCGCCTACCAAAACCTTGATGGTGTTTTATCAGGAGAACCAAAAACCGGCGCACGCATGAAAGGAGTAATGAATGTTAAAGAAGCGAGCGAGGTAAGTTTTGTGACGGCCGGTTCTCTCTGTCTACCCCATAAGGCTCTAGACGTGAAGATATATTTAGCTATAGTTATATAAAAATATTTTCGGTAAGTTAGATAAAGTTTGGAGAGAAACTCTTAATGGACCTATTCTACCACCGCTTTTTGAACTCCATGCACACGTTGCCAGTACTACAGACAGACAGAAGAAAGTACTACCCTTTTGTTCAAGTGCGAATGGATGGCAGTGAAATAATTACAAAGATCCAAAACAAATTCCACTGAAGAAGTCATAACTTCATCAAACGGTGCGTTTAAACGGGGCCCCGTTTTCATCATTCATTGCGTCATTCGTGAGTTCTAGAGATTAACGTTTAAACAAACAAATACTTCGTAGTATAGTAGGTATAGATATAATGATAAACAAATATACGTATCAGGTTTTAGCAGTCTTTTAATAAGTGAGGCGGGGGGATTGTTTGTATTTTTAGTGTTTCATACCCAGAGATTACGTCTATCCGCCTGCTTATCTGTAACAAATCTATATTCCAAAGGAAGAGAATACTGTATTTTGAATTTATAAATACTATGACCGTTATAAAAAAATTAAAAATATAGCGGTTCTCCATAATAGAAACGTGTATTTTTTGCCGATTTTTTACACAGTATTGTGGAACGCTTTGCGTGCCGGTCTGGTTGCCAATTGGCCGTTTTTTTTATATTTTGTAGTTTTGTATTGTGTGCGGTGCATTGCTACCGTGTTTAATATATTATTTTTTTACTCGCATGCGCGAGCAATAAGTTGACTAATTAGATTAGAGATTAAAACATAATATTATATTGGCAGTATTATATTATGCTAGTGTCTAAAATAACATTATTAAGGTGCGCAGCTGGCGGTACGAAACCTTCCTGATGGCGAGCTCAGCATAAATACCATAAGATCGATATCACATGTGTGACGTCCTGTCAAACAGGTGCAATAATAGTACCTGAAAGCGTCTCTTCCTTCAATCCCTCTGTTTATTAGCACGCATGTGTTGTATTGTTTGGCTCTTGAATGCCGTGATTGTATTCGTCCTCTCAGTAAAAATCTTCTTTCTTCCACTTCAATATTGTATTCATTAATGTCATCGAGTTCATTGTCTCTGTATAACTTCATTATATATATTCCATCATTGAAGTGCTCGGCACAGTAAGAACTGGGTATCTTAATATGATAAGTTTCTAGGGCGATTAGGATGAGGTGTTCTTCTTCTAATTGCGGAATGTCTTCAAAATCAGGAAGATTGGCTGCCATTCTGGTAAACGCGACACGTTGCCTATTTAAGTTTTTTTCTATAATATATTGAGCCAAATGATTTTCCGAATGAATCCTCTCATTGATAATTGTAATTATCGCGTCGGCATAAGCATTGTCCCGGATTGGCAGGTGGAAAGCATTAATAAGTGCTGCAGCAATCCGAAAATGTTCGAACATGTGCGGAACGGACCTATTAAAAGTTATCAATCCTTAGAAACTTGTAGTCACGTTTAAACCTTCCGTTTACTACTTCTACTACCCATCTTACAATTGTAATCAAACGAGACTTATTCGCTTGCTCTGTGGATAGCTGCGTGGTGTTTCTGTCCTTGCTGGGTGGTATATGTGCTTCGTAACCGCATGCTTCAAAATCAGGTAGAGCGTCTCTGAAGCCGTGATCTAAAATAAATACGTCATTCATTGAATAAAACCAATGAAATGCACTGTCATGATCATTTAGAAGACTGCTCATAACCGTGGCGTCTGATGTAGTGGCTGCATAAGGGCCTGTTACGTCTATTATATAGCCATTGCTACAAACAACGAGAAACAGCTTCAACAGATTCCTGTACTAATGAAGACTGTAACTACGTCTTTGAAAAAGAAACTTGCTGCTCTTCTGGATATAGATGTACGTCCCGTCACAAATCGATATTCGTTTCGAATTATTCTGGTCTCCAAAAAGTGCATTTGGTATCAACAAATTCTTGCTAAGCGCTTCATTTCTACTTATATGATCAACTCCAGTGAGACGGCACGAAGTCTGCCAGTAAGCATTCTCTCGCAATCACTAAGTGGCGTTCGAATGTTCGACGAGATATTTTTAGCAGTGATGGCGTACATTAGGTTCGCCTGTCCGAAGTTTCATAAGGTATCTACTTAGAACCACGTTCAGTGCATTCGACTGCTGTCGTAGTGATGGTGTTTGTTCAAGAAGCGAATTGAATTCAGCGATCGTGAGTCCTGTCCAGTGTCGCAACTCATTTTCATGTTTGCAATTCAAAATCGAACTATAGACCATTAGTTGTAAAGTCTGCTCCAATTAAAAGAGGAGAAACCCCATGAGCTACACATTTGCGGTCATACAAAAAAATAAAGTATAATAAATGTCCTTTTCATTTATACATGGCTCGTTGGTGTTGAGTAGATAGACCAATTTGCCCATTCTCCTTTCGTGCTGGTAGATACAAAAGCAAACTACCTATATTAGGTATATATTACATACAGAACGCACATACATAAACGAGCGAAATTCGTATGTTGACTTGTGAAGGTAATATATTAAAGGGCTAAGTTACTTACACACCCAGTATAAAAAACAACAGCTCAATTAATTTAGCGCCTCGGTAGAAAATAAGAGCATTTTTACGTACTCATTGAAATGTTACACACACGCACTCGGACATCCTCTCAAAAATGGTAGGTGTATAACGACTCGAAAGGCCATAAAAGTATCAACAAATTTTGACTTTGATGTAAATAGGTTGGTACCTCTATCTATATCTATAAGTAGGTACCTACCTACCTATCAACAATATCTCAAGAGAATTACCAAGAGTCGATGAATAGCTATTTTGTGAAAAAACCTTGCCTTAAGCACATGTCCCCGCGTGATCAGTGTACCAGAATTGAGCCACATGATGGTTTCAAATATCTTGCGCAATATAATTCGTTTCAAAAACGGCATAATGTAAAGAGGGGTTCAAAATGATAGCAAAATGAACTTTGAAACCACCGAACAATGCTCTAAGCAAAGTAAATTTATTGTGAAATACAGGTATAACAAAATGGAATAGTAAAACAAAACAGTAGGTACAATTGTGTTCCGCTTTGTGGGGCATACACTACATTAAAGTGTGCATCGATAACGCCAAATCGTATTCCTTGTAAATAAATCGGACTAACGAAAAAAAAACTGGATTGAGGAAGAAACTTAAATTTGCCTTTACAAAACTGTTATCCCCATATATTGACATAGGTTCCGGTTAGTTTACCAACTGAAAATGGGTTTGTAATCAATCACACATTTTACACAAAGTAATATAGAAGAAATAGTCGGTCAGTCGGTAGTCGGTCCTAAAGGGACTGACGGTGCTAAAAAGAAGAGAAAGCATACTCACTCGAATAGGGCTCGAACATGAGAACGAATGCTGGAGGAAAACAGATATACAACACGAAAGTGAAATGATGTAGGAGCCGAGGAGGTCTGAGAAAACACGACCAAAAGACGCCTTGTGTTTTGGTCTTTTTTCTCAGAAGTCCAGGAATCTGCAAGTCTGCATGAAAAGAGTCTTGAATGTTGAAGAAGCGACTTAGGTGTGTAGGAACTTCGTTATGTGGCGCTCGGTTCTCTCTGCCTACCTCGCAAGAAGCTTCGCATGAAAATATAGATAGATAGATAATCAGAAATAACCTACGATGGCACTACTTTTAACGTTCAAATCTAAGGCGGACGGATTACCTACAAAATCCGCTCGCGATGTGTCGGTACGATCTTTATCAATAAAAATCTCGTGTCACGGTGTTTGAGGTCGCACTACTTCGAAATGGCTCGATTTTTATGATTTTTTTATGTATATTTGGTAGGTATGAGAATAAATAGGTCGTAAATTATATTTCTTAAAAAAATAATAAGGAATAATTTATATAGCAGAACAACATTTGCCGGGTCAGCTAGTAATATCGTAAATCTTTCTGCATGTTTTATATCCAGTTATAAACGTCACTGCCACCGTGCTTCGGAGGGCACGTTAAGCCGTCGGTCCTGGCTGTTGTCGATCGATGCCAGTCGTTAAGCTAAATCAGTTGCTAGAAAACACTGGCCTTCGCCAATCCGCATTTGAGCAGCGTGCTGGAGGATGTTCTAAACCCCCTCGGTTGAAGGGAGACCCGTATCCCTGCAGTGGGATGAGTAAGGGTTGATGTGGTAGACACATCAGCTAAAATATTTTGCTTGAGTTATAATGTAGCCGCAGTAAGAATTTGGTTCTCGTTGGTAATACTCAAACTAAATGTAGCTGTACTAAATTATACCTACATATATGTACCTATACCAGAGAGTGTTTTAATTTTTCTCATAATCATTCAGTACATACTTAATAGACAATATCATTTTGCTGGGGTATTGCACACACACGAAAACGCGATTTCTTATTGAACCTGGCATTTGCTCACTTCGAGTGATGTATCGTTACATGGGGAAAACCAATACAGATACATATAATTCAACAGTACTCTGCGTTCTAACTCTTAAATTTTGAAGTCAAATGAATAATCAGTGTGCTACTTAATCGCGAAACACATTAAGTAGATATGATCGAAATGAGGTCGACCTTAGGGCTTTTATTTCTACGTGTGAAGATTAAAGAACCTACAATGAGTTATTTTTATGTATCTAAATGTGGTTGCGCATCACACCGCTATTTAGTACAACTTACTCAGTACACGGATAAGACGTGAAATTTACTAAGGGTTTGAATGAATATATTGGGTCTGTTTTAGTGAATATCTGTGCTTGCATGTGGCGGGTCTCAGTCATTCGGGCTCCTTGGTCCTCATTGCCCCATCGCGTGTATGTGCTCGTGTGGTTACTCAGGCCATCGCGGTATACGTAGTTGTCTTTCTTTTCTGCGTGTATTGCAAAGTCCCAATTTTCTACCTTGACTTTTGGCCCATACGTGTTTTTTGAAAATAAAATTTGTTGCGGCTTTTTAGCCATTGGATTTTTAGTTCTCATTTTTATTTGTATAGGTTAGGGTATATGATAAACTATCAAATAATAGCAAATGTCAGAATACGACTGTATTCCATAGGTTTTATTAATGTCAAACTGACTTTGATAATGAAATTTGTGTCAATCAATGTTAAAAATAGAGAAGACTGACAGCTTCAGCCTGTTTCAGGTCAGAACTTCTTGTACGGGTTAAAGCCGAAACCCACAGGGGCAAGTAAAACTGGAAAGCGGTAGGTAGCAATCCGAGATGGGATTTTTTTGTAACATTCGTGTTTGTAGCTACGTAACCTACGGTGCCATCGCTTTTTGTATGACATACAGGTTACATGCAGGTCGCTACCTCTTTTCCGCTTTTCCCGCCCCTGTGGGTTTTGGCTTATGTATTGTTCCAAGGGTTCCTAGTTATTACCTACCAGTAATAGTAAACTTATGGACCCTTTTAATTTACAATTGATAAAGACGAAGAAAAGAGACTCAATAATTACGGACTCTGTTCACATTCTGTAAAGACTGTGCTTATACAGAGATTTAATATAACTAAGTGCAGTTAGCATCAATGCTATGAATATCGATATGTTTAAAATTAGTTCCAAAAAGCTCTTGACTACAAAATGTTATTATAGTATAAATGATTACACTAATGATAAATGTCTATGAATTAATTGCGCACATGTATGTATTGGTTGATATTTGTTTGATATTGTAATTAATTTACTTGACAAAATGTATGTATGTATATCTTCATGCCAAGTCCCTTGCGGGGTAGGCAGAGAGAACCGAGCGCCATAAGACGCGGTCCTTGCATACTTCACTCGCTTCTGTGACATTCATAGCCCTTTTCATGCACGCTCGCCAGTTCCTGGGGCTTCTGACATCACCTTCTGATAAAACACGACCAATTTGGTCATGGTAGGTTAGTCTCGGCCTTCCTCGGCTCCTACATTCTTCCACTTTTGCATTGTATATCTGTTTCGTCATTCTTTCGTCCCGCATTCTTTCTACATGTCCGAACCAACGGAGCATGCCCTTTCTTATCTTAACACCGACACTCTCTTTTAGACCAACTCTTTCTCTCACGTCTTCATTACGAACGCGGTCAGCAAGCGTTATGCCACAAATTTTGCGCAATGCTCGCATCTCGACCGCATTTATTCTACTTTCATGCTCTCTCTGCTATACCCAGCTCTCACTTCCATAAGTTAGCGTAGGAATTAGCACCGCGTTGTGTACAGCGAGCTGTGCCTTCTGGCTTAGATTTCGGCTGCCTAGAAGTTTACCCAACGCTCCATTCACCCTATTCCCGGCACTCACTCGTCTCTCAACATCAGCGGTGTACCTTCCATTGCTGCTAAAAGCACTTCCAAGATATACAATCTCATTCACTTGCTCCAACACTACATCATCAACCATAATCCTAGTGTTCGTTCTGGTTGTCTCTCTTTCAAATACCATTATCTTGGTTTTCTTTGCATTCAATTGTAAGCCTTTCTTCATACAATCATCTTTCATTGTTGTAACTAGTGTTTGCAGTTCGGATGGTGATTCTGCTATTAATGCCGCATCGTCTGCATAAAGCAGGCAGTTGACCACTGAGTCACCCATTCGCATTCCCACATTCATATTTCTTATTCTCTGAAGACAACTGTCCAGATACAGGATGAACAGCCGAGCCGACAGCACGCATCCCTGTCTGACACCAATGTTGACATCAAACCAGGGCGACAAGCTGCCGTCCACCCGCACACATGCTGTACAATCCTCATAAGTGGATTGCACAACACGGAGTAGGTCACCGTCAACCCCATATCCGGGCAAAATGTTCCAGAGATTCTTTCGCACGACTCTATCAAATGCTTTCTCAAAGTCCACAAAACCGCAGAAAACCTTCTGGTCCAAAGCCAGATGCTTCTCTACGATGTTGCGGAGTGAAAAAACTTGATCCGTACATCCTCTGCCGCTTCGAAATCCACCCTGTGCTTCCCAAAGCATTCCATCGAATTTCACCCTCATTCTCCTTTCAATGTTTTTTCCATACACTTTAGCTGCTAAGCTGATCAAACTGATGGCCCTATAGTTGGCGCAGTCCATACGTGAGCCCTTGCCTTTATACAAGGGCACGATGACTGCGCGTCTCCTATCGCACGGGACCCTTCCGGTTCTCCAGCATAATTTGCTCAAAAACCAGAAGGCGTCCCTAACACAGGTACCACCTAGCTTGATCATCTCAGCTGTTACCATATCGATTCCCGCTGACTTTCCATCTTTCAAACTTCGTATCGACCATTCAATCTCATCCATAGTAATGTCTTCATGTCAAAATGTCTATAGTAAATTGACATGCCGCCGAAGCAAAACATAAGATAGTCGGACATCGCTACTACCAAATTTGCATGCAATTGTTTGTGTAACCCATTATCTAAGTAAAGCTTATATTATAGGTAGGGTTATAAAGATTAACAAAGCGTAATTATAAGCGTATTAAGAGGGTAATGGCTGTTGCAATATGTACTGCGCCGATGGGAACGACCACTACCCTCTTCGAATTTTAATTCTAGCGCCATTCTTCCTCTTCAATTGGCTCTTCAGCGCGAAATTTCCCTCTACACCCTTTCTCTTTAAACCCCCTAATAAAGTATAGAGTGACTAGAGCTGACTGAAACCCGGTTGTTGCTAACTGTGTTAAGCTAATTTCAGAGATCTCATCTATTCAGAAAAGTAATATACAATCTCTATATTTATATTAAAAATACAAAAAATCTGTTCTTTTAGTCGCCGATAAAGGAATTTAATAATCCCATCCAGAAATATATACATACATACATGAATTTTATTTGAAAAGGAATTTTTTTTCGTTTTCGGTATTACGTCAATATAGCCTTCATACTTTGCTAGTTCTTCAATGAATAAATGTTAATCATATCTCGACAAATTATGAAACAACAGGAATGAATGGATAAACTTTATACATTAAATTACATTGAGAGTGCGCTGCTCTGAACTCAGAACTAATATGATCATGATCTCGGATTTTATCATCTTTTAATAACTTTTTACATAATTGACATACAGTAGTGTTTTAATAAACTAATTCCTGTTCAGCTGTCAAAGGAGTCATTACCTTTATATTGCTTAGAATTTTATTTATACTGCTAGCGTCTTTTAAACAAACGTATTTACACAGTCAGCCCCCCTATATGATACATATTTAGTTAGATTTTGTAGAGGAGACATAAGGAAACAAGGTAAGGTGGCGCAGAGCATAACTTAAGGGAAATAAAAGCAATTATATAAATAAATACACAAACATACATATATACATATATTTCGTATTCTCGAATGTATACATACATATAATTAATCTAAATGATATATATTTTTATAAATACACACAAATGGAGCTAATGAGACTAAGGAGAAAGCTAAGAAGAATTAAGGTGGTTACGAAATGTTAAGAGAAAGATAGTGAAGTTTTACAAGATGTTTGAAGGAACGAAGTGATTGGGCATTCCTTATATCAAATGGCAAAGCATTCCAAAGGCACTACGCCTTTACGCCTCGACCGAGAATGGGTTAGTTATAGAAGTCAGTGGAGTGGTGTGGTGTTTTAAGACGGAGTATAAGTGCATTACGCAAGGTACGACACTGCGAATCGCTGGGAAAGACAAAACGTTCCTTTAAAAGGTTAGGGTAGCAGGGTCAAAGAGGATAGAGTAAAGGAGGGGAAGGCTGTGTCAGTTATGACGAAGTCTTATAGGGAGGCACTTGAGCTGAAGACGAAACTCAGAAACAGGACCATATTTGCGAAGTCCACATATAAATGGTATGCAAAAGTTTTGAAGGCGCTCAAGCTTATTTAATTGCTCTTCAGTGATATCTAGATAGCAAGAATCAGCGTAGTCGAGGATAGGAAGGAGCAAGGATTGTGCTAGCGCAATTTTAGTGACTTCTAAGCCAGATGCAGCAAACAATTTCCTATTTATATCCGCAATTTGTGCTGACCAAGATAAAGAATGATCAAAAATTATATTCAGATTTTTCACTTTGTCGCTGAAACTTATTGGTATTAGTATCGTCGAACATGATTCAAGGGATATTACTCCAGTCAATTTTCGAACAGATATACGCAAGAGAACTTCGTTAATAGCAGAAGTTCAAGCAAGGGTGCTTGTGTATAAATCTGCAAATCATCTGCATAAAGATGGCAGGAGGAGCGAAATTCGGATGTGGTGGAACCGTGGAATTGATGAATAATGCAAATAAAAGATGAACAACACGCCACCCTGAGGCACGCCAGCAGTAGTCGCGCTCCAAGAAGAGTACGTATCCTCAATACGCACTCGCTGCTGACGACTAAACAGGTAAGAACAAAACCACTCAAGTGCCCAAAGAGATATATTGATAGAACGTAAATGCGTCAAAAGTATGTCATAATCCACGGTATTAAATGCATTACTGAAGTCGAGCAATATCAAAACCGTAAGTTAACCAATATCCATATTCGAACCAATATCCTCGGTAATTTTCAGGAGAGCGGTAGTCGTGCTTATGACCCGCACGAAAACCTGATTGGTATAAGTGGTTTGAGGAAAATCATAACAAAGTTTTTTTTAGTTAATGTATCAAGAGAAAACTTGGAATAAGAGATATAATGTTTCGAAATAAGTATAATTATATTTATTTTGAATCATTGCATATGAATAATTCTTTGCTATTTAAAACTTGTATGAATCTATCTGTTACAACAACATGTATGTTTAATAAATATGTACGTTGTTTTATATACTATGTCAAACCATGATTAAGTTCTAATAAATTTTACAAGCCATAATGTGTTGGATTATTTCATACCAGTCCTAAAATGTATAATCAACATATTGAAAGTCTGCTATATGTGTGAATTGTAAAGTCTTTTTTTTGTAATTCTTTGCAAGGTAGATTATGAACCATGGTTACATTTAAGCTTCCGCAGAATTAAATGGGGATTGATGATATAAAATTGTCGTCCAATATCGCTCCAGCTTCTGCGGCTGTACAGGTGTCACTGTCTTCCAATTTAAAGCAGAGCTGGTAAGGTACACGTGACTCTGCGCCCGTCATGATCCATATGCACCCTTAATGCCATGTCGGCATTAAGGGTGCACATCCCCTTGTCTCCCACGCCCCATTGTCGCCCATTTACTAGGCCGTAAAAACGGCGACAACAAATATTCTTCCGAAAGAACATGTATATCCGGGCACGACGCACAAATCAGTATTCGTGTTTATACCCGGAGAATGTACGTAATATGCGTCTCCGTGAGAAAAATAATAATCTGCTATCAAGTCCCTTGGTGCTGAAAAAGTTCACATACGTTGTGGCCGCTTTTTCCGGCACGACCACTGCAACAGACTTTACATAGGTCGGCGGTTCAGGATCCCGGAGTGGGGATTTAGTGATTCCCGGATTCGGGAACCTTACTGGCCTGAGGGTAATAAACCGAGTCTCCCTGACCGGCGAACTAATACTGCTAGTCCGTTTCGCTTACTCACACTGATGCTGCTTTCAGCAAATCGGCTTCTCAAAGAGTTGGCGATTTTACATACACACACGAGCATAACAATCCTCCCGTAGTTATTTGGCTGCAGTCTTCTGTAAGGTGGAAGTGAATTTCCACTACAAGACAAAATCTGATAAACGTACCTACTATTCAACATATATTGCCCATGCATGATTAACCTACTTACTAACGTGTCTCACTAAAAAGTTTGTAAAAAATCATCAAAATCCTTTCAAATAAACTTTATTAAGCGGTCCATGTAAATAGAATTAGCACTTAATAAATTTTTTAGATTGCAAAAACTTGTAAATATGTGAAAAGTATTTGCTTTAATATATAATAATATATTACAATGTTTTACGACTTTCCTTAACCCTTCGAAACCCGGGTGGTCGTATACAACCGCGAAATGTATGGGAAAACGTATATAACGGGTTCTGACTGCTCAATTGTGTAAGTTCAGGTTGCACTAAGCATGTTCAAATAGTTTAGTATGTACTAAATATAATATAAACACACCAGATGTTAACTTTTATTTATTATGTTTAGTAATATAAGGGTTGCTTAATACATCTTCAGTGCTCAGAGAAAACTTCCCACGCCATCGCATTTCTTCGTTCTATACACAGATGCTCTCTTCAGCACACTCTACAAATGCCTCAAAAAATTCATAAAAAGTTATATTTATTTCTAGATCCACGATCTTATTTTTTACATAGAGTTGTGGAAAAATTTTCGCAAAAATCTTTATGATGGCTTTACTCGATAAATTACCGAAATTGAATAATTTAAGGACAGCGCGATCTTCATCGAACTCTTCGGTACCAGCTGGTTCGTAATCCTCTAAAAAGTTAAAAACGACAAAATTGGGAATCAATGAAAGGATTCGAAGATTCAGTCCAATCTTTGACTGAATCTTCGTATCAAAAATCCGATGTTTCGTCGGATCTACATAAATTAAAATAAATAAATTAGAACTAAAATTAAGTTTATATTTTTAACTACCTAGGTAAATAAGTTCATATTGTATTGTATTGCTTTGCATAAAACCTTACCCGTAATAAATGTCAATTCATCGCCAAACACATAAGCATTACGTCCGAGTGATAAATGATTATTAGGAGAATGAACAAGAGGAGGCTGTATTTGGTCGATCTGGTGAGATGGACGACGTACAGCGCAAAGAAATGTACGCACAGTGTGAGGTTCGCCTAAACTACGATATAGACCATACAATCCTTTCAGTGGCACGAAAGAACCGTAGCCGTTTGACAATCTCCCTGAAAGCAAGAAATATATAAATAAATAATATTGAATAATAATTCTTTGTTTAGTAAAAAATGTACAACGAGCGATCATCAAGATTGACCCTGTATCGAAAGTTCTGTGTTTATATGTCAAAGGTAAGAGTACTTTACCTTTATGTTGTCGAGTGCCCTCTAAGACATCCTTTTCCATGAATTCTCTAAATGCACACGCTAATATTGTATCTGGTTTATTACCAGGCAAACGCTTCTTAGCATATAATTTACTAGCAACAGATATCATACTATGAAAAAATTGCCACAAATATATTTTTTCAAATGGGTCATGGGAGCATTTTGAAAGCCAATCTGGGTTTTGGTGAAATATTCTATCGATATCAACAAGTGTCAATCCCTTTTGGTGTATATTACAATCATAATATAGTTGCCATAAATAAAGGCGTATGAGTACTGGCCTGAAATTTATGCTCTCGTTATTGCATATTGTTGCGTAGGTGTAGTATATGTTTTTTAATTCAGTTTTGTAACATCGTAGAGCCTTTCGTAATGATATTTCTTCAAAATCGATAAGATCTTTAAATTTAGTTGCATTATCGTATTGTACTTCTTCCACGTAATAGTTAGTCGTTGTCGATGGTATATTCATTTCGATACCTTTATTTTTTCCAATGTAATCCATTATAATATTTGCTCTTACTTCTTGTTGTTTATCAATATTTTTTAATACCTGTTCTATATGGTATATAAGTCCTACGTAGTTATCACACATATCAAATTTAAAAGACTCTACCATCAAAGGTTGGAGATCATTAGGTACAATATTATTTTCTGACCTCATAGCAATGTTATCATCAAGAAATAAGTGCTTGTCTTGTATTATTAATCCGCTATTTGTGACAAATATGCCGGCACCGTGTTTCATATTGTTTTTGAAGTGTCCTTTGTAGTGAGAACCGTATCCTAATCCTAAATTTAAGACTCCGTAACCATTTCGCTGACCTTTTTCCCAATTACCACAAAATGCATTGATCGACGGTAACGACATTGTATTGTTATAATAAGCATCCCATATGTATATACCATAACCACTCATTACTCCATTTTTCCATTCACCTTTGTAAAACTGAAAATATAAGTACTTTGGGCAGGTATTCAAAAGTAAACTCTAAATTCTAATGATTCGTATTTCATCTGTATATGTATGCTAGAGCTCGATGGCGTCGTTACGCTTCTTGTTCCAACCGAGCCGTTGTTAAGCAACGCGGACCGCAGCCTGTCCATGAAGGAATTTATCTACCTCGAGCTTCTCTGAATTACGGAGGACACGTTAAGTCGTCGATCCCGCCTGTCGTCGATAGTTGACAGTCATTTAGCTAAGTCAGTGGCCTCCGGGTGGCTTGAAAACATTAGCCTCCGCCAATTGGCAGCTGAGCAGCGTGAACGAGTATGTTCTAAACTCCCTCGGTTGAAGGGAGACCCGTGTCCCTGTGGTGGGATGAGTTAATACGGTCGGTAGAGTAGTAGCACAGTATATATCCACATTAACCCTTACTCATCCCTCTGCAGAGATACGGGTCTCCCGTCCCGTGCCCTCCGAAGCATGGAGTATAGTTTGTATGCTAGTATCGATTCAGTGTAATTCCCGATATAATTTGTCGTTCAAATTCAGAATCATGTACTCGTTCATTTCTTTAATTTTACTACCTAGCCGCAAACCTAAACCTAGCAAACCAGCACATGGTTCCCCTAATACGACATAGTTACCGGAGTCTTTGACCGTTTGCAAGACAAGTAGCATGTCGCGCGTCACCCTTCCGCTAGCGTAGCATTTACTCAAGGGCTTACTGGTAACCTCGCTCACTCGCATGAAGACAACAACCCTCCAAGGTCATTTGGCTTGCAGTCTAGACAGGAGCCACATACAGTAAATAATATTTTATTATGAATCCATTCACCTTACAATATTTGATCGTTTTATAACTCATCGATCATCGATTTTCTGTATATAAAAATAGCTCGTTTCAGTAACTTAAATCATTCTAACTGTTGTTATATTATTATTACATACATCATGGTTGGGCCATATCATCAGGCCATTGCCTTCTCTGATGTATTTATCCCATTGTCCTTTGTACCCGCTCAAAAGGCAATATTCTCTGGATCCAAATCCATGGCGAACGTTCTGAATCAAAAGAAATAGTGATTTATCCTGTACGCCAATATGTTAACAGAATTATAAAACTATACGGTTTGTATGCGTAGATCAACGATTACGCTCGTAATGCCAATAAGATTAATTCAAAGTAATCAATTACATAGTGCTACGCGATTTTTACTAGAAGTTATAAATTGCACTTTTCAAATTCTCATAACGAAATTTTATACCCTAGGTGTCATATTGTTCACATTGAAGCAGTGTTACGTAACTCGTTTATTATCAGTAATATATCTTACATGAAAACATATACAATGAAATTCAAATCACCAAGAGAGGAGAGCTTTTTATTTTAGCTCATTTCAAGTATAGCTAATTATTGGTTATAAGTGTGACGGTATATGCAATAAATCATTTTATGAAATAATGCCGACACATTTGTGCAGAACAGAAAATACGAGGTACCTACATTTTTTGACTACTGAGTGGAAATGAGCCTGCAGCTAGCGCTGTACGCTTGCAAGGATCGTCGCGCGTTGTAAAACCACGTAAAAACCTCTTTACGACTTTTTTGCAGAACACTATGTTATAGAAAACTTTACAGAATTCATTACACAACTTAAATATCTGGGGAAGAAAACCTCTCTAGAACTCCTATAGGACGGTTTATAGGTATTAGGTGCTTCAACGTCGGCTTAAACATTTTTAGCATCCACCACAGTGATGTACCTTTGTTCGTCGATAGTATTAGGTAATATTGCGAGCATTGTGACCGCGTAAAAAATATTTTCATTGTCTTTGTTCAAAAAAGCTTTTAGTACTTACTTGAACCCATTCGCCTTTGTATGAATTTCTAAACGTTTCCAAGTAGTACATGACTCCATGTCCGTGTTTAGTGCCGCGATTCCATTGTCCGACATACGAACGCTGCTTGCGGGAGTCCACGTACAGGCCTCGCCCGTGGCGCATATTGGCAACAAAATCGCCTTCATACCAAGTATCATCCTTCCATTGAATAATTCCTTTACCGTCTATTTTATTATTCTTAAATTGACCCTAAAATCATTAATCGTCGATAAACATACTACTACACCTTCACGCTAATCCCCCAAGGGTAGGCAGAGGGAGCCGAACGCCATACGCTCAATCCTTGCACACCTCACTCGCTTCTTTAACATTCACAGCTATTTTCATGAACGCTCGCCGAGTGCTAGAACTCCTGACAGCACCTGATAACACTGTGAATTTGATTTCTGGTGACATGTTTTGTCATAGCATTCTTTCTAATATCCGAATCAACGGAGTATGTCTATTCTTATCTTAACACTGATACTATCTTACACGCCAACTCTCTTTCTTACATTAGGAACTCGATCTATAAGTGGTACACCGCAGATTTTGCGCAACGCTCACATCTCAACGGCGTTTAATATAAAATAATAAATAAAAATATTTTATCTGGAACAATAACAAGAGTACAGAAACGATATTATACGATAACAACTACATTAGTCTCTAAGGACTGACTGTGTCGCAGTCATGAACGCCCATTCCCCAAACAAATTTATACTAGTTAATACATAGAACACCAGTATGGAGAACACTGATACAACAGAAACCTAGCTAGGCCACCTACACCGCAAACTGTTGCAATCGGCGTAAACGCCAACGCTGCACAACGTGACCACTACGCGTGCACCGCCGCCCGGACGCCGCGAGCCCGCCATCGTGATCAGCACTTCGACACTTACCTCGATCAAGTCAAACAGTTAATTTTAAATATAAGATTTAAACATTGTAATTTTACTTAATTAAATTTATTAAAATATTTTTCGGTTTTTTCGATCTTTAGGCTGCGACTTTCGTATTTAGCGCAGTCGGTAGGATATTCGCGATCGGTCTCGCGCTTCTGAGAAAATTTCCGTTCGCACGAACCACCTGGTGGCTATCTAGTCGCTATTCGAATATCCCGAACCTGAAAGCGCAGCTGAAGGAAGTATCCAGTTATCGATACAGAAGAAGAGCTGGAAATTATACTAGAAGTCCACTTAAAGAATTGTCTTTGTGTTGCTTCGCGTTAGTATCCCTTAGGTCTAATAATTAATTGTAGGTATAACTTTCAAGATTTTCATCCAGGAAAAATCTCGTCCAGCGACAGTGTGCAAGGGCGCACGCTCACCTAATAATAACGGATACGGATGAGGAATATCGTTCCAACACTTAGTCGCCCGGTATCGGAAAAATGATTAAATTATTATAAATATTAACAATATATCTACACAAAACGACCCATTTTTTACTCTACTAGTGCAAGTGGAAATACTGCATACGTTTCAGAAACAAACACGTCGTTTCTACTTACATATTCTTCCGTAACTGGCGGGGTTCGCTATCTAAGCCTAAAGATTTGGTGAAGATACTGACTTTGACGTGGAGCAAGCTGTCAGACCTCTACAATCCAGAAGGAAAGTCAGACCTTTCTTAGGTCATGTCACATGTTTATCGAATTTCTTGCACGTGCGGGTTTTCTCACAATGTTCTCCATCACTCCGAGCAAGTGATAATTACAAATACGTACATAAATCCGGAAAAATGAATTTAGTGGCAGGCCAGAATTCGAACCAGGGAAGCAGTTAGTCAATATGCCGGTTCCTTCTCCACTGGACTATCACTGTACTTGTTTCTACTTACATATCCCTCTTAACACGTGTAATATACATTATTTCTCCGCAATTACTCGCGGCGCTATGCCCTTTAACACTTACACCCCTGGAGCATATTGCTCTATCGACTCCTATCTGGACGACCAATGAATATAAACCAGAGATGAGAATCCTGTGGCCCTTCGTTAATTTCGATCCTCATACATCAACATCTGGCTCATCTTCAAGAAATAAAACTTGAGAATTTGGACAAAAGTTTCTAGTGAACTAAGAAACCTAGAACCAATACGTTGGAAACGAGGCATTGTAGACGGATTAGGTTCTACGAGTATTATAAAAAGTATAAGCGGTAATCTGGAGCACACAGATGCCGTAATGTCTGATAATGTCATCTCAATTCTCAGACAAGATCAGAATAAAGTTGTTAATGAATTAAATAGTCATATTAGTCTTAACAAAGAGTCGATGACTCATCATTCCCAAATTTTACATCATATTATTAAAAAGCAATCAAAGATAAACGACACTGCAGATTATCTTAAAAAGCAGTAACTACGGCGAGGACATTTACATAAGATTAACTAAATTGGGTCAATTGTTATATATTATTGGGAAAAATATAGATAATTTGCTTTTAGAATTAGGTAGAATATAAAATATAATAGTATTTACACGTACTTCCAGCATTCACTATTCTATGGCAGGAATAAATATTTTAGGTACTTTGATAGATAAACTTAGAGTATTATCTATACTATATACTATACTATATATACTACATTATTATAAAGAGGAAAGATTTGTATGTATGTTATGAATAAACTCAAAAACTACTGGGCCGATTTCAAAAATTCTTTCACCATTAGAATGCTACAATATAAATGATTAACATAGGCTATAAAATATTTTGAAAATAGTTAGGGATCCGTATGAAAACTTCGATAATGTGTGAAAAAGATACCAAAAAATCCTTATACCGCGTACGCTGCTGAAACTATTGACAATAGAGCAAAGTAATGTACTACAGTTTTATAGAGGACATCAATATCTACAAAAAAAGTCCGCGATACCATATGTCTAACTATTACAGTTACGTCACAATAACTACTTTTTCATGTTAAAATATGCTATAGTAACGCCGGTACAAACTAGGCCACATTATTCGTAACTGGTATGGTATTAATCCAACCTTATCCAAATAAATCATTTCGTATTCAAGACTGTTTCAATGCCTGTAGGTTACTCTTTGAATTAACGAAATCGGACATTCCATTCCAAAGATATTACGGATTTTGCTTGCTTGCGACACCGGCGGCCACGGCGCGTGGCAGCGGGCGGCGCGGCGCACATCTATGAGATAGGTACCAGCGCGGCTCATTCGCGCGCTACCGACATTTAATGTTTTGACTTTTTCATACCACATTTTTTCTGTTCCAGTTAAAAAGTTCTTTTCAGAAAAGCGTGCCTCAAATCATCACCTTTGTGGCAATCAATTGAAACTCTCAATTTGCGCACGAACATGAGAGCACGTTTAAGTAATGACGGCAACGACGATTTCTCACAAAAAATACTTAAACTTGGAAGCGGAAAATTACCATCTCCAATTGCACATAGCCTCCAAGTATTATTGGATAATGAATTGGCTCAAACTGTTCACAGTCTAGAATTCCTTATAGAGACAATCTATCCCGACATCGAACATCTTACAGAAAGAAATTTCGTTTGGCTCTATTCGAGGGCGATCGTCTCACCGAAAAACAGCTCAGTAAATGAGATAAAGAAAATGATAATTGAAAAAGTATCAGGTGATTTTAAATGTTACAAATCTATTGATAACGTGTGCAACATCGAAGATACAGTGCACTATCAACAAGAATTTTTAAATTCTCTCTATCCCGCCGGCTTGCCACCACACGAACTGAAATTAAAGGTAGATACTCCCATTATGCTGTTGAGAAATTTAAGCCCTCCCAATATGCACAAGGCTTTTGATAAAGGAATTACGAGACAATCTGATTATAGTACTGCGCCACTATAGGGCCATCAGTTTGATCAGCCTAGCAGCTAAAGTGTATGGAAAAATCATTGAAAGGAGAATGAGGGTGAAATCCGATGGAATGCTTTGGGAAGCACAGGGGGGATTTCGAAGCGGCAGAGGATGTACGGATCAAGTTTTTTCGCTCCGCAATATCGTGGAAAAGCATCTGGCTACGGACCAGAAGGTTTTCTGCGGTTTTGTGGACCTTGAAAAAGCATTTGATAGGGTCGTGCGAAAGAATCTCTGGAACATCTTGCCCAGATATGGGATTGACGGTGACCTTCTACGTGCTGTGCAATCCACCTACGAGGATTGCACAGCATGTGTGAGAGTGGACGGCAGCTTATCACCCTGGTTTGATACCAATATTGGTGTCAGACAGGGATGCGTGCTGTCGGCTCGGCTATTCATCCTGTATCTGGATAGTTGTCTTCAGAGAATGAGAAATATGAATGTGGGAATGCGAATGTGTGGCTCAGTGGTTAACTGCCTGCTTTATGCAGATGACGCAGTATTAATAGCAGAATCATCATCCGAACTGCAAACACTAGTCACAACAATGAAAGACGATTGTATGAAGAAAGGCTTACAATTGAATGCGAAGAAAACCAAAATAATGGTATTTGAAAGAGCGACAACCAGAACGAACACTAGGATTACGGTTGATGATGTAGTGTTGGAGCAAGTGGATGAGTTTGTATATCTTGGAAGCGCTTTTAGAAGCGATGGAAGGTACACCGCTGATGTGGAGAGACGAGTGAGTGCAGGGAATAGCGTGAATGGAGCGTTGGGTAAACTGTTTGGCAGCCGAAATCTAAGCCAGAAGGCACAGCTCGCTGTACACAGCGCGGTGTTAATCCCAACGCTAACTTATGGAAGTGAGAGCTGGGTATGGCAGAGAGAGCATGAAAGTAGAATAAATGCGGTCGAGATGCGAGCACTGCGAAAAATTTGTGGCATAACACTTGCTGACCGCGTTCGAAATGATGACGTACGAAAGAGAGTTGGACTGAAAGAGAGTGTCGGTGTTAAGATAAGAAAGGGCATGCTCCGTTGGTTCGGACATGTAGAAAGAATGACGAAACAGATATACAATGCGAAAGTGGAAGGATGTAGGAGCCGAGGAAGACCAAGACTAACCTACCATGACCAAATTGGTCGTGTTTTATCAGAAGGTGATGTCAGGAGCCTTAGGAACCGGCGAGCGTGCATGAAAAGAGCTATGAATGTGAAAGAAGCGAGTGAAGTGTGTAAGGACCGCGTCTTATGGCGCTCGGTTCTCTCTGCCTACCCCGCAAGGGACCTGGCGTGAAGATATACTGATTATAGTAACAATCATCACCGGTCCCACGGCCGGACAGCTAGCTCACATTCCGCGGATCCCGATGATACCAACAGATTTGCCCATGTCTTTTAAAAGATTACAGTTTCCTGTAAAGGTATCGTTTGCCCTTATAATAAATAAATCCCAGGGACAAACTTTCTCGATCTTTGGCATCGACCTAAGAGAAGAATGCTTTTCTCATAGCCAATTATATGTTGCACTTTCTCAAGTAGGATTCCTAAAAATCAATATATTTTGTTGCCATCTACGAATACCACAGCCAATATAGTATACAGCCTTAAGGTAGACATATTGGAAACTAAAAAAATAAAACCTATTAAATTAAATTAATATAAAGTCTCGAAATATATGTTACATATATTAAAATAAATGTAAAAAAAAAAAACTAATAAAAAACAATATAAATAAATAAAAAATAAACTTTCCGATTGTAATTAGGGCTATGGATAAAAACTAATAAAAAATTAAATACCGCTAAGTACGTACCACTTAAAGTAATTTGTCTGAAAAAAAGCTACTTAAGAAAAACTATTTAAAAAACTCTCTAAAGATACATTTACTCTTCGTTTATCCCAAAATGTTTAAAAAATAAATGTCCACCCGTGCGAAGCCGGGGCGGGCCGCTAGCAGTGGCGGCTGTACCTTAAGTGCGCTCGTGCGTTGAACCACCAATTCAAAAGATTTAAAAATTACAAAATATTACTTCATCTTTAAATTACCATATTAATATTTATTTTTGAAACATACAAAAACATAATATAACAAATAAAATTAAAAATTATAACAAATAAAAGACAAAACAATTTAAGCGCTTTGCTAAACAATTAAGACTTATTTTCCCTGTAAAGAAATATTCTCGTGCGCTTCGGCGAGCGCACGAGGACTGCTAGTAGGTATAACTTGTATGAGTTACGAGCTAATATGCCTGACGCGTGAAACAAAAGATAGTTCATAGAAATGTACCGAGAAATGAAGCGGTTCTCGTGTGCCGCACGTGCGAATCGAAGATTACCGAGAGCACTCGATGTTTGACGAAATTTGAAATTTGAGTTCGACGGCGGCCATGATGGACCTCTCCTTATCAGTATAGTTTCGCAGTTCGCTGCATCGACATATATTACCTACCTACGGTACCGTAGGTAATATAAGTCGATGATTTCGCTGTATCTGTGACGCGTTAATTATTGTTTAATTGTTTTTTTTTTTAATTTACATCTTTTATGTAAATTGTTGATTTGTTGCAATTTCTAATATTAATACTTGGTGAGCAAGTAAAGTGCACCACCAGTTCGATAATCCACCAGCCGCCACTGGCCGCTAGTATGATATAAATCAGGTGTTAGATCTAGATTTACCGGATTACTATGATGTTATTAAACCTAGTTCCTATTATTCTGAAAAACGTATAGTTCTAGTATTAAAATGTACTATAGTAGATAGCAATAAATGTAATTTATATAAATTATCAATTTTACCTAATAAAAATAATCGGATAATCATACCTCCCTCCATCCCCGTATATAGCAACCAATGACGAAACTTTTATGTACATAGAGGCTGAATTCCCGGAGTTAAAAGCTCAATATCTCTGCAAGGAGAAACTTAACCAACTAGTCCAGACACAACCAGATTGCATTCGGAAGTACTTAACAGAACAATCAGTGGATGCACCCTGTAAGAAAATATCAGTCATCCTATCCAGAGAGGCCATGGAGAAGCTGGACGACAAGTAATATGCTCTCGTGTTACCTCGCCCAACTAAAGTAAAATTAATCTGCAACAATGAAGAATACACTGTACTAAGAGGGAGCTATCTCGCAACAATATCACGTCACTATCAATTTGTGTAGAAGAACTACATCTTATTCAACTTTCATGCTCTATCTCCCAAACCAACAGCAAGCGATATCGATTAACATTTAATTATTCATTTACTTTGCATCAGGCGGCGAGGTACAGCTCATCGATCTTGAATGTTACCAATGCGAGGGGCTCAGAGTCTTTGTATTTTAATCAGGAATAGTTCGAGGTCCTATTAATACTCGTAGTTGCCAATTAAAGAAATAAGTTATTTTTTTAGCAGCGATTCTACGTCAATTGATTCTCCTCTAGCTTAAATGCTATGTAGTGCGACAAACGAGTAAACCGCAAAGTAAGTAGAGCGCGCGCGGGCTCATGTGCCTCGCCTGAAGGAATATTTAGCTGAAAGCTAGCTCATCACGCGAGTACTTCCTCAATCCTGCTTAATTAGACTATGCCGAATCCCTTTTTCAGTCGGTAGCTACGCAACAGGATTCACTAGGTGCAGCTAAAGGTTACCAATTTTTCACAGATTTAATATGGTGAACCACTTGTGCCCCAAACACTTTAATATAAACAGGTCTGTGTTACCAGGTAAACTGTTCCATCTGTCCACTGGAAGCGTCCTTCGCCATGCATACACTTCATCGAAATGCACCCTTCGTAAATATTACCATTACGAAATCGTATGATGGCACGTTCGTCTGCTACCGAATACCATGTTTGCATCAGTGGATCAACCTGAAATTTCCAAATCTAGTGAACACGAGGATTACAGTTGACGATATACTGTTGGAACAAGTGGATGAAATTGTATATCTTTCTACTTACTCTTTAACAGGGACGGAAGGTACATCGCTGATGTGGAGAGACGAGTGAATGCAGGAAATAATGTGTATTGGACATTGGGTAATCGAAAACTAAGCCCAAAAGCACAGTTCGAAGTACACCTCGCGGTGCTAATCCTTATGAAATTGAAAGCTGGGTATGGCAGAGAGAGCCCCAGGCACCGGCGAGCTTGCATAAAAAGAGCTATGAATGTTAAATAAGCAAGTGAGGTGTGTAAAGATCTCGTTTTATGGCGCTCAGTTCTCTCTACCTACCCCGCAAGGGGCATAGCATGTGATATACATACAACTATTAAACTAGTGGGAACAGGGCCGGCAACGCATAAGTGACACCCTGGTGTTGCAAATTTACATAGGCTACGGTGACTGTTTACCATAAGGTAGGCCGTATGCTTGATTTCCACCTTAGTGGTTTAAAAAAATATATCTTCGCGGACAAAGTTGAAGGTTAGCTGTAGGTGCGAGCGCGAAACATTGACGAGCTCGGCGCAATGGCAAACGCTACTTTGGCACCAATGCTCGTGGGTTAGATTCCCACATAGGGTAAATATTTGTGTGCATGAACATGTCTGTTCGTCTTGGTCTAGATGTTTCTAGAGAGGTAGGCTTATTAAAGTAGTCGGTCTGAAGAAGTATCTCCACCTCACAGAAAACTAAATAGCAAGTTCCCGGAGGGTTGTGTTCCTGCGTGTGCAGCCAGCCTGCAGGTAAGCAATAAGAAATAGCTGTGTTAGTAGTAGAGTTGGCATCGCGCGAGTGATGCTTAGTGTGTTGCAAACATTCATAGGCTACGGTAATAGCTTTTATACATTAACGAGATCTGTGAACTAAGCAAGAACGTAGTATTATTAAAAAATATTCTACACCTGAAAAATATTCATACGAATAAAATAATACCGGTCCTTGATCCTGCAACCCCATCTTAGATCTGCTCTTTTTCGATTTAGACGGCTTTCCCTTTTCTGCTAAAAAAAGAGAATTCTTGTGTTACTTATTTCGATTACTGAACCAACCGGTATCATCATCATACATCTTTATTACCTACCTATGGTAAAATTATAGCAGAGATTAAAATCGTACGGCCCAAATGCATGATATGAAGCAATTACCGTAAACTACAAACAGATGCTTGTACCAAATGTAGCGCGTCGGCGTCGCCACTCACGCTTCTGACCTTCTCAGGCGTAAATAAACGAGAAAAAAAGCCCTTTCCCTAGTCTCGTTAGACTTAAAGGCTAAGCATTAAACGTGCACCGATGTGTATCAATATTGGCTAATACCAATGCTCTAAAAATAACGGTGTTCCACATACACACCTTCAATGTGGAAGAGCTCTATTACATACTCCATCTATGGTCTGTTCTTCTATGTTATAGCTTTCCCTTTTCTGCACGACTACCCGACTATTCAATTCGGTAGATCGTGATTGTGACAATTATGCGACTGCCCACAATGACGGGACCATTGTGAACAGTTACATAATTGTCAACGTTCCGAGGTAAATATTTTGCCAATTTATGATATGCACGTATCCTAAAGTCGTGGCTTCACGCCGCTAGTAACTCTGTCGTTGTTTTTTTTATATACGCGCTATCTATACAGAGCACAATTTTTTCAAAGAAATCAGCCAAATAAGAGTCGAACAAGGTTTCCAACGTGAAATACGCGTTTCTTGAGACCCGCCTTTTAATTTTTATTTACTCTTAATGTTTATTTATTAGACATCGAAGCTCACACACTAAGGGTTCCGTATAATATAGCTCGCATGCGACTTATATTCTTCTTCGATTGAAAAACAAGTTTAATTTAGATTTTGTCAAATTGGAAAATTTAAGTCAGGTTATGGAACACTACGACCAGGATCAAGCTAAACCGTCTGTATGAAAATCTAACGCGCTCGATTATTTCATAATCTACATGCTTAGGTTTTTTGAATGGAAAGTTCGTTAGGAATACCCGAACGAAATTTCCATTGCCTCTGATGATCAGATGCGCTCGAATAATTTGTCTGTTGCCATTTTTAACCCTTCGGTGTAGCTGTTCTGGAAACTGGCAGATTAACAAACCTTTGTCATCTGAGACACGTGGGGTATATTATCAGGTAGGTGAGCTAGAGTATTTTCCAGTAACTGCTTCTTTTACATTTTTGAAAGCATTTAGACGCTCCCCGCACCGGCAAAGAGTACATTATATAACATTTTTTTTTCTACCATGTAATCTTGAAACTCCTGTAGGTTCCCAAAACGATGCTCGAATAAATCCCTATTTAGCATCATGGCTGCTATTACCACGGCTATTACAAATAAATCAAACTTGTGCCATCGAAAATCTTTCCCTAAGGAGGTTAAAATAGAATAAGATATACATCTAGTTAAAGTTGTTAATATTAAGGAGTCTTAACCCCTCGCCTCTTGATAAAATCTATGACACTAAAATCAAGATCAAGAGAAGTAATAGTAGATTGTATGTAATTACTAACCGTTATATTTTTTCTTTTTAGTCGTAAAAGTGAGCTCGCTGGCTGTTTTACCCAGATCGTTACACGTACCATCTTCTGGTCCTTGTGGAACGATTACCTCCCAAGATTCTACAATACCATCCAGCATAGAGTTAAACATCATTGTTACTAGTTCCCTCTCTATAGATGCTCTCGGTCGAGGAGGGAAAGAACCAATCGATTCGCTGGTAAGGTGTGCAGTAGACGCACCACGTGCAGTAGATAAGCCGTCGTACTCTGACCTGTATTCACCTTGGGTTCTTTTCGATAGAATTAAAGAACTTTCGCGGCGTGTCACAGTACATTGCGAATCAACGTAAAACATTATGAATAAGTTGTAAAAGAATTAAGGAAGTAACAGCGAACTTGGAAGTAATAACTACTTAAATTATGCAATTGACAGTACAGTTGAAAAACATTGAAAGCATAACTTTAAAATCACGAAATGTTCTGTGAGTTGAAAAGTGATAGGTAAGTTAACGATATATTACAAGACAAAAAACATTTAACAACAATTGATACGGCAAATAATTATTAAAGAGAGCATAACCATTTACAAATTGATAAAAACACCATGTTTTACAATTGTACTTTTGTGACAAACTTACGATATGTCAATGTCCAACTTCAAACGATATTTTATCAGAAAAGAGGTGTCAATTTAATAAGAAGCTTTTTTTGAAGTGAAATCTTCTTTAGCGGCCTTGTGCACTTTTTGATAAAAAATGTTAAACTCGCGTCAGGACACGTGACCCTGACCGTAATTTTGGTGAGAATTAGAACTTAAGTTCGCTGTAGCGCTAAAACATTAGTCACACATCACATTCCAATTAAACAATTAAAACATGAAGCGCTAGATCGTTCATATGGCATTATTTGCTCGAGACCAAAACGTTGTAAGCGCCATGAAATTCTTGGCGCTTACGCGTTTCGTTCAACGTAGTTTATCAACATCGCTGTTTGGTTTAAGCGGCGCAGGGCGCTTGCGCGAGTGTTTGAGTTTTAGAGATTGGCGATGATGATGCTGGTAATGATGATGGTGAAAGAGTCGTTGAAATTATGGATGAAAGTTGATTTTTCTGAGAGATAAACTTTTTAATGGAAAATAATTGTAATAGTTCTGAAGTGTTAAATTTTTAATATAATATAAATTATCATGTTTGTGTATGATAGCGCAATAAATTAATATTGTATTTTACCACATACATGATAGTACTTTTATACTGATAAATAAAGAAATTTCCGCGAAATTATCCCCAAACTATTCCAAACTATTCAAAAATGCACAACGTTAATGTTCAAGTTTTCACTTCCGCCGGCACTCCCGGAGTGCAATAATTTTTTATTTAAATATTGGGGCTTCCTCAAATAAAATGTTTTAGGCATCCCTAAAACATTTTATTTGAGGAAGCCCCAATCTGTAGTAAGTTTAGCTTGCCGATTAGCAAACGAGGATTTGCGAAATAGAGCACGATGATACTCGTAGTTAATTGGTGGGGTAGTGGGTGTTGCAAAATACTCGAATATTTTAACCTAAGTTTAAGAAAGTTAACTTACAGAATTCGCTTCTGTAAATCTCAGTTGTAATCGATAGGAAAAGTATCACAATAGAAAACTATTGTTTTCCAGAATGATTTCATCGTTTGATTGTTATAAATATTCATCTGTAGTAATATTTTTTCCTATATGATTTTTAACATTGTCCCGAATTTAAATGGGAGATGTAGGTGCAGGAAGAACTCCAAGATTAAATAATCTATGTGTTATAAATATATTAATTACATAATTAAATTAGTTCTCGTCGTTGAGTTTTTATGGTCAATCATCTGATTACTAGAAACAACCTAAATTTTTCTATTGATGAATGATGTAGGCAAAATTTAATCATATAAACGAAGTCTTAGACTACCTATAGTTTAGTCTATTCTAAAAATAGAGTCTAAGACTTACGTTTATGAATAGAACTTAAGAGTTTTCTAGAAAAGACTTGAAACCAAAGTTTGTGCTAAGTTGAGTTTTTTTTTACGTTGTAAAAAAACTTTTGTCAAAAAAGAAATTGAGTCCGAAGTCCTCCAATTATGAGATTATATGTATAATCTCATTATTGGAGGACTTCGAACTCAATTTCTTTACAGAACTATTTGTGAGTCTAGTAAGAGAGGTATAGATTTGAGTAGTAATTCATGAAACATTTAGGACTAAAGTATTTTACGATACTAACTGAGAAAATACTTTTCAGAAGACCACTGCAATCATGTTTTCCTGAACGTGGCGCTCCTTCTGCTGAGTGACTTCACCAGGAAATTCCTGGAACTCGGCTACGTTAATAGCGAGCGGGGTAATTCGCGATTAATACCCACTTCTTTTAATGTAAACACCCAAAGACTGCGATGATGACTTCTTATCAGGCGTTACGTAAGCTTTTATCACACCGAGCTGGCTAACGTCGAATAGTGGGTCCAGTAGGTATTAGATAGTTGTATTGCAATCCATGAAAGTATCGAAAAAACACATAAATAAAATTAATGAATATGTTTCAAACTGATGTATTTTGAACAAAAACTTAACTTTATTCTTTATTTTGCCCCTAGATCGATCTCGATGACCATGGCGTCTCTCCAAATCGCTCTCTAATCCATCCCGAGAACGCGTTAACCCTTTGTTAAACATAGATTGACCTATCGATAGAAAGAAAAATATATGAATATCAAAGAGTCATAATTAAAGTCAGCGACTTTTCTTTAGATGGAAAACATTTAACATTTATATCCAAATAGGTACAATCACAAAGATCTTAACCCCATTTTAGTATTTTCCATGGCTTCCAAGAACGCCAGAAAGTGGCATCAGAATTGAGATCACCATTAGCAACTGCCTCAAATGGCTCGGTGAGGACACTTTGTTGATGCACGTGTTGAGATTTCTTTTCTACTCCCTGACATGAGCTTGCAAGCAAAAGAAGCGGAATAAGCAGGAACACCTGAACAAATAAAACAATAGATGTAATAGAAGTATTTGCCTGATGGTAAGTCGGCTACGTGACTTACCATCACATGGAGTCTTGCAACACCAGAGATATCATTAGGGCGCTCGTGTAATAACCCCCTTAGGTTTCTTGACTAACATCATGCTGGAAACTCTGGGAAAAACGTTAGCAGTTAGTCAAGAGTGCACTACAACGGGTTATTTCACAACCTGCGAGAGAAATAACTGTCTCTGGATCCGCATAACATGCCACCATTTTGATTCTATGTGCGAGTATGAATTCGTTAAACAACTGTGAACACAACCCATTGATGCAAGTAATGGTTACAAAACGCAAATTAATGACAGACTCCTATTAAATTCAGGGGCGAAATATAAACACAATTACAGCAATTATGCCACAACTCCTTCAAAAAGTTCAGAAGTAGAAGATTTTCTATTTCGTGCAATATTTGTACATAGGCACTCATATTACAAGATATATTCGTCAATTGTAAACCGATTTCAATAAATCTTTTTGTATTGGAAAGGGCTTAGCGTTCTATTAAACTTGAATTATTAAATGAAGTTACAGATTTACTGAAAACAGTTCGATTTCACTGAAGTCGGTTTTCACGGTTTTTAACTTCTGTATCAGTAATTGTAGATGATCACTGTAATTAATCACTATCGAAACTATACATTTACCTTAGAATGCATTATCTATTTGTCTTGATTTATGTTTCACGTAGGTATACTGTTCACTTCAATATACGCGTCAATGATTAAATACTGCATTTATATCAACTACAAAAACAAAGAAATTTGGAGCGGATAGCGTTACGTGTGTTAGGACACACGGCCGCTGTTCGTCGTATTGTAATTGATTGCAACTTCACTGATCCAAATCGACGTGTTGTAATTATGTGAAAAGTACAACGTATCTATGCACCTACATAACTATATAGACTTTGTTGATGCAAAAACAAATAGTGTAACTTGCCAAAAAGCATAGATGCAAGTACTTGCATCTCTCGCCGAGATGGCTGCGAGTGCATACTCTTACACGAGAGTCGCAATGGTCGCGTACTGTGCGGTTCCAGAGAAGTTTTCTACCGAGAACTCTAAAGTTGTGGAATGAGCTCCCTGCCAAGGCTTTCGAAGTTCTTTAAGAAAGGAGTGAGGAGATTTTTAGAGGGCCGGCAACGCAAGAGTGACACCCCTGGTGTTGTAAATGCCTATAGGCTACGGTAACTGCTTACTATAAGGAAGGGCATACGATTGTTTGCCATAAGGTGGCAAACAATCGTATGTTATATATATATATATCGTATCTTAGTGATATACAAAAATTTAAGGTTTTCAAAAATTTCATGAGATTCTTTAAACAGTTGTGAGAGGTTTTTACTTTATAATTTTTCTTCAAAGGCAAAACGCGGCAGCTATTTGTAGTTTAATTGGGTTACCTTTAAAACCAAATCCAATCGCACAATCGTACACTCAAAAAATTAGAAAACGAGGTTCTGGCAAAAGATCATATTAGGCCCCTCGCCCACGGCGACTTTTTGTAGTGATGCTGTCGCGCGTTTCGTAGGTAAACGATTGACAGCATCGCTACTAACGCGCGTTAGTCGCATTTGCAACGCGCTACAGAAGTGATGCCAACGTGCTACTAACGCGCTACAGCATTGCGACTGTATCAATGCAAACGCGCGACTGTGTGTGTAAATGTCGAATATGTCATTCTATAACAACTTCCGAATTTACGCTCACAGTTTTCTAGTATTTTAAACGTTGTCACATAATGTTCACCAAGTAATCTCTCTTTAGTAAATGGGTGCATCCAATATTGCACGCTGCATTCGCTTCGGCTGTCTACGCTTCGCCTGCTTACGTAAAAGCAGCACCAAAGACAACGTGACTAATGTTGCCTCAACGGAGTCCATCTTGCAACTGTGACGGTCCACAGGCATTTTTGTGCCGTTACTGAATCGCGTTTGCATCGCGACAGAAGCGCGATAGTATCGCGTTTGCTTCGCGACAGAAGCGCGACAGTATCGCGTTGGCATCGTGTTTATGTGGGCGACCGAACACAGCTAGCGACCGCATCGCGACTGTACCAATACGAATGCGCGACAGCATCGCTACTGTATCGCTATAAAAAGTCGCCGTGGGCGAGGGCCCTTAACTGCGGATGTACACACAGCGACACCTCAAGCTAGAATGTTTGGCCTTTGTACCGTTGTACACGTAGTATCTAAGTGTAAAAATGATGCTGCAAATGTTTACCATGACTTGTCGCTGTGTAAAGGTACCTTCTCTTTACTGAATATAATATACTTACAGAAAATCTGTAGACGATTTAAATAGACGATGCCCAGCTAATGAACTTTGTTTTTGTTTATTTTATTTGCCTATTTTATTTATTGCATTACCACAAGACACTTTCTATAAAGAAATGTTTTTTTTTAAATACAAGGGCAGACTGAAGAGTGAAGTAAATAACTAAGTATTCTCGATATTTCAAACTGAAATTTATCATACCGTAGCACAGTGTTAAAAATAAAAATAGCGATCATCATTTTTAATTGTTAGATAAAAAATAGGGGCGCTAGAAAACGTTCGGTTTTCGAAGTACACCTGACATAATTTGGGAACTTTTGCTCTAGACGGTATAAGATGTGTGGATGACTAAATAGGTGGGTTAATACGCAAGTTCACTTTATTTTCAAGATAGACCCAGGGAGTTTGTAATTTAAGGTACAGAATAACAAAGTACTAAGTCTACTTCGGGACCTCGGAGAGCTGAAAACATATTTTCCTGTTACTCGTAAAAGTCTCGCTAATATACAAGTTAAAATTGAATAAAAAAGTAGTAAACCGTACGGTACTCGTGCCCAGTGAATGCCATACGTTTCCTAATTTAATAATTTATTTGAGTATTCTCCAGATCGGCTAGACCGTAACGTTTGACGTAGTGTGAGAAATGAGCAACGAGTCGTCGTACGATCGTGATCCCGGAGCTCATAAGCCACTTAACTCTCGTGTTCCAAATTCTCACGAACTTTGAAGACTCGAGTCCTTAAAGTTCAAGACTCGTGAGTAAAAATTCAAATCGAAGCTTGAGGTTAGTGAAAACTTCTATAAATATAAAAACTATTTAAAATGTTGTTTGCAATATATGTACATCATTTCATCATTAAAATTTTGAATTTGGCACCAAATAAATTTGGTCTTATCAAAAATTCAATGTCAAAGGAATAAAATACACGAGAATTAAAAACATTTGTCCCATACATGTTGCTTCACCAACTCTTCGTTATACAATATTGTTTTGTTCAATTTGTAAAACAACAACTAGGATACGATAGAACATTTTATGAAAACGCAGACGTTTTATTGTGATCGGAAAAAAATAAAAAACGTACATGTCTCTTACTACGTTATAGTCCAATCAATAAATCGGGGAAATCTACCGAATAAAAAAGTTTCTTATAGAAAGATGGATCAAAAAAAATATTTTTGCATTATCTTCTATGAGTCCTCTAGGTCATTCGTGACTAGCAAGCGAAGAAACATCATTACTCATCTTCAGGTGCGAGCCCAATTTGACAACACCATCCATTCGTCAATGACAACATATGCATCCTTTAAAATTGATATGCTCACAATAGATCTATCTCATTTTTGCTTGCGGAAAGGACCATTAGGCGTATTCACTATCGCTCGAAACACTACATTCGAGTCGGAATCAAAGTTACCTGTCAAAATGTATAGAGTTAAAACTTTTCGAATCTGTTTCGAATTGGGCTTCTCGAAACAATGTGAATACCCCACCATGTGTAAAAAAAGATACTTGCTATTACAGAAACGCGCGCATGATAGTTTGGCAATAATAGGTCTACATCATATAAAAAAAAAATACTTGAAGAAGACATCCAATAATAGGTCTACATCATATAAAAAAAAATACTTGAAGAAGACATCTGTTAACATAAATAATGCGGAATCAACGACGACCTCAGCGGCTCAGTCGTCAAAGACGCGACTTTGACACCAACGCTCGAGGGTTCGATTCCCACACAAGACAAACATTTGTGTGCATGAACATGTCTGTTAGTCTTGGTCTGGATGTTTTGAGCAGTCAGAACCCGTTATATACGTTTTCCCATACATTTCGCGGTCGTATTCGACCACCCGGGTTTCGAAGGGTTTCGAGAGGTAGGGCGCATCAAAGCAACCTACCTGAGGAAGTACCTCCACCTCACAGAAAACCGCAGCCAAATAACAACTCCCTAGAGGGTTGTGTTCCTGCGTGTGAGTGAGGTCAACAGTAAGCTCCCAAGGAGTTGCTGTGTAAGCAGCAGAGGAGGCATCGTGCGAGTGATACTTAATATATCGCAAGCGTTAATAGGCTACGGTACTCACTTTATATCAGGTGGGCCGTATGCTTGTATCCCTCCCGACGTAGTATCAACAACCAGTACACATTTCCCACTTCTCGTGTAGCGTACGAGGAACATTATTGTTGCGTGAAATTGCCATTTTAGTGATTACGTAAAGTTGAACAAACGTTAAGTACTCAAATGCTAGTAGTCAAACAAAATATTACTAATAAAATATTTTATATTTTTAGTACATCCACTACTAGATACTACATTATTAAATTATTAGGTCCTCACATATGTAATTCCACTTTTAATACTGTTCTGAAGATAATGAAAATCGATATCTTTTAATCTACATAGAGCCCCAAATTCAAGCCTAATTAGTTAATCGTTTTTTCAAGGGTTATAGCTATATCATTTCAACTACATGGATTTTTTTTAAAACTTTGGTTCGTTAATTTTCTTGCTTGATATTATTATGGTCTGGTTGTTTTTCTTCTTGACAATGAAAAAAATGTATGTTATATTCGGATTCGAATCCGATCGCAATATAACTAGTAATATCAACGATGTGGTCTACAAATGAAGGCACGACATGTTTTCTGTTTGATCGTTTTCATTCTAGACATTTTGAGCTCTACAACGAGCACCGACCAAAGATGAAAGTACACGACTACGACGACAAGACAACAAAATCGCGTCGAAGTTGACATTAAATTACGAGGGGATTCTGAATTGGATTTTCATTTGTGCATGCAACCAAAAGTGGTCAATCGCTCTAGTCTACTCTTTCTTTACGACAATTCTTGTTTTGTTTTGGCTCATAACTATAAGAGTTACATCTAGAAAGTCTGAGTCATCAACCATACTGACCAGAAATTTCTCCAACTGATTTCCATTTCTTTCAGGATTTCGATGGCTTTTTACCTGATAACTATCAAATCTGATGAGGTAATGAAACACGCTTTGAAAGAACTTATTAACTTCTATCCCCAGGACTTCAACTCAAGTAACGTCAATCTCTATGAAATGGAAAAATCCATGCACCAATTGTTAGATTAATTTATTGTATATTTTTCTTTAAAATATGATTATTTCGTCTTACATAAAAAGGCAATCTCATAGGTAAGGACCTAATTAATGACACACATAAACCTAGGCAACATTTTTCTTAAATATTTAATTTACAGAAATGTAATAGACAACACAATATTAATATAGAATTAAATATTAAAATCAACACATATACAAGGGGTACGTAGTAGAGTTCACAGCTAATAGTGTCAACCAGAGACCATCAAAATAGCCGGCGTTGGGACCTACTTGGGACATCCAGTGCACACTGGGTTTAAGCTTTGTCCTCTATTAATTACAAGTGCATTTTATCAGCACAAGATTACCCTAAATTGTAATTCTATTTCGGAATGGAAAATCTATAAGTTAGATTTCGATAATTAAAATTCGGGTGGATTAGTAATTTGTCTTGGGCTTAGCCGGTAGGTAGTTTCTCTTTTTGGGATTCTTCGCAGTAAAATATTAATAAATTATTCGTTGTTAAAACGTGATTGTATGTGTGCAAAAATATCATTACTTTGCAAATTTGAAAAGCTGAGATATACAACTACGAATCACACTTGTCACACGACTAAGAAAAATAACAACATGTTAAATACACACCGATTAAAATAAAATCAACAATAACGATATTATAACAGCCGAGCATTTTTATATCACAGATTTTTTAATATTAGGTATTAGCAAGATGCTTAAGAGTCGACCACACTAGGGCTGTGTATTAGCTAGATTTTGTCACGAGTTTTATAATTAAAATGCATAAGATCCGTTTGGCTGAATCGAAGTTGATTGACATATAGGTTTGGGCCTTCATTTATCTGATCACCCTTTAAATTTTGTCTATACTTAAAGTTATCTTACTAGACCTACAACTTAGACTTAGTTCAGCCATTTACTAAGATAACATTACATCTATACAAGTGGTATTTAATAAACGTTCGGTATAATAAAAAGAAATGTGAATTATGTTACAAATTTTGTAAAACATCATCGCTAACAATATGTTTTAATCTAATTAACTTATTCAAGTTACAAGAGCTCGGTGGCGCAGTGGTGAAACGCGCTGTTACGCTACTTTGACACCAACGCTCGTGGGTTCGATTCCCACACAGTACAAATTCGTCGTGCATGAACGTGTCTATTTGTATTGGTCTGGGTATTTTCTATGTATAATAAGTACGTATTTACAAAAATAAAATGTATTTACGTATGTTTATCAGTTGTCTAGTACCCATAACACAAGCTTCGCTTACTTTGGGGCTAGGTGGCGCTGTGTAATTTGTCCGACAATATTAAAAAAAAAGAGATGTATAGGCAAAAAATTTATAATAAAATATAAATTTTCATAAAGGACTGGATAAAGGGGAATAAAATATAGTGCACACATTCTGACATACATATTCTGTCATATACCCTATTGTGGCCGAGGTCTTGCGGATAGTATCATTAATGTTAATAACAATAAGTGTGGTGTTAGTGCAACCTAGTTGAATTTTTTTTATATTTTTTTATAATAATAATCTACATTTTACAAGAACCTTTAATAAAGTAATTCTCGTAATACACATACTGCTCACAACAATCATAGAATTACATTAATTTAACTACAGACATTTCAATAATGATCACTTCCAAACTTCTTCATCTTCTATATAACACTTTGGTTCTCGGCTAGTCGCATCACAATTCATTATTTGAACAATGAATTGTGATGCGAGTAGCCGAGAATTTAGTGCTTTAGGAACACAAACACAAAAGAACAATATATTTCATTACTTTTGATTACTGCTTAGGAGCTAACTGTAACATACATACATCCAGTAACATTATGTGCGTACGAAAGTGGAAAGATATTACAGATAAACCGTCGTCTTTCAATACATTATTTATGTATCTAAGAACAAATTTCCGATTTTATTTGAAAATGCTTTTTTCATTAAACGTATGAGCAAAACTTTTTGAACCTACAGATATGAGTTTTATAGCCAAAAAATCTGTTAGCATATACAAACAAACAAATCGTAGCTTTAAAAATCTTTTTTTTAAAAAGGTTAAAAATGTATGTGGAACATAATGTTTGAAATAGTTAATGCGATTATAAGAAAGGAATGTTAGTAACTGATAGCAAACCTAACATAAAGTACTAAATGTTCAACTATATATAATATACAACGATAATAAATAGATGTCTACGTGTTATGGAATATTAAATACTATTAAAATCTGTTAGTTTATACAAGTCTTAGCGTTTCAAAATCATTTTTTCCTAAACATTAATGTTTGAGGAACATAATTAAGTTTGAAATTTGCAATGTTATGTTATATGATTAACCTTAAAAGATAGAAATGTTAGTTACTAATAGTATACCTCGAAGAATGTACTAAATATTTAACTACGAATAAATTGCTATTGACGTGGTATGTAACACTACATGTAATTATCTAGACGATATAATTAAAGTTTTGACGTATTTCTCAGCGGTATAGGCCGTTAAAGTATTTCTTTAAAAATAGTAATGCATAATGCATTTGCTAAAATAATAATCGTACAACCATAACAACAATAAATCACGAATGTAGATAGAATGCTTGTGAAGTACATTTGATTATTAAGCAGAGTTCGCTTTATATTAACACTAGAGATGGGCAGACTATTCACGAAAGCTACGGCACGAAAGCTTTGACGACATTTATGGTCGGCAACTAGTTGGCAAATAGTTAGTTGTCAAAAGATGGCGATACGTGGAACACCGAAACGCTACAGAAAACTAAGCAATTAGAAAAGCAAAATTTCTCAACACTTTATGTACTTTATAAATTCTCGTTTTAAAATTTTAATTCCTTTGATTTGTTATTTATTTGTTTTTAGCCCTTTCAACGTCACAGTTTGATATATGCGACAAAACAATTTCGTGCCCCCGCCGCCACTGTCTGATATATGATACAAATAAATGGCTTTAAAACAAATTTATTTTTTTATATAAAATCACTTTAAAGTCGTATCATTCCTTTCTCTCTTCTTCTTCTTCCTACCATACTTTTTCTTACTAACTCTACATATTTTTGACGCAGTTTCTATCACACCGTATTTTAACTCCTTCCAAAATTCTTCTATATCAGTCCACTATTCGTTAATCAGATTTTCAAAACTTTCATTCAATATTTTCCTATACTCATCACACACATCTTCTTCTGACACTCTTTAGACTTTCACTCTCTCTATTTCGGTACACTTGGGTGACGTCGCCATATTTTTAACAACCCGGCTATTCTTGTAACTACAAGAAAGTGGTCTATTCCGACCACTTTCTTGTAGTTACATTATTAAATTTAAAAAATTAAATACAAAATTAATATTATTCGGCTATTCTAGCCGACCTAGTTTAATTTTTTTTCATAGTGAACTGTGTTCTACTAGTCAAGCCCTTTCATTTGATACCCATATTGATGTAGTCGTGACAAAATTTGTAAACCGCCATTTTGTAGCGGCGGCCATCTTGGATTTACAATGAAACAAAATTTATTTAATTGTATTGTCACCAGAACTAAAGGAGTGTTCCAAATTTCAGCTCAATCTGTGAACAGGAAGGGGGTCAAATTTCAATTACTAGATTTGAACCAAACATATATAAACAATCAGGGCAAGCTAAATAAAACCGTTTAAAAAATGCCAAACAAATGCCTTCTTTCTAAGATCGTAACGAAATGAAGTACAATAAAGTTTTCCGAACACATCCGAATTTTACCGAAACTAATGTCCGACTGATCGGGCATTTGAGCGGTATTAAGTCTATAGTCAGCCCATCTCTCTCTATCAACATGTGATACGCATAGGAAGTAAATAATTATCGTTATTTCATTAAGACTGCACTAGGAACGTGTTTCGACTAGAAGTTTAGTCGCCGATTTTTATATGGTACTACAGCAGCAAAAAAAAACCATTCAATCGCAAATAACTGTCTCACAGTAACAGCTGTAATCGCCATCTACCCATAACAAATACAATACTTTACTTCGTTCCAAGTTTAAGTGAAAACTCATCATTATGAACATTAACCAATATGAAACTTACCTAGATACATTAAAGTACATTCCTGATTTTATCTATTAATTTCATCAAGAACCAATGCAAACCGAAACTGCAACGTATTGCATACGGTTTCAAGGTTTAAATTAATTTGTACATCATATTCCGTTTGTAGGTATATCAAACAAGTCTAGACGCAGTTTTATGTCAGCGTTTGCGGCGTAGTTGCACTTGTGCCGAACATTGTTATTGTTTACATCCAAGCACTGGCCCTAAAATTATCGACAATGCTTGCTCGCCGCCGATGGCAAACCCGTATGCATGGCTCCAGGGCCAGTCGACGCCAGGGTCACGAGTCGTGGAGAAGACGCTGGTAGTGCGGGAACACCTCGTAGGGCGGCACGTGCAGACCAAATTCAAGGGCCACCAGAACAGCAAATTCACATTTCATTAAATCTTTTCTGTTCACTCTGAATGTTGTTTCTATGCGCTGAAAATAACATTTTACTGATGAGAACACTGTAAGATTTACAAATCATCATTTGTCAGTGAAGTTCTAACAGTGAATAAGTAATTTTATGGCAGTTTTAAGATTTTGGTGTCATTGGATTACGAAAGATCGCTTGTTTCTTTTCTTGTTTCGTTGCTTGTTTAGCAGTAAGGAATACAATATTGTTAGGAATATAAATTACTATATTTTGCAAAACAGCAACATAGTTCATGAGGCCTTTAGCGTCGTCAACCAAAACATATAATGATGATAAAAATACCCAAAACAGGTGTTACGTAAACGTGTACAAAAGAAAAAGGAGTAAAGAAATTATTATTAGGCCAGTCATAATAGGGTCCGAACAACAAAAAAATTCGTTACAGCAATCCGACACCGGGATATTGTAGAATAAGATATTCTAAAAGAGGGAAAAATAAATCGAACAGTCTGATGCTATCCGGGGTGGAATAGGGTGGCTTTTTAGGGGTTGAAATCAGTTTTTTTGCGATTTCTGGCTAAACAGTGCATTCTATCGAAAAAAGTTAAATGTAAAAGTTGTAGATAATAAAAAGATCTACAACTTTTGTATTAACCATTTTTACCTTAACCTCAAAATTTTTCGGATAAATGCAATAGCGATTTTTTTGTTTTTAATTTTTTTTTCGAGAAAAAGAAAACAATTGACCTCAAACTTTGCCAAAAGATACCTTTTGGTATTAAAAAGATGTAGTAATTTTTTTTAAAGGAAATACTTTAAGATTTTTTAAAATTCCATTTTTTCCAAAAAAAAAAATGAAATTTTCAACGAAAATCCTACCTAAAAGTACGCAACCTACAGAGTTCAAATTTGGCACACTTACTCGTTGTTACGTCTACTTTCAATTAGTAGTGAAAAAAGGTACACTGCAATTGAAAAAATGGCGGGAAAATAGAAAAAAATCGAAAAATGACTTTTTGTGGTTTTTGGCATATACATCGTCGATCAATCGTTATTAATTAATAAAATCATTATAATTTTCATGTTTAATCTTTGATTATTGTATAGCGCTACTTTTCATACGATAAAAAATTTACATACAATCATAATGATAATGATAAATGTTTATTTGCTCATGAATAAGGTACAATAGGTGTTAGGTTAGGTTACAATACTTAAGTCAACTTATTCAGCTACGTTGATAGCATGCAAAACATATGTTTGTGATTACATTGGGATGTCATTATAGATCCATTAACCATTATGTCAAACTAAATCTATGTCAGTTAAATATTCATTTACTGAGTAATATGCCTTTTGTAACAATACGTCAGTTTAACATTTCTGAAATTTTTTAAAAGGTAAAATTCTAATGCGTTCGGGTAACTTGTTATAGACTTTGATACACATGCTATAACTATTTCGCATATACATTTCTGTCCTTGGTATGTGATTATATACTAGTCTGCTGCCATTTCTTGTATTTCTTGCATATCCTTCCGCGGCTGGTGTGAACAGATTCATATTGCTTTTACAAATTTACATAATAATCATACAATAGGTAATGTAGTAGATCTACAATGATATATACGGATTTTGCAGATAAGAGTGGTTTTAAATTATAAGACAGTATACGCATGTTTGCACAGAACTTGTTTATATTTCACGTTTCACACACACACATATATATATATATATATACAAAAAAAATCTATAAAAAATAATACACTATGGAATAATTGAAGCAGATTTTGTTTATAGCAAATGAATATTACTAACATGAAATTAATTACTGTGGTACAAACAATTTAACATTATTATGAACATTCTGAAAAAACTCTATAAATTGAAAAATGTATGCATCCCCCTCATAGACTTATCTCTAATCTTGACCTTTTCGCAGAGGGTTGTCTTTCACCTTCGTCCGATTCAACGAAACTGAACGATTCTTCGGTGTTTTCGACAGTCAAGTTAAAACAATTTAAACATAAGTTGGTACATTTAAGACCATGTTTTCTGCAGCCGCATTTTATGGAAGAGCAACCTTTCTCACAGCTGCAGTAAATAGCTTTCAGGAGATGATCGGGTATTAATTTCTCGTCTGTGGTATTCGGTCTAATGATGCCTTCCGTAGTTTTTTTCCAACCCCAATCGGTTGCGATCAGTTTATTGCCAAGCCACGTTTGAAGCTGGCAATACGCTCTAAAACAATGCCGTTTTGCTGCTCTCGCTGTTGGAGGTAGTTTTTCTAATTTGAAAGTTGATTTGAACGTGCCTGTTTTGTACACGTCAAACCGTAAATCGTTCAGCGTTATATCTTGCTGTTTTACAATTTGCTGTTTCAGACATGCATGATATCATATAAAAACTCGCTCTGTACAATAATCAAATATTGATATTATAATTTCTATAAACATAAAGAAATTATAATGATTTTATTAATTAATAACGATTGTCCGACGATGTATATGCCAAATACCACAAAAAAAAATTCGGTTTTTTCAATTTTCCTGCCATTTTTCCATAGCAGTGTACCTTTTTTTACTACTAATTGAAAGTAGACGTAACAACGTAAGTGTGCCAAATTTGAAATCTCTAGGTTGCGTAGTTTTAGGTAGGATTTTCGTTGAATATTTCATTTTTTTTTTTGGAAAAAATGGAATTTTATTAAAACCTTAAAATATTTCCTTTCAAAAAAATTACTACATCTTTATAATACCAAAAGGTATCTTTTGGCAAAGTTTGGGCTCAATTGATTTCTATTTCTCGAAAAAAAAAAAACAAATACTAAAAACAAAAAATCGGTTTTATGCATTTTTTTCAAAAAAGTTTGAGGTTAGGGTGAAAATGGTTAATACAAAAGTTGTAGATCTTTTTATTATCTACAACTTTTACATTTAACTTAAATTTTTTTCGATAGAATGCACCGTTTAGCCAGAAATCGCGAAAAACTGATTTCAACCCCTAAAAAGCCACCTCATTCCACCGCGGATAGCAGCAGAATGTTCGATTTTTTTTTACCTCTTTTAGAATATCTTATTCTACAATATCCCGGTAGCGGATTACAACGATTTTTTTTTTATTTCAATTTTCTCTCCTATTATTACTGGCCTATATATCCACTAGAACTTTTCGTTTATGAACTCTCTAAATCGTTCCTACACCCACGATGACAAACTGTGTATTAAAAGAACACGGTCAATGACAATAAATATAACGTTCATGACCATATTTAAGGGCCAAGAGAACCTAGGCTGCATTTAGTCACCTTGCCAGTAAACGAAGCCCTGGCAAATGAGAGGCAGAGCATATTTAATAAGCAGAACGACTGGGGGGATGTACCTTACAGAATACTGCAGCTGAACAACATTAATCGTGGGGGTAACAATATTTTGCATACATGACAACCTACTAAACGCACAACAAATATACAAATGTAGTACCTCAATTAATGCCTTTAGCATTTCTCCTTTGACATCATTTAATTTAGCAGAGAGTAACAAACATGCGCCAGCACAAAGCTTCCTGTTATCTTTGTTGATTAGATTTGCTAATATAAGTTTCTCGAAGTACACATATGCTTGGGCGACAGATAAGAGATCGATACCGCCAGTGTCGTGCTTGGCAATTTTACGCATTTCTTTTTTGATGCTGAAAACAAAAAAAATACGATCATTCTGTCAATAAAAGCGAAATATCGCGTGATCGTAGTTCAACTGGTAGTGAACTACTTTTTTGCCAATAGAACTCATGCATATGGGAGGACTTCGAAGACGTATTGCGTATGACAATTAAGAGGTAGGGGTCATCATCATCCCCGTCTGGGGAAATGTGTACATTACTCCAGCAAGAAAGTGTCTCCCCTACAGTGACATGAGTGAAACGTATAAGCTGTAAATGTGTTATCGTACTTTTTTAAAAACCAGAAAAAAATTCGCGGCGCCTAAATGAGAAAATGTATAAGCTCACTAAAAACTGTAATTGGTCCTTCTCGACACTTATAATAACCATAAAAAGTTACAAAAGTGTACATACATGCGTTATTGAATAATATTACTAATAACGACAATGTCATAACTTTGACGTCAACGTACAAGAGACCGACTCAACCCAAGATGTGTGGGTAGATACCATAAATTAGCGTGTTTAGTCAAATAATATAGTGAAAATTTTGAGCTTGGAATGTTTCGAGTAGAGACGAATAAACACCAAAACATGGAAACAACGGCTGGTTATCCGACCAAATTAGAATGACTACAAAAAAGCGACGGATTCGTACATGTCGATGACCTTCTTTATTGAATGTATATATAATTAAAATTATATATGTAACGTACAGTCGTGTTCAAACGCTTTGTTGGCAATTATATGAACTAATTTCGGGGACGAATTCGCACATCAAGGCGGAGTGCGCGGACGCCAGGGCGGCGGGGACGCCAGCATGCAAAAATTGCACCCGGGCAAAGCTGCTGAACGTGAAACACAACGCGTTCAGCGGTGAATGCCCGGTAAGAAAGAAGTGGGACGGGTTGGCGCGGGCCTCTGTCGGATGTCTACTTAAACACGTGTGGGCACTGATTTGGCTCCCATACATGACAATTATTTCTCAGCGCCCTTGTTTGTTAAATATTACATACCTTCGTAATTTGCTAAGCGTTAATTTGATGTGTGGGAATTTTTCTTTGAACTTATCATTGAGTTCCTTCTTCAGGTCTTGCGGCCGCACATAATCAATGATAGAAGTCATGTAAGATGTAAACGTCAGTAGAGTCCTGTGTTTGCCAGCTATAAGTTCCGGATCATCCAGCACATTGGGACAATATTGTACCTGTAAAAAAACAGTAAGTACAGATGAAATTTAGGTTCATGAACGAAATAAGAACTTATCATTATTAACTTAATTTACCACTATGATAATGTTCCGTTTGATTAGACACAAAGAGAACGTACCTAAGTAAAAATGAGGGACATTTATTTGTTCAATCACATACATAGTAATTGCAATGAAAATATTTAGTCAGAATTGCAGTTGATCGGCATTTTTGTGATATAACCGGTGGGGGCGGCCGTAACGTAATGGGTTTGATCATGGGTAATGGCCTTGAGCGTGTCAGATTAAGGTGTGATGGCACCTTAATCCGACACGCACGCTCGACATCAAATCGAGAGCAGTGATAAAGTACTGACCTATTATCTGACGTTCCCTGGTTCGAGTGGAGTGGGCATATATGTACCACTAAATGCGCGAATGTCTGTCTCCCATTGTTGGGGTAGGCAGGGACTATAGAACGCTAAGTGCTCCGATCCAAACATACCTCTCTCTCGCTACTTCCACACTCATCGACCTCTTCATGCATGCTCTTTGGTTGCGGGTGCGTTTCATTTGGCCCTTTTTTCAACACATCTCCAATTTGATATATATGTGCACACATATATCGTAGGTCGTATACGTTAAGTAATGGTATATAATAAATTTGTACAATTTACGTCCATATTGACGCGGTTCAAGTTAAACTGGTCAAGAGAAAAGAAACAATTGATGCGTCATCTATGCGTCCTCTTTTATCTTAGGCGCAATCCATTACGTTATCTCATTCTATTTTATTACACTTGTCACTAGTGCTGTACTGCTGCAATTTAATTACGTATCGATATTTACGAGCAAAGTGTATTATTGCGTAACTATTTTATGAAATTTTAGTTGGTATAAATATTAGATACACACTAAATTATAGTATTTTTTATGCAACGGCGGGAGGCATTACGACCCACTTGATGTAAAGCGGTTACCATAGCTTATGAATGATTGCAATACATGAAGTATCACTAGCGCATTGCCTGCTGATAACACAGCAACTTCTTAGGAGCTCACTGGTAACCTCACTCACTCGTAAGAACACAACAACCCTACATGGAGTTGTTATTTGGCTACGGTTTTCTGTGACGTGGCGGTACTTTCCTATTCGGTCTGCTTTGATGTGCTCTACTATCTTGATCTGAGTATTGTTTTATCTACGTCAATGTAAATGTATAAAAATACATTTAATCTATTAATTAATAAAAATTAATTCAGTACATAATAAAAAAATTAACGTATTAAATTTGACTAAATAGTATTTTTTATGCAACGGCGGTAGGCATGCAAGCATATGACCAACTTGATGTAAAGCGGTTACCCTATCCTATGAACTCTTGCAATACGTAAAAACTGTTTCATTATAACATTTATTATTACATGTTTGCACTTATTACCATAGCAAAACAAATATTTTAGTATTAGTAATATTAATATACTATCACAAACCCATACTATTGTCTATTTACCGATATCGATAATAATATTCTCGTGCCCAACTTTAGGTTGACGTATGACCTAGCGTCGGCCCATCGGAGCACAGCGGTCACCACAATGATTTGGCGGAATTATTGTTTTAAAAATTAATTACTTAAACTATTACATATTTATTTTGAATTGATATTTTGGAAATATACTTTAATTATTTGTAATTTTATGTCATCATTTGTAAATGCAATATCAACTAAAATCATTAGTCTAAACTAAATGATTATGATTTTGAAGTTCATTCTGCTTTTAATTATCTAAATAAATCTAATCCAGCAGTCTCCAGCTGCTACTCGGCCAATTTGGTTTATTGGTTGTTTTTCAAACATGCGTGATCAAAAGCAAAAGGAGCCTCGCTCACTTCGCTTTCTTGGCTTTTGATAGTCTGACCTCAGTCAGTAACATCGGATTGTCCAACAATATGTTTAAATTTAGTTTAAATGACATATCAAACTAATTGACAACTAGAATAACAAGCACGTCTTTAACACTTATATTTGCTAAAATAAAATATGTTAAAAAATTTGCCACGTAATGGTTGAGTAATTATGCGAATAAACTTTAGACGCGTACATTTATGCTATACAAAATTATAACTAAAAAATCGGCCAAGTGCGAGTCGGACTCGCGCACGAAGGGTTCCGTACCATTATCCATAAAAAATGTATATGTTATATGAGAGCCCCCTTAAATATTTATTTCATTATATTTTTTAGTATTTGTTGTTATAGCGGCAATAGAAATACATCATCTGTGAAAATTTCAACTGTCTAACTATTACGGTTCATGAGATACAGCCTGGTGACAGACGGACAGCGGAGCCTCAGTAATAAGGTTCCGTTTTACCCTTTGGGTACGGAACCCTAAAAAATTATGCGAACAAGAGGGTACCCTAGCGGAACGTACGTTAAGCCGCTGGTCCCAGCTGTTGTTGACAGTTGCTAGTCGTTAAGTCGGTGGTCTTCAGGCAGCTTGTAAACACAGATCTTCGCCAATACGCAATTGAACAGCGTGGCGGAGTATGCTCTAAACCACTCTTCGGTGGACGGGGCTCTCACATCCCAGCAGTGGGATATTATATGCGTTGATGTGGTATTCGTAGCGGAATAGCTGAGGTCCGATGTTTATGATGAATGGCATAAATAGGCGAGGTCCTTAGATAACTGTTCATAACAATTAGCCGATGCGTAGAATCAATCCGAAAAATCTTTTTCCGACCATTAATCTGTTGGAAAAAAGAAGTATTAAAAACTGTTAAGAATTGTAGTGTGTGTTACATTATGGGATGCGTATCGATCCGTGCAGGAATATTTCGTTTTCCAAAGGCAAATTTAGACCAAATTAAACATTTTTAATAATTCTAAAATGATATTATACCTAATAGTTAATAGAACAAGACCTCTACTTGCCATAAAATATAAGATCAGTTTCTGAATAAAAAGTTACTTTCACTACAACTACTTTGGTCGTTGAAATCTAAGGCGGGTGTATTGAGTAATATAGCGCAGTCAATAAGGTATAAAAATAGGTCGATTTTTATTTTTTTTTAATAACAACTGCCCCACCTCAATTAACACCCCATACTGTTCATCTAGCATTTTTTGAAAAAATCCATCAGAATTGAGGGTTTTTGGGGTCGCTGATTACGATGATCAAAAACCCCCGAGTCCACCGTTTCATCCAATTCTGATGGATTGGATGGCAGGTGATATAACTTTTTTTAAATAAATGCTTTTATATACAATCATATAGTAATTTTGCACATGAATATTTGTTTTGTAATGTATATAAAGTATAAATACTAGATATAAGCATAATCTTGTGTTACATCCAAGCCGTCTCCACAAAATAAGTAATTCTTTTATGGGGCAATGTATACGGTTCTATAACAAACTTCCCAGCAATATAAGAGAATTGTCAATAAACAAATTTAAAACTACCATTAAAACCAAATTGTGCAGCAGGGCATATTATAAAGTATCTGACTATATTAATGATAAAAATGCCTGGGATTGAGTCGATCCAATTATAATGTAATTAATAAATTATGTAAATTTGTTTGGATACCAAAAGAGGGATGCCTGAGTTTTTTGGCAGTATTTTTATCAGTGCTCACCTAGTCATGAACTGCACGATAGGGAAAAAAATTGTGACGATTCCAAACAAATGTAGCCATTTTTACGGAATAAAAAGATTTTGACTATGTATTATTTATTTCGCTCAATTACGTTTCGGCGTAATTCAAGGTCGATTTAGCCACACTATTATGAAAGCGTAGACAGGAAAAATATTTGTATCGTCTATACATTTGATTAGCAGCATTATTAAACATAGTTGTACCGAGTTTCGTGATGAAACTACAATTGGTGTATGTAGTCTCTTTTAGAAAGGTACTTTTACATTCAACCACTGAAAGGAGTTAAACATGGACAGCGGCCAACAATTAAGAAGTGATTGAAATTCTATTCCATAGTTTTCATTATGTAGTTAGATGCAGGTCGATTTAATAACTACGTGTTAAGAAGTTAGCCAGCGTGTTAATTTATAAATGAGCAATATAAAAGAATGCGGTGGGTTGTATGCATGAAAACTCACATATTTTTGTGCAAGCAATGTCCCCTCATCCCAATCGAACGTTTTCATCTCGACTGAAGAGTGTGGCGGAGACGAAGCTATATTTGTCCTTTGAGACGATTCGTATGAAAAACACCTAAAACACAGTTATATACATAGAATATTCAGATAAAAATAAATCATGCGGTTGAGAATTATTTAATACTTCCACCAGTTTACATGCACTTAGGCCCATACAACGAATACAATACTTAATAAGCTCAACTAATGATACATTATTACAATATACGATACGCCATTAATTACAGGGGGGCCAAACATGCTTAGAAATGTATAGGTATACCTAATAAAAACTATTTTACATTGTATAGATAAGACATTACTTACATTAAGTCAAATTAGCCACATGTAAACATGTATGAAATATTCTCTCGTAAATATCTAAATGATTGTATCTGTACATTCGAGTCAAAAGTAGGAACAATAGTATTTTACAACATTGACTGTTTCTCATATACTTTTAGTCGAGAACAACTGAATCATTTTATAGTATGCAATAAATAAACCTAGAGTTATTTACTGCATTCCTAATAGAATAGACGACGTTTCGAGATAAATGTGGCTAAGTTTGCTTAAGAAGCGGATATAATAAGATTTATTTAGGAAGTAATAACTAATTAACTAGTGTGTTATATACTACCGGCTAATTCGTTCAGGGTCAGAACAGACCAACGAAGTGATGACAAAACGGTTCGTTTTTGTAAATTTAACTAATTGAATTTGTATATTTGTATCTGTGTGATCTTTGGTTCATATATGCAAATCTCGTAGGATGTAACTACCTATTAGATGTACAATACATTCATTGTGCTAATGAAAGGTGGAACGTAAACTCGGCCACCCAATAAAACTTATCTGTGAAAATAATTCGTTTGTATACTATACTTTTTTTTAGTTATTACTTAGTTTCATGTTTCGTTCAGATTTATAAACGGAAAGAGATCTTAATTGGTTTGCACTTTTGAACAGAAGACCCTGTACAAAATAAACTCTTCGATTTTATAGAGGGCGAGGCAGTCGCGTGCGTTTTGTGGTTGGTAATTGGTGTAACGAAACCAAAATACTCTGACACTGCATCAATAGAGGTTTTTATGACGGCAGAGGAGAGGATCAGACTAATAATTCAGTATGATACGCATCGGTATATTTAGCCGCAAACACTTCTCCCGTACTGAAGACGCGGATCTGTTCCTGCGTATCCGTAAAGTATGCATGTGTGCAAACATTGGGAGCCATTATAGAAGCATTGCCTTTTATTCCACATTTGCATATTTTTTGTAGCAATATTTTTTCTTTATGATCCAAGCATAACGAAACTTTACTAAAACAACTAATACACTGTCATATTTTTCGATTTATTCTCTTTGAAACTGATATTGAAAATTGACATTGATGAGGTGTAAAAAAGGCCTTTAATTCCTGAAAATGAAATGAATGTATTTTTACAGAGACTCGGGCCACAAATTTTTTTTTATACTACATCGGGAAGCATTCAAGCATACGACCCACCTGATGTAAAGCGGATACCGTAGCCTATTAACGCTGGCGATATATTAAGTATCACTCGCGCGATGCCTCCTCTGCTGCTTACATAGCAACTTCTTGGGAGCTTACTGGTGACCTCACTCACACGCAGGAACACAACAACCCTCTAGGGAGTTGTTATTTGGCTGCGGTTTTCTGCGAGGTGGAGGTACTTCCCCAGACGGGCTGCTTAGATGCGCCCTACCTCTGAAACATCCAGACCAAGACAAACAGACATGTTCATGCACTCAAATGTTTGCCTTGTGTGGGAATCGAACCCACGAGCCTTGGTGTCAAAGTCGCGTCATTCACGACTGAGCCACCGAGCTCCCAAAGTCACCAAGTTACATTGAATCTGTCGTCTTTTTGAAGAGTGATCTGATGACAGATATGTACAACCTTTCAGCTAAAATTCCCTATTCTGAGCATAGAATAAGTGATATAACTCTAAATTGTAATACGAGTTTACATCTTTGTAATTATTTTTGTAAATATGCCACCATGTCCTGCACTATTTGTATTCCTTAGTGACATAATTATTTGTGTGTAAAAGTACTTTTTATTATGTTATACGAGTTGCTATTAGGTAGCTTCGGTATTTCGTGTCATTATTTTGTCAATAAAGTAGAGCAGTGATAGCGCAGTGGATAAAAAACCGACCTTGTGACCAACAGGTCCCCGGTTCGAATTCTGGCATGTATCACAAAATTTGTGTTTTCGGATTTATGTACATATTTATAATTATCACTTGCTTAGCGGTGAAGTAAAACATCGTGAGGAAACCCGCACGTCAAAAAAATTATAATTCGAAAGATGTGTGACCTATCTAAGAATGATCTTGTTTTCCGTTCTGGGTTGCGGAGGTGTGACGGCAGTCGCAGCCATGTCAAAATCAGTATCTTCGCCAAATTCTTACGCCTAGTCAGGGTACCCCACCAATTCTAATAGATTAGGAAACGGAATAACGCCAAGAAAAAGAAGACTTTGTCCATAAAGTGATTAGTATATATTTCAGATATTAATTTTGGATTAGTAACAACTTTTTCAATGAAGACTTAATGTAATAATTTGTTTCAGGGTTTTTGAGTTTGTTTCTTAAATCGTCTCGCGTAGAATAATTCTCTTTCTATTTATTGCCTATCTAAATTCCTAAGGATATCCATTTCAATTTTTCTTTTATATGTTTCTTTACTTTTATAAGAGAAGAGCATAAGTCATAAATTAATTTGAATAGTTCATGAAAGTGATTAATGTCTCATTCTGGTCTTTGTCTGATATACATTACAAAATGTTAGTTTGTCAATGTACTCTTGAATAGTTTCCTCTTCTCTATCTATCTACATATCTATAACTTTACGCCAAATCCCTTGCGGGGTAGGCAGAGAGTACCGAGCGTCATAAGATGCTATATTGTTTTTTTTTATTATTTCTCTCTTCTATTTCGAGTAATCTCTTTGTTTCATATATCAGTAGGTGAGTGAGCTATTACATAGGTACATTCAAAATTTGCTTGTTCATTTGTTCCCTTGCAGTGTATGCAGTGACAACCTAGCACCATATGACTCGGTCCTTGCACACCATACTCATTTTAATGCTGAAATTTTCATATATATAAAAACAAAGATCGTTTCGCACATGATTTAAAGCAATAGAAACATGCAAGATGTTGGGAAGTTCTCAGACACAAGCCGAGATGCGATAGTATGCCGAACAGCGCGCGCATATGCAACTTATTCTTCACTGCCACTCCATCTGTGTGTACCAACCCTTAAGGTCGGCGCAAATCTGGCGAAGCACAGTGTGGTTTTTACATATATTTTACAATGCCTACTATTAGTGGGTGCACTGAAATTAATTTTAAAATACCTTCCCAATTTTTCGCCTCTACATGTTGTAATTCTCTCACAGATACGGGACATAGGTTATTTATCTTCGTTATTTATTTCAAGGACAATGGTGTTGTAATTCTCTCACAGATACGGGACATAGGTTATTTATCTTCGTTATTTATTTCAAGGACAATGGTGTTGATGTATTTTGACAGTACGCTATGCTTTGCAGATGTGCGCTGCGCTTACTCCAGTAGTTGACTTTAGCTAGCAAGACATATTAAAGATGCATACCATAATTAACTATTGAAATGATTATGGGACAAAAAAAACAAAATATACATACATTCAAGGAACCCAATGCACACTTTATTACATAAACTAATTTTAGCCCATCCATGCACAAACATACAATACCAATAGGATAATATATCGAAAATGTGCATTGAGAATTATATAGCTTATAATTACTTAATATAAATTTATCTTCTGTAGCAACGTTAATTAGTAGCAATAGCAGAATCTAAATATTGCATATATCATAAATACTTTTTGTTTACCATTTTTTATCCTTGTGTCTCGTCAATAATTTAGTCCTGAAATTTAAATTTGTTAGTAATGAAATGATTGTGATCATTACTGGCGATGTTCAAATGCATCAGAGTTGCAGACAGCATTCCTGGAGTCACTGTATGAGCTGCAAGTCTGTCACCATCATATATTTTTAAAGATTCTTATATAGTGAAAGAAGCTACTGTGATACTTTACAAGACAAAGAACTGTGCTAATAGTGTAATGTAATGTAGCATGATTTTATTCATTATGGTAGTATGCAACTGATGTATGTGTAGAATATCTCTAGAAACCGTAACATGTATTTCTGATGAGAGAAAATATTTTATATAGTCATTATTCCATTGCTTTAAAATTATTGAGAGATGTAAACAAACAGAGACACACAAAAACAAGATGAACATGGACTTTCAAAGACAATACATTTTCAAAAGTAGGATAACATCAAACTGCATGCACAATTCTCTGGATTTACTTATTATAATTGAACACTGATAAACATGGAACGGTGTACTTTTATTATGTAATTATAACTGCATTAATAATTTACCTTGCTATGACATGTGGATGGCGGTTTAGGATTTTCCAACTGGCCTTATCATTGAAATCTCCCTCATACATCTTTCGATACTGTTCTCTTGTGCAAACTCGAGAGGGCACCAGTAACTTAGAATATGAAATGTCTTGGCCAGTTTCTTCTTTCTCCAGGCCAAGAAGATCAAAAGGATCAACACCATTGTCAGTAATTGATGATAGGGGTCTGGGTCCTGAAGTGTTTCTCCTTCGGACACCATCTTTTCGTAGATCAGACCTAGAATTTTATGATAAAACTATAGTCAAATTACACATTCACAATTTATTAAAAAATTATAAGCGAAAATATACATATCTAAACCCTGCAAAGTTTGACATTTTGCATGTTTTACTTTATATTGTTCTTATTCAGCAAAAACAGAAATTAAAATACAACTTGAAATATTTGTAACATTTGTATGGTACAGTCAAAATACATGAAATGTGACAAGTATTTTGACTCTACCATTCAAATGAGACACATTAGAAAATCTTACCGCAAACTCCGAACAGTTTTTGAATATGGTATGGTACTGAAGATAACACATGGCACACCCTGGGGAGGAGCAAATGCAAGCCTTTCATCTTTGAAGGACACTCCTTTCATTGGGCGAACTAGCCTCACCTCTTTTATTAATGCATGACTTTCTGGAATACATGTAGAGCTCGTACGAAACCGTCCTGAAATTAAAAAGTAAAATATTTTATTTAGATTACAAGCTCATATATACATGTTTTCAATTAATTTACTCTCTCCTTACCAATGTTTAAGCTCTCCGTGCTGCTCTTTTCATCAGTATTAATCCCGCTGAGTGATACAACATGGTTCTTTTTAGTACGAATAACATTTCTGTCTTTAAATGATTCAGTGTTACCAGAGGAACATCTGGAATTGGTGTAAAATGATTCACAACACCTATTTCTTAAAAAATTCTTATAATATCAGTAGGGCGACTCTTTCAACTAATCCAGATGCATAAAAATTTTAATTAAACTAAAATTAAATGATCATCAAAACTAGCTTATATTTTATTTTTTGCCTACAGAGGCAGAAAATTTAATCACTACAAAAATTCGTCACTTCTCTTGACAAAGATGTATAGTCAACATCAACTAAAATATACATTGAAATTGTAATTAAATTTTCAAACTGTGACAGCAGTTTTCTCTTGCAGTGTTAATCTTATTAGCCGATTGTCAAACTAAACTATTGAAATTCAATCTCAAGTTATTTAATTGTCATTGCATTTAGCTTCAAGAGTAACCCCAGTTAGGTCTGATTTATTCATACAAGCTACATTACACCTAGGGTACTGTACCAGTTAACAGAATGGAGTATTAGCAACAAAATAAGGACATCAACATTGAGGTGAATATATTTTGAAAGATAACATGTCATTTCCGATTCAAATATAGTGTTTCAAAGTAATGTGACTATGTGTACCAACATATATACATACACAGGAACACAAGAAGGGAACTAATAAGAAAAATAAAAGAGAATGACACATGAGAATATTAAATACAGGACGTGACAGGATACAGAAAGAAAAATAAGCCAATTGAGACTACATAGAGCATAGAGCTGCGACTTTTGTTGAAAAAGAAAGCTAAAACATTATAAACAAAAGAAACACATTTTTTTTTAAATTAAGGCATAAAAGAATTTTATTACAGTAATAGTATCCAAAAAAAGACTAAATAATCTATCTATCTATAACTTCACACCAAATCCCTATGGGGTAGGTAGAGAGAACCGAGTGTCACCTGGCTCGATCCTTACATACCTCACTCGCTTCTTTAACATTCATTGCTCTTTTCATGCACGCTCGCCGGTTTCTAGGGCTCCTAACATTACCTTCTGATAGAACACAACCAATTTGATCATGGTAGGTAAGTCTTGGCCTTCCTACTACTCAAATTAAATAATCAATGATAGTTATTGTAGTTCAGAGATTTATCACTGTTGTTAAACATAAACCATGATGGATAGAATATGTGTTATAATACAATTCAAAGGAATACTAATATCCTGAAGTATAATGTAGGTACAGAACTATTGACAAGCTAGGTTACAGTTAGGACCAAGGACATCAAGGGAAGATATGGAAGCAAGGACTCATACAAAGGCTTTATGTACAAATATGCATTGTTTCAACACATCAATTTATGAATCTCTCAAGCTACCCTTTGGAGCCACCAGAGGTTTGGACATGTGTTCTGCAGTCACATGGGAATGTCAAGTGTGCTAGGTACATAAGATTAACATTAAATTGTTACTGGCAGAGTCATATGGATATATTTTATATCTTAACTAGTGGCCCACCCCAGCTTCGCATGGGTGATCTGATTGTTACCAAACTGCACAGGATTACCCGCTTGATTAATCCGAAGTTTCCCTGAAAATATCTTCAAAATCTGCCCAGCCGTTTTTGAGTCCATAGAGGACATTTTATTATAAAAATATTATATAATATAAAAACATTAATTTTTATATATATAGATCATATGCCTATTATGCTTCATCTATGGGGACTGAACAACATAATTGCAGTATTTTTATATTAATGATGCATTAGTATTCTTACCTGTCTCTAATAGTTTGAGCTTTAACAGGACTAACATTTGTATGTTCAGAGTCTGAACTTAATGATTGATTGTCTGTACCAAGTTTATGTACTGGACTGGATTGTACAGTCTTAGTTTTATTACGGATGTTATTGTACAATCCGAGATCTTTCCCGCCGTTATTATCCACAGGTTTGATTGTATCAATTTTATCATTTTTGGCTAATTTATCAGTCATATTGGCTAATTCCGTATCTTTAAAAGTGCCGTCCAGTGATATATTTGATAAAAACGTAACAGCAGCTAACCGCCTCCGAGCTTTTTCATATTTATTGCGATTTTTGGACATTATGTAAATTGACAGATATGATCACGTAAATTAACAAAACAAATTTTACACTGTAGGAAGAAACTTGACCCAATTCACAGTTTTACTGGAACACTAACATTTCTTTTCATTGAACATATCAAAAATACGTTATTAAATAATTATTTATACCAAAAACTATACAGTCCAACCACCATTTAAATCAAAAATATACCTTTTGATATAATTATTTTACTCTTTATGGGAAAATATCAAAATAGAATAGAAGTGAAACAAATTAAAATCGTGAAAATATGCACATATCAAACAAATAATCAAGGTTTTTTATTCTTCTTGTCCCTGGAGGCAAAGGAATCAAGCTCATACACCATAAGCTTCAGGAACTCTGCTAATACATACGATAAATAAAACTAATCGGGAAGAATTCCCAGATCCAATCCTGAAGTTTAAATACCACCCGTTAAATGATAGGGATTTTTTTAAGATTAAAGTGCTTAAACGTGTTATGTTTGAATTTTATCGTAACTGTATTAGTTCACTGGCACTTAAATTACAAAATACCATAACACTTGTCACACATTAAACTAATTCAATGCTCAATGCCACTCATCAAAATCACGCAATGAAGTCCATCAAACAATCTATTGAAATTGAAAGCTACACATTTGCGAAGTGTGTGACCGTGATGAATATGTTTAATCAACGCTCAGCGGAATGATCACACCAAAATCTATACCGATTGAAAGGTTATCTTCATATTTTTAATAAAATATTCCAGATGCTGTATTACAAGTTCAAATAGGTATTTTTCCAATAAAAGAATTTATTTTTTTATATTCGTCCTCCGGTGCATGAACCTTTAAAGTCCCGGTAGCGAATCATTTGCTAAACTCGGCTAAAACAAAATTCATCAAATTTAGTCATCCGAATTTGAATGTGTGTGTTCTCATTGGGAATAATAAATTAGAATTCGTTAATAATACTACGTTTTTTTGGAATTACAGTAGACTAAAAATTACAATGAGGCCCCCACGTAAATAAACTTGCCGGTAAGTTCAGCTCGTTGAATGTGCAATTAGGAGAATCAGACAATTGTAAGATGTGGCTACTGCGCGCTTAGTTATTTTTTTAGCTATTTTCACAGCATTATGTCGTCGTACTGTTGTGGGGAACGCCGGCTGACATTTAGACAATATTTATATATATATTCTTTATTGCACACAAATAAAACAAAATATTATATTATTTATCTTATAAGAAAGAGCAATTCACTCTATTTAAAACAGATAATTTTTCAAAGAAACTCAGGGAATTTTTCAAAGAAATAAATATCCTTACTGTTACTTCTCAATATATTTATGAAAACATAATGTATGTCCGTAAAAATTTAATGTCGTTTACAAACATAATCTAAAAACTTAGAAGTAGAAATAAGTTGTGTATGCCGATACACCGGCTTGCTAGGAGTATTATACAATTAGTTACATGAAACGGTTCTGTTCTTTCCTGACAATGTATTCAAAAAGCACATTAAAAATACTCTCTGTTTAAGGGCTTATTATAGAATTGATGAATATGTAACTGACAAAGATGTCTGGAAATAATTCAGCATAGACGGTCATTAATAATATTTAATTCTACAATTTGATATAATTATTGTACCAATATGCTAATGTGAATTTATTGTAACATCTACTTGACAATTTTAAAAGAGCATTCATTCGGCATTTCTTTTTCGCCAATGGTCCTTTCCGAAATGCTAGCAAAACTCAAATAAGAGAATTGAATAAGATACAATAAGACTATATTTCAAAAAATTTAAGACGAGTCTAAGTTTAAGAGATGTAGGGAGCATCAAAACAGCCCGTCTGGGGAAGTACCTCCACGTCACAGAAAACCACAGCCAATTAATATCAACTCCCTAGAGGGTTGTTGTGTTCCTGCGTGTGAGTGAGGTTACCAGGATGCTCCCAAGGAGTTGCTGTGTAAGCAGCAGACGAAGCATCGCGCGCATATCACAAGCGTTAATAGGCTACGGTAGCCGCTTTACATCAGGTGGGTCGTATGCTTGTATGCCTTCCCACGTAGTATAAGAAGTGTCTGCGAGGGCCCATTGGGCATTTTTCTTTTTATCTTTATTATTACCTATTTCATTTTATTTTACATATTGGTTCAGTGAATGAAAGAACGCAATAGTAAGCTAGCTATATAATAATATGTCATTGATGTTTATCGAAATTACATAAAAACACTCTTGTTGGTTGGGTTTGGGTTGTACCGTAATTACCAAAAATCGAGCGAGGCTCCTCTACCCCTCGGGTTACTTTTGCCCCAATTATTTTTGATTTTTCAGTAAGTAACCTCGATTTTTAATTCTTTTTTTTATAAAAAAAATATAGAAAAAATATATAGACATTTTCGAGAATTTTCCTTTTGAGGGGAGAATAGGAGGAACTTCTGTTCCCTTTTTCCCATCCCTAATTAAATGGCAAATTGTGTATAATCTTTCACTTGTATATATTAAACAAATACAAGTGAGAGATTGTAATCTTGGAAGCGCTTTTAGCAGGGATTGTAGGTACATCGCTGATAAGGAGTGACGAGTAAGTGCAGAGAAGCTCGGTTCTGCATAGGAGCCCTAAGAACGGGCGAGTAGCATGTCAAGGGTCATGAATATTAAAGAAGCGACTGAGAAGTGTTAGGACTGCACCTTATGGCGCTCGGTTCTCTCTGCCTACGAGGGATCTGGCGTGAAGATCCATATATGTATACAAATCAACTTTGAACATTGTTGCGTCATTCAATACGTCGTAGATATAAAAGAAACCAAGAATGTTTTTCTCTGTCTAGTTAGTTAGTGTATGTCAAAGAAACAGAAAACGAAAGCTTATGCTCACTCATGTTGCTTAGGAACGTGTGATTTGGCAAGAATCAAGTGAAGCAGATGTTTCAAACGCTTTGCAGCGTCCGTGGTCGCAGGAAGACTGTACCACGGACGCTGCAAAGCGTTCGAAACGCCAGGTTCAACAAAATAAATAAAACAAGCGATAGTTTCGTTAAAAATTGTTTAATTCAATGTAAAAAATCGCGAAAGCCTAAGACAATACTATCGGAGTCATTTTTGAATACGAGTTCTGACGCGGAACTAAGGTCCAAAAACGACTCGCAATATCAATGCTGCGTTTCGGTAGGAGACTGCTAATGAACATTTTTAGTTTAAACGATTTTGTAATGGGAACTTCGACTTGAAGAATGAACCATGTGGAAGACCGTCCACACATGTGATAACCCTGAATTGAAGGAGATGGTGGAAGCCGTGATTTGGATAGTCAAACTACCTAGAAATTAGCAACATGGTTTAACGTTACCTTACCTACAATATTGACTCATTTGCATCAAATCAATAATATATAAAAATATGAAAAATGGGTGCCGCATGATTTGACTGCAGAAAGAAACGCGTATTGAAACTTTCGTTGCCTTGTTGAATCGGTACTGAAATCAAGGAATATTTGTGACATGTGACGAAAAGCGGATTCTTTACGTTAACCGTAAGCGAAAAATGCAATGGCTAACCCCAGTTCAAACACCGCAACAGTGCCCTACAGCAAAGCTTACCAATAAAATTATAATGGCAAGTGTCTGGTAGTCTCTTCATGGCGTTATTCACTACAGCTTTCTCATGGATGTTCAAGTAATAACAGAAGATGTTTAATGTGTCGAACTTCGAACAATGATGGCGAAACTGACAGTGAAACAGCCCCGACTAGTGAATCGATCTTCACCGTTATTGCTCCATGATAACGCAAGACATCACACTGCACGAGAAACCGTTGTAACTCTACAGGAGCTGCAGTTAAAAACCATACATCATCCTCCGCACTCTTCAGACCTAGCTCCAACTGACTACTATGTTTTTCGTGATTTGGTCAATTTTCTACGTGGCAAAAAAATTTCTTCCCAGGAGGAATATGCTTTCACACAGTTTGTCGAATCTAGATCCCCAGAATTCTATCGCAAAAAGCCCAGTTATATAAGGCAAAAACAGGGGCGCCGACTCCGTGGGTGCTCGGGGGCTCCAGCACCCACGGGAGGGAAATAGTGGGTGCGGAGCACCCATGACGCTAGACATCATTATATAACTAAAATAATCCTCATCTCATTATCTGTTGTTCAGGTTCTCATTATCTGGTTATCTTAGTAAGCGCTTACTTGCTTACTAGAATGTGTGCGACGCGTTCTAATGTGATCTCAGTTCCAACCAGATACTTTTGATGTAGATCCGTTTTTTTTGTTTTGGGCAGTGCAGTCTTTGGGGGACGCCTATGTCCAGCTGTGTACGTTTTTCGCCTGAAATCATGATGATGTTTGATAGTCATTTGATAGTCATCAAAAGAGCATGAGCACCCACGAGGTTTTTCAGAAGCCGGCGCCCCTGGGCAAAAATACTGGTCAACCTCGGAATGACAGAGAATAATCTGTATATTGGTATAAACCTTTATTTTGGCGTTCAAAATGTTGTCTCAAATGTCTTATATAATCTCGTAGCCGCGTCTCAAGATATTCAAGGTCAAAGGTCGGAAAAATCTGGTTTTCGCGAATATTTCGCTTCCTATGCCTTAAATGACATTTTTACTTATTATGAAAATTCTAGAGTATAAAACTTTCTACAACTTTCGTTTGAACTTTTTTTTCATACGAGAAACCGTTTTCGAGATAGAGCGTCAAAAGTGCTCAGCGGACTGCAATATATGGCATACTGCAAAGTCACTAAAATATGACACTTATGTAATAGCGCCCACTATTTATATTCTAATTATTAATTATTTATAATTAATTAAAATAAATAATTTAATTATTTATATTATATATGTTATATAATTATATTTTTATTTCTAGATTATACATATTGTAATTTTATTTTAAGGTAAAAAGAGATTAAGGAAATCTATATTTTTCGATATATTTTTATTTATACATTTATTACAATATAAGATTTTTTTATATCTTTGTAATTCATGAACAAAATACTGAGTTTTATTTTATGCAGTTACATTTTATTATGGACCAAAACGAAGAAAAAATACTATGTAAAAAATATTTATTTACAAATTATAAAGGCAGCGTTTTATGTAAAAACGCAGAGGAATCATACCATACGTAGGTTATGATAGTTTGACTTAGGTAAAAACAATGTCATTCGATTGATAACACTGTTGATTTAACTTAGATTCCCACAACCAAAGTTGGTAATGAAGAAGTTTAAGAACACTACTGTCAATTTTCAAAATTGACAGCTGTCTGATTGTCAAAATAATGTCAAAAGTTTATTTGTAAAAAGGTAAAATTGGAACTCAAAATTTTAAAACTTTTAATATCATAAAATAAATACGATATGGCTATGGAGCCGAATATCTCCAGTTCATCGGTATCTTCCAGAGCAACTAGATTTATGATGGAAGGTGTTGGAGCGCGGGTAATTCGAGGTCCAGATTGGAAGTGGGGCAAACAGGTACATTACTTATTGTTTATTCTCTAATTTTCTACTGAATCTGATAACCCAGGCACCTAGTCACGTATATAATATTATATACATATTTACTTTAACTTCCAGGATGGCGGAGAGGGGCATGTAGGTACCGTAAGAAATTTTGAATCACCTGAAGAAGTTGTCGTTGTATGGGATAACGGAACCGCTGCAAACTATAGATGTTCAGGAGCATATGATTTGCGGATTCTTGACAGCGCACCTACAGGAGTAAAGCACGAAGGCACTATGTGCGACACCTGTCGTCAACAACCTATTTTTGGTATGTTTTGCCATAGTTTAACTGGTATTAGTGAACCCTTATGTGCACAGAAACATCCATGGTTCTGAGCTGCATATAATAAAATTGTCGGTAGACTTTAGAATACTTTGGTTAATTCATATTTGAAACTTATTATAGATTTATCTGTAAGTGAATTAGTTCCTAATCACTGTATACCTGTTGCTTTACAAAGCAATCCATTATTTTTGAACAAATACACAAAAACAATTCTTACCTTTAATGCTTATAACATAAAATTGATGTACAGGTGGCTATAAATTTCAGAATGAGTACTCTTAATCTTCACTCTTCATGGTAGGTTTGTAAGCCACCTTTAAACCTACACCAACTTCCTTTGATCACTCTTGTTCCAAACCCCTCACAACTCCCAGTGTGTTCCTTACATCCCACTTCCAGCTAATAAAATTGCCCACTTAGCCTTCAACATCTTTTTCTAAAACCCTTAATGCTCATAATTATAGATTCCATTTAGCGCCAACACCCATATTACCCTTGATTAATTTTGCTCAACAACCTACAATACTGTGTTGAATGTATATTGCTCTTGTATTCTTCAAAACCAAATTAGCCAATAAGTCATTATTATTAGGTTATTACTGCTGGAGTAAGGATTTTTTTCCTCACAAATGACATTATTGCCTTGTAGTGTGATGTGGTGAGAGGTGACTTGCACCCTCACTGTCTCTCAAACAATTCAAAATTTCCGATTATCAAAATTTGTATAATAGGCTTGAAGGTTACATTCTGTACTAACCATTGACCCCTGCTTTTTACCCCTGTTGTTAAGAACTGATATTGACTAGAATAGTTCTCAGTAGATGACTGACTTCATGCCGATAGGAGGATTGTATGGTGGATGTGGAACTCTGCTTACAAGAACTATCAGAGTTGACATGAACAAATTGTGAAGATGTTATAAAGGAGACATAATTAGAAAAGATTAGGTATTGAAAATAGTTAATTTTTATTTGGGATCTGGAGAAGCCTTAAACCCTTACGAGAAAAACACTATACTCCTCTTATTATATATTTTGGATATCTCCCTCAATATGCTTTGGAGAGATCCTTGTATGTACAACTGTTGTCTGACATCACTATCACAGTATATTCAAACTGTAAATGTTTTTTTTGAATTATTAAAATGGAGGAGGTCCTTTTCTAGGCGACCTCAACAAATGAAAAGGCATGACACTAATTAGAAAAAGGGTTTAAAAAGCAAAGTTTATACTGGACGCCAGTCATGCACTTTCCATAATATTGCTCCGAATGCGATGCCTGAACATTTAATCTCAAGGGGAGTAGTAAGAAAACCATTTGAAATCTGATTAATGTTTTAATACCTTTAGGGGTCAGGCGTAGCAAATTACAGTTAAATTAAATTCAACCAAAAACAAGATTATAAAACTAGGTTAGTGAGATTAGTTGAGTATAATGGCTTGTACTAAAACCTACTGCCTTTAAAACCACAAATTAAACGAAAATAATCATAGCCACCGTGTCGACACATCAACAACCAGGACAGAAGTGAAAGTGTCAGAATCGATTTTTTTTAAATCTGATATTGGGAAGTGTAGAGCTGTGAAGAACTCTTCTTCTTCTTTAAAATTGTGGCAATCGGATGAAACCAAACATGGCGTATCATATTATGAACAAATGCTGGAACCAAAGTATGAACTTGCTCTTATTTTGTTTTCTTTGACTTCTTTCAGGTATCCGTTGGAAGTGTGCTGAATGTAGCAATTATGACCTATGCTCAGTTTGTTATCATGGAGATAAGCATCATTTGCGCCATAGATTTTATCGCATCAGTGCTCCTGGAGCCCAGCGATGCCTTGTTGAACCTCGACGTAAAAGCAAAAAGCAAGCTGTTAGAGGAATATTTCCTGGCGCCAGAGTTGTAAGAGGGGTATGTATTATTTTCTTAAATATACTTTGCAATGTAATTGAATGACCAATTTGAATGACGGGCTCGGTGGCGCAGTGGTGAAACGCGCTGTTACGCTACTTTGACACCAACACTCGTGGGTTCGATTCCCACGCAGTACAAACATTTGTGTGCATGAACATGTCTGTTTGTATTGGTCTGGGTATTTTCTATGTATAATAAGTATGTATTTACAAAAAAAAATGTATTTACGTATGTTTATCAGTTGTCTAGTACCCATAACACAAGCTTCGCTTACTTTGGGGCTAGGTGGCGCTGTGTAATTTGTCTGACAATATTTATATTTATTTATAATTATTATATACATAAAAATGAAATAAATATATGTTGCCACCCGTAAAGGTTAATAGATGGCGCTATATGAAAATTGAATCGCTCTATGGTTGCATCTAAGACTCTGATTTTTTTTTTTAAACAGAAAGTATTTGAGCTCTGTTGAGAAATAAAGGCTACTAAAAGCCAAATCTCATGCCGTGCGAAGCCGGGGGCTTCAACTAGTATCTCATAAGTATGGATACATACAATTATTAGCTTCGGTATTATAATTAAGTAAAAAAATCAAATATGTTACTTAATTTAACGAATCATTGGCAGTGGGCGTCTAAATTTTGACTAGTGCACGATAAAATAGAATTCTTCAAGTCATTATAAGCTTTTAAAATTTGGGTTAAAATTATATTTTTTGACTCTAATCGCGAGTTACTTTCCTATTTATCAGGTTTTTTTCATGTTTCCGTAAATTTTTTCAGGTGGATTGGCAGTGGGAAGATCAGGATGGCGGAAATGGGAGAAGAGGAAAAGTAAATGAAATACAGGATTGGTCAGCAGCTAGTCCCCGTTCTGCTGCTTATGTCGTTTGGGACAATGGAACTAAAAACTTGTACAGAGTTGGCTTCGAGGGTATGGCTGATTTAAAGGTAAAAACATGAACAGGCAAAATGTCGTTTTCTTTTTGTTGCCGCCGCCAGTTAGTTCATGGGAATTAGCACTCATCTACTACTGTTAGTAAATGCAAACCTTCGCTGCCCAGGTTGTTCTAGTTGTCTCTTCCTCGGTTGCTGCAGTCAGTAATAGCCATCTGTAACAGGGCAATCGGGGTTCGTAGAGTCAGAGATGACCAGAGTAGCCACAGCCGAGACGCCATGTATCCACTAACGGTAATGAGAGAGTGCCGACCGGCGCTAGTTTGCCATAACTAACTGGTGGTAGAACCACTCGGTTGTATAGATCACATTGTTTGTGAATTTGACTTCCGCAAAAACACCTGAATCTATTAAATAAATACTACGATATGATGCAAAAGAACCTGATATTTGTACTCATTGTGTAGTTACCAAACCCGAACATATTTTAGGTTGTCAACGATGTAAAAGGGCAGAATGTATACAAGGAGCATTTACCACTCTTGGGAGAGTTGGGCCCAGGTCGCACAGGCCCCCATGGATTACAAGTTGGTGATCAAGTAAGTATTTTTAAAAGTAATGAAATAAATATACATTACTTATAATCTTTGTAGGAGTTAGTATGTTGCGTACGTTTTTTACAGAAAATTACCGTATTTTATCGTAAATTACTGGTCGTTTGACGAGCTCGGTGGCTCAGTCGTGAATGACGCGACTTTGGCACCAACGCTCGTGGGTTCGATTCCCACACAAGGCAAACATTTGTGTGCGTGAACATGTCTGTTTGTCTTGGTCTGGATGTTTTAAGAGAGGTAGGGCGCATCAAAGCAGCCCGTCTGGGGAAGTACCTCCACCTCACAGAAAACCGCAGCCAAATAACAACTCCCTTGAGGGTTGTTGTGTTCCTGCGAGTGAGTGAGGTCACCAGTAAGCTCCCAAGGAGTTGCTGTGTTAGCAGCAGAGAAGGCATTACGCGAGTGATACTTAATATATTGCAAGCGTTAATAGGCTACGGTACCTGCTTTACATCAGGTAGGCCGTATGCTTGTATGCCTCCCGAAGTAGTATAAAAAAAAAGTAATATATCTATTTTTAACGTATTTTACCGGTGTAATTTTATCGCTTTACATCTCTACACTAGGCAGTGGTCAGATGTGTCCAGGGGCGCTCTGGCCTCAACCCGCTAGCCAGCAGGGTGGGACGTCAGCAGTAGATTTAGTAGAGAGGGCTCCTGACAAGCGATATCTGGTATTCTAGTAGGTTATCTGCCAATTGCGTCAGGCTGTGCGAAAGAGCGAATGCGTGGGCGGTCCTTCCTTCATGGTGGAGGATCTCAACCAGCAGTCGTGGTGAGAGTTAAAGTCCCCAAACATACCATCTCTGCAGTAGGCTACTGCTACTGCGCTTCATCTACCGCCCGACTCATGTACTTAAAGAGCTGAGTCGTATCGTATCCGTGTCCCTAGTATGGGGTCGGTATAGGCACATGTAAATACGGATCTGAAGGCCCAGAATTACTTGCACCCAGAGGACGGATAAGGAGAAATCCTGTAGGCAGCGCAGACGGCGACAACATACATCCGAGCGAACAAACAAACCTGATAAAACTCAACCTATTTGGTCGTGGTAAGTACGAGGGGTGATCCAAAAGTAAAGATAATGAATAGTTAATACGGTGATTATAGTAAAAAAATATTTAATTTTCTACATAGTCTCGTAACAAGTCAATGCGTTTAGTCCATCTTTTTTCTATACACAGAATTCCCTTAGAATAAAAATAATTGTCTTAACCCTCCAAAAACACCTCAATAGCAGCCATCACTTAGCTATCGTCTTTAATTTTTTTTGCTTCAGATGTGTTTCTTAAGCCAAGGAAAGAGATAAAAGTCACTAGGAGCTGGATCTGGTGGTAGGGTGGGTGTTAGGGCAGTTCAAATTCCGTTGTTTGAATGTCAGCTATCGCAACAGCGGTCTCCCGCAAATTTCTTATTTATTCTACATAGTTAGAGCCCGTAATAGTGGCTCCCTTTTCCAAATAATCCACCATAATTATTCATTCAGCATCCCAAAAAACGGACGCAATATCCTTTCGTGCCGAACTTGACTTTAAATATCTTCAGCGTCGGTGTGGAGGCTAGCTTCCAAGTGTGTAAAGTACATAAAAATGGGTAAAGTACATAAAAATGCAACGTTTTACATTGTTGTTTAGTTTCAGGATCAAAGTGGTCTATGGTCTTTTTTTATACTACGTCGGGAGGCATACAAGCATACGGCCCACCTGATGTAAAGCGGGTACCGTAGCCTATTAACGTTTGCGATATATTAATTATAACTCGCGCGATGCCTCCTCTGCTGCTTACACAGCAACTCCTTGGGAGATTACTGGTGACCTCACTCACACGCAGGAACACAACACTCGCAAGGTTCTAAGCAGACAAATAACAACTCCTTACAGGGTGTAAGGAGTTGTTATTTGTCTGCTTAGAACCTTGCGAGATTCACCCTCGAAATGTCGACTCGTTTTTTCTTTTGCTGGTCGGTTAACTTTTTGGGTACCCAATGCGCAGAGACCTTTTTCATATGCTATTCGTTCGCAAGAATTCTTTGAACACTGATGAGATCCCTGTGAACTCAGCTGATTTTCACTCTTTGATCTGCCATCACGACATCTTCGACTTTTTCACATTTTCTTCGCGATGTTCATCTTCGGTGGATGTTCTGCGTAGCTTAAACTTCTTGGCCCAGCGTGAAACTGTGTAATATGGAGAAGCAGAGTCCACCAAGTCGCTGTGTATGTCTTTGGCAGACATTTTTTTCAAACCGAGGTACATTATGTTGATACTGTTGATTGTAGGCACTTGGTGGAATTTTGAAGACATCGCGTTAATGTTAATACTTGCACTTGTACAGATTCCACTTCACAGTTTTATTTAATAATTATTTTTACCGACCGGTTTCGCCTTTACGGCATTATCAAGGTATTTTATACAACATATATAATATTTTACATGTTTTCAAATGTTCTGCCATCCGAGTATTACATTACTCTGTATTACAATATGTACACACTGCTCAAACACATATGCTTTCATTTATTTTGAACACTACGGGTAGTTTTCAGATAAATAGTCAAGCGACTCACGCGCGTTCATCGATCTTGATTTAGTCTTACTGGTAAGATTAAATCAAGATCGCTGCTCGCACAGTAATTGCTCACCAAGAGCGTAACGGCAACGTTGCATTTTTATGTACTTTACCCACGTGGGATTGAAAACAAAATAAAGTAATTAGCCAGCTATTTACCGAAATCAGGCTAAAGTATGCGATTATTTTCAAGTGTTACATGAGCCAGTAGTCGAACACAAGCAGTGGAACGGCAACGTCGCATTTTCATTTCGCAACTTTTCTGGCGTGGGATTTAAAACTAATTAAATTTTCAAATGTAACTCGCCGGTAACATACCGTAATTTATTTATAAACTCGTATTTTACCAGCCGTTTGGGCAAAATTACGTAATTTTGCATCCCTAGCTTAGTGTCTAGCACAGTGTCAAGCGCGGTTCCACCACAACCCACGGAGGTCAAACGTCGTGTCTGGCAATACTCCTCAGCAGATTGGGACTGCATGCGCGATTACTTTCCTTCCGTCCCATGGGGGCAGCGTTGTTTCAGTGAGAAGAATCTCACGCTGAGTGCTGCGGCCATTGTTGACGAGATCGGCGTTAGGATGGATTACTCACTCCGATGTCGTTATTAAAAACCGGAGACGTCCTTGGTTTTAGTAACAAACAAGCGGCGTATCGCACTTGAACCAGGGGTCGCGTCCTCAAAGATCCGAATATTAACTTTTTATCGGGACAGGCCCACCACTCATTCCCACCACTGTGTCTCCTGTGTAGCCAGAATTAACACCGCGACCACCAAAAAGGCAATTGACAGTGAAGTTCATTGCTGCCCTGGGGATTAAACTACAGCTGCCTTGGAACTCACAATGAATTTAATCAGAAGAAAATTGGAAGAGTTGGAGGTTTTGGAATTAACTTCGAATATTAACTTGTTGAAATAAGCCTACAATACTGCTCCCAAGGTGTGCAAGGAGGCATACATAAGACCGGACGCCCAGCGCGTTACTCGAGTCGGCACGGAATTAGATTGCTGGCTGCGCTTCGTGGTTCATGCCAGTGAATGTCCGTTCTGTCGCCCATCTTCTTTTTTCTTCATGTAAATGACATGCTGCCACTTAGTAGTATTTATTGCTATGTAGATGACAGTACGATCCATGGGCGATATTTCGGTCCGCCTGGTGCTAGCCGGACAGAAATCGATGAAAAACGTGAGAGTCTTGTCGTTGAGCTGAATCGGGTTTTAGATCTCATTAGTAAATGGGGTTCCAATGACCTGGTTGAGTTTAATGCCAAGAAAACTTAGGTGTGCGCGTTTACAACAAAAATTCAGGCCGCTTCCCTCAGTATGCGAGATGGACTGAATATGCTAAGATATCCGTTGTAATCTCAACCAACGTAACTACATCGAGAGCCTCATCTCAACAGCTTCAAAAAAACACGAAGTCCTGAACAGGGTGCGCCGGTTCTTCATACCGGACCAGTTTTGTCTACTTTATAAAACTCAAGTTCGTACCTGCGTGAATTATTGCTCGCATGTCTGGTCCGGTTCCACACAGTATCTTCTCGAGGCTCTCGATAGGTTGCATCGATGGGCTATCCGCATACTCAACGACGAAGAGGTCACCAAAAACCTAGAACCTCTTCAACACCGTAGGGACATTGGCTCACTAAGTGTATTTTACCGCCTTTACCATGGTGAGTGCTCTGAAAAACTGTTGTCCCTTATCCCACCTTGGCTTGCGATGTCATTATTCCCACAGTTGAGAACATTTTTTCACGTACTAAAAAGTTCGGCAAGTCCTATGTCTGTCGTACCAAAATAAAAAAGTGGAACACCTTGCCTGCACATGTGTCTCCTCCTTCCTACAGTATGGGATCCTTCAAAAGAAGCGTGAAGAAGCATCTTGCGGGACAGCATGGCAGCGTCAACTGACAGGACAGTTGCCGCTGCGATTTGAGCTCTGCTTTCGCTTACCATGAGACGAAGCGGGGTCTCTATGCTGAGCTATATAAAAAAAACCGCCTATATTAAAGTGTTACTGTAACCTAACGCTTGCTAGAAGTATCACTCTCGTGTTACCATCCCTACTGCTAACACAGCAACTCCTGTGAAGTAGTACTACAGAACTAGTAATCTAACTCGCTTATAAAAACAACAACCCTCCAGAAAGTTGTTTTCTATGTGGTGATACTTCCCCAATCGGGCTGCTTTGATGCATCTTACCTCAAAACACATTGACATGTTTAAGCACACAAATATTGTATTTTGTGTTGTAGGAATAAAACCCACAAATCTTGGTATAGCAAGTAGATATTGGTACCAACACGACCACCGGGCTCGCTAAAACTCGTTAACTCTCTTGCGAAAGAACCCTTAGTGTCACTGTAGTCATATAAAATAATTATGATAATGTAATTCCAGGTAAACGTCGATCTTGATCTAGAGATAGTGCAGTCCTTACAACACGGGCATGGTGGATGGACAGATGGCATGTTTGAATGTCTTGGATCTACTGGCACTGTGGTTGGAATTGATGAAGATCACGATATCGTTGTTACATATGCCAGTGGCAACAGGTGGACATTCAACCCAGCTGTACTGACTAAAGTAATTACTTATACCTACTTATAAATTATATTTACAATGGTTGTCCGTAATCGATTTATTTGTAATTAATCAGTAACTCACATTTTACTATAAATAGTTTCGTCAAAAAAGTTCCTGTGAGTCACGTTACACGTTTCTCTATAAAGCTCAAATTTTTGGCAAAACAACATGTTTATTTGCGAATGTTAGGTTTGCAGCTTTTGACAGGTTTACCTGAAGACCTAAAGAACAAATTGGGCAATTGACAGTTGTAACAAAAAAATGTGAAATATGGACAAACAATTGTATAATTAATTACCTATAAGCTACTATCTTATGTTTAACAAATAATTTTACAATTGTTTGCTCATGAAAATAAATTTTGAAGTAGATCTTTGTATTTATTTATATTAGTGATTTTTTTTAAAATTAAGATACTAAACGCCTAGAAAATGGTCGTCTTTCAGAAGTTTTTGTCGTAGATGTAAACTTTTTCATTTATACGTATTTTAGGTGTGCAGCGGGAATTTGAGTTCGTCAGCATCCGTATCAGCAGCGGGCGTGCCGGGCGGTGGCTTCGCTGTCGGCGACTTAGTACAGGTCTGCGCAGACCAGGAGCGCGTCAAGGCCCTCCAACGCGGCCACGGCGAGTGGGCCGAAGCTATGGCTCCCGTAAGATCACTTACCAATTTATGTCACATATAAGTGTTACATACATATTTTTGTATAGCTTGAAATACTTATTACAACATTATTTTACACATTAATATGTCACGATTAAAAAAAATATGTTCATTCTAAATATTCTCCAATGGCCGTACTATGTAAATTGATTTATTTATTAAGCAGGTACACAAATAAATTGCAATGATTATAAGTACAGTGTAGTAGATCCACATTATATAGCCCCAAGTGAAATATCCTCTTTGAATTGAGTGAATTCTTTGAACGTTGTTGCCAGTTATCACGCACCGTCTCCAATTACCCCAAATATTTTTAAGAGATTTTGGCAGCTCTAAATCGATATCGAGCGGATTATTCTTTATGTCCGGATACGGATAATAAATTATGTCCATTGTCTATAAGGGTGATGATGATATTATAATATGTTTGGTGAAATATAAACTATCTGGTTAGATGATAGACCTTGCTCTGAAATGTTTGCACATGCATATATAGTAGTATATATAATTACGCATTACGCATTTGATAGTTGGCTATAAAACCTCTGATATGTATATATGTCACCGTGGCTATATACAGTAAGGAGATATTAATTACTTCCTATTAAAAAATGGATTGTAATACCGACTGACGCATGGTATATGGTAATAAAAAATTCAGTCTAACTAAACCCCGCCCTCCTCCTTTTGGAAGTCAGATATAGAATAAGAATCTTTTTTCAGACTCTCGGTAAAATAGGGCGCGTCCAGCAGATATATCATGACAATGATCTCAAAGTGGAAGTGTGCAATACCTCGTGGACATACAACCCTAACGCGGTCACTAAAGTGGCCTCTTCTGATGGGAGCATTCCGGGGAACTCATCAGGTATGTAATTGTTTATTACTTAATTAAGGCGAAATTTGTATAATTTTCAAAGACAAACAGACATGTTCATGCACACAAATATTTGCCCTGTGTCGGAATCGAACCCACGAGCGTTGGTGTCAAAGGAACGTAACCGCGCGTTTCACCACTGCACCACCGAGCACATTAAAACATTATCATAGAAACTATGCGAACCCTTGAGTTTGAGCTCCTTTGTCAATTCTTGTCAAGATGAATTTGAGATAACAATTAGACTTTCTATATGTATAATAATGAAAATATTAATTTGAGAGGTAGACCTCTCTCATCACCCTCGCGGCTCATACAGCAACTTCTCAGGAGGTTACTGGCATCCTCACTCGCTCACGGGAATACAACAACCCTCCAGGGAATTGTAATTGGTTATCTTTCGCCAGAGATCTGTTAAGTACTTGATTTGTTAAGTACCAGGGTGCATCGCATGCTTGGTGTCGGTACCGATGAGGGTAATGACATTCTACAAACGCGCAAAGGTCGTATATGCGAAAAGATATAACACCTTAAGAAATATCATTTCTCTACATATGTATATTATCCTCTTCTTTTAATATTTTCATTAATTTAATCGCATTTGCTGCGTCAGTGACGGGGAGGCAACGCGCGAGCAATACTCCTTGTACTGTAAGCGTTCTTAGGCTACAATGACGGCTTTACATCAGATGGGCCATATGTTTCCCAAAGTTGTATAAATAAAAATAAAAAAATACACGAAATAACCCATTCACAGGCAACCTTCTCTGCCAAAGTACTAGTAAAACTTTTACTAGCACGCTATAAAAACTAGTTTCAAATCGATTTGCTTACCATTCACTGCGTCAAGTGCTTTGTTAAATGCTACTTTGCGCTGTAAAAAGATAAAAAGTACCAATCTAGCTAAGAACGAAATTACACTTCATAATTATGCAATCATACTCTTTAACAACAAGATTTTTTTGTGACACGAAATGTTTTCCATTACACTGATTGCATTGAGTCATATTTTGTATTATTCGCATATTTTATGAAAGCTTTACTCTCAAACCAAAGCTAAATACCAGATAACTTGTTATCTAATTATGAATCATAACTAGTGTAGCATTACATTTATAATGACACGGACTGGTAACGGTGACATGTGCCCACTCCTTTCTACGCTACAAAATCTCGACGTCGTGTGTTGAATGTCATAGAAAAGTTTACCCCGTGATTGCAATGAACTCTAATATTATTTCTCATTTTATATTATCCTTTATTGCACAAAAACACTGTATAGATACAGATTTAAAGTATTTCGTTCGCAAAGGCGAGCTTATCTCTAATAGAGACCTCTTCCAGCCAACCTCCAACAGTGGGATTTATTGTTAGGTACGGAATAGCTGTAAGTGCCTGATATATATATATATATATATACACATACATACATACATATACATACATACACTTATTTCTGAATAGATAAATAATAATTTTGAATTTTTTTTTAAATAATTCATTTTCATTCGAGTGGGTAATTTATTCCACAACTGAGCAGCACGGTAAGTAAAGGAGTTATAAAAAAACCATTTGGGAGCAGTAGCGTCTTGGTATGGCATTTAGTGATTGTCGCTGATAATACAAGCTATAATGAAAAGACGGCGCTTATGTGGGATAGCCCCTATATCCTAAAATACATAAGCGTCTCTACTGTGAAGTCAAAATTTCGTATGTATGTATGTATCTTCACGCCAGGTCCCTTGCGGGGTAGGCAGAGAGAACCGAGCGCCATAAGACGCGGTCCTTACACACTTCACTCGCTTCTTTCACATTCATAGCTCTTTTCATGCATGCTCGCCGGTTCCTAAGGCTCCTGACATCACCTTCTGATAAAACACGACCAATTTGGTCATGGTAGGTTAGTCTTGGTCTTCCTCGGCTCCTACATCCTTCCACTTTCGCATTGTATATCTGTTTCGTCATTCTTTCATCTTGCATTCTTTCTACATGTCCGAACCAACGGAGCATGCCCTTTCTTATCTTAACACCGACACTATCTTTCAGTCCAACTCTCTTTCGTACGTCATAATTTCGAACGCGGTCAGCAAGCGTTATGCCACAAATTTTTCGCAGTGCTCGCATCTCGACCGCATTTATTCTACTTTCATGCTCTCTCTGCCATACCCAGCTCTCACTTCCATAAGTTAGCGTTGGGATTAACACCGCGCTGTGTACAGCGAGCTGTGCCTTCTGGCTTAGATTTCGGCTGCCAAACAGTTTACCCAACGCACCATTCACGCTATTCCCTGCACTCACTCGTCTCTCCACATCAGCGGTGTACCTTCCATCGCTTCTAAAAGCGCTTCCAAGATATACAAACTCATTCACTTGCTCCAACACTACATCATCAACCGTAATCCTAGTGTTCGTTCTGGTTGTCTCTCTTTCAAATACCATTATTTTGGATTTCTTCGCATTCAATTGTAAGCCTTTCTTCATACAATCGTCTTTCATTGTTGTGACTAGTGTTTGCAGTTCGGATGATGATTCCGCTATTAATACTGCGTCATCTGCATAAAGCAGGCAGTTAACCACTGAGCCACCCATTCGCATTCCCACATTCATATTTCTCATTCTCTGAAGACAACTGTCCAGATACAGGATGAATAGCCGAGCCGACAGCACGCATCCCTGTCTGACACCAATATTGGTATCAAACCAGGGTGATAAGCTGCCGTCCACTCTCACACTTGCTGTGCAATCCTCATAGGTGGATTGCACAGCACGTAGAAGGTCACCGTCAATCCCATATCTGGGCAAGATGTTCCAGAGATTCTTTCGCACGACCCTATCAAATGCTTTTTCAAGGTCCACAAAACCGCAGAAAACCTTCTGGTCCATAGCCAGATGCTTTTCCACGATATTGCGGAGCGAAAAAACTTGATCCGTACATCCTCTGCCGCTTCGAAATCCCCCCTGTGCTTCCCAAAGCATTCCATCGGATTTCACCCTCATTCTCCTTTCAATGATTTTTCCATACACTTTAGCTGCTAGGCTGATCAAACTGATGGCCCTATAGTTGGCGCAGTCCATACGTGAGCCCTTGCCTTTATACAAGGGCACGATGACTGCGCGTCTCCAATCGCTCGGGACTCTTCCGGTTCTCCAGCATAATTTGCTTAAAAACCAGAAAGCGTCCCTAACGTAGGTGCCACCCAGTTTGATCATCTCAGCTGTTACCATATCGATTCCCGCTGACTTTCCATTTTTCAAACTTCGTATCGACCATTCAATCTCATCCATGCTAATGTCTTCATGGTACGTTGGCACTGCCGAATCAGTCACAGACTCATTCACAGTGCCAGCGCCCTGGACATAATCATACATTTCTCTAAAATATTCGCTCCACCGTTCTAACACCTCCTGAGTGTTAGCAAGAATGCCACCAGCTTTACCTTTTATCTTGTCCATTCGGGATGCCGACGAACCACTCCGAGACTTCTTTACCTCTCTCCAGAAGAGTTTGGTATTAGCCTCGAAGTTCTTCGTCAGCCTCTCTTCCTCATTCATAAGTAGTCTTTCACGCCTCTCTTTCACTAAAGCTTTGGTTTCATTCTTGCATCGACGGTATATTTCTTTCTTCTTCTCTTTCATACTATCACTCTGGTGCAAAGATGATACGTAATCCAGCCACGCTCTCCTCTTTTTATCCACGGAGGATTGAACCTCCGCATCCCACCAGGCATCTCCTTTCAGTGTTCTACGTCTCTTTGCGCATCCACATGCTTCTTTCGCACTGTCCACCATACTTTCTTTCAGAACATTCCAACATTCGTCTACATCTGAGTCGGAAAGACTCGCGTTCGCAAGTCTTTCACTGACTAGACGTACATACGTACTCCTCACACTTTCATCTTCCAATTTTTCACTTCTTATTCTTTCATGGTCTCCGAAAGGAATACGCACTCGCCAATGCCTCCACTTCTTGAAAAGGCCCACAAATCGGCTTATCACCAGATAGTGGTCCGTTTCAAGAGTGGGGCCTCTGAAGGCTCTTGTATCCATTAACGACTTTCGGAGACGTCCATCTATCAAAATCAGATCAATCACACTTTTCTGTTCATTCCGTCTCCATGTGTACGTGTGAATATCCTTGTGATGGAAGAACGTGTTCGTCACAAGGAGGTTTCGTTCCATACATACGTCTAAAAGTAACTTACCAGCATCGTTCACTCTCTTATCTCCGTATGGACCAAGCACAGCCTCATAACTGCTTCGCTTGGTCCCAACCCATCCATTCAGATCTCCACACATAATTATCCGTTCATTCGCATCAGCCAAATCCAGAACACCCCTTGCGGTCTCCCAAAACTTCTCGAGTTCCTGGGGATTAGTAGAGCTTACAGGAGCATATGCTGCGACCAAAAAGACTCGCGTAATCCCCAGTTTTATTTTAACCCAGAGAAGTCTTGGCCCTACTAAATCGTAATCTTTCACACCAGCGGCCAAGCGAGATGAAAGCACAACGCCTACGCCAGCGCTGGCATGATCGTCCTGGTTCACCCCGGACCACAAGGCCATCATGCCACCGGGCAGATCTTCGGCGTCGCTTCCCTTTCGCTTGGTCTCTGACACACACAAAACATCTAGGCATCTCTCATTCATTATATCTATCAACTCATTCATCTTATCTTGTAATCCACCTCTCACATTCCATGTGCCTATACGACACTCAGCTCTCCTCGACCCGCCGGGATGGGCGTTGCGTGGTGGGTGGCGGCCCCCACCGCCGCATGCACTTAAACCCGCACCGACGAGGGCGGATCGGTGCGCGTCGCCTACGGGGGACGCCCTAATCCGCGCGTCTGTGCGGTTTGTTTTTAGGTCCAGAATTGCAGTCCAGTGTTGGACTGGCAGGGTCGCGACGTGCACGCTTCTGGTACCGACCCCAAACGACGTCGTGTGTTGAATGTCATAGAAAAGTTTACCCCGTGATTGCAATGAACTCTAATATTATTTCTCATTTTATATTATCCTTTATTGCACAAAAACACTGTATAGATACAGATTTAAAGTATTTCGTTCGCAAAGGCGAGCTTATCTCTAATAGAGACCTCTTCCAGCCAACCTCCAACAGTGGGATTTATTGTTAGGTACGGAATAGCTGTAAGTGCCTGATATATATATATATATATATATATACACATACATACATACATATACATACATACACTTATTTCTAAATAGATAAATAATAATTTTGAATTTTTTTTTAAATAATTCATTTTCATTCGAGTGGGTAATTTATTCCACAACTGAGCAGCACGGTAAGTAAAGGAGTTATAAAAAAACCATTTGGGAGAGTAGCGTCTTGGTATGGCATTTAGTGATTGTCGCTGATAATACAAGCTATAATGAAAAGACGGCGCTTATGTGGGATAGCCCCTATATCCTAAAATACATAAGCGTCTCTACTGTGAAGTCAAAATTTCGTATAAGCTGATTTGAATTGATTCCGTTTTCAGTAAACGTGGCCAAATAAGTCGTTATTGTAAATAGATGTATTGTTTTAGGTGAGCGTCTGTCGGCGCTCTTAAAGACTCTGTTCGAATCTCACGTGACTGGCGATGCGAACGAGGAGCTCGTGAAGGCTGCTGCCAACGGGGACGCGGCTCGATGCGCAGAGATACTGGCGCGGACCGACGGTGCACATGCCGACGTCAATGGTGTTTATGGCGGTCACACCGCTCTCCAGGTAACAAATTTTACCATCACAGGAACTTTAAGTAGCGATTATTATTATTTGAAAATGAAATACGACAGCCGAACGAGTGGCCCGCAATATAATATCGTCGTCAAGCTATGCGAAGAGAGATAGACGATCCCCGACTGGGGAAGTACCTCCACCTTACAAGAGATCACGGCCAGTTAACAACTCCCTGGAGGATTAATGTATTCCTGAAAGTGAGTGAGGTTTCTCGGTAAGTTTCTCGAGAGTTGTGTTAGCTGCAGAGGTAGCAACGCGAAGACCTTACTTCCTGTCTTTGTTTTGTTTTACGTCAGAGGTGAGCCCTATATTTTGATGCCTTCGATGTTGCATAAAAATAGACGGTAACATTTTATACGACCTAAATTAAAATTAAAAAAAGTTATATACAAAATGGCGGCATCTCGGAAGTTTTATCTGTTATCACGTAGGATGACAAAGTAAAGAGTAGAAAGTTTTCAGTGGCAAAATGTAAAATTGTATCATAAAAATATACCAAGGGTTAGACATATGTCCCCCACGTAACCGGTTTTCGTAAGACATGGCCGTACCAGCGTAGCCGACACCCTTACGGTTTCTCTACTATATCACATACATAGGTCAAGTCAGAAACTCATACCATTTGGAGGCTTATTAACAATACTAAAAGGACTAGCCCACCAATTTTGTATTTCCAGTTAATATTAATGAGTACCATAAAAATATAAAGTAAAAGCATTTTACTTCTTACGCCCACTGTTGTAGAGCAACTGTATTGCATTTTATCATTTATTGGGCGTATCGACTAAACAGCGGAACTTGCAACCAGAATGCTAATAAAAACCATTAACCACTGACCATATTATAAAATAAAAACAAAAATTATAAAGCTATGATAGCTATATTCTGACTACGGAATAATATAAAACTGGCGAGTGATTCATTCAGATGCTTTTGTAAGGAATTGTTATGCCATAGGTTGTTGTCGTGAGATATTTATCAACGTAAATTTGTATCGAAGCAAGTTGATGATGATGTATACACACACAGGCGGCGGCGCAGAATGGCCACGTGGAGGTGATCCGTACGCTAGTAGAGCTTGGTGCGGAGGCAGATGCTGAAGATCGCGATGGCGATCGTGCGGCGCATCATGCCGCCTTCGGGGACGAACCGGCCGCACTGCGTGCCCTGGCCGCTGCTGGCGCTGATCTCAACGCGCGCAATCGCCGCCGCCAGACACCACTACACATCGCCGTCAACAAAGGCCATCTTGGCGTCGTACGCACGCTACTGCAGCTTGCCGTACATCCCAGTCTGCAGGTTAGTGCACGCAAACTTATATATGCGCTAAAAAAATCGCGATGCGCAGAATGTTTTTATAAAGTTGTGTGTGTAAATATATGTACCGACTAAGAGAGTGCTTTAATGTTAATTTAATGTCATTTTATACGCAATTTGTAGTCAAGGAATTATAAGCTAAACACATGGCGAGAATATTTGTTTAGAGCCGGGAAACAGAGTAGTAGTTCTGTCGTATATTTCCGTACGGTAAGGTAAAGTACCATGGACAGAGGCGTTATAACATTATTCAGTGTTTTTACTACCTATACATGCCTGATTATAATTAAATAACGAGTCCATGTAATGCTGTATAGAAATTTCAACACCCGAGACGCATGGACTATTCTATATACACACATCCGAAAGTGTCTAGGGATCAACATATATTTTTGCAATAACTTTTCTCCTGATTGATATTAATTAAAATTTTCTTTAAGGATTCATCAAATAAAGTGTTTTCGTTTGTCTACAGTAACGATAAACCAAGTCACCTTTGCATTAATAAAGAAATTTGCCATTTTCATAATAAAGGGATTTTTGACATTTGAACCACTAACATTAAAGTTCGAAAAAAAGACTGAAATAACAGTTTTCTTTAAAATTTTATTGGGTAACTTAAACAATTAATAATCCGTGTTTCTACCGCGAACACTAACAACACAAGAACATCGGTTTGGCATACTCAAAATGAGTTCATCCAAATCACGCTGTGGAATGGCCGCCCATGTTCGTTGCAACAACAAAAAAAGGACTTTGGACACGTTACCGAAGCACTGGTACCGTGGCTGAGCGCCATGGAGGACGGTATCGCTGCACCACACGAAGACAAGACCGATACATTCAAATCACAACTCGAAGAGCTCCAACAATAACCGCCATGATGTTAGCCGTGACGCTTCATCACTCTTCAGGGAACTTAATTAGCGACCAAACAGTCAGAAACCGCTTGCAGGAAGTGAACCTTCATTCCCGAAGACCGCTAAGGGTACCACCTATAGCAATGCACAATCGTAGGATTCGATATCAATGGGCTCTTGAACACAGAAATTGGGCAGAAGAACAATGGCGTTTCGTGTGCTTTTCTGATGAGTCTCGTTTTGGTATGAGACCGGCTACAAGACGTATACGACACTGGAGAACCCCTGGACGCCAACAGCGATTAAAATCCTGCCAGGAAGTCCATCCTTATAATGGTGGAACCATCATGGTATGGGCGGGTATTTGGATCGGCGGAAGAACTGAGTTGATTTGGATCAGAGGCAACCTCAACGCTCAAATTTATGCTGAGACGATTGTATCAGACGTCATCGTTCCTCTACAAGTGCAAATCGGTCCCTTATTTCAGTTAATGCATGATAATGCACGACCGCACACCGCAAGAGTTGTAAGACAGACTCTCGCCGCAGCTAACATCAATGTCATGCCCTGGCCTGCTCAGTCGCCAGACTTGAACCCGATTGAGCATGCATGGGATATGCTACAGAGAAGAGCTCTGCCGAATATGGAGGGTATCCAGTCGCAAGAAGACCTTTTTTTGTTGTTGCAACGAACATGGGCGGCCATTCCACAGCGTGATTTGGATGAACTCATTTTGAGTATGCCAAACCGATGTTCTTGTGTTGTTAGTGTTCGCGGTAGAAACACGGATTATTAATTGCTTAAGTTACCCAATAAAATTTTAAAGAAAACTGTTATTTCAGTCTTTTTTTCGAACTTTAATGTTAGTGGTTCAAATGTCAAAAATCCCTTTATTATGAAAATGGCAAATTTCTTTATTAATGCAAAGGTGACTTGGTTTATCGTTACTGTAGACAAACGAAAACACTTTATTTGATGAATCCTTAAAGAAAATTTTAATTAATATCAATCAGGAGAAAAGTTATTGCAAAAATACATTCTGTGTACTAAGTATCGGGAATTTGTCAATAAAACAAAAAATACAAATTATTCATCTAAATTTATTTTATCGCCTTCAAAGTAGGCCCCATCGCTTGCAATACAACATCTCCACCGCTTCACCCAGTCTTCCATACATTTTTCATAGGCTATTTGCGGTATGGCCTTTAGCTCATTCAGCGAATTTTCTTTTATGGCTTCTATCGACTCAAAACGTTTTCCTCGAAGTGGTAATTTTAACTTGGGAAATAAAAAAAAGTCAGACGGAGCCATATCAGGTGAATACGGTGCTTGGTCGAGAACTTTTGTTGAATTTTTCGCTAAAAACTCTTTCACTATAATGGCTGTGTGTGATGGTGCATTATCATGGTGCAGCATCCATGAGTTGTGTTGCCACAAATCTGGACGTTTTCGGCGGATACTCTCACGCAAACGCTTCATGACGCCTAAATAATATTCTTTATTCACTGTTTCTCCCTCTGGAAGGAATTCGGAGTGAACCACACCACGGTAGTCAAAAAAAACTGTCAGCATCACCTTGATTTTGGAGCGACTTTGCCGCGGTTTTTTGGGTTTCGGCTCGTTTTCGAGACGCCATTCTGAAGACTGTTGGCTTGTTTGCATGTCGTACTCATAAACCCATGTCTCGTCGCCAGTTATTATACGTTTCATAAAGGTCGGATCCGTAGAAGCTCGGGAAACCATGTCTTCAGCGACATGCTTTCGCTGCGCTTTTTGAACAAAATTGAGCTCTTTTGGAACTAGTCGAGCGGCGACGCGTTTCATGCCTAAAATGTCAATGAGAATGTTGTGGACGGACTTAAAAGATATGTTCACCTCACTAGCCAACTCTCTCAGACTCATACGTCGATTTTCGAGCACTAGCTTCTTGATTCTGTCGATGTTTTCTCTGGTCGTAGCGGTTGAAGGTCTACCAGAACGAGGCAAGTCTACTACTACTTCTCGGCCTTCTTTAAAAGCCTTATACCATTCATAAGCCCTTGTTTTCGATATACACGATTCGCCGTAGGTATTTCGCAACATTTTTAGTGATTCACCACATGAAATATCATTTGAAACACAAAATTTAAGGCACACTCTTTGTTCAACAATATTTTCCATTGTAAAAATCGCCGAGGACTCAAAACTATGACCAACAAAAAGTGTAGTTTAAAACAAATTAAATGACAGATCCCGCTCAAATTTTGCGCGCTAAATCAGTACAGTGCTACCAACATGCAGTAAAAAAATTAGAACGACCTCTTTTACGCGGGTCTTTTTATTGACATATTCCCGATACTTTTTACACAGAGTAGTATATGTTGATCCCTAGACACTTTTGATGTGTGTATTTTATATTTTGTGCTACAAAATGCTGCTCTGGTCGGTTTAGCTAACCAAATGGTTCTGTTTAGCAAACCAAATGGTTCTGTTTAGCAGCCGCAGAATAATCAAACAGGATTTGCACATTGCATATCAAAGTATAGTATCTGAAAATAAAGTTCTCGGATATTAATGAAAAATACCCTCACAAGTTTTATTATAATATTTTTATAATCAAAATAAAGTTGTCAACATGTTTTCATTAACTGAATGGTACATGAAATTTCGTCCGCATTTAATTTTTCTTTCTCTATTTTCCCGGTAAAGTATTGAACATTCCAAAATATATATATATTCAAATCGGCGGAGTCATTTTTTATTTTTCGCGAGACCAACGCATGTCTATTGGAATTTGTGTATATAGACTTTGACTGGCTTGAATAATTTCGTTCGTTTGTTTATGCACCAAAGGTAGTCTTAGTGGATGTGGTGTTTGGAGAGGAAACTGCTAATGAACGCACCGTGCGTTTTTGGTTTAAACGTTTTCGTAATGGAAACTTCGACTTGAAGAACGAACCACGTGGAAGACCGCCCACACAGGTGAATAACACTGAATTGAAGGAGATGGTGGAAGCCAGTCCGAGTCTAACTACTCAGGAATTAGCAACATGGTTTAACGTTATCTTATCTACAATATTGACTCATTTGCTTGAAATCAATAACATAACAAAATATGAAACTTGGGTGCCTCATAATTTGACTGATCTGCAGAATAAAACACGTGTTGAAACTTGTGTTGCCTTGTTGAATCGCTACAGAAATGAAGGAATATTGGATCGAATTCTGACATGTGACGAAAAGTGTATTTTTACGATGACCGTAAGAGAAAAATGCAATGGCTGACCCCAGGTCAAACGCCACAACCGGGCTCTAAAGCAAAGCTTACCAATAAAAAGGTAATGGTAACTGTTTGGTGGTCTCTTCATGCCGTTAATCACTATAGCTTTCTCAGGTCTGGTCAAGCAATAACAGCAGATGTTTACTGTACCGAACTTCGAACAATGATGGCGAAACTGGCAATAAAACAGCGTCGTCTCGATTAGCGAGAATCGATCTTCACCATTATTGCTCCATGATAACGCAAGACCTCACACTACACGAGAAACCGTTGTAACTTTATAGGAGCTGCAGTTAGAAACCATACGTCATCCTCCGTACTCGCCAGACCTTGCTCCAATTGACTACCATTTTTTTTTGTGATTTGTACAATTTTCTACGTAGTAAACATTTTTTTTCCCAGGTGGCAGTAAATGCTTTCACACAGTTTGTCGAATCTAGATCCCCAGAGTTCTATCGCAAAGGCATAAATAAACTTCCGATTAGATGGCACCAATGTATAGATAATCAGGGTAAATATTCTGATTAAATAAATATGTTACATCTTAGAAAAAAACGAGTATTAATTTTTCAGTACAAATCGGCAATTTCATACTTTAACCACTATTATTATCGATAACATGTTATCACTTGATGCGGACGATAACATCAGGGCCACTTAATATAAATACCGTGCTAATATTAACTCGGTGTCTAGTGGAGACACTAATTACAGTATTCGATCGTGGTAATTGAACTAGGTTCAAACTAATCAAGTACGCTTAAATTGAGTGGACTAAGTAAACTAACTCTATTTATGATATACATGGGGCACACTAAAAGTTTTGCACTTCTAGCTAATCGGAACTATTTGAATTTCGAATGTAATATTTTTTTAAACGTTGCAACCTACTTAGTAATAAAAAAAAACAATTGGCGGGAAATCATTTGTCAATTGTTTTTTATCACACATCAAAGTTCTACGTACGCAACGAAAATGGAATTGAGTCGAAAAGGTGTTAGAGCGATGATTTTTTATGATTTTAAAAGTTCTCTCTCTCCGCAAGACTGTGCTGCTCGTCTTCGAAATGCTTTTGGGAGAGAAGCACCTTCTTTGAGCACCGTGAGGCGATAGGTTGCTGAATTTGAGAGAGGTCGAGTTTCTTTACATGACGAATTTCGTGAAGGGCGGCCTTCAACTGCCGTCAACGTAAATAATGTGGCTACTGTTGGCTATTGGGGATTGGTATGAGCCAAATTCAGAAAATTTTACACGTAGAATTGAAAGTTCGGAAACTTTGTTGTCGTTGGATCCCTCATGAACTGACAGCGGAGCAGAAGCGGGCTCGCGTGGAATGGTGCTCACAGATGCTACTGAAGTACGACCACGGACATTCTAATGCTGTTTATGACATTGTCACAGGAGACGAAACGTGGATTTATTGTTTTGAACCCGAAAAAAAACAGCAATCTTGTGAATGGGTGTTTGAAAATGAGAACAGGCCAATAAAAGTGAGGCAGGCGAGAAACGTTGGTAAAAAAATGATCATGTTTTTTTTCTCAGCTACGGGTTCCCATCTGCACAATTCCACTTGAAGATCAAAAGAGTGTTAATGCCGAGTGGTATTCTACCATTTGCTTACCTAGGGTGTTAGAAAAAGTTCGCGAAAGACGACCAAAAAGCCGCGTTCTCCTACATCATGACAACGCTTCTTCACACACGGCCAACAAAACAAAGTCATTTTTAACTTCCGAAAAAGTACAACTTGTTACCCATCCTGCGCAGAGCCCCTAGCACACTGTGATTTCTGTATTTTCCCCAAAATCAAAGATTTGATGAGAGGTTTCACTTTTATCGACTCCGAAGAGGCAGTGATAGCGTTCAATCAGCACGTAGAAAACATGCCTTCAGATCTATGTTCCTCCTGTTTTAAAAAATGGTTCGATCGCATGAAAAAATGTTTAAAATGTAAAGGAGAGTATTTTGAAAAGCAATAAACATAATATTTTGGTTATAACATGTTGTTTTTTTAAGTTACGCAAAACTTATAATGTGACTTACGTATATAACGATATTTAGCCGTATGATTGTATGCCTCCCGACGCATACTGGTTCAGATAATATAAAAAAAGTAATTGCCATTAATTTTATTTCTATGAAATGTTACATTCATAGGAGTTTATTTCGAAATGATAAAATTATCTGTAGTTTTTATAGGGTAATACTAGTAGAAGCTAATACAGTAGCAACATTGTCTCAGTGCCACCCCGTTTATTAGGAAAATACTATAGGTTCATCTACTCAGGCTATTAATTTTAATGATAAGGTGTTATTTTACTACTATGTAATGAAATATAATGATAATTTACATGCAATAATAGTTTATTGTCAATAATTACACCAACAATGAGTGTGATTCCAAAATCTCCTCTTCCTAAAGAAGTAAAATTATTGTTAGCTTCAACTGTTGATGAAATCGATGAATCTTTTGAATTTATAGATGTTGATGATTTAATATATACTTCTACAGATGATAGACAATAATTTTTGAGCAAGCACGTTTCTTTTTCGTAGTTTTTTTCTTGAGAAATTCAATATATAACAAAAGAGTTGCCTTATATCCATGTATTTTATTTACATTTTGCATACCTAAAAAGAAGACTTATTGCGATTTATTCTTATATATATTATTATTATTTAGATGAGCTCGGTGGCTCAGTTGTGAATGATGCGACTTTGACACCAACACTCGTGGATTCGATTCCCACACAGAACAAACATTTGTGTACATGAACATGTCTGTTTGTCTGGGTATTTACGAGTATAAGAGAGCTAGGGCGCAAGAAAGCAGCCCGTCTGGGGAAGTACCTCCACCTCACAAACAATCGCAGCCAAAAACTCACTAGAGTGTTGTTGTGTAAGTGCGTGTGAGTGAGGTCACTAGTAAGCTCCTAAGGAGTTGCTGTGTAAACAGCAGAGGAGGCTTCGTGCGAGTGATATTTAATATATTACAAGCATTAATAGGCTGCTTGCTTAATAGGCGGCATTATAACTGCTTGTATGCATGCCCGACGTTGTATAAAAAAAAATTACTTAAACACGGACGCAATGGGACAAAATTGTGACTGTATTAGCTTCTACTAGTATTACTCTATAAAACCTTATAGAGTATTACTCTATAAGGTTATTATAGTAGAAGCTAATACAGTAATACATAAGTTAATAAGAGTCCAAAAAAGGGGTTTGATTAAAATTGGCGAAAATATATTGTGGTACCCAGATAGGTACTACTGCATCAACAGAAAGGTTTACGTAATTTAAAAATTATAATGTTACTAATGTTACTTACCCTTGACTTTGTACGCATTCTCGTGGATAACCTAATCGTACGCAATTAATATTCTCTAAATAATTATTATATAGATATAGGAGTTTAGACACGCTGTCTATCAGACGGTAAGTCAATAATCAGTCGCGGTATTATTATATTATAGTTATAGAGACATATAGAGGAAACATAACCAAGCATTCATACGTTTCAGCTAAAAGGATTAAGGTATCATCGAGGGATCTATAACTTCACGCCAAGTCCCGTATGGTGTAGGTAGATAGAACCGAGCGTCATGTGGCTCGGTCCTTACACACCTCACTCACTTGTTTAACATTCATAGCTCTTTTCATGCACGCTCGCCGGTTCCTAGGGTTTTTGACACCGCCTTCGGGTATTACCCGATCTATTTGATTGTGATGGATGAGTTTAGATCTTCTGCGGCACATACATCTTTTCTCCTCCTCCTCTTATCCTCTGTATAATAATAATAATATCTTTATTGCTTAACCCGTTGGCTGTATTCCGCCATGCGCGTTACGGCGTCAAGTATATAACGGGCTTCAAGGTGTCAAAACATGGTATACATAGAGCTTAATTTATGGTCGAGAACATTTGTGTTTTGCTAACGAAGAAGATAGCATGCAAGGATTACAATAAAATTTTACAAAATTAATTGATCATCATTTTAAAAATTCTTTCAAGTTATAAAAGTTACTATCATTCAGCCTTTGCATAATTTTATCTTGAATAATTTGATATTTAACATATTTATGTCAACTGGTATATTATTATAAATTTTAACACACATAGCTATACAACTTTTATTATATTTTGTTAATCTGGTGTTATCGTCCAGTATAAGTCTATATGGGTCACGTCTTCTCCTTGAATACACATTAGAAACACTCTTAAAGAACTTTATGTGTTTGTGTACAAATATACATACCTCGTAAATATACAAAGATGGAAGTGGTTACAAGCTAAGCTTTTTAAATATTGGCTCACAAGAAACATCAGATAGGAGACCATATAACGCTCTCATACATTTTTTTTGGGCAACAAGTGCTCTATTTCTGTCGGCGCTGTTACTGTTCCCTTTCAAATATTAATGATATTTGAAAGAGAACAGTAACAGCGCAGTAATATGCCTCTTTGACTTCTTCGCATTCAATAGTAAGCCATTCTCCATACAATCGTCTTTCATTATTGTGACCAGTGCTTGCAGTTCAGATGCTATTTCTGCTAAAAGCACGGCATCGTCTGCATCGACAGTTCACCACTAGCTCACCCATGTGTAATCCTGCATTCGTCGATCTTATTCTCTGTAGATACAGGTTAAACAGCCTAGCTAACACCAATTTTGACATCACACCAGGGTGACATGTAGAGCAATTCTTGTAGGTAGACAAAACCTGGCTATTCGTTATATTTACGGTTTGCGAAAATATGACCATATTTCCGAATTTCGTACAAGATTGAAGTGGCTCCCTATCCGCCTTCGCAGAAATGTGCACATATTATGCTATCTGTACAAAATCCTAAATAACCCTGAGACTCCCCAATACCTCCGATCCCGGTTTTCACTTAAATCAACTCCTATCCGTTCCCAACGTCCTTGTCTAACCAAAACATTGAATTATCCATCATCCAACACTATCTTCTACTTTCGTTCTTTCACTGTTAATGCTGCACAGCTGTGGAATAAATTACCGCTACAAATACGAGACAGTTGCACTTTAGTTACTTTCAGGAAAAGGTTGAGAGAGTACTATCTTACTCACAATAATTGATATTATATGTATAGTACTTATATATTTATATGTGTAGTTATTTATATGTATTGATATTATTAAAGACTATGTATGTATTTTATATACTTATATATTGTATACTTAATTTCGCATAACTTTTTAAATCCCAGCCAAAATAAAATTACTGCACACACGCTACGGCTAGCTGGAAGAGATCTCTTAAAGAGATAAGCTCACCATTGTACACTATTTTTAATGTAACAAAATCTATGTATAATGTTATGCAATAAAGGATACATATAGACTGCACAGCACGGAGCAGTGCACTATCAATGCCATATCTCGGCAATATGCCCTTTCGCACAACCCTATGTAATGCTTTCTCAAAATTCACAAAACCGCAGGAAACCTGGTCTATGACCAGATGCTTCTCCACTATATTGCGAAGCGAGAAAACTTGATCCTCTTCCATTTCAGTAGAAAGTGCCACCAAGTTTGATCATCTCAGCTGTGATCATATCATTTCCCGGTGACTTCCATTTTCCAACTTCGTATCGACCATTCGATCTCATTCATAGTTTACCTTGATCGGACGCCGTCAACGTGGAGTAAGCATCAAACTCACATACATTTCTTCATAATTTTCACTCCGCCGTACTAACACTTTCTGATTGTTAGCTAGAATGACACCAGCTTTAGATATTATCTTGTCATTCTGGACAGATATTATCATGCCGACGAACCACCCCGAAACTTCTTTATCTTTCTCTAAATAAGTTTGGTATTTGTCTTGAAGTTCTTCGCCAGCCTCTCTTCCTCATTCATAATTTGTCTTTCGACTTCTCTTTCAATAAAACATTGCACAAAACATGCATTTAATGGTAAAGATGATACATATATAGATAATCCAGCCACTCTTTCCTCTTTCTTGCAACGGGTGATTCAACATCCGCTTCTAACCAGGCGTCTCCTTTCAATGTTTTATACCTCTTTGTCCACACACACCATCCACATGCTTCTTTTGCGCTATCCACCATACTTTCATATTGCAATTTTCCGCTCTTTATCCTTTCATCATCTCCGAAAGAGATAATACGCACTCGCCAATGCCACCACTTCTTGAAAAGTTCCACAAACCGGCTTACCACCAGGTAGTGGTCCATTTCAAAAGTGTGACCTCTAAAGGGTCTATCCATTATGGTATTTCGGAGACGTCTATGTATTAGAATGAAATTAATTTTGGTCATTTCGTCTCCATGTATACGTGTGAATAACCTGATGATTAAATAAAGTATTTGACACGAGGAAGTTTCATTCCATACATAAATCTAAAATTGACTTACTACTTCGTTCACTTTTTTATCTCCATAGGGATCTAGAACAGCTTCATAGCTGTCTCGTTTTGTCCCAATTCATCCATTCAAATCTCCACACATAATCATTCTTTCATTCCCTTCGACTAAATCCAGAACATCCCTCACAGACTCCCAAAACTTCTCTAGTTCTTGAGCACAAAAAATGACAATGCATAAATATATTTTGAACCTTATTTTACCTCCAAATGGTTGCCATTAAAAACATGTTGGGTACTGTAAACTTTAATTTTCAACCTTAGTCATACAGACAAAAAAGTTCATGTACTACAAACAAAACTTTCATCTAGTATTTTACACCGACGAATTCAGAACGAATTTCCAAAAACGAGTGACCCAGAAAAAAAACCTCCACCAATCACGAGTCAATATCTAATTTAAAAACCACAAGGTTTCATACAAACTTTCACCCCTCTTTTAACCTTTTAGGAGATGAGTTTCTAACAATCCTCTTACTTATGGCGTCTATGGAACTATAATTGGGAATTTCATGTTTCCAAAGCCAGCGGTTTCCACTTTGCGTTGTAATCAGTCGGAGAGTTTTAATGTTGGCATGCAAACAAGCCTAAGGCGTATTTGATATAAAGACCGTAGTGTGTAAACGCTTGCAATACAATGAGTATATTATTACTTAAAACGAGCAATTATTATATAACGATTTTGATCAAATTTTGTATTTAAATAATGTTTTGCTTTTTAAGTACAAGAAAACGCGATTTTATACAAAAAAAAAACGCCGAGTGAAGCGTGTATAAAGATATATACCTAGTCCGGCCAAAAGTTCTTTTAGAATAGGCATTTACTTTTTTTTATAAAGTAATGTAATCGTAATACTCATATGTACATATTTATGGAAGTATCAGCAAAAAAAATGATTCTATTCTAAATAGCCACCTTTGGCTTTGATACAGGCCTTTAATCTGTCTGGCCACGAATCTATGGATTTACGCACTGTTTCCATGGAAAATTTAGCCACTGCTTGCTTCAGAGATTTCTTAAGAGTCACAATGTCAGCATGTCGTTTCGAGCAGGCCATGTCCTCCAAAACTGGTCATAATTTGTAGTCTCAGATCTGGGCTAGACGAGCTCTTATAACAGGCTTGGGTAGTTGGTGTCGTTTGACCACGTGCGCAGTCGTGCTGGAAAATTCACGGCACATTTTTTAAAAGTGTATTGCTGAGAAGTTTCACAACACGATCCAAAATAGTCTTCTGATACACTTTGGCTGAAGTCTTCACTCCTTTTTCACAGACATGACTCCTTGATAAGATACCCCCCACCAAACCATTACAGATGTAGGATGATGTCCACTTTGTACCTTTTCGACCACTTGGGTGGCTTCTTTAGAACTGTGTGGGTACATTGTGTCATTTTACTTTTGCGTTACGTAACGCGTTACGGTGCCAGTCTATCTGCCTTCCCTTTCTCTCACGCATACGGCAGCTTTAATTATATGTAGATGAGTTTAAGTTTAAGTTATCACTTCTGTCGGGCGTACCGAGACGCACATGATTTTTATACAACTAGATTGGCAAACAAGCATGCGGCCCACATCAGATGGTAAGCCGTCACCGCAGCCTATTGACGCTCGCAACACCACGGCGATATATCTCGCGCGCTGCCAATCTTGTGACCTAAGGATGTTTCGTCACAGTACCCAGTAATTTCTCTGCCATATTTCACCTTTCAAACCGGAACACAGCTATATAAATACATATAGCTGCTTGACGGTAGAAATAGGTGAGACAGAGGTACCCACGCGGACGAATTTTGTACAAAGTCTCCCTCTGGTGCTTGTTGCAGCGCTCTTAAATCGTGATTTTTTTTCATATGTAAAGAGGATATTTCTGTGCCTTTCACCTGCATATCGGTACAGAAGATGTTTTGATCGATCCATTCTCTTTAACTGTAGGGATTGATTAAAGGCATGCCCTGTATATCGACAATAAGCGCCAAGCTCCAGGTCTTGTTTTATTAGACGCGAAGGTCCTAGCGGGAATCTTTATTTTCACGCGATAAGATATTGTTTCCTAATGAGGTTTCGGCGAATTCTGGCTCTAACAGCATTAAAAGTCTTTGTAGTTCTAACAGCACGTGGTCGCCCTGATCTTTTATGGTCTTCAACAGAGGAAGTATTGGTATTTGTGTCGATAATACGATATACGAACATACGGCTGATACCAAGCTTTTGAATATGACCGATGGCTTCATACCTACTTTTTGCAAGGCAATCACTGCAATCCTATTTTCTTTAATATACCATTCCATATCGTAATGTGATAATAAACACGATAAAATTATGTAAAACGGCGGGAAAACGAATGAAGTTTTTAACATTATTAACGCGTTCCAAATTCAAAATAATTAAATAGTTGAAAATTATTATTATTAAGAATTAAATAGTTAGATATACGAGTAAGATATAAACACATAGTCGAAGCGAGTGAAGTGTGTAATAATCGTGTCATGTGACACCCAGTTCTCACTGGCTGCCCTGTAAGGGTCTTAGCGTGAAGATAGATAGATAATATTATATATACTTTTAGTTAATTTCTTATAACAGTTCTGTCATTCGACTGGCCGAGTAAGGTTTTTAACGCGTATTTATGTTTGTATATATTATACCTGTTCCTTAAGCGCCTGTTGCCTAATTAGCCTCACCAGTTTTGAATATAATAAGTGTCTTTTGGTTTGGAATATCATAGGCAGCTATGCGACATTTGCTTCTGACGAACCTGGTGGAGTAGTGGTTAATAACGATACTTTAACTCGAAAGCTTTTGGGATCGATTTCTACACAGTACAAATATTTTTGTCCATGAATGTCTCTGTTTGTCTTGGTTAGGATGTTTTTAAGCGAGGTACGGCGCAACAAATGGTCGCGTTTATGCTCCCTACCTTCACCTCAACAAAACCGCAGCTAAATAACAACCGGAAGGTTGTATTCCTGCGAGTGAGTAGGGTTAACAGTAAGCTCCTAAGGAGTGGCTGTGTTTGGAGCAGAGGTGGCATCGCGCGAGTGAAACTTAGGTTAGGCCATATGTTTATGTGCCTTCCGTCTTTGTATAAAAGTTACGAAACGTACCTAGTCGTGAATCTTAATTTGTAATTAGTCATTTGTTATCTAACATAGAGTCGTGATTCGACAAAGGCTCTATTGGCAAACCGACTCACGTCTAAAATAGTTTTTTTCTGCTGACAATGAATGATTGATTCTTTCTTATAAATACCTGTTCGCACAATATCTTGACTTAGAAAAGTTAAACACACAATGGACTTACGAATAAAACTGACTAGTTCATCGTAATTAGATAGAGGCAGCTTTGTTTTACTAGACTATAGACCCCGGTGAATGGGGGCACTTATAGACGACAATGATAGATTCAATTTAAAAAGCGACCGTGATTTAATCTCCCTTTATGAGAAGCTTACATTCTCAAGCAAGCAGTCTGTTTATTTGTATAACTTGCATAATCAATGTAATTGTTACATTACGCCAAGCGACATGATCTGCCATTGTGGGCGTATTCCGTCAAAGAATCTTCTCAAAAGTCTTGTTTTTTTTTTAATACAACGTCGGGAGGCATACAAGCATATGGTCGACTTGATGTAATGCACATGCAAAGTCCAAAATATTAGTTAAAATTACTTGGCTATATATAACCACAGAGTGGATAATATTATTATACAACAACTTGACACACTGACTTGCAAATCGTGTAATTAACAACTGTCTTGGTTATTTGATTGATATTTTTTTCAGTTCAGTTTATTTCCTAAAATACACTTAGGGCCTACACTATACAAGCAATATTATTCCGAATTTAAAGTGTTTAGGTCCAGCGGTTTGCCTACCAACCATTAACCCACAATACTGTTTCATAGGTATTTACTGTTTCAATATAATATTATAAATGTAAAAGTAATTTAGTATTGTCTTAGGTTTTCGCGATTGTTATACATTGATTTTAACAATTTTAAATGGAAGTATCGCGTGTTTTATTTATTTTGTTGAACCTGGTCTTTCTGCGGCCACGGATGCTGCAAAGCATTCAAAACGTCAGGTTCAACAAAATAAATAAAACCCGCGATATTTCCGTTAAAAATTGTTTAATTAAATGTAAAAGTAATTTCATATTGTTTTTTTATGCTACGGAGGGGACAAGTATACAACCCACCTGATGGAAAGCGGTTACAGTAGCCTATTAACGCTCGCAATACAATGAGTATCACTCGCGCGATGCCTCCTCTGGTGCTAGCACAGCAACTCCTTAGGAGCTTACTGATGACCCCACTCACGCGCAGGAACCCATCAACCCTCAGGGGAGTTTTTATTTGGCTGCAGTTTTCTGTGTGGTGCAGGTCTTCCCCAGACAGGATGCTTTGATGCGCCCTATCTCTCTTATAAATATCCAGACCAAGACAAATAGACATGTTCATGTACACAAATGTTTGTCATGTCCACGAACGTTGGTGTCGTAACGTAACAGCATGTTTCACCAATGCGCCACCCAGCTCGTCAAAAGTTAATATGTCTGTTTGTTTACTTTTTGATGCTAAACCTTTAAAGTGTCGTAATGAAATTAGTTAACGGGGTAGTCTGGGTACTGTAGAACATAGGGTATTTATTTATTTACAATTGGATGCCCACTCTGTTGAAACCGCATGCAAAAAGTGGATTTATAAAAAAAATCGGCCAAGTGCGAGTCGGACTCGCGCACGAAGGGTTCCGTACCATTAACTATAAAAACAGCAAAAAAATTACGTTTGTTGTATGGGAGCCCCCCTTAAATATTTGTTTTATTTTAATTTAATTATTTATTCTTAAAGTGAATATATGACTAAATATTCTGTGAATATTTCAAGTCTACCTGTTGCTGTTATCAATATCGAGCAAAAACGAGCAAAAAAATCACGTTTGTTGTATGGGAGCCCCCTTAAATATTTATTTTATTCTATTTTTTAGTATTTATTGTTATAGCGGCAACCGAAATACATCATCTGTGAAAATTTCAACTGTCTAATTATCACGGTTCATGAGATACAGCCTGGTGATAGATGGACGGACGGACGGACAGCGGAGTCTCAGTAATAGGGTTCCGTTTTACCCTTTGGATACGGAACCCTAAAAAGTCGTTTGTTTACTATTGATGTATAGTTGTTTATTAGTATAGTCTCGATAACGACTAAATGAATTAGAATAACGATTCATAATAGTTTTTTTATGTCCAACGGGCATAAAAATCTATTATGATTTGCAATAACTCAACCTATTTTTCCAATTTCCCTGAGCGGACGCAAGTTATGATATCATATGGCAGAATAATTTAATATTTATGTACACAGTACAGTCGCGCTGGTAATATGAGTTGCTTCATTATCATTACTGGCGTTGTGTGGGGAGACAATAATGGAAGTTCCGGAATTGCGACATTGTTTAACTTGGAGTCTCCCGCATTCAACGTCGGCACTTTTGCAAAATAATCCTTGCTTATAAGACGTATAATGATGATATTAAATTGATTACGTTGAAAAAGGGCCAAATCAAAAGTACCCAAAACCGAAGAGGTTGATGAGTGTGGATGAAGCGAGAGTGGTAAGTATGGAGTGGATGAATATAATTTTATCTTTAAATCCTAAGCCAACCACACTTGCACGTGGTGGAACCTGCTAATTAAACACAAGGTTCTTTTCCAGTATTTCCGTGCGGATGCAAGTTACGATATCATGTATTAGAGTAAATTAATATTTATGTACACAGTACAGTTGCGCCGGTAACATTGCGCTGTTTCATCATCATTACTAGCATTGTGCGAGACAATCATATATAGATAGTGGTGCCGGGAGCGCTAGGAACCGGCGAGCGTGCATGTAACGAGCTATGAATGTTTAAAGAGGTGAGCGAAGCATGTAAGAACCGAGTCATTTAGCGCTCAGTTCTCAGGCTAGCACGCAAGGAACTTGGCCTGAAGATGTAGATAGATAATAACAAAAATTACAGTGGAAGTTCCAGAATTTTGACATTGAACTGGGAGCTTCCCGCATTCAATGCCAATATATAGGTATATACTAATATTCGTCGTCAAATAAAGTTACAGCCACATTAACGTCGGCTTGGAAGACCTAGATGGTAGATTATTGTTTGGAATCAGGATCGTAGGCATTGATGGATGATGCATCTCTACTGATGATGTCGTAGACTTGATTTGACTCTTAACGTTTGAACCTTTGAAGAGTTTTTTATATCGTCTGACGTGGCCTGCCTTGTGATTGTCGGAAAGCAAATGGGGGATTCAATGGCAAGCTAGCTTTCTTTGTCTCTTCTGAATGGTTGTACCTTATAACGCTTCTATTTCTTGATATGTCACATGACGATCTTCGAGAATAGTTGTCACAGCGACGATGTTAAATTCAGTGAAGGCGGATTTTGGGCGTCCTTCATTATATTTGCCACTCAGACTGGTATTTCCACGCTGACGTTCTAAATACAAGCGATGGACAGTTCGCCGACATTGACCATTTCTGCCTAGCTTTGAGCTACCATCTCTGTTCCATGGTGTTTTCATCATGGAACAGTGGTAGTAGCTCTTCGAAAACTGAAGATTTGTTAGGCCTCTTCGAAAGTTGTAGAAAATTACTGCACGGACATATTTCTTACTAAGATTTGTTATCGTACGTATCGACCTGATAGATTCAGAATGACGCTGAACTAAAAACGATAGCATTTATCTCAATACTTTCAATTGGTTTGAGATTCAGATTTCAAACAAATTTGAATACAATCAACATTTTTAAATTCAAAATTTTCCGTAAATATCAACGACAGAACTTAAAAGGCACGCTTACCTCTCGTACCTTTTAAGCTAGACTAGTAAATACGTACTCCTCTTACATTTAACATCGAATTATCCACACAATATTCTTTCAATGTCTTCTAAAGTCGCCAGTACTTATACATATCAAAAGGCTAAAAAAAAGAAAGGATTTTGCATCCATTACAATGATTCTTAACCGTCTATCGATCATTCGAATCAATCGCACTAGTTTTGCAATTTCATTCTTATGTATACTTTGCGTGAACTCTTATGATGAAAGATATAATTTAGTCCTTCCATACTCATACTCATTCCATACTCATAGTCATTTTATACTTACGTCTGAAATTAGTATGTCTGCATCTTTTTCTCTCGTCTCTATACAGTCCAAGAACAGTCTTGTAACTGTTTCGTTTGATTGGAATCCATCCATTAAGATTTCAGCGTATGATTATATTTTCAGTTAACTCTAGATATATTCCGGATTTAGCTGAAAGCTGAAAGATTTAACTAATGTCTAGAAAAAATCTGGATTTTTGCCGACTGTCGGAGCTCATGATAACGTTCACAGCAACCAGAAATACATACAGATCATCACATACAGATCCCATGTTTTATACGAACCTAAGAAGTTTTGGAACTACGAGTACCATACAACCATAATCTCTCTCACCACAGAGACTTAAGTGACAGAACTTTCCTGTCGCTTAGGCTCTGATAGACGATACGTAATTCTTCACAGTAACGACAGACCCATCATGCCATCAGAAGGTCCTCACTGTCGCTTCCATTCCGCTTTCTCTGTGATACACAAAGCATCTAGGCATATTTCGTTCATGATATCTATCGGCTACTTCGTCTATCAAGCCACCTCTCAGGCGTCTATGTGACAGTCAGCTTACCTCCACCCGCCAAATTTAATGCTGTGCGATAAATAGCGGCCTCAATCATCGCAAGTGTTTTCGCACTGACATATCGGTGCACATTGTCTTAAAGGAAACCCTAATTTGCTCGACAATGCGGTTTTGGGTCAGGAATGCAGTCCATTCGATTGCCACGGGTGGTGACCGTCTCTATTCGGGCACATGAGCCCCGAATACTTTCTATTATAAGTGTTAAAATTTATTTGTTATTCATATTTATACAGCTAAGGCTTACTCATGCATCCAATTCCGATACATCGGAATTTAAAACAACTCTAATGCTTCAGCGATTATGGAGAAAATTGAGTGTATACTTTATATATACGTTAAGTACCCACGGACACACGTGTATGTATACCCATGGGCCACTTTTACACATACACACAGCCTCGTGAATATTCATCACGTGGGTTTAACTAGAAGTATTTATGAGTATTTTCCCATTTTGAGAGTTTACCATATTTTTGTATTATCTTTAATAGTCAAGCCTACCTCAGTTGCACGTAATTTCACGTAATTAAAATCGAGTTAGTTTTCCTTTTTAAGGAATATCTCTGAGTGAACGCAAGTTATATAATATATCACAATAATTTAATATACATGCACAGTACATTCACGCTGAAAGGCCATACTTCTTTCCTAATTACCAGCATATACGGTAATTAGCAAAAAAGTATGGCACAGTGAAATTTATTAAGTAGCCCGACTGGGGAAGAATTCACCCCTCTACAGCAGACCGCAAATAAATAACAAATCCTTGAAGGGATTTTGTTTTCCCGATTGTTACAAACAAGAATATACATCAATGACATTTATTTAAATATACATGATAATTCAACATATACAACTTTAAAAGTCAATTTCGGCGTAGATTAATCTTGATTTATATAAAAAAATATATAAAAATGGATGGATGGAGTGTATGTGTGTGTGTATGGACTCTAAACAGGCTGTATCGATTATTTGAAATGTCAGGCAATATTCAGATTAGCTCTGCGGGTAATCCTGTGAAGTTTAATAGCGATCAGATTATCCGGGCGAAGCCGGGGCGGGTTGCTAGTTAATGGAAAAAAAATAATTTTACGATATTAACAATAAGGCGTAAATGTACTAATTTAGCCCAATTGTACTAATTTTTATACAATTGTTCGTAGATTTGTGTTTTTAGAGTAAGCCACGAAACGTGAAACGTCAATATTTCTGTTGAATGATTTATTCATGGACAGACTTCAAGCGCAAATTATAAGGGAACAGTCTACTAACAACTTCGGTGATGTAGATCTTTTTATATGTTTAGGAGCTTTTCTTGCTTATATTTAAAATTTAATTTTCTTCAAAGAACTGTCACTAGATTACGATTATTATCTTACTTTTTCATTACATATTTTCTATGGATATGTGTTTTGAACTTTATTCTTCGGGATTTTTTAAAGTGCTGTATTATTTTTTGAAAAGCGCTGTCTTTATACAGGCTTGTCATTTTTATTCGTCATCTCGTTCAGCTGTCGCCTACTTCACCGGCCTCGACAGTGATGGACTATTTTTATTTTTAATCCAAGTTGTTCCTATATTACCTAAATAGGTGTTCCCGTTAATGAACAGAATCACTTAATTTTGTTGTGATCATAACTTCCTGAACATCCTACATAAAACTTAGATAGCATACATGTATGCCATTCGAATATATCATCCGTCTGATATAATGTTAGTACCCTTTTGATCCATGTATTGGTGTTTTCTATATATAAGAAGTATGTATTTACAAAAAAATGTGTTCACGTATGTTTAAGCGAAACTCATGTTATGAGTACTAGACCAGTTGTCTAGTACTCATAACTCAAGCTTCGCTTACTTTAGAGTTAGATGGCTCTGTGTAATTTGTCTGACAATATACAATAAACTATTTTAATGTAGATATTTCTGAAGCCGGGCTTTCTTAATAAAACTGCTTTGCCCTCTCCTTCGCTCTTGTCTCTCTTTTGATAGTCAACGGGTGCCCCATGTGTATGTCAGGTTGGATTTGGCTCTATAGAGAGAATACGCTCAAGATAACTACTATACACCAAATCGCCCATCAAAAGTGTATTTTGATTCGATTTACGAACAATCTTTAATGTCTCATTGAGTCTTTAAAACTTTTAGTTATCTATTCCATACAATAAGTACTGAAAGAACGCGAATCATTGCCTCGCAGTTTCCCTTGTCTAGTTACTATAAAGTTACTAACTACTATTGTTATAAACGAGAGAAATGCTGGAGCCAGTGGGAAACTATTGTATTTGTTCAGACGTTGCCGTTGTCTCGAAACGCGAGGAAGGACTTCGTACTGAGCTGGTTAGTTACTAAACTTGCAACACAATTTGCACAACTTGGTAATTCAACAAAAATCCAGTCGATTCCTTTATCGATGTTGTCTTATTTATCCTTATCTATTAGTATCAAGGTAATTCATTATGTAGTTCAAGCAGAGCCCTCTTGAGCTATCGGATAAGTCTTAAACTACGCTATTTGTTTAGACGTTGTCTCGAGCATTAATCCCCATCTTAGCCGTTGTAGTAGAGCTCGACGCGGTATTTTCCTCGGCCGGGACCCGGGTTCTCGGACTTTTAATCTAGACGAGTCGAGTTTCGTTCGGTAATGAGTGTAGCGTCGCTCTCAGACATGCGGTCGCCATAATTGCCAAACTTTGTTCGAACCAAGTCACCCCGCATCCCGCACTTGTCGCGCGCCATTGTTCTCATGGTAACGCGTGTGTTAGATGCCTTTCCCCAAAAGCACTTCTGAAGTCCACTTCAGATTAACGGCGATATTGTTCCTCAGAAATAAGAAAGCGCTAAGGTTGTGTATTTAAACAATTTTAATTAATAATAATTTTAAGGAATTTGATTATTGCTATGTTTTATTAATATTAAATTTCTTCTGAAGTCAAACACTAGAAAATTTTAGTTACTTGTTGTTTGTTTATTTCACGTCAGTGAATTTGCATATCCCCATTTGCTGAGTCTTTCTTAAAATGTTGTATAAGCTTGTGGGCCTTTAGACTTTTCTTAATAGGAACGCCGATATGTTCTACTATGTTCAATATGCGTTACGATATAATGAATTACAATTAATTACAAATTGTTCTATAAATTTTTAGATAGGTACAGCAGTACGCACTTGTCTATAGCTACAGTAACATTAAAAATAATTACCTTTTATGCTATTCAAATTACAATTACACAATCTAATTATAATGAACATAATACTAACTATGAAACCTTACATTAAGCGGATCGCCATGCGAGATTTTGCTGACCGATTACAGTAAGAGGTATGAATGTTAATGTGCGAGCGGGATGTTTAAGAACCGCGTCTTATGGCACTTGTTTCTCTCTGCCTACCCCGTGAGAGAACCTGACGTGAAGATATACATAGAAGTTATGACTAGATATGTTTTATACACATAATAAAATGTATACATTACGTGTACATTTTATCACTCGAAAGTGCGTTAGGTATTGAATTAATCATATTTTAATTATGTCTTTCATTATCTGAACACTTAATATACAAATAAATTCGTTCTTTAATCCTTTAGAAACAAGAGGAGAATTCCTTGCTGCTAATTTGTTCCGGGAAATAATGATTAAATGAAATAACTATTCCAAGAGGCGTATTGAAGCCCAATTGGGCGTAAAGCTATTTAAATCTGAATAGGGCATTGTGAAGGCGTCACCTTGGTTCAGCGACGGCGGCATTTCGTCCTTAATAAAGTTAGAGTGCCGTCGCCCGTGGGTACCCAGTACCCACTCCGTCCTTCGCCCACTGCTGCCTCCGGCGTCTCACAAAATCATCTTGAACGAGCTAAATGCCCTGCTCGATCCTCTTTGTCCGACTATCTAGTGTATGTGAAATGAACCATGTTTATTTGTGTCGGACCCACGAATTTAGAAGAGGAAAAGAAATGAATTGTCTGTGTTACATGATCTGCACATAAGGATCCCTATCTTTTAGACTTTTGTCTTATTTGGTTGTCTGTAGTAGATATGAAGCTGCGATGTTGTTTAGTGATTTTTGTTATATTGACTGCATATATTGTACCACGTCGGGTGATAAATAAGCATACGACCCACTGAATGTAAAGCGATTGCGTTACGTTTACAAAACAAGAACTCTCGTGTTTTGCCACCTCCGAAAAATATAATTGTTTATAACAATTATACATCGACTATTTTAGGAATCTGAAGAACAATAAGGTACCGTTTTGTTTAGTTTTTAGTCGTTTAAAGAAAGGATTATTAAAATCGGTTAAGAACTGTGTTTTATGTGTAATCTGTAATATTTACGTTCAGAGTTATTGCATTTGCCAACGGAAAATTTAGATGACAATATTTCGTTTAAATAATTAAAATATTTTACTTGTGGACATTTGCAGCCCCAGGGATATTAATCTTAATTAATAGAATGAGGTATATATATTATTTCTGAAAAACTGGCAATGAATGTACATTTTTTATGAAATTGTCTACAATTTACAAACTTTCATTGTAGTAATTTCATTAAATGACGTATCACGCGAGAATAGAGACAGTCGCTACACCGCGCCCTATAAGAAAGTGAGAGACGATGTCAGGAGTCAGCAGAAACGTCTGTTACGTAGATATCGGCTAGGCGTATTGCGAGTTGAACGGAATACACGATGAGGGGAGGCGTGTAACCCGCTATGGGCAATGCAAGTATTCGTAAATGTATTCAACAACTTAAACAACATTGCCTTTTTGAAGTTATGTCAAAAGAGAAAAATGTAACAGGATTAGATAGATAGACGTTCCGTAGCAGGTTACTGTTTTTGAACACGAGTTTGACCCTTGTGTAGTTATGTAATGGATTTAAAGAGCCGAATTTTATAATACTTACATTGATATGTTATGGTGAAACTAGGTACTTGAACGTAGTTCTGGGCAGTATCGTATCATCGATCTAATTGGTCGCTTTTTTATGTAGTTTCTGAACTCTTTTATAATATTAAGGGGGTTTCTTTAAAAGCGAAACGAAAAATAGTGTAAGAGGAAGTATTCGATATCTTTCAGTCAAAATATACTACAAAACAAATATTTTAGTACAATAATAAAGTCATGTGGCATAATGGGTTTTTCCTGAATTACAATGATTTGTTGCTTTTTAAAAAATCTTATTATTTTCTACCAGCGTTATCTTAAATTTTAGATACATCATATCACAGAGAGATTCTGATGGCAAAAATAGTATGCCACATTAAAAACTTATTTTACTAAAATATTCGTTTCCTAGCCTAATTAAAGTAATTCAGATTTTTTCCTCTTATCGTCGATACAAAAAAAATATTAATGTAGGTACGGGACTTTTACAATGGCGTCTGCAACGTCGCCGAAATATCGGGGAAATAAAAACAAATCGCGGCAAGTCCCGTCGTACCTACATTAATAGTGTAAACAACCGTGAAAGTTTAAAGTCGTACATAAAAATTCAATTTTTTATACTATCCGCATGAACCCTTACTCATCCCACTACAGGGATACGGGTCTCACTTCAAGCGAAGGGGTTTTGAGCATACTCCACTCGCTGCTCAAATCTGAATTGGCGGAGGCTAGTGTTTTCAAGCCGCCCAAGAGCCACTGACTTAGCTTAACGACTGTCATCTATCGTCAACAGCCGAGTCTGACGGCTTAACGTGCCCCCCGCAGCTCGGAGAAACTCGAGATAGATAAACCCATCCATAGACAGGCTATCGTCGTTGCTGCGTATTCGGTTAGAATGACATATGCAACGACGCACCGAGCTCTTACAGTAAGTAGTATGGGGAGATTTAGACAGACTGTGTTAATCTCATCTTCAGTCGGTTCGAATTCTATTCGCTCTAAAAGTCTAAATCTAGGTTTTTTCTATAAGCCTGAATATATTTTGCCTCTGTTAAATTTCTAGCTATAAGAATTAAATTCAAATATTTTTTATTTGCTGAACACAGTTACAAAAGGACTTACAAATAAGAAAGGTACAATGTATTCAGTGTGAAAATTATTTTTGTCATATTAATTATATTTAACAAAGTAATTAAATTAAACATTTATGCGATTACAATTTTTATAAATTACAAAATATTTTTAAAATTTACTCGTCATGTATTCTAAGACATTATAAAAACAATGACTCAAAATCCAAATTGTCGGCTTAATTTTAAAACACTTACCTGTAAGCAATTTAATATCTTCAGACAAATGGTTATATAATGTGATACACATTGAAAACATGTCTTTCGTAAATATATTTTTTGCAAGGAGGCTGATATAATTTGTTCACAATTTTTGCTCTTGTTTGCCTAATACTAATTTCACTTCGCTTTTTGCAGTACTGTGGGTGGAAATTCACAAATACAGAGACATCTCTAATGTAATGGCTTGGCAATGGTACTTACCAAATTTAAATTTCGGAATAAAGGTCTGTCATCAATTCACGCATTGCATATAACGCGGATGCACTTTTATCGCACTTTGAAGACCCTTTCCACGTCTACAGTGTTTCCCCAAAGTATCAATCCGTAACTAAGCACCGATGACTCGTATCCACGGTATGCTGATAAGGTAGCAATGAATTATAGTTGCTGTTCTCGAGAAATTTGTGTAATTTGTGTTTTCATCACGCCAGTTGAATAACGCACGATGTTATGGAGGCCATATTTAATCACCCCAGGAGAGATTTTTTCTCAAGCGTGGAGCAACATCTTTTATGACGAGTCCGATGGCGGAATGGCTATTATTCTTTAACACTAAGGCTCACGGATTCTCCCACAGGACAATAATTTGTGTACATGAACATGTCTGTTTGTGTTGTTCTGGGTGCTTTTAAAAGAGGTAGGACCCGTCAAAACTGAAGTACCTCCACCTCGTATGAAACCTCAACCAAATGAGGTTTATTGTGTTCTTGCGAGTGGGTGAGAAGGGAACTACTGTATTAAGAGTAATTCTACCTATAGCGCTTTCATAGACTACGGTAATCACTTTACATCAAGTAGGGCGTGATGGTGAGCAACTTACGCTACAAGAGGCGTATAACAATGACTTGGTATATTTATAAAATATGCGAAAGCATTATTTACTCAATCAATTACAAGCTACATAATATAACGAGTAATGTATAATTTATATTATATATTCCTCATTATGTTTGTAGCAGTTGTTGAGTAAATAATAAATTAGCTAGCCATAAAAAAATCGGAACTGATTATAAATCGGAACACAACTCGAACGATGCGACGACGGTCAATACTGCTGGAGTCGCCATTAAAATCTAATTTGCGTTAAATTTTACGACAAGACTTCTTTTGCATTCGTTGTACTTGAGCAGTAAATCCTTTTTTATTGGTCTCAATGGTTTTAGTTTTCCATTTCGAATACGATGTTACGTGGTACGAGATTTTAGGATTCTGTAGTCATACGGTCGGGAAAGAACCTTTCTGTCGTGCCTTCGGTATCCTTTCGTTTTTTGTCTGCCTGTCAGATATTTAAAAAAAGTCATGCTTCTTTTGGCGCGTTGGGGAAAAATGATGAGAACTTTTACATCTAAAATCGACTTGTTTTACAAACGTAGAGAACTGGCACGCGGGATGAAATTTTGGGAGTTATTTTTGTTTTGTTACGCCAAAGAAGTATACAACTTCTTACGTGCGTACATAAGTTCACACACGCTTTACACGAAAATGGCACACGTTACGCGTGTTAGACATGCAATCTAGATACGTTTTTTATCTACGTTGAGTATGTCTACTACCAACTTGGAATAAATAAGTATACAATTCGCCTGATGTAATACGGCTACTGTAACCTATACATGCTTGCAATACATATAATAATGCTCATGCCATGCTGAACCCCTTAGTTTGGACAGATTCCTGATGAACTGTGAGCTTAATAGCCATTCCATTCATCCAAAATTTTGTTGATATTTTCTTAGATTCTATGAAACAACAATTTAACTTACAACAACATTCCAATACAGGTTATAGTAACACCTTAATAGACAGCCCAGTATTAATAAATAGTATATAAGGATTAATAAAATAAAACTTAAAAGTAGTACCTCAAAAAAAATTAGGTTTGAGCAAATTTTAATTAATTAACACTCGGTAATAACGCTAGTGAAAATAAGTACGATGCGTTTATTTCCGATGCATAAGAATAAATGTTAAAAATAATTGATTCCAATTTGATATAAACTCTCAAGTACTATGACTAATAGTGAGTGATGGCTAGAAAAGATATCATGATATAATTTATACATTGCTCATGACCTTAGGGGACGATTGTGCGGCGGTTAGGACGCCGCGCCGCTGCGCCTACTATGAGCTCGCCAGACTGGATCAATGTATCCTAATATTCTTGTCCCTTCCTATCATTTTAACTTACGATCAGCGTTCCTGTCCCCATTTGGAGAATCCAGTCGCAGTGCGAGGAACAAGAATATTCCCTGCGAGTGGGTCTTTGTTGATATTTATTCTAATGTGCTTTTTTTAGAATGCTACATTAAATACATCACAATATTTTTTAACATTCAAAATATGGTATGACAGCCAACCTATACAAGTCTCTCGTACCGGGCATTGACGTGAAAAACTTGTTTCATTGACTTTAGCAATAGCAGTAGTAGTACAAACATTGGAATAAAATCTGTCATTTCAACGACTAAAATAAGTCCAATGCAATATTAAAATTAAAAAAAGCTGATAACATATTCTGTGTTTGACATTTTCAAAAAAATATTAATATCTCAGAAACTATTTATGTTCTAAATAAAACATATTCGTATTCAATAGCAAAAAAGAACATCTTCACATAGTTTCATGTAGGTATATTGAATTTATATTACGAATTTGTACCGGATAATTTGAGGTTGATAAATGATTTTTATGATTTTTTTATATTATTACATCACCTTTCGTTAAAAAGGCACATAAAATATTTTTCATTTTTTTTTCTATAGAATGTCGGGAGTCATACAAGCATACGGCTCACCTGATGTAAAGCGGTTACCGTAGCCTATGAACGCTTGCAATACATTAAGTATCACTCGCACCAAGCCACCTCTGCTGCTAACACACCAATTCCATAGAAGTTTACTAGTGACGTTACTCACACGCAGGAATACAACAATTTTCTAGGGAGTTGTTATTTGGCTGTGGTTATCTATGAGGTGGAGGTACTTTCCCAGACGAGTGGCTTTGATGCGCCCTACCGCTCTTAAAAATATCCAGACCAAGACAGACATGTTCATGCACACAAATGTTTGCCCTGTGTGGGAATCGAACCCACGAGCATTGGTGTCAAAGTAACATTTCGCCACCGAGCTCGTCAAAATACATCCTAAATAGCTCATCCATTTCTCGATCTCACGTTCAAATTTTCTTCATTTCTATTAGTTATAGCATTAACTAACATTTCCAGATTGCCCTTGTTTGTTAATCAACCAATGTCAGATAAAATCTATTTTGTTTTAAAATAGTTTAATTGAAATAATTCGAACACCCTCACGTTATATCATTTGAACAGATATTAAAGTGTACGATATATTTGTATCAATAATAAGCCAGAAGCAGGGCCGTTCACCGCGAAACGGAAATTCACAGCCCTTCCATTTCTGGTTATGCGCCGATTTATATTCTGCGCCCACTCGCCGCCTGAGAAATCTCATGTTGGAGGTGCTCTTTCAATTTGAATCGGAACACTCGGATCGGGGAATAATGTATTTCGCTATCGACCCTCCGTTCGGAACGGATCCTCCTGTTTATCGTCGTTCTCATTTATTCGGGCGTCGTCGTGCCTTTATTTTTTCTATACAAACTCTGCGTCGTGCTGTTTATCCGACGCGCGATACTATTAACAGGGTGTTTGTTTTGAGACGCAGTCGTATTGCGCGGCTCAGAGAATAAGTGAATTGCCCCTTCACGCTATTCGTAAAAATCGTGTTTTGAGTCACCTATCGAAACTCAGTTTGAAAACCAACTTCTTCTTCTTCACGTTATCCTGTTTCCTAATTCATTAGTATTGGCGGGGTCCGTTACCTAAGCCTAAGGATTTGCCGAAAAAAAAATGATTTTATATGGAGCGACTGCCATCCAATCCAATAATGCAACTCCACAACCCAGAAGGAAAACCAGGTTTAGTCTTTCCTAGTTAGGTTTTTCGAAATATAATTTCCTGGACGTGTGGGTTTCCTCACGATGTTTTTCCTTCACCGCTGAGCAAGTGATAAATATGTACTCATAAATCCGAAAATACGAATTTAGTGGCCAGGACCCCGCCAGTATTTGAACCGGTTCCTTATCAGTTCGAAAACCTACGTTTTTACTATTTATTCGCTTTTCAATATTTTAAAAAGGAATTGTAAATATTTTCAAGTAAACGTGTTAAAAAGTTTATGCAGGAAATATTCTATGTGTGTGCTTACATTTATCCAAATTTCTTCAGCTGTTAATAAACCATTCATACATAAAATACTCGTATGAATGATTGTTACGCTTCCACTTTAACAATAATATTTACGACTAGTGTATATTAGTCTTTCACATTTATAATATTAATAGGATTATTTTCAGCAACTCACGTCTTTCATAGCTGACGATGATATGCTGATATTTTAGAAAATTACTACGAAACAAAGCTTATAACTCCAGGACATTGTTTTAATTAAAATTCTTTGAATTTCTAACAAGTTTTGTTAACAACAAAGCATACCTTTTCGCCTTATCTAATATTTTTTATGCAAATTTCAGCCACAACGTGCATCTCTTTGTTGTGTATTTGATCGGATACAGTTACTTCACATCAATTGTCGAAAGAGCACTCCATTTTACCGAATTCACGATACTGTTATACAGCTCTTGACACTCTATGGGAGAGCACGTACACTTCAATTTCATCATAAAATAAAGCCGTACAGTGTTAGAGACTACAATTTTATTCTTTGAATCCAGTACGTTGGATGGAAAACGAGTATATGACTCACCTGAAGTGTGAAGTAGTTATTGTTGTCTGTAGATGTTTGCTACATAAACCGTATCTCTTGCGTGTTGCCACCACTGCTCTTAATCCAGCATTTTTCCCTAGTATCCTTGCTCACTCGCGGGAATACAGCAAATCGTCGTGTTACTATGGTCTATTGTGAGGTGGCTATTTATTTAATTTGATATTTAACTAGTAGTTTCAAAGATTAGCGCAAACAAACAAACAAACTCATTCGCTTTATATATTATTATTATGTACAAGCTGTGCCCGCGACTTCGTCCGCGCGGAATAGTTTTTTTTAATTATTTATTTATATTAATAAAAATAAATAAAATTTCTAAAATAAAGGTAGCCTAAGTTATTACATCAGCTATCTGCCAGTGAAAGTCCCGTCAAAATAGGTCCAGTCGTTTCAGAGATTAGCCGGAACAAACAGACAGACAGACAGACAAAAATTGAAAAAATATTCATTTTGGTATATGTACCGTGTATACATCCATATGCATTCAGTAAAAAGCGGTTATTTTAATATTACAAACTGACACTCCAATTTTATTTATCTGTATAGATTAAAATATGTGTAGATACATTAGGATAGATATAGATTCACAGTATTTACGTTCTCTGCCTACCCCGCAAGGGACTTGGCGTGAAGATATACATACATACATACATAAATTCACATTTATATTCCAATCAAAATACATAGCACAAATATATACCTTCCTAATTAGAATGTAGAATTACTAATTCGTGAATGATTACCGCAATAAGCATTCGCAGCATATGCGTACGCTGGGATGGCACGGTTTTGTCAGATGCTGCGGTCAGCGGAATCGTTACTGTTGCGGTCAGCGACCACGGTACGGGGTCGACGCATTTAATGGTGCTAATAAACTATCCAATTAGGTAATCTGTATTGTAATCCGATAACATGCAAATATTGCGTTATTAGAGTTCAAAAATTTGATCGTAATTATCTATAACTGACAAAGATGTCCGGAAATAATTCAGCACAGACAACCTTTCTTTCATGATCTTTATTTCTACCGTTGGATATTATTATTGTACCAATATGCTGACGTGAATTTACTGTAATATCCAATTGACAATTTGGGTTTCTTTCGGCATTTCTCCTTCGCCAATGGTCATTTCCGAAATGCTCGCAAATTAAAAAAAGGAAAATAGTAACATAATAATTGAATGAGGTGCATAAAATTATCGCCAGTAAGCTCCTATGGAGTTGCTGTGTTAGCAGCAGAGGTGGCATCGCGCGAGTGATGCTCAGTTTATTGCAAGCGTTTATAGGCTATGGTAACCGCTTTACATCAGGTGGGCCGTATGCTTGCAAGCCTCCTTGCGCTGTATAGAAAAAAAAAACAAAAAATGCAAGACGTGTTTTAGTGCCCATGAGGGTCCAATGGGAAATAAATATTTTTTTCTCTACAATCGCACATACTCGTAGTATACCACTGCGTCTATACGCGCTTGTTACAGAAACATCACGAATACCATTCGGTTTCCACAAATAAACTGTCTATAGGTATGTATGTATATATTCACGCCAGATCTCTTGCAGGACAGGTGGAGAGGACCTAACAGACCTCACTCGCTTCTTTAACATTCATAGCTCTTTTCATGCACGCTCACTTCATTCAATACACATTCCTTACGGAGAAGGCATAGCGTACCGGAAGCTATATAACTCAATACTTACACACCTCACTTAATTATGTAACATTCATTACTCTTTTTACGTATGTTCGTCGATTTTAAAGGCTCTTTATTTTACCTTCTGAGAAGTCACGACCAATTTGGTCTTGGTAGGCTTGAATGTAATTAGCTTTCTGCATTTTTCTACGCCTTCTGTCATAACAGTATCATCATTCTGTCATGCTTCATTCTTTCCTATCTATCATAAAATCGTTGGTCAAACCTAATCTATATATATAAAACAAAGTCGTGTTAGTTACACTATTTATAACTCAAGAACGGCTGGACCAATTTTTATGATTTTTATGTTTTTGGATTTGTCTTCGTCCGGAATAGGAAATAATATAAGAATTTATACCATCTAATAAGTTAACACACCATTTATTGATCCTGAGGCGGTACGAAGTTCGCCGGGTCAGCTAGTATATTATATATATGATAGATAGGAATTCTTCTTCGATGCTTCGTTTGTGCATTTATTGTGATTATTATTATTATTTCGTTTTTAACAGCCAATGCAAATTTATATCCTCCATTATTTTGAATAATTTGAAAAACGATAGATGCCCTATGGTAAGCAGTTACCGCAGCCTATGGACATTTGCAACACCAGGGGTGTCAAACTTGCGTTTCCGATCCTATAAGAATCTCTTCACGCCTTTATTGAAGATCCCTATCCTTTGGAAAACCTCGGCAGGGAGTTCATTCTACAACTTAATAGTTCTCGGTAGAAAACACCTCTGGAACCGCACAGTACGCGACCATTGCGGTTCCAATGTATGAGGATGAACTCCCAGCCGTGTCGGCGAACTGTGCGAATGTTTATTTATTAATTTGATAATTATTATATACTTAGTCTGGCCATAAATACTGTTACAATTAAACATAAACATAATATTACATTTGAATTTGGAATCTGTCATTTTTATATGATTGTTCATTGTGTTTTCTCATTTTGGCGCCAATACATTGTACAACATTTTGCGATATTAAAATGGAGTGGGGTGATAAAGAGAACCGAATCGCTGTGATTGCATTACACAAAGTAGGTATGGAGCCAAATGCAATTTTTAAAACTCCATACGCTTCGTATTAGTAAAATGTTTGTGTACCGGGCTATTAATAGGTACAATGAGACCTCTTCTGTTTATGACAGAAAAACATCTGGCCGTCCACGTAGTGTTCGTACGAAAAAGGTGGTCAAAGCAGTAAGAGAAAGAATTCGAAGAAATCCTGTTCGAAAGCAAAAGTATTTTATCTCGGGAGATGAAGATAGCACCTAGAACCATGTCGCGTATTTTAAAAGCCTTGCAGCCTATAAGAGACGTACTGGTCATTTATTAACTGATAATTTAAAAAAGAATAGGGTGGTAAAATGGAAACGACTACTGAAGCGGTACGCAAAGTTACAGCAAACAAAATGACCGTATTTATGCTCAAAGCTCTAAGGAAGCTTCCCAATTAGTCGACAGAGTGCAACGTGGGCACTATCCGACTTCAGTGATGGTTTGGTGGGGTATTAGCTATGAAGGAGTGACGGAGCCATACTTTTGTGAAAAAGGTATCAAAACATCGGCACAAGTGTATCAAGATACCATTCTTGAGAAGGTAGTGAAGCCCCTTAACAACACCATTTTCAATAACCAAGAATTGTCCTTCCAGCAAGACTCGGCGCCGAGTCATAAAGCTCGGTCTACGCAGTTTTGGTTGGAAACGAACGTTTCGGACTTCATCAGAGCTGAAGACTGACCGTCGTCTAATCCCGATCTTAATCAGCTGGATTATGATTTATGGTCAGTTTTAGAGAGTACGGCTTGCTCTAAACGCCATGATAATTTGGAGTTCCTAAAACAATCCGTACGATTGGCCGTGAAGAATTTTCCCATGGAAAGAGTGCGTGCTTCTATTGATAACTGGCCTCAATGTTTAAAGGACTGTATGGCAGCCAATGGAGACCACTTCGAATAAGCTTTTTATATTTTAAATTGTTTTATATTTATGTATTAAACTACCACACTGTAAAAGTAATAAATGTTATTTGCAATAGAATTTTTTTTTTGTTTGTTTCATTATTTATGGCAAGACTAGGTATATCTTCACGCCAGGTCCCTTGGGGAATAGACAGAGTGTATCGAGCGCCACGTGGCTCGGTCCTTACACACTTTAAAAAGATCTTTTCTAGTTGTATTTTTTAATATAGTTATTATGTATGCCTTCGCATAGTTTTACTAACTACTATGGACGGTAGAGTAAATTTGTTTCGCTTTACGTGTAAATTAAAAAAGGTGCGTTTGATAGACCATAAATATAATTTATTTTAGCCAACTATATAACATTTGGCCAAAAAAGAAAATAAGTTATGGCCGATCAAACGCACCTTTTTTTATTTACGCGTGACCGTAACCTATACAGGCTACTTAATATTGGATAATTTTGAAATTTACTGTTGAAAGAATTTCCAGATTTATTAGAAGAAAATATCTAAAAATTGTTCGTGGTTAATTTTTTACCTAAAAGATAAGCTACAAACTATTATGGTGACACTTCGTCCATCTGTCTGTCACAGCTACTACGCCCGCTCTCCCTTACCTCATCTCTCAATTAGGAAAGTGAAAATCTGAAATAATTAAAAACCATATATTGGTACAATAATAATAATATATTTCAAATTAAAAATATAGATGAATGAAGTTTTATGTGCCAATTCAAACAACAAAGTAGCAGTAGCAGTAACAAGCCTTTATTTTTGATGTCTCGATTGAATCGATTTTCTGGCAAGGGCCATTTCATTTAATTATAGAATCTAATATAATTTGCAAGGGTATATACATGTAAATAAAACAGTAGTTGTGGCCGTAAGTTGGACTGCCAGTCGGTCATCATGTGTTTTACGTAATAAGATAAAGTTAACGAAAGAAAAAACAGTAAATGAATAAATCATAATTACAATATCATTATGATTTATTCATTTACTTGAACTAGAAAGTTTTCCTTAAAGCCTTTTTTACGTCTTCATGACGCTGGAACAATTTCGACATTACTATGCTGATAGGTTTTTACGGGCTATAACATTTCATTCACACTTACATTCATAGACCTTTGCACATACGAGTTTCAGCTTGTTTTCATTAGTGTACTGAAGAAAAAAGCTTTTACCAGTTAGAGAGATCGACGCCAAAAAGGTCTAATTTTACCTATTGATGTACATACTAAAATAAAGTAGTGAGACTTGGAAATACCAGGACTTTGTCGCAGTTTTTAAGACAGTTGCATTTCTTTTTTAAGTTGCTACAAAGAATCCCCCCGTGTTTCAAGTTCTATAGACGAACGTCTAATCGTGAGGAAGAACTACGACTAAGCAGTCTCCTTTGTCGAACTATCGAAGCAAACACTAAATTGAAGACTGCCACAATGTAGCTTTTGTATTCGAATACGACAAAGCAATCTTGTTATGGCAACTTTTCAAAATTATGTTTTCAGTCTGAGATTACGCTTGCTACAATAATTTTTGTTTAGGTATTCAATTCATTTATTTGTAGAGACGGTATTATTTTGCCCAACATATGTAAAGGGTATTTATGTGGTTTGTTGCCTACATAGTCGACGTCTGTTTATCATGACATGTGGTATAATCCCGAGGAGTTTAACGCGTAGATGATATTCCACATATTGCAAATGTTCGTAAATTAATAATCGCGTCCCAAATTTCGTCATTTTTGCAATTTTGACTATACTCTTACTAAAATGTCCTAAAATTGAAAAGTTAAAAATACAGACGTTCTTATCTTTCTATAGGGTCTTTGTAAATATTTGAACAACTATTTTCAGTGTTGACAACATTCGAGAAAAATCTCTGCAAGTGTGCCTTGTACTTGTTTTTCACCTTATTCGTATAACAAATATTCTTAGCCTTGCAATAGAGAAAGATTTTCACAGGAACCCTACACATTTTCCAGATAGAAAATATTCTAAATTTTGAGTCGAAGCATTAGTACTTTTTGTCTGTGCATGAAGTTTTGACAAAGTTAATTTTATCTACTGCGTTGATGCAGTCCAAACACAGCATGTTTCATGATGATATAAAATTAATTTCAAATAATCAACCATGTACAAAAGCAACCCCGCGACGATTACAGTATATGTAATGCTACTATTAACATCAATTATATTTCAGAATGACGTTCATAAAACTTGGATTCGTACATTTAGATTACACTTAAGTAATTTTTATGCGACTAGGGCTACTGCGTAGCCTAAAGTGAAGCCAGTTCGACATATTAGTAGTTACGACTTAACTGAACTCGGACACAAGAGCTGGTGATTGACCACAAAACAGTTTTGACCCATTTGAAAAAGTCTGGATATACAAAAAATCTCCATATTGGGTGGCTTACGAGCTCATTGAAAGAAACCTAATGAATAGTGTACTCATTTGCGATTGTCTATTGGAACGTAATGAAACCGAGTCGTTTTTGAAAATATTGATCCCTAGGGATGAAAAGTGGATTAACTATAACAAGAACGTACGAAATACATCATGGTCTAAGGGCAGTCAAGCTCCAGAGACTAACGAAACCTGGATTAACTCACAATAATGCAGTGCTTTGAATCGTGGCATTAGAAGGGTATCGTTAATTATGAACTTTTGCCGCCGGGCAAAACCATCGATTCGGATCTCTACTGCCTGATGAAACTCAGCAAGAAATAGAGAATAAAAGCAATGGCCGTAATTGATTAACAGAAAGGGTGTGGGTTTTCATCATCATAACGCCAGATAACACACATCATTAGCCACTTGGCAAATATTAAGAGAGCTTGGTTATAAGTGTCCATACATCCACCGTAAAGCCCTGACCTTGCACCCTAGGGTTTTCCCCTGTTCCCGTCTCTTCAAAATTTCTACATTAATTGAATTATGTCACCTACAAAATATCTTAAAAAAAGTGTCTTGAATTTGTATATTAAATTGAAAAATCTTTTTCCCCTTTATAATAATTTAAAGCCAAATGCAATAATAATAATGACTATTGAGTATCTATGTAACAAACAACCATATGCAATATGTATTGGTATACAGTCGATTTTATTGAAATTTCATTGCTTGCTTCTGACAACAGTTAAACTAAATTAGTCATATTTAATTTCCACAAAATAACACCTGAATCTATTAATTATTTATTGGTTCAATGTTTTTGCTACGAAAATCTCAAACTTTCGGCTAGTTTGCTTGTACCTCATCGAGCATTCGAGTCGCGATACGTATATCCTGGGCCCTTAACCCGCGCCCTATTTCTCCTATTCCGAGGACTATTTACGTCGTTTTGTTTGATAATCTGCTATTGTTTCGTGGGGCTACGCGGCATCCCTGTGAGAATTATGCGAGCTATCTATTGGGAACGTGAACGGCATGCGAATATGTAATGAATAAATAATGCAAACTTGTTTGATATGGGGATGATAGATTTCGACATTTGTTATGTATGTCTTGAGATCGCCAAGTTTCTCAACACCGGGTGGGAAAAAGTTTAAGTAATACACACTTAAAAATATTATCGGTTTTCATTTTTTACTACAAAAAAAACTTTGAGATACAAATAAATACATTCAAATAAACAAAAGTGAAATCGACTCAATTTCTCAAGTTGACACTTATTTACGTCGTTTTAACATTTGCTGGGGTCGACTTCAATGGAGTACCTTTCAAGTTTTTATTTGACAAGTTTTATATCATAACTATCCGTTCATTATTGACGAGTTAGTGGCACAGTGGTTAATAACGCTACTTTGACACTAACAATCGTGGGTTCGATTCTCAGACAAGACATACATTTGTTTGCATGAACTTAATTTGAATGCCTTTAGGGTTGTTGTCTTCCTGCGTGGGAGTGAGGTCTCCAGTAAGCTCCTAAGGAGTTGCTGTGTTTAGCAGCAGAGGTAGCATCGCGCTAGTGATACTTAATATGTTACAAGCGTTCTTGGGTACGGTAACCACTTTACATCAGGTGAGCCGTATGCTTGTATGCCTCCAGACGTTGTATAAAATATTTTCTAACCTCCCAGAATTTTATAGGATCATCATTCGAGTGTACTCCCGAGAGATCTACATTAAAATCGAATTCTAAGCAAAGTGACACGAGGATTTTGAAATAAGCTGTCAATATACTTTTACATGGTCTGAGCAACGCGCGAGAAACGCAGTACCGATACCCATCTGTTTACAACCAAGTAGACTGTATGCTTGATTGCCACCGTAGTGCCATAAAAATATAAAGACATAAAGGAAGTTTGTTACAATTTTTTATTTAACTTTATAACTAGTCATTTAAATTTATTTAGTGATGCCTTGAGATATATAAAAACAGTTTAAATATGCGAATTAGTCGTCACCGAGTTATCAGTGCGCATACATAAAATAACAATCGGGATTAACATAAACCTCGTCCTTTTTGAAATCGGTCAAAAAGCCCTTCCACGCTGTAACAAAATGTGACTCTGCACATATTTCAACATTAATATAGATACTTCTTCTCGAACGGTTTATGCGGTTATGGGAAATAGATCCATTTTTATCTATTCCAATCGGATTGCGACATGTACGAATAGGTTTTTTGTAATCTTTTTACTAGATAAACTGTCCTAAGATGTGACTCGGCCATACAATTCATGGAGCCATTTCATTTCCGTTTATAGGCCTATTTGTATTCTCTCTTCCGACGCGGTTACAGAAATCTCTATACAGAGATGCTCTTTCAATTTGAATTGAAACGGCCGAATTGGGGAATAATTTATTCGGAAAACCACTTTTTTCTGGGTAATCTCCAAACAGCTCTATGTTTAACGTATTTCGGATGTATTCTTTTGTTATTCCTTACGTGAACGACAACAAAAGGTTACAATTTTGTGGTCATAATTGGTTTATTTCTTATTTGTTTGATTTGAAGTAGTGCAATATATTTGCAGACTATTGAAATGTAATTTAACTTAGAGTAGGATTACACATTCGGCTTGTGTATAGGGGTGGGGGAACCGCAGGGCGGGTGGGCGCCGCGCCTTGCCTCTGCGGGTGCTGACATTGCATTAAAGGAAGAGCGTGACCGTTTGCGCACTACCCGGCTCTGACTTAGATTTGTTCTACGCTCGGCTTCAAGCATCTTATTGAAATCAAATTTTCGTTAATCTTCGAAACGAATCTAGCGTACTAGGTGCAGCTATTCCCCTTAATACCGTCATTGTTGTTGCTTATATATAGGAGTACATTTTTCTATTCAGTACAGGTTGTTAATTCTATGCAGACGTTTTTATAAAGATCAATATTATCTATTGTACAATTATTGGTATTGTTATGTTTTAGGTCTGTTTTTTCACATACTCTGTTACAATAGAAAATTGTCCAGAGACAGGCATAGATAGTGTATGATATCTCTATGTGGTTTTAACAAAACATATGTTTATTGTTATTAGAATTGAGGCGGATGTCCACTACCTTAGAAACTACATTACCAAGATCTTAAAGTAGAACTGTACTTAATGAAGCATTGTATTCCAAACTATCAACTATATAAACTGATTTAATATTTTCTTGTGAGCTACTGAATATCTCTGCGTTTTAACAATTGTCATATGAGATTAGTCTAAGACGCCATGGGTACGAAAGTGGCGCACCCGTTAGAAAAAAATGATCATCTCAAGCGAAGTAAGATGACAATCATATGTGAAACAAATGAAACCACAGCTTACAGGCAGTTCAATTGTAGTTTAAAAACAGGAATGTTGCTATTTACAAGCTATAAATTTGTTGACAAAAACATACTTCAGTTCCTTTATTTGTCTGACATGTGATTGACACTATCTTTGCTTGTGACGGTTGTTATTTCTAATGACACCACCACTTTCGGACCTATGACGCCATAATATAGCAGCGATGCTGGCATGCGGCATCGTTTAGAGGAGACGTATGACAGGCGCTTAATTTACTCGCGGCTCGGCTGCGTGCCGCTCTCGGAGCGGTCTTGCGGCGCTACAGTCTGATTTATGTTATTTGCACGTAAAGCGGAATTAATGGCTTTATTACTCTTCTCTGTTTGCTGATCTCGGATTTCGAGCTCCGTACGCGTCCGCAACTCTACTTGAACTTCCTAAAAGCGTTTTTGAATGAGGCAACTGGTAAACACGTAACGTATTACGTTTACAGTTATCTTCCAAGACTTATTTCTCTAATGTCATAAGATAAGTTTCCCAATAGTCTCGAGTTAAACGACATGTCTGCAGGAAACTGATACAGCAAGTATTCCCTATTATATAAAGCTCTGTAGGTATTAGTAGCGCTGTAAGTTGGCACGGGTTTCATTATAGAACATCATAATTCTTATGTGAGTAATAACACGTGTGGCACACATTGTAGAGCGGTTCGCAGCGCGCAGGTGAAAAATTTGAGCGCCGCGGCGCCGTCTCATTGTGCGGCAAGCTTAGTGTTTTATCTCGGCTTAGCGTTACGAGGATTTGTGGCTCGCTAAGTAAGGTTTTATGTCCCCGGAACGGTACCAAGTTTGCTTCCCTGATAAAAATGTTACCTCGATGCTTTGGTCAAATTTGTAACTATGGCGACAAAAATGTGATATTTGCTTTTTAATACGAGTGATATGCTCATATTAAAAAGTAGATGCAAAGTAGGCGCAATTACCTATTGATTGTGTAGAAATAGTAATAGTTTAACAATATCCTCGTGGTTATCGATTCAAAAGCTCACTCCGAAACTGGGCTCGGTGTGCTTCGAATTTCGAGCGCTTCCTTCCTTATTGCTTATTCTGTTATTGAGGATATTACAGCGCTCAAATATAACACAAGTATATTGTACTTCAGTGGGTTTCTTCTCACATTGTTATCAATGGAAAAAAGACAGCGGATTATTTAGATTACCAAGCAGATGATGAAAGCTTTCCAGTAAAGTGTCATTTTTTTTATTGACTACGTCGATTCGTTTAAATACATAGGAAAATCCATAAACAATATTTTGACGAAAGTTCAAAAGTTAAAGGAATTTTGTATAATGGTCTTATACAGCCCGAGACTTTGAATTATACTTGAACAAATTTGGATCTATGATGGGTAAGGAACTGCCGTCGCCATATTGCACGGTCTATATGACATCGTCGAATATATATATATATGATTTAGAAACCAATCTTTTTGACATTTTTGATAGCTAATATTTACCTCATCCTAACGGGGGTATGTACCACTAAATTCGTGTTTTCGGATTTATGTACATATTTATCACTTGCTCGGCGGTGAAGGAAAACATCGTGAGGAAACCCACACGTCCGAGAAATTACATTTCGAATGACGTGGGACCTAACCTAAGAAAGATCTCGTTATCCCTCTTGGTTGTGGAGGTCTGACGGCGGTCGCTCTATGTAAAAGTCAGTGTCTGCGCCAAATCCTTAGGCTTAGGTAGCGGACCCCGCTAATCCTAATGGATTAGGAAACGGGATAACTAAAGAAGAATATGTACCTGATTTAGACAATTTACTCCGTTGTCGGACAAAACTACAGTACTAATTTACCAGAGTAGGTAGGTAAAAACATTATCTTTACTTTAATTCTGTGTCTCGTATATAATTCGTAATTTATGGCTCGCCTTCATCTGTCTATTCGTCAGTCTGTCACGAGCAACCAGAGTCAAACAGTATATGCTAACGAATTGATAGTTTTATTTCTATCTTACTGTTGTGTAGATTGTCAATTTTCTTTTAGATCATTACTGTAGTTCATTTTTTCATATAACCGCCTTGCCCGTGTCCGCCTTACAAACATACACGGTCCGACTGATGTAAAGTGGTTACCGTAGCCAACGCACGTTTTCATTTTAGGAAATGAAGCTCGCGCGTTGCTACACCTGCTAACGCGACTCCTTAGGAGCTTACTGGTAACCTCAGGAACCGAGTGAGTGTATGGTGGAATAACCTTCACTCACTCGCAAGAATACAGCAACCGTCCAAGGAGTTCTTATTTAACTGCGGTTTGTGGTGCGGTGTGAGGTACTTCCCTAGACGGGCTGTTTTAATGGTTTTATTTTTCTTAAAAACACCCAGCCTATGACAAAGAGATATATTCATGTACACGAATATTTCCAACAATTATCTCTTACTCACTATCCCTCTTTTCCATTCATGTCCACCTCCTTCACTCGGCAATCTATTCAACTCGGAATGTGTTACCAGTATCTATTGAGAAATCGTGCAACAAATTTGTCTTTAAAAAGAAGGTACACTAATATTTTTTTTAAAGGTCGATAAGGCAACAAGTCTATCGTCATTATTTATATATTTGTATTTATTTTAACATACGTTGTAATATTTATTTCTAATACGTGTATATGTGTATAGCCGCAATCGTGATTATCTGCACTCACAAAGGTCTACTGGTAGAGAAGGCAACTATCGTCAAGTCCGCCTATTGTACCAATGTAAAGTGGTCAATAAAGTTTTAAATAAATGGATAAAAAATCTGTATGGAAATCGAACCCACCAGCCTTGTTGTTAAAGTAGTATAGCTAACCACCACTCGCCTCGTATGCATTTATGACACAAATTTTATAGAATAGTATCGTGTAGTACTTACTGATTCTGAAAATTCCTTCAGTATTACTGAAGATATATTATCTCTGGCTACTGTAGCTTATTTGCGGGTTAGTGTAAAATTCGAGCGCAGTCGCAGGCAGCCACTAGTTTGGACATATAAAATAGGTTTTTGCTTTCTTATTCTCTTATGCTATCGTTTACATATATTGCAGCTTACGCTATTTTAAATTTTTAAAAAGTCTGTTAGCCGATAACTGAATGCAGGACTTGAAAATCAAATAAACAATCCAAACAATGTACATTTGTCGTCGAGAATGCGTCGGATGTAGCAGCGAGTTGCAGCTGGGTTTCCTGCACTGTTCCATCCGCGCCGGAATCACGACTCGTAAATTACCTGCCTCCCTCCTGCTTTATTTCTTCTACTGTAGAGAGTAAACCTTTGGATTATATTAACTGTGAAGACATACCATCTAAATTTCCCACGATTTTTCATACGTGTTTACTTGCGATATTTTCAGAGTTTTAGAGCATTTATCAATTTTCTTTATTATTATATTATTCACGTATATATATAAAATCAATGGTAAAGAGTGTGTTGGCGTATGCAAAATACCGGGCAAGTGCGAGTCGGACTCACGCACGAAGGGTTCCGTACCATTACCATCTATAAAAACGGCAAAAAAATCATGCCTGTTGTTTGGAAGTCCCATTTAAATATTTATTTATTCTGGTTTTTAGTATTTGTTGTTATAGCGGCAACAGAAATACATTATCTGTGAAAATTACAACAGTCTAACTATCATGGTTCAGCGGTGAGATACAGCCTGGTGACATACGTACGGACGGACGGACAGCGGAGTCTCAGTAATAGGGTCCGTTTTACCCTTTGGGTACGGAACCCTAAAAATATTACTAAATAGGAGGAATTTCAATTGTAGCTGATAATAATAAATAAATTATCGATAAGCTTAGTAGGGAGTTAACCCATGTTTACTTTGTCAACAAATCTATTATTAAATATAGGTTTTTAATAAAAGATTTGTGTTGTGTTGTATGTTATTTAATTAGTGCATAGTGATCAAGCGTGAAATGAGGTTCGTGCACATTCTTATATCGTACAGTACTTTTTTCCTTCTATGTCGACGTCAATATTCATTTGCTAGAATTTCCGATCTTTAAGGAAGATGATCAGATATGTATTTAAAAACTACATTTATTTTCAAACACCAATAAATAGATAAGTTTAGAATATTTTTTATACAAAAGGTATAGATGCATACGGTCCATCGGATGTAAATTGGTTACTGTAGCCTATAAACTTATGTAATACAGAAAGTACCGCTCGTCCATTGCCACCCGTGCTGCTAACACATTGACTCCTTAGGATTTTGCTGGTAATCCCACTCATGATTGATTTCTATTCACTACCCTCTCATAAAAATTCCCAGACTTAGACCAACAGATATTTTTATACACACAATGTTAAGGTAGCATTGCGAATCAGTCGGACCTGGCTCGCCAAAATATTTTAAATGTTTTGCGGTTAGTCAAATTTTAACTAAATGGCACAATACTACTAAACTTAACTATAAAAAACTAAAACCCACTCGATAAACATAATTTTAGGAAATGTTTACAAACTTTATTTTTAAATAATTTTCTCACGTCACTTATTTTAAGGTGTTTGCGTTTGTTTGCGAAATTATGTATTTTTGTGCAATGTGTATAAATTATACGTATCGTTAAGTGTCTAATTTCTTTAGTTAATAGGTAATGAAACACTACATTTTTGTAATAACTTTGTGTGTCAGACAGCAGCATACCCGAAAATTTCATTTTTCACTCATATGGTTGGACTCCTAAACATTTCTTCGCTTGGTTATATGTAGTGGAATTTGTGTCTCGTTTACGGGTTTCGATGGCATGCATTTCAGTGATAAAACGTGGCGTAGTAGGCATGCCTGCAACGCAAAATGTTCGTGGCGAAGTGTTGTATCGAGGCAGTAGAGTGGAATGCAGGCGGCGGCGTTGTGTGTCAGCGTAGCCGGTTGGAGAGCTCGCAGGCGGCAAACCACGCCCGCAGCTGCAAGCATACGTACGGAATGCTGAATAGTCTACGGTTACACCTCACATCGCCCAAATAATTCACGTGGGCGACACTAGCTGCGAAAGGCACGTCTATACGTGTTCGATATTGTCGTTGTTCCGGACATTAGAAATCAGAATAACGAAACTTTTGTAACCTTTTCGCGGTGTCTGTCGTCTGACTATTTGTCACAACCTACCAAAGCCAAAGGACACATGGAAAATTTGACATACATACATGTACAACCTGCGAATGTTAATAGAGTGGCTAAATATGGAGAGATAAAACTGAGGGACAGTTCAAGATATGGTCTAAGCCTAATAATTTTATTAAGTCCATCAAATAAATGCTGTAACTGGCATGCATACATGGAAAAATTGCGTGTATGAATAAGACATTAAAGTTTTTTTTTGTACTATTGCTGTGATAATCTAAATTAATAACAAAGCACGAAATACTCTAGGGATGAAAATTATTTGTAAATTGAAACTTCGTTGTCATGATTTGAAAATTGCAGGGAAATAATACGTAATGCAGTTTTGGAGAAATCATCATATTGATTGGAACTATGCGTTCAATGAAACTGTAGTATTTTATTGCAGATTACAAACATAGCATTCGCGTTCCACTTAACGTAATTGACAACATAATTTTCTTAATGTTCCGCACATCCTAAAATTGCTTAAGTGCTATTTAATGAAGATTCTGGATTTATGTTCTTTCTTAAGAGGGGGGGGGGGGGGGGGGAAATGTATCAGAAGCGATACTAATCAATCGAGGAACTGCAAGGCTCACCCACCAAGATCAAATGTCATGTGTTTAGGTGGTGGTTAGGATCGTGTGGTAAGAAGGTGTTGTCAGGATTCTTAGGAACTGGCAAACATGCATGAAAAAAACTAGCAATGTTAAAGAAGTGGGTGAGGTAGTCACGTAGTGGAGTTATTTAGTGCTTGGTTCTCTCTGTCTACAAGGGGTTTAGCGTGAAGACATAATAAGATAGATGTACGTTTTCTGACATAAGAATTCGCATTCGCAACCATATGAACTGGAACTCAAACATACTGAACTAAATAATAGGGAATATTTTATTATAGAAAGTTATAGAATGAATAATTAAGGAATTAGAGTAAATTTATTTATAATTTTCCCTGAGATCCAAATTAGTTTGACCGCTATGCCCTTCTTAGAAAGTATGAATTTATAAAGGATAGACAATTTTGATCTTTTCGACATTTGGTATTCCGTACTTACAGTGGAGTGGCGGGGTAGGTCCACAGTCGTACATAAATACCTGTGACAGGTCGACAGATAGATACGCGAGTTATCTTATATACGTCTTCCAGTTTTTCACGGAACCCAGAAAGGTATTTATTATTGCAAAAATTACCTCAATAAAATTGACGAGCCCTTTGGTGGTCGATTTGTTGGAATACAAATATTGCACACTAATGGTCGTAAATTTGATTTGCACACAAGACAAAACATTTATGTGCATGAACAATATCTGTTTACGTTAGTTAGGATATTTATGAATGTATCTTAAAAAAAAAGGTGTATACGTATTTCTATCAATCAGCTAGCATTCATAGTACGAGTGCATTTGTTGTGTGTTCATGCGTTGTGCAATTCGTTCAGAAATATTTATTCAAGTAAACATTTCATCACGCCATGTCCCTAGCCATTTCTAGGGTAGGTGAAGAGAACCGATCGTCATAAGACGCGGGTCTTACACACCTCGCTAGCTCCTTTAACATTTATATGCACGCGCGCCAGTTTCGAGAGCTCCTTACATCACCTACTGATAAAACATGAGTAATATAATTCGTAGTTTCATAAAATTATGTTCCGGTTTTTATGACCGATACCGACTTGTCCCTACGTCTCTTGCATAAAATATCACATCTCATTTTATACAACTTTAACCAAAATTGACGTCTAAATGTACCTTTCACAGCAAGCGAGGGTCTAACAGTAAATATGAATCTAAAAGTAAACCTTTCCGGTACCGCACTTCTAAACTTTGACTACCGTTTCCAAATTAACCTTACATCAATAATTTCAAAAGTGTTTTAGTGGTAATTAAATAGAGTTTAATCTTTATTACTGTAATGTCGTATTAAAATTTAAAACCGTCCTTGGAGAACCGGAAACTCATAGATATTTTCGGAATCTTATTAGATTTCTACAATGTTCGGGAAACATATATTGGAAACCTTTGATCTGAAAATTGAACTTGTTATTGAGAAAACCGTGAACATCTGTCCAACTTAGGTTTTTTATGGGTATTTTCAGGGACTTTTTAATACTGCTATCTATCTATAACTTCACGCCACATCCCTTACGGGGTAGGCAGAGGGAACCGAGCGACTCCATCCTTTTTAATACTCAAATACCAATATTTCAGGTACTTAAATTGTATATTTCATGTACGAGTATATCATGAGATTCCCGTTATATGAGCACTTTAAAAATATTTCTGCCGCATTTGCTATAGATTTAATTATTCGATTCCTTATTCTAGATAAATATATAATACTAAGATCGCTGGTTCACGAAGTTTGTTTAGATTTTATGCGAGGGTAGAAACAGTGGAACAAAATAATCAGATTCATCTGCCCTTTGTGTCGGCGCTGCTCTGTTCGCCCGGTCGTCGTCGGGTCGGACGCGAATTGTCTGTGTCGATTGTTTACTTCGTTAGCCTGTCTCTATCTATACCCGCACACATTGCCTCGACGAACTTAGATCGTTATACTTACCAAAGTAAATATTTTTTTCTTGAATGCGAGAGGGATGTTTGTTGACTCTTCATATTATGAACAGCAAAATATTATATTTTATGTTGTTTTTTGTGCAAAGTTTAGGATGTTGTAAAAAAGATATTGGATAGTTAGGATCGTATATACAATTTCTTCGCTGTTGTAATAGGCTTTCTCTTGGAGAGTCTGTGCATGGCGCCACCTGCGTCCAGTACAGCCTCGCTTCGTGCAAATTTATGAAAGCTTTCAACGCTTTTAACGTGTGCCACCTGACCTGGCTAGCGACATTTCGCCGGACAAATGTGGCCTTGTCTCTATTTATATTGGATACTTATTCTAACTCTGTTTACCCGGCTTTTCTGAACCGAGATATAACCGAGATACTTTCTTGTACATTAAAGCTGACGTCTAACAAAGATTTACGTGCATTTGTGTACAAACAAACTATGGTCGTCTATCACAATCACTATCTTGTCAGCTGCTCCTACGTAAACAAAAGTAATTCTTTTCTTAATATAAAACTTTTATTAGGGTTCCTCACCGAAAGGGCACCAACAGGCTCTATCTGTATGTTCATCAGTCTGTTACATGGCTATATCTTTTAAACACTAATCTATATTTTTTTCATAATACGTACTTAAAATTTTTCCATATACATAGTTACTCTGTAAAAATTTCGACACTATGTACCAAAAAATAATTAAAATAAAGGAGCTAACTAAAGGCGGGTTTCCGTACAAGAAACGTGCTCTTTAGAGTTTACTCCTTAAGAAACGATTTTGAGTTATAAGGCCTGGTACGGAAATTTTTAAAGGAGTGAAATCACGTGTTTACAAAAATTGATGCCGTTACGCTCGTTCGCAATAATGAAACGAACATATACATCTATACATGTGAGAGAATGAGATATAAGGTATTATACAGTGTTTATTATAGGGTCGGAGCGTTGTGCGTGTGTTAGTACTTGTGTGTGTGCGCGTATTTTATGTATATTTTATGTAATAAACAAATCATGAATTGATTAAAGTTAAAAATAAATTGGAACATAATGGAAGAAATTGATTCGAGTGGTAATGAAGACGAATCTGAAAAACACTTAGATGCGGTTAATTGGTAAGCCGTATAGTTCACATTTATGAATAATATAAATTTTATTCTTATTATTTTAGAAAATGCGTTAATTTACCCTCTGTTTTTACTCGATAGATATCATAAGTATCGTTCGTTAGGAGTAAAGTCCAGTCGTGGGTTGAAGCTGACACACACACATTTTTTTTCCTATGCCATCGTACAGAACCCTTCGAGCGTAAAGTAAAGCGTAATTAATCAAAACAGTATGTACTGATTTTTCTTGTGAACCATTAAATTACATTATACCACTACAGCTTTCTTATAAAGTTTACAATAACCCTTTATGGTATTGTGATTTATTTGTGACGTGCTCCAGGGTAGCGGTACTCCTGATCAAATAACGCTTTGGGCTACTCCTATTTCGTCAGAGCCTAGTTTGGTAGGCGGCAGGTTGCAAAACGGATATAATTGGCATTGACTCTAATCATGGCGAGCCACGTATAAACCATCACGACCAGCCAACGTCCCAAAATACATTAGCTTTAGTAGGTTGTTTAAATGTCTTTTTACAAAGTTTCATGTTTCTCGTTAGATGTTATTTCCCTTTATAGTCAGCCTTTTTGAACTCTTAAGTAAGTCAACAGCATATTATCGTCAAAGAGATCCACTTATTTATGTAGAGGAATATTATAGCTCACTTTTCTTTTCTGGGGTTTTATATTTGCTTTCTCACAACATCAAACAAAAGCAGAGCATATGAATAATGTGTATATCTACATATACAGACATATACAAAAAACATGTTGCCTGTCTGTGGGAACTAAAGTTCACAAAGTAATTAAACAATACATAGATAATAAATTTGTTATATATTTATATATAATTTTGTAAAGTACATGACTATTTCCGAAAAAAATCTAAATATACGAGAAATTATAACTTGATAAGTGTATCTCTGTCTTTTTAGGGTGCCGTACCCAAAGGATAAAACGGAACCCTATTACTGAGGCTCCGCTGTCCGTCCGTCCGTCCGTCCGTCCGTCTGTCACCAGGCTGTATCTCATGAACCGTGATAGTTAGACAGTTGAAATTTTCACAGATTGATATTATTCACAGATAGATTGATAACAACAAATACTAAAAAATAGAATAAAATAAATATTTAAGGGGGCTCCCATACAACAAACGTGATTTTTTTTTGCCGTTTTTATAGATAATGGTACGGAACCCTTCGTGCGCGAGTCCGACTCGCACTTGGCCGATTTTTTCATACCACTAAGGTGGCAATCAAGCATACGGTCTGCCTGATGGTAAACAGTCACCGTAGCCTATGGACATTTGCAACACCAGGGGTGTCACTCAAGTTTTGCCGACCCTCTAAAAACCTCTTCACGCCTTTCTTGAAGAACTATACTTCACGGCAAATCACTAGCTAGGTAGGCAGAAAGAACCGAGGGTCACATGACTTGGTCCTTAGTCACGTCACTCGCTTTTTTAACGTTCATAGCTCTTCTGACGCCCGCGCGTCGGTTTCTAGGGCTCCTGATATCACCTTCTGTTAAAAAACGATCATTTTGATCATGTTAAGTGAGTCGACAAATCAATATATAATTATAATGTTCCCTTGCTTTCCATGCATTACAGCGACATTTTTTTATCTATATTTAAAATTAATATTTTCTGAAAATAAAGTGATATTTGGAATAAGTGTAGCTTTTTTAGGGTTCCGTATCAAACATTAACACGGGACCCTTATAAGATAACTAACGACCCTGTTAGTCTGTCCCAGGTATGTCAGTAAGTATAAATAACACATACGTACGGGTATGCGGAGATGATTTGGTCATTTAGAAAGAATGAATGGAAAAGAGTTATGAAAGAAGTGTATTAGGCAAGAGTGAATGGATATTTCGGGAGCACTAGACGCACACATATAGATCAAATTGGTGATGTGTTGAAAAAGGGCCTATATGCGTAGTTTATTCGTCATTGTCAAAAATTCCTGTTCTATCTTCGACGTTTGTAGTCCTGAAAAAATATTATCATCGAAACTAAAACTTTGCAACTTTGAAACTTGTGGATGAAAGTTCGAAAGATGTGTATGTTAGTAGATGTTATTAATATATTTATCATTTTGTTACTCCATCTCCTAAACAACTCCAACCTGAACTACAGCTGGCACAAACATGACTGAAAACTAACTCAGACCAGACCTAAGCCTCAAGATCAAGTTCCATCAAATCCATAATAAATTTATTTGTGAAAGAAAATATTTTATACTCAAACTTAGGCGGTCAGAATTATTGATATATATAGGTACCTAGTCCAGCCATAAGTTCTGTTTGAAATGTTCTTTATGAAGTAATGTAATCTTAATAAAACTTATATGTACATATTTGCGGCCGTCTCAACAAAAAATAAAAATAAAATGATTCTATTCGAAATGGCCGCCTTTGGCTTTGATACAGACCTTTGATCTGTATCAAATCGATTAATCGATCGCCTCAAATCTATGGATTTACGCACTGTTTCCGTGGGAAATTTAGCTCTTGTGATTTTTTAAGAGACGCAATGTTGGCGTGTCGTTTCAAGCTGACCATGTCCTATAAAATTGATCATAATTTGTAGTCTAATGGGTTCCGTTCTGGGCTAGACGAGGACTTATAAAGTCCGGAACGTTGGTTTCAAGCCAGGATTGGACAGTTCTTGCCTTGTAACCAGGTACAGAGTCCTGCTGGAAAGTCCACGGTACGTGTTTATGGTTCCGTACCTCAAAAGAAAAACGGTACCCTTATAGGATCACTTTGTTGCCCGTCTGTCTGTCTGACCTACGTCTGTTAAGACCGTTTTTCTCAGGCATCTGTGGAGCTATCAAGTTTAAATTAATATCATATACTCTGGTCTGCAATCTTTTCGAAAATTGAAAAATCAAACTTCTAAGTCAACGCAATCAAAAGATACGGCTGTTTATGCCTCGTTTTTGTTTCATATCACACACTCACAAGGGAATCAAAACCTATAGGTAGGTACTTCCCGTTGACCTAGAATCATGAAATTTAGTAAAAAGTAATGTCATGTAGCACAAGTAAAGGAAAAATCTAAGAACCGTAAATTTGTAGTTACATCACAAAAAAAAAACTTTTTTTCGAAAATAATTTCAGATAATATTTTTTACGGAACCTTCGTTGCGAGAGTCGGACTCGCACTTGACAACTGTTTTGAAAGGTGTCTTGCTGAGAGGTTTCACAATACGATCCAAGACAGTCTTTTGATATACTTTGGCTGAAGTCTTCACTCCTTTTTCGCAAAAAAATTAAGATTTGTGACTCCTTGATAAGACACCCCCCACTAAACCATTACAGACGTTGCACCTTTTCGACCACTTGGGCGGCTTCTTTAGAACTGTCTGCGTACGCTTTGTCATTTTGCTTGTTGTAGTGCTCTTCAATGGTATATGCGGTAGTACTTGGGTGTATGAAATAAATATTTTGAAATGGTAGTTAGTGTAGCCGAGATCGAGTAACCCTAAAGTAAAATCAAGAAGCTGCATTTTTTTTTAGAACTGTGTACGTACACTTTGTAATTTTGCTAGTGCTCTTTAGACGTGTTTTTTTTTATTACTAAAGAGGATATTTCTGTGCCTTTTACCTGCGTATCGGGACAAAAGGCGTTTTGATCGATCCACTCTCTTCAACTATACGGATTGATTTAGGCATGTCCTGTATCTACGATAAGCGCCGAGCTTCTGGTCTTGTTTTGTTATACGCGACAGAGTCCTAGCGGGAATCTTCATTTCTCGCGATAAGATTTTTTGTATCCTAATGGGGTTTCGGTGAATTCTGGCTTTAACAGCCTTTATATTTCTAACAGTACGCGGTTGTCTCGCTCTTTTATGGTCTTCGACAGAGGAGGTGTTGGTATATCTGTCGACAGTACGATATACGAACATACGGCTGCTTTTGAAGTGTCTTGAATATGACCGATGGCTTCACAACTGTACAAGGCAATCACTGCAAATCTATTTTCTTTAACACTCCATTCCATATTATAATTTAATAATAAACACGAAAAAAATATGTAAAACGGCGGGAAATCGAAATAAGTTTTTAACGTAATAAACGCGTTCCAAATTCAAAGTAATTAAAGAGTTGAAAAAAAGAAAAGTTTGTATGTAACAGTATTTATGGCCAGATTAGTTATATACTTAAAGGGATGGACCCATTTTGATTTTTTTGTGTGTTTGATCTCCTGGGCGGTTTAAATTCATAGATATCGGGTTCTGGGGAAACCATTTTTACAGTACTTGAAATTTAGTGAGAGTATTTTTGTGGATAAAATTCTGTCTACAAAAATACTCTTTCTAAATTTCAAGTACTGTAAAAAGGAATGATACAAATTTAAATTAAACTAAAATATTTTGCATTAAATTAAAATAAAAGCTCTTTAAACTTTAGTTAAATTAATATAATGACTACCTACTCGGAAGCTTATTTTATTGCGTAGCCATTCATTACGTACGCGAATATAGATACTTATTTTACAAACGAATATTTATTTTACCGTAAATCAGTAGTAAGTGCTTAAAATACATTTCTCTTTCTTATTCATCCATCCATCGATCTGGAATTTTATTTAAGATTCAGCTTAATTGCAATAGAATCCTCGGTCGCTCCCTGGAGCCCTTATAAAAAAACTTTTTTAATATCAAGCGTTACGGGCTGTCCCTTCGATCGGAAACACCTATCAAAGACAGTGAAAACAAAGGGATTTTTATATGAAAGAATCGCAAGTAGAATTGTGTTCCGGGCCGGCTGCGGGCGAAATTTATAGCGAAATGTAATACCGTCCTGGGGGACACCACGACGCGAGGTTCGGCCCTCCCTTTGCCGGCACTGATTCCTTGCTCACTGTTTTTTAAGATTAAATAAATTAACATTACAATATCTACTTTCGTTAATTTTCGTTGTCTTCTCTATTGTATCATGTAAATTAATTCTAAGTGCTTCGATTATGGAAATGAACTAAGTGCATAATGTATCTCACGAAATATAAATTATTTAAACGTCAAGTTAAAACACAAGTATTAAGTTAACGAGCTCGGTGGCGTAGAGGTTAGTAACGTTTCTTTGACACCGGTTTGATTCCCACATAGGACAAACATTTATTTGCATGAACATGTCTGTTTGTTTTGGTCTAAATGTTTTTAGGAAAGGTAGGGCGTATCACAGCAGCCCGTCTGGGGAAGTACCTCTACCTCACAGATAACCCCAGGAAATTAACAACCCTGGAGGGTTGATATATTCCTGAGAGTGACTGAGGTCGCCAGTAACCTCCTATGGAGTAGTTGTGGTAGCAACAGAGGTGGCATTGCGTGAGTGATACTTAATGCGAGAGAATGGCGAGAGTTCATAGGCTATGGTAACCGCTTTACATCGGATGAGGCGCCTGTTTGTATGCCTCCCGACGTTCTATAAAAAAGTATGTACATACATTCAGAAAAATACATAAATTATTTATAATAAAATCTATTGCGACACGAAATTGATTAATTAAGATAAATTAATGCCACAATTGTTTACTTATGATTAGGTTGAGCATTTGAAGGACTTGTTACACGTTACTATTAAGATCGTGTAACCATTTTTCGAGAGCATCATTAGTTAATTGCTATGGTACCATAACATTCTAGTAACTTCATACATACAAAATTTCAAATTACCTGCAGTACTTTAGAGAAGCACCATTTGACGTAAGAAATCTACGTATTAAAGTTATATATATATATGTATATAACACTATAAAAACTAGTAAAACGATTGAATGTAGTACCAATATTGCAGGTAAATGCATTTGAGTTTAGTCTGGTAAAGCATTTAAAACTGTTAGTACCTAGGTTACGGAGAGAAATATTTCCAAGAATTTCACGGAACGTACTAAGTAGGTAAGTATTAAGCGGTTTCAGATTAATTCAGATCCTCGCGACGGCAGGGCCATTAATATTGAACGACGATGAATTTTAACCGCAGTTTTATCGAACATTTCAGAGTTTCCAGTGCTTTCGTCTACAATCTCTTAAGAGTAGTGCCTGATTATTGTGATAAACATAACATAACTGCACTGTACATCTATTTTCTTAATAAATCTTCGCTATCTTTATGATTCACTAGAAACAAAACAACAACAGAACAACTTTTTAAGAGAGGTAGGGCGCATCATTTAATAATAAAATTCAAGGAATTCAATTCTACCCTATTAATCAAATTATATTTTGAACTATAGTTACAATTATTATTTTATTAAATTGAATTTGTACCAGTAGAAGTGCCATATATTTTAACAGTCTTTAACTAGTCAACAGGTCAAATCTTAACAATAATTATAATAATCTCTTAGTAATAATCTCTTCTGAATTTGAGTTCAGAGGGTAGTTCGTGTAAAATGCTCGTGGATTTTTTTTTGGTGAAATAAATTAAAAATTTTTTTTCAGTTTTGAAATTGGACACAAATCAGTTACGCACTCAATTTTTTTTTTCCATCAGTTTTAATTTTTTCCATATTTTGTGCTACATTAACTGTATAAGACACAGAAACACTATCTGCAAAACAATTAATTAACTTCTTATTAGAGTTTAATATTACAGTTTAATAAATAAAGTTAAACTTTGTGAAGATGGGCGAAAGGACGGACCGGTTCTTGTATTCTCAGTATTCCTTGAGTAGAATATAATCGACCTTATTCAACGCCATACAAACGGAAATAACATAAATGTATGACAAAATAGTGCCGCGGCAAATGACTGTGGCGTATACAAGAGGTTGCACATCACAGTGGAGCGAATCTCTGTAAAGTAAATCTGGCAGAGTACGAGCACGAGACACGATAGCCCCACAATCGCTTCGTAGTAGCTCTTGGTTTACGCATCGTCTGCGACTGTAGCGGTAATGCCGCTTTTAGGGTGCGTCTACATTGGCGAATGCGCCCCGAATATGCCTGTTTGTGAAAGGCTCCGAACGTCCTCGCGTGCACAACGTTGTGTGATGTACGCATCGCTGCGTATTTACTTTAGAATAATTAGGCAAAATTAGGGCTAAATGCGTTGGTGCAAGATAGGTAATAAAATATCTGTATTGCACTACTTGTCTGCACCCTAGGATTGCACGCACCGTTAGAGCCATTACGAAATTGTGCTAAGTACGATCATATACACCAAACTCTCGCATGCACATTAAGTGTTGTAGAAACTGCAAGCGTGCTATACATTGTGGTTCACAAATTTGGACGCACCCTTGACTTATTGACCAACACTATTTTCAATATTCAACATCTTTGTTAAATGTGTAATTCATAAAATACGTACAATGCTTTAATTTTAATAATAGTTCTCTTCGTGTTTCCAGTGCACCCAAATGCTTTTTATATGCAGTAAATATTAGATTTATTATGTAATCTAAATACGAGTACGCACACCAAACTCTCAACGCACATTAACAGTTGTAGAAGCTGCAAGTGAGCAAATACATTGTGGTTCTCAAATTTGGACGCACCCCTGATTTGATGACCAACACTCTATTCAACATCTTTGTTTAGTGTGTAATTCGTAAAATACGTGAAGTGCTTTTATTCAATGTCGGGAGGCGTACAAGCATACGGCCACCTGATATTAAGCGGTTACCGTAGCCTACGAACGTTTGCAACGCATTAGGTGACACTCGCGCGATGCCACCTCTCCTGGTAACACAAAAAGCTGTGGTTTTCTATAAAATGCAGTTACTACCTCAGACAGCTTCGAGGCGCCCTACCTCTCTTAAAAATTGCTTCCGTCACGGTCGTTCGACTGGTGATCTTCTAGTGTATCTAATACACCGCTGGGCTTCGGCGATTGAGAGTCAAGGTGAGGTATTGGCAGTCAGACTAAATATGGCGAAGACGTTCGATCGGGTCTGCCATCGGGGTCTTCTATCGAAGTTACCATGCATAAAAGCTGTGGTTGACGGTGGCTGCTCCGATAATATGGCTATCAATGCTGGCGTTTCACAGGGTTCTGTACTGTCTCCGATGCTGTTTCTGCTGCTTATCAATTATAGGTTGTCAATTGATGGTATGCATTGTTATGCGGTCAACAGGCCGTCGTATATTATTATACAGGCCAAGCTAACATTCCTTGTTCCCTTGTGGAGGAAAGCCGCGATAAACTTGTGTCTGACATTGAGGGTACTTTGACAAAAGTGTCTGACTGGGGGAACTTGGTCCAATTCAACCCCATAAAGACACAAGTTTGCTCGTTTACCACTTGGAAAGCTCCATTTACTGTGGTTCCTCAATTTCAGAACACACCACTAACCATCGCCGAAAGCATTGGGATCCTCGGGGTCGAGATCTCCAGCGAAGTTCAATACTGGAATCACCTGGAGGAGAAGTTCAAACTGGCGTCCAAGAAACTTGGTGTGCTCAACAGGGCAAAGCAGAACTTCAGTGCGGAGCAAAGACTTATATTATACAAGTCTCAAGTCAGACCGCACATGGTGTACTGTGGTCCCTTTGGTTGGGCACACCTGGATATCCGCTAGGACCTTGTGATTCAGTTCAGAGGCGAGTTGTGAGAATTGTCGGCGATACCTTGAGGTATTGAGCCCTTAAGTTTAAGGCGAGATTTTGCCTCCCTTTGTGTGTTCTACCGATTGTACAACGGGCTATGTTCTGAAGAATTGGTCGATATGATGCCAACAGCTTCTTTTTATAACCGCACCGCTCGCCGACGGCGGGGAGATCACCTTACACAGTGGAACCGCAATGGTTGCGTACTGTACAGTTCCAGCGAAGTTTTCTTCCGAGAACACTCAAGTTGTGGAATGAACTCCCAACTGAGGTTTTCCCAAGGGACTACAGCATGGGGTTCTTCAAAAAAGGCGTGAAGGGTCGGCAACGCATGAGTGACACCCTTGGTGTTGCAAGCGCCCATAGGCTGTGGTAACTGCTTACCGTCAGGCAGACCGTATGCATGATTGCCACCTTAGTGGTATAAAAAAAGTGTTACAATAACGATAACGTTTATGGCGTATAATAATGGTAGGTACTGTATATGCTTCAGCATCAAAGTCAAAGTCAAAATCTTTTTATTCCGTAAAAATGGCTACATTTGTTTGGAATCGTCACAATTTTTTTCCCTACCGTGCAGTTCATGACTAGGTGAGCACTGATAAAAATACTGCCAAAAAACTCAGGCATCCCTCTTTTGGTATCCAAACAAATTTACATAATTTATTAATTACATTACAATTGGATCGACTCAATCCCAGGCATTTTTATCATTAATATAGTCAGATACTTTATAATATGCCCTGCTACACAATTTGGCTTTAATAGTAGTTTTAAATTTGTTTATTGACAATTCTCTTATATTGCTGGGAAGTTTGTTATAGAACCGTATACATTGCCCCATAAAAGAATTACTTATTTTGTGGAGACGGCTTGCATGTAACACAAGATTATGCTTATATCTAGTATTTATATTATGAGTATCACTCTTTTTACAAAATGAGTCTATGTTTTTATGGACATACAAAAGATTTTCATATATATATTGCGATGCGACTGTTAAAATATTTATTTCTTTGAATTTTTCTTTAAGGCTCTCCCGGGGACCAAGTTTGTAGATAGCTCTTATGGCTCTCTTTTGCAATAAAAAGATGGTGTTAATGTCCGCGGAGTTACCCCAAAGAAGAATTCCATATGACATAATACTATGAAAGTAGCTGAAATAAACTATTCTAGCCGTATCAACATCAGTGAGCCGTCTAATAGTTTTCACTGCATAGGCTGCAGAACTTAGTTTTCCTGATAATTTTTCAATCTTTCAATCATCATGAGTAACATCGGCGCTGCAGTATAGCACAGTAGTCTTTGACAACAATAAATCGACAGTTATTAGGTACATATTACTTCCTTTCATATAATAATTTTATCTGTATCATAGAAAGCATTTTGAACTTGCGATAAAAGTGCAAATTTACGTCTTTTATGTATTTCAACACCCAACTACGAATACTATTTATATAAAAATGGCTTACAGTAGGCTTATTGCTGACAGTAGGTTTATTAAGTCCCTTTAGACCCCACACGTAGAAATAGATGCTCTGAGAAGTAGGGCTTTGTCGACCTTATTTGACCATATTCCTTATAACGTGCTTCGTGATTGAGTAGCGCACCCAATCTGACGTATACATACGTAACCGTGCCATGTACTGTGATTTTACATATTTAATATAATAAAACATTAAATAAAAAAATATTTGTATCTATTTTACTTTGAAACAATAAATGCATTTACACGTAAGTAAACTTATTGTATAAGTATTAAACTTTTTATTTATCCTTCGTGCCATACAGAACATGTGACACTAACGCGAATGTAATCGCACATACCCTTATTATGACTCCTATTAAATATTGACAAAACGTAATAAAAGCGACATAGAGGTATAATTGGATTCGTATATTGTCTCCGACGCGCTGAGATGGGAATTTCTCCGACACATATCAACGAGTTACGTCGTAAAAAGATGAATATGTATGTACTGTCCCAGATGTATAAACATAAGAATATTTCGTTTACAAGAAATTTTGTATTAACGCATATGATTTTGATTGACACTATAGAAATAGGTTGAATCAATAGGTTTTTTCGTCGAGTTTTCTTAAATTATTTACTGAATTTGTACACCATTTATTGAATATTGTAGATATATACGAAACCTTAGAGGTGGAGGGATTGTGTCCCTGTGAGTAAGTTTGACCACCAGTAGCTACTAGATAAGGAAGAGATGCCACGTTAGCAGTGAGGGTAAAAACGCGTAAATGATACTGCTTATTATGCTAACGCTCATAGACGATGACAATAAGACCACCTCAAATAAGAATACTTGTTTGCTACCTGATGTAGTATAAATAAACCGCGTAGATAGATACGACAATCAACGCGTATATTTTAAATCCGTCTATAGTACAGTAACCTTTATTTGTCTGTCTGTATCTCTCTTATCTTATTTTAGCTATATCTTTAAATAATTTTTGAAGTGAAAACTTCTTTAGCGGCGTTGTGCACTTTTTGGGATGAGTAAAAAATGTTAAACTCGCGTCAGGCCGTCAGGACACGTGACCCTGACCGTAAGATTTTGGTGAGAATTAGAACTTAAGTTCGCTGCTGCGCCAAAACATTAGTTCCCTCTAATTAAACAATTAAAACATGAAGCGCTAGATCGTTCATATGGCCATTGTAAGCGCCATGAAATTGTTGGCGTTTACGCGTTTCGTTCAATGTAGTTTATCAACATCGCTGTTTGGTTTAAGCGGCGCAGGGCGCTTGTGCGAGTGTGCGTGTGTGTTTTAGTTTTAGAGATTGGCGATAATGATGCTGCTAATAATGATGGTGAGTCGTTGAAATTATGGATGAAAGTCGATTTTTCTGAGAGATAAACTTTTTAATGTAAAATAATTGTAATAGTTCTGAAGTGTTAAATTTTTAATGTAATATAAATTGTCATGTTTGTGTACGATAGCGCAATAAATGAATATTGTATTTTACCACATACATGATAGTACTTTTATACTGATAAATAAAGCAATTCCATGCGAAATTATTCCCTAACCATTCCAAAATATTCAAAAATGCACAACGTTAATGTTCAAGTTTTTACTTCTGCCGGCACTCCCGGAGTGCAACCCGTTTTTTTTATACTACATCGGGAGGCATACAAGCATACGGCCCACCTGATGTAAAGCGGGTACCGTAGCCTATTAGCGCTTGTAATATATTAAGTATCACTCGCGCGATACCTCCTCAGCTGCTTACACAGCAACTCCATGGGAGCTTACTGACGTCACTACGCAGGAACACAACAACCCTCCAGGAAGTTGTTATTTGGCTGCGGTTATCTGTGACGTGGAGGTACTTCCTCAGAAGGGCTGCTTTGATGCGCCCTACCTCTCTTAAAACATCCAGACCAAGACAGACAGACATGTTCATGCACACAAATGTTTGCCTTGTGTGTTACTCGAACCCACGAGCATTGGTGTCAAAGTCGTTATTCACGACTGAGTCACCGAGCTCGTCAAAAAAAATTTAATCGATAGTATAGTATCCCAGCTGATGAGATAACATGTATCTTTATAGAGTAAAATAAAATAAGATAGCGTAAAGTATTCTGCAGACGCTAACAAAGGTGAAGCTAAATGTAGGTACTTTAAAACATTCCGATATAAAAAACTTACGCAAAAAGTTACCTATACCTACATATTTAACAACGGTAGGAATTGGTCTGGTTATCAAAAATAAACTTACCAAATATTTTAAATTATGTTAACGCGCAAGGGAATTGAACCGGCCAAAGATGTAGTTGGCCCAACTTATATTTTTATTATGCTTTTCCAAATATGATTCAAATTGAATTGAAAATTTAGTTCTAGAACACTACAAAAAACTATAAATTACCTATATAATATTATGCGTTTTTTGAAAAGTGGATTCTTTAACTTATCTTATGTGCCGCCTATTTATTATGGAATATGTTATTGCTAATTTGCGCTTTTATGAAGACTAGTGTTATATACCGAGTTAAAATCATTAAAACAACCATGATGTGTCTTTGTAGAATTTCGCAGAATTTACGGCAAAGTAATCTGTGTTTTGTAGTGGTACTTAATAAGGCTCTTGGATCAAACCTCTATAAATTGGTCAGTAGGCTGGTTCTTTAGCTACTGGGCTATCACTGCTATATAAATTATTATTTAATATAATTATAGTTAAGAGTGATATTCGATAAATTATTATTGTATCTACAATTTAAGGAAACCCTGATAATTAATTAATACTAATATTATGCAAATAGGCGTGGGTGAATTTGTTTATTCAAACGTTTAATATTTTCTTTCATCTTAAAATTACTCTTCTAATATTATAAAATCAAAGGGAACTTTCCAGAATTTTCCCTCTTACCGCAAAAATATTTTTTTTATGTTTTCGTTGGTATGAAGGTAAGGTAGAACGAGCAGCTATAAAAGTATTCTTGACTAGTTACTGCTCGCTTCTTCGCCTGTTGGAGTTCAGGATTTCAAGTTTTCACAGGAATCCTAAACATTTTCGGCATTTTTTATACCTAGGGTGGCAAAAAAGTGTACCGTCTGATTGGTAAGCAAGCACTTGCGTTCGTTTGTTAACCTTCATCCAAATTATTTCAAACATTTTGCATGAAGGACTAACAAAACGATTTGTACTTTTAAACTCTCATGTTTATAACATTGAAAGGATATTCAAGTTAGAGAACACTGTGTTAGATAGGGTAACAGATCAAATCGCTCTAACGATTGTTCTAACAAAAATTTAGGTAATTGCTGTTAATAATCTAATTTCAATCTTGAAAATATATTTGCTTGAAATTTATTGCAGGAGAATTATTGACATGTCCGCATAGCCTGTGAATATTCTAGGGCCACTTCTGTTTATAATATATATAATGATCTCACACCAGTAATATACCTTGTTTATTGATTGTCTCATATCTATTATACATTGAGTGAATAGCACAGCACACAAACTGTAATACTAGCGTAAATAATGAAACCCTCACCCATCTGCGTTGAACTATTGAGATGTGATACTCGTTTGCATCATATTTCACTATATATGTATTCCAGACTTATTTACGCGGGCGTGAAAAGTAATTTATACAGACCGTCGGGTCAGAACCATTAGCGTAGTGTTTATCACTAAAATGGTAATCCTCACACTTGGTCTTCATTTACGTTTTTCATCTCACAAAATGAGGACAGAATAAAAATATATCTTCTTCCAAGTGTTATCACCTTTCCCAATCCCTTTGATTGTTGGCTACCTAAGCCCAAGGTTTTGGCGAAGATATAGATTTTGTCAAAGAGCGACTGCCGCAAGACCTCGAATACCGAGATACCCAGATAACGGGATCTTACATAAGTTAGGTCTCACACTTTTCGAAATGTAATTTCTTGGGCGTGCTGATTTATTTCTAATTTATTTATTTATAATAAATATGTGCATAAATTTGAAAACACGAATTTAGTGGCACGTGCTAATTTTTTATCCACTAGCCTATCCCTATTTTATTATAGAATATATATATATATATATATTCTTTATAGAAGTTTATCGTATTTACTGCTGTTTTGCATTCGCGGCGTTTGCCAACATCTATAATATCCATTGTAACTTCAGCACGTAGAAGTTTATAAGTATACTGAGCGAGAAGTTGTTTTAAGTATTCCCAATCGTCGGGGTCTCTGGCACCGTTCGGGCGGCGGCCAGGCTGCCTCCGGCACTACGCCCCGGGAAATATAGCCGAAGATGCCACAAAAACTTCACCCCGCTTTATTATTACTACGCTGCTAATTAAAATAGCTACGAATAGATTACGGGCAGCTTCTGGCAGCGGGCGCTTAATGCGCTGGCTTTACGGCGTCACGCTTTATGCTCTCTCATTAGCGATGTCTCCTAACTCACTCGGTTTTTATTAATATATACATTTTCTTTGAACCTCCTTTTTTGTCTGATTAGTTTTTGCGATTTTGCTTGCATTCGTTTGTCTTATTATTATAACCATTGCGAATAAAACGAGACAATCCAGTATAGCAGACAGTGTCATATTAAATATAAATTCTTTCTTCTGCTGATTAGTTTTGCAGACTTTTCAAAATATCGTCGCATGTGCTCTGTTTATTTTTATAAACGTTCCTGATAATAATACGTTTTATCCATCTATCTATATATGTATTCACGCCAAGTCCTTTGCGGGTAGGTAGGGAGAACCACGCATCACATGATTCGGTATTTATATATTCTATTTTGTTCATCATACAAAATTAAACACTATTCTTATATGATACAACTACTCTTTAAAAAGGAGACGTATACAAATTTAAACGTGTCCACTGAAAATGAACCAAATTGCCAGTGCATTTAAATAAATGTTACTATACTATGACTTCACGCCAAATCCTTTGCGGGATAGGCAGAGTGAACCGATCGTTACAAACTTCACTCGCTTCATTAACATTAATTGCTCTTCTTATGTACGCTCGCCGGTTTCTAAAGCTCCTGACATCACCTTCTGATAAAACACGTTAAATAAATGTTCTATATATGTAACCCGAAATTTAGGTCTTAAAATATGTAAATCATCAAAGTAAATTTGTGGCGTAACGCTTGTAGATCGTGTTCGCAATGATGATATTAGAAATAGAGTTGGTCTGAAAGAGTGTCGGTGTTAAAATTAGAAGAGGCGTGCTCCTTTGGTTTGTACATGTAGAAATAATAGAGGGAGAAAGAATTTACCAGCACAGGAAGGTCAACACGTACTAAGCATGACTAAATTGATCGTGTTTTATCAGAAGGTATGTCAGGACCCTTAGAAAGCGGCGAGCTTGCATGAGAAGAGTTATGAATTTTAAAGAAGCAAGTGAGGTGTGTTAGGACCGAGTCATGTGGCGCTCGGTTCCCCTTGCCTACCTCGCAAGGGATTTGGCGTGAAGTTATAGATAGATAGATCAAAGTAATCTTAATAAAAATGATATTTTTCCAAATGACAGACCATGCAACGGGGACTGGTATCTATGTAGAAATTAAATCATGGCATCCATGACATCCTGTACCTACTGCCGAGTCACGTAGATGTATTCGCACCATAAGGAAGGTAATAGTTAAAAGTTCTTCTAAACATTTGGATTTGAAGACAACGCAAAGAGGCCGCTGTGGATCTGTACATAGATCCCAGTCCCGTGCGCTTTGAACCAAGTTTGCTTTCTACTGCTTCGCCAATATTATAGACTCAAAACGCGGAGTATCCAGAATTGTGAAATATCCGGTGTAGCTGCACTTGGCGATTCCCGCCAAATCCTAATTTTTTAGCTATAATCCTATGTTGATAAGTTACGTATTTCTTTAAAGAGCGAATGAAGCGAGTAAATGATGGGTAATACTGGGTATGTACAATACGAATGGGAGATTGCATCCATTGATGATTGTACTGTGAACTTTGTTGTATGCCGATTGCATGAATGTGTCCTAAAATAAGGTACTTAATCATATTTTTTCTGATTTTGTACAATCTTAGTGTGCTGTACGTTTGTTGCCTCTGACACAATAGTTTGTCTCGACTGAAAATCAGTATCCAGTCTGCGCTTCAGACAACAAAATTATTTAAATAATTTCAGTCCTTATATGTTGAATTTTTGGGCGTAATAATAATGAATTGTTTATACTCTTGTTCGGTGTCGTATTGTGTTCTAATAAATGATTTTCTTTTCCCTTAAACACGTCGTTTTGTCGAAATGAAAAAAATGTTCAATCCTTACAACATGGGTATCACATGACATGAGTTATGAGAATAATATGGATATATTTTTAACCGGTGGGTTGATATATCACTTGTTAACAGTTATATGATCGTTATTTTTAATATTGTCATAATTTATACGTAAACGTGCTATTGAAAATGTATCTTTATCTGTAATGTTGAACTTATTGTTACATATAAATAAATATAATTTTATAAAGTTACCTCAATGAGACACATTAATAAAGAAAATGAAATTATTCCACCAATAACTAGCTGGGCGGCGGCGGGAGGCTCCTACTACGATAATAACAATAAAATTATCCAGTGTCATAGGCGGGTGATAATGGCGCTAGCCGCTCGTTAGCCGCGCGGGGATTACCTATTGTTAATGTTTTAATTTGTATCCGCCCTCGTCGTGTGCGCCAGCCCTGCGGCCGCTATATCAGGCGTCTCTCCACAATCCGGCCGTGCCGCGGCCGCACAAACAAGCCTTTGCATGGGCGTTATTTAATAAAATCCTATTTTATAATGACCACCACCATCTCCCATTTTGTATACAACGTGGTAAGGCAATATAAAATGGAGCCATACGTACTAATCGTAATATCAACTTTTATAAGACGATTTTACTTTTGTGGGATTTACTGTTTTCAAATGCTAATGGTCGGCTAGTCACACGTTTACGATACGATTACGTCGCAATTGCTTTGTGCCGTTTCTTTATCTCGTAAAAAATTGATGAAGCTTACACGCCTTATCTCTAGGGTTGAATTAATAGTATATAATAGTTAAAATAGGACATAGGATTTTCCGTTTTCATACAAATTATCATCTCCTACCTAATTCCCTACCCTGTGACAATTTTCATCCTTATAGACCTACCCGGGGATGTTTAGGCCGCGCTGAAACTGATTTGGTTCAGTGTTTGAGATTTATTGGGTAGAGCCTAGGTAAGCGAAATATAAAATTAAAGGTCTGGAATAAATTGAACGAACAAAAGTCCGATTGTTTGTTGAACAGCAACCAGCGAGGAATCTTCATATTTTCTATTTTATGCCATATTGGTTATTTTGTATCACATAAAAATAACTTTGATAAAAATTAATTAATATGTATGGCGATTCCATAGATAATGGGCGATAATAAGAACTAACAATCTGAAGTCCTATTGTCCTATATCATCATTGGGTAAACTTCATGAACTTTTAATTATTCCTCATACCTTTAGCCTGGTGGACCCCATTTTTATAATAATCAATACGGTTTCATTACTAGCACGTCCACTGCTGATGCGGCGTTTAAGGGCCACACAATAGTTGAGCTCCCAAAAAAAAATACATTGTATATATAGTTTTAGACATTTCCAGCACTTTTGATAGCCAATATTGTCGCACAAGGGAAGACTTTTCCATTGCGAAACAGTACAGCTAAATTAAAGCTAAGTAGTTGCGCTGCTTCTGACAGGAGGCTGTCTACAGGATTTGGTGCTGGGTGTTTTGATGACTTCTTTTAGACTGCCCTTCCTGGAACAGCTCATTAACGGGCTATACCGATAGCGGTGTCTTGTAGATCAATGCAAATTTTAGATTTAATATCGAAGAATTTAATAGTGTTACTGTGTGCCGCACTTCGCATATTTCTTCAAAGTCTGCGTCTAGCTTTAATATTTTTATGCTACTCACATAGAACGTGCATGTCATGAAAATTTGCTGCCGTGATAAAATACTTAGACTGTTCAAACCAATTGAATAGATGCGCTGGTCTCTGAATACCAGGTAAGTTGGGAGACTTCTACTAAAAGATTGCATTTATATAGTAAATTCTCTCAATCGATGACAGATACATTGAATTAAAAATGTTTAGAACTGAATCTGCACGTGGTCAATTCTTAACCGAGCTCTTTAACTTGTGTTATAATAAGTGTTTTACGCCAATCCGTGTGAAAGTGAACACGCGCCACATCATCTCTGGTGACATGGTATTTGGCATCGGAATCGTGATTAATAATAATATAAATATTGAATGTCATAACCATACTATACTGATCTACTGTTATTATAGATGTAATATGTGGCAGGGCAATTTAAAATTTGTTGGTCTTCTTCTTAGACAATAATTGTAAAAGGGAAAATGTGATATATTTTATGCCATTGTGCTCTGTTATTATAATTCGGTATTGCCACTAGTCTATTCACATTTTAGGAAGTTAATCAACTAATATTATAAACGCGAAAGTTTGGATGTATGTGTAGTTTGTTCCGTTTTGACCCCTCATCGCGTTAACGGATTTGGATGAAATTTGGTAGGTAGATAGATGAGGCATTGGATTAACATATAAGCTACTTTTTATCCCAGTGATATGTTCTCGTGGGATAGTTTAGATGTTTGAATCGTACTAAATATGGATGTTTTATTTCGCTTTAACGTATCAGCGGCATTTCATCTACTATTATTTTACACTCACAGGAACACATCACTGGGATAAAAGTAATGTTATCCTGTGGGATGACTCCTTCGCGAAGACCGCTTTACCCAGAGATTAACCACTATTAGTCAAGTTTATGTGGGTTGCTTCTGAGTTGCCAGTGCCCAAAATTTGCATGTGTTCGCAGAAAGTAATCGGTCTTAAAATATCGTCTACAGAAGTATATTGTAATTGAAATATGAATTTGCTTAGGATTATGATATCAACTACGATAATCGTATTAACGACTTAACGGAAAACATTTGATTTTTAATTCTGGAAACATTTATAACTCCTGTAGGATAGCTATTTTTGTGTAGATAATGTTTATGTGGCGCATAAATTGATAAGTTAAAACATGTGTCACTTTTATTCCGGGCACGGCTCTTGTGGAATAGATCTGGAGAGGAGAGGACTCATCGAGTTATAAAGTGCAAATGTTTTAGTTCGTACTATTATGAATGTAAAAGTGCATGCGGGCCGCATTAGATGGTAAGCAGTCGGCGCAGCCTATTGACGCTCGCAACACCACGGGGATGTTATCAGCGCTCTGCCAATCTTGTGGCCTAAGGATGGATCGTCACAGTACCCAGTATTTTCTCTGCCATATCTCACCCTTGAAACCGGAACAAAGCTATATGAATATAGTTGCTTGGCGGTAGAAATAGGCGAGACAGAGGTACCCACGAAGACGACTTTTGTACAAATCCCTCTGGATGTCGGTTTGTCCATTTTTTCAAATCAAAACGGAGGCTAGGCTACTTTAACCGCGGGAAAATATCTTACTCCTACAGGAAAATACGCTTTGTTTTTTTACCTCGCGGGCGAAGACTCTGGTAACAGCTAGTTATTTATATTTTAATGTGAAAAAGATGCGTTCTTTAATGCGAACGTATCTCGCTTTTGATCGCTTGTATAGAAGTTTGTTGTTTTTCAACATTGTAACACGCTTCATGTGTTTTTTTCTTTCTGACCTGTACTAATATATCCGATACGAAATATTTTATATAAATGGAATTTAATACTGATGTCAGTGATATGATACTGATAATAGAAGCTGGTTTTCCTAACATAAACACCTTCGCCATACAATACACATTTTATTCGTCTGCTTAAGTAGTATTGAGGGTATCTGACCTTATTTCCACACGTGTGTTAGAGCGAGTTTCGGGCGCACGTAACTTTGCCTTTTCGCAGCAATTCTCACTGAAAGCTGGTGCCGGCTACAGCCGCCCCCTCACCGCAAACTCACACCCCATTGTGTCTACATCTACCCTTTGGAACTACCACTTTTACCTACTTATACAAAACACACGACACGTTGTTATATTTTGTCTTAACATTCCTTGTTCACGGTTACCGTGAATATTATTAGAATATTTTCATTTTTCATTTATCATATACTATTTTATCACAAATTTTACACTTAAATAAATAATTAGATAGCTTTAAAAACCGGAAAATTCGACTTCAGTGAAATTGTAATTTAACCGAATTTGTGTGAGAATCGTACGCTACGACCTTCATATTTAGTAAAGGATAGTTTCACTGAATGTGAATCAATCAAAACAAAAATTATCATATAAAATTATCATATAAACAAAAATGTGGGTTTTTAAAACCCGATGTCGGTTATAAATAGTTTGCAGCACTCGTATTGTATTTCCAATTAGTGAAATAATTTTGAGAATAGAGTCAGTTGTTACCTCTTGCATTCAAGTTAACAAGCAAACAAACTTTACCTCTTATATTAGAATCGACAAGTTTCTCCATTTGTTAATGTGTTGGTATGCTCGGGCATGCGCGTAACATAAGAGTTGCTGTTTACTTCCCTTAAATTGTTTTATAGCGGTTCAAATATTGAAGTTGAAGCTGAATGCGAAGAAAACAAAGATAATGGTATTTGGAAGAGAAGAATCCAGAACTAATGAAAGGATTACGATTGATGATGAAGTGTTGGAACAAGTGGATGAGTTTGTATATCTCGGATGCGCTTTCAGCAGGGATGGAAGGTACACCGCAGATGTGGAAAGACGAGTGAGTGCTGGGAATAGTGTGAACGGAGCGACGGGAAAACTTCTTGGCAGTAAAATCCTGAGCCAGAAGGCACAACTCGCTATACACAATGCAGTGTTGGTCCCAACGCTAACTTATGGAAGCGAGAGCTGGGTATGGCAGAAAGAGCATGAAAGTAATATAAACGAACGAAAGAATAATAAACGCGGTCGAAATGCGAGCGCTGCGCAAAATTTGTGGCGTAAGGCTTGTAGATCGTATTCGCAATGATGATGTTAGAAACAGAGTTGGTCTGAAAGAGAGCGTCGGTGTTTGAAATAAGAAGAGGCATGCTTCGATGGTTCGGACATGTAGAAAGAATGCAAGATGAAAGAATGACGAAGCAGATATACAATGCAAAAGTGGAAGGATGTAGGAGCCGGGGAAGGCCAAGACCTTCCTACCATGACCAAATTGGTCGTGTTCTATCAAAAGTTGATGTCAGGAGCCCTAGAAACCGGCGAGCGTGCATGAGAAGAGCAATGAATGTTAAAGAAGCGAGTGAGATATGTAAGGATCGAGTCACGTGGCGCTCGGTTCTCTCTGCCTACCCCGCAAGGGATTTAACGTGAAGTTATAGAAATATTGAAGTTGGATACCGCCTGTAACTATTACAGCAAGTTAAAAACGATATAACGCGTTAATATAATAGTATTTGTAATATACCGTATAATTTACAGACGTTATGAAAAGTTTTTGTTGTATGTATATCAGTGGCAATTGGTTAAACGATAGAGTTGTCATTTGAGTTTGATAATTTGTTTATCTATAATAAATACTAGCTGACCGCCTCAGAATCAATAAATGTTGTGTTAACTTATTAGGTGAAATAAGTTCAATAGTTAATAGATTCAGGCGTCATTTTGCGAAAGTCAAATTTACATGCAATTTGAACTAACCTGCTTTGTGTGCTTCCGCCACCAATTAGTTCATGCGACCTAGCGCCGGCCGGCACCCACCTACTACTGTTAGTACGTGCTACATGCCGACGCTGCCATGGCTGCTCCGATAGTCTCTGCCTCGGCTGCTGCGGTCGTCCGCCATCTGTTCCAGTAGTGGGTGGGTGCTGGCCGGCGCTAGACCGCATGAACTAATTAGTGGCGGAAGCACACAAAGCAGGTTAGATCAAATTGCATGAAATAAATTTAATTATTTATTAAGACAAAATGAATGAAGTATAATAAATGTTCAAAAATATAAATGAGAAGTATTTAATTTATATTAAAACTAATGTACTCGTAATTCCCATGGCAGCACAGCATTAGCTTTATAGAAGCGAACGAAATGATTCGCGTAGCATTGTTGTACTACTTCAAGCTATGGGTTGCATTCGAGTCCATTCTCGTCGTTTTATCGACTGCCGAGTTAACCTATTGTTGTAAATTGTGCGGGGCCAAATCAGGCTGATCCAATGAGTTTAAACATTCAGTTTAATGGTGGTTGCTTCATCTTTGTTTGTTACATAGTCGGTATATTTGAAGGAATGCAGTAGACCAGCGATTTAATTTTGAATTGTGAAGTTTAAACGTTCTACATTTTTGTTCTTTGCCGCAAGAATTACTCTTTCACTTAACTATTTGTGATTTTTGTGGTCATCAAAGATGCTCGGAAACACTTTGTTGATGAGCACGTCCTTTATTGAGAAGAAATTGCAAAATTCGGCGGAAACGAATTCAATCCATTAGATTTGTCGAGAGGAATACTAATATTACCGATAGTCGGTAATTGCTTGGAGAAACCTGCGTCAGATGGATCGTTTAGCAATACAACTCACTTATATGCCGACATCCGAAATTTCGTCTCATAGCGCCACTGAGTCGATGATTTCAACGGCAGCTGTCTATTTTGAAATGGCTGGTAGTATTTGGCGGAAATCGTCAGGCAGTAGAATCATTGCGCCTCCAAAACATCTCGAGTCAATGACCAGATGATTGCTTTCAATATGCGTTTATGCGCTATTGTGCATTCATACCTGATGATGATTTTACTTGTTTCTAAAACTTTGGTCCTTGCTGAGTGTTGCGAAATGTTGGATGTCGGTGTCGCTGTATGAGTTGTTCTGCGTTCTTTTAGTAACATGAACGCTATCCCAGAAGAAACAACTGCTATTTCGGATATCTTGCGAAAAGTAGACAAAGTGGGCAAATTCAATGATATGAGCAATGTGAGTTTCTAGGAAAAATAAACCATTTCTATCATCAGTTTCCTTCGTTAACGTATCGCACACTGCCTTCAGTTGGGGGTTCAAAAGTGGTACATTCGCTCTAACTGATTGCTTCAATGCATTTCGAACATATTCACGTTCATATTCCAATTCTCGGCTAAAAGCGACGTTTATTCCACGATTTGGCAGTAGCATTCTTAACTTCACTAATAAACTACGGCACATGATGTACATGTCTTCGATTAAAAGCAAAGCCTGGTTATGTATCTCTTCATTCACCTGGAGATCGGGATTCCCTAAACTGACACGAATTCGATGTAAAATGTCTTTTGACATACATATACGTTCTACAATTCATGTGGTTTCCGTGAGAAGCACTTGGAAATATAGTAACTGCTTCAGCGATTGTCATGTCCCTATATCGTTTTGGAACAAATTGAGAGGTTGACATGAACCATGAAATATTGGACACACTACACCATTGACAGTTCGAAGTGATTCAAATGATGTCGACCGACGAACATTCACCAGCAACAACCGCAAGTAGAAGCATTCGTCGCTCTTTGACAAACTGTGTAAATACGATCAAAAGCATCAGCAGAACGCACATCCGGAGCGACCGTCGGGAGCAAGGCAATATGGTTCCTGGATTCCAGGAACCGTATTGCCTTGCTCCCGACGTTGAAGCATCTAGGATGAGCGTAACGTGTCTTATCAGAGGCAACGTTCGTTTAAAGAAACTGGTCAATGTCGCTGGAGATGTGTCAGCTAAGACGAACAAAAAAATATTAAAATTCGTCAGTTCGTTCTTGAGATATCATAAAAGGCGTCTCATGTAAAATGTTTGAGAAAATGAATAATCTTCATAAGTTTTCTTTTCATTATTTTTTTCCATGTTTTAATTAGTTATTCTGCTATTCGGCGGAGACAAATCAAACAAAACAAAGATCATAAAAATCGGTCCAGCCGTTTTCGATTTAATAATAGTGTAACTAACACGACTTTGTTTTATATATATCTGAAACTACGAGTCGTTTATGATTTTTTTACCTTTGATAGTATAATTTTTGAGGAAGGTTATACGACTCTTAGCAGTCGAGGAAAAGAAAGAAAGTAAGAAAAACGGTTCCCACGGGATATCGGGATACGTGCAAACGAAAACGTACTCGGGATACAGCAAATTTATTTACATGCGACATTTTTATTCAATTATGAACATCCTGGCATGGCAACTCCATCGATTGCAGCCTACATGTACACAAATACTTTTCTTGTACAGAAATCGAACCCACAACCTTTGATGTTAAAGTGGTCATTGCTAACCACTTCGTCACCGGGTTCGAAATTGAGCAACAGGTCCCCGGTTCGAATCCAGGGATGTACCTACTAAATTCGTGTTTTCGGATGTATGTACATATTTGTAATTATCACTTGCTCGACGGTGAAGGAAAACATCGTGAGGAAACCCGCACGTCCAAGAAATTATATTTCGATAGAGGTTTGACCTAAGGAAGGTCTGGTTTTCCCTTTGGGCGGTCTGACGACAGTCACTCCATGTAAAAATCAGTATCTTCGTCAAATCTTTAGGCTCAGGTAGCGGACCCCGCGAATCCTAATACTCTCCAATAAGGTAGGATACATCAAAGCAGCTCGTCTGGGGAAGTACCTCCACCTCACAGAAAATCGCAGCCAAATAACAACGGTGTGAATAACAAGCGTGTGATCAAGCAACAGGGGTGACATCGCGCGAGTGATACATAATGAATGTAAATTGCAAGCGTACATAGGCTACGGTAACCACGTTATATCGGTGGGCCGTATGCTTGTATACATCCAGACGTTGTATAAAAAAAAGAAGCATGAGCTTGGCTCATTCGTTAGTCAACGCCGTAATGAAATAATGAACGGGCTCCTTTCTTAAGTACCCTGGCCTTTGCGCTTTACTGGCGGTTTGTTTATTACAGGCGCCTGGCTCGTAAACACTCGCAGACCCATATACTAGTACTAAATTTCAGTTCGTTTCTTTATTTTCTTCTCAAAAACTAGCTTTTCAGGACTATCCTTGCATTGAAAAATTGCTTTTATAAGGCCCCTTCTTGATTAATTTGCTTTTTTATCTGTTTTATTTGTACTGTTTATACTAATTTCGTACAAAATGTATTTTGCAAATAAAGCTTGTTCTATCTCTATTAAGAGAAAATGTTTGTAGTGGTTTATGGATATTAAATCTACCTGAGATAAGTGCAATGCTTGTTCCGGACATACACCGACAAATTAAATATCTGTATGATCTATATACATAGGTTTATTTTACTGTCCAATTTTTATAAGGCAGTACTTGTTATTACAAGCAAATTCTAATGGCAACAATTTCAATTTAAAAACGAAACTCCAATATAAACGGAAGTCTAAGTCACACACACCAGATGTGTATCGGATAATCATTACTCAAGATGAATACAGCAATAAAATACAATACACTAATAAAATGCTTATTGCGAAATACGTCAGAGCTTGCACTAAAATACATTATTTATCAGTACATATTTTGCCAAATTTCACATTGGTTTCAACCTATTTTGCAAGGTAGCGAAATACCACACGAGATCCATACACGCGACCATGTAAAGTCAAAATAAAAATTATACTAAGAGTAGTACTTATATCTTCACTTTAGGTCCTTTGCGGCGTAGGCACATAGCACCGAGCGCCGTAAAATGCGATCCTTACGTTATTAGATAATTCATCTTTATAAACAGTTTTACGCCATATATAGCCAGGGTAAATGCGACAGCCACTGAAGTACCAATGCAGTTCATTGTACTGTATGAAGGTAAAAATATATCTCAATAGAACTCCTAATGAAATAAATCAGAAGGAATTAGTAGAAGTAGGAAGCTTTAAGATTTGTTAACCGTTAGAAAAGTGAAAGATAGCTATGCAGCAGAGTATGGTTCTAAAGGCTGAAGACACGGCTAGTCTGTATACAATAAGCGATCCTTTATAAGATAGCGCCCGGTAAACCGCACGTCTCTCTGTAGGTGCTTAATTTACTGCCACAGTAACGCCACGAGCACGCTCCATATCCACAGCGTTATTACCAACTTGAAAGCAAGAATGGCATACACATTTCCTTCACATCTTCTGAATTTAAGCGTCTGGCCACTCTAACATTACATAATTCTTTTTTATGCCCTCCTGTGGAAGTTCATGTAGAGATTCTTCTAAAGATAGAACTTAGTTCAACTGCAAGCGTTGTACAAATACATTTTCTGCATTTTTATGAATGCTCTTTACAGGACATTTTGATGCACCCAGTTTTTTATACCAACTTTAACGAAACACTCGAAGCTTTTTAGTTCGCTGGTTTCAGTTTGTAAATTTTTACTTAGATTCAAGCTATCGCATTAAAACTTTAAGGTTTTAATATGGCTATTGTTTATAGGCCCCGACTCGCTTGAATATGCGACGCGAGGTCGTGGCAAGTAGAAGGTACATCCCTTTTATAACACCGCAGCGAGACTCGCGTGCGATCGTTTTGTCACCTCTTCGAGAGGCTTACACTGTAAAAAGGAGAGGGCATTTTTCATGACTTTTCCACGCGGATGCATTTCACCGCTTTGCCTCAATGGGTTGTGAGGTACCCAACCTTTGCGGCTGAGTTATATCAAAGTGCTTTCGTTTCCACGTTCTCACTGAAAGCGATTTAATTCATGGCTTACAGCAAATACGCTTTTTTCATTGGCCAGGAGGAAAAGAAATCACTGTTAAGTTCTGTTAAAATACGTGAATGTGGTTTCAACTTCGTGACTTAATTACTTCCAAGAGCGAATATAACTTGGTAATATAAGCAATTAGAAACTTATTTGACGCTGCCGGTCCGCCTGTTCCGCCTCGGGCACAGGAATCGTGAGCGGGATGAGCCATTACGTGCTTTCGCGGAACTTTTCCTTTTAAAAGTCGTCTCTTACTCTTTTGAAACTTATTATATTGGATAATTCGGCCGAAAATATGAATATGATGGTCACAACTTTAGTAATTTTAGCGGAACAGGAAAAAATTCTGTCGATTACACCGTGAAAAATGATGTCTGTCGGCGTTTAGGCCAGATTAAGGCTGTATGAATATCGTCTTTATTGTTAAGAAAGTTTATTTTTCTACTTAATATGTCTTATAGTTGTAAAAGTTCGAGCAGCAGCTTCATTATACAGTAAATATAAGTATTTCCAACAAAAGAACGTGAGATCGAAGTAAGAAAACTTTGTTTATGTGTTCTTCTTTTCATTCACAGTTGTGGCTATACTACGGCCGGTTACGTTTACGTAGATGAAACTTCTAAGGTTTGTTGGTAGTGGTAATTAAACAAAAATGCTTATTATTTTGTTTTATGAAACAAGATAACTAAAAAGCAACAATGTAAGCATTTTTTTTATATACCTACGTATGTAAAAAATCTTTGTTTTATATTTCCTTCTTATACTTACTTTTAAAAAAAATAACCATAACTAAACCTCTGGCAAAATAAATTAAATTCCGGCGGTATTTAATAAGTAACCTGACTATATGTACGTATAGACTCTTAAATTGTGGAATTAACTATATATAATGAACCCTACCGAGGTTTTCCCAATGGACTAAAACAAGGGGTTCTTCTAAAAAGGAGTGAAGACGTATCGGCAACGTACCAGTCATATCACAGATGTAGCAAATATAGGCTACAGTAACTGCTTGCTCTCAAGCAGGCCATACGATTGTTTGACACTTTAATGGTAAAGAAATCCTTATAGTATACGCAGTCAAATAATAATTCCCTGGTGGGTTGTTGTGTGCTTGCGAATGAATGAGGATACTAGTAAGCGTCGGAGGTGTTGCGCAATCAGCAGTGGTGCATGCGAGCAATATACCTTGTTTTTCAAGTGTTCATGGTTAGGGTTAAGAATATTTTATTTCGCATAAAGAATATACATAATTCACTTCCTGAGAAAACATTAAAATTACATTTATACAATGATATATGTTGTGCTATATGGTTATTGTGTATATATGGTTTGCTTGTTTGCCTCCCGACCTTGAACTAAAGAACCAGGTAAATCACTATTCGTTACTAGTCCTTTTAAAGTATTTTCATTATACTACGAACAGATATATAATAAGTCTAGTATATAATATAGTAGAACAAATATATAATATAGTCTATTGTAAATCTTGTTCAGTATTCTAAGTCAGATGCTTGCGTACAATGACAATGACCATTAAAGTTTTCCGAGCTATTAAGTTGCGAACTGGGGCTACGTCGGAACATCTAACTCTGTAACTGAAATACTTGGCAGCCAAGTTGCTACAACTGTGAAGTTGATGTTGGTAAGAAGTAGGAGCAGCTCGCCCGACGTGTACAGTTCTATCCGCTCTGCCTATCTACTTGTATTACCAATTATGCAAAGCGTCTTCCGCGTTGCGGCGCGCGGGCGGGCGCGGGCAGGGCGGTCGCTGTCGCGCTCTTTCCTCACTCGTCGCGAAATAACGACCTCAATTTGCATAACAATGCTCGTCACCCCTTATTCCCTACCAGCGACTTTCTCAGGCTACGAGGCTGTGTCCCACCGGACCTGACACCTTTTTTGTCATAAAATCTGTACGTTGACATTAAAAGGTTCATTTATGAAGCTATAGTTCAATTTAAAACATGTGTATACCTGTATGTTTATTACCTTAATGGCTGAACCAATGCACTGAACAGCACAATGTGTTAAAGAATTTTGTACCTTAAGAAAAACATAGTACACATACTTATTAATGCTCTAATCGCATCAAACCTAGGGAAGAATTGTGTACCTTAAGAAAAACATAGTACACATACTTATTAACGCTCTTATTGCATCAAACCTAGGGAACAGCAAGTTCACAAATTTCATCAAAATTATTTGCGATTAATCGGAGGCAAAGCCTTGCTAATAAATAAATCCGTTCATAATTGGCGCAGATATTGGGTAACATACTAAAATTTTTTTTTGTAGTCGGTTAAAAAGAAATTTGATTGATCATCAAACCATTTTCGAACCTAGTATTGTATGTAGTAATAAAATAAAATGGTGCTATGGTCATGCCAAAAAGTGCCACCCAAAGCGTACCTTGCTGCGCCTTGGCCATTGACGCTGCGAACACTACGACTCGCTCGTAACTTCTTGTAACTTTATGTTTTAATTGAATCAAAGTTTTCGGCTTTTTGCGGCGAGCGTGCCAGCCACGCACGCTTCCCAAACTTTCTTTATTAAATTATTGGAAGTTCAGAAACGTTCGCCTTTGAACGCGAATTCAGAAACGAAATTGGGTATAGTCATGAGTTACAGAAAAGTATTTATTCTCAACGGACTCGCAGTAAGATACCAGTAATGGGCTCAGAAATCTAGTAAATTCCGAATAATAAATGAATCTTAAAGTACACGTTTGAAAATTTGGATAACTGAGTTGCTGGAGACAATGCAGAATCTGTCGAATAAACAGTTCATAAAGATGTACGATTCTCCCTGCTAACGACTAAGGCATTGGTGCGGAGCATTGTTTTGCGGCGTGGCTTTATCTGGCACGGAACGAGTTGTCGTTCCAGTAATTTATAGATCTTTCCCCGCCCCGGGCTCGGAGTAACGATTCGAGCCGAGGAGCTAGGTTGCTGGCTGCGAGTCCGCCCGGGCTCGGGCTGAATGCTATTAACGGTCACGTAATAGACTGCTGACTCCTCACGTCCCGGATTCAAATTTGAGTAAATATGTCGCCGTCCGTTCTCTAAATTGTATTGTCTTATTGTGTTTACATTTACTTGTGGTTATTTTGAATTTGTACGTAAATGCTCGTTTGTTATTTGGCGTTGTTTCTATTTGTTATGGTTATTCCAAATTCATTTTCGGCCTTGAGTTACCCGCAATGCGAATTTTGCTTGAGGTTTTACATAAGTGTCCATCGTGGACTCTACTGTAAACCTTATTTATTACTGAAACTTTTGGAGTTCATTATTCATACCACAGTTAATTTTATTCGTTTAATACAACATAAGTCATTATCATTGCATAATAGAACAAAAATTATAGACAGATTTTTCTCGTCGATTAAATTTATATATGGATAAGAGTATACTAGCGATATTCAGATATCGTATGTTTCATTAAAGGTGTATTCACATGTACGCCGCTTAGGAAGCCGAACGCGGCGGATATTAGGGATTTACCCAAAGTGTGAGGATCCGGAGACGACTTTATGCCGGAGCTCTCGCATTGAATGATGGCGTCACATACAATGGCCGATGGTACTTTCAGTAATAGTTCTCTTCACTGACATCATTTATCTTGTCTCTGTATATTGTTGTAGACTTCGATATATAACGTGTCTGGTAAAACGTTTAAAATATTGTGAATACGGGAAGTGTTTACTTGGACGATTGATTTTATGCTGTGATGTTTCGAAAAATCGGCTTCGTAATTTTTATTATGATTTCATAATCAAACTATAAATCTACATAGTTTTACATCTTCGCATAGTTTCCTGTCCGTCTGTTCCTTCAAAGGTTTAAAGGAGTTAAAAAAAATTGGAAAATATAACACGGGTATTTCTCATCCATGGCATGAAAAGTTAGACTGACATTTTAACGTCAAATAAGATATCGTTAAAATTCGATTGATAATTATTACACGCCTTACAACAATTTTAAAAATAGTATTTCGCTTTTAAAATATTTATATCAAAAGTTGTTAATTTCGGGATGCTGGTAAGGACAGCTTCCAACGCAATTTTAATACAAATGTGATTATACATGGACTAAATGTGCTTTTAAAATGAAACAACTTACCAGACTCAAATAGTTTACTTGATGTGGTCGACCAAGTTATGTACATTTTGGTCTCAAACAAACTGTTTGGGAAAACCGCAAAACTTTACACGCTAAGACTTCAGCGTATCCGGTCTTCAGAATACATTGAGAGTAAGGGTTATTGTTATTTGTGCACGCTTGAAAAACTGAAAGAATCACTCGCACTCCTCGGCCTCCCTCGCTATCTCGATGTTTACACACTCGCATAATCATCACTGTTTATTGTTTAACTGCGTGTCGTTGTACTCCTTCTCTTAGCAACATTTCTTTAATGATACTCTATCAATATGTATTAATGATTGATGTGCCCTATAAACCAAAAACAGTTTAGCAGTAGCTATAATCTTTTCATGTTATATTTCGTAGCTATAATATTTGAATTGTAATTATATTATACTGACTTTGGCTGTTTGGAAACACGCCTACGACATTGCATAAAGTAAACATACTGATAAAATTTCATATGATATTTTGAAAGCTTCATATAGAATATTATGAAATTCAACTTAGCGGTTAGTTACGAAAAACGAACAAACACCTATTTTCGCTATATATGTTACGAAGTAAGGATGGATGATAAATGTGAAGAGCCTCGGGATATTAAGATAATGCTGACAATGGCATATATAACATTGATTTGCTAGCTTTTCCTATATGCGTCGATTCACGAGAGTTATTTTTTGTTTTCGGTTGTAGTATGTAAGGAGTCACCTATTTCTATTTAATTTCTATCTAAGTGTTTCCCGAATATAGTTGTCCTGAAGAGATATCTTTAGCGATGAGCCGCTGATGGTACTACTTAATATAACGTATTCGTGTATTTAATATGGTTCAGTAATAAATTGATTCTCTTCTATGCGTTCCATTCCATTAATTCCGTTCTAGGTATTGTACATTATGGTAGATTTAGTATGTGGTACGTTTAGATAATAGTTGCTCTTTATTATAGGCGTAAGTGATAAATTACATTATCAGTGAAGTGTGCAAGTCCCTCACTGTCATTTCTAAAGTCAAACCCAATCGTTTCTGCACTTAGTGTGCCCTGATTATTGAACAGGGATCTAACCATACATAGTCCATATTTGTAACTATGATATAAGACAGAGTTAGTCTGAGAGTATACGTTTCTTTTTTGTACTATCAAACAAAATACACTGCGTCATTTAGTTTCAAACTAAATAAATCTTGTACTGTGGCTACTACATAACTAAGAACCATACGCTATATATCTATTTCTGAATTCGCTTTCTACCCCGCAATAAACTTGGCGTGAAGATGTAGATATATATAACTATTATACATATTTAAGACTTAAATCAAGACAAGACTCATGCACACAAACATTTTGTCGGGTGCGGGAATCCAACTGAGTGAGTGAGATGAACTTTAACAAATGTCCCCTTTCCCGTACTATTTGGAAATACTATAGTTTTCAGTGTTTAATACCTCAAATATGCAAAACATACAACAGTTCTACTTTATAAAGTGTAATAAACATAAAAACTCCTGCTTATGTTGCAATCATTAGAATTTATCTTTGTAAGTTTAATGGTAATGTTTTATGTCTATACTTGCCTCTGGCCTCTCGTAGGTTCGTTATGATAAGCGTAATAAGATATATAAATCTATATTACCAAAGCCATACGCGATACCCCTTTTCTTAAAATAAATTTTAACCTATCGGTTGTAGGGAAGCCATTTAATTACATGTGCTTTTGAAATTTTGACTTTATTTTAGTTTAACTTAACATTTTTAATAATTCGGTTTACATTGGCAAAGTGCGCATTTGTATACAAAGGGTCCGTGCCACCACTATATTTTTTGATATTTATTATTTGTTGTTATAGTAGCTAAAATAAACTACACTCTGTACGCGGTTCAAAAGATACACTAACATGAAATGCTAAAGAAACAAGCCAGGTGTGTAAGGACCACGCCTTATAGAGCTTAACCCTATCTGCTTATTCCGAAAGGGACCTGGTGTGAAGATAAACGTACATACATACATAAAAATACAACCTTGTGATAAACGGACGGGCAGACTGTGGAGCCTTAGTTATTACTAAGCGTCCCTTTGGCACCCTTTTGTATGGAACTTTAAAGAGGGTGTGAAGAGCTTTTTACCGGGTTGGAAGTTGACAATGTAGGAGGACGCCGCTGGTGTTTCAACTTTCCATAGGCTAATCATTAGACCTTTATTTTAATTTGATAGTTAGAAATAATGATATTGAATAAAAACAGATGTCAGTTGTTTGTGGCATTTTAATAGCTTTCCTATGTAGATAATTCGTTTTTACGTTAAAATGTTTGTTATGTTACGTAATTTCTAATACTGCATCGGACGGCAAATAACCACGCGGTCGAACTGATGTTACGGTAACCTGTAGATACTTTTACAAAGAGTAAGCGCCCGCGTGATCACAAACCTACCCCTAATGTAATACCGTCAGGAAATTGCCTATGACACCCAACTCACTGGAACACAATAACTGAACAGAGTTGTTATTTGACTGCTGTCTTCAGTAAGGTGGAGCTATATTCCTAATCGGGCAGTTTCTAATTAAATATAGCTGGTCTCCGCCAGAGCTTCGTTTCCTGTTATGGCGCACAAAGTGCGAATGAGTTTAACTTCTAATAACGATCATTAACTTCTTAATCCCTGAAAACAAATGTTACGATTGATACACTTAGTTTTATAAGCGACTGCTATATATAAAAAAGATTGCATAACGCACTTTGTAGTCCATGCAGTAGGCGTTAGTCTACACTATGTCATAGAGTTCACAAATTAAAAACAGTTTTAAATTTAGTTAATAGATTGAGGCGTTATTTTGCGAAAGTCAAATTTACATGCAATTTGAACTAACCTGCTTCCGACACCAATTAGTTCATGCGGCCTAGCGCCGGCCGGCACCCACCCACTACTGTTAGTAAATGCAACATGCCGACGCTGCCATGGCTGCTCCAGTAGTCTCTGCCTCGGCTGCTGCGGTCGTCCGCCATCTGGAACAGAATCCGCCACCACCGTCGCTCCCACGACTGGCCTGGTCGTCGCTGCGACACGTGTTTCGCCTCTCCACGAGGCATCATCAGGCGTTGTGGACGTTAATCGTAAGAATAACATGCTACAAGTGACAAATCCGTCGCTGTGCCGTCCCTTATATTAAAAATTCTAAACATAAAAATTCTAAAAATTACTCTCATGAACAAACAGACTGACTTAAACTTATTAAATATCTTTTCACTCACACCATCCACCCCCACCCTCAATTCAATATACGGAATTAATTGGTGGCGGAAGCACACAAAGCAGGTTAGATCAAATTGTATGTAAGTTTAAAATTTTTCGCACCTCCAAAAGAATCATTGTAGTATGCTTTTGTTGCAGTAAAGAAATAACTATTCCCAATTTTTAGGGTTCCGTACCCAAAGGGTAAAACGGAACCCTATTACTGAGACTCCGCTGTCCGTCGGTCCGTCTGTCACCAGGCTGTATCTCATGAACCGTGATAGTAAGACAGTTGAAATTTTCACAGATGATGTATTTCTGTTGCCGCTATAACAACGAATACTAAAAAATACAATAAAATAAATATTTAAGGGGGCTCCCATACGACACACGTGATTTTTTTGGTCATTTTTGCTTTACCGGCAACAGGTAGATGCTTGAAATATTCACAAAATATTTAGTTATATATTTACTTTAAGAATGAATAATTAAGTTAAAATAAAACAAATATTTAGGGGGCGTTTGTAATGTTAAAAACTTTTTTTCGATTTTCCGCCATTTTACATATTTTTTTTGTGTTTATTATCAAATTACAATATGGAATGGGGTGTTAAAGAAAATAGGATTGCAGTGCAGTGATTGCCTTGCACAAAGTGGGTATGGAGCCGTCGGTCATATTAAAGAAGAGATCAGTCGTATGTTCGTATGTCGTATGACTATCGACAGATATACCAACACTTCCTCTGTTGAAGACCAGACCAAGCCAGAATTCGCAGAAACCCCATTAGGAAACAAAAATCTTATCGCGAGAAATGAAGATTCCCGCTAGGACTCTGTCGTGTATAATAAAACAAGATCTGAAGCTTGTCGCTTATCGTCGATATACAGTACATGCCCTAAATCAATTCCTACAGTTGAAGAGAGCGGGTCGATCAAAACGCCTTCTGTCCCAATACGCAGGTTAAAGGCACAGAACATACTCTTTACCGATGAAAAATTTTCACGATTAAAGAGCACTACAAGAAGCAAAATGACAAAGTGTACGTACACAGTTCTAAAGAAGCCGCCCAAGTGGTCGGAAAGGTACAACGTGGTCATTATCTTAAGGTCTGTTATGTTTGGTGGGGGGTGTTTTCGGCTGCGGTAACTGCTTACCATTAAGCATGCCGTACGCTTGTCACATTTGTCATTAGAGGGGTATTGCGTGCCCAACCTGGAAATGAACATTGGCTACATATAGTCACGAGAAGATAATCCACGCTTTGTCTCTGGCAATGTGAGTTTAATAAAAAAAAGACATTTCGCCTAAAACATTAACAAACCACTTAAAAGTCTTCGAAACATAAATGCGTTAACAGTGTTGTTTTATCCTAATCCATGAATAAAGTTGGTTCTCTAAGGTACGAGGCATTACCCCCGTAAAAAGCGTAAAAAGGTACAACGATAGAGTTAACGGCGGGGTAAGTGCAACCGGCAGGTACGTTGGCACGATGACAGTGCTACGGCTCCCAGCGGTCCCCTTCTGCGATCCTCGTAAATTGCGAATATTAGATTATAAGTACGAAGTGCGGCCGGCAGCGCGGGGGCCATCAGCTGAATATCGAACTCGCGCTGGTTACATTGCGTCGTGATCTGAATCTGCTTTTCAGTTATTCCCTAATGCACCGTTCACTGTTACAGCTTCTATTTTGTCATTTCAAATTATCATTTTCGAACATGCTCGATAGATTACCAGTGATTAGATTGATACATTTGATTGCATATGTTCTTTTCCTAGACTTTGATGCGTTTTTTTTTAATTAAAACTAAAATTAACAAGCAAGTTTATCTAAACTACTGTATTTGCTTTCACTTGTGTGTTTAGATCAAAATGCGTGTAAATTTGTCTTTCGCAAAATTACGTATGAATCTATTAACTATAAAATTATTTAAACTAATTTAAAGATTTTTGTATGTGGATTGTGTGCTTGTGAGCTTACATCGATAACGATAATATTAATATCACAACAAAAATCACTACATCTCAAGTAAATGCTTAATTCTTTATAAAGATTTCAAAACGATATATTTATAAAGCATTAAGTATTTAAATTCTAGAATATTTTTTAATTAAGAAATGCGGATTTGATATGTTATAAATATAACTAGTTGAATAAGGTGGCAAATACCTTCTTATTCTAAATAAAGAGTTATACATAGATGAACTTATTTTGCGTTCTTGGAAACGTAAATATTTTTTATTGTCTTGAATTGAATTAGACATAATTTTGTGAAACAAGAGCCACTAAATATAATCACTTAGCTAAGAAAGAAATCAATCTATCCTTTTTTCATATCTATTCTAGTCTATTGCATTAGACGATTTATTTCCTGATCAAATAACATTTAGACAACTTACTACGAGTAATTCATTTACAATTCAGTACCTGTTAACAGCACATGAATTGTTATGTATAAAATATTCATAATTAAGAAAATATCAGTCTAGTTGAGACTTCTGTGTAGCTAAGCAAGACGTAGACTATCCTAATTCCTTCTTTATACTGATCATGACAATAACACCAGCTGTGCTATGAGCGCCGGTGTTGGTTTTCCCATCCTCGTTCCGTTACGGCTTCATTAGAACAAGGCGGGTGGGACGCGCTCTCAACGCAAGCCTCTTATGTGCCCACACTTTCTGTCTACAGTCATTATTGCTCTTGGAATCTTCACTGTTTGTTTAGTTAAACTTAAGTACTTAAGTTTCACACCGTTTAACATTTATGGTGATTTTAACACCAACCAGAAAATGCGGGGCTTCATTTTTCATACATCGTCGGGATTGGTTATAGAAGCCTGTCATATGCTTGCACTACAGTAAGTAACGGTCGCACGAATAATAGTTTTCATAATTCCTAAATGGATGACTGGAATTTAACGCTGTGCTTTTATTTTTTAAGGCGCAATTGATCATAGCTAAGCTACAATATATTTTTTTTCGAGATATAGCGTTAAGAAATAAGAAAGTAGTTTTTTTATTATCTATAACTAAAACGTTAGGCTTCGGCTGAAAATTCATCCTTACACGCTGGAGCTACAATGGTCTCGTACTGTATTTTTCCAAAAATATTTTCTTTCGAGAACTTGTAAGTTGTGGAATGAACTCCCTGCCGAGAGGTTATTCAAAAAATGCGTAAAGAGGTACCGGTCTGGCAAGAATTTATTTTAATTAATTTATACATTTAATTCCATTTTATCGGGAACGGTGCAATTTTTCTTCAAAATATGATAACAAATAAATAAGGTAAGAAGGGCACATAAACATAAAGAGTCGGCAACACACGACTGACGCCCCTAGTGATACAAGGGTCCATAGACTATGGTAAGTGCTTACCGTCAGACAGGCCGGGCCCTCATGTGCCATTTAAGTGGTATAAAACCAACAAATTTTCATTTAAAGTTGTACTATGGCGAACTAAGGTTAGCGCTTAAATTACCTTTTTGTAATTACTCTTGCCATTGTGTTATATAACAGTGTTCTATTTCTGTACTTAATTACATCACTATCTACTAAAAATACTTTTTGGGGTAAATGGAACTAACAACTTAAGAGCAATACAACCAGTGCATCCATGCGCCTCTGGTACGTGTGTAGTATGAAAATAGTATATGTAATAAAGGCAGGTGTGCTCCAAACATTCCAACATTCCATAGCGTATATTTATCTATATATTTTTTAAGAACTAAGCAGTACTTTGACTTTAATTTTTGACATATCCCTCTCATTTATGTTATTAGGCGAGCGCTATTGCAAACATTTGCAATGCATTACCGGCAACCTGCTAGCAGCACTCTGACGCCCGCCCTAACGTTCGGCCTCGCGGCCTTTGTGAGACCCGCCGTGTAATTACTCTGGGACTATGGGAAATAGCTCACCGGGCGCGAAAGCACTTTTGTATTATTACAGTAAATTAATGCAGATAAAAAATATTAACGTAACAGAAAAAGTATATTTCGGGGAAATGTAATTTAAGACGGAAAATGGGATCGAAAAGATTTTTCGCCTGTCGGAGTTAAGCAAGTTATAGCCACCACCGCCGATAAATCAAAGTAAATTCGGTCAACTGCGAGTACGGTTGCCACACTTGAGGTTCCGTATATTTCCGTAGTTCAATTAATTTTTTAAACGACTTCGTAACTTTACTAATATTGCATTGGACAAATCGAATGCTAGGAGTTTTACAGCAGAAAAATTAATTTTCATTATTACAGAAGTTTATAAACCCTTAAAACTGCACTAGCACAGCATACGGACGTAACCAAATTTGTAAGGGACCTATCGCGCATTAAGATATTTTTCCTATTAAAAATAGTTTACCAAAATTCTCTCTGCCTAACCCACAAATAACTTAGCGTTAAGGTGTACATAAAAATAGGTTCACCAAAAATCACAACGATATATGCATGACATAAATACATTGAAATTTGGAACTTACTCCATTTTAACCTACTTCGAAAAGGAGGAAGTTTTCAACAGGACCTTTATATTTTTTTTTATGTGTATATTACGTAATATTTTTGCCATTTTTGAACCGATTTTGGGAATTCTTTATACATTGGGAAGGATGGTCTTAAAGGTAATTTCAATTTGGTGTAATAACAGTTTCACTGACGTCAGTTTTAAGTTCTGAACCCGTGTAATTATGAAAAATTTATTTATTTTATGAAACACCCATTCCAGACACACTTTAATTCACGACTTCAAAAAAGTCGGTTTTCACGGTCTTTAAACATTTGTATTTATGGAAGTTGGTTTCAGCGGTTGGTAAAGTGTGATTCACGTAGCAACATCAGTTACTTTATCGTCTATTACGCTAAAATACAAATACACTTAAGACATGTACTCTTAAATAACGGGGCCGTAGCTTATATACGTGTGCTTATTATACAAATAAACATGGCAATTACCAAAGTATTTCTTCGAAAGTTTCCGTCATGAGTCCATAGACTACGTACTGTACGTTCCACGTACGTAACAACTGGAAGTTATCATCATATCGGAGTTGGAAAGTTTCGCGAAGACAAATTGGAGTGGAGGTGGTAAATAAAGTTTTACGATATGCGCGCGGTTATCAGAAGTGCGCGTCGAAGCAGAGCCGTGAGAGGAACTTGTATTTATCTTGAGAGTGGGCTGTACGCTTGAATCAACTAAGTAGAATTGTTTCCTGTCGCAATCATACGAATTTTACATATTGCTATTGTGTTGGTAGTTTCTTTCGTTTGTATTTCTACTATTTCGCATTCTTTTGAACGAGCATCTGAGAAAAGTTTTCGATTGCTATCCCTAGTGTATTGGCCGGAGGTTACCGTGTATGCACACGTCCAGTTTAAGTTCAAAGTGCCCCGCTAAGTCGCTATGTGTAGTGTCTTATAAAATTCTTTTTATATACGACAACCTGGCAAAAGTTCCTCTTAGTTTGCTCTATACCGTACATAAGTAAGAACTATGTGAGTGGTTGGAAAGTCCAGGGATGCTTTTAAAACGTTTTCATAATAAATGTTAGTTGTTAACAGCTTTACTTAACCTGAATAATGGCATATGATGATATAAAGAAACAGTTACCATAATGTAATATATAATATTCGAATAAAAAAAAACACGCAGTCTTAAACCACTCATTGTCATCGGTATATGATTAATCAAGTAATTTATTGTACATATATGTACGTCATTATCATCAACATACATGTAACTTCAATCACTTCATATGGCCAAACATCGGGTTAAAGAAATTAAAACTATAAAAAAACCAGAATGAACCGGCCATTGTGATATTTTTTAGTTTTTTTTTCTTTACGATTTTGAGCTCGACAGCACAGTCATTGTTAGTAAAGTAACGTTTACTTTGAAACCAACGCTCGTAGGTTCGATTCCCAGACGGGATAAACATTTGTGTACATGAACATGTGTGTACATGAACATGTGTGTTTGTCTGATCTAGGTGTTTTAAAGAAAGGTAGGATTCATCAAACCAGCTCGTTGTATTCCTGCGAGTGAGTGAGGTCACCAGTGAACTCAAAAGGTAGCTGTGTTAGGAACAGAGATACTTAAGTGTTCTTACATGGCATTAACTTGTGAAGCAAAAACAACATTTTCGTTTTGATCAGAAACTGCATTATGAAACGTTATATTCAGGAACACCGGTCCTTTATGAAATCTATATATTTGTCTGTGCGTTTGCCTGTGTGTTTGTCTCTCTCGCTTTTTTCGAATATTCAAATTGTGACTTCAGATTTGGATTTAGCATAAAAAAGTAGAATAGGAATGTTCAGGAACACCGTTCCTATCTCTTAAGGAACATGGTCAAAATGGCCGACGAATTAAAAAAAAAATTGCATTGTTATATAATTGACGAGCCAGGTGTTCCTCTGGCAATGCAAGTTTGCTCATTCTCAACCGGTTTTATTATTCACTAGCTATCCGCCCCGGCTTCGCACGGGTGATATGATCGTTACCAAACTTCACAGGATCACCTCCTGGGCTAACCATGAGTCCATAGAGGACATACAGACAAACATTCGTTTTTATATATATAGATAACACCGCAGGACATAAAATCAGCTCATTTTCGTGTTCGATATCCCCCATTACAAAAACTTTAATACTACACATTTTGTACTGTGATATACGTACGAACAAATACAACGCATACTATACGGGGTTCCAGTTGGGCCCTTGGTACAGAACCCTAAAATCGTATGGACTCTATTACTATTAGGACGGGTGAGTGTCGTAGCGTCGCAGTGTGTTCTCGAGTCTTCACCGTTCAAACTTTTTTATGTACACGTTGTCAAATATATCATCTGACAACTCGTATGAAAATAAAATTCTATTTGTTCATGTTTGTCTTTGCTTAAATATCACAGGGCTGGCAGATGACGAATGAGAGCGAAGGACACGTTGATGATGTAGGTACCACGTCATTGCAATGCAATGTTATGTTAATGTCTCAACTTGTATTCGGTAACATTGTTAGCTGTTTTCCAAATAAACATGTTGGTAAGCACCTAATTACCGAATGTGAAGTACCCTATATTGATCGTGAAATCTATCTGTAGATCTCCGGGAGAGACAGGAACTCTTATAATTACCTATTATGCGAGGCGGTAAGTTTCGCTTCTTTAGTAATAGGTAATCTTTATTAAAACGATCCTGAAAGGTTTCTTGTAATTATTTTTTTTAACGCTTCTTCTAAGTACTTGCATGTCATTTCTTTGGTAAAGTTCCTGAACATTACGAGACGAACTATCTTTTGTGATCTTCACAAGTCTGCGTGAATTCTTACGAAACAAGTCCGTCGCACAGCTTGGCACAGGGAGCCGCGACTCACGCCCCCCGGCACTCGCTAGCCCCGCGCCCCCTGCTCCCGGTCTGCCTATTGAATGTGCCACAGAGCCAAGCCGCGAGAACGAAAACCAACTCCGTGAACGTAGAGATAAAACGTATGTTCATTTTATTTCCACATTTGTCAGCGTTCGTTTTGTGCCCACTAACATAAATTGGACGTGGAGGGAAACCTCGCAGGTGAATGTAAAATAGCCGGGTTTTCCCAAGATAATACCGCCGAAATTTTACGACACCATTATGCGATTTATTGGCCATGTCACATTCAGAAAGAATGATATTTCCGAAAATATTTTTATAAAATGTCCGTGTCGCCCGAAGACAATCGTGGGATCAGATTTCAAACATCGAAAAAAAAAGAAGTTGACTTTCGTTGGTTTTCAAATAGAATAAAGGCAATGAGACTTACTGGATTGTATTACAACTTAACTAAAATTTAACAGAAAAAGCATCACAAGTACCTACCTATTTTAATTTTGCTTTTCAAAGCATTATACAAAATTACACGTGTCTGACTGTGACGTAGGTAATACAAAAGGAGTTGAAAAGCGCGTGGCTGGCGCCGCCCAGCCGTGCTTACAAAAGGCTACGTGCCAGAAGCTGCTACGATCATAGATCGTAGCTTTTCGACATGCGCTACGTGCGATCCGTACATTCAAACGTCCGCCCACTGCCAATAACTGTTGTCCCGTAAGCTAATGGCTGTAACAGGCGCTCAATTAAACGTGCCAATTTGGTAGGAGGTATCTTTGACTATGTTCGCTTGCTACGCGAGGGAAACTGTCCGGCTACCGGACACGAAGTCTCATTTCATTCAAATGTACAGTGTAAATAACGGTCGTCGTATCTAATGTAGCTCAACATTCAACACAATAGTGTCGGAGTGTGCTCGTCAAATGCTGAAAACCATTACGTTAATGGGATTGCACCGCTCAAGCTCAAATGCACCATAGGGTTATACTAGTATTTTGCAAGTTGAGTTTACAAAAATTGTGTTGCATTTAAAGGTATTGAAGGAATTATAATAAACTTTATTAATATATCTACTATATTAATAAAGTTTACCATTTTTTCATAAAGTCAAGTGAGTGTATTTCGTAATAAATGTATACCATTTTTGTCTGAATTGAGAATTTATCGCCACATTATTTATACACGTACATAAAACCAAGAAAATGGTACATTGCTACAATGACGGCAAAATTGACATTAATGGACGAATATCACAATGTGGATCGAAGTGACCGCAAGGCACCACGTAAGCCAGGGTGCTGCAATGAATTGTATAGTGACTACAATTTGTATCGTGTACTTATACTTGTAGTAATAAATAAATAGTACTATTCTTCAATAATCACTATTACTTTTCGTTTTGGGTGGCGTTAAAATATTTTCATTGCACTCATATATCGTTTGACTCGTTTTGAAAAAGTAAATTAATGTTCATGCCAAAATGTTCACTGAATTTTAGTATAATTAATACCCACATAATATGTTACTTTAAGCAGGTTTATATAGCAATACAGTTCAAACACTAAAAAAAAATAACAGTAGCATGACGTATTTCGGAATAAATGTTTTTTCTGTTCTTACATTGCCTGACAATTATCGATTTTCTACATTGATTTTTTTGGGCAAAGCTTAAATGCATACCAGTAGGTACAGCAACGGCTATAACAATTTGTATGATATTAAATTAATTTGTTGATATTAATAAATGAGTATGATATTCGGTTAGTGTCTTTAAGCTACATCATGGCTTGTCTACCACTCGCAATTACGAGTACAAATAAAGTGTGTCGCATTCATCAAGATTGTTTAGCAAAGTTATCCTACCCGTAACGTTTAGAATTATAAATACGTTAATGTTATTTCCTAATACTTGTAGGAAAAGAACCGCCTTATGAAATATTAAGCAGTGCTGTTTGTATATTCTTCTATGAAAGTGCAATCTACTAAGCGATATCCAAGCAGGCCGGCTAGTGTATGTTAAGAATAATTAATTATTTTTATGATACTGCCTGCCGTGTACATCTTATATATTAATAATATAGTTGCGCGCGAGACACTTCTCGTGTGTTGCGAAATTACCTTACCATATAAAGTTACACGTACGAAAATAGAATAGGGGTTAAAGTATGAAATTGCCGTTTTATAATAATAGATACTTTGAATTGACATTAAAACTTCATGGTGTGACATTTTCGAGTGAAACTTTATTCACATGATACCTATGAGCTTTTACTTTAAAAAAAATGTGCAACATTTGATTTTCGAATTTCAATTGTTATTTTTATTCAGCTTAGACGGGAAGGATGGATACTTCGAAAATCAGAGTAATTTTTGAGCTTTTACTTTTAAAAAAATGTGCTACATTTGATTTTCGTATTTCAATTGTTATTTTTATTCAGCTTAGACGGGAAGGATGGATACTTCGAAAATCTGAGTAATTTTTGAATATGAGTTCCGACGCTGTACTAACGCGGTAGAAACGCAGAAATTAGCGGCATAGTTTAACGTTACCTTACATACAATATTGATGCATCAAATCAATAAGATAAAAAATATGAATAATTGGTGCCTCGGGATTTGACTGATCTGCAGAAAGAAACGCGTGTTGCAACTTGTGTTGCCTTGTTGAATCGGTACAGTAAGGAAGGAATATTGTATCGAATAGTGTCATGTGGCGAAAAGTGGATTCTTTACGATAATAGTAAGCGTAAAATGCAATGGCTGACCCCAAATCAAACGCCGCAACAGTGCCCTAAAGCAAAGCTTACCAATAAAAAGGTAATGGTAACTGTTTGGTGGTCTCACTGTAGCGTTCTCAGGTCTGGTCAAGCAATAATAGCAGATGTATACTGTGCCGAATTTCGAACAATGATGGCGAAACGGGCAGTGAAACAGCCGTGAATCGATCTTCACCATTGTTGCTACATGATAATGCAAGACCTCACACCACTGCACGAGAAACCATTGTAACTCTACAGGAGCTGCAGTTATAAAGCATACGTCATCCTTCGTACTCGCTAGACCTTGCTCCAACTGACTTATTTCGTGATTTGGTAATTTTTCTACAATTTTCTGTCAAATCTAGATCCTCAGAGTTCTATCGCAAATCGCAATATAGATAATGAGGGTAAATATTTTGATTAAATAAATATGTTACATCTTAGAAAAAAAAGAGTTTTAATTTTTCAGTACAAATCGGCAATTTCATACCTTACCCCCTAGTATTTTAAGCATTGTCAATTTTTCAGTTCGAGAACTACTGTTTATCGTATGTAGTCACCTTTAGATTTATTTTACCCGTTGAGTATTTTATGATGTCATAATTGAAACGTTGTCTTAGCAAATGGCTCCATTAGTCAGTTCTATGTAAGATAATGACAAGATCTAACAAGATCATGTTTTATCTAAAGACACTACTGAAATGAGATACAATAAAAAATGTACTAAGGTATAGATCAAGTTAAGTCGATTTTAATTTTAAGATATGTGTCTTTTCAACACAAGTTTCTTCAACAAACGTACATTTGACATCGTTCTCGACAGAAATAAAAAAAAAGTCAAAATTTCGTCTTTGCCCTCAATCGGTTTACGAGTTAGCTATCTATTTAAGGGTCCCTTAAGCGCCCTACAGCTACATTATCGGGCCTGCTCGATCATATCGTATTATTGTATTCTCGGCGGAATTTCGTACATTTCCAAATTTGATATGCTTAGCCCGTCCATTATCATGTTACAATAAAAAAAAAATATGACGCTTGAATTTGCAATCTATATTTTCATTTCCATGTTAATCTTGTTAAATATTTCAACAAGTATCAGCATCGGGCTCTAAAGCTCTATCCACACTAAGTTCGACAGCTCTATCCAAACTAAGCTCAAATTTTATTACTTTAACAGAGCTGAATACTAGTCGTCATCTCGTCGCAATCTTAATCCACTCGATTATAATTTATAACATCTAAATGTGACTTTGGTGGCTCCGGCGTGTCTAAACTCCATGATAGTATAAACTCTTTTCGTCCGTTCGAAAACATTTTGTAACTGCATCTGTGTCGATTTTCCCATGTGAAAAGTACGTGTTACAATAGATAATCGTTTAATGGATAATATTAAAGCCAATGAACACTATTTTTAAAATATTTATAACTTCATACTATTACAACGCTGTTATATTACAGCATGGGGTCTTTCAAATGGTGTGAAGAGGTTTTTACAGGGTTGGCAACGCACGAGTGTCACTCCTGGTATTGCAGATATCCATAGGCTTAGTGGTATATTAAAAAATGTAAAATAACGCACACTGATGCAACCAACTTATTTGTTCATTTCTTATTTTTATTTTTCTTTATTGTCTTGTAATATACACTTAAGCTGCATCTCCTTATGTGCGACATAACTATCCATTTCATTGTGTCTCAATTCTATTTAATTTATTATCTTGTATTGCAATATATGCAATAGTTAATCTATTAATATATCTATACCTTTACGCCCTTTTGGGACAGGCAGATAGAACCGAGCGCCACATGACTCGTTCTTTACATAACTCACTCGCTTCTTTACATTCCTACCTCTTCTCAAGCATGCTGCTCGCCGGTTTCTAAGGCTCCTGACATCACTTGATAAAACATGATGAATATTGTCATGGTAGGTAAGACTTAGACTTCCTTGGCTCCTACATACCTTCTGATAAATCAATATAATGTAATATATTACGTAATGGTAGATATTTAATTTATCTAATTATAACGCAGGATATAAACCCTATATAGGTTTAGGTGAAAACCTCTAAACAAATACCGTATCTGTTTTATACGATTGTTATTATGAGCCGACGAAGAGACAATGCCTGACTTTTTATTGTTTTCTTGAAGGTAGGATATCATAAAATGTGATTCACATAAAAGTCAAATACAGGTTCAGACATGGACTGAAACACAAAACACGCGCCTAAGATGAATTTATTTTATATATTACTTAGTTAATAGGTTCAGGCGTTATTTTGCGAAAGTCAAATTTACATGCAATTTGATCTAACCTGCTTTGTGTGCTTCCGCCACCAATTAGTTCATGCGGTCTAGCGCCGGCCCGCACCCACCCACTACTGTTAGTAAATGCAACATGCCGACGCTGCCATGGCTTTCCCCGGTAGTCTCTGCCTCGGCTGCTGCGGTCGTCCACCATCTGGAACAGAATCCGCATGCCCCCACCACCACCGTCGCTGCCACGACTGGCCTGGTCGTCGTTGCGACACGTGTTTCGCCTCTCCACGAGGCATCATCAGGCGTTGTAGACGTTAATCGTAAGAATAACATGCTACAAGTGACAAATCCATCGCAGTGCCGTCCCTTATATTGAATTGAGGGTGGGGGTGGATGTGGATGTTGGGAGCGAAAAGATATTTAATAGTGGGGAATTGTTTACGTCAGTCTGTTTGTTCATGAGAGTAATTTTAGAATTTTTATGTTTGTTAATTTATAATTGTTATTTAGTTTTAAACCTTTGTCTATGGTGCATAATACTCTTGTCTTTTGACAAGCTCGGTGCCGAAGAGGTCTGTAACGCTGCTTTGACACCAGCGCTTGTGGGTTGGATTCCCACACAGGACAAACATTTGCGTGCATGAACATGTCTGTTTGTCTTGGTCTGGTGTGTTTTTAAGAGAGGTTGGACGCATCAAAGCATTCCGTATGAGGAAATACCTTCACGGAAATCCGCAGCCAAATAACAACTCTGTTGATGGTCGTTGTATTCCTGCACCTGAGTGAGGTCATTAAGAGATTAAGAGAGGTAGGACGCATCAAAGCAGCCCGTCTGGGGAAGTAACTCCACCTCACAGAAAACCGCAACCAAATAACAACTCCCTAGAGGGTTGTTGTGTTCCTGCGAGTGAGTGAGGTCACCAGTAAGCTCCCATGGAGTTGCTGTGTAAGCAGCAGAGGAGGCATCGCGCGAGTGATACTTAATATATCGCAAGCGTTAATAGGCTATGGTACCCGCTTTACATCAGGTGGGCCGTATGCTTGTATACCTCCCGACGTAGTATAAAAAAAAAAACGCTCACCAGTAAGCTTCTAAGGAGCTGCTGTGTTATCAACAGAGGTGGCATCGTGCAAGTGATAGTATATTGCAAGCGTTCATAAGCCACGGTAACCGCTCTACATCAGGTGGGCCGTATGCTTGTATGCCACCCGACGTTGTATAAAAAAAAATCGGCCAAGTGCAAGTTGGACTCGCGCACGAAGGGTTCCGTACCATTATCTATAAAAACGGCAAAAAAATCACGTTTGTTGTATGGGAGCCCCCCTTAAATATGTGTTTTATTTAATTAAATTATTTATTCGTAAAGTGAATATATAACTAAATATTCTGTGAATATTTCAAGCGTCTACCTGTTGCCGTTATCAATATCGAGCAAAAATGAGCAAAAAAAGTTACGTTTATTGTATGGGAGCCCCCTTAAATATTTATTTTATTCCATTTTTTAGTATTTGTTGTTAAAGCGGCAATAGAAATATATCATCTGTGAAAATTTCAACTGTCAAATATCACGGTTCATGAGATACAGCCTGGTGACAGACGGACGGACGGACGGACAGCGGAGCCTCAGTAATAGGGTTCCGTTTTACCCTTTGGGTACGGAACCATAAAAACGACATTTGCAGTCCTACTATAACTCCCATTAAGTACAATATAGCCACGGCACGAAGATCAAAGAGACAAGTTTGCGTAAGAGTAGTTGTTCAACGCATGTAGCGAGATGGTTAAGTAAGGCCATCTCGCTATTCACTGCATTAGTCGTGCGTGCTTATTAATGCCCCAGTTTACGATGCGGCACTTGCGACTGCATTAACACTATAATACTAGAACATAATATAGTGTAAAAGAAGTTTATGATTTGTTTAAATGCGAAAATGGGGGTTTGCCTAGCTTTTAACTACTTATGCATCTGCTACCTATTAAGGTGGAGCGTTATATAATTAAGATTGGGCATAATGAATAATGAATTATTTTGGATGATTGTGCAAAAATTAATATTTTTATTAAACAACTATCTGGTGGGTCTGGTGTGTTACTGCGTGTGAGCGATGTCACCAGTAAGCTCCTAAGGAGTTGCTGTGTTAGCATCACTCGCGCGATATTTAATGTATTGCAAGCATTCATAGGCTGCGGTAACCGCTTTACATCAGGTGGCCCGTATGCTTGTATGTTTCCCGACGTAATATAAAAAAAGATGGTAAAGTACATTATAAGACAAGATGCCGTCACTGAGTAATCCACTCCCTTGTTATTCGTTTCACCCTGTGCAATATTCATCCATCTTCTAACTATTCAATATTCTTCTTAATATTTATAATGAATATTGGATGGATAGAGTATCATCTATATTCCATCCATCCTTATTCATCAGTCATTCCTCTCCTTAAAAACCCAGATTACCTTTAATCTGTACATCCTACTAATATTATAAAAGTGAATGTCCGTTTGTTTGTTACGCTTTCACACGAAAACTACTGAACCGATCATCATGAAACTTTTTACACATATTCTTGGAGGTATCAGAAGTCAAATAGGATACTTTTTATTGAAAAAAAAAAATCATTGCGAGCGAAGCCGCGGGTAAAAGCTATATGTAATATTCTTCAAATTTGTTTCTTTCCTTTTACAGCTTCGGCTACATCTCATTTCACTTTGTATATGTACAAACACAAGTTCTTATTTTTGAACGTACAATCCTATCTTATTTATAATATGCATAAACGAAAAACTAAAACAAGGTTTTCGTTTATGTTTATGATAAATAAGATAGGATTGTGCGTGTGTTGTGCTCAACTGTAAGCCTCTACTTTCAGGGTTATGTCAACCGGGTACCGGTAATTTTTCTTGAGAGATACATATTTCAAAGAATAAAATAACAATCACCCGAGAAAATGTATTACATTAATACGAGTACGTGTATGTAAGATACACTAGAAGGTCACCAGTCGAACGACCGTGGCGAAAGCCGTATTGACGATCGCTGATCAAGTCGTGATCTTCTAGGTATGCTAGTTAGTCGTGTATTTATCACACGCTCCATCACCTTGGAGAGAAGGGAGGTTATGGCAATGGGCCTGTAATTCCATTGATCCGATCCGTAAGTGAGTCACTAATATCTTTAGAATCAAATGCAGATTTAAATGAGGCTCTGATGAAAGAGGCCTCGAGGCGAGAAGGAAATAGCTTATGGAGATCCAGTGATACGATTTTGCGCAGTAAAAAATCTCTCCTCTACGTCGGTCGGAGAGTAAATTAGAACGCGCAGCTTTTGTTTGTTTGTTATTACAAACAAACAAAAGTTGCGCGTTTGCAATTGTTATTGTGTATTTCTTAATATACATTAAACAAAAAATATTTAATGTACATTAAGAAATATACAATAACAATTGTTGTTTAGTTTACGTATCAACATTGCGTCACTTATCGGCTTCTTGGTTATCCTTCCATGGTCGAATCGCTGAGATATTTAGACGCTAAACACTACGTTTTGGTGAGTGAGGCGGGCATTCATGCGATACAAGTGGTTTATAAGTTTGTGGTGGGTAGAGCGCATCAAAGCAGGCCGACGGGTAAAGTACACTTCACAGAACTCCGTAACCTCATATCAACTCCCTGGAGCTTTGTTGTGTTCCTCCTAGTGAGTGAGCATACCAGTAAGCTCTTGAGGGGTTGCCGTGTTAGCAACGAGCGTACAAATCTCGTTTTAATACAAATGTTTCCAGACTACGATAAAAACTTTACATCAGGCGGGTCGTACGTTAGTTTGACTTCCGAACTTGTATAAAAAAAAATAATTCATCCATTCCATTTGGTCGTTTAGGATTCCTAAAAAATAATGTGGGTGCTTAGACGGTGATCGGAATAATTAGCTAATGAAAATCGAACCCGGCTCTGTTCTCTTTCATAAATATTTTCCTTATTGCCTGTTACCACGAGCTGTCGATAAATTTATGGAAGGTCGGCCAACGTCACCTGAAATTTTATGGTTTCTTTCTTCGTCGTTCGTCTGTTATTATATTTATTGTTATAATCAACTTCATTTTTTTCCTCTCGATAACCAATCTTCGAGCGTTTGGCACCTGTACAAGACATGGCCTCCACCAGTGAAGTATGCCTTAAATCTTTCGGTTGAAATGAAGTATCCTCTTAGTGGGATGAGTATGGAATGGTGTGGTGATTCAATCTTCACAAGCACAATAAATTCTAAAGTTTTAGTGTTCCGTAGCCAAATTGTAAAAATGGAACAATCATTGTATCACATCGGCGCCTCGATGTCTGTTCATTTCATTGTCACAAACTTTCCGAACCAAATTGTGTCTCCGAATTTGATATAAATAAATCTCAATGTTTCTTTTTAAAATTTATACGGTATTTTTCAAGTGTGTGTGTGGATAATCTAATCCGAAATCATACCGGGTCGTTTTTGGTGAACTGCAGTATTTTTTTATTAATCAGATGATTTGACAGGAGGAAACCAGTTAGTTTTGAAACAGATCCCTATGTTATTATTTACACCAGCCAATGATGTCTCTTATAAGTGTCAAAACCCGAGAAGTAAGAAACAACAAAACGAAGGAAATTGCTCTTATTTGAAAACCGAGTAAACCTACTTATTATCCAAAACGAGGAATATTTTTATATGCAACTAGAATTGCAAACATGTGTACAATCTACCTGATGATCTATTGACACTTGCAACACCAGATGCATCACTCGCGCATTGCCGACATTGCAAAAATCTCTTTGCGCCTTTTTTGAGGATCCTTATGCTGTACTCTGTTGCGAAAACGTTGGTAGGGTTTTCATTTCACACATTACGCCAAATACTGCACTGCGCCAAACAAAACGTACACACTATACTGCGCTAAGTACCGTGGATCTAGAAGCGCTAACTACCGTATGTGGAATGTGAGAGGCGAATTGAACGATAACGTGAATGACCTGATAGATATAATGAACGAGATATGGCTAGAGGATTTTTGTGTGTGACAGACACTGAGCAGAAGGGAATCGACACCGATGACCTTCCGGGTGGTATGGTCATGCGGTATAGATATAAGGATAGAACAAGACCTTAATGCTAGCTAGGGTGGTTTTATCTACCATACTTTTTTCCCGCTAAGCCGATGGACTGATAGATTACAGTTTGGTAGGTACAAAACTTCTTAGGGTTTAATAAAATTAGGGATAACGTAAGGTTTTTTGGTCGTTTCCGTGAGATGATCAGCCAATCCTCAATAGCTTGAGGAATTTCGGCAATGTGTTAGAGGTATGGTAGATTTAGTTAAAGAAAATTAATATTTATATATGTAGAGTAGAGATGTAGAGTAGTATTTAAATTCATAGGTTGACCAAGCGACAGCTAATATGTTGTTCTTGATCCGTATGGATACGGATCTATTGTTAAGATATAAAATAGTAAATATTTCTATTTATTTTATTGAATATAATTGTGGGATTATATAATAAAATATTTATTTATTTTTCCCACAATTATATTCAATCCCACAAATCATGCGATCCCAAGTCTCCTTGCGCCGACTCGTTTGCACATTAAGAATATTCACATGATTTTGAAGTATCAGAGGTTTTCAATTATCTATGTCCCCATTGTATATATTTTACATGCCTTATTAGTAAGACTAGTATGAAATATACTGGGTTTGAGAGCTGAGACCAATCTTTCTTATTATTCGTTTCGTTTCAGTTTAGTATTATGGGGTTTTCTATGATGCATCTACTAAGTATCGTTGTAATAGATAAGCGATTTTCCTGGCTTCTTTAGTAATTTTATTTCAAATCTTATCATCTCTCGTACCTGTATTTGTGGGCAATGTTGGAACAGATGGAGATCGGTCAATTGCTTGTTACTCTAAATTTGGTAACCTTAGAGTATTAACGAAGAACGAGAAGGATAACAAGTAGTAAACACCTCAGCAAGTGCTATACATTTAGATATTGAGTAGATATTGAGTAGTAGGTCGGGCTTTTTGACCCCAAGTTCGATTTGGGCCTCATTACTGACACCTGTGCATCGGCCGCAGTGCCGATAGGTCGGAAAAACTAGGTATGTTCGCGTCGTAATCTCGCCGGCACACTCGCATCACAGTAATATTCACCTAATAAATACTTTCTCCCGGCATTCTCTACGTAACTGCTGAAAGTTCACAAACTGTTATTGAAAATGGCGAACCCGTATATTTTATGTACCTCTTTACTACAAATGTGGATGTTTATGTACATATTTTATGGCTTTTGACATGTTAAATAAGTAAACCGTGAAGTAAATAATACTATAAATGAAATGAAGGCATATTTTTTGTCAGTTATGTGATCACATAATACGTGTTACCGTGGTCTTTGAGTTTGAAGTCTGAGCCGCAGATGATTACTTAATCACGAATCTTGCAATTATCATTTCCGAGTCTTATATAGAGCTTTTCTAAAATGCAGGCAAAAGGTGTATAGAATAATATATATTACGTACCCCCCAAGGGACCTAGCGTGAAGATATACATACACATATATATATATATATATATATATATATATATATATATATATATATATATATATATAAAGAAAGAATAAGAATAAAGAACCAGCCTAGTACTATTATAGCCTACGAACAGGTCCCCGGTTCGAATCCTGCCATGTACCACGAAATTTCTGTTTTCGGATTTTTGTATATATTTGTAATTATCACTTGCTCGGCGGTGAAAGTAAAACATCGAAAGGAAATATTTCTTGGACGTGGGGGTTCACGTCCAAGAACAAAAAAGTGTGTTTCTTTATCAGTTATACGATCACATAATATCTCGTTTAGTACAATTCAGCCCATAATTGCGTATACACATAGATATCAGATATTGACTATTACATAACATCAAAATGGATTTAGAATTAAATAACTTTATATTTTCTACATCTTAAATATTCATTTTTAAAATACATATTCAATCAGATATAAAAATATATTACATGAAATCGAATCGAATTGCTGGAAATGGTAGATTTCGAAGAGGTGAGAGTGCGAGCTTTGCAAGTTGCAGGACGTTAGCGCAGCGCTCAGCGCTAAATCTCGCTGAGTACATTAACGTTTTCCGATATCTAAAGCAGAGTGCTCACTCACCGCGGAACGGCGTGAGGCGCGCGGCAGTCCGCTGGAATAACAAAGAACTGCGTGGTTGAGATATTGGAGCACTAATGGACCCCGGGATTTATGAAGCTTTTCAGATCTTTGTCGCCGTTCGTATATCTGTAAATATCATGTACAATAAGTGCCCTGAGGATTTCTTATTTTCCCCGTCGCCCACTCACACTACGCGAGTGTGAATACGGGCGCACAGAGCGGGGCTTACTTCCGCACAATCAATCAAGGTGGCTGATGAGGGTGCACCCTGTTAGTGCAGAGCCCGCACTACTTAACTCGCTGAGCCAATCGATAAACTGCTACCGATATGAATTGGCAAATTAATTCAGTTATTACTCGACTGACACATTAAATTTTAACGTTCAACAAACAATTTTATCTTGTGTCGAATTTCCATAAATTTAAAAGTACACCGGACGTCCCGTGTTGGCAAATTTCCACGCTACGGCGGCCGTTGGACCTGTATTTCGTTTTAACTCTTGTTTCCAACTTCCCCGACCAAAATTATGCAAAACAGGCTGCATGTTATTCTTTTCTAATACATGTATATTTATAGACAAATTTGTAAATAGATACCAAAATAGTAGAGTAAATTGTTTATATCATGATACTCATATAAAATGCGAATATTTTGGTGTGTATACTGATGAATATAAAAGAGTAAAAATGACAAAATTGGAAATTATATGAAACTAGCTGATACCTGCGGGCATGCCTACGTGATGTGGTTTTTCAAGTTGTATGCTAAACATTTTAACTGATGTGAAATGAAATTTCCCGCGAGTGTGTAGAGATTTCATCGAAATCCGTTCAGTAGGTTTTGCGTTATATAATGTGTTACAATAGACAGACAAAAGAAACTTTAGAACTGTTTTCGTCATCTGTATCGAATTTAGCCTCAGCACTGCCATTTTATTATCGGATTTTTTTATACCCCTAAGGTGACAATCAAGCATACGGCCTGCCTGATGGTAAACGGTCACCGTAGGCTATGGACATTTGCAATACCAGGGGGGTCACTCATGCGATAACAGAATATTAGTATTATATTCGTAAATACATAGGATATCTAAAAATAAAGCGAATATCAAACCTATCTAACCTACGTGTGTATATTTTGCTTAACATAGCTGGCCGTCACAGTAATATTTGCCCTCATAAATAGAAACCCCCACACCATTCAGAATTCAGAGAGCAGTTTGTTGTGTGTAATGTATCGTATTGAAACGAGAGTTAGATGTAAATGGGTGGTTATGCGCGGGCGTCATGCGGCGGGGTGCTCACTTCCACTGAGCGGTGCACACTAACAAAAATAAAATGTAACTACGTTAAATCCTTTTTATATTTTTTTATACAACGTCGGGGGCATACGGAACGCTTGCGATATAGGGAGTATTGCTGGTGCGTTGCCACCCTTAATGCTAAAACAGGGACTCCTTAAAAACTTACTAGTAACTCTGTCGCTGCAACACAGCAACCATTTTGTGTGGTTGTTATTTGGTTACGGTTTTATGTGAGGTGGACCTTAGTCGGATTGCTTTGATGCGATCTACCTCTCTTAAAACAGCCACCAATACAACACGCCTGATGTGAAGCTGTTATCATAAACTACGAACACGCTTGAATTACAAGGATTATCTGTGAGTGATGCAACTCGTGAGAGACAATCTTTTATGTTATGGTCCTGATTTGCATATAACTTAGCAGCAACCGTTAGTTTACTAGTAATCTTACTTATTTGGCGCTCTTCTGAAGGATTGAGTCAGACTCGACCTGAAGGATTCTTACAACCATACTACTCGTACATTTAATACTGCACATTTTTAAAAATAGTTTAGTTAACAACGCTCAATACTAACGACACAAAAGATGCCAAATGTGAGTCAGACTCGCACACAAAGAGTTTTGTGCCACTATGTAGAATAAAAGCTAAAAAATCAAAATCTCATTTCTGTAATATTTAACTTTAATATTTTTATTAATTGTTGTAATAGAAGCCGTAATGAAAAATAAGTGAAAATTATAAATCTCTGCTTATTACACTTTATAAAAAGTTTGTACGAACCCCTAAGCCCTAAAAACACTGTCTTATTTTTGTTAGGCGAAGGCCTTAATTTTTTATTTTTTATCATAGCGATGATACAGTAAATATAAAATACAGCTCTGTGACTGACGAACGGACAGATAGATGGACAGACAGATTTAATAGAAGACCGTTTTTATTGCGACAATAAAATTCTCTTTGATTTCGAGTCTTTTGCATAACCTTCTGCTCCACTTGTAATACTTTAAAAGATACTCGTACTATACTGGGTCACAAAGAAAATGGGTTAATAAGAAAAACCCTAATATCTTCTCATATATTGGAGCTAGTTTTATTAAATAAAAACAGAGTTTATTCAACAACAAATACAAGAAGTAGTTAAACATTTTTATTGCTTTTGGGCGATTGTATGTAAATACCATAAATAAACTAAGACAGCTATTAAAATTCAAACAAAATTACTGTTCTGTTTGGATAATTTCCACTTTATAAAATCTTAGCAGGCTTTTGATACGGCCTTTTTAGTTTAGATGGTGGCAACTGCGATAAACATGAGAACTACGACCGCTGCTACATCTCTGTGGAGCATCATAAAAGCTTGTCTCACAAGTTTTATGTAAAATTAAAAAGAGTGTGTCATTTAACTACGAGCTATAAATGTATAAGCCACCCGCGCGTATTGTTTATCTAGACTGGCGTCTAGTAAAATCTAACGCTTATACGAGTATGATGCTGTAAATATTGCATTGTAAGAGCCTGCCAAACCGTTATATTTTTCATAGAAAGTCTCGTACGTCGCTATGACATTGTATCGTATTTGTAATCTAATGTTTTCAATTAATTAGGTGTCTTGTGCAGTATATTTTGTTGGTAGGGTGCATCAACGCAGCCTGACAGGGGAAGTATCTCCAGCTCACAGAAAACTGCGGCCAAATAACAACTCCCTGGAGGGTTATTATGTTCCTGCGTGTGAGTGAAGTCACCAGTGATGCATCATGCGAGTGATGCTTAATGTTTTACCAGCATTCATAGGCTACGTTACGTTACGTAACAACTTTACAGCATCGTATGCTCGTATACCTCCCGACATTGTATAAAAAAATGTCTAGGATTTTATATCAGCAACGATAAGCCGCATTTAGGCGAAACTTCGCCTAGGAAAAGTTACATGGAATTTCCGTGCACCAATTTCATTCAACAAGCGCTGTGAGATTGGCGAGGTAGCGGCTCATACCGCGTCTATACGGAGACGTGGTTGCGTGACACTGGCGACAACATTATTATAGATTCTTTAAAGAAAACCTATAATAAAAAATAACGCTTTCAACTTGTGTCTAAAATTAAAGGTGTTTTGGCTAAAGTTCAACCCTAACAAGGCACAAGTCTGCGCATTCACTGCTAAGAATATCTCTTTTTCTGTGGTTCCTCAATTCTAGAACACAACCCTTAGCATCGCCAAGAGCATTGGGGTTCTTGGTTTCGAGTACTCCAGCAAAGTTCAGGCCGCGATGTCACCTAAAGGAGAAGGCCAAGCTAGTGATCAAGAAACTCAGTGTATTGAAATGGCGACGAAGTACTTCATCTCGGTGTAAAGTAAATAATATTGTACAAGTCTCAAGTCAGATCGCACATGTACTGTATTCATATTTGGGTAGCACCTGGAAGCCTTGTCATTCAGTTGTTGACGATCCCAACCTTACGCTTTTAAGTTGAGAGACTTTTCGTAGCTTTGTGTGTTATACCAATTGTACCATGTATTGTGTTCCAAAGAGTTGTTCGGTATGATGCCAACAGTTTCCCTCTATAATCGCCCTGCTCGCTGACTACCGGGAATTCATCTCACACTCACCTGAATCACAGAGGTTGCATGTTGTATAGTTTCATAGAAGGAACTCTTTAAGTTCTGAAATGGTGCTGCCAAAGTTTTCCCTAGGGTATGTAACATGCGGCTTTTACAATGTCTACAAAGTACGAGAGACGCCCCTGGTGTTGTATGTGATAACTGCTTACCTTCAAGCTGTCCGTACTATGCTCGTTTACCAGCCTATTTCATAAACTAGGGTAAACTTTTAAACGCCGTTGTTTTCAATTCAAATTCGTCCCGCCTACGTAGCGTTCTAATATACTTGATATGCTGCATGCCAATGTATTTTGTGTATGGCTTGCGGCTACGAAATGGTTTGAAAGGTAGTTTACTCAAATCAAATGTATACTAAAATAAAATATCATGTTTGTTCTTTATAGACAATAACAAGTCTCTGTTGGAAAATTACTGCTTTTAGGGTTCCGTACCTTAAAAGGAAAAACGGTACCTAATAGGATCACTTTATCGTCCGTCTGTCTGTCTGTCAAGAACCTTTTTCTCAGGAACGAGTGGATGCTATCAAGCTGAAATAATATTAAATACTCAGGTCTGTAATCCTTCGAGCAGTGAAGTGAAGCTTCTAAGTCAACGCAATCAAAAGATACGCCTGTTTATGCCTCGTTTATGCGTATATTTTGACAGTCGCAATCATAACCTATATATACTTCCCGTTGAACTAGAATCATGAAATATGGTCAGAAGCAATGTCATATAGCACAAGTAAAGGAGAAAAATCAGAAAAACATAGTTCCGTCACAAAAAAGAAGTACTTTTTATGCGAAAGTATTTGCGAATATTTTTTTAGGGAACCCTCAGAGCGCGAGTCGGACTCGCACTTGACGACTTTAAGTGGCTGCAAATTCAAAGACTGTTAGTCGACAACCTATAGCTCATTAATCGATGGCATGAAATGCCTACAGGTGAGATTGTCTCTGGCCCTATGATGTTGAGCTACTTTCATCCCACACTTCTTTTGTAGGCAGCATTTCCCCGGGGCTCAGGGTGTAAATGTGAAGCGACAAGCATCGCACGGGCGGGGCGGTGAACGGGCGCGGCGCACGGTCGCTCCGCAGCGACGCCACCGCTCTGATGCCGCGGTATATGGTCCGTAAATAATCCTCCCGTAATACTCGACTTAATGGCTTGGAATTAAACAATTAGTTGTTTCTTTCTGCCTCGTCAATGATGAAGTCTCGCCTGGATGCTGTTGAACACCGGCCTTTATATAAATGTTGCTTTTTATTTAACGCCAAATAAAACATAGCTACTAGTTACAGTGAAAACGTAAAATAAATATCCCTAAAATTTACTCGAGTAACAAATAGCGTAAGGAAACAGAGATAAGATAACAAGACAATATAGAATGATAAGATATTCCATGTGTTATAAGCGTCTTAAGCTGAAGTACTTAGTTTCGAATTAGGCATGCATCCGACTGTATTAAAAAGTGGAAAAGAGGCGGCCGCTATATTCAATTCGATGTTTTTTACACAAAATAAAAATGTCCAAATGAAAGAAGGCCACGTAGTTAAAATCAACTCTCTTAACGTTTGACATCATCGACAATCTTGTTCGGCTCGGTGTCGTTTGTCCGACCATCTTTCTTAATTCGATAAATACGACGCACCTCTGCAATATCAACGAAGCGAATGGGATGCGTAAAGACCTCGCTTTCGGTGCTCGGATCTTCCATACCGCAAGGTACTTGACGTGCAGTTAGAGATAGATCTCCGTACTCGAAAGTGTCCTTCATCAATCGCAGACTGATTTAAACCTTTTAATTATTGACGGGCACAGTAATTTGAGTGGTTATCAATAGATATTTTAACAATAAAAGATGTGGGTCCGATTCCGGTTCAAGCCATTCACTTGTGTGAATGAACATGTTTGTTTGTCTTGGTTTAGGTGTTTTCTATGTATTGAAACCATTTACAAGAAAAAATACTGACATATTAGTCGTCTGTTACAAATAAGCAGTAGCTTCGCTGCGTATGGTATTGAATTGGAATGTGTAATTTATCAGAAAATATTCATTATTATTGTCTATTAATTTTACACTTCTTGTTTTTCGTTACTGAGTTTTAGAATATTTTAAGTTTATACATTTGTTGTGTGTTAAAATTTGCATTATTTATATCTTTAAAATGCATGGGAATATAGTCGACGCTTTAATATTGTATAAAAGTAGATAGTGTTAATTGTATTATTGTAGTGCCAATCAGCAGGGTCATGAGTACGAAACCAATCTCGGTATAGTATGATGCGTCTAAAAATGAAGGAAAATTATATATATATATTTTATAATATTATTTTGTAATTTCCAGAATTTTCTTCTCTTTAGTCCTCTTACCGTTTTATGTGATTTTTACTTGTGACAACACACTTTAAGTTCTAGTTAGAGGAGAAACCAGACTACTCAATCAACATATTTATAAAATCAATTTTCATAAAGATTAAATCATTGGTTTGACTGGAATCGTCCATATATATATATACATATAGGCACGTTGCACATAGTTTTTGTACTTTGTTAATGCTTCTGAATATGTTTAGGTGATTATCTCGAAGCCTCACAAACAATGATCACAATACTCTCTACTAGTACCTGATCTTTGATACTCGAAAGTAAAATTCTACTGAACTTGAACACAGAGAATTTATGAAGTAGCGGCATTTGCACCTTTATGTGCAATATATCTTGTTCCATTTGTGACTTTGCATGGTAAAAATATTTTGATATTTAAGTACATTTACCATTAGGCAAAGACAATCCGCCGCATTAACACAGCACCATCATACGGATCAGGAAAGTGGTGAATGTAATAAAGCTGTCACGTGAAGTGGTAGACATGGATACACTAAAATCCACGTACTTTGCCAGAGCTTGATTGCATATTGCATCACCTGCTGGGTATCTGTTGCCTTTTTGATAGAAGCTGAAGGCCAACCTTAGTAATACCTAAAACGCTCCGCAGATATCCCACGGAGGTTGTTTATATAAATTGCCGTGCTTTATACATCGGTTGTTCACTTCGAAATGTTCCTGATTAGTGAACAGATTAGTTTAGTCTCCTGAAAACTACAGCGAATTGGAGTAATTTTCAGGCTTGGGAGTTACTTCTGCGTTTGTACAATGTTTTGGGAATTTTATTAAAGCCCGTTTATTTAAGTACTGAGGGACCGTGATAAAAAAGTGTCATAAAACCCTTATTTATTAATACAACGTTGGGAAACAAGCGTGCCATACGTTTGTATCCCAACGTTGTATTGAAATATAAAAGATGTGAATTGGTTAACATAGCCTATGAATGCTCGCTATATAGAAAGTATCTCACGTTCGTTGCCACCCCCGCTGCTAATACAGCGACTTATCAGGATCTTTCTGGTAACCTCACTCACTCCCACTCAAAAACCCTCCAGGCATTGTTATTTATTTGCCATTTTCTGAGAGGTCCTTCGCACCTCCTAAATCTTCCAACTTTATCGGTTCGGAAAGCTGAGTGCTGATGTTCCACAGTTTTAGTAACTTAGAGCGATTGTTACAAAATAAGCAGTAATATTTTTTTTGTTTGAGTTAATATTAGATTTATTATGAATACTTGTGTAGGCACTCCCTCTTGTCATCTGAGTTTCCATTGTTTTTATTTGGTCTAGAATTCGTCCTCCTCTCAAAATTGCGGCGCCTGACAAGGTATAATGCTACTTACTGTAATTATATTTATAAGACCTAATGTACACATTATAGTTGCAATAAATGATATGAATATTAGATCATTACAATACGTGACAGTTCATTGAAGTATAATCTAGGCATAGATACATGTAAATGTTTTATATTATGCCATGTATTTAATTAGTATATGTATAGCAAACAAATAAGTATTGCAGAAATAACTATTTAGTCATTAAATAAATGATGCGATCGTGTCAGTAGATACTGCACACTGATAATAATCACCACAGAATCCATCTTCACGACCTCCCCTTCTAGCTATCGTATTGGAATTCCCGGCAACGCTAAACATTACTTTAACGAAACGCACGCACAAAGGCGAAGTAATCTCTGATACAGATTTCTATCAGATTACCTTAAGAATTTTGGGGAAATACCTTCAAAATAGTGTTGTGAGAAAACCGGTTCGAACGTGTATTTAGTATGGCTTGAAAATTAAATTAGTATTATTTATTTATATGATAAATAAAAGTCCTCTAATAGTAGTATAAATAAGGCAAAATAAAAGACAGACCTCGGAATAAGATATGCAAAAAGCTGTAAATTGTTAAGAACCTTTGTTTTTGCATTTCAAAGATCGGTTAGAAAAGAATCTTGTAATATCATGTGTGCGCCCGAAGATATTTAAGGTCAAACATCATAAACATCGATAGAAAGCAGCCCCCCGAACTCCGAAGCGAAAGTTTAGACCGCGACCGGGATTATGATGATAATCCCTCTCGGATGATGATGATGATAATCTTTAACATCGATTTTCTCGATTTCTTTGCAAATTACTTAATTTAGAATATTCATTTACGAAAGGAACTGTGGGAACATATTGCCGAGATATGGGATTGACGGTTCACAGCTTCGTGCTGTGCAGTCCACTTACAAGGATTGCTCAGCGTGTGTGCGGATAGCTGGTGGCATGTCACCCTGGTTTGATTTCAAACTTGGTGTCAAACAGGGTTGCATGCTATCTGCTAGGCTGTTTATCCTGTATCTCGATAGTTGTCTGCAGAGAATAAGGTCAACGAATGTGGGATTGCGCATGGGTGACCTAGTGGTGAACTGTCTGCTGTATGCAGACGATGCCGTCCTATTAGCTGAAACACCATCTGAACTGCAAACACTGGTCACAACGTTTACGTTACGTTACGAAAGATGAATGTATGGAGAAAGGCATACTACTGAATGCGAAGAAAACAAAGAGGTAATGGTATTTGAAAGAGAAGAATCCAGAACTAATGTAAGGATTACGGTTCATGATGAAGTGTTAGAATAAGTGGATGAGATTGTATATCTTGGTTGCGCTTTCAGCAGGGATGGAAGGTACACCGCAGATGTGGAAAGACGAGCGAGTGCTGGGAATAGTGTGAATGGAGCGCTGGGAAAACTTCTTGGCAGTAAAAACCTGAGCCACAAGGCACAACTCGATATACACAATGCAGTGCTGGTCCCAACGCTAACTTATGGAAGCGAGAGCTGGGTATGGTAGAAAGAGCATGAAAGTAGAATAAATGCGGTCGAAATGCGAGCGCTGCGCAAAATTTGTGGCGTACGACTTGTAGACCGTATTCGCAATGATGATGTTAGAAACAGAGTTGGTCTAAAAGAGAGCGTCGGTATTAAAATAAGAAGAGGCATGCTCCGTTGGTTCGGACATGTAGAAATAATGCAGATTAAAAGAATGACGAAGCAGATATACAATGCAAAAGTGGAAGGATGTAGGAGCCGAGGAAGGCCAAGACTTACCTTCCATGACCAAATTGGTCGTGTTCTATCAGGTGATGTCAGGAGCCCTAGAAACTGCGTGGCGCTCGGTTCTCTCTGCCTACCCCGCAAGGGATTTGGCGTGAAGTTATAGATAGATAGAATATTAATAGACTTGAATATAACATTTAAGAGAAATTATCGTAATAAACATTATAGATAACGATTAATGCTTATTACAATTTTTTTCACGTCATCCACCAACTTCGAGATACGGAGAATGAAGAACGCACATACGTATTATCGCTATGAAAATTACGTCGCCCATGCACATGAATTTATGAACTTAATAAAAAACCCTTTGAGAATGCGCAAGCTTGCATTGCCAGAGGAACACCTGGCTCGTCAAATACATTTTTTTTTGTATTTGTCGGCCATTTTGAGCATGTTCTTTAAGAGATAGGTGTTCCTACATATTTCTATTCTACTTTTTATGCTGAATCCGAATCTGAAGTCAAAATTCGAATATCGAAAAAAAGCGACAGACAAACATATAGATTTCATATAGTTCATCGTTCCTGAAAAATAATTTTTGATTGTTTTAAAAGATGTGTAAAGTACACCAGAAGATTATTGAGCAACCGCGGGGCGCCATATTGACGGCGATGATCAAGTCGTGATATTCCGGGTATGCCAGGATTGGGGTTATAGCGATAGATCTCTAATTATATAGATTTACTCTTTAAAGGATAAGTCGACAATAGATAAAAGGAACCCTAGTTTTCCTTTAAATGGACAGTATGCTTGTTTGCGAAAATAGTAATTATGGCAATCTGTCTACGAATATAGACAAATCGTGAAAGAATCGATCATAACGACAAACTCATGTGTTTATAATAACTGTTAACAGTTATAAACACATGAGTTCATTAATGCAGGGCGTTAATTCATAGTCACAAATTTGTTTGCATGATTTTTATTCTCAGTATTGAAAGTCTTTGATCGCGAAATGAAAGTAAATGAAATTTGGTATATCCATGTATCTTCGGCGCTAGAAGGTGATCACCAATTAAATTTATTAACCACTAGCTGCGGCTCCGCCCGCGTGGAGTCAATTAACGTAGCCTATATGTTAATCCAGATGATAATAAAATAATAAATAAAAATAAAAATAAAAAATATTGCCGTACAAATTACACAGCGCCACCTAGCCCCAAAGTAAGCGAAGCTTGTGTTATGGGTACTAGACAACTGATAAACATACGTAAATACATTTTTTTTTTGTAAATACATACTTATTATACATAGAAAATACCCAGATCAATACAAACAGACATGTTCATGCACACAAATGTTTGTACTGTGTGGGAATCGAACCCACGAGCGTTGATGTCAAAGTAGCGTAACAACGCGTTTCACCACTGCGCCACCGAGCTCGTCAATAATCTATCTACGTGCCAAATTTCATTCAAATCCGTTCAGCCATTTAAGCGTGAAAGAGCAACAAACATCCATACATACAAACTTTCGCATTTATAATATTAGTAGGATTTTGAATTTCAACTAATTCTACTTATTTTCATTACACTGAGATGTCAAGTGCACATTAAAAAATAAAAGTAGTTTTAATTTTTTTATGATTCTAGTTTAAATCCCTTTTAATTTTATCACAAATTTACGTTACCATGTACCTGAACTTTGAAATCAAATTACTGTACTTGTATGCAACAAGCTCTATTGAAAATCACTCACAGGTAATTAGGAATTCATATTTACCCAACGCTACTGAGTCGGGACAATTGTTCTCGTTTTTCAAGAGAGGCGTTTGCTTTTACAACCTGCATTAATTCTACTGATAAACCTGTCGCCCTTTGTTCATCCACAATAATGCGACGAGTTGGCATTTTAATCAAGGCTAACGAATTTTTAACGTTAGGTACTTTGGAGGCGGTACGGTATCGCAGCTCCGACATCAGCCCGTAGCGTCTCCGCGCCGCCCCGCACCGCCGCCGCCGCCCGTCCAAGCTGACGCCGTAAGGGTGCATTTCCACGTCACTGTTTTGTAATCGACGGCGATTATATATTAATTATCCATAATATATCGTATACAGTAGCCAGTAGCGTCGGAGGTGCTGTGTGTGGTAACCCCAGGGCTAAACTGTTGTTTTGTGCAGACTAGTTTGACACTCTCTGAAGTTTGTCACCGTAACTGAAATGAGTGAAGTCTTTATTAAGTGAGTGTTACATCACGGCACAAGCCGGATAAACCCGTGACTGCGCACGAAGACACCCCGGGCTCACAAAAACTGTGTTTTAGCGCCTAAATATATCAGCGATTCGAGCCTACTGACCAATTGGAGAACATTTTAACCAATAAGCTGATAATTTCCTCGATGTTAATCCGAGAAGTAGCTAATAATAGCTGCGCGTTCCACTTTAACCTCCGACCCGAAACGATGAGTTACTATGTAATATCATGAGTATGCCATTTATACTCAAAGTCTATGCCAAAACCTGGTGGCAGGATGTCAAACAAAATATTCTAACTTCGAACATCGTCTTCCGCATACGTTTTCTTCTAGGAACCTGTGCATGAGAAGAGTTATGAATGTTGAAGAAGCGAGTGAGGTGTGTAACGATCAAGTCATGTGGCGCTCGATTCTCTCTGCATACTGTACGGTAATTTTGAATTGTATTCGAATCAGTGACGCAGTAAAGGCCCACTGGGTCCATTGTATAGTCAGTGTTAAATAAGTAAAAATATAGTTGATTGAACTGTGGACCAATTAGTTGTCGAACGAATACCCGGGTACATCTAATCATCTAACCTCGACTATATAATGCGAACGGGATCCCAGTCCATAACATAGTTAATGCGCGGTACGATCTCTCTTGTAGAAATCTCTTTTTAGCATTATCCCTTTTCGTAATCTATTAGAATGGGCGGGATCCGCTATGCTACGAAACGTTACGCTACGAAAACCAGGCCTTCCTTATTTCACACGTTTTTTGAAATATAATTTCTTGGACGTGTTAGTTTCCTTAACATACTTTCCTTCACCACCGAGCTAGTGATATTACCAATATATACATAAATCCAAAAACACTAATTTATTCGAACCGGGGACTAGTTGGTCAATATGACGAGCTCGGTGGCGCAGTGGTGGAACGCGCTGTTACGCTACTTTGACACCAACGCTCGTGGGTTCGATTCCCACACAGTACAAACATTTGTGTGCATGAACATGTCTGTTTGTCTTGGTCTGGGTATTTTCTATGTATAATAAGTATGTATTTACAAAAAAAAAATGTATTTACGTATGTTTATCAGTTGTCTGGCACCCATAACACAAGCTTCGCTTACTTTCGGGCTAGGTGGCGCTGTGTAATTTGTCTGGCAATATTAAAAAAAAATATATATATAGCCGGTTTTTTTTCCACTGGGCTATCAGTGAAAGGAGGCACCTCATACATTCTGGTTAAACCTGATAAGCTCAAACTTCTTATTGGAGCTCTCTATATACTAGCTTATATATAGGCCTAAGTCAAGAATGACTAAGCTACGCGTTTTAGCAGCTTAGTCGTTCTATGGATCGTCTTATACGTTGGGCGCAAAAAAATTGAGTATTATCTATTGCGAATCTATGGGACATAGTGCAATCTTATATATACCACTGTGATTCTGATCCCTAAACTTCCCATCGACTTCTGTATCGCGATACATCAGGTACAGAGTAAGGGGATGGCGACGCAGTAAGGCGCCAATTGCATGTTTAGTGTCAAAAAAAATATTAACTGTATCGAGCAATAGATTAAATAGATTACGGACGGATCTAATCATGCGCGTGGTACTATTTCTATTGTAAAATTAATTCACAATCAACTCGGTGTAATTATTAATTTTACCCCTTCCGTCCACTACATTTGCACTGCAGTATGGAAATTAGTGATTGATCTAAAGCGTTCATTATGGTGTTATACACGCTTTTGTATTATTAAGAAATACCCAATATACTCGTATAATCTGCCTTGACTGCTGCCGTGACTCCACAACATTCAGTCTTCGTTGTTCGATGACGCCACTGAATGTACAGGACATTCAGTGGCGTCATCGAACAACGACACACAGAACGAGCGCTTTTCGAGGTAGTTTCAAGTACGCTGCCACTCACTGCTGGAACAATATTCCCCCGGCCTTAAGAGAACTAAGTTCAACATTATCTTTTAAAAAGCATTTGAAATATCTCCTGCTCGCGGAGCAAAAGGAATGAAACAGAAGATGGCCACCATCGCAAGTTTACTCATAGTTTTGCTACATGTACAATTGTGAATGGAGAAATTTAGGATTGAATTCAAAATCTTTTTTGTGCCATAAAAATCCGCAAAATTAGTGTTTTGTGAACCACTTTTTGAGACATACATGTTTCTCATTTATTACGGCAGTAATTATTTATTATCTTATCTATTCTACTATTTTTCTTTACTACATATTTTACCTGTAACTAAACAAAATGTACAATTTAAATCAGATTATAGCTATGTTATATTTATTATATTGAATGTATATGTCTATTAATATTAGATAGTATTAATTCTATTAATATATGTTTTAACCATCGATTTTTATATGTAGGCAGTATTGAGGTGACTTGAACCGCTGTTTGGTTATTTGTGTTTATATTTATTAATTTTAATTATTTAGTGATCCAACCATCGAATGCTACACATCTCCGCTATATAGTAGTAATGAGCACTGGTTTTTTATTTTATATTACAAATTTAGAAGTGACGCATTTTTATTTGTTTTTAGTATACGTCGGAATTTTGTTGTTTTTAAGGTGGTGGATGATAAATTGTCTGCTGTCCGGAATCCGGCGTCACTAAGGGCCTGACGAAAAACAGCGTTGGTATACGGTCACCCGTGTACTCCAATATTATGCTGAGAAGGCACCTTGTTGGCAGCCATTACGATACACATATTTTTGTATATTTTTACCAATTCTTTGTTTCCTTTTTATTGTGTGTGTGTGTGTTATCAATGGTTATGCCAATAAATATTTTTTTCTTTCTTTGCCTTCGTATTTTCGATTTGTCACTGTGCAATGTTTGTCTCTCCGTTAATAAACCATCACCGGCGCATGGCACATAACCGTGTTGATGGAAACGCGTCCTAAGGGTCGCCACTTTTCGTGCTCGACGCGTTACTCTTATCTTTGAGTAATTACCTTGTTGTTTTGTGTTGTTATTGTCTGGGGCACTGAGCCCGTTTGTTTTATTATTATATTATGATGATTAGTATTCGCAATCCCGCCTGAATACACTGTACAATGCTGAATATGTATTTTCAACCATAAATTATGCGTTATTTTAATTACACTGAATATTATTTTATATATTATATAGTTGTGTTGTAGTTTAGGAGTTATCCGTAATATTGTGGTAATTTTTTTAGCTTCCTGTACCCTCTAAGCAAACTATACGCAAAATGAAATGTTCCTAGTTCCAGCAGTTTGAGCTGCCCTGGACATATGTCAATCAGCAGTTTATTATCTTAAAATTCAGGGGTATAACCATTTTACAAGATTGCCTACACTTATCACTAATATGAGTAATTGCTCCAAAGATTTAACAATACCTTGGAATTCCTGCGAATGGTGCCGTGTAGAAATTTTATTATATCATAAAACATTTGATTGGGGTTCGTACGTGTTACAGTTCTAAATTAAAATTTCTCGTCGCCAAATGTGTTATGAGAGCTTCAGCTTCTCTAGGTAATATTCGTATAAAGATATATGCATTCGTTCCTCGGTGGCTTGCAGCTCACGTGCACCTGCGAATATTGCCGCGTAAATCAAATTTCTTATTTCGCCTCAACGTTTATTTTTGCCTCGGTGGCATATATAAAAAGTGCTACCGCTGTATCTTAGCATGCCATGCGATCTTATTTATACCCATATAAATTTATGTTAGATTCATGAAATCACGTATGTTGTATAAACATTGCATATTATTTAGCGTTGGCAGCAGGTAAAAATAATAAAGAGAGAAATTAATGTAACTTAAAATGTTATCTTAAACTTCTTTTCAGTTTTTTAAGCTGTCACACTGATATTTCTTAATTCACACAAAACAACAATACAATATTTTACATTTTCCGTGAAAAGTGCCCGAGAGTGACTGAGACATACCTATAAGGGGTATGTTTTAGTAGAGGTAGGACCCAGTGTTGTGCTCCACCCCCTCAGGTTTTGCTGTAGTGGTGGGGCATAGCAAGACATCTTGTTCTTAATATCCGTTGGGGGAAATACCTCCACATCACAGAAAACCGTAAGATAATTAACAACTCCGGAACGATTGTTGTGTTCCAGTCTGTGAGTAAGATCGCCAGCTAACTGGAAGGTCATTGTACGGACAGCCAGAGATCACCACATCGGGATGACCGCCAGGATGGATGTTGAACCGCCACTAGCAGTGTGGGCGCAGCAGGCTGTCGTGGCGGTCGGAGTGACTCATAAAACAGTTGACCGCTGGCCGCCCGCAGATTAGTAGAGTTCCCGAACCCGGGGGAATTACTTAATCTCCGCCCCGGGAAGCTAAACCACAAGTTTGTGTCCCTGTTGCAGTGGTCGTGTCGGAGACCCTATTTTGCGCACCCTACTGGGTCGCGTAATTACTGGCGACTGACCAAAGTAGCTCACTGGCGCATCAGCTGTAGGAGAAAGCCGATCTTATGGCCAGCCTCTTTGCGGCTACCTCCCGGATTGATGACTGTAGCACGCAACCATCAACAATACCCTCCAGTGGATCCGTTATACCTGATATCCACTCGGAAAAAACTCGGAGTCCTGAACAGGGTGCGCCGGTTTTTCACACCGGACCAGTTTTGTCTGCTTTTAAGACTCGAGTTCAAGTCTGCACGTGGAGAATTGCTCGCATCTCTGGGACGGCTCTATACAGTATCTTCTCGAGGCTCTCGATAGGTTGCAGCGACGGGCTATCTGCATAATCGATGACGAAGTGGTCACCAAAAACCTAGAACCTCTTCAACTCCGTAGGGACATTGACTCGCTAAACGTATTTAACCGCCTTTACCATGGCGAGTGCTCAAAAGAACTGTTTTCCCTTATCCCACCCTCTCCCTTCCGTCATAGAACCACACGTGCAGGCTTGCGATGTCATTGTTCCACTGTTGAGAACATTTCTTCCCGTACCAAAAAGTTCGGCAACTCCTATCCTTGTCGTACCATTAAAAAATGGAATGCTTTACCTGCACATGTGTTCCCTAATTCCTATAATAGGGGATCATTCAAACGAAGCGTAAAGAAGCAAATTGCGGGTCAGCATGGCAGCGTCAACTGACATGACACTGTGTAATCTTTTATTAATTTTGATTTAGTTGCAGTTGCGATTTGGGCTCTTCTTTCGCTTACCATCAGGCACAGCGAAGCCACTATGCTGCACAAATAAAAAAAAAGAAAGAAGGAAACCAGGGTGGACCCGGCTGCTGTAGCAAGGGAGGACCGGTGCCCTTCCGCCCGTCGCGCCGGCAAACCGTACAACTTGCACTGTACTGCGGCGGAAAACACCGCGCTTTTTGTCCATCACTCTGTCCGTTCAACGTCTTCACATTATGCCCGTTGAGGCAGCTGTGCTTCAAATCAAACGACATTGACACCAGTGCAACCCCAGTGGCTGAGACGAAATTAGAAGTCATGTAATGCCACATCTCCAGTCGTTTAGTGGCTTTTGCGGAAGTTAAAAAGCGACGGTGGTTTAATCATTGGAGAGATATCAATCTTCTCAAGCAGCTGCTTACGAGACTTGGATCACGGTGCGTACTACGGGGGTCCTAATGTTTCGGTTTTGAAACGCTAACTAAATGCTGCTTCGATATCCAGTAAGAGGGTGATTACTACAGCAAAATTCGATGTCATCGGCAGTGTTGGCAAACGGCTTACAAGCCTTCCCTCTGGGAGCCATGCTTTCTGGCTGCTCGCTAAAGTGGCTTAGGGGAACTTCTGCCAACCGTCGATACCACCACTACAAAAACCGGATGGCCTATAGCGCTATTTTCTCCTTGTCTGTAACTCGAATATGTATGACGGGGAACCTGTGCCACCTACCATCCCGTGGTGCGATAGATAGCTCAATGTCAAAAATCTCAATTACTCAGCGAGATGTCCGCCTGGCATTAATATCTCCGTCGACATTCATAAGTTTGAGTGGGCCTGATGGCATACCGGCAGTAAAGCTGTGTACTCCTGAGTTCTGTTCTATTCTAACGCGTGTTTTGGTGCTTTTATTTTCCACCTGACAAGTCACGTCTTCTTACAGAAGACCGCCAATGTGCCCAAAACGAGCGATAGACCAGATTCATCGACTTACAGGCCTATTCTTATAACCTCCTTTGTCTCCCAGGTCCTAAGATAGAACGTGTGATAACACATGACTCTTGGCTTAGAGGATCACGATTTGATCAGCGACTGTCAATTTGGCTTCCGTCACGGTCATTCGATACCGCTGGGCTTCAGCGATTAAAAGGCAAGGTCAGGCATTGGCAGTCAGCCTATATAGGTATAACGAAGGCGTTCGATCGGATCTGGCATCAATATCTTCTATTGAAGTTAACGTCGTCGTACAGTACATGTACTAGAATGGGGGCGCCATTCGAGAACCATTTTTTCCTAGCGGTTGTCGGTTCTATGAGCAATGTGGCCAGTGCACTGCCACGACATCTTGGTAACCTTTTCGGCTTTATCAGTTACATTCGTTATATACATATATAACTTCACGCCAAATCCCTTGCGGGGTAGGCAGAGAGAACCAAGCGCCATAAGACGCGATCCTTATACACTTCACTCTCTTTAACATTCATAACTCTTTTAATAAAAAAATATTGATATATGCTTCTTTGTACAATGGAAATATGACCCTTTTTAATAGGACAAGTAGCGCCGCCCGCGACGTTGGGGAGAAGGTGAAAAATTTTCGCGCGATTTACGATAATGGCCGCCGAGTGCCCCCGCGCTGGCTCTCAATTAGATATTGTTGTTTTTTTAATTGTTCTCTTAATCTTAGTGAACATTATGCAAATTAAACATATATAGATTAACAGATGATTTTGAAAACAGTTTGCTGTTTATACTATGACGTACAAAAGAACGTAACCATGTTGTTTTGACAGTGCATTGTTTGAAATATAATAATAATTATTTATGTATAAATTAGTGTAATAAGAATGTATATGTACTTGCATATTTAGCAACTTAAAGCAACTTAAAATGTCCAATACAATGACAAGTGAGTAAAGTAGACTCACTCAAGAGGCAAGAGACTCAAATACATTTCAAGAAATAATTGTCATAAATGTTTATCAATTAATGGATGCGAGATATGGGTGGTCTAACTAAGCTATAGCCGCCAGGAGCTTACTGGTGATCTCACTCACACGCAGGAATACAACAACTCTCTAGGGAGTTGTTATTTGGCTGCGGTTTTCTGTGAGGTGGAGTTACTTCCCCAGACGAGCTGCTTTGATGCGCCCTACCTATCTTATTTATTATATTCGGTTCAGTTAAATATTGTGTCTTTAGCAGCATCCCGTTGCTTCACTATATCAATAAAGTGTTCTATGTACACACTTCACCCTGCCACGATTTTATTATAGGTATTGTTTTTTTTTTTTTTTTGTAAAAGTGGAAGGATGTAGGAGCCGAGGAAGTTGAGACTAACCTACCATGACCAAATTGGTCGTGTTTTATCAGAATGTGATGTCAGGAGCCCCAGGAACCGGCGAGCGTGCATGAAAAGAGTTATGAATGTCACAGAAGCGAGTGAAGTGTGTAAGGACCGCGTCTTATGGCGCTCGGTTCTCTCTGCCTACCCCGCAAGGGACTTGGCGTGAAGATATACATACATAGATTTTTTATTGAAAATAACTAAGATGGACAGCTCAATGTGTATTCCGAAAACACTATTTTTTTTTATACCACTAAGGTGGCATAACAAACATACGGCTTACCTGATGGTAAGCAGTTAACGTAGCCTATGGACATTTGCAACACCAGGGTGTCACTCTTGCGTTGCCGACCCTAAAATACTAAAACTATATTCGATCATAACATTAAGAAAAGTTTACAAGGCTTTATCAGTGTTAACAGAGCATGTATTTCAATGTTCAAAACTCGCAATCACAGTCTCAAATGATACTTAAATCTATTTTCCTTTCATTAGTGTTCTACAACAAAATTAATGAGTTGTGCAATTCGATGCTCAATGATAGTGCTTAATGGCTTTGAATTATTCTCTTAGTTTTCCCGTATCTGTTGATGAAACACTATTCTGGCAATGCCATCGAATTTAAATGGACTTATCAACAATCAAATAATTAGTATCGGCGTGTAATGTGCACGGTAGCACCGGCCGCATGAATTACAGGCCGTAATGGCCATCTATATGCCAATACGATTAATATTTAATGCCGCTATTCTGCGCGGAATTACCCGCGCCTGTGGTTGAGCTTGCACTGAATTACTGCTAACTGAATGGGTGTCGAATGCTTTGTCACGTCATTGATATATGCACCTTCAAATGCAATGGCATATTCCATCTCATATGCAAATACGTGAAATGTCTATTTCGGTGTATTTTTAATTAACCTTTTGATATTACGATTTGATGTTGTTCTGATTATTATATCTTACTCTCTCGCTCTTACGTTGCGACTTAATAATCTTTTCATTGAAATTTAAATGTTTATTGTGACTAAGAGCAGACTTGTTTTGCTTCGCCTGGGTTAAGTTGAACCGTAGGAATAAACATTCATGATTATTGTTGATTATATTAAAAGTTTTTAATTAAAAATCTTTTGTTTTTATACTTTTGAATTAAAATAGCATAATGTGAACATTGGTTAAAATAAAAAATCGCGTAAATGAATTTCAGATTTTTATCGAATTCGAAACGGATGAAATTTTCAAATGGACGCATATGATTCTTGAAGTGAAAACTTCTTTAGCGGCGTTGTGCACTTTTTGGGATGAGTAAAAAATGCTAAACTCGCGTCAGGGTCACGTGACCCTGACCGTAAGATTATGGTGAGAATTAGAACTTAAGTTCGCTGCAGCGCTAAAACATTAGTTACCCTAATTAAACAATTAAAACATGAAGCGCTAGATCGTTCATGGGACATTATTTTCTCGCGACCAAAACGTTGTAAGCGCCATGAAATTGTTGGCGTTTACGCGTTTCGCGGGCTATTGCGCGAGTGTGCGTGTTTTAGAGATTGGCGATGATGATGATGCTGGTAGTTTTCACTTCTGCCGGCACTCCCGGCAGAAGTGAAAAAAAGTTTTTTTTTTGTGTAAACGTGTTACATGGTATCTACGCCAATTGTAAATGGATTTTTAATACTTATTTTATTGTGGGGCAGATCATAGCGTCCTATTGGTCTTATTTAAATTGTTTATTAGAGTTACAATTTCACGAAAGTCAGTTGTGGTATTAAATATTTATACTTTTGTGAACTCTGCTTTTGTTATGAACTTAGTAGGTTCATAATAAAAGCAGTTCGATTGGTCTCATATAAGTTGAATGATTGGTTGGTTGGTTTTTTTTTTACACGTTGTTATTATATTCATCTTTTTACAATTTTGGTTCTGATTGTTCATACAATGGAATGAATATACTCTTGACACAATGACAACGTGTTTTGTTTTATACAAAGGTGGAGGCATACATGCATCCTAGACAGGGAGCTTTGATGCGCCCTACTTCTCTTAAACACACAGATCAAGACAAACCGAAATGTTCATGCACACAAATGTTTGTCCTGTGTTCTAATTAAATCCACGAGAGTAGCGTTCCTAATCACCGCACCACCGAGCTTGTCATAAAATGTTATCAACCATCTATTAAAAGAAAATCTATAACTGTAATCAGTAAAATACTAGCCCTAGATTAATGATTTGGCTTTCGCAATCAATTTGATAGAAACAGCAATAATTGCCTACAAGAATACGTTTCTTATTACTTCAGAAACCAAAAATCACTCATCTGACGGTTTCTTGCAAATTAATTGCAGAATGACAGAGCACAATGCTCAGCTCTCTTAATGCACGCTCACAAAGCGAAACGGCTTGGGCGGTACTGTAGTGGCACGCAGCAGCGGTGATTATGATAATGACGCGGTGGCCGCGCTTTTTGCGCCGTTCGCCCTATATTACGGAACTCGACACCATTTTCTGATTTTGCTCGTGCGCCCCGCCAGTCGGCAGCGCATCATACCGCTCCCGAGCTCGCCTTTCGCTGCTCGCCTTAACCACTCTGAGATGCTTATAAATTATGCAAGTCGCCATAATCCACGCCCTAAACGCCTTCTCCGACGCCTCAATTATTCATTCGAGTGGTTTGATGTTTTAGAAAATTGTCGCGATACTCGAGACGGGCGATGCTATATAATTCAGAAGCCGAATGTTGTCGACGCAGCTGGCGCCGGATTCCACTATTGATGCTGCTTTAGCAGATGGATTAGTTTCAGATTTGCAAATTTAATTTCTCGTTATATTCGTCGAAATATTGTAGCCATTATTATATTATTAGCAATTTGTGGGCTTCTCATTCTGAATAATGGTTTGCTTAGCTTTCTTGCCTTAAGAAAGCTTACGACCCACCTGATGTAAAGTGGTTACAGAAGCCTGTGAACCCATTAATAACTATTACTTCTGTATTGACACGCCCGTGAGATGCTGTATTTTGCAGGAACAGCCGTTCAGGGAATCCTCATTTGGCTGCAGTTTTTTGTGAGGTAGAGGTAGTGCCTCGGTTGCATTGCTTTTATTGTATCCAACCTCTCAACTCAACCTCAGCCTGTATATTATTTTTACCTAAATGTATATGTAACATATACATTTAGGTAAAAATAATAAAATTTTCTTCTCGTTTACTGCGCTTCTATACTTCACTAATGTTATTGACTGGGTAATCGCGAGTATGTTGTTCATATGGCGACATGAACGAAGTCGACCCAATGTGGATGGAATGCGTCGAAAGGTGTACTCATTATCGATTTCCTAGGTGCGATATCCCGAAATCCGAATTGAATTTTCCATTTCAAATACCTTGGTGTTTCGCGATTGTCACTATATATCCTCTAGTCAGATTTTCTATTATATATACATATATGATGATGACATGAGCAGCGACAGCCCAGTGGATAAGGAACCAGCTTTGCGGTTGACCACTTGGCGTGACCGTTCGAATCCCGGCGGTGCATGTACCACTAAATTCGTATTTTCGGATTTATGCCCATATTTATCACTTGCTCGGCGATGAGGGAAAATATGGTGATGAAACCCACACGTCCAAGGAATTACATTTCGAAAGACGTGTGACCTAACCTAAGAAAGATCTGATTCTCCCTCTGGGTTGTGGAGGTCTGACGGCGGTCGCTCCATGTAAAACTCATTATCTTCGCCAAATTCTTAGGCTTAGGTAGCGGAACCCGCAAATCCCAATGGATTAGGAAATGGGATAACACGAAGAAGAAGAAAAAAAACAGATATAATAACATGAATTGATTTGCACTCATATTTCCAGGATTCCGAAGGCGATACGTCTCTGCACGACGCGATCACAAAGAAGCGTGATGATATGCTGACGCTGCTGTTAGAACACGGCGCAGATATGACCCTCACGAACAACAACGGATTCAATGCGCTACATCACGCTGCACTTCGAGGCAATCCAAGGTAATTTTATTACTAAATGGCTAACTCTCGTTTTGTCATTAATTTCAACTTTCATACTAAGTTGTTTTTTTTAAACAACGTTGGAGATGTACATGCATACGATTCAGCGGATGAGAAGCAGTACATATGCGGTATACATGTTAAAATCCTGCAGCTAAATAACAGATCTTGGAATTTAAATTTTGTTGTGTTTCTGCGAATAATTGTAGTCACTTGAAGGCGCTACATTAACAGTGAGGTGAGCAGTTATACTGTTTGTATTACATCATGTACGGTGACCGTACCATATGAGTCGTATGCCTCTTCAGCACTGCTTAAAATTAAGACAATAATATACTCCATTAAAGGAAGAACGTTACAATTCGGCCTTTGGTTTGCAGACTTTACAGGAAAGAGATTTTAGTAAAAGTAGGTCCTCGTTTTCCAACTTGTGGTTATGTGATAGGTATAAAGACATTACAACCTATTAAAAAATGTAACCCGTACACGAACTATGATGTACATCATACTTATATGCTGCAGGAACAAGTGTATTGTAATTTTAAATTATTTTACGGTATTTATAAAAATGTGTAATCTTGGCAATGTAGCAACGATTATTAGGGTTAAAATATTATAAAGAAAGTAGCAAGTTCTTCTTTTACTTTTGGGTTAATTCAGAGATATCAGCACTAAAAAGTTCGAGAAATGACATATTATATCTTACATCAGATGTACATCAGATGTTTTGCCAGAGATTGGCACCTGATGGTAGCTTTTCATTAATAAAGGGTTGCTCTGAGAGATAAGTATGATCTACACTGTAATGTATCTAATATAGTGGATACATTTTCTCTACGACCTTTATATTGTGGGCTTTGTCTGAAATAAACATAACGTTGCTTGTTGTCCAACATTATCCCCTAGAGAATGGGTAGTTATGAGGGAGTCTGCCGCACAATAAACTGCTTACGCGTCTAATACCGCGTTCCAAGAGTGTGTGCTCTGCGCCTTGTGTGATGTCTTTATTGTCCGGTAGTGCAGTGCTTCTGCCGTCGAAAATGAGTTATTGCGATATTTAAAATCATGAAAATTAAGTATAATATCGGGGTATTTAATGTGACCATGTAAATGTCACCGATTTGTAATATCATTGAATATAGTCTAATCAGGTTTTACCTTTAATATCACAATATCTGTAATGTATTTTTCATGCCGAGTTTGGAGGTACATATTATTATTAAATGATCCAGATGAAGTAATATCTTCCATAGTAAACATGATATTACAGCAATAAATACCTGATAAAATAAGAATAATATTTGATACTTAACACTAAATTTGCTTTAGCTTCCCAATGGCGTAAGCTAAGCTAAGGCTAAGCTAAGCATTTCCACCTAGATGATATGACAGCCGTGAACCAAATAGGAAAAGACAAAAGACAACTGGTACATACATATTACTGGAAACATGATTGCTTGTCTCCAGATATAAGGAGTGTTATAGAATGACCGGTTGAAATAAGGTTCCTTTCACAGTTTAATAGGCATTATGAAATAAATAAATAATAGATGGCAATAAAATTATTTTTAAAGTAGTTTAAATTAAACTTTAATGGAATATAATAATTATATATGATAAACATACAAATATACATTTTTCAGGGTTCCGCGTTTCAAAAGGAAAAACGAAACCAATATAGGATCACTTTGTTGTCAGTCTGTCTATCTATCTGTCCGTCTGTAAAGACCAAATACTATTACCAAATACTCAGGCCTGCTATTGGTAGTGAAAAAAACCAACTTCTAAGTAAACACAATCAAAATATACGGTTGTTTTTGCCTCAAGACCTATAGGGTACTTCTCTTTGACCTAGAATGATGAAATTTGGTAAGAAGCTATGTCATGTAGCACTAGTAAACGAAAACTGTAAATTTGTAGTTACATCGCAAAATAAAAATAATAATTTGCTAAAATATTTTTTACGGAACCTTTGTTGCGCGTGTCGGACTTGACACACTTGACGGTTTTTTTGTATATATGTTACATAGGCAGATATTAGTGTGCATGAAGATCTGGCTTCATGCATACTAATGTTTGCCTAGTGTGGGAACCAAACCCACTGCCATGTGTTAAAGTAGACCTTGTTAATCACTCGACCACCAAGCTCGTCACTTATTACGATATTGCGAACGATGACGTCTATTTTCTTACAAATACATGACTTTTATCAATAATAACAAACATTTACATATTAATCGAGACAAATAGTCTACCTCATATACCTGTTATTGTAATTACCCTCCATACGCGCTCGTGCAGAGTTGACCCAGCCCGGGACAGATCCAAGTTTTTATTATGTCCGATGACAAACAAGTATGCTGCTCTTCTGATGTGATGTGAAATTCAATGAGTAACGATGACTTGGCGATTGGCTTTCTTACGCGCCGTAGCGTATTCGTTTCTACTACTTTTGGGTCTACGATTATTCGTAGACAACGTAGCCTGATGTAGCCGTGTGCTACGTCTGTAACATCAAATAGACTAGGAAATTTCTTCAAGAGGATTATTAATATCTCATACTTTACTTGTTTACGAATTAAACAGAATAACAATACCTAGTCCGGCCATAAGTTGTATTACAAATGAATATGCATTTATTTTTTTATGAAGTAATGTATTCGTATTAAAACTTTTATGTACATATTTATGGAAGTCAAAAAATAATAATAATAATTGTATTGTGTCGTTTCGAGCAGGTCATATCCTCTAAAGCTGTCCATAAATTGTAGTCTAATGGGTTCAGATCTGGGCTAGACGAGGGCCTGTCTTCAGCCGTTGGTTTCGAGCCAGGCTTGGGTAGTTCGTGCCTTGTGACCAGGCGCAGAGTCCTGCTGGAAAGTCCACAAAGTGTATTGCTGAGAGGTTTGACAATACGATCCAAGACAGTCTCTTGATACACTTTGGCTGAAGTCTTCTTTTTCACAAAAATGAAGCTTAGTGATTCCTTGATAAGACACGCCCCACCAAACCATAACAGACGCAGGATGATGACCACATGAAGGTACAACGTGTCGGCTTCTTTATAACTATGTGCGTACACTTTTTCATTTTGCTTGTTGTAGTGCTCTTCAATTGTGAAAATATTTTTATCAGTAAAGAGGATATTTCTGTGCCTTTCACCTGCGTATCGGGGCAAAAGGCGTTTTGATCGATCCACTCTCTTCAATTATACGAATTGATTAAGGACATGTCCTGTATGTATATCGACGATAAGCGCCGAGCATCAGGTCTTGTTTCATTATACGCGACAGAGTCCAGCGGTAATCTTAATTTTTCGCGATAAGATTTTTTTGTTTCCTAATGGGGTTTCGGCGAATTCTGGCTTTAAAATCATTAACAGCGTTTGTAGTCAAACAGCACGCGGTCGCCCCGATCTTTTATGGTCTTCAACAGAGGAAGTATTGGTATATCTGTCCATAGTACGATTTACGAACATACGGCTGATACCTAGCTTTTGAAGTGTCTTGAATATGATTGACGGCTGCATACCCGCTTTGTGAAAGGCAATCACTGCAATACTATTTTCTTTAACACCTCAGTCAATATTATAATTTAATATTAAACACGAAAAAATATGTGTAAATGCAGGAAAAATAAAGAAATTTTTAACATTATATAAACGTGTTCCAAATTGAAAATGATTACAGAGTTGAAAAAAAGAAAAGTATCTATATAACAGTATTTATGACCAGACTTGTTACGACATGATATTTCAATAAAATTAATATAAAAATGCAGGCGTCCTATAATATATTACAATAATGTTAAATTATTCATTACTAACGACGCCGGACTGTTCCATGTGTTGTTCAGTAAATATCAAAAACTATTGAAACTAAGAAAAAAAGGTATTTAAATAAAATATTTTCTGTAGTAAAGCGATTTAAACTTTATAGTATTTTTAATTTTCTGTAGGAAATATTTTTCTATAGAAACGGAAAATTTTAATTTCATACAAATTTCAATTTTCCGTTTACGTTACGTACATAAAAAATAAAATTAAGCAACAAGTAAAATATAATTATATAGGGAAATTTTTACTAATGTTGTAACAATGTCAAGATTGTGAAAATGAATTCTGTAGCAACCCTAGGCGAAGGACGTACGAATCCTGGATAGGACCACTTAATTCATGTTTTCGTATTTATTTACATATTTGTAATAATTACTTACCCGGCGGTGAAGGGAAACATCGTGAAGAAAGCCGCACGTCCAAGAAATTATATATCAAAAGACGTAGAAGCTTACTTAAGAAAGGTCTCGTTTTCCCTGTGGCTTATGGAGGTCTGACATCAGTCGCTCCATGTAAAAATTAACATCTTTGCCAAATGCTTATGCTTAAATGGATTAAGAATAATATTTATACTAATATTATATTGGACGAGAAGATTTTTCGCAATTTCCTTGACGCCTTTTCTTAGTTGAATTCGACGAGAGATCTCTTTCTCGAAGTTAGACCTTACCTGTTTGTCCCAGGTACCATACTACTCTACAACTTTAAGAACGGAACTCTCAACAGTAACTGCGGTGGGTACAAAATATAGGTACATTGGATATAATCTTCGTTTTGTCCAGGATCATTTTAATATTTCACTAATAGGAGGTTGATAAAACCAATTTCTTGCTTTCTGTTATATCGGATTTCTAACTCGGCAAGTTTTAATTGTCAATAAATTACGTTAAAAAAATGGAGTCGTCCAATTACAAATTTTTAATAAGTAATTAGTAAAATTATCTGGTAAGACACAGTAGTTAATTAGTAATCGTAATTTATCGACAATTAAAACTTGCCAAATCCGATATCAAAGAAAGTAACAAATTGGTTTTAAACAAATTGGAGAACGCTGTACATTAGTGTACATTCCTATAGCCATAATTAAAGGAACTGCTCTGGAAGTTAACACCGATTGATCTCAACTCTTTTATCGGTGATGCCGATTACCATGAAGTTCGTTTCTACTGGGTTTTTATTTGTATATTTTTAGAGTATTTCCTTTGTCAAAATCAGAATCAGAGACTATCTATTTTTTTACAGTAATACTGTTATTTAATATTATACATTTTCAGCATAATGGCATCAATAGTTTTTTTGTAGCCTGTGGTGGTAAAGAGGTGTACCGCCTGGCTGATGGTAAGCAGTTATTGTAGCTTATTGTCAATTTTGTATATCGGGGCTTCACTCATGCATTGGGAACACTGTGAAAGCTTCTTCACACCCTTTTGGAAGAACTCTTTACTGTAGTCACTTGGGAAGACTACCGGATAGAGTTAGAATAAGCTAAGACAGACACGTTCTCTGTTTAGTTCGAATAATTTCGGTTAAAATCCCGACTTAAAAATAAATCACGATTTTAATAATTCGATAGACGTTCAATAGTAAAAAGATATATATTTTTAATTCAAGTGAATCTTTGAATCTCGACACCCAGTAAGTGGATGATAGGAAAAAGGAACAAAAGCAATGCCTTTTATAGCGCCAAGTTTTTAATACTTAGGATAATGGATTCTCCCTTAATCACAAGCAAATGGGCATTTAAAGTAGACATTCTAATACGTCTTGGCGCCCGCCCACAACATTGGATATCTCAGTATATAAATTAATTTGCCAATATGTATATATATTTTTATCATAACAAGTACCCTTTTGGTCTGTGTTATGCCATTACGACGATTGTAATACATTTCGTTATTATATACATATACATTACGTTAACCCCTAACGTTACTTGACGTATCAGATTAGAGTGACATATTGTTGAATCCAGCTCCTTTCTATATAATGTATTCACTGAGTCACACATCTGACATATATATATATACTACTCTGTGTAAAAAGTATCGGGAATATGTCAATAAAAAGACCCGCGTAAAAGAGGTCGTTCTAATTTTTTTACTGCATGTTGGTAGCACTGTACTGATTTAGCGCGCAAAATTTGAGCGGGATCTGTCATTTAATTTGTTTTAAACTACACTTTTTGTTGGTCATAGTTTTGAGTCCTCGGCGATTTTTACAATGGAAAATATTGTTGAACAAAGAGTGTGCCTTAAATTTTGTGTTTCAAATGATATTTCATGTGGTGAATCACTAAAAATGTTGCGAAATACCTACGGCGAATCGTGTATATCGAAAACAAGGGCTTATGAATGGTATAAGGCTTTTAAAGAAGGCCGAGAAGTAGGTAGTAGTAGACTTGCCTCGTTCTGGTAGACCTTCAACCGCTACGACCAGAGAAAACATCGACAGAATCAAGAAGCTAGTGCTCGAAAATCGACGTATGAGTCTGAGAGAGTTGGCTAGTGAGGTGAACATATCTTTTAAGTCCGTCCACAACATTCTCATTGACATTTTAGGCATGAAACGCGTCGCCGCTCGACTAGTTCCAAAAGAGCTCAATTTTGTTCAAAAAGCGCAGCGAAAGCATGTCGCTGAAGACATGGTTTCCCGAGCTTCTACGGATCCGACCTTTATGAAACGTATAATAACTGGCGACGAGACATGGGTTTATGAGTACGACATGCAAACAAGCCAACAGTCTTCAGAATGGCGTCTCGAAAACGAGCCGAAACCCAAAAAACCGCGGCAAAGTCGCTCCAAAATCAAGGTGATGCTGACAGTTTTTTTTGACTACCGTGGTGTGGTTCACTCCGAATTCCTTCCAGAGGGAGAAACAGTGAATAAAGAATATTATTTAGGCGTCATGAAGCGTTTGCGTGAGAGTATCCGCCGAAAACGTCCAGATTTGTGGCAACACAACTCATGGATGCTGCACCATGATAATGCACCATCACACACAGCCATTATAGTGAAAGAGTTTTTAGCGAAAAATTCAACAAAAGTTCTCGACCAAGCACCGTATTCACCTGATATGGCTCCGTCTGATTTTTTTTTATTTCCCAAGTTAAAATTACCACTTCGAGGAAAACGTTTTGAGTCGATAGAAGCCATAAAAGAAAATTCGCTGAATGAGCTAAAGGCCATACCGCAAATAGCCTATGAAAAATGTATGGAAGACTGGGTGAAGCGGTGGAGATGTTGTATTGCAAGCGATGGGGCCTACTTTGAAGGCGATAAAATAAATTTAGATGAATAATTTGTATTTTTTGTTTTATTGACAAATTCCCGATACTTAGTACACAGAATGTATATATATATATATATATATATATATATACTTATATACCTTCACTGCATTAAAAGTTGGCGAGCCCGGTGTTCAATTGGTTAGCAATGGCTACCTTAACACGCAAAGCTGTTGGTTCGATTCCCACCCATTTGTGTGCCTGAACATGTCTGTTTGTATTGGTCTGGGTGTTTTTAAGTAAAACGTAGTGCGTACCAAGGCAGCTTTTCTGTGAAAGTAGCTTCACCTCACAACATCCACAGCCAAATAACAACTGGTGTTGTGTTTCTACGAGTGAGTCAAGTTATCAGTAAGTTTCATATTTGTATATGTCAGCAGCAGTGGTGGCAATAGGTGAGTGATACTTCCTGTATTGTAAGCATTTATAGGCTATGGTGACCACTTTACATCAGGTGAGCCGTATGCTTGTAATGTAAGCCTCTCGTTGTTGTTTATAAAAAAATCCTCTACATGCCCATTACAACCAAAGTGATAAAAATACAACCATTATTTTAGGATTTATGTCGAAGAAAATTTATATCTAAAAAGAAAACTTTCCCAATAGGTATATTATGAATCGGCAAGTAAGAGTTAGAATAATGAATCTCCGCTGCCGAATCGTGCGTGAAGCGGTTTATTTGTGGAGGGTCCGAGGAGGCGCTGGTGCCGCGGACGCCGGCACGCCGACCGCCCACATTTATTCAAGTCACGTGACGCGTCCCAGGGAAATAATACGAAATGTGGCTACGTGACCAGTTCATTATGCGGCGGCGCAGAACACGGCCCTTGCGGTCACCTCAGACGGCGTCCGTTACTTGCCGTATGTCGGGCCCGGCCACATATTACAAACATCTGAACGTGCCGTACCACTCAAACTCTACAGGATTCCCTTTAAAATCACCGATAGTTCGTGTTCACCGGCACCTATTCGGATTTATTTAACGGACGGTTACCGGTACCCTGGAATTTTAAACGTAAAACATGCTTTCTGCTGCCTAGTGCGCGTATATCCTTTTTTATTACATTGAAATTTAATGTGGTTTTCTTTTTTCATGTTCCAAACAAATTGTCGTTTTTAAATGAAACTTCAGATTCAACTTACTAATTAACTAGTAATAAGTAAACTAAGGAGTGGCGCTTCTAGTGGACTGTTCAGTAGCAGTAGTAGCATCCGTCAGTTTAAAATATTTTCGATCTTTATGTGGCATTGAGCAAACGGTAACCATGCGAGAGAAAAATATCGTACATTGTTTTATCTACATTTCTCGCCTGCCTCAGTTTTGTTGGAATATTCTCGTCTACGATCAATTTTTTGAGGAGCAGTGATAGCTCAGTGGATAAGGAACCGTTCTATTGACCAACTGGTCCTCGAATCGAATTTATGTACATATTTGTAATCGTCACTTGCTCGGCGATGAAGGAAAACATTGTGAGGAAAACCGTACGTCAAAGAAATTATATTTCGAAAGACGTGTGACCTTACATAAGTAAGTTTTGGTTTTCCCTTTGGGTTGCAGAGGTCTGACAGTAGTCACTCCACTTAAAAATCAGGTCTGTGACTTTACACAGGGCGGCGGTTCAGATTTGCGGGCCGGAGGTTAAGTAATACCCGATTTCGGGAACCCTACTTACCTGCTGTCGGCCAGCGATCAATCGTTTCATCGGGTTTCCCTGATCACATTCCCCGGCTGCCTTTCTGCTGTGATGTAGTTTGACATCCCTCGATCCTCCACTGGCTACACAGCGACCTCTCAGTTAACTGGCGACTTTATTCACGTAGACGAACTCAACAATCCTCCTTGAGTTGCTAAATATGCTAAATCCACCTTGATTAACTGCGGTAATCTGCAGGTGGGGTTAGTAGTAGTGTATTTCGAACAAGAAGTTCTGCTATGCCCCATTACTAAATCGCGAATTTAGTGGTACATGCCCCCGCCAGGATTCGAACCGGGGACCAGGTGGTCGATAGGCCGATTCCTTATCCACTGGACTATCACTGCTATAGGGAGTAGCTTTCTGTAATGTACGTATATGCTTTTTTATAATGTCATGTAAGTCGATCTTCAACGAAACTTGGCATATGAGCAGTGTTACGTTGCTGTTACTTAGCTATAATTTATAGTTTTTTTGAAATTTTTTAGTTCGAGGATTAATTGATAATTTGTTTATGTACGGTGCATTGTATCACTAAAACATTATTAGGAGATTTGGTATTAACTGACTGCGAAGCTAAGTTTATCACATATCTGCACTGATTTCTTTGTGGTAATCACCATCACTATCAATGCTTGAACATCAGTGCACCTGGAGCAAAATGTTTTTCATTTCCAGTGTGAACGATGATTATACGTTCTCTTTTAGAATTGGTTGCTTTGTACCTTTTTGAAGTGAACACTTCTTTAGCGGCGTTGAGCACTTTTTGAGATGAGTAAAAAATGTTAAGCTCGCGTCAGGACACGTGACCCTGACCGTAAGATTTTAGTGAGAATTAGAACTTAATTTCGCTGCAGCGCTAAAACATTAGTTACCTCTAATTAAACAATTAAATCATGAAGCGCTAGATCATTCATAGGGCATTATTTTCTCGCGACCAAAACGTTGTAAGCGCCGTGAAATTCTTGGCGCTTACGCGTTTCGTTCAACGTAGTTTATCAACATCGCTGTTTGGTTTAAGCGGCGCAGGCCGCTTGCGCGAGTGTGCGTGTGTGTTTGGTACTGATGATGGTGAAAGAATTGTTGAAATTATGGATGAAAAGTTGATTTTTCTGAGAGATAATCTTTTTAATGTAAAATAATTGTAATAGTTCTGAAGTGTTAAAATTTTAATGTAATATAAATTGACATATTTGTGTACGATAGCGCAATAAATGAATATTGTATTTTACCACATACATGATAGTACTTTTATACTGATAAATAAAGCAATTCGTGCGAAATTATTCCCTAACCATTCCAAAATATTCAAAAATGCACAACGTTAATGTTTAATGCATATGATCCATGAAGACAGTATTTTTGTTTTCGATCCTCATCTTCTGAATTTCTCGAAGGTACTTTAGTCTTACATCCATACATAGCATCACGCCTATCTCCTATTAGCGTAGACAAATACTATGGAACGCTAGGTACACTGATCCAAACATACTTTTTTACACGTTTTATCACGAATATCATATTTTTCTGTTAGGACAACCGAATTACTTTCTGTTTTCTTATATTGAAAACCAATACCTTTCGAAATTATTCTTTGTGCCTCCAGACAACCTTTAAATTGGATAGCCTCAATCAATTTCACTTTTAACGTCCTTAAACAAGGTAGTTCCAGTGTAAATGAAATGTCGTGCTTTTTATTTTAGCTTCCTCCCATTCTGTATGTGAGTAAACCAAGTAGCACCAATCTATGTACTTCTAAGTCGACAAATTATTTCCGGTCTATACTTAAGTAAAGGCTTTGTCAAACAGCGAGCGTGGCTGGGCTCGACGCTAGCGTGGCGTTGCCCTGGACGTGCTAACTTGCTATGAAAATATATGGGACCCGTCACACAAAACACGCCACGCTAGCGTCACATCGCGACGAGCTTGGCGGGGCGCGACATGTCACGCCAACCCTTGTCGCAATTACAAACTGCGGCGCGGGAGCGCGGTGCGACGTGATCACTTGGCGGGAAGGGGCGCGGCGCCGGCGCTGAAGTGCTGGCGTTTCTATGACAGTCAACACACGCGCAGCTTGACGTCAGCTAGGCGCGGAGTGGACAGGCGCGGCGTGGCGTGTTTAGTTGTAAAATTTTACAGGTTTTTGTACAAATACGAACATGGACGTTGAAAAATTGATCAATTGTGTACGGCAAAATTCAATTCTTTACGATTTGAGTAATTCAATTTCAAAATTTAATAGACATTCAGATCGACTCATCCAAATTAGTAGTCACTACACTTTGTTGGTTCTCAAATTTTGTTAACTAGTACCAAAATTTACTTACCTGCTCCGCTGTTGCCCCATTTGGAAATTCCCCAATTTGGTTCAACCTATCGAAAATATTTTGAAATTACAAATTGAATCCATTATTAATATTCGTCTCAGCGAGCAGGCATGGATCTCCTCTTTACCAATAAGGTATGGTGGCTGAAGTACTGGAAAAATTTCAAGTATAGCTCTATGCCTGGTTAGCTGGTCCAATAATTTTGCGAGTAATAAAGATTTAAAAAATATCGCTTTAAAAGCGCCGATTTGGGAAAGTATTGCAAATGAACTGAAACAAAATGTTATATTTTTTTATTATTATTATAAGATAAAAAGTGACGCTTTCCTGATTGGCGCGACGGGATGCTCGCGGGGCGCTACCGCGCCGCGTCGGCGCCACGCTACCGCCGAGCTCGTTGTTTGACAAAGCCTTTAAGGTCGACTCATAGAAACCCGACAACAAGTGAAATAGGAAACTTGCATTGAAGACAACCCAAATAGAATCTAATGTTGTGGGATATTATGAAAATTCTATTTCGCTTGTTTAAACATAAAAGCACTGTATAAATGACAAAAGTTGTTTAGCGAAGTTATTCTTTGCACAGTCTATGACCATGGTGCTTATAACATCAAGTTTAGGTTCATCACACATCATCATCTCAGCCAACATTCGTCCGCTGCTGAACATAGGCCTCCCCTCTAGAGTGCCATTCGTCTCGATCTTGTGTCACCTGCATCCATTGACTCCCTAAAAACCACCTGAGATCGTCGTTCCATCTAGTGGGGGGTCGTCCCACACTGCGTTTATCAGTACGGGGACGCCATTTGGTAACTTTTCTTCCCCGGCAGTTGTCGGTTCTACGAACTATGTGACCGGCCCACGGCCACTTCAGCTTGTTTATCCGAAGTTTAGTCCAAGTTGGACTGACCTAACTGTATAACCTGCCCTAGGTAGACATATTCGCCAACAACTTCGAATTTAGTGCTTCCAACCGTGATCGGCATAGGTGTAACATGGACTTTCGACGTGATCTTAGTCTTGTTCATATTCATCTAGACACCTACCTGGTTGGAAACACCATTGAGGTCATTGAGCATAGCGCTAAGTTCCTCCAGCGATTTCGCGCTGAGAACTATATCGTCGGCAAATCGAAGATGAGTGATGTATTTGCCATTGATTTTTATACCGCATCTTTTCCAGTCCAAGAGCTTGAAAACATCTTCCATTGCTGCAATGAACAGTTTCGGGGATATAACACCCCTCTCTCTTACACCTTTTTGCACTTGGATCGGTTTCATACTCTGGTCCTGTACTCGGATACACATCGTTGCCCTATTATATAAGCACTTCAACGCTTTGATGTGCCGATAGATCATCTTCACTCAACCATCATACATGTTCGCACGGAACCGATCCCACGAGATTCTTTACAGAGTTTTTCCATTGATTACACAAAGGATTTAATTTGTATTTTGTACAGTGGCAGGCCTTATTGCTGGCCCAAATTATTGTTCGCCTTTTTATAATTTTTAATACTAATTTCGAAATACAAATCTCCTGTTGTCTAATTTGTAATATTATCTGCCACTGAATTGATGAGGAAAATTGAATAGGATTTAAGTATATATAAATAAAGAAGTGGCTCCTGACATCATCATCTGATGAAACATGATCAATTTGGTCATGGTAGATGAGTCTTGGCCTTCTCTTTCGTCATTCTTACATTCTGCATTATTTTTACATACCGTAGACAACAAAGTATGCCGTTTCTTATTTTGACTCCGACACTATCTTTCACACCAATTACCTTTCTTATATCATCGTTGCGAACACGGTTAGCAAGCGTTACGCCACAAACTTTGCACAATGTTGGCATTTCAACCGCGTCTATTGTACTGTCATGCTCTCTGTGCCATGCCCAGCGTATTGTGATTAGCACCGCATTGTACATAACAAGTTGTGTGTTCTGGCTGAGATTTAGGCTACCTAGAAGTTTTCCCGCCGCTTCATTCACGCTGTTCCCTTCACTAACTCGTGTCTCCACATCAACAGTGTATCTTCCATCTAATGCTAAAGTACTTCCAATGTATACAATCTCATTCAACACTTTATCACTAACAGTAATCGTTGTCTTCGTTCTGGTTTCCTCAGTTTCTACCACATTTTAATACCTACCATTATCTTGATTTTTTCGCATTTAATTATAAGCCTTTCTTCGTACAATCATCTTTTATCATTGTGATTTGCAATGTTAGTGAATCTGCTAATAATACGGCTTCGTATGAATAAAGATATCATCGTCTTGTTTGATAATAATGATAGTAGATTGTATCACTCCTTTCAAACTAATTAATTAAGTGCAAAATAAGAAACAAACCTAATTAATTAAGTTTGAAAGGAGTGATACAATCTACTTCTACTTTTTAGACAGTATAGATAAATGCATGCAGTACTCGCAACTTAAATGGTGTGTATTGTTTTATTTAAGATCAATTGCACTCTCGAATATAGGTACTCTCGCTACGCTGCACCTAAATATCTCGGGTACAATTTCGCTCTTTCTTCTCTTTGTCAACAATTTACTATTTCATGTTTTCCATTCCTTTACAGTAAAACGTTGGCAGGCTGTGAGCACTGCTTCCATTCGTCTACACTTTTTTAATTAAGTTTGAACGGAGCTGATCGGCTGTGCGAACGTTTGTTTTTTATTTCTGGATACTTAAATCACACCAAAGTTAAAGAAAGTTTTTAGGATTGTTGTTTAACGGTAATCGAATAGAAGATTGTCGTAAAACGTTTTCGATTTTATCGCGGAATGAGAAGTCGCTCGCGACTTTTCCCATTCGACAAAAACGTTCGTTTCCCCCTGGAGATGTAAAATCGTTTTATTTTATTACTTCCGCCGGTACCTTATATCGTTACATCAAAAGAATCCATCCTCTTCACTTTAATGTCTTCAAATAATAATTCACGTCAATTTGTCACATAACTTCAATTATGACTCAATAAAATCGTCACTATTATTCAAATAATGTTTTGACATGTGCATTCATGGGTCTATAATATCAATATATATGTCACTCTAAGCTAAGGTGCTCTAAAGTTTAATAATATCAGTGGGGCCGTGTAACTAGTATCCAAGAAACATGTATTTACTTAATGAAATTAAACGTGGCATGTAAGGAAGACGCGAGGAGTCCCGAGTCGCAGCTTGCGTCGACACCCTAGCGCTCGGCGGCGGCGGCGGCGTCTCTGTGTCATTACGCCTGATTAGAAACAGTTATCTCTCGCGGTTATCGTTACAGCCCCTCTAACGAGCCCTTGTAAAACTTCTATGGCAATTTCGTGATACATTACCGAGAGACGATAAGCTTCCGGTTAATCATCCTCGTAAATTTCACATTTATTCACAATCGCATGGAGGAATTCGGTTGTAAAAATTTATGTAATTTATCACGCTTACAGCGCGCACTGTGGATTTTTAATTGTTGAACTGTTTCAAACGTGCTACGAGTACAGCTTGGGTGTTTTATTGTGGCTGTTCCACGTTACTGACGTTGTAGATACAATCAATTTACGGTCTACAGTATATGAATATTTTTACCTTTAGGATAGACTGTACTCGGGCTTGTACTATAGAACTCTAATTAAAAACTCGTAGTCATATGTTTAAGAATTTTGTTTGAAAGTTTGATTAACCGCACGTTTTTTTTACATCTACTTTATATGCACAATCCTGTAATGCTACACATGTAGTTACTAACTAGTCTAACCATAAATACTGTTAGGTACATAGCAACTTTTGAATTAAACAATTTTTAACGGAAGTATCGCGTGTTTTATTTATTTTGTTGAACTTGACGTTTCGAATGCTTTGCAACATCCGTGGTCGTGGTCGTGCAGCATTAGAAACGTCAGGTTCAACAAAATAAATAAAACATGCGATACTTTCGTTAAAAATTGTTTAATTCAATGTATAACAATCTCGAAAACCTAAGACAACACTATAGAAACTTTTCTTTTTTCCAGTCTTTAATTATATTGAATTTGAAACGCGTTTATTATTTTAAAAACTTTTTCTTTTTTTCTTTCGATTTCCCGCCTTTTTACTTATTTTTTCGTGTTTATTATCAAATGACAATATGGAATGGAGTGTTAAAGAAAATAAGATTACAGTGATTGCCTTGCACAAAGTGGGTATGGAGCCGTCGGTCATATTCAAGATACTTTAAAAGCTTGGTATCAGCCGTATATTCATATATCGACAGATATACCAACACTTACTTTGTTGAAGACCATAAAAGATTGGGGCAACCGCGTGCTGTTAGAACTACCAGAATTCGCCGAAACCCCACATGCCCCCAGCACCGTCGCTGCCACGACTGACCTGGTCGTCGCTATAGTTAAAATAACATGTTACTCGTACCTAGCATGTTATTCTCGTGGAGAGGCGAAATACGTCGCGTAGGAGTCTTTGCATTTTCATTTGTCAGACGTACCTAAAAATCATCACTTCCAACTCCAGACTATCCTCGTATCTGCTTCAGTTCAGTTTATAGAATGTGATATTGAGAAGAACGTACTTTCGGTTGCTTCGAATGCGGTGGGGGACGATAACATCAGTCGTCATATGATATTACCTATCATTGACATTGTCCTTTCTGTAACCTTGATCTTCAACAAATCTATTACTTCTGGTGTTTTCCCCTCGGCTGGAATAATGCCTACATTATTTCTTTACTTGAAAAATCAAATTCTTCTTCTCACTCAGATTATCGTCCATCTTCAATTCTCCCTTCTCTTTCTAAAGTACTTGAACGCCTTTTTGAAAACAACTTACCAACTTCCTTTCCAAAAACTATATCGTCAATCCATTTCAATCCGGTTTTCATCCAGGTCATAGTACGGCTTGTGCTTTAGTTAAAATCACGGACGATATTCGCTTCACTATGGACTCCTTTCAACGGACTGTTTGTATATTAGACTTTAGTAATGCGTTCAACACCGTCGATTTTTATATACTTTTGTAGCGACTACATTCTCTTAACATATCTCCTATAGTAATTGACTGGTTTCATTCGTACCTGTATGGCCATTGGCAGCGTGTACGCCTCGACGATAAATTTTCCTCATGGTGTTCAACAACTGTCGGTCTATCTCAGGGTGGCGTATTATCTTCTATGTTATTTTCTCTATTCATTAATTCCATTACGTCAAATATTCGCTCCTTCTGCCTTCTGCATCTTTATGCTGATGATTTGCAGATGTATTCACATGACTCAGTAACTAATCTGCCTAATGGGATCACTAAAGTAATTGAAGACCTCGTACGCATATCCGAATGGAGTAGATCAAACGACCGTACAGTCACTCCTACAAAAACACAAGCCATTATTATCGGCAGTCCGCGCTTTATCTCTAATATCGATTAGTTAATAGATTAATAATATTTAATAATGTTCAGGTCCATTATAGTGAGAGTGTGAAGAACCTTGGCGTTTACTCTGACAGAACTTTTTCTAGGTTGCTGCAGATAGCTAACATTAGCAGGAGGTTATGCATGCCACTCAATATCGCCGCAGTTACTGCAGTCGCACAGGATTCAATATCCTCCGTTATGAAACAACGCTGCCTCCACGGGTGCGATATGTAGAATTCACACAATTCGTCCCAGTCTACCGACTTATAGTGCCATACGCGACGCCATCCGGCTGGCCACGTCTGGTGGATCACGTCTGGTGCAGGGCTCTTGGGTCCGGATGAGGCAGTGGTCCGATAAGTCAAGCAGCGCATCCACTATGATTTTATATTTATCCGGACGTGTAATTAGCGGTCCAGTAGAGAGCTTGCATGTTTCTCTATATCTGGTATTCTCGTGGGAGAATGTACCATTTGAGAGAAGCCACAGTTCAGAGCAAATTCATGAGCAAACCTCCCCGCGGACTCAGTGCATGGAGTGCCGAGCAATTCGGTATGATGGGCATTAAAGTCTCCCAAAATCACTAATTCCGCGAAGAGATCCTGCTCGATGACTTTTCCTGGGGTAATGTAAGTAAGATGTAACGGCCGATGAGGATATTTGTATGTCTATGATGAAAAGAAGGGTCGGTGGTAGTGTACGCATTGACATTTTATTATGGAAGGGGTAGCCGCTGTACTTTTACGTTAACCATTTCTAGCCTTTTCATTGGAAGTTGAGGTTTTTTTTTAAATAAGGGACATTGCTGAGCCAACACAGTAGAGGATAAAAGCGCGGTGCGGGACGGCGGGCGGAAGCCCCCTCTCCTCTGCAGCAGCAGTCGGGTCCATTTCGTTCTTGATGTGTACGGGACTAGTTAAGTGAAAGACGGTTAACATCACACTGGTTTATTGGCTATCGCGGTGGCGTCTCGCAGGCACGCCCATATTCAATATGTATCTGATCTACCTACTTATAGCGTAATACACAACATCTCTCCTCCCATAGCTAAAATGAGTACATACGTGAATATTGATGATACATTTAACGACTCTCAAAAGAATTTTTTATAGTCAACCTTGGGACGATTCCGTTTCGATCTCGATTGTGCACTCTCAGCGGTTGGTCCTGGCGTCTCACTGCCTTCAGCCTCGTGAAAGTCGTCTTCGTCCGACTGCACGGAATGCTGCAATTCTGCGGTGTCTGTAGTCGCAGAGACAGGCTCGGCATCGCTGGCTGGAACGTCCGGTGGGCGAGTCTCACTTCCCTCCTCTGACGCAGGAACATGGATTGCCGTGTTGGACAGTGATGACGACAGCTGTTGAAGTGTTTCCCGTGGCAAAGGTGAAGATGCGTTCTGGAGTGCAGCGTCTTCTCTAGCTGTATTAGGCAACTCGAGTGAGTCCCAAGGTTGTTCAACGCGCTCGAAATTTGTCGATGTACCATTGTATAGCAGTATTTGATTTTTATGTTTTTTAACGATTGAATTCGTTGAACTGTCTTTAATGAGATACAATACTTTACCTAAAATCTGTGTAATTATTCCCTTAACCCAACAGTGCTTATCTTTATTACTATATTTTTTATATAAAACATATTGTCCTGGCGAAAAACAATTGTTTTTCCTACCACGATCTTCAACCTGTGAACACTGTTTTGTTTTCACGTTATTAGCGAGCGCGGTCGTCGAGGGCGGCGACGGGTTCAGTAGGTCTAACCGCGATCTTAGTTTGCGACCGAACACTAGTTGAGCCGGTGGCGCGTTGGTTAGTGAGTGCACAGAGTTCCGATAGTCGAAAATGTACTTGTATAGATTTAGTTTACCCAGTCTTATATTTTTGGAACCTAAAATGCTGGCTTTGATGCCTTTTTTAATTAACTTAACGTATATTTCTGCCTGCCCATTGCTCGCCGGGTGGTAGGGAGGTGACGTCAAATGGGATATCCCGTTTGTGAAACAAAATTTTTCAAAGTCTTGTGAGCAAAAAGCAGTACCGTTATCGGTCACGATTGTGTGTGGCAACCCAAATCTCGACATAAATTCGTACATTTTTTCTATGACTGCGGCGGTAGTACAGCAATTCATATCGTATACTTCTACCCATTTACTATACGCGTCTACTATGACTAGATACATGCGCCCGTTTAGGGGTCCTAGAAAATCTAGGTGTAACCTATAAAAACAGTGTGGTGGCTGCGGCCATGGAGCCAAAGCCGCACGCGGTGGCGATGACCTAAGCTGGTTGCACACGTCGCAAGACCCTACCGTTGTCTCGATAGCTCTGTCTATCCCCGGAAACCACAACCGTGAGCGAGCTTCCGCTTTAGTCTTTACAATACCTAAGTGCGATGTGTGCAACTCCTTAAGCACGCGGTGATATAATGATTCTGGTATTACCACCTTGTGACCCCTCATAAGGCAGCCATTTTCGTAAGACAACTGCAGTTTACATAGATAAAATGGTTTAATTTTCTCATCACGCAATTTATTAGGCCATCCCTTCAAAACGTAACCTATCACTCGGGTCATCGTGGAGTCTGCGCTCGTCGCGTCTCTTAACTGTTGCGCGGTGATCGGCAGGCTGTCGTCTAGTACGAACCGTACATACGCCGCGCGGTCGCATATATCGTCCTCCCCCCGCGCCTCAAGTTGCCCGGTCTCCGGCAGGCTCGCCCGCGATAGATAGTCTGCGCTGTTATTCTTACTTTTAACATATTCTATTGAATAATTGTAACCACTTAAAAATAGGGCGTATCTCTGTAATCGATTCGCCGATACCTCGGAGATACCTTTATGCGGCCCGAATATGGAGAGAAGTGGCTTATGATCGGTTCGCAGTATGAACGGGGTAGATCTTCCATACAAATATTGGTGGAATCGGCGTACGCCAAATATTATGGCGGTTGCTTCTTTTTGAATTTGCGAGTATCGTTTCTCTGCGCTATTTAATGTACGTGACGCGTATGCGATCGGTTTTTCCTGATTATCGTTGTCTGTCTGTGACAAAATACACCCTAAACCGACAGGAGACGCATCCACCGTTAATATTATTTTTGCCTTTGGATTGAAATGAGCGAGAACTTGATCCGATATTAGATTATTTTTTATTCTAAGGAATGACTCGTTTTCTACGTTTGTCCAGCGCCATTTAATACCTTTTTTTAAAAGTTCGTAAAGGGGAGCGAGGATGGTGGACGCGTCTGGTACAAAACATCTATAATAGTTTGCGAGCCCCAAGAAGGATTGAAGTTGGTTTACATTCGCGGGAACTGGAACTTGTAATATCGCTTTAATTTTTTCGGGCGATTTTTTCAATCCATCTTTGTTAATTACGTAGCCTAGATAACTGATTTCGTCTTTGAAGTATTCGCATTTTTCGTTTTGTAATACGAGGCCCGCGTCTTGTAGACGTTGCAACACTTGGTGTAACCTTCGCAAATGCTCGGCGCGGTCTCTGCCGGTGATCAATACGTCATCCAGCAGACACAGCACGCCGGCCATACCCGCCAACAAGCTCTCCATGGCTCGTTGGAAAACGGCAGTAGCGCTACTTAGCCCGAACACAAGTCTGGTATACGCGAAAAGACCGCGATGTGTATTGATGCATGTGAATTTCTGTGATTCGTCATCTAAAACAAATTGGTTGTACGCCATTGATAAATCTAATTTCGTAAATTGTTTACCGCCGTGCAGTTTAGTGAACAACTCGTTAATTGTAGGTAGCGGGTATTGATCCACGACCAATTGCTTATTGATGCTCACAGAATAATCGACGCATATACGGACGGAACCATTACGCTTCAAAACGGGCACTATGGGAGACGCATACTCCGAATGTTCTATCGGGCGAAGCACGCCTAATTCGACTAGTCTATCGATTTCCCTATCGACTTTATCGCGCAAAGCGAATGGCATGGGTCGTGCCTTAAAAATATAGGCTTAGCGTCATCTTTAAGGGTCAACTTGACTTTATGCTTGTTAAAGCGACCCAATTTACCCGAAAACACCTCGGGATAAAGTAAACATAAACTTCCAGTCTCATCGTTCGTTTGTTTACAAGTATAGACCGGTGTCAGTTGCAACTGAAACTTAGACATAAAATCCCGACCGAGCAGCGGCGGACCGCCGCCGCGCACCACATACACCGGTAACTCGTGCGCGGCGCCCCGCCACGCGACCGACATGAGCGCGCGCCCCGCACACCCGAGTACCTCGCCCGTATAGCTTATTAATCTTTTTTTTGCGATCGATAATGGTACGTTCGAAAAATGTAACTTATACAAATCATGTGATATGACTGTCACTGCCGATCCACTGTCTATCTCAAAAACTATATTTTTTCCGTTAATGCACACCGACTCAACTAATGGCTCGCCTCCGAACGATCGAATGTTATGTAACGTATGTGACTTACCGTCGTCGTCTTCGCCATCGACCATCGCGTCCGTTACTACGTAATTAACTTTTTTACATACTCGGCGCAGATGTCCTTTGGTGTTGCATTTCGAACACGTATACTTTGCGAACCGACATTCTTCCGTTTTATGATTAGAATAACCACACACGACACATTTCACTTTACTCGATCGATTTTTTTTTTCGAGTCCTCTTTTGTCGATCTTGTACAATTGCTGATCCGCTCCCGGTACCGTCGTCGAGCTGACGGCGACGGCGACGCGTGCACTTCGCAGATTTTCTACGAGCTCCACGGCTTTGGCTAGGGTTAATCCATCCAGATCTTGCACATACAGTTTTTCCTTTTCTGCTCCCGGTAACATACCCATGATAAAACGGTCTCTTAGGGCTTCTTCCACGTTGTTAAATTTACATTGCGCGGTGAGCCCTCGCAATCTCGCCGCCCACTGTGACGCGGTCTCCGATGGTGACTGGGTGGCGGCATAAAATTTATGCCGTTCTCCAAATCCAACTTGTCTTGGTGTGAAATGCGCATCCAGAAGACTTAAAATATCTTCGTAAGGCACATCTTCCACGTTCTTTGGCAGCGCGAGGTCGGCAGCCAATTTGTATGTACCGTCTGTGAGTGTGCTTAGTAATATTGCTCGTCTTTTCACTCCAGCTGAATCCTTTTTGATGTCGACATCGTTAGCGATGAACCATTGTGTAATCCTACTTTTGAATGTCGTCCAGGTGTGCTGATGATGGTCGAAATTAGGTAAATTACCGTACATTGCTAACGCCATCTTTTTTTTTTTTCAATTCGCGCGGTATTTCGTCTCCTCGTCGCCACTGATGTGTACGGGACTAGTTAAGTGAAAGACGGTTAACATCACACTGGTTTATTGGCTATCGCGGTGGCGTCTCGCAGGCACGCCCATATTCAATATGTATCTGATCTACCTACTTATAGCGTAATACACAACAGTTCTCCATCTCTGGCACGACCACTGCAACAAGGACTTTGCGCAGGTTGGTGAGTCAGCCGTTTCACCGGCCCATCCTGACCACCGTGCCAGCCTTCCGCGCCCGCACTGTTTGTGGCGGTTTGATAATGCAGGAATTCCATTTCATTTCTATTGACACGGAATGCCATATTCGATACCATATCGAAATCTTTTTAATGTATTTGTGAGTTCGTAAGTTCATACAAATTATAATTTTTGTTTAAAATTGATTCTACTTCTTAAATTACGCCATTTTGATTGGAAATAGCCTCGGGAGCTCGTAAGCTCGTGAATTTTTCCCGACTTATATGTAATTTGCAAACATTAAGTATTTTTAACGATTACGTGCATTTAATTTAAAATGTAAAAAATAAAGAACTTGAAGATAAAATTTTGAACTTGAACTTGTTTATTTATTTTAAAATTCAAAATTGTAAAATTCACTTTCGTTTTACTGGTTGTATGGAAACTTCATGATTTTGCGGAGTGTTATTCAGCAAAATTTCTAAAGCTAGAATTAGGAAAATTGTGTAACGATTCCAGATTTATGACTTGTGGTGTATGGGCGTAGATTCTTTGCCAGTACCCCTCTGGACTAAAAGAACAAAAATATACGTATTTTGCTTCACTTGGTGCGACGACTTTTCGATTTGAATGAGAAGTTTCCATGTCAATGTGAATACCCATGTATGGGATGTTCTAGTTCTTCACTCGAGTACAACTTTACCCCGCCTATAGTCGTTTTTGCGGCATATGTGACCCGAGCACTTCCTTCGACTGTATCTGTATTAAATAGTTAATAGATTCAGGCGTTACTTTGCGAAAGTCAAATTTACAGGCAATTTGATCTAAACTACAAAGTAGTTTAGATCAAATTGCTTCCGCTCCCGATTAGTTCGTGCGAACTACTGCCGGCCGGCACTACCGTTAGTAAATGCATGCCGCCGCTCCCATGGCTGCACTGATCGTCTCTGGCTCGGCTGCTGCGGTCTTCTCTGCGACACGTGTTTCGCCTCTCCACGAGGCATTCTCAGGCGCTGTAGATGTTAGTCGTTAGAATAACATCACATACAAATACATCGTAAAATCGAACATTCGTAGCATGTTCGTCGTACGCGACATGCATCTAACGGTAGTGGGTGGGTGCTGGCCGGCAGTAGTTGGCACGAACTAATCGGGAGCGGAAGCACACAAAGTAGTTTAGATCAAATTGCCTGTATCTGTATTTCTAGGTATATAAGGGTTAAGAATTAAATATATATAAAGGTTAGAGTTTGCACTTTAAGTTACCTATTAACTTATTATACTTCTTCTCTAAACAGATTAATAACTTGTTCTCCATCATAAATGGACGCGGCTTTACGTTCTCTCTATTCTGTCAGCACTGACGTACAGATGAAATAGGCAGGCATAAACAACACCTCAACCTGGTGGTTTTTTTTGCCTGCTGTCTTCTATTAATCGGAGACACTTCACCAGTTAGGCTGTCCATAATTAAATACTTCTCTTTCGAGCTTCTTTTTCCATTCGTTTGAAGGGTGCGCCACGGTTGGCTAGATTAAATCGGCTCTATTGATTATGAGTAAATTACACGCGAATACTGTGCTTTGTAACTTAATTTTTAGTATGTAATAATGTATTTTAACATGTAATATGTAATTTCAATTGATATTTAGCTAAAACAAATTATAAGTATTAATTCAAATTTTGATAGATACACATACTACAAAGGTACCTCTAAATATATTCAAAGATAGGCTACAATCGCTATTACTTGACTCCGTGTTTGTTTAGACTAAAATATGCATCGATATTAACGTGATCTCCAGATTATGTAGCATTTATTTCTTACAAAAAAAGTGAATTCCTACTACAAACAATAATTTACATTATGGTAAATTACTGTTTGTTGTAGGAATTCTCTTAACTGGCCAAGCTCTCATGAGAATATTGGCCTAAAAATATTAATAAAAATATAATTAAAATTGAAATCCATGTCGTCGACTATTCATTAACTTTTCTGCACGTCTTAACTTGACGAGTTTTATAAGCGTTATTGGGTTTTATCCTAATATTCAATGCGGAATCTCTCCAAGAATATTTTATGAACTTGTCGTCGACATACCGCATTTCAACACCTTTTTAAACGACGCCGAGTGACGAGCCCGGTGGTGGAATGGCTAACGATGGCTACTTTAGCACCAAGTCATGTGGGGTTGGTTCACAGACAAGGTTAATATTTATGTACATGAACATGTCTGTTTGTTTCGTTATGGGTGTTTTCTATATATTATAGTAAGTAAATGCCTTTTTTTTAATACAAACTTGTATTAAAAAAAAGGCATTTACTTATGTTTATCAGTTGTCTAGTACCCATAGCACAAGCTCTGCTTAGTTTGGGACGAGATGACGCTGTGTGATTTGTCCGAGAAAAAATATTTATTTGAAACTTCCTATATACGAGTAATAAAGAATAAATACATATATCCGTCGCGTTTATTTTTTGTCTAAAAGTTTAATGAGAACTTACCATTTTTACAGTTACATTTACCTATGCTTCACGGCGGAATTCTCGTTTTGGTAGCGTTCATTACGTTTATGTCAAATGTTTCGAGATGTCAGTTTGACAGATCCGTCATGCAATTCGACGATTGTCGGCGTCTCGAACAGCTGGGTTCAGAACGTTGCGGCTCGGCTCGATAAGACGCGCATTCCGGCCTAGCATTAATCGTGAGCTTAAATATTTTAACGCGTCGTAACATTGATTTATTCGGAGCGTAATCTCAGCTCGCGGCTTGTTTGTTCTTCGGCTCGAGACGTATAGGTAAGATTAAGCAGTACGCCCTCAATCCGCGCCGCCCCAGCCTCCAGACTTTCCGTTACCTATATCATGGTTATTTGCCCATATTAATTAGCGCCGTTTATCTCTGCTAAGTTGATTATTGATTGTTTTTATTGATACTAACATACCATATAAAGTTACGTAGGCTTACCTGTCCGCTACTGGACTGTGCCAACAAATACCTACATGAATGAATAGAACATTCACGTGAGATTTATATGGTCATTGTGCAGCGTTAATTGCAGCGAATGGGGGCGAACTGCGATGGTATCGTACCATCCAAACGAGAAATGTATACCCCGTCGACTTGTTTCGCTAGTGGAACTCACGAGAGTTATGTGAGCGATGTAAATACGAAAACTTAACTAGTTTTACTACATGTATGAAATGCCAAAACACGCTTTAATAATAAACGAATAAAGTATTTGCCTTGTCCAGCTGACTTTTCGTGAAAAATTAATGGCAGACCATGAAAAGGTTTTGCTTTGTTGGGGCAGATAGCAAAAAAGGGAGCGTCTGACGGACGGTTGGTTTTAACAAAATCGAAACAGCGGGCACACTGGCATTGAAAACCTATTGGCACAGATATCGACAGGACTGTCGCACGAGTGGCCGGCGGTGGAGCACATTTTAGTATGGCAGATTTATGAGAACCGACCGTTGGTTAGGGACGGGGTGGTTTGCAGCCCGGGAGGGCGAATGGGTCGGGCCGCGGGAGGCACTGTTATTGTGCGACGTTTGATTTACGCACGTACCGCTATCACCCTTTTGTTAGGTTGGATACCAACTGCTGTGCCAGTTCCGCTGGCCCGAATGCAGCCCGCTCTTTAACACTCATTCATTGCCTTTCACTGTGCTTGTCTTATAACTATAATAAATTGAATTGAGTTAGGTTGACATTAACTTTATTTGACTAAATTACTATTTCTTGAGTTAGGTTGACATTAATAAAGTTTGACTAAATTACTATTTTATTTATTGATTTTGCGTTGTACACCTTTGATCAGATTAGGAGTTGAGTAATGTGTCACTCATCTCCTGATGTATAAAAACATCGCCCCAGAAATCCTTGTAGAGTCGTGTTTGAACTCACTTTTTACGAACACTAGGACTTGATAGTACAAAATAGCAAGAACCCTGCACCTGTTCGTATGTGCAAGCGATTACTTTTCCGAAGTAAATACTTTACTGTAGATTGTGAAATAATATATTAGGTATTTTTATGTACCCAATAGAGTCGTCATAGTAGCTTATAACGTTTATATAACAATACAACCAGTATCGCTCAGAAGCTCATATGACCGACCATGGTGATTTAATTTGTGTGCGGTATTCTGTGATGTGAAGATACTTCCTCAATCTGGATGTTTCGGTTCGACTATACCTCTCTGTCTGCAAGGTAGAACTAAAACAGTTGTAATTATGAGTAATATGTTTTTCAGATATAACTACAAAATGGTCGACTTTTTTGGTACGTGTAGGTACGTTGAGATTTGTGGGAAAATTAATGCTCATAGGACCACTATACCCTATAGGTTTTCATTTGTGATTTCTTCACGACAGAGACACGACACACTTCCTCCTCGCCATCGAATGCGTGATTTACTACTCTGCAAAATAAATTCTAATTTATTTTTACTTGTCTTGTGCGTGTATATTGTTAATATTGTGTCTGTTTCGGCTAAGTCTAGTATTTATTTGTGAATTTACCATTGAAAGAGTACAGTGATTTAATATTTATTCAGAGTGATGGTTCCTAGGAATCGGTGAGCGTGCTTGAAAAGAGCTATGAATGTTGGTGAGGTGTGTAAAGACCGAATCATGTGGTGCTCAGTTCACTCCAGTGTCTCAGTGTCGGCCTCGCAAGGGACTTGGCGTAAAGATGTAGGTAAATTGAGCGGTGGGTGTTTGCAAAAAGGTGTGTTTGTGCCTTCGCTTCCAATTTCATAGCGCAATTGTAAATAAATAAATAAATAAATATTGTCGGACAAATTACACAGCGCCACCTACCCCAAAGTAAGCGAAGCTTGTGTTATGGGTACTAACCAACTGATAAACATACGTAAATACATTTTTTTTTGTAAATACATACTTATTATACATAGAAAATACCCAGACCAATACAAACAGACATGTTCATGCACACAAATGTTTGTACTGTGTGGGAATCGAACCCACGAGCGTTGGTGTCAAAGTAGCGTAACAGCGCGTTTCACCACTGCGCCACCGAGCTCGTCAAATTTGTAGATTTTACTGTGTAGTTTTTCTACGTTACTAGTATGGTATATCTATGTAATATATTTTTTATATTATTATTTTCTATTAGATACAAGAATGTATCAATAGCACGTGTGTTCAAGCCAGCAATCACGAAAAAAATGGTAGTCAGTTGGAGCACGGTTTTAACGAATACGGAGGATGACGTATGATTTCTAACTGCAGCTCCTGTAGAGTTACAACAGTTTCTCGTGCAGTGTGAGGTCTTGCGTTATCATGGAGCAATAATGGTGGAGATCGATTCACGAGTCGAGGCTGTTTTAATGCCAATTTCGCCATCATTGTTCGATGTTCGGTACAGTAAATATCTGCTGTTATTGCTTGACCAGACCTGACAAAGCTATAGTGAATAACGGCATAAAGAGACTACCAAGCATTTACCATTGCGTCAGCCATTGCATTTTTCGCTTACGGTTATCGTAAAAAATCCACTTTCATCACATATCACAATTCTATCCAATATTTCGTCATTTCTGTACCAATTCATCAAGGCAACACAAGTTTCAACACGCGTTTCTTTCTCCAGATCAGTCAAGTCATGAGGCACGCGTTTTTCAAATTTTGTTTATATTATTGATTTGATGCAAATGAGTCAATATTGTAGGTAAGGTAACGTTAAACCATGTCGCTAATTTCTGGGTAGTTTAACTCGGATCGGCTTCCACCATTTCCTTCAATTCAGTGTTATTCACTTGTGTGGGCGGTTTTCCACGTGGTTCGTTCTTCAAGTAGAAGTTTCCATTACGAAAGCGTTTAAACCAAAAACGCTCGGTGTGTTCATTAGCAGTTGAAATTCGAAAATCGAATGCACATTTTTTAAAAGAAAAGCCTCATAGGTATCATGTGAAACAAGTTTCACCCGACAATCTCACACCATGAAGGTTTAACGTCAATTCAAAGTATCTATTACTATAAAACGGCAATTTCATACTATAACCCCTATTATTTATCTTCTTTTATCAGCCACTCCACTCTTATGACATTATCTTGAGTAACTGCTGTCTTCCTGGTCGAGCCTCATCTTTGACACTATCTCTATCCCGTTTAAATTCAAGATACCTAGTATGTGATCGTGGCCAGTGATGGAGCCAAGTCACCAAATGCAGTCTTATAATTTTCGTGGGATTCGTGAAACGTTATGCCACTTTTATAATCGTAGTAGATCATAACACGGAATGACTCGCGCGACACTTCTATTGCTGATTGTAGCCTATGAAGTGATAGCTTAGTACGAAAAATGAAAAAAAAAAAAAAGCTAATTGGCGCTAGTTCACGAAATCATGTACACATGCTTACAGTTAAATTACCCTCATATTGGCGTAGAAACCAAATACTATTGAAGTATATTTTAAGTAAAGCAAAAATTTTCCGAAAAACCTAGGTAAAACCGAATCAGTAGGGGTATTCAAATTGCCTCCGAATGCCATATCCAAAGAAAGGGTTTCATTTTTAGTGAAATCTTTTCGATTCCCATTTGAATATGGTGTTTGGAGGCAATATGAATACGCTTACAGTCATCTGTCTGACGTTCTCTGTTAAATTAGAGTACATTTTAAATATCACTTATGGATAACATTACAATTGGACAATTAAATCTTCACAACAATAAAATTGCAGAGTCAAAGTCAGGCAAGCTCGTTGAGGATTATAGTCTGCGTTGAGGATTATAGCTCGACTTTGTTTTAATTCAGAAGCAATACCAACGCGCCCAATTTAACCGTAAATTTATACACCTAAATAATAACTTGCCCGAGGAGTAGTCTAACCATAACGGCTATAAATAATTTAATGTCTACTCACTGTGCGGTACAGCCGAAGCAACATCGCCCATTTAGGAGTATTTATTGTGAGTTGTTATTTTTCACTTCTGTGGTCTTGTAGGTTCTCATGTACATCATCTTTCCTAGCGTTTTACACTTTCGGTAGCAAGTTACGAGTATTATTGGAGCAGACGTACCTATTTATTCACTATATCCACAATTAGTTGCGTAATAGGCGAGTCCTCTATCATTTCTACGTACACTTACTCTATGTACTAAGAACGTCACACTTTGTAAGCAGATCAAGTCGCAATTAGGGAGATCAGGCATTCGCACGATTCTGCCATTTATATTACTGGAATCAATGTGTTAAGTAAATAAAATAAGAAGAGGCATGCTCCGATGGTTCGGGCATGTAGAAAGAATGCAAGATGAAAGAATGACGAAGCAGATATACAATGCAAAAGTGGAAGAATGTAGGAGCCGGGGAAGGCCAAGAATTACCTACCATGACCAAATTGGTCATGTTCTATCAGAAGGTGATGTCAAGAGCCCTAGAAACCGGTGTGCGTGCATGAGAAGAGCAATGAATGTTAAAGAAGCGAGTGAGATATGTTAGGATCGAGTCACGTGGCGCTCGGTTCTCTCTGCCTACCCCGCAAGGGATTTGGCGTGAAGTTATAGATAGATAGATATAATGTGTTAAGTAAAAACTTATGATCATAGGTTCACCATAGTATTAAGGTATATTTTTCCGTATAATAAATCCGTGTGCACTTGACTAACTCTTATATTGCTGTCTGTCACATTTTCGGATAAGTCAAATCGTTTCTTCCTTACTACCTTATCCTAACTGGTTAACCCCTGAGTCCTTGGCTTTGGCGTGGCCTTTTCGTAATTAATAACTAGTCTGTCTATAAATACTGTCACATAGAAACTTTTATTTTTTTCAACTCTTTAATTATTATTACGAGTAATTTGGAACGCGTTTATTATGTTAAAAACTTCTTTCGATTTTCCGCCGTTGTACAATTTTTTTTTCGTGTTTATTATTAAATTACAATATGGAATGTGGGTGTTAAAAGAAAATAGGATTGCAGTACCTGCTTTGCACAAAGTTTGTATGGAGCCATCGGTCATATTGAAGACACTTCAAAAGCTTTGTATCAGCTGTATGTTCGCATATCGTACTATCGACAGATATACAAACACTTCCTCTGTTGAAGACTAAAAGATCGAGGCGACCGCGTGCTGTTTGGACTACAAAAGCTGTTAATGCTGTTAAAATTCAGAATTCGCCGAAACTCCATTGGGAAACGAAAAATCTTATCGCGAGAAATGAAGATTCCCACTAGGACTCTATCACGTATAATAAACCAAGACCTGAAGCTCGCCGCTTATCGTCGATATACAGGATATGCCCTAAGTCAATCATTACAGTTGAAGAGAGTGGGTCGACCAAAACTCCTTCTGTACCGATACGCAGGTGAAAAGCACAGAAATATCCTCTTTACTGATGAAAAAAATTTCGCGATTGAAGAGGACTACAACAAGCAAAATGACAAAGTATACGCACACAGTACTATAGAAACCTCTCAAGTGGTTGGAAAGGTACAACGTTGTCGTCATCCTGCGTCTGTAATGATTTGGTAGGGGTGTCTTATCAAGGAGTCACAAAGCTTAACTTTTGTGACAAAGGAGTGTTGACTTCGGCCAAAGTGTATCATGAGACCGTCTTGGAACGTGTTGTGAAACCTCTCAGGAATACTCTTTTAAAAAATGTACCATGGTACTTCCAGCAGGACTCTGCACCTGGTCACAAGACACGAACTATCCAAGCTTGGCTCGAAACCAACGTTCCCGACTTTATAAGAGCTGAAGTCTGGCCCTCTTACACTACAAATTATGGTCAGTTTTAGAGGACATGGCGTGCTCGAAACGACACGCCGACATTGTGTCTCTTAAGAAATCTCAAGCAAGCAGTGGCTAAATTTTCCATGGAAACAGTGCGTAAATCCATAGATGCGTGAGCAGACATTAAAACCCTGCTCAGAGTCAAAGCTGGCCATTTCGGATGGAATCGTTTTATTTCTTTTCGCTGAGACGCTCAGTAGTCTTTTTAAACATATGCTGCTAGATGGCACAGAAAAATAATAATATCACCAATGATAATAAAAAGGGTAGGGTGTCAGCACCGTTTTCCATGTCATAAAAACTTTCATATGAAGTTCAAATTTCCCTTTTACCCGCTTAAAGGATAAATTTCCAAAAAATCTTCTTTAGCGGGCCTCTACCCTGCACACACTGTCATTTGAACTAAAGAATTTCACAGCCGTATTCCGTCCCATAAAAAGTTCCGTAGAAAGATCAACATCCGCTTTGCCCCTTTTTAAATGTATATTTCCAAAAATCCGTTCTTCGCTGATGCCTCCACTTATAAACTACCTATCTGCCAAAATTCAGCTTTAGGTCCAAGTAGTTTTCGAGATTTCGTGTCTTGTCAGTAAATAACCTTTCGCTTTTATGGATTCATATATAGATTTGTATTATTAAATCTATAATACATTCATTGGTATTTCTTTTATACCTATAGGAAATGAAATGAACATACGCTCTGCCTGATTGTAAGCAGTTGCCATAGCCTATGGTCAATCGTACGTTGCCGACTCTTAAATAAATTTATTTAGTAGTTCCGTATTTTGCTGCTGGTGCACATAACATGATAAAAATTTTGCTATCGTAAAATGGTATACGACTTATGTTTGATCTTTGGGTAAGGTTCCCAGTTGGCCACGCAAGATAAAATCTTGGAGATTTGTTTATTTTTCTTTACTAAATATATGGTGGTGTGTACGACACCAACTATATTCGTGAGTTCCCATGTCAAGTGTAACAATAAGAAATCAATTTTCACCCATGCTATAGACACTAAATTACCTATTTTCGAGTTAGAGAGACCAAAAATTATTTTCGGAAGTTTTTTTAACTGTATTACTGTATCTTTTTTCTCATTTAAACTAGCGTTGAAATGAATTTCTCGCTGCTTACTTCCTGTTTATTTGAATGAACAGCGTCGGGTTTCAGTATATTTCAATATTTGATCTACTATACTGTATAGATATTATTACATTATCGTGTACGCATTGTATGTAGTTGCCAGTGATTGAACAACGCGTGGTGATTACGTGTTGCGAGTACGTAACGAGTTTCAATTTACCACACTAGATTCGGGCAGTGACGTGAGTCTTTGAGTCCTATTTATTTGCGAGTCTCTTTGTGTATTAGCAGTCACTTGAGCTTTAGTTCATCTATTTGTGTTATGATGTAATTTTTATAATCATCAGCAATTGCAATTTCACATTTAGCTACTTTAATTGTGTAAACGTTGTCAGTTACATTTTTAATCTTGTGTAGCACAATTTTGCGTATTCGAAGGCAGTTGACGTAACATGTATAGACTCGTAAATATAAATGAACTCTAATCCCTATCACCGAGCACGCCCGATTTGCAAAAAATCTTGTCCTGATCATAGTCAACTTTGATCGACAGAGATCCCGTGCTAATTACCCACCAGTGACGCCGTGACTCTGCGTTGTACTCTATACTGATGAGTTGTCATATTTCGTTAGGCAGGTTCCGCCTGCAATAAAAAGTGTTAATTTTGACTCGTTGTCTGAAAAGGACGATGGCGTTGATCGAACCCATCGCACGCTGTCTGATTAGGCATGTCATTTCCCCACTTCAGTTATTTATTATTACAATTATATCCTGAATCTAATTAGTAAACTGAGTCTTCGAAGACTCCCGTGCAGCACTAGTTGCGGGAAGTAGCTGCAGCGGGAGTGGGCGAAAGTATTAGGACAGTCGCGAGAGCGAGTTCTGGCTGCCATCGTTACCCGCAATTAGCGGCTCTACACGCGCGAATAATCCTCCGCACTAGCGCCGTCCGCGCTACCACCGCCGCCACCACTCGGAGCCCGCATACGATTGCACTCCGGATTCAGCGAATAAATTCATTTGTACGCAAATTGTATCGGCGCTTGCAATTAAAACTTTGTTAGCGCTCGAGCTAAGATAAATAACACTAATACATTCTGCTTATTGCGGGGAAGTTGCCGGATGGAGAGGATATATTAATGTTGTTTCTAATTTGTTTGGGCGGATTAACTCTGTTGCCCTCTCAACTTACATCCACAACAATTATCACATACATGCTTCGCAATTTTAACTATAATTTTAAATATTATCAACCCCCCAGAACACATAAATAGTAATTAGAAAGGACTATTCATATTTCCACTACTACTATACACATTTAATATACACATACAATTACATTTATTACGAAAGTAAAAAAATATTATAGTGTAAATAAAATACTTTATATATATATATATATATATATAACGAACATGCTTTATGGCCAAAGGGTTCAATCTGATTAGTTATACAAGCTCAAAGTAGATGAATTTACTGTTAACCATTGATAGGATTTGGGAAGTCTTGATAGTGTCTAAAGTTCCGGGCTGTTCCGAGACATAGTGGCTACTCAGTAGTTAGATTAGTAATATTTAAAGTAATATTCGTTATATGGATACGTAAATTAAAACTTGACATACTTTAGTAAATAGTACAGGGTAGCGCAATAGAACGTGCATATTTAAAAAAATATTAAAAAATAAATACAAAAGGTATAGTTAAAATAAAAATGAGGCATTGTTATGTTATAATTGAAGTTTATTTTTTAAAAATTACATCATCCAAATGATGACCCTCTCTACGACGGCACTTCTCTAACCGCAAACGGAAATTATTGAAAAGTTTCTTCAATAATGTTGGTGTAATTGCTGCCATTTCACCACGGATATTCTCTTTGAGCTGATCGATATTCTTCGGATTATTGCTATAGACTTTGTGTTTGGGGTATCCCCACAAAAATAGTTAGGAGGCGTTAAGTCTGTACTACGTGGGGGCCATGGGATATCACCTCGTTTCGAAATCAGTCTGCCAGGGAACATCTGTTTCACAACCGCCATGGAGTCATTTCAAGTGAGACAGGTAGCTCCGTCTTGCTGAAACCAAGTTTTTGAATTCACTATTCTTGAATTTTCAAGTTCTGGAGTCAAAAACCCCTCCAACATCGCAACATAGCGTTCTGTATTAACAGTGACGTTTTGCCCTCGCGCATTTTCAAAGAAAAAAGGACCAATTATTCCTTAACCAGAGATTGCGGCCCATACTGTCACTTTAGGACTATGCAGTGGTTTCCGAAGAACATCGATCAGCTCAAAGAGAATATCCGTGGTGAAATGGTAGCAATTACACCAACATTATTGAAGAAAGTTTCAATAATTTCCGTTTGCGGTTAGAGGAGTGCCGTCGTAGAGAGGGTCATCATTTGGATGATGTAATTTTAAAAAAATAAACTTCAATTATAACATTACAATGCCTCATTTTTAGGGTTCCGTACCCAAAGGGTAAAACGGAACCCTATTACTGAGGCTCCGCTGTCCGTCCGTCCGTCCGTCCGTCCGTCTGTCACCAGGCTGTATCTCATGAACCGTGATAGTTAGACAGTTGAAATTTTTACAGTTGATGTATTTCTGTTGCCGCTATAACAACAAATACTAAAAAATAGAATAAAATAAATATTTAGGGGGGCTCCCATACAACAAACGTGATTTTTTTTGCCTTTTTTAGGGTTCCGTACCCAAAGGGTAAAACGGAACCCTATTACTGAGGCTCCGCTGTCCGTCCGTCCGTCCGTCCGTCCGTCCGTCCGTCCGTCTGTCACCAGGCTGTATCTCATGAACCGTGATAGTTAGACAGTTGAAATTTTCACAGATGATGTATTTCTGTTGCCGCTATAACAACAAATACTAAAAAATAGAATAAAATCAATATTTAAGGGGGCTCCCATACAACAAACGTAATTTTATTGCCTTTTTTATAGATAATGGTACGGAACCCTTCGTGCGCGAGTTCCACTCGCACTTGGCCGATTTTTTATTATAGATAACGGTACGGAACCCTTTGTGCGCGAGTCCCACTCGCACTTGGCCGATTTTTATTTTAACTATACCTTTTGTATTTATTTTTTAATATATTTTTTTAAATATGCACGTTCTATTGCGCCATCCTGTATATAGAGTGTAAAAGTTCACAATTATGACTGAACGTCAAAGTATTGCCGGTATTTGGGAGTAGTAACCTGTTTTGGAGTTATGCCCTAAACATGCACCAAACAGCACGCACTTTAATATTATGCATTTCGTTTAAATTGAATACGCTTTGATAAACAATCAAAATTTAAAATTCAATCGGTAGTACGCAAATTACAGCCATTAGGGTCTAAACTGACATCTGGCTTCCGTAGTAGTGCCATGGACGGCTCCCTGGAGAAAACACATCTAGAAAGCATGGTTCTCTGGGGAATGGTTCACTGCCGCTCAACAACTATCGACGAAATCGACTTACTGAGCGACACAGCGTCTTACATTTTCAATTAAAACCTTCTTGTTATTCATTTCTCATAGTTTTCGTTCTTCATGTTTCAATCTACTGTTTATTATTCTCATGAGAACTTCTATTTTGACAGAAGAAGAATTTCATTTTGGATATTAATTACTAGTCTTATTAGTCGACTAGTTTGGTTTTCGCTCTATTAATAATAGATTATTGCACGTGAATCTTGAATGGAAGACAAAACATTACTTACACACCTAAAATTTTTAATGTATCATAAATTCACGAGGCATCAACAGAAAATACATAGTAATAAATCTAATATTTTCTGCACCATGTAGGACAGATCACACAGTTCAGTAAAAAATATGTTTTTTTGTTGACCTGGATGTTTCTGCGGTTTTCTATAATTACAAGTACGTAGTTTACGAATAGTTTTATGAAAGTACTGAATTAGCTTTAGTTTAGTAATATTTAAAATGATAAACTATTTATGTCGGCTCCTAACACAAGTTATTAATAGGAATTTGGTTTACAGTTAAAATTCGCTTTTTGCGCATACATACATCACGTGGTAGTGCAAGTGATCCCTCGCACTTACTTCATGATCTTGAGGACTTATTTCATATCTAAGTTATTTAACAAAATTGTAGGACGCACGGCGCGCTTTTGGGTATATTGCTGATGTGAGGATTAGTAGTACTTTGTGTTATTTATTGAATTGATGAAATGCTATGGAAGGCACAGGGAGGAATCCGAAATGGAAGGCGATATACGTATATTGCGGAGAATCATCTCCATAGACCAAAAGGTCTTGAGAAAGCATTTGATAGAATTGTGCGAAAGGAATGTGGGACATATTGCCGAGATATGGGATTGACGATGCTCTGCTCTGTGCTGTGCAGTCCAGCTACAAGAATTGCTCAGCATGCTTGCTTATTACTTACAAAATTGGTGTTATGAAACAGGGTTGTATGTTGTCTGCCAGGCTGTTTATTCTATATCTCGATATTTCAGCTCGATTCTCTCTGCCTACCCCGAAAGGGATGTCACGTTGCTACCAGGTGCCCTAGCATAGAGGGTAATTCAAACAACCGTGAACAGAAAACTAAGATTTTTATTACTAGAGTATTTTAGCTAATCGAAGAACATAAGTCAGGTCGCGGGTTCGATTTACTTTAGTGATCGAGTCCGTGCACCATTGTTGAAAACTACCGCACTCTCCTTTGTCTGGCCACGGAAGATCCCCCGGCACGGAGACAGCTGCTGCGGCGCTGGTTCAGGGTGCGGAGGCTCGCAGTCAGAGGTGAGGTATATTGCTCTCAGGTTCGATAGATGAACCCCAACGGTGTTCCTGTGAACCGTACCACAGTATTACGATCCAGCCGAGAAGTCCACTACCACTAGCAACCGAGACGCAAGAGAGCTTGGCATATGCGAGACTAATTACAATTTTCCTAGCGGCTGTGGCATTGCGATATATAAAGCAAGCACTACGAACGATTTATTTCTAATGTTTTGCTAGTGGCAGGATTACAATAAAAATAGCACAAATAGGATAAGCAAACAGATACTACAGCTTTGCGGTACATAAATAATGTGTGCACAACTTACCCAGTAAGGGAAATTCACTAAAACACCAATAACTTAAAAATTCGATTTCAATTTAAATAGCCGTTACTTTCGTATTTTGTAACGGTAGTTTTTGTAAGCTAAAGTGACGCGTACAGGCTCTCAAGTGGTTTGGCGTGCACTGATCGCGCGTTCTCAGCGAATGAATTCTCGATGCAATCAGTTACCGCTCCCCGCACTTGCCTCTTCTTGTGTCACCCTACGTATTAGCAATATAAAACACACGGTGCGTTGTCCGCGCGAATATTGAAAGTTATTTATTTTACTATGTTTTTATATGCTTCTATATTTTGTATAATAATTAAGTAATGTAAATATGTAGATATTTTTTAGTGTTATAAGTATTTAGATTTAAGTTAGTTTTAAGTATGTAAGTAAGTACGTATAAGATTAAATTTTAAAGAAGTTAGGTAACCTATGTTACATTACCCCCTCACAAAGACGAGGATTTTTCCTAAGAAAAATCCGATTATAGCTACACATACTATAGGCCATTGCACACAACGTTCATATCCTCTTTCATAATTCTAACACACGTTCTCACAGGCATCACCTTTTAAATATAACAGAATAACAATCAAACTATGCAAAGTAACACTTAAGATGCAGTGTTCTTGCCAACAAATATACCAGAGTTTTGGTTGAATACGAGTACATACCAAAACTCAGTGCAACTGTCTAGGCATGTAGTATTTTGCGATCTACAAACTCAACTCGAGATATGACATGTATCAAATATTTCAAACTGATATAATGAAACAGTAACCGCAATTACCAATGTGCAGAGAAAATAAACGTCACTTTAACATTTTAGAGAATGTTAAAGCAAAGATAGACTAGTGCAACCGATCTAAAGGTATAGATCAGAAAGAACTACAAATAACACGTTAAGAGAGGTGTCATTGTAATATATCACCAGCACATTTTATAGTCCCTAAATAATGTTTAAGACATCTTAGAATGATGTAAACACAAAAAACTTAGCGAACAAAATTCCTCTGCACAGTCGTATAGCAGTTTAAATATAACGTAAATTAAGTAACAATTAAGTTTGTCTATCTCAAAAGATGGTAGTAGCGATGGGGTTGGATAGGTTGTAATAGTGAAAAATTAAGTTTTACGATATAATAATATTTCCAGGTATTCATATCTAGGCCTTTTTTAATTTGATGTCTTTAATATGCCAGACTCCTAAATCGCGTCCAGTCATATCTTCTAGGTTATAAATATATTAAGTAATTAATTAGACTTTATTTTGCAAATTACTTCAGTAATATCCTTCAAATCGGTTTCGAAGTCATAAACCGAATCAGAAATATCATTGGAAGGATAAAGCTGCGTTAGTTTGCAGACTTGACATCTTAAATCTTTTACGGTTTTAGCAGGTAGTTCACCGCGAATTGCTACCTCATATTGGAGCTCCGATTTCCTCAAGTGCAAAAATTTTATTGGATAAGCCATAGTGAATCGATAAATTTAATTAGCAAACCGAATGAAATTCCTAATCTAGATATGTTGTGCACGTTAAGTAAAAAATACAACAAAGAAACAAAATTACAGCACAGAAACAAACAAAAACAGCACTGAAAAAATACAACACACAAATAAAAATAATAAAAAAACAATAAGCCAAAAGCTACTAAATACGTTCTTACAACAATAATTAGCGCTTGTCGAAAGAACACTAAACGATGGTAGATGAAAAAAAAAACGAAAAAATGTGTAACGTAAAATTGGAGATATGAAATAAAGTTACATACATGTGTTTGAAAAACTAAAGAAACAACAAAAATATCACAATATAAAAGATTAATATCGTATGAACAAAGTTAATGTGACCAAATTATAATTTAACACACTATAACGAAATTTAAAAATTATACAAATTAATAGTTTTCTACCATCGTTGGAAAATACACACAGACCATCACCAGGAGAAAATAAAAAATCTCAATAGTGCACTAGAACGGAACTGGATCACCAAAATAAATTAAGAGTGGGGCGCCATTACTGTCACGGGGTTCGATTTGATTTTAGTGATCGAGTCCGTGCACCATTGTTGAAAACTACCGCACTCTCCTTTGTCTGGCCACGGAAGATCCCCCGGCACGGAGACAGCTGCTGCGGCGCTGGTTCAGGGTGCGGAGGCTCGCAGTCAGAGGTGAGGTATATTGCTCTCAGGTTCGATAGATGAACCCCAACGGTGTTCCTGTGAACCGTACCACAGTATTACGATCCAGCCGAGAAGTCCACTACCACTAGCAACCGAGACGCAAGAGAGCTTGGCATATGCGAGACTAATTACAATTTTCCTAGCGGCTGTGGCATTGCGATATATAAAGCAAGCACTACGAACGATTTATTTCTAATGTTTTGCTAGTGGCAGGATTACAATAAAAATAGCACAAATAGGATAAGCAAACAGATACTACAGCTTTGCGGTACATAAATAATGTGTGCACAACTTACCCAGTAAGGGAAATTCACTAAAACACCAATAACTTAAAAATTCGATTTCAATTTAAATAGCCGTTACTTTCGTATTTTGTAACGGTAGTTTTTGTAAGCTAAAGTGACGCGTACAGGCTCTCAAGTGGTTTGGCGTGCACTGATCGCGCGTTCTCAGCGAATGAATTCTCGATGCAATCAGTTACCGCTCCCCGCACTTGCCTCTTCTTGTGTCACCCTACGTATTAGCAATATAAAACACACGGTGCGTTGTCCGCGCGAATATTGAAAGTTATTTATTTTACTATGTTTTTATATGCTTCTATATTTTGTATAATAATTAAGTAATGTAAATATGTAGATATTTTTTAGTGTTATAAGTATTTAGATTTAAGTTAGTTTTAAGTATGTAAGTAAGTACGTATAAGATTAAATTTTAAAGAAGTTAGGTAACCTATGTTACAGGATTTGGCGTGAAGTTATAGATATAATGTACTTTTCTACTTTCATGCTCTCTTTGCCACACCCAGCTTTCAGTTTCAAAAGTTAGCGTTTGGATTAGCACCGCGTTATGTAAAACCAGCTGTGCCTTCTGGCTTAGATTTCGGCTGTATTGAAGTTTACCTAAAGCTCCTTTCACGCTGTTCCTTGCATTCACTCGTCTCTCCTCATCAGCGGTGCACTTTACATCCCTGCTAAAGTTCTTCCAAGATATACAATCTCATTTGCTCCAACACTACGTCATCAACCGTAATCCTAATGTTCGTTCTGGTTGTCTTTCTTTCAAATACCATTCTCTTGGTTGGCACAGTCCGTACGTGATACCTTTTCTTTATACAAGAGAACGATTACTGCGCGTCTTCAATCGGTGGGGCCCTTGCGGTTGTCCAGCATAATTTGCTCAAAAACCAGAAGGCGTTTTCTAATCTGAGTATAGAAAAGTTGAACGCTGGAATATTCGGTGGTCCTCAAATTCGCACGTTAATGAAAGACATAAACCTCATAAAAGTTATGACTGAATCTGAAAGTGAAGCTTGGAGGGGTTTGTATTGATAAGCATAAAGTTACACTTTCTCAACAGTCACCTGGATAGATTTCCTAGTAATCTGGGAAATTAAAGTGAGGAACAGTGAGAGTGCTTCCACCAGGGCCTAAAAGTGATGGAGGAAAGGTATCAAGGTAGGTAGGACCGTCACGTGATGGCATATTACTGCTCGTCTTTACAAAGAAATTGTCCTCAAAAAAATATAGAACAAAGGCTTATAAAAAGCATTTTTCTGAAGTGTAATATTCTTTTTGTTAATTTTTCTATCTTTTAACATCTATATGAATTAATGAAAGACAAACAAAACAATTAGTAATATTTTTCAATAAAAATCGACAGAGAGGCAGAGAGAACCGAGCGCCACGTGAATCGATCCTTACATATCTCACTCGGTTCTTTAACATTCATTGCTCTTCTCATGCACGCTCGCCGGTTTCTAGGGCTCCTGACATCACCTTCTGATAGAACACGACTAATTTGGTCATGGTAGGTAAGTCTTGGCCTTTCTCGGCTCCTACATCCTTCCACTTTTGCATTGTATATCTGCTTCGTCATTCTTTCATCCTGCACTCTTTCTACATATCCAAACCAATGGAGCATGCTTTTTCTTATTTTAACACCGGCGCTCTCTTTCAGAACTAACTCTGTTTCTAACATCATCATTGCGAATACGGTCTACAAGCCTTACGCCACAAATTTTGCGCAACGCTAGCATTTCGACCGCATTTATTCTACTTTCATGCTCTTTCTGCCATACCCAGCTCTCGCTTCCATAAATTAGCTTTGGGACCAACACTGCATTGTGTATAGCACGAGTTGTGCCTTGTGGTTCAGGTTTTTACTGCCAAGAAGTTTTACCAACGCTCTATTCAAACTATTCCCAGCACACTCGTTTTTCCACATCTGCGGTGTAGTTTCCATCCCTGCTGAAAACGCATCCAAGATATACAATTTCATCCACTTGTTCCAACACTTCATCATCAACCGTAATCCTTACATTAGTTCTGGATTCTTCTCTTTCAAATACCATTATCTTTGTTTTCTTCGCAATCAGTAGTAAGCCTTTCTCCTTGTACTTGTTGTTTCTTTCTTATATTTGCTGATTTTTATAGAGTAATATAAAAATAAAGATTTAAAGAAAACCAGAGCCAACCAATTATAGTTTCATTAACTGCTGACATAAAATTACTCGAAATCACTGTTGACCAGTGTCATTTATATGTTCTCAAAATAAAAAGGTACTCAAAATGGAATATCCCGATTTTGTATATTTATGCTTTTAACACAGTTTATCAATGTCAGTCAACAGTCTACATTCTGCTGATTGAATAAAATGCAGTAAAATTTTTGGTATCACCTCTAACTTCGTAATGCCACAGCTCCAGCAAATTGTACTTATTACGCAGAGACTATAAATTATGTGCAATTAGGTGTATCCGAAGAGTTGATTATGTACGTGGTACATAATAAGTCTAGAAATATAACGTAGTGACGCTGTTTTCATTGCGCCGTACATATGTATGTATGTATCCCGTACATATGTATGTATGTATGTATGCCGTGCATATGAATGTATGTATGCCGTATTCCGATTGCCGTATGCTGATTGTTAACTACTTATTGTATTTTATAGTTAATACATTCAGGCGTTATTTTGCGAATTTAGGAACGACAACAAATTTACATGCGATTTGATCTAACCTGCTTTGTCTTGATCTTTAGGTTAGATCAAATCGCATATTGTATTTTAACTATTAGTTTGGCGTTTTGTATGTCTTTTTTGTATAAAATCCTATATAAATAAATTTAAAAAGCAAAGCTATAAATCTTAAATTTGATCCATATCGTGAAAGCCGTATCCGAAATATATATATATATAGATACAAGAATTGCTCGTTTAACGTAATAAGATGTTGTCACGAGGTCCAGTAAGAGGGTGATTTTACGATCAAAATTTGAGTTGGTTGAGTTGGCGAAGGTGTTCCCTCTGGGAGCCGTGCTTTCTAGTCAACCGTTAAAGCTGAGAAATCGCAAAGACCGAAAGGCAACCTATAGTGCTAAGGAGGGTGTTATTTCTAGGCTTCATGAATTTATTATTCTTTATTATTTGAATTTAAGAATATAGGCAACATATTTAAATGATAGTTCTATATCTTGATAATGGTAGTGAAATTGTACGAATACTTTACCACTGTAAATAATTATTTTTATTAGGTGATTTACGTTGACACCAATATTTTGAGAACTGATATTGTTATTTGATAGATGCAGTCATGGTATACCAAATAACCGAAATACAGTATGGATAAAGTATTCATACAGAATCTGCATATAATTTATCCTAACACATTTAAAAAACGGATTATATTTAACTGGTCTCCAAACAAAATCTATCATATAAATTGTTATTTAAATTACTCCAAATACAATTTTACAATTTAATTTTTACAGTTTTAATGTACACCAAATAAACAATTAGATTTAAATTTTAGACGAACATTTAGTCTATTTTTGTTGCTGGGTAAACACTTCCTACATTCCTAATAGGTCTCCTTCGTGATCTCATTAATAGGACCACGAAAAAGCTCCGATTAAAATTGCAAGATGACCACGAATACCGTTGAATGTACTCGTAAGTGTATATCGGTAGTATATCAAATCTGATTAAAAACTCAAAATAGTTACATCTGGTCAGTTCAATGTAAGTGAATAACAATGTAATCGACTCTTAGTGAATATATTTATCATTAATTCTAATCGGGATGTATTTTTATACTTTGGATTGCAAACAAGTAGATTTGTTAACTCATCAGATTTTTGGTGATATTAATCACTCGCGTCAATACATACGCCTTCCAGCGAATATATTTGTAGCCGCGACCTTTTTAATTGGAAGTCCTTACAAAGCCAGGTCGCTTCTTATTAAATATAATTGTCTCCTACTTTAACCAGATTCTTGTTTCCTAATCGGCGGATTGAAAGTGACATGTTCTTTGGTCTTACACCCCTTACGTATCACATCACCTAAAATGAGTATATTTAACCAGTTTCAGCGAGAAGGTTGTGTTAAAAGTAATTGTAAATTATAATAATGTAGTCGACGTGCCTGTTTCTTGTGTGTGCATGCAGCAAGCGACAAATAGCAAGCCCCGCCCTCGTGAGTTTTCCCGGGGTTCCGTCTCTTTGTGTGCCCTCTATTGTTCCGCTCGCTAATGTTGTTAGTGCACTTTTTCAGCGACTACGCTAATTTAAATACCTCTCCTTCCTTTTGTGAAGAGACTCGTCTTCCGTTTTCCGCGAGTGGAGCGCTCCCTTTGCGTTTGAGACGTCCGCGTTGGGAGACTGCATTTAAATGAGACACTTAATCACCCGAGTTGGCCTTGTGTTTCTTAAAGGCATTTGTTCTCTTCATTTATTACAACGTTGACTATTATAACGCCTAAATAAACCTTAACTGTAAAACAGGGCACGTAAAAATAGAAAAGATAACACGTAGGAATTTAAAGTTTAGCGAGTTTTCTCCGAGACTTGTTTTAGTGGCTAAGAATAATCATTTAAAGAAGTGTCTCTGCTTGTCGTGTTCGCAAAGTCCTAGACCGCAGACGCTCACTCAATTGTGTAAATATGAGTAGGGTAATAAACTCGCGCCGAGTGGCGTGCTTGGATTTACCCGTTGGAGTTACGTACGTGCATTCCCCCACCCAAGGACACCCGCAGTCTCAGCACCAGGACGCCCCGTTTCCTCCCCTATACCAAACTTTTCATCTTAAATAGGGCCATGGCGTTATATCTGCAAGACGGTTCTTAATTTTCACACGTGATATATCGTATATTTTGTTTTGTATAATATCACACACTTTTCTATTTTTGGTCGTTCACACTTTTCTGGTTACTGGCATTCAGATGTGAGTTTGTCCAAAATTCTTTTTAGTATAGTATTTTCCTGGCTTAGCGGTTTTGACTATGGTGAGATATGATGTCAGCTTGTTAATAATCACTTAAGAATTAAGAAGTTAGTTTGAAGCTATTACCGTATTTTATAGACTCATTATCGCCTTATGTGTTGCCAACCCCGCTGCCGAAGCTTTGCCAAGAGGTTTCATTTGATAAGCGACATTCGAAATAATACATCAGCCATCTATCGCAGGGCATTGTTATTTAGCTGCATGCTAAATAACAATGCCCTGCGACGGTGTACGGTTTTTGAATACTATTTTACACAGCGTTGGATGCAAACTCGCATATGGCCTTTCTGATATAAAGTGGTTACCGTACTTGTGTTGCCATTCGCACTGCTAACGCGGGACCTCCACACACTGGTAACCTTATCTACTCACATAATCTCAATATCCTATCCTGCGTTGTTATTTAATAGCGAACTTCTGAAACATACAGATACTTTCCCGATTGAGTTTATTAAATATGTTTGTAGCACACAGGGATATTATATCTCTATGTAACTTCTTTTGCAAGGACTCCTTTCATATGGTCAGGGTTCATCACCCTCAATGACTTACGTTTTAAAAATTATAATAGCACCCTAAGAAGTACGAATATATGCACTAGCTGCTTGGTCGGCGAAAGACAGTAGCGGTAGGGCGGTAGCCCTTTTGCTAGAACCTCTTATGATATTCGACGTACAGACTTTGAAAATGTTAGTAAGCTACCTCTATTTTTTTTCTTTAATAATGTAATTATGTACAAACGACACTCGAAGGGTAGTTGCAATTTTGTTAGCAGCTGTAATGATGATGATGACTAAATGATGATAAAGACTAAATGACGGATTATTGGAACGGCTAAAACCAAGAATTTTAAAGAGAAAAGATTGAGGGCGGAGAAGTGGAGACAAAGAGATACATAGTGGAAAAAATAGTGCCAAGAGTAATAATAAAAACGAATTCAACCTAATATCCGTATGAGGCTAAATCTCGCAACCTAGAGCAGGAAAGTGTTAAATGTAAATAACACAATGATAATGCAAGTAAGCAACGTGAAGTATGTAAATATCGTTTATCGTAAGCAACTAAGCTGTCTATGTCCAGGGGAGAAACGAAGACCCTAGTTGTGCGGTGATTTACACTTCTTTACATGGCAATATTTATTTATTCTTTTATTTTGACGAGCTCGGTGGTGCAGTGGTCAAACGCGTTGTTACGCTACTTTGACACTAACCCCGTGGGTTCGATTCCCACACAGAACGGACATTTGTGTGCATGAACATGTCTATTTGTTTTGTTCTGGGTGTTTTTAAGAGAGGTAGGGTCTGGAGAAGTACCTCCACCTCACAAAAAAACCACAGCTAAACAACAACTCCCTAGGGGCTCATCGTGTTCGTGTGAATGAGGTCTCCAGTAAGTTCCTAAGGAGTTGCTGTGTTAGGAGTAGAGGTGGTGTTATACTTAATGTGTTGCAAGCGTTTACAGGCTGCGGAAAGGTGAGCAGTATGTTTGCATGCTTCCCGACGTAGTATAAAAAAAATCTTTGCTTAGATTTGTATGCTACTACGAAATTTTGTATGCTACTACGAAATTTTGTATACACTACGACATGTCAAACCGTACAAACTATGCAAATTAAAATTTTTCTACTACGACATAAGATACAGGCGTTTGTAGCTTGATCTATCATGTGTTCTGTATTCTATAATGAATGGTAAAACTTTAATGATGCAATGCTCTACCGGAATTACATATCACTTCAATTACTAAGCTACGTATAAAACGACGTACATATAACTGATACACAAATAATGTATTACGCAGACATATAGCTATCATTTCTTAATTTATCCCCAGCCACTGTCGCATAGTAGTACGTTACGGCATTTTGCGTATTAATTTCTATACTAAGCTGAGTGGATCAGGGCGTCGACGTGGACGCGGCTCCCCCGTACATACCCTATGATGCATGGCGTGGCTTCGCAAAGCTCGCTTAATGAAATATTCGCAGCGAGAATGAAACAGACACGGCCATCAATCACAGGTGATGCTCTTGCGCTGACCAGCTACACAGGCTGTATAACCCCGACTTAACTGCTTTGCAAGCTTTTATTTAACTTTGTATATATATATTTTTGTTTTTTTATCATTTCCTTTTATAACCATTTTGGACTAGATAAGTACTTGCAGATATTTGAGGTGAATTTTTTGATACTTTTACGACTTTTCGGATTAACCCATGCTCATCCCATTTCTGAGATATGAGTCTCACTTTGTATGTAAATCTTCACGCTTGGTCCCTTACGGGATAGGCAGAGATGACCGAGCGCCATAAGACACGGTCCATACATACCTAACTAGCTTCTTTAACATTCATAGCTCTTTTCACGCACTCTTTCTGGGTCGTGATATCAATTTTGACGAGCTCGGTGACTCAGTCGTGAACGACGCGACTTTGACATCGACGCTCGTGGGTTCGATTCCCACACAAGACAAACATTTGTGTGCATGAACATGTCTGTTTGTCTTGGTATGGATGTTTTAAGTAGGGCGCATCAAAGCAGCCCGTCTGGGGAAGTACCTCCACCTCACAGAAAACCGCAGCCAAATAACATCTCCCTAGAGGGTTGTTGTGTTCCTGCGGGTGAGTGAGGTCAGCAGTAAGCTCCTAAGGAGTTGCTGTGTAAGCAGCAGAGGAGGCATCGCACGAGTGATACTTATCTCAAGTGTTTTTTTATTTTTTTTATTTTATTTATTAAGGTACACCAACAGTATTTACATACAACATTCGAATTGAGACACACATGATATCTTGTTCTAATGCAAACACAACACCAATAACAGGCATACACAACATTTACAATATATCAATTAAACTTAACAACTATTTAAGGTATGGTTATGATATTAATCCTTACTGAGAATCAGCACCTTTCGTCTAAAGACACTCAGACTATCGATAAATATGTCCAAATTCTCCGAGTCGCGATTTAGAAAATTGTATGTATTGCACATACGGTTAACAGGAGCATGGCTACCTAGATTGGTTCTAGACGGCGGACCACATAGGAGTTTAGTCATGGGATGACGCGGCGGTCTCCTTGGAACTTTAATATTTAGTAATGACAATAAGTCCCCGCAATCTAACAGGTTATTAAATATTTTGTATAGAAATATAACATCATGAAGCTTTCTCCTATCATACAAAGAGACCATATTAAAATGTTTCAACCGCTCATTGTAAGGACAACGGTGCGAAATGTTAGGCGCCGAGAACGCTAGGTGCCTGGTGAAGGCCCTTTGAATTTGTTCGATTCGCTGAGAGTGAACTGCATATGTTGGGTTCCAAACTGAACTAGCGTATTCTAGGTTACTTCTTACCAGCGTGTTAAAAAGGAGAATCTTAGATTCAGCAAAACGAAACTCTCATCGTGTTAATAGGCTATGGTACCCGCTTTACATCAGGTGGGCCGTATGCTTGTGTGCTCCCAGACGTTGTATAAAAAAAGAAAAAATTAACATTCTGACAATATACTACCAATTTGTTCATGGTAGATAAGTCTTGATCTTCCTCGGCTCTACATCCTACCACTTGCACATTATATATATGTTTTGTTATTCCTACATCCTGTATTCTTTCTACTTGCCTGAACCTACATGGCATACCTGTGCCCGGAGTCTCACTTTGATAACAATATAATTTTAGGAAGCTAATAGAAAAAATGTAAGCTCTTGTAATTTTAGGCTGTCTGTGAAGTCCTACAATTGAATTATCGTCTAACCGGCTGCGTTATGAATTCACAATAATCGTGTCTATTGAATTAACTTGTAATAACTTTATGTCGTAACGTTTCAATATTGTTCGAGATTGTCATTTAGTTCAATCAAGCATACGGCCTGCCTGATGTTAAACAGTCACCGTAGCCTATATACATTTGCAACACCAGGGGCGTCACTCATGCGTTGCCGAGCCTTTAAAAACCTCTTCACGCATTTCTTGAAGAACTCCATGCTGTAGTCCCTTGAAAAAACCTCGGCTGGGAGCTCATTCCGCAGCTTGAGAGTTAGTTACTTAGTGAAGACGTTTGTATCTTACGCTGACACTGTCTACATGCAGCTGTAGGTACGTTTGTATAACAATTGATAATAGGCAATTTTGTAAATTTACAGTAATTTTGTATCGATTTCACACATGACTTTCATCACTACGTGTATTTTATTCGACAGTAGTCGGAATATACTCGAAATGTGTCGCTCGTTGCAGTTATCGATACCTGTTGTTCCGACATGTTTGGTTTTACAGCAAACTAGTTTTTTTTATAAACGTTTGAATGTTCATCGTTTAAATCCAGTGACAATCTCGTGACAACTGTATCTATTTAGTTGCGTGCCGTGGATCCTTTTATCTGTCCAACCAGTAGGCTTTTAAATGAGTTTGTATTTCAAGCTAGCTTATTTGCGTTATCTTTTTCATTGGATAAATTCTATCGCTCTATATATGAAGGTTTATTTATTACGACGAATATCAATACTTATTGTGCTTATTAATGAAGTAGAATATACCTTCTTCCTTTTGTCTATTTTACAAATTTTATGATTATGGCAAAGTTAGCAGGGTTATGATTGTAGTAGGCTGTGTATGTATAAATATGCGTGTGTTCATCTGTTACAGTATACCGCTTGAACTATTCTGGCTATTCGTCGTAGATAAATAACGAGGTATCATTGTAGACGCCTTGCTGTTCCATTGTTTATAAGCTATATGGCGTCTTAGAAACTTCAACACAGCGGCTTTATTTGACAACGAAAATAGTTTCTCAAGATCCTAAAAATCTTCTCTTCTGCCATTTCAAAATCTACCCCGTGCTTCCTGAAGCGTTCCATCGGATTTCCGTCCGATCTTTACTTTAAATGTACTCTCTGCCTACTCATATAAATAGTCTATTATTGTATTTTTAATTTATATATAAATTTATTATTAATAAATTTTATTTATCATTTATAACTAAAAAAACATTTGAAGTTACTCACTTTGAAGTTTATACGTTTTCAGTGAATCAATCAATAAATAAAGTTAAAAACTAAAACCCGACTACGATAGGAGGGTTTTAGTTTTAACTTTTTTTTTATTATTCAGATTATTATGACTTACATCGCCCAGTCAGAGGTATATTGTAGATTTTTTCAATAGATAATTGATATCGCGTCGATTCTATTCTGAAAACGTGAAAAGATATGAAGAGGATCAGCAGTAGTAAGCAACAGTACGCAGTAACAGGTCACGTTTGTACCATAACTTTGTTGCTAACGTTATTACGTCAGACGTGAAAACAGTAACTGAGAGACGTGACCACAATACCAACAATCAATTGACTTGTGTTTTATTAGTTGCGATAGAGGTATTTCTGGTAGGACACTGATTTCTTTAATAATTCCCCGTAAGCAATAGACTCAGATTTTTTTTATCCTACTAATATTATAAATGCGAAAGTTTGTATGTATGGATGGATGTTTGTTGCTCTTTCACGCTTAAACGGCTGAACGGATTGGAATGAAATTTGGCACGTAGATAGATTATGATCTGGATTAACACATAGGCTATGTTATTTGACTCCACGCGGGCGGAGCCGCGGGCAGCAGCTAGTATTAAATATATTTTTACAATTTACATGGTAAACATAATATGACCTGCCTGATTGTGGTTGCATTGCATTTTCTTACTTATTTGCCTGTAGACATATATAACACCAAAGAAATCACTCGTGCGTTGCTTACCCTGTAAAAATCTTTTTACGCCCTTTTTAAAGAATTTCATACTTTATTCAATTTTATACTTCATTCCTCTGCCTACACCGCAAGGGATTTAACGTTAAATTACTTTATTCCTTTCAGAAAATTAAGTCATGAGTTTGTTCTACAATAATTGCATTATTATTCATATTTCTTTTTTGTTTTCTCTGTGAAAAATGTAGGTTTCATAATATAAATCCGACAGTGTCTTTTCTATACCACATTGGCATCCAAGCATACAAATTGAAATGACCTTAGCGCTGTTGTAAAAGTAAAAAAGGCAATACAAGTATTATTGCTTGCGTCTGTCTAGTCATTGTTGCAGACAATGCAAATTTGCAACCTTTTATGGAAACAGACTTTTCTCGAAGGTATTTGTTCGGCAACACTGCTGAGGAAAGTTTTACAACTTGGACACTTGGAAGAAAATCCCTCAAAAAGTGCACTCTCTTATACTCGTTACAGAAATAACTGCAATAAAATCTTAAAATACGTCAAAAGAAAATATGAAAGAGAACTATTAACTAATTCAATCAATAACAACAAACAACTCTGGGTAAATATAAAAATACTGACATACACAAGTAAATGAAATAAAATTGACAATGAATTTACTAATATTAAAACAACTTAAATAAATAATAAATAAATATTCTCGGACAAATTACACAGCGCCATCTAGCCCCAAAGTAAGCGAAGCTTGTGTTATGGGTACTAGACAACTGATAAACATACGTAAATACATTTTTTTTTCTAAATACATACTTATTATACATAGAAAATATCCAGACCAAATGAAACAGACATGTTCATGTACACAAATGTTTGTACTGTGTGGGAATCGAACCCACGAGCGTTGGTGTCAAAGTAGTGTAACAACGCGTTTCACCATTGCGCCACCGAGCTCGTCACTTCCTCTGAATCTGCAAATTTTATTAACAACTGTTTTGCAATATAGGAAAAAATCTGGCTAACGAAATTCAGACAACTTTGTCAGTAAACGAGCAAAATGATTGTCTCGATAATCTACCCAGTCAGCCACAATCGCTCGTTTTGCAGTAAATGTAAATGAAGTAAGTAGCATAATAATGAATTTGAAACCAGACAGTAGTTCAGTTTGGGATAACCTCTCACCTAGATTCCTTAAATACATAACTAATGAAATAACTCATTTAGCATATCAATATTATGGCTACGTGTACATCTGATGTTACTACTCGGCTAATATATGTGGATGATCGACGATGAACTCCAGTATAAGCGAAAACTTTATTTAAGTTTATATTATACTGTAAAATATTTGTTGTAAAGATTTACATGTAAACATTGTAATAATAATAAAAATAAAGTATAATGCATTAAGCAAAATTTTGTTTTAAGACGGGTACTTTTCCTAATCTATTAAAATACTCTGTCATTATACCTGTATACCTAATCAGGTCATAAGTTCTGTCAAAAACTATTGATGTAATTAATAATACACTTTTTGATAATTATGTAAAAGTTATATATGAAATGAAAGGTAATTAAATGTACAATAAAATTTTATTTACATTATTCGAAATGCCCTCCTCCATTTTGAATACATGCCCTTAATCGACACGGCCAGTCGTCGATCGCAGCACGCACCTCATTTATATCTATTTATGCCGCTGTTTTAACCAGAGTTGTTCGGAGAGACTACAAATTCTGATGAGGTTTAGCGCAGACTTTCTCCAAATGTTGCCATATCTTGTAGTCCAGTGGGTTTAAATCTGGACTATAAGAGGGCCAGTCTTCGTGCCCTATGAAGCCAATTCCACGGGTGGTAAACCAATTTTGAGTGATTTGTGCCTTATGAGCTTGTGCAGAGTCCTGTTGGAATATCCAGTGTCTGTTTTTAAACATTATTTAAGAAAGAGGTTCTACTATGTTTATTAAGACGGTATTTTGGTAAGCCACGGCACTGATTATCACACCTTTTTCACAGAAAAACACCTCTGTTAAGGCTGAATATGAGACTCTTAGCCAAACCATGATTGATGAAGGATAATGCTCTCGCTGGACCCTCGGAATACGCGCGCTCGCTTCTTCCCAACTGTGGGCGTACATATTATCATTTTGTTTGCTGTAACTTTCTTCGATGGTAAAAAATTTTTCATCCGAAAATAAAATTTCTCTGTGATCTCCCTTTGCGTACCGCTTCAGTAGTTGTTTCGATTTTTCATCCTATTCTTTTTTAATTATCAGTTAAGAAATGACCAACCAGTACGTCTCTTATAGGCTGCAAGTCCTAAGTCATCTTTTAAAATATGCGACATGGTTCTATCTTCATCTCCCGAGATAAACTCTTTTGCTTTCGGACAGGATTTCTTCGAATTCTTTCCCTTACTGCTTTGACTACCTTTTTCGTACAAACACTACGTGGACGGCCAGATATTTTTCTGTCACAAACAGAGGAGGTCTCATTGTACCTATTAATAGCCCGGTACACAAACATTTTACTAATACCAATCGTATGGAGAGTTTTAAAAATTGCATTTGGCTCCATACCTACTTTGTGTAATGCAATCACAGCGATTCGGTTCTCTTTATCACCGCACTCCATTTTAATATCGCAAAATATTGTACAATATATTGGCGCCAAAATGTGAAAACTCAATGAACAATCATATAAAAATGACAGATTCCAAATTCAAATGTAATATTTTGTTTATTTTTTATTGTAACAGTATTTATGGCCAGACTAAGTATATAAGGGAGGGGCAGAGATGACATTGGCAACTACAGGCCCATTTATTAATTATCTGTTATTTCAAAAATTAAAAAAAAGTGTATATTATATTGTAATAAATTCTCTCTGCCTACCCCGCAAGGGACTTGGCGTGAAGATATACATACATACATACAAAAAAAAAAAAGATTTTTGAAGTACTTAACCTTGACAAAGGTAAGAAATGCGTATTTGTCCAATTCTTTGTTCCAAAAACAGGAATTAGAGATACGCAACTTGCAATATTTAAAGATTACCTAACTAATAAAAAATAGTAAGTCAAAATTGGATATCTCAGTGAGGACACTGGCATATCTTACAGCGTTTCCCAGGGTAGCGTACTAAGGCCTACTCTGTTGTTAGTATATCTAAATGACCTATGAAACATGACCATCAACAATGCAAAGATATTTTCATATGCTGACGATACCGCTATTATCTTCACTGGTACATCATGGGACAAAGGTAAAACTAATGTTGAGAAAGGAATGATACGAGTCGCATCATGACTAAGGAATCACATCCTAACACTAAATACATCTAAGACAAATTCCATCTGTTTTGATATATATAACAGTTCCTAACCTAAGCAAGACTTGAACATAAAGATTCATTCATGTACTGAGGTCAATACACGTATATGTAGTTGCCCTGTAATAAGAAAGGTGAGCCATACTAAATACCTAGGTATTATGATTGATCAGAGGATGTCATGGTATCCCCAAATTGACCAGATTGCTTGCTGAGTTAGGAAATTCAGCTGGATGTTTATAGGTCTGAGACACACAGCTCATCGCATCATTCCAAAAAAGCCTGGTTCTGCAAGAAATCGAATAAATGAAATATATATAGCCCTTATGCAATCTGTAATAACTTATTGTATTCCCATATGGGGTGGTGCTTTCAAAACTCGCTTCCTGGAAGTAAAAAGAGCTAAGAGAGCATTAATAAAAGTCATGTACTTTAAACACGTACTACGACTAATCTTTACCAAATTAGTAACTTGTTTTCAATTAGGAAATTATACTTTCTGCATACAAACCTGAAGAAACATAAAACACTTCAATATTATCCTGATACACACAAATAAAAAAAAGGAGAAAACAAGCTGTCGCATGTATTACTGGGATCAAAACTACAATGGCAAGTACACAGTATAACCACAGATCAGCGGTATTGTATAATAAAACTACCAACGTAACAGAAATATATTCAAAAACATATCTTGAATGTAAAACGGCAATTATCAAATGCATACCAACTTTAGATTATTATGTAACCTTTTAACATTTCACTTCAACTCCTCCCCGCCTTCCATCACTGTCACATTAATAAAACTTATATCCTTCACGTAGCTCCTTCACCTTTAAACTTTTCCTCTTCGTATCCGTTATATCTGTCGCCTTTTTAGAACTCGTGCTAACTCTCTTCTTCTTTCAATTATCGTCTCCACATTGCAGCTCGCACACCATATTCGTGCTCCTCTCATTTCCTGGATTCGCTGCTTACATCCCCCTACTCAGGATGATGCATCGACTCTGACTCGTTTCACACAATAGTCGCGTGCTGCTCGTAGACCACATGGTATGGACGATGGGGTTAGGGCGTAGCTCCCTCGAAACTGCACCTTAGCCCTGTCCTTTTTTATTTTTTTGTACTACGCCGGATAGCAAACAAGCATATGGTCCGCCCGATGTAAAGCGGTTACCGTATCCTATGAACGCTAGCAACCTCACTCACTCGCAGGAACACAACAACCCTTCAGGGAGTTGTTATTTGGCTGCCGCCTTCTGTGAGGTGGAGGTATTTCCCCAGTCGGGCTAACGTAGTGCCCTAACTGTCTTTCGCCAGAGCCGTGTCTGTTGATAAGCAGGGTGCAGCACGTGCAGGTGAGGTTGGCTTTGACTCTAAAGGTGACATTGAGCCACTTACACACAAAATCCATTATTTAATGAATAAATATGGATTTATGGGCTAAGGTATCTGTTTAATATTAGGTGGGCCGGTATGCATGGTTGCCTTCCCGGCTTAGTATACAATAATCGGGTACGGATAATTTTGTCAGGTGTGTCACGACACTTGTTTGTATGTAAATATCCAAAAATAGATCGTTGCTCTTTGAAAATGCAATTTGATATGACTCGAATTCCAGTCGAAAAACCATTCTTCTGTATAGGAATAGGGCAAATATCCCTAGTTAATTTTTGTTTTATTTGTTCCATATTTTGCTTTATTGATTTGTTTGATTACAAATCACATAAAACTAAAAGTCAGAGAATTTACACTTTACGAACTCATAGATTTTAAAATTAATCATGGAAAGTTGCTCAACGTATTACAGTAGCTGCTTTAGTCTCCATACGAGCTTTTATTAAAATAAGGTATGTAAGTTCTTTGAAGAGATTTTAATTACCCCGTCTTTACTTAGTTTTGCGTAAGTCTGTCGTCTGCCTTCATCCCACATATGTCCGATAAATGTTTTCAAGTAGTAAAAAAATATATATTTAACAAAAACATAAATGTAAAAAGTTCAGTAGAAACGACCTTTGTGGTAGTCAATATCACCAATAAAAGAGTTGAGATGAGCCAAAATACGCCTTCTACTCGTACCATCACCAAGAGCATTGGGATTCGTGGTTCTCGATCTTCTGCAATGTTCAATTCCGAAATTATTTTGAGGATTACGTCTACTTGGTGTACCTGAATAGTGAAACAGTAATGTAGCTTGGGGCATCGATTTTTTGTTATAGAAGTCTCAAGTCAGATCACACATGGTGTACTTTAGTCAGCTTTAGGTGAGAGAACCTGGATGTCAATTCGAGCCTTGTTATTCTATACAAAGATGAGCTGTGGGAATAATCAATGATCCTAAGCATACACACGGCGTTTAACCCTAAGCGCATTCATCCTTACACAATTTTATGAGAAATATTACGTAGGTTTTTTTTTTATTAAATCAAGATTTTGAACTTTTATCAAGGTTATAAACATACTTTTATCAAAATCTGGAATTCGAAAAATCGGGATTACTTAAAAGTACCTTGTCATTATAGTTTGTCCTCCAGAGTTAAAACTGATTCAGTGCGAGTTGTACTCGCATAGGAAATAGATCCGCAATCGTCGGATCAAGTGATAGTCAAATACGCAAACTATAGACTACCTACGTTTTCTGCTTTCTCTACAAAAGTTTGTTTATGATATTGTTGGTACTTTTAATTTCCGTTAATTTTTACACAAAACTGATGTACTCGTAAATTAGACCCAAATTTAACTCAATTAAACCTGACCCAAATCTTGAAGTCAAATATGTATCGGATTAGTGCCGTACTTTTTTTCAATCCAGTAACTAAATTTGTGCAGGGTTTTAGGAGCTCGGTGTCGTCGATTTGAGGAGTTCAATAGCTGTAGGTCCTTCATGCTTCGTAGAACAGTTAAGTTATTGATCGTTGCTGTTTTCGACTTGACAGTCGTTAACCTAATTAAAAGAGGCAAGGCGCATATAAACTCGACTGGGGAAGTACCTCTACCAATATCAATCAATAGCAAAATGAATGTAGGCATTCATAGGCTACCATAATCACTTTTCATTACGTGAGAAGGGATGTTTGTGCGATGCTTACTGTAGTTGTATGATAAATCCTTAAAAGGCTAATTAGTATAAACTCGTAGAACCTATTCTCCTAGGGAGTTACAGTTATTTCACCTTCAGGCCTGCATAACATCGTCAAAACTTTGCCGAATTTTAATTCCAGTGGAAAACATTTCGTTCAAATTCTTCAAAAGGCAAGTTTGTAAGTGTGATTACAAAATTTTATCGAAATAGATTAACAAGAGACGTTAACGTTAAAAGCTTATATTTTTAATGAATGCTCTAAAAGATAAATTAGACATTCAAGGAGTTGTTGTCTACCGTTCAAACCCAAATATCTGATCCTCGTTAAATTGTGAAATCAATAGGAAGATGTTAAGACAAATCTAATATGCTCAAACTTTAAGGGTTTACTGGCAGGCATATTTAAGTAAGTGGGAAGGAATCACCGTCTTGATCGTTGTTAATAATTATGTCGTCTTCGCAATTCAATGACAGGACCCACTACAAGTATTTGAGGTTTACTGTTTTTCCCACTACCAAAAATACAACCGTCCTGATGGTAAGCACCCTTCTAAGAATATGGCTTCATGTGAATATTGACAGTGTAAAACGGAGTGTTATTCAAAGATACAGTTCCATACATTTCTGGGCCCAGGTGTTAACAGCATGAAAGTAGTGTCATTTGAAAGAGAATACATTAACAACTCCTCACTGAAAATTTCGTGTTTTTTGGCAATTTAGTAACGCAGTAATCAAGGAATTAAATTGAAGAACAAGGGAGGTTAATAAGTTATTTTCTTCATTTTTATTTATTGACCAGTCTTCTTTCGTGTTAAGTCTAGGTTTTTTTTATTTTACAATACAATATTCTTTATTGCAACACACGAAACAGTAAAATAGATGAAATTAACTTATAATTAATGTACAAAAGGCGGTCTTATCGCACAGCAATATCTTCTAGACAACCTTAGGATAGAGGAAAACAAAAGAAAAATTCAGGCAGATAGGTGGCGCAGTATAAAGTAGAAAACATAAAAGAGGATTACTTGTTAATAATCAATACAATAATGACGATAGATACTTATATATTAATTCACTTAATAAAGTTATACAGCAGTGACAACCAGATTAACAAAAGAACGAAATTAAAACAGGATGAAGGAAAGATAGTGTGCACTAACTCGATCTTTAAAACTGAATATACTTTCTGCATTTCGAATTGTTAATGGCAGAGCATTCCAGAGCTGCATAGCTCGCACCGAAAAAGATTTCGTGTAATACTGGGTTGAGTATGATGGCGTTTTAGGACGGAAGGCTAGAGCGTTGCGAATAGTACGTCCCTGTGTTCCACTGTGGAATGAGAAATGTTCCTTCAAATATACAGGAGAAGTGGGACTAAAAACAATAGAGTGAAGGAGAGACAGGATATGTAGATTACGGCGAAGTCGAATGGGAAGCCACTTGAGACGAGAGCGAAATTCAGAGATATGGTCATATTTGCGGAGTCCAAATATGAACCGAATACAAAGATTTTGAAGACGCTCAAGCTTATCTAATTGCTGTTTATTTTATTATTTGACGATTATAAGTAAATAGATATTTGAATTCACCATAGGCATTCACAATCACAAATGAATCTTTTCGTTATCGCCCTATACCAACGTACACTATCAGTACCAAAGAATCAATGCCTATGTAAACCTTTGCTTGTGGATTTATAATATTCGTGTGTATCTCATACATTTATTACTCGAATACCCTGGGTGTGCTTCGTTTTATTTCTAATTTCCTAAAACAATATTTAGGTAAATATTTGAGGTGTAAATTTTTTATTTTTCTAACTACACATTACCTACATGAGCATTAGAAAAACTAATGTTTTTTTAATAAAAAGAAAGGCAGGTAATGAGTGGTTCGCCCATTTTCCATGTAAATAATCTCTATATTAGCTAGTAACATATGCATATATATATATATATATCAATGGTATTAGTAATATTAATTTGAAATACCAACCTATTAATCAATTAAATTAAGTTCTCAACAACAAAATTTACATCACATAGACGATTATTTGGTATGGGTATTGGTTTGGTGATGTAATACTTGTAGCAGTTAAGGCGGTTCTTGATGACAATGGTACTCGATATCTCTCAATTCTCTGACAACCTGCAATAAAACATCGTCTTTCGGTTTCAACCGCATATAATCGGGTAATACCATTGTGGTTTCATGTGGATTAGTATGATTTTCTGGTGGCACAATAGGTGATGGGTTGCATTTGTATCGGTGGTAGGTTACTCTGTGAGGAAGTTGAGTGGCTAGTAATCATGTGCCCAGCCGCTCTGTCTGCCAATATCCAATAAGAGTGGCATATACGATCTGTCTCACCCACCTGTAACAGAGGTATAACCATGTAGCCTAAACATAAAAAATGCCTACATACGTGTATATATACGTGTGCTGACCATCACCTTTGGAGTCAAAGGTAACCTCACCTGCAGGCTGCGTGCTTGGAAGATTGATATGGTGCTGGGGCGAAGTCATGAGAAAACTAATGTTAATTTGCTGTGTTAGCAACGGACGTCACAGAACGCAAGCGAGACGTGGTAAATGCTTTAAATTAGTTGAGTCGTATGCTTGTTTGCCACCAAACATGATAATTAAATCCATGCATAGTTTAAATAAAACTGCTTATAAATTCATATTAAGTCGAGCTGTGTTCCAATTAATTAATAAATTAAGTAGTTTTAGAAATTGCTCAAATTCAAATTGCTCGTGGAAGGACCCACTCTCGAATCACATTATAAATTGCTGATTCACGAGCAGAATCAGTCCGAAGGAGGTGAGTAACTCGCTGTACTAAAAGTGAACTTCCATAGCGAAAGCAGACGCGGGAGTGGCAAACTTGGACTGGTGTTTCGATAGTTTGGTCAAGAACAACTTTCCGAGCCAAGTTCCATCAACACTGGCATACGATGTCCTCACAGTTCACCTAAAATATGAGAAATACTATATTAACATTATCAACATGAAATATATAATTTAATTAGGTAACACGCGAATACTACAATAATATTATTGCCTCCTCGTATTCGAGTTACATACTTAAACATTTTTTTTTTGTATTGAGTAGATACTTGTACAATGAGTTTATAGTAAAATGTATGATCAGTTAAAAAAATATTGCAAAACAAAATGGGCAAACTATACACAAACAATAATGGTTAGATAGTTTCCCGTCTAGAATTAAATCTTGTATTTGGTTTGTCATGAGAGTACCACACAAAGACGAGAGACTGATACTTATTGTAACTATGGGGATTTTCCTATTATCAACACATAATTAGGAAGTTATAGGTTCACTGCGCCATTGACGAATTACTGATAGGATTGATTCATCATTCAAAACTCCTCTGCCTATATTGTTACTGCGACCAGCCGCAATGCTGCAATTCACACAGCGATCTATGTTGTCAATATTCAATCGATAAACGGTGGTCCAAAATAACGAGCTGGATAATTCGAATTGGCAATATTCTCAAAGTTCATAAACAAGCACAATTTATCAAGTTAAGCTGGATCTGTCGTAAAGTCCATGTTAAAGCCAAGGTCGCAGAATAATCACACAAAAAAATGCAAGTAAATATAGGGTAAACACACTCGATACGAACGAAACGAAAGGAACGAGTGATTTAAAAATCAGCCATTTTGGTTTTCTAGCGTGTTGTCATTTAATCTGTCAGTGTTGATAACACAATGATGGTATTTAACGTGATATCTGCATTCGATTATAAATTTTCTAAGGATTGAACAGATTTATTCTTTAAAGATTATAGTATCGATTTAACTATGCAAATCGATGTTTATTGAATTTTACTTATTTTAACTTATCTCTCTTTGTAATTTGTAGAGTTATACAATATTTTGTATTTAACGATAGAAAAATATAACCCTTTTTTTCATGTGTATTTCAACTTATTAACAGCTGGACCCACAAGTACCCGGATCCTTTATATTTCAATAGTTAGCTTATTAAGAAAGTGCTACTTCGTAGCTGTGCTACGAGTGTCTACGAATTTTCGTAGCATATTGAAGAAAAGGTTTTTGTACGTGCTCAGTTTATCGTTCAATCTAACTTTTGCTTCCTCAGTACCTTTGCTTGCCTTTCTGTAATACATGTAATAAGGGCTAGGTTACAAAGAAATTTACAATAGCTCTTGGCATGCAGAGAGGAGCATGACGTGGGCATTATTTAACCATCAGTCAAGATGACAGTCGTATTTTTCGCGACCAACGGCCGACGCCCAGGCGCCAGCTTTGCGTCGTTTATCATCTACATCACCGTTATGCCCGAGCCCTTAGTTATTTATGAATAAGATAGAAAAAAAATCTCTTTACGTTGTCTACTTATATTTTACACTGGCACTTTTGTGCCGAGAAATACATGTCGTCATGTTATGTCATGTTATAGCGCTCGGTTCGCCCTGCCTACCCCGCAAGAAATTTTGGCGTGAAGTTATGGATAGGTAGATGTTGTGGGAGCCTTAATTAATCCCCATAACAAGGTCTATCAATCTCTGTATGTCTTGACGCAAAATCCTTCACGCAGTTCGCAGAGAGAACCGAGCGCCGCATGAATTCGTTCTCACATATCCTCACGTCTTTAACATTCGTAGCTGTTTCCATGCAGGCTCGCCTTCTGATAATCTGTCACATCACCAACTTAAATTGGTAGTGTCTCATAATAAAGGATTTTTGAAAATTTCAAAGAGACACCGAGATGTATATGCACGTAGTTTCGAGAAACCTATAGTCTTTATAACTAGTCTGGCCTTAAATACTGTTACATAGAGACTTTTCTTTCTTTCAACTCTTTAATTTTTTTGAATTTGGTACGTGTTTGTTATGTTAAAAACTTCTTTCGATTTCCCGCCGTTTTACATATTTTTTCGTATTTTTATGAAATTACAATATGTAATGGGGTAGAAAATTTGATAGGAGGTGTCTTATCAAGGAGTCACAAAGGTTCATTTTTGTGAAAAAGGAGTGAAGACTTCGGCCAAAGTGTATCAAGAGACTGTCTTGGATCGTGTTGTGAAACCTCTCAGCAATACACATTTTAAAAATGCACCGTCGACGTTCCAACAGGACTCTACACCTGGTCACGAGGCAGTAACTAACGATGCCTGACTCAAAACCAACGTTCCGGACTTTATAAGAGCTGAAGACTGGCCATTATGTAGCCCAGATCTAAACCCCTTAGACTACAAATTATGGCCAGTTTTAGAGGACATATTTTGCTCGAAACGACACGCTGTCATTGTGTCTCTTAAAATCACTGGAGCAAACAGTGGCTAAATTCCCCATGGAAACAGTGGGTAAATCCATAGATTCGTGGCCAGATCGATTAAAGGCCTGTATCAAAACTAAAGGTGGTAATTTCGAATACAATCATTTTTTTTATTTTGCTGAGACTTCCATGAATATGTTGATATAAGTTTTATTAATATTACATTATTCATAAAGATATAAATGCATATTCATTTGCAACAGCACTTATGGCCGGACTAGATGTATAAAGAATCCAAGTTGCTGACTGACAAGTCAACGCAACTCTTAATATTTATATTTCATAATCGGCGCACAAAACCCTATGCGTATTATACGAATGTGAAATAAACCTGTAAAACGTTCGATTTTATACAAATATTTCTTTAGCCGTTTTATCGCTAACAATAGAAACAAACGAACGCTTTTTCCTTTTGTAAATATCTGTTCTCTGTAATAATATTACTAGTTTGATTGTTACGTTTACCTCTTTGTGATGGTATTTATTTATTCGGTTATCAGTTAATTTTTCTTTTACTTTTGGTAGATTATTTTAACACGGGTGTTCATACGATAAATTACTATTAACATCGTTGATATATTTATAAGTTGGATATTAGAAATTAGTCTACAAGTCAGTAAATTTGTTTATAGGTTCTATGTTTACGAGAGATGGAAAATGTGAGGGCGATATTAAAAGAAGAGTGAAAGCAGGAAACCGTGTTAATGGTGCTTTGTACACTGTGATAATAAGCGATAACATATCAAACAAATCTCGCCTTGCTATCTGTCAGGGTGTATTAACACCAACATTGATGTACGGTAGTGAAACATGGCTATAGCAGAAGAAGCATGAAAGTGGGGTGAACGCTGTAGAAATGAGAGCGCTGAGGAGAATGTGTGGAGTTAAAACGATTGCTAGAGGAAAAAAAACCATGATATGTATCTATATGGAATGAAAGATGATGTAATGACAAAAAGAGGGAACGGATATTGTTCAATATAATATTGTTCAGGAAAGTGTTCAAAATGGTAAATAAATATTTCCGTTTAAGTTAAACGACGTTATCTAAATAATGATTCACTAGAAAATTGATAAATATACTTAAGATTTTTGTTATTAGTTACATACTCATACATAATACATCAGATCAAAACAAACAGACAATTCATTCGCACAAATATTACTCGTGTTAAAGTATTTTTTTTTACAACGTCGAGAGGCATACAAGCATACGGACCTACCTGATGTAAAGCAGTTACCGTAGCCTATTAATGCTTGTAATATATTAAGTATCACTCGCACGATGCCTCCTCTGCTGCTTACACAGCAACTCCTTAGGAGTTTACTGGTGACCTCACTAACACACAGGAACACAACAATCCTCTAGTCTAGAGAGTAGTTATTGCTATTTGACCACCAGGCTTGGAAATGCAATTTAAATTCAAATTCTATTAATAATATGACGTGACAACCCTTTTCAGCTCCGACATATTACCTGTGTATTTGACTATCGCAAAATATTGCCTGAATCTATTAACTATTTAAATATTCGAGACACAGTGACCAACGTCGAAAACGTTATACAACGTCGGGAGACATACAAGCATACGGCGCACCTGAAGGCGGTTACCGTAGCCTATAAACGCTTGCAATACATTAAGTAGCACTCGCGCGATGGCAACACTGCTACTGACACATCCATAGGAGTTTGACCTCCCTCACTCGCAGGACCACAACCACCCTCTGGGGAGTTGTTATTTGGCTGCCATTTTCTGTGAGGTGGAGATAGTTCCCCAGACTTTTGTAATGTGAATTAATTAATTAACATTACTTTGCTTTGACGCGCCCTACCTCTCTTAAACTCAAATTCACGAGTGTCTGAAAAATACATAAAGGTAAGGAACATATACTGATTATTATATTTTAAGTAGCATCTTCATAAATTTAGAAGGCTCTTTAGTCTTAGGCCTTGTGCCGCTTGTCACCACATATTAGTTGTTTGAGTCAGCTTGGAGTGAAAATAACTAAAGTAAGTATTCCTCACTTATTCGTAGTCAGTAATTTTTATATTTAGAGGTAAAGCATACTAATGCTCACATATCCTTCCTAGTGTTACGTATAAAAAACTTTGTGTTTGTTTATCCAATTTTAGACCCGCATTCAATATGAATCCTCCGATATAACACTTTATGACGTCATTCGATTTCTCAATTCATAAATGGTGTTGTTGTTTGTAGCTTTGCGTTTAAACAATAAGTGTTATAAACTTCTTTTGTATGAATTTAGAAGAATACTGTTTGCGAAGAACTAACATTTTATGTCATTTATTACACCATTAATTGTTTAAATTTATAGTTATCTATAAGCAAATAATAGTTTTTCTTCATGTAGCATCCTGTAGAAATGGAAGTCCTGTTAGGTGTAAAAATACCTGTGCCTAAAGGAGCCAGTAGGCGAATAGTGGCTATTCGCCTACTGGCCTGGTCATCTTAATTGATTATATTCAGTAATGAAACAACTTCTACATTTACCAGGCATTATATTTATAGACATCGTTATTTTATATATTATTTATTGCCCTTGCGTAATCAGGTATGAAATGTTCATCGAGAAATTTGTACAACAATGATAGTAACACATGCGCAACCCGATAAAAATATGTATAGGAGATAAATATTAACCCATACATACCATGATGTTAGGAATGGCAAAATACGTATAGACCATTTGGAAATATTGTAGAAGGCAGATAAAGTTGGCAATGCAACCGGAAGCCGGCGTCAGCAGTACGTGAGGCCGTACTGCGCCGAGCCAGAGCCGCACTCTACTCGCTCCACGTTTATTATCGAGTGATTGCCCGCCTGCGTGATCCGACTCACCAATCAGCCCTTTGAGCGATACGGACTTCCTTTCCAAGATTAGCTACTTTTATTTCTGTTTTATAGTCCATCTTGTAATCCAAAATTACTCTGAAGACTAACGCAATCTATAAAGAAATAAATCTACGCCAAAACAGATTGTATCTCGGATCTAATGTTTCTAATTTGTTTCTTTAGAAAAAGTACGATACATCGATTGGAAATAACAAACAGCCGTTTGTTATTTCCAATCGATACAAAGTATGATAAACTGCTTCGCAACGTGTGTATATACATACACTCGTGTTGATATAGGTACGGCTCGCATACAGAGTTCTCGTCGACACTTTGACAGTTAGTAGGGGCAAGTCTGAAATATCGGCGTGCGCGGCTTAATCGCTCAGCGTGCGATATTGGCGTTACATCATGTTGTCAGCGGAGAGAAAAATTGCCGCACTCGCGTCCCCCGCACCCTGCGCCGCGCGCTCCATCCGCGCGTCCCGCACGCCTCACTCGCCAATGTCGACAGCGCGTTTATATTACTTGGGGATTTATTGTAGTTTTACGAAAGCACATTTATCTGTTTCTATACAAAAAGTACATTACAAGAATCTTATCTTACGAAGAGATATATATCATACATAGCACACACACACACACGCTATTCCTAAAACACATAATTTTTCGGTTTATTGATTATTATCATTCTATTATTTTTCCGACAAGAACTTGAGTGAAGTGAATAGGTTTTTACATGGTCGGGAACGCGAGAGTGGTGCCCATGGTATAGGAAGCGTGAATGGTTGCTTATCATTAGACAGATGTTGCATTGCGTTTGGTTTTCCAGCTTAATCTCCTGCAATACGGAGGTAGACGAATGCATTACTAATTTTAAGAAAAATTAGGAGTTCAAAAGTCGTCAAACGCCAAACACTAACGTTTGAATTATGTTAAAATGTAATAAATTTAATTAAAACTTTTACAAATCGACTTTCTTTAGATCTTTATTTTGTATATGATGAATTTTTACTTTTCTTAGGTATGATTCATCGATATATTGATAGGTGTTTACATATCCATGGCATAGTCCTTTGATGATCCCATGTATTTTCAGTGAACGTATGATGAAAATAAGTTGATAAACTAAAAAGTTATGAAATAAACTTTTAAATAAAGAAGTGAAACGTCAGTAAATATATGCAAATCTTTAAATCAAAATTATGAATAGTTCCATGTATATATATATATACAGTTTGATTCCTCCCCTAGCGACTAGACCGCGTGGAATTGAAATTTGTTCACAATTTCAAGGACTTTATTTTTCTCACATTATCTGCGCAACCACCAAAGACGCCTTACCTACCAGTAAAAGTCTCATCAAAATCAGTCCAGCTGTTTCTCCGATTAGCACAAACAGACAGATATTTTTTTGATATAAGTATCGTGTTTGCAGTAATATGCATCTCGTAAAAAGTGGTTATTGTGACATTGCAAAGAGACAAATTTATTTTTCCCTTAAAGGTTTTTTTTACCGTTGAGTTGGTTTATTAGGTAAATGTTGTTATTATACCTATGTATATTGATCTGCATCAGTATTGCTAGTGATTAAACCGCCGCGCTACCCTGTATAAGCCACGGTAACCATTCCGTTCTAATTTATACTTGTTGCTGCAGGCACTTTTGTATATGCTTACTACTTTTTGTGCTTTTTTGCCATCAGTTAATTCGTTGAAACTAGTATCGACCGGCAGCCATCGACTACTATATTAGTAATCGCTGTACGCAATAGAGATAATCACAGCAGTATGCGATGTTAAACATTTACTATAAAGCTATATTAAATGTAATTAAATAAAGGTGGCTGCCGCCAGAGCTACCTCTACCTAGATAATTGATGTTGTAAGATTTGCCTATAAATTTTTGTGTCGAAAATAACACGCATATTATCTTTGCTATTGGGCAGGCTGTAATGTGTGTTTTCCACATAAATAGTATCAAAACAATCGGCCAAGTGCGAGTCGGACTCGCACACGAAGGGTTCCGTACTATTATCTACAAAAAAGGGCAAAAAAATCACGTTTGTTGTATGGGAGCCCCCCTTAAATATTTGTTTTATTTTAATTTAATTATTTATTCTTAAAGTGAATATATAAATAAATATTTCAAGCGTCTACCTGTTGCCGTTATCAATATCGAGCAAAAATGAGCAAAAAAAATCACTTTTCTTGTATGGGAGCCCCCTTAAATATTTATTTTATTCTATTTTTACTATCTATCTATAACTTCACGCCAAATCCCTTGCGGGGTAGGCAGAGAGAACCGAGCGCCACGTGACTCGATCCTTACATATCTCACTCGCTTCTTTAACATTCATTGCTCTTCTCATGCACGCACGCCGGTTTCTAGGGCTCCTGACATCACCTTCTGATAGAACATGACCAATTTGGTCATGGTAGGTAAGTCTTGGCCTTCCCCGGCTCCTACATCCTTCCACTTTTGCATTGTATATCTGCTTCGTCATTCTTTCATCTTGCATTCTTTCTACATGCCCGAACCATCGGAGCATGCCTCTTCTTATTTTAACAACGACGCTCTCTTTCAGACCAACTCTATTTCTAACATCATCATTGCGAATACGGTCTACGAGCCTTACGCCACAAATTTTGCGCAGCGCTCGCATTTCAACCGCGTTTATTCTACTTTCATGCTCTTTCTGCCATACCCAACTCTCGCTTCCATAAGTTAGCGTTGGGACCAACACTGCATTGTGTATAGCGAGTTGTGCCTTCTGGCTCAGGATTTTACTGCCAAGAAGTTTTCCCAACGCTCCATTCACACTATTCCCAGCACTCACTCGTCTTTCCACATCTGCGGTGTACCTTCCATCCCTGCTGAAAGCGCATCCAAGATATACAAACTCATCCACTTGTTCCAACACTTCATCATCAATCGTAATCCTTACATTAGTTCTGGATTCTTCTCTTTCAAATACCATTATCTTTGTTTTCTTCGCATTCAGTAGTAAGCCTTTCTCCATACAGTCGTCTTTCATCGCTGTGACCAGTGTTTGCAGTTTAGATGGTGTATCTGCTAATAGCACGGCATCGTCTGCATACAGCAGACAGTTCACCACTTGGTCACCCATGCGCAATCCCACATTCGTTGACCTTATTCTCTGCAGACAACTATCGAGATACAGGATAAACAGCCTAGCAGATAGCATGCAACCCTGTTTGACACCAATTTTGACATCAAACCAGGGTGACATGCCACCGTCTATCCGCACACATGCTGAGCAATCCTTGTAAGTGGACTGCACAGCACGGAGCAGTGAACCGTCAATCCCATATCTCGGCAATATGTCCCACAGTTCCTTTCGCACAACCCTATCAAAGGCTTTCTCAAGATCCACAAAACCGCAGAAAACCTTCCGGTCTATGGCCAGATGCTTCTCTACGATATTGCGGAGCGAGAAAACTTGATCCGTACATCCCCTTCCATTTCGGAAACCTCCTTGTGCGTCCCACAGCATTTCATCGGATTTCACCCTCATTCTCCTTTCAATCACCTTTCCATCTACTTTTGCTGCTAAGCTGATCAAACTGATGGCCCTATAGTTGGCGCAGTCCATGCGTGATCCCTTGCCTTTATACAAGGGCACGATGACTGCGCGTCTCCAGTCCATTGGGACCCTTCCAGTTCTCCAGCATAGGTTGCATAGGTACCAGAAGGCGTCCCGGACGTAAGTGCCACCTAATTTGATCATCTCAGCTGTGATCAGATCAATTCCCGCTGATTTTCCATTTTTCAAGCTTCGTATCGACCATTCGATCTCATCCATAGTTATGCCTTCGTCGGACGCCGTCAACGTGGAGTAAGCATCCGACTCACTCTCATTGCCAGCGTCCGAGGCATACTCATACATTTCCTCAAAATATTCACTCCACCGTTCTAACACTTCCTGAGTGTTGGCAAGAATGACACCAGCTTTAGACTTTATCTTATCCATTCTGGATACCGACGAACCACTCCGAGACTTCTTTACCTCTCTCCAAAAGAGTTTGGTATTTGCCTCGAAGTTTTTCGTCAGCCTCTCTTCCTCATTCATAATTTGTCTTTCACGCTTCTCTTTCACTAACGCCTTGGTTTCATTCTTGCATAGACGGTACATTTCTTTCTTCTTTTCTCTCATATTTTCATTTAAAGGCAAAGATGATACGTAATCCAGCCATGCTTTCCTCTTTCTTGCTACGGAGGATTCAACCTCCGCATCCCACCAGGCATCTCCTTTCGCTGTTTTACGTCTCTTTGCGCATCCACAAGCTTCTTTTGCACTATTCACCATACTTTCTTTCAAAACTTTCCAACAATCATCCACATCTGAGTCGGAGAGGCTTGCATTTTTACTATTTGTTGTTATAGCGGCAACAGAAATACATTATCTGTGAAAATTTCATCTGTCTAACTATCACGGTTCATGAGATACAGCCTGGTGACAGACGGACGGACGAACGGACGGACAGCGGAGCCTCAGTAATAGGGTTCCGTTTTACCCTATGGGTACGGAACCCTAAAAACAGATCGTATATTTGTCTAGTTTCTTTTTATTACATAATTTTATAATAGTTTTTTACAAGGTCGGGAGGCATGCAAGTATACACGTGCCACGTGATGTAAAGTGGTTACCGTAGGGTATGAACGCTTTCAATACATTAAGTATCGCCCACGCGATGCCACATCTGCTGCTAACACAGCAAGTTTTTAGAAGCTTACTTGGTATCCTTTTGGTTTCGACGAGCTCGGTGGCGCAGTCGTGAATGAGGTGACTTTGATACTCGTGGGTTCGGTTCCCACACAAGACAAACATTTGTGTACATGAACATGTCTGCTTTTATTGATCTGGATGTTTTGAGGAGAGGTAGGACGCATCAAAGCAGCCCGTCAGGGGAAGTATTTCGACCACACAGAAAAACGCAGCTAAATAACAATTCCTGAGAGAGGTGTTGTGTTCCTGCATGTGAGTGAGATTACCAGAAAGCTCCTAAGGAGTTTCTGTGTTAGCAGCAGCGGAGGCATCGCGCGAGTGACACTTAATGTATACCCATATATATATATATATATATATATATATATATATATATATATATATATATATGTCAGAATGTGGATGTAATCGTCGTCAGGTGGCTCGTTGTTCATGGCGAATAAAGCGAAATACCAGCGTAGTTAATCTTCTCAATATTTAATCAGCCCATTACAATAATAATCGTAATAAAAGTATAGTCAGATCGCAGATTACAACGGATTCAAAATGCGGTGGACGCGCCACGTGCAATTGGCTCCATTGCTCGATTCGTAATGCCGCTTCCAATGAATGACAGTCTCTCATCTTGACGTTTTTGACAACTGACAATAATCGACATTTCGAGCAAACCATAACAAACACAACCGGTGTTGCCAATCCAACGATGTCGATTCCACCCAAGCGCCGACTTGACATTTTGATCCGTTATTATTAAAACTAGCATCACGGGGATTCATTTCTTCCGGGCTTCTCAATATGGTGTTGTTACCTCTGCGACATATATATATATATATATATATATATATATATACATATGTACGTGATGTAAGGCGGTTACATATATATATATATATATATATATATATATATATATGTAACCGCCTTACATCACGTAGGGCGTATGCTTGTATGCCCTCTGACGTTGTATAAAAAACCTCACATTTGCTCACAGGAACACAGCAACCCTCCATATAGTTGTTATTTGGCTGCGGTTTTCTGTGAGGTAGATGTACTGACACAGGCGAGCTGCTTTGATGCGCCTAACCTAACCTAACTCTCTAAGAACAACCAGAACAATACAAGCAGCCATGTTCATGCGCACAAATATTTGTTCTATGTGGAAATCGAACCCACGAGCCTTGATGGTAATGTAGCATTGCCTACTAACCACTCCCACATCAAGCCCGTCTCTAAGTATGATTTCTTCATTCATTCATTCCTATTATAGTAATCGTCAAGTCTAAATATCATGTTTACATAATTATACTTTAAAGTTTACATAATTATATACATATAATTACCATAGAATCAAATCACCGTTTGCCATATTTAACTTAGATACCGTGCCTGAAATCAAGAAATGTAAAGGAGAGCGGTCGTAATGCGCGTAAGTCGTCAGCGCCTGGCCAAGCCCCTGTTTCCAATTACACAGTTCGTTACTTTCCGAAAGAAAGAAAATGAGAGGAAAATACTCGCTACGCTATGGCGGCGTGACCAGAGGGCGTGTTACATAAACTGTAAAATTTAGGGACATAGCTGCAATATAATTATTTAGTAAAGCGCAAAGGTTAGGTAAAATTAAATAGGTAGGTTAAGGCGGAATTGTAGAATTTAAGGAATATAAGTTTGTTTTTAGGTTTGGGTATTCTTATTTATTCGATCATCGTTTGTTCGTCTCTCTGCTGGTTAGTCTTTTCGTCGAGAACAACTGAATATATCCAAATGAAATGTATATAAACTACTAGCTGATTCGGCGAATTTTGTACCGCCTCAGAAACAATAAATGTTGTGTTAACTTATTAGATGAAATAAATTCTGTTTTTTATTAAGAGAAAATGAATAGTCAAAATGAATACTTAAGCGTTCAAAAATAAAAATTAGAAGTATTTTAGTTATATTGAAACTAATTTAATTCATATGGCAGCAAAGCTTTTATAGATACTTTACTATTATTATACTTTATATTAAGCTATTTGCTGGATAGGTTGCATTCGAGTCGCCCCTTCGTTGCATTGACTGCCGAGCTAACCTTCAGTAGTATATTGTGCCGGGGCAAGTCTGGCTTATCCAATGGGTTTAAACATTCAGTTGTGTAGGTGGTTGCTTCGTTTTGGTTTTTTACATAGTCTGTAGTTTTGAAGGAATGCAGTAGACCAACGATTTAATTTTGAATTGTGAAGTTTAAATGATTTACATTTTTGTTTGTTGCCACAAGAATTACTCGTACACTCAACCAATTGTGATTTTTGTGATCATCAAAGATGCTCGGAAACACTTTGTTGATGAGCTTGTTCTTCATTGAGTAGAAATTGCAAAATTCGGTACAAAACGAAATGAATTCGTTAGATCGTCGACAGGAATGCGACCATTACCGACAGTTGCCGCTATCCCAGAAGAAGCAACTGCAATTTCGGATATCTTGCGAAAAGTAGGCAAAGTGGACAAATTCAATGATATGCGTGTCTAGTTCCACCGAGCGAATGGAGGAAAAATAAGTAAATAGCTTATCAATTTCCTTCGTTAACGTATCGCACACTTATTTCTGTTCGGTGTTCAACAGTGGTACTTTCGATCCAACCGATTGGTTCAATACATTTCGAACATATTCACGTTCATATTCCAATTGTCGACTAAAAGCGACGTTCATTCCACGATTTGGTAGTAGCATTCTTAACTTCACTAACACATGATGTAACATGCCATCGATTAAAAGCAAAGCCTGGTTATGTATGTCGTCATTTACCTCGAGATCGGGATTCCCTGAACTGACACGAAATCGATGTAAAATGTCTTTTGACATACATATACGTTTTTGTTCTACAATTCATGTGATTTCCGTGGGAAGCACTTGGAAATATAGCAACTGCTTCAGCGATTGTCATGTCCCTATATCGTTTTGGAACAAATTGAGCGGTTGACATGAACCATGAAATATTGGGCACACTACACAATTGACAGTTCGAAGATATTCAAATGGTGTCGGCCGACGAATATTTACCAGCAATAATTGCAAGTGGAAGCATTCATCACACTTTGAATAAACTGTATAAATACGACCATCAGCAGAACGCACATTCGGATGATCAGAAACCACATTGCTTTGCTTCCGACGTTGAAGTATCTGGGATGATTGTTTCAGGTGTAATAACGTGGCATATTAGCGACAACGTTCGTTTAAATGAATCTCCTTGGCAAATCGAAAAGAAACTGGACAATGTTGTCGCGGAGGTGTTTCAGCTCTCACCAAGACGAACAAAAAAACATTGAAATTTGTCAATTCATTCTTGAGATATCATAAAAAAAGCGTTTCATACAAAATATATGAAAAAAGGAATTTTGTTCATAATTATTTTTTCATTTTTTTTCCATGTTTTAATAGTTATTAGCTTAGAGAGGTAGGGCGCATCAAAGCAGCCCGTCTGGGGAAGTACCTCCACCTCACAGGAAACCGCATCCAAATAACAAATCCCTAGATCAGGCATCACGCGAGTGATACTTAATATATCGCAAGCGTTAATAGGCTACGGTACCCGCTTTACATCAGGTGGGCCGTATGCTTGTATACCTCCCGACGTAGTATAAAAAAAAATCTGATATTCGGCCCGGAGACAAATCCAACAAAACAAAGATTATAAAAATCGGTCCAGCCGTTCTCGTGTTATAAATGGTGTAACTACCCCGACTTTGTTTTATACCTAGTCTTGCCATAAATACTGAAACAAAGAAAAAAAAAATCTATTGCAAATAACATTTATTAATTTTACAGTGTGTTAGTTTAATACATAAATATAAAATAATTTAAAATATAAAAAGCTTATTTGAAGTGGTCTCCATTGGCTGCCATACAGTCCTTTAAACGTTGAGGCCAGTTATCAATAGAAGCACGCACTCTTTCCATGGGAAAATTCTTCACTGCCAATCGTACGGATTGTTTTAGGGACTCCAAATTATTATGGCGCTTAGAGCAAGCCGTACTCTCTAAAACTGACCATAAATCATAATCCAGCGGATTAAGATCGGGACTAGACGACCGCCAGTCTTCAGCTCTGATGAAGTCCGAAACGTTCGTTTCCAACCAAGACTGCATAGACCGAGCTTTATGACCCAGCGCCGAGTCTAACTGGAAGGACGATTCTTGGTTATTGAACATGTTGTTGTTAAGGGGCTTCACTACCTTCTCAAGAATGGTATCTTCATACACTTGTGTCGATCTTTTGATTCCTTTTTCACAAAAGTATGGCTCAGTCACTCCTTCATAGCTAATACCCCACCAAACCATCACTGAAGTCGGATAGTGCCCACGTTGCACTCTGTTGACTAATTGGGAAGCTTCTTTAGAGCTTTGAGCATAAATACGATCATTTTATTTGTTAAAAAGTTGCTCAACTGTAAAAATTTTCTCATCCGTAAATAACATTTTTCTGTGACCTCCCTTTGCGTACTGCTTCAGTAGTTGTTTCGATTTTACCACCCTTTTCTTTTTTAAATTATCAGTTAAGAAATGACCAGTACGTCTCTTATAGGCTGCAAGTCCTAAGTCATCTTTTAAAATACGCGACATGGTTCTAGGTGCTATCTTCATCTCCCGAGATAAAGTGTTTTGCTTTCGGACAGGATTTCTTCGAATTCTTTCCCTTACTGCTTCGACCACCTTTTTCGTACGAACACTACGTGGACGGCCAGATCTGTCACAAACAAAGGAGGTCTGATTGTACCTATTAATAGCCCGGTACACAAACATTTTACTAATACGAGGCGTATGGAGTTTTAAAAATTGCATTTTGCTCCATGCCTTCTTTGTGTAATGCAATCACAGTGATTCGGTTCTCTTTATCACCCCTGTCCATTTTAATATTGCAAAATATTGTACAATGTATTGGCGCCAAAATAAGAAAACCCAATGAACAATCATATAAAAATGACAGATTCCAAATTCAAATGTAATATTTTGTTTATTTTTAATTGTAACAGTATTTATGGCCAGACTAAGTATATATACTCGTAGATATGTCAATTCGTTCTTAAGATATCATAAAAAAACGTTTCATATAAAATGTATGAGAAAATTAATTTTGTTCATATTTTTTTATCGCTATTTTTTCCATATTTTAATAGTTATTCTGCTATTCGGGGCGGAGACAAATCCAACAAAACATAGATCATAAAAATCGGTCCAGCCGTTCTCGAGTTATAAATGGGGTAACTAACCCGATCTATAGGTTATGAAGAAAAATAAGTCAATAAGTAAAGTTTATAGAATTTTTATGTAGTCTTAATAATAATTACCTTTTTAACTAAAAGTTATTTTTTGATCATTATCATTTGAGTGTAAATTCTGGTCGCGGAGCCCAGGATCCGGTACCTGATTTGATATGGAGCGGCTGACTTCTACAAACCTGAGGGAAACGAGACCTTTCTTTTTTTATATTAGAGGGGGCAAACGAGCATGTAATGCCTGCAATAATATCAGCAACACCAAAGGGTCACTGATCCGTTGCCAGCCTTTTTAGGGAAACTCAGGCTCTTTTCTTGAAGGCACACATATTATATTTGTTCGTTTCTTAGATTAGGTTACACGTTTTTAGAAATGTAATTTCTTGGACCTGTGAGTTTCCTTACAATGTTTTCCTTCCCCGCCGAGAAAGTAATAATTAAAGCAAATATGTACATAAATCCGAAAACCAGTTTTAGTGGCACATGCCTACGCCAGGATTCCACCAGCGACTAATTTGAATTCGCTGGTTCTTATCCTCTAGGTCGTCACTGCTCTGTTAGGTAGTTTGTGATATGTATTCAAAAATGTTTAATATTCAATCGTTCCCCATCTATCACCGAAGATTGCTATCGGAAAATAATGAAATAAAAATATTTTTGCATTATTTCGAATGTTTTACAGGTAAACTGACGCTCCAGAAGTGTCATAAATATGTTTTTGCTTTAATTATTACGTCGTGATATTTTTATAAATTAATCTATGGGTCTCTCAAAGAGCTTCCCGTCACACGCTCGGTCTATTTTTATTAAGTTTGGGTTAAGTTTGAGTTATGTCGGGATTGGAAAGCATAAACAACAGAGGTAGTTGTTGATTCTAACCATCACATGTTTCTAGAAATGCTCATAAATCCTACACAAACGAACTTAGAAACGTACGGAATTCTAATATGCGTCAGTCCAATTCGTCCGTTGCGTTCGACAAGTCTTTTTTGTTGTACAGCAAGTAAGTTACCCTAAGCACTTTGAATCAGGAGCTTACTGGTTACCTCATTCACTCACATGAACTTACTTTTCCAGAAAGTCATAACAATCCGTCAGAAACGTATTGTATCCATTTAAAACGACTTAAGACTTGCAGTCGTCATTTCATATGTTTCGGCTTAAGAATATTGAGAGACAATTACGAGAACCAGTTTTAGGGTTCCGTACCCTAAGGGTAAAACGGAACCCTATTACTGAGGTTCCGCTGTCCGTCCGTCCGTCCGTCACCAGGCTATATCTCATGAACCGTGATAGTTAGACAGTTGAAATTTTCACAGATGATGTATTTCTGTTGCCGCTATAACAACAAATACTAAAAAATAAAATAAATATTTAAGGGGGCTCCCATACAATAAACGTGATTTTTTTGCTCATTTTTGCTCGATATTGATAACGGCAACAGGTAGACGCTTGAAATATTCACAGAATATTTAGTTATTCACTTTAAGAATAAATAATTAAATTAAAATAAAACAAATATTTAAGGGGCTCCCATGCAACAAACGTGATTTTTTTGCCGTTTTTATAGATAATGGTACGGAACCCTTCGTGCGCGAGTCCGACTCGCACTTGGCCGATTTTTTCATTGCTTACCACTGTCTCTTCAGTTGGACCTGTCTGTTGCTATCATTGATCTTAAATAAATGTTCTCATTCTATCTAATCAAGGTATCTACGGAAAGTAGAGGAAATAAAAGATGAAGATATATTTAAACAGTATAAATAAAGTAATATTTCAATAGTTCTTTATTGAGTAATAGTATTATGAGTAACCACCAATACTTATTATTTCTTTTTGTTTATTAAGTCTATGATCAAACAATTTTTGTCAGTTATTATGAAAGCTGCATTTTTGACATCTTTTGGTATAATGTCATGAATGAATGAATGGTGTATATAACATATAGGCTTGTTTTGTATATAGTCAAATAAATATGGTGAGAAATAAAAACACATTAAAAAAATTACATAGCAATTATAAAGAATACGTAGTTTATCACTTAATTTTTTTTTATCGGGAGTACTTTGAACACCGCATTTTGTAATGCGTGATTTTTAATTTTAAAACCGATCGTTTCCGAGAATTGAAGGAATCCAATCAAAGCGCTCGTCCAATGACCGCAAACTTACTTTGCAGAAAGAAATTTGACATTGACTGCTATGCTCCAGGATTGTATTAAAGATATTTTAGAGTATGTAATAAATAAAAAGGATTGTTTAATGAATATTGAACAGTGGCATATTTCTAATTAGAATTTTAATCAAATTAAAACAAATGATTGCAAGAAATTATGTAGATGTAATTAAATAATGTCAAAAGACAATATTTGGCTACCTTCGTTCTAAGTAAGTTCAGAGGCTGTGACGTCTATTGATCCATAAGGATCCGTCGGGCTACGATTAATGTAGTCTCGCATTGCCGTAGTCTATTCAATAACAGACGCGCACCTGCTGGATTTACGAGCTCCGCAAATTCATTGTTATTCACAGCCAATGAGCATGACGCTCGCTCGCACTCTTCGCTAGAATAATAGTTCTCATCAGCGTTCTGGAAATATATTGCTTGGGTCCGTTTTAAGAGCCATTTCTAAGAAATAGCTGCCAGTTTTCATGTGAGCTTTATGATTATCCGTTGCCGACCGTACCCTATCCCGTCGGCCATTACACAGTTCACCGGCAATATTTAGGGATATGTTTAGTTTCCTCAATGTTATAGTTTTTCAACAGCCGCAATAACGTGTAACTACTCAAATGGAAGAAATTGTCGAGATTTCATTTTGTATGTTTTTTTGTTGTATTTATACTTAAAAATATTGTACACCGCTGTGATAGAAGTAAAGAATGTAAATATGAATTTCTTATTTTCTCTCCATTGATTGTCATCTCTGTACTCCCCAATCTATAGATTATGTATACATTCAAAAGGATTCTGAAGGTTTCAATTATTTATAAGATTTAAAAGTATAATAGGAATAAGTAATTCTAGATATTAAAAAAAATGTAATTATAGTTTCAAACATTTCTTTATAATATTGAAGCAGCAATTATGCGGGTGGCCTGCCTGATGGCAAGGACTTTCCGTAATCTATGAACGCTTGCAATATCAGTTACATCACTTACATGTATTATATAAGCTCACTATTGTGCCAAAAGGATAATTAAGAACGAACGATATTTTACTGTTAATATTAGAGGAGTAATAAGCTAAAATTGACAATAAAACTCTTTTAAAATTTGTTAAAATTCTTACAGTCTCTTGGTGTGCCTTACAGCAAAACATTTTATCTCTTTGTTAGTCTAAAAAAATCTGGATCATATTCTATGAAACTTTTATAGCAGCAGGTGGAAAATCGTAATTACAAGTTTCATTCATAGACTGTTAATATTACAATTTACATGAATAGATATTAATACACACACACACACACACATATATATGTTTATTATGTGTAATGTTAATATCACGGAAGCTCTGCGGTTTCAGGCAATATCGATTACAGAAATCAGTTGAGTCGAGCACTCCAATCTCCGTGTCTCTATCTATACTCGTATTTGTAGTGGAGTGTGGGTAATTGTACTAGTAGATTGTCGTGGTCGAGTGTTCGGCATGGTCCACGTGGCACAAGATTGCGGAGGCGGTGTTTGCTCTTTGGCGAAGCCCGCAACGGGCTTACGGTTCAGCGAGCCGTGCAGCGCCGCGCGGCCTCTCGGGTCGCGTCTCCGGCCAAATTGAAATATCCCCGCTGGCATGGCTTCCACCGCTCATACAGGACGCTACGCTGCGCCGCCCGACTCGACGCTCTAATTTACCCACTTCACATAAAATTTAAAAACAAAATATTTGAACTAGATTGTGATGTTATCCTGGTGTTTTTTGATTCAGTATTCAAACTAGGATAGAGTATAGTCGCCAGGTCCATCTTTATTGCCTCTATATGAAAAGCGATGATATTTTACTGCTCCTTCATGAGCGGGTTTTTAAAAAGTGTATATAAAAAGAATAAGATTTCTTAAACCTTTTTTCGAAAATGATACTTCGTTTTAAAGCTTTGCCAGCCAGTTTCGCCAGTTTTGTGTACGTATACGATTAGAAATCATTTAATCGGATCTTACATTTAATAAATCACGAGGAAATGCTTCGGTCCTTTTATATATTTAATTCATATCAGTGATATATAATCACTATATATTCAAGCACGTGCGGTATATATGTGTATAACCATTTACGTAATGTGAAGCGATTACCATGGCCTTTAGGTATTTTCAGCGATGTGTATCGCTTATGCGTTGCTTATGCGCTATCGATGTGGTACAGCAGATGTAGTGTGTTTGTTAGTTCCTTCTAGTGCCCTCATTTATTTGCGAAAACACAACAGCTTACTAATGGCTATATAGGTAATTGTTATTTGAAGCCGAGTCGCTCAAAATCGATAAATACTCGTATATCGCAGTGACCCATATCTTTTTTGTCAGAGACTTGTTTACTAATATTAGTACAGTGCACCGTGAGGACGCGAGTTTAACTGATAAAAGGTAAAATGGATTTGCTGGATAGATACATCTAATCACAAAATACCTATATTTTAGAAATTAGTGTTGCGACTTGCTGATCTCGATGTATGTACCTGAGAGTAATCACGCTAGTCTATTTCATTAAACAGGCGTCCGAAAAGTTAAGGTGTATTTAAAAAGCTAATTTATGAAATCATAAATAAATTATTTGCCCATACAAGTCGGTAAGCTGATGGACTAATTAATATAGAGTCATTTTTTTATTATAATAATAATTGAGTACATCACCAGAAGTGATTCAGTTCGAATTTATCATCTTGTCTTTTTAACCTTAGTTTCTGGAATAATTAAAAAATATATATAATTTATAAATAATATTACATTATAATAAGATTCTCTCTGCCTATCCCGTAACGCACTTCGCGTGAAAATATGACATAATAAATAATATCTACATAAAACAGATACACATAATTATGTAGATAATGTATAGAAATTTTACTCAATGTTGTGTCAATATGTAGGTATTTACATAAACTTCAGGTAGTTACTTCGTTATTTAGGAAAACCATTTCATAATTTTCCACGTAAAGGTACGAACGTAAACGGAGGTCATATTTTGCTAAAAATTATATATTGGCTTGGTGCTCGAACGATTCAATTTCCGTGCGCAGACAGTGGCAGAATTTACGTGTGTAGCTGTGTATACATGCCAACGAAATTATTTGCAAACGGTACGTCGAGCGATTCATCTATATTTTATGATACACACTGAGGCTCTTTAAGGCTTCCCTTCAGAATGAAATTAATGCCTCTGACCTCATATAGGAAAGGATTCTTCGCGTAAAATGCAAGGGGTTGTTTAAAAGGCGTAAAGAGGTTTTTACTAGAACGACAATTCACCAATGATGTCCCTAATGTTTGTATGTTTTCATGAGCTATATGGTAACTGCGTACTATCAGTCAAAGTGTACGTTAGTTTGCAGTATAAAAATGTAAATTGTTTTAAAAAATACAATAGACTATATTATGTATATGTATGTAGGTACATATATATTATCATATTAACTGAGTATGGCAGAGAAAACATGAATAAACGCGATCGAAATGCTAGCGTTGCGCAAAAAACGCTTGTAGACCGCGTTTGTAATGATGATGTTAGAAAGAGAGATGATCTGCAAGAGAGTGTCGGTATTAAAATAAGAAGTGGCACGCTCCGTTAGTTCGGTTATGTAGAAAGAATGTAGGAAGAATATTTAGGAAACAGATATTCAACGTAAAAGTAGAAGGATGTAGCAGGGGGAAGGCCAAGACTTACCTACCATTACTAAATTGATCATGTTTTATTATAAGGTGATGTCAGGAGCTCGGGAAACCGGCAAGCGTGCGTGAGAAGAGCTAAAAATGGTCAATGGTAAAGAAGTGAGGTCTGTAAGAATCGAGTCACGTGGCACTTGGTTTTCTCTGATTTGATAAAGTTAATAATAAGTAGATCAGGTCATATTAACGCTATGGCGCGGTGGCGGAAGCTCGAAAAGCAGTATAGATAGATAAAAATATATTTGACTTCCTCAAAATAACATTTTATCGTAAAACTTTTAAATTAAAAAATGTAACCGTACTTTATTGAATTCGCCGCCATTTCACATAGTTGGTTTATCTTTATTGGCCTCGACTTTCGTAGCTGATCTTCCTTTTTATGATTTTATTTTATTTCATAGTTTACTACCAAATTTTTATCAAATTTATTAGCGGCCAATTTAGAACCAATCTTAACAGAACACAGTTGGAAAACGAACGTTTGAAAAATCTTGATGTCGCTCAGAGATAGTCATGCGGGGACATACGGTTCCGAATGGGGCCTTGCAAAGGTCAGATCGAACTACATCATTTCAGGGTTCTCAAAAATCACATCAATGTCGCCCCAGTCGTCTCAGACTTACGAATGTATTGCAACACTCCCTAGTGACCTAAATAATACGTATAAGAACTTGAGGTAAACTTATATGTGATATAAATAATGTTATTCAAATTAGACTATTCAATACGACAGAGGAAAGGTAACAAAAACAAGAAGGCATATAAAGAACCTCTTATCCCTAAGCCCGTTCGTTTCGATGTAGGTCAAAACGTATATTATAACATTTATTAGAGGCTTGATATTTAAGTTTATATTTATCAAATTCTCTTTAATGTACGAGTTCTTGTTCTTGGCGAGTATGGCGGCGGAGTGGTTAACAGCGCTACTTTAACATCAAGGCTCGTAGGTTCGAATCTCACACAGGACAAAAAATTGTGTGCATGAGCCGCTTGTCTGGTCTGAATGTTTTTAAGAGAGATAGGGCGTATCAAAACAGCCTGACTGAAGTACTTCCAGCTCTCAGAAAACCGCAGTCAAATATCTTGCAGAGTTGTTGTGTTCCTGTCTGTGAGTGAGCTTGCCAGTAAACACCTAAGGATTTACTGTGTTAGTAGCAGAGGGAGTAACGGGCGAGTGATGCTTCCCGTATGTGTGTACAAGCGTTCATATGCTTCGGTATTCACGTCATATCAGGTAGGATGTATGCTAGTATGCCTCCCAAGATACATAAAAAAAAAATATTGTCAGACGTAGGACTGCACGTTAACAGTGAAAACTTCTTAGCTTCACAAACTTGTATACATTATATTTAGGTGGTTAAAAAAGAGCGTCATGTTCACACGAGTTAGTGCTTTTCCCCGTCCCAAAAGTACCCAACGTGCCTAAAGAAGTTTTAACATTGCATTCCTTGCGTCAACCTTAAAAGAAATAAACAAGCAACGAATAACTGTAATGTTTGTGATGACGTGTATGCAGACATTGTTTAAATCGATAACTATTGCGAAGGCGGTTGCCTCACGGAACCCCTTCGCAGGTAATCCTGCCCACTTGGAGTTATTGCCGCCTAGGGAAGGAAAGATTACCTCGGCGGGAGATAAGGAGGTCGGGGTTTCGAGTGCGATTGTCCCCGAGTCAGGCGTCGAATTGTGTCAAGTGAAGCGGCAAATTGAACGGCCGAGCCTTCTGCGCGGCCAGCTCACTAATCGTCACATAAACTGCCACCACCCGAACGTTTAATTACGTAAAACGTTTTCTTAACGTATTTCAGCACTAGTTACTACTACTCTCATTAGAACATTTCATGTCATTACGATGTAAATTAGCATTTTTTTCTATCTATTTTTCCAACGTTTTTTATTCAAATAAGGAAACAATCGCATAGCATACCGGGCAACGCCTTGTTTTTTTTTTTATTAACAACTTTATTTCTTACAAATACAAATACTCACATTAAATTCGTAAAAAAAATATAACTGCACTATAATTACATTTTGTTTAGATTTTGGTGAAAAGCTGGCGTCTGATGTAGGTTTCGAAATACCTAGGTATTTCGAAATAGGTATTTTGGTAGGTCGCCAGGGTCCCATCTCTCGGAGTTGGCACGCTACGTTCTATTTGCTGTTATATAATAAAAAATTAACTTTCAATGCAGTATGACACCAACCAACCAACCAAGTTCCTATATAAAATCTATATGTTTGTCTGTGTGTTTGTCTGTGTGTTTGTCTGTCGCTTTTTTCGAATATTCGATTTTGACTTCAGATTCGGATTCAGCATAAAAAAGAATAGGAACGTTCAGGAACACCGTTCCTATCTCTTAAGGAACATGGTCAAAATGGCCGACATAATTAAAAAAAAAAAATTTTTTTAATTTGTCGGCCATTTGTATATAGTTTATTATATATGATGATATTAAAAATATATAACAATACGAACTAATATTATGAAAGGAAATGAGGTTGCGATATTAGTTAAATAATGCTTGATGATAAACAGTAATCACAGCCTATGTTTTCTTTTTATGCAACGTCGTGAGGCATAAAGGTATACGGTCCACCTGATGTAAAGCGGTTACCGTTGCCTATAAATGCTTGCAATAAGTATCTTCGGATTCAGCATTAAAAGTAGAATAGGAATGTTTAGGAACACCGTTCCTATCTCTTAAGGAACATGGTCAAAATGGCCGACAAAATAAAAAAAAAATGAATTGTTATATAATTGACGAGCCAGGTGTTCCTCTGGCAATGTAAGCTTGCGCATTCTCAAATGGTTTTAGATTGTAATTCCATAAACTCTTAATTCTAATGAACTCAAAAATTCAAAGAAAACACTGTCTATGTATAACTTCACGCCAAATCCCTTGCGGGGTATGTAGAGGGAACCGAGCGCCATGTGACTCGATACTTATATCTCACTCGCTTCTTTAACATTCATTACTCTTCTTATGCACGCTCGCCGGTTTCTTGGGCTCCTGACATCACCTTCTGATAGAACACGACCAATTTGGTTATGGTAAGCCTTGGCCTACATCCTTCCACTTTTGCATTGTATATCTGCTTCGTCATTCTTTCCTCCTGCATACTTTCTACATGTCCGAACCAACGGAGCATGCCTCTTCTTATTTTAATACCGACGCTCTCTTTCAGACCAACTCTGTTTCTAACATCATCATGGCGAATACAATCTACAAGCCTTCATAATTATTAATACCTATACAATAATAATTATTCATTCAAATTGATCAGTCGTTCCCGACATAATTACAATCAAAATAATTATTTCATTTAATCAATTTACATATTTCACGTGTTCCTCTTTCCTGCTTCCATTTTCGCTGTGCCCACCACTGTTCTTCATGAACTTTAATGTAATCAGATAACAAATTAGTCTATCTATCTATAACTTCACGTCAAATCACTTGCGGGGTAGGCAGAGAAACAAATTAGTAACACTTAGAAATACAATTAATGTATTGATTTGCTGTGTTAACACCAGATATGACAACTCTTTACGTCAGGTTGTATTCTCGTATGCCTCCCGATATAATATGAAAGAAATCTTCGTCTATATTTTTTTTTATTGTTATTTACCCTTTATTTCTCGTAGAGGCACAAAACATGCTCGCATATTTTATTTAATTATTAACTACCGGCCTAACGCTGGGTTGGGTAATATGAAGATTCCCTGAAAATTTCATCAAAATCAGTTCAGACATTTTCGAGTCCATAGAGAATAAACATACCTACTTACATAGTTTTTTATTATATATCGCGTTTTTTAATAAGTTTTGATTTTACGTAACTAAACCGTTTCAACATAGCCAAATTGGTGGTACCTTACAAATATGAACTTATGTAAGTATATCTATATCTTTAAGTGTAGACTAAACAACTTTGTATAAACTACTACTACTACTACTACTACTAAACCAAGCCTAACTGATCGCACTGCAGGGATACTGATCTTCCTTCAACCGAAGGGGTTTAGAGCATACTCCACTACACATGAACGCTTGTATAATACATTAAGTATCACTCCCGCGATGCCTCCTCTGCTGCTAACACAGCAACTCCTTAGGAGCTTACTGGTGACCTCACTCACACGCAGGAACACAAGAACCATCTAGGGAGTTGTTATTTGGCTGCGATTTTCTGTGTGATGGAGGTACTTTCCCAGACGGGCTGCTCTGATGCGCCCTACCTACCTCGAAAATATTCAGACCGAGACAAACAGACATATTTGTCCTATGTGGGAATCGGTCCACGAGCGGTGGCACCAGTCGACATTCCCGACTGTGCCACCGAGCTCGTCAGACTTTGTTTAACGACTGTCATCTATCGACAACAACCGGGACCGACGGCTTAACATGCCCTTCGAAGCACGGAGATGCTCGAAATAGATTAATCCATCCTTGGACAGACTGCAATATTGCTTAACCTGCATGTTTGGTTAGAATGACAGGCGCAACGACGCCATCGTGCTCTGTTTTTAAGCAGTCGAGTAAACATGAAATGATGACAAAATTGTAATGTGTTGCCGTGAAATAAATAACTTGTGTATGTTTAATTATGTTCTAGAAACCCAAAGCCATATTCGTAATGTTCATTATTAGCTGTCTAATAAATTTTCATTCAGTTTAGGTGGCTGTAAAACGTTATGACCTAACTTAATTACTCGTAGTAAGAATTGTATTATGTACAATTATTATTCCACTGTATTGTTTTTTCTTGTAAAATATCATCCGGTGTTGTAACCGGTGATTTGAAGTCACTAAACCTATGGATTATAAACACTAGTCCTTCACTTGAGCGGGATCCTGAATAACTCTGAATATTTTCTAAACTTGGTGCTGCGACAGAGAAACCTCATTAACAAGCTTTGAAAAATAGCACATTTTTTCAAAAGAAAGGTGATGTGCCTCCACGACCACTACAGGATTCCGTAGTTGTCTATCAATATTTGTGGAGTTAGAAGGCGGTTTTCGTGTGATATTAACTTATTAATGAAGTTTGCGGCTTAACGACTAGTAACGTATAAAAACGGGATCACGTAGAAATGCGGTAACTGAAGGAATTCTGAAATCAAGATTTACGCTAAAAAAAATGATGAGTGGGTCGTTTTATAATTTGGTCGACTATTATTGTTAACTTGTAAAGCCTACTGAACTGTGATAGTTTCCCTTTTAACTTCATTATATAGTATGTATCTGCCTATCTATAACTTCACGTCAAGTCCCTTGTGGGGTAAGCAGAGAGAACCGAGCGCCACACGATTCGGTACTTACTCGTATGCACCTCACTCGTTTCTTTAACGTACATAGCTCTTTTCACACACACTCGCCGGTTACGAGGTCTCCTGACACCGTCTTCTGATAACACCTGATCTATTTGGTTGGTTGGTAGGTGAGTCTAAGTCTTTCTCGGCACGTACATCTTTCTACTTTCGCGTTGTATATGTGTTACGTCATTCTTTCCTCTTCCTCTTTCTTCCTATGCTTATTCTTATCTTAGACACCGATACTCTCTTTGCAGACCTTTTTCTCACATCGTCATTGCTCTGGCTACAAGCGTTACATCGAAAATTTTGCGTAATGTTCGCATCTCGACGACTTTATTCTACTTTCACATTTTCTCGACCAAAACAAGCTCTCGCTTCTCTATACGATAGTGTTGGAATCATCACCGGGATGTGTATAATGTGCCTTCTGGCTCTGATTCTAACTGTCAAGAATTTTTTACAGCGCCCCATTCGCAATATTCTCTGTGCTTACTCGACTTTCCATATCAGCGGTGTAACAGACATATCCATACTAAATGCCCATCCAAATAAATAAATAATAGCATTCAAGATATGCAATCTCATTCAAAGGTCACCAACACTACACCATCAAGGGTTGTTCTTACGTTCGTTCTGGCTTCCCCTGTTTCTTTTCTTTTGATCTTTGTTTTTTCGCAATTAGTTGTAAACCTTTCTTCATACAATAAATGCCCTTTCATCAATGTGACTTGTGTGCAATCTAGATGGTATGTATTCTAAAAGCACGGCATCGACTGAATAATGCAGATAATTCACCATTAGGTCACCCATGCGCGATTCAACATTCGTAAATATTATTCTCTGTAGACGATTGTCAAAATACAGAATAAACAACCGAGCAACAGCATGCAATTTCCCTGTGCCTTCAGCATTCCGTCGGATTTCAGCATTCCATCGGATTTCACCCTGATTCTCTTAATTATTTTTCCATACACTTTTGCCGCTAATCAAGCTGTTAGCCCTGTAGATTTTTTTTACGAAACTAGATTAGCAAACAAGCATGCGATCCGCATTACCACCGGTCACCGTAGCCTATTGACGCTTGCAACAACGCGGCAATATTACTCGCGCGCTGCCAATTTTGTGACCTAAGGATGTTTCGTCAGTGTACCCAGTAATTTCTCTGCCATATCTCACCCTTCAAACTGGAACAAAGCTATATAAATATAGCTGCTTGGCAGTAGAAATAGGTGAGACAGAGGTACCCACGCGGACGACTTTTGTACAAAGTCTCCCTGTGGTAGCTATTGCAGTCCATACGTGATCCCTTACCTTGATACAAAGTCACGGTGATTACCTTTCCAGTCCGTTGGGACCTGTCCGGTTCTCCAGCAAAAAATGTACAGTGACCAGAAAGCATCAGAGACGAAAGCGCAATGTCACTTGATCATCTCAGCTGCAACCATATCTATACTGCTTTCCATTTTTAGGCTTCATATCTTCCATTCAATCTCGTTCGTAATAATTGGACACAAACTCCACAGAATGAGTCCTAAGCTCACTCGCAGTGTCAGCGTGGACTCATTCAGGACCTTCCAGGATGCATATACATCTAAGCTGGAAAATAATATATAATACTGCCTTAAAGTTTATCATATATATATATATATACAAAAGCAAGCGTTTCGCTGACTTACACATTTAACTCTAACAAAAATTTGTACTTTGAAGTTTAATATTTCGCAAACAAATTATTGATCTAAAAAATGGTTTTTATACACGCGATGTATTGAACAACCGAGTACCGAGGCGTCTACAAGATATTTCTGGGATTACTAATAAATAAGTTTGTATATCTTGGAAGTGTTTTTAGCAGCGATGGAAGGTACACCGAGCTGATGTGGAGAGACGAGTGAGTGCAGGTAATAGATATGGAGCGTTGGGTTAAACTGTTTGGCAGCCGAAATCTAAGCCAGAAGGCACAGCTCGACTGCAGCAATTAACATTGTCGGAACTGCATTTTGACGATTTTTATTTTAATGCACTACAAATCTTAAAATATCAATATCTACGAAAACTTCCTACATTTTTCAGTATGAAAAATAGATATGGAGTCTAGTTTAAGATATGAAACTTTGCGAGCGCATAGATATTGATATTTTGATTGATATTTTAAGACTTGTAGTGCATTAAAATAAAAATCGTCAAAATGCAGTTCCGACAATGTTAATTGCTGCAGTCGAGCTCGCTGTACACAACGCGGTGCTAATCCCAACGCTAACTTATAGAAGTGAGAGCTGGGTATGGCCGAGGTGCGGTCGAGATGCGAGCACTGCGTTTGTGGCATAACGTTTGCTGACCGCGTTCGAAATGATGTCGTACGAAAGAGAGTTGGTCTGAAAGAGAGTGTCGATGTTAAGATAAGAAAGGGCATGCTCCGTTGGTTCGGACATGTAGAAAGAATGCAAGATGAAAGAATGACGAAACAGATATACAATACGAAAGTGGAAGGATGTAGGAGTCCAGGAAGACCAAGACTAACCTACCATGACCAAATTGGTCGTGTTTTATCAGAAGGTGATGTCAGGAGCCTTAGGAACCGGCGAGCGTGCATGAAAAGAGCTATGAATGTGACGCTTCTTTCAAGTGAAGAAGCGTCACATTCATAGCGCAAGAAGTGAAGTGTGTAAATACCGCGTCTTATGGCGCTCGGTTCTCTCTGCCTACCCCGCAAGGGACCTGGCGTGAAGATATACAATACAATACTAATAAAATCACCGAATTTTTCCAACAGTAGCAGTATTCAAATTCTACACAAATCCAAATCCTATATTACTGAGGAATAAAATTGCGAGATTTCCAATAACTAGACTGCACAGCGCCATCTATGAGTGGAAAGTGAAACTATTTGCAAACTAAAAATACAAGTAATTTGATGTTGAAGCAACATCTAATAAAAGACAAAGGCTTAAGGCATACTTAAACAATTATTTTTTTGTTCAATAAATACATTGTACAATGGGATAGATGAGAATAAAAATAAAATCAAACCCATTATTATAGGGAAGTTACCCTTATTTTTTTTTTATTTGATATTATTTTACTACTTTGTCGGTGGGATTATTATTTATACCCTGGCTAAATTACATCTTTTTAGTACAGCGTCCCAGAATTAAGCCGCGGATAGAGTATTTCGCTGGCATAAAGTGTTTTTTTTGTCATGTTTTACTCGTTCACATGAAATGCCTACAATTTCAACGATCCCTCTCACTTTTTCTCCTTATTAAGCGTTCAATTCAATTTTATGGATTTTGGCGATCATCCTTGGCATGACTTCAACGGGGCATATTGGACTTTCAGCATCACTCGTATATCCACAACAAAAATCTATAAATATCTTGTGAATTCTTTTTATCTACGTAGTGAAGTCCCCATTATTATGTCTAGCTTTATTTTCCTCCATCTCACAGTAGATCGAAGTGAAATAATAACTCCCTGGAGGGTGGTTGTGTTTGTACGAGTAGGTGAGGTTACCAGGAAGCTCCTTGAGAGTTGTAGTATTAGCAGCGGGTGAGGCAAAGCGCGACTGATATTCTTTAAATTAGAAGCTTCTTAGGCTACGATAATTACTTAAATCTAGTGATATGTATGTTTGTTGCGTCTACAACTCGAGATTGTACATAGAAATGTTCTGATATTGATATAACTGGCGAAAGAATAAGAAATTTTGTTTTTTGATCCAGCTTATGCATTATGAGTTGGCGACAAGCTATAAAGACACTATGTAGTAGATGAATTACAGTGATTTCAAATTACAAACTAATTTAGTTTTGGAGATAGGATACGTTACAAAACTGGTCTAAAACTTATAAAATATATCATTATTTTTGAAGTGAAAACTTCTTTAGCGGCACTTTTTGGGATGAGTAAAAAATGCTAAACTCGCGTCAGGGTCGCGTGACCCTGACTGTAAGATTTTGGTGAGAATTAGAACTTAAGTTCGCTGCAGCGCTAAAACATTAGTTACCTCTAATTAAACAATTAAAACATGAAGCTAGATCGTTCATTGGGCATTATTTTCTCGCGACCAAAACGTTGTAAGCGCCATGAAATTGTTGGCGTTTACGCGTTTCGTTCAACGTAGTTTATCAACATCGCTGTTTGGTTTTAGCGGCGCAGGGCGCTTGCGCGAGTGTGCGTGTATGTTTGAGTTATAGAGATTAGCGATGATGATCAGCATCATCATCGCCAATCTCTAATGATGATGGTGAAAGAGTCGTTGAAATTATGGATGAAAGTTGATTTTTTGAGACACAAACTTTTTAATGTAAAATAATTGTAATAGTTTTGAAGTGTTAAATTATTAATGTAATATAAATTATAATGTTTGTGTACGATAACGTAATAAATGAATATTGTATTTTACTTAATGATTCCCTAACCATTCCAAAAAATTCTAAAATGCACAACGTTAATGTTCAAGTTTTCACTTCTGCCGGCACTCCCGGAGTGTAACCCGTTTTTGCATTTATTTTATGCCTCATCATTTTATTTTTTTTTAAGAAAATATTATAAACTTCCTTTTTATACTCTCTACTACAATGGGCATGTATGGACGCTCCATGGAGCGTACTTTAGTTGAATTGTCAATTAAATATTTGGCTTTGAATCAAAAATCTACCATAATATGTACATTTTTGATTCAAACCCCAAAAAATTGCGACTTCGTAACTCTTTATTTCTATACAAGCTTCAATGTACGGACGGACACATTACAAAACAAGAATACAGAAAAATTACCTAAAATACTGCGAATATCATTTCACGTACTGATAATAAAACGCAAATTATAATAATGGCCTTCAATCAACAGCGCTGTCGGACACCATACCCGAGACAATAGGCAAAATTTATTGAAACCAACTCTACTTGAACTCCAATTTTTGATTTAATGACATCAATGAATTATTGAAAACGAATTTTACGCTATCAATTATTCACTCGAATGATAAATATCTGAAATTATCAATTTGCTTTGAGAGATAATCTGTGATTTTTTTATGCAACGCGGCATACATGCACACGGGCTTATTACCTTATATACATATATACCGTATGTTTTAACCGTAGCCTATGAACGCTTGGAATATATTAAGTATCACTCGCGCGATGCCACATCTACTGCTAACACAGCAACGCCTTTGGAGTTTACTGGTAACCCCACTCACTCGCAGGAACACTACAACCCTCTATGCGTTAATGCGGTTTACTGTAAAGAAGAGATACTTCCCCCGTCCCAGATAGATATATATGTTCATGCACACAAATGTTTGCCCTGTGTGGGAATCGAACCTACAAGCGTTGATGTCAAAGTAGCATTACTTACTCCACATAATCCACTCCGCTATCGAGCTCATCAAAAATGAGAAATAATGTTATGGTTTTGATGGTCAATCACGTTCTACCATTGAGTTTTGTGTCATATTCGGTGAAAGCTGGAAATTCATGCTCACACACTGGAATCGCAATGGTCACGTGCTGTGGCACATCCATATTTTTTTTTTTAAATATTGTTGGACAAATTACACAGCGCTATCTATCCCCAAAGTAAGCGAAGCTTGTGTTATGGGTACTAGACAACTGATAAATATACGTAAATACATTTTTTTTTGTAAATACATACTAATTATACATAGAAAATACCCAGACCAAGACAAACAGACATGTTCATGCACACAAATGTTTGTACTGTGTGGGAATCGAACCCACGAGCGTTGGTGTCAAAGTAGCGTAACAACGCGTTTCACCACTGCGCCACCGAGCTCGTATATTAGTTTTCTAGCGAGAAATCTTAAGTTGTGGGATAATCTCACTGCCGAGATTTTCCCCAGGGATCACAGCATGAAGTTCTTTAAAAAAGACGTGAAGAGGTTTTTACAGAATAGGCAACACACAAGTGTCACCCTGGTATTCCAAAGACTGCGGTAACTACTCACTATCAGGTAGGCCACCCTAGTGGTATAAAAAAGCTTTTTGCAATTAGATGTGTGCTGAGACTATTTAATCGTAGACAATGGATCATATACAAGTATCTGTCAGGTCTACTGTAATACGGTATTATAGCTGTCAAATTCAGAATGCTCAAGTTATATTTCGGATTCATTATTTTTGCTTGCTCTACACCTGAAATGCCATTAGTACGATAGAGAATGTTCGTGATATAAAAGACAAACTAAATGAACATGGAGAGTGATAATATCAGTGTGGTAGCTAGCAAATTGTGAGTGACGCTAATGATAGGGCGTTCAGCAGTCGTAGTGCCACGTAGCGTCTTTCCAATTACAGCCCGGCGGCTGCGGGGCCGGAGTCACGCTGCGTTCCATTCGTTACCGGGACGTGCCACCAACATCTGGACCAGCCGAGCTCTAACTTCGATAACTTGTTGGCGCGGATAATATTGCTACTATTTTTTTTTATCTCAGACGGGTTGTGTACGAAACTTTGAGTCCTGGCACGAAATAATATACTGTTTCAGCGTTTGAAATATCTTTTAAATCACTTTTACGGTGAAACTTTTTTAAGGAGAACTTACGAAAACCGCAGCCAAAATAATCCCGGAAGGGTTGTTGTGTTCCTGCGAGTGAGTGAGGTTACCAGCAAGCTCCTAAGGAATTGCTTTGTTTGCTGAGGTGGCGTCGGGCGAGCTATACATAATGTTTTGCAAGTTTCATTTGTATGCATTCCGTTGTTTAAAAACACTGGCCCTATTAACGCTTCTGAATAAATAAAATGTTATCACATTTTATATATTCAATTTGTACCAAAGGTTTTTACAATAATGAATATGAATAGAGCACATAAGATTGACTAGGTACTTTTACTTTTTTGTGTAGCTACGGGACGAGCTCGGTGGCGAAGCAGTTAGCAACGCTACTTTAACCAAGGCTCATGGGTTCGATTCCCATACAGGACACACATTTGTGTGTGTGGACATGTCTGTTTCTCGTGGTCGTAGGTGTTTTAATAGAGATAGGGCGCATTAAAGCTGTCCACCTGGGCAAGTATTCACCTCCACAGAAAACGCAGCCAAATAACAACTCTTTGAACGATTGTTGTGTTTCTGTGAGTGAGTGAGGTTATCAGTAAGCTCGTAAGGACTAGGTGGCATCGCGCGAAAGACACTTAATGTATTGATAGCGTTCATAGACTACGGTAACCTCTTCAGACCGAACCGGCCGTTTTCTTGTATACCTCCCAACGATGTATAAACAAATTATACGTTCTGTGTAAGGTTCTAAAAATAACCAGTTTGTCTTTCAAAGCAAATTGTTAATTTCAGTTATTTAGTTTGTATAGTGTCATTAAAAGTGTGACAAATATTACAAATGCGTATCTACTTCAAAACTTATCTGCGATTGAATCTGGTACTAATATTTATTAAAAGCATGGTCATAAAAACTACCTTTCAAATATCGCTGCCGAATCAAGTCTCGTCAATATTTCATTGTCCAATGTTCCGATTTATGTTCCGACCAAACAAGCATACCTCCAACGTTTTACGTTTTTTGCTTTCATCCAATCTTTCGTAGACTTTGAGCAGACATGCCTTATACTATTGTTTTATTACGTATTATTAATTTAATATTGAAGTGCCTATGCATATATGTGTGTATATCTTTTTCTTATCGTAATCCCGTTTCCTAAATCATTAGAATTGGCGGGGTCTGCTACTTAAGTCTTAAAATTTAGCGAAGATACTGATTTTCACTTGGAGCGACTACCGTCATATCTCCACACCCCAGAGGAAAACTAGACCTTTCTTGGGCCGAGTCATGATTGCCATCAGGGGTGGCAGCGCACCAGAGATATTTCCTGTATAGCAAGCGTTATAAAATACATTAAAAAAATAACTTTGAGATGAATTCGATCCAGTAACAAATATGTAAAGCATATAAACGCTTGAAAATATATTATAATCATATAAGTACATCAAAACGCGCTGTATTACGTACAATCTTTATTATACATAGAGATAATTACAAATAGGTACAGTACATTAAAGAACTGAATTCACGGACTCAGTACACAATAATTTCTTGTTCTTTGTTATTCAACATTGTATTTAATTCGCCCTATATGAATGCAATAAACGTACCGGCATAAAAATGAAAGATATAAACAGTCAAATACGACGATGGTGATTAATTGCTTAGGCTAAAAGGTACGCAGGCGCCGTAAAATATTTTCTTTTAGAAATAAAATAATTCCTCGTAGAAGAATCGGGGAATGCACTCTTATTCGCTCTTTAGGAGTATAAGCTTAGTAGTTCCCTGGTCTATGTTCAACGTTCATGTTCGACTGAAATTATATTAATGAGTATTCGTGGTATACTCTATTATTGATATAAGAAATTATTAATGTTCTGTACCCTATTTTATTGTGTATCGAAGAAGAAACACGTACAAATATATATGACATAAAATGGGTCGAACAACTTTCTTAGCCAGTGAATAAAATTAGGAATTCCAACAAAACACTCCACGTGGAATTCTCTGATAAGGTGAAACTTTCCCTTGCTCGCAAATTACACTCTGAATTTCGTTGATAGAGAAACTTTGTTCAAATGAAATCACTTCAACGGTCTCTACGTATTTGCCTATTTTACTTCCTGCGAAGTCACCGTTGCTGGAGCTTTTTAGCGATTCATCCTTTCGGTCCTTTGGGTTTGAAATTCGGAGAGAAGTTTTACTTTACAATACCTTTTGGACTAATTTACACGAAGTCGCCTTGCATATTGCATAACAGAGTTGGCTAATAATCAAATATTCGTTTGTATTCACTGTTGTGTAGCGGCAGGCCTTTTGCAAAATACATATTTCCGTTATGCATTACAGCTCGCTTTTACCACTCAGATGCCGTAATAGAAAGCTATCCAGTAGCGGTTAGCACCAGCTCGCTACGTGAATGCAATGCACCCGTATCCAAAGCCACTCCATTATGATATTGCCTTCTAAGTGAAATTTGTTTTAGTATCATAGGAAATTTTTTCGAGAGCTTTTCACGGATCATGAAGCGAGAACGATTCAGGCGTTGAAGTATCATATGTTTTTTGTTCACGGCAGCATCTACTTGTAGATTTATTTGAATCTATGCTTAGTTCCTTAACCACTCGAGTGATTGGGCTCGTCCTATTAAGTCAAAATGTACATTATATTATATAAATGTACAATTATATATTTATGACTCTTTATATTAACGTATTTTCAGTACTAGATTTTTATACAACGTCGGAAGTCACAAAAGCATACGGCCCACCTGATGTAAAGTCGAGACTGTAGCCTATGAACGCTTGCAATATCTGAAGTATCACTCTCTGCTGCTAACACAGGAGCTGTGTTACTCTTTAGGAGCTTACTGGTGACCTGACTTATTCGTGTTATAATACATATTTAAAATATGTGCCACAATGCGAGTAAGGTTATTTTGTGTATAACTTCACACCAAATCACTTGCGGGGTAGGCAGAGAGACCCGAGCGCCACATGACTCGATCCTTACATACCGCACTCACTTCTTTAACCATTCATTGTTCATGCTCTTCTCATGCATGCTCCCAAATATTTAGTTTTAAACCTTTGTCTATGGTGTGTAAAATTTGATATGTATTAGTGGGGGATAAGTTATGTCCTTTGTCTGTGAGATGCTCGGCGAAGTGTGACCTTTCTGGGCGATTGTTTTGATACGCCGATAAATGTTCGTGAAATCGTGTTACAAAATTACGACCAGTTTGACCGATATAAACATGTTCACATTCATCGCAGAACAGCTTATAGACGTCGGATTTTTTATTTTGCGGGATTTTATCTTCAGTGTAGATCGTTGTATATCTGTTTCGTAATTCTTTCTTCCTGCACTCTTTCCACATATCCGAACCAACGGAACGTGCCTTCTTATTTTAAAACCAACGCTTTCTTTCAATCTAACTCTGTTTTCAACATCATCATTGCGAATATGGTCATCAATGGTTACGCCATAAATTTTGCGCAACGCTCGAATTTCGACGCATTTATCCTACTTTCATGCTCTCTCTGCCATATCCAGCTCTCGCTTCCATAAGTAAACGTTGGGACCAGCACTGCATTGTGTATAGCGAGCTATGCCTTCTGGCTCAAATCTTTTAATGTCAAGAAGTATTTCCAACGCTCCATTCACGCTATTAACTTTATTTTAATTGTCAAAATATATTTTTTATATTTCATTTCAACACTAACATCAATCAATCGAATACAAGTACTTAAAACTTACAATTCGTTATCGTATCGGCAAAAGTTAATCACAGCGGGAAAGTCGAATAGTCGTTTAAGTCGTTAATCAAGTATTTGAGGTGGTGGCTGTTGTGACTCGCCATTCAGTGGGGCTCGCTGACGCAGCCGCTGCACTTGACGCGGCGCACGTGCCGATCACCGCCACTTCCACCGATACTATCAACCACGTCGCACCGATGACACCTATGCTTGCATCACTTTGTAATACGATGTTAGCCGTTTAAATGTACCTACACACTATATGACACTTTGTGGTTGATACAGTATTATTTGTTGCTAGCGAATTCTCGCAACTTCATTCACGTGGTTAGCTTTCAACTACTACAAAGGTGATTTCCAATTTACATGCGACTAGATTGTCTGTAAAGAAAAGAAAGAAGAAAGGTCTGTTAAGAAGCGAGTGAGGCGTGGATAGACCGAATCATGTGGCACTCGGTTTTCTCCGCCTACCCCGCAAGGGATTTGGCGTGAAGTTATAGATAAATAGATAGACTGGTCGGACGATCTCTTATCGTTATTATAGCCTATGTCTTATTGCAGGTCTAGACCTAGCTCTGTACCAAATTTGATTACGATCCCTTCGATAGGTCACGGGTTCTGACTGCTCAAAAGTTACGGACAATCAGATCATTGAGTTACTTTCGCTTATACTCGTACTTTCCTTTAAAATATCAGTGTGGCTAGTGTGATTGTGATTTCAAAGTACAAAGGACTGATACCTATTGTTTCTGTTGTTCTACTCGTACTAATAGATGAAACCTGTCTAAGTAGCCGCCGGCCAATTGCGAGTCGGACTTACGTGCTGAATGTTCCGTAAAACCATTTCAAATACAAGTCTCTCACATACCCATCAAACATCGAATCGACAGATATATGGAGTCAGTCCAAGCAGCATAATTATTCATCAATGATCTAAGAAAGATGACTGCAATGTAGTTTCTATTGAGCGACAGCTTTTAGGACTGGATCAGTATAAATTATATATTTTCTTTTCTGTACAGTTACAAAGTGATGATTTTTCCAAATAGTAGCAATTTTTCTCAAATTTCATGGTCGCAGAAATGGCAAAGTAAATCCTATAGATATTGCTCGTCTGGTAGAACAAAGTAACAATTACATAATTGCTAATTTTACAACAGGGAGTATCAAGTTTTGCAAAACGTCTCATATGTTTTTTTAAACGAAACTTGAACATCCGTAGAATATTATAAACATCACAGTAACGTCATCAAATATTTCAGTTTTGAGCTATTTTTTATGAAACGTTTTGGAAAAAAAAATGCTGAAATTACCAATTACAGTCGAACATACTTGTACGTATAACCACAAAATAGAGTTTTGCGAGTTTCTTCTCTGTATTGGTGGTTTAAGACATTCGTGCCAAATTTCATCATAAGTCAGCTATATGTACCCCATAGGATTTAATTTGTGATTTCTAGATGTGCAGACGGACAGCAAAGGATTACTTTTTACGTATTGACCGTACAGAACTCTAAAAACAAATCGGCTTAATTGTTTACCCGTGTTACGGTCACACACACAGACAGGAATTAGTACAAATGTTATTTTGGCTGTATTCGATGCCAAGCATCCCCCTGCATGGTTTTTTTGTTTACAAACAACGTTCAACGTCCAAACTCAGCGCCCCTTACTATTTTATTATACGTAACTGTAGACTATAGGGTGCCCGCGATTTTTAAAAGTCTTTAGTGCATCTCTACATAAGAAATATTCTCTCCAAGTCTCTTAAGATTAATCGGTCTAGGCTATGCGCTTTTTGTCAATTATTAAGTGTTGGTTCTGCTTCATAGGTATTGAAGACCGAAGACTTATTTAAACTACTATAGTGGCAAACTCGTACATAGACATTCTTGTAGAAAGCAGTTAGTATAATAACATGGAAACATGCCCGTTTTGGAAAATTTTGAACTGTAAATCTCGAAAAACCTTAGAAATTAATTCAACTGTCGGATGAGACAAACTTCGTGGAATCCTTAGTACTGTGCGACTACTTTGGTTTCAATGTGTCATGTGCGTGCATGGCTTTTTTGTGGACGACTACAGAAGAAGGACGTAGACATCATACGAATATCAAACAATTAAATTCCTTTGAAGACAACCAATTATACAAGCGTTAGAACCCGCAAAGGAGGGCGAAGTGTCCCCTCTGACTTAATTAATGAGATATTTTCCTTGCTTTCTACTCATATTGGTTGAGTGTCAACTTCCAGTCGACGCCAAACTTTAAACACTAAATTTTTACATACTTAAAGTTCAAAAATTGTATTTCTCGAAAACGAAACCCTTATTTTAGAAGGTAATTGCAGCGGCTGTCCGTTGAGCTTACGCGGGGCGACAATTATTTTCATATAACATAATCCTGGGGCGTTGTGAGGTGTGTGCTCTCGTGGGACTTGTGATTCCGCGGCCATCGTGTCGGCCGACAGTCCCTTCCCCATCGACACGCTGTCACTGTTCTCGGAAAACTCGTATTAATGTAAATTGGAGTAATCTGCCCTCGCCTCCTGTTCGTCGGCACAAAGCGCCCCGTCACTAAGGCTTTTTGTTTTTGTCGTTCTATAGAATACTGAAGTCCCACTCGTATTCTCTTGCTAGGTAATAAATTTATCTAATGTATTTTGTTTCTACCAATACAAGATATATATTGTTACGAAATTTTGTCGCAACTAGATTACATTGTGGACAGCTCAACATGTGTGGAGTTTGGGTATTGAAATGGATTTTCGCAGTAACCTTAACCGCTTTATACCGGAAAGGTATCCTAAATATTGATTTTGTTGATAAGCTGTGTAAAATTTTGACAAATTACTTTCATTTCTTTTGGGTAATAGATAGACGGACACACAAAACTTTTAAAAATGTATTTGTAGCTTCTATATAGATGTTATTATGCACAATTTATAACAATTATTCCGTTTATGAAGTTCATCATGCTAGGATTTTGGTATATGTAATATAGAATAAGAATATATTTAAACAGTTCCGTGTTAATATATTTAAATATATAAAACCAATACACACATACACACACAACATTCATATGTACGATATACGAGAACTTATCGTTATTTGATATGGATTCGTGGCCGTTTAATAGAATGTATAAAGGTTTAAGGATTTCTTTCAGTGATCTTAGTGGCAGTAGAGAGACGAAACAAGATATAAGCCTATCCCAGGATTGACGATTGTAGTCTTAATTTTTGTGTCATTACATGATGAAGAACTTAGCAGTGGTTATTTAAATCATTACTTAATTCTTCATCATAGCCATCTATCGTATAGAAAATATCAAAGGCAATATTTTCCAGTGTTACGTTTGACATTGACTTGTATCGCTTTATTGGATGGGAAGTTAAATAAATTACAGCAGTAGTAGTACTGAATACTTACTTCATGTCTATCTATACATATTGAATCATATGTATCAAAAAACATAATATCTACATCAACCTAACTCATCCCACCGCAGGGATACGGTCGGATCTCCCTTTAACCGAGAAGTTTAGGGTATACTCCGGTATAGGGTATACACACTCAACTGCGAATTGACAGAGGCCAATGTTTTCAAGCCGTCCGAAGGCCACCGGCTTAACGATTGCCATCGACAACAGCCGGAACCGATAGCTTAATATGGCGTTCAAACCTCGGGTAAACTCAACATAGTTAAACCCATCACACACCCAGTCAGGCTGCGGTAGACGTTGCTTAAAAACATGATACATTTACTGTTAATTTGAGAATATATGTTTTTAGATATACGTTACCTGACAAAAGAGTGACACCGCGACTCAATCACAAACGTTGCGATGCCGTCAATCTGTCAGCAATTTATGCGTAGGTTAGAAGCATGCTTAGTACCATATGTACCGTAGCCGGTTATTATAAATAACTAAGTAAAATTATTCCATCCACACTTTTCAAGTAATATTTTTTATACCGACGGGAGACATACAAGCATACGGCTTACCTAATGTAAAGCGGTTGCCGTAGACTATGACGCTTGCGACACTTTTGGTGTCACTCGCGCGATGCTGCCTTAGCTGTTAACTGTTAGCTACTCTTTAGGAGTTTACTGATGACCTGAGTCATTCGCAGGTACACAACAGCCCTCCAAGGAATTGTTAATTGGCTGTGGTTTTCTGTGAGGTGGAGGTACTTTCCCAGATTGCCTACATTAATGCGCCCTGCCTCTCTTGAAATTCGTTTTTATAGAAAAATGTATACCATAGCTTATAACTTCGGATGTATAAATGGATACCTATTGCGTCAACTGACAGGACACCGTAGTCCTTTGTCAGTTGCCGCTGCAATTTGGGCTCCCCTTTTCGCTTACCAACAGGCGAAGAGGAGCCACTATGCTGAGCCAATATATAAAAAAAAAACCTAATATATACGTATATGAAGACTGTAAGAGGGAAATAAATAATTATTATTATTTTTATGTGAACATGTTTACTTATTGACACGTTTACTTTTTAACATGATAATCCTAGCCAGAAATATATTTTTACGAGCTCGGTGGTTCAGTCGTGAATGACGCGACTTTGAGACCAACGCTTGTGGGTTCGATTCCCACACAAGGCAAACATTTGTGTGCATGAACATGTCTGTTTGTCTTGGTCTGGATGTTTTAAGAGAGGAAGGGTGCATCAAGGCAGCTCATCTGGGGAAGTACCTCCACCTCACAGAAAACCGCAGTCAAATAACAACTCCCTAGAGGGTTGTTGTGTTGCTGCGTGTGACACAACAACCCTCTAGGGATGCCTGATCCCGTATGCCTCCCGACGTAGTATAAAAAAAAAATCTAACTATCAAAATATACTACGTGACTATTCTTACAAATAAATACTTACATAAGGCAGTTTTGGCTAGGAAAACATTAACCCTCCAGCAGTCTTCTAAAGTGCGGAAGTATTTCCCTCACCCGGTTGCTTATTAAATAATGCTATCCTCTGCCTATTTTTCGCAAGAGCCTCCGTTGGCAATCCTCAGGGTGCACTATGTGTAAGTTGAATTTGACTCTAAGGATGAGCCAAATTTCAACGTACTTTATTTTAATTTTAATTCTTCTTTAATTATGATTCATGAATGTTATCTATACGAAGCCATAAGGTCAAGCCTTAATGTAAATTGATAACACTTATTAATGTTTTAACCTTAATTCTATTTATTTACAGGTAAGGCTAAATTATCTCTTGTGAAATACGAATTCACTATAACTTCTGATGGTAAGTAATATCTAAATGATATGCCTTAAGAATTAGTTTCTTGTCAGTTATCATTCAACATCTATCAGCCGATATAAAAAAACAATACAACTAAGAAAACCAGTATGCAACTGTGTAAGGTATAAAAATGAGCAATATTGTTTCGCTTATTTAAGTAAGAATACTAATGTAGCAAATTGCTAAATTATCAAAACTTCTCTGAAGGTAAGAGACTACTAATATTGTTCGTTAAATTTTCAGATTGTGTGTATCAATCAATTATCCGAACACATATTCTCATTACCACACACTCGTACATAAGTAACAATTAACTCCCTGCGTATATCATTGTTTATATCATGTCAATATAATTACGTCATGACGAGTCAGGACAAGAGATGAATGAGCTCGTATCGGTACATAGGTACAAGGTTACCTTGATAAAATTTCAAATGTTTTTTTCTTAGATTACGCATTGAATAAATATACGCACTGTTAATGAAACGAAAGAGGGGGAAAAACAACGAAAATATAGATTACGTAATGTTAAGAGAAAATAGTGAAATTTGACTGACATTATTTTTTAATTGTTTATGATTTTTAATAAAAATATACATTATAATAAAAATGTACGTCGAAGTCTTGTTTTTACCTTTTCAGTGTGTTAGAGTATACGATTTTACCTTTTTCCATATGTAATTACTTCCCAAGATTCGTGCAATATTAGCGGATACTGCCGGATGGTTCAGTCACTATCTGTTTTTTTTTTGTTTCGATTCCTATATCGAATACTGAATTTTTTAAATTTTATGAGAGTTTTCTGGATGAATCTACCACTTAATTCCAACATGCAAAATCTCGATGAACACTAGGTTTTTCATCAAAATCGGGTCTGCTCCGGAGTAATTTTCGCTTTTCAGTATAGTTTCGGACATCTATACACACTTGAAAAATGCACCCTGTTTATAACAAAACGAAAGATATATTGTTTCTTCAGTAATAAGTCTTAAAGTTTTTCGTATAAATTGGCGTTTGTTTCTGTCGCAATTCCTCAAGATATGGCGCGTTCTCTCGAAACTCTGAGAAAACGGAGACATTTGATTTTAAGCCTCGCGGACTATAAGTGTTATTTCTTCAGGAGAAGTATTATTCTGTGAGAGTAGCGCAGCTCCGCCGTCTCGAATGCTCCATTTAGTTCCAAAGTTTTTCTCGTTTATCACCGTTGGGCTCTCAGAGGCGGAGATTTTTCCTTTAGATTTGTTGTCACGCCAGACCTTTTTAATGTACCTACCTTTCTTATCGTGGGGTGATTAAGAACAAGCTAGTTTTAAATTCAATCGTTCGTGACTAAAAAGATATCGGCAAAGTATATTGAACGTTATGTCTAATGCTGTCTCATATTTTTTTTTAAACACCTACTTACAAATGTATACATATTTTTACTCGGTTAACCTTTTATTCGGTTTTCTATCTATCTATCTATAACTTCACGCCAAATCCCTTGCGGGGTAGACAGGGAGAAGCGAACTCGGTTTTCATTACATATTAACTAGTATTGTTCAAAGAGCAAAGTAATTCTTGCATGTCTCAGCGACATTGTCAGTGTCTTAAGAGCTTTGTTCCTGTCAGTGGAAAGCGTATTTATTTTTGTTGTTTGGATCAGAAAACACTGAGCGTATTTTATGCCATGTATCAGTAGAATGACGTAGTAGATTTTAAGTTTGAATAATATATAAGTTTTCCGTCATTATCAGTTAAAAGAGGCTAAACAAAATAGGACAATTTTGTATTTTATTTTTCGTTTCCAAAAAGAAAATTCTCATCTTCAATAATCGCGTATACTAATGTTTGCAGAAACAATTACAGATATATACAAAAACTCAAACGTAAATAAATATTACACATAATAAAATAGCTAATTATACATCATAGTACATTATCATATCAAAGGATATAGTTTCTCTGATTCGACCCTAGGAAAAATATTACATAGGCTGATAGTGCTGACAAATCTTCGCCAATACGTTCAATATCGACAAACTCCAACACGCGCCCGCCAATTTAACATTCTAATTAGAACTAGGGAACTCCGAATTCGCTATTGTTTAACAGGGATAGATACACATACCGGTCTGTACCTATAGAACGTTTTGCTATAAGAGTTATGTATTTTTATTACTTTTTGCTGATGATAATCAAGTGACGAATCGTCTCACAATCCGTAAAACGAGCTAAAATTACTTTTAAAACTATTTTTAGGGTTCCGTACCCAAAGGGTAAAACGGAACCATATTACTGAGACTTCGCTGTCCGTCCGTCTGTCACCAGGCTGTATCTCTTGAACCGTGATAGTTAGACAGTTGAAATTTTCACAGATGATGTATTTCTGTTGCCGCTATAACAACAAATACTAAAAAATATAATAAGATAAATATTTAAGGGGGCTCCCATACAACAAACGTGATTTTTTTGCTCGATGCTGATAACGGCAACAGGTAGACGCTTGAAATATTTACAAAATATTTAGTTATATATCCACTTTAAAAATAAATAATTAAATTAAAATAAAACAAATATTTAATGGGGGGCTCCCATACAACAGACGTGATTTTTTGCCGTTTTTATAGATAATGGTACGGAACCCTTCGTGCGCGAGTCCGACTCGCACTTGGCCGATTTTTTTAATTACATTGAACTGCAAAACTGTCCCCGTTTTCCTGTCAGCTACGATTTCATGTCTACCATCGGTCACGGACCGGTCAAAGAAAGAATATTGCAACATCTATATCCTACCAAAACATGGAAGTGAAAAAAGATCTAACAACACGAATATACCCAACTTTCTTTAAAGTAAATTTAACAACATACGGAACATTCAGAGCGCGAGTGAGTATGCCACGCACTAGATCGTTTTTGTTTTCAAATATTACAACGTTTCTGAGGTAAAGCGTTTTAAATCAATCGTGATTATTTCATACCGTCTACGTCTTTGTTATCTGTGTAACAATTTTTATTGTTTTTCATCTAATTGCTTTGCTATGTTGTTTATTTATCTATATAAAGAAATATAATTTCCTTCTCAAATAACAAAAATATTGACAAATAATAATGTAATTAATAATACTCTCAGCTCTGGCTTGGTTTCATTGGCCGTCAAGAGAGGAGTCGATAGAGCATTATGCTCCAGGGGTGGAATTGTTAAAGGGCATAACGTCGCCAGTAACTTTGGACAAAACAGCGCATCTTTCGACGCCCCTCAGTCACTCACGCATGTGTTGCTTCCGGCCGAATTGCTCTGGCATTTCGGGGGGCCATCTAGTGAGTGGCGAGCTACCACCTTCCGAAAATAACAATCAGATGTGATAGTTATGTCAGTCCTACGTCCCTGTTCTGTGATAGCCCAGTACCAATTATCCTTCCAGATCTCATTACAATAGCCCAATAATGTACACCTACACTTACGCATTCGCAATAGGTTGCAACAGGTTTCGACAGATATTCGGACGAATATCTGTCGAAACCTCCTCATGGATATATTGTTCCATATCACCAAGAGCGGGTCACGGTGGGTACACAACATTACGTTAATCTTCTCAAAGGCGCCTCTACGGGTTGGATCCTTCCCCACGCACGCCTACCATGACGCGGAGTGTATACAAATATATCGATAATTTACACAGCGTCATCTGGTCCCAAACTAAACACTTCTTATACTATATTTGCGTTTTATTAGTGGTAAGTGACACATTTTCATCTGTTGAGAACGTGGTGCATTATCAAAGGATACTGTGGCGAAAGAGAAGTATGGCGCATCATAGCGGCTCAACTGGGGAAGAACCTTCACCTCAAATAAGAGCGCAGCCTAATAATAACACAATTTGCTGGAGGGCTATTGTGTACCTCCGTGTGAGCGAGGTAGGTTACCTATAGCTTCTGATGCGTTGCTGCGTTATTAGCGCGGGTAGCAACACGTAAAGCGATACTTTTTGATACTGCAAATACTTTATTAAAACAATTGCTTTTTATAAATACACCGAACTAAAACTGATGGGTCGTGGTGTTCTACGTGTGAATGACGTCACAATTAAGCTCGTAAGGTGATGCTGTGTTAGCAGCAGAGGTACCATCGCGCTAGTGATATTTTATATATTGCAAACGTTCATAGGCTACGGCTCAACCGCTACCTATTAGGTGGGCCGTATATTTGTATGCCTCCGAACGTTAAAAATAAGTCCCTTCCCATGTTGTATAAAAAAAAAAAAATTGCAAACATGCAAACATTTATTTTGTTGTGGATATCGAACCCACGATCCCTGATGTTATAAATCAGCCATTGCTATTCCTCTACTGAGGTCGTCATTTCTTATTGTTGTCGTCCACTGTAGTGATATAAAAAGCTATAATTTATCATTCGTATTCGTAGGACTGACTCACAGAGTGTACAGTTGTTTTTGCAGTTTCCCCCTCGAACAATTTGGACGCCTACATAAGCTTAACTTAGTTGGCTATATTGGAAACTGTCTAACTAATGTAGGCCGCGTTATTTTTTATAGTTATTTCACTCTATGTATTGTCTATGCCTGCTTGTAATAGGCATTTATCTCGGTTAGTATTCAACCGTGATCAAATACATAACAACCTACAAAACAAGCATTATCTCCCTAATTCCACATCATACTTTCAGCCCGTATTCGCTAACTGCTGGACATAGGCTTCCTCTTTAGAGAGCTACTCGCCTGGATCCTAAGCCACCCCTGTCTATGAACTCCCTACAAATCATTTCAGATCGTTGCTCCAACTAGTAGGGAGTCGTCCCACGCTGCATATATATTAGTACATGGACGCAATTCGATAAACTTTTTTCCTCATCGGTGGTCGGCTGTACGAGCACTGTGGCCGGCTCACAGCTACTTCAGCTTGCTTATCCTTTATTTCTGTATATATGATTTAATTCCATACCAACCTCTCAAAAGTAATATCAAATAAATATGAGGGATCACCTCTTTTTAATTTCTTAGACATTATTTTTGGGAAATTGATACGAAATAGTAGGATGTGTAGTCAAAAATACATTTTTTCTTTCAGAATTAATATAGTATCTACTCAAACTTATGCTCAAACTCATACCTTTGAAATTATTTCGAGGCAAATCGAAAATACATTTTTTATTAGTATTTATCCTTGTTACTTGACTTTTACTTCGATTTCTACTTCCAATTTATTCCTATGTTATTTAGATGTATAAAAATGGATATACCAATATAAGTCTCTCCCTGGATTGTTAAATTCAGATATTTTGTCCAATAGAACAATGATTAAAAAAAAACAACAATTTCAGCACTTCAGCAAAGTTTCGATTTGCTATCTACCTACTTACTAAGTAAGTCCGTAAGTCGCCATTGGCTTCGTATAAAATTAGCATTTAATCTTACCAATTTCAACAATTTAGCATAGTTTGCGGTTGTTATTTATCTAACTCTTACCGCAAGATACTATTGGCTTCGCATGACTACGTTGTCGCTTGACGATGTGATGAATCGATCTACGGAGAAGATAGAGTTGTCAAGGGCGTAAAAGATCAAATAAAAAATATATAATTTAGGCTATTTGCTGTACGACCTCTTAATGAAATACTTTCATAAATAAATATAGGCACTGTTCACACGATTGTATCAATATGTAAGATAGACAAATATGTAACTACAATTATAGTACTTAATCCAGTATAAAATAATTGCATTTTTCGTAGCTTTTCATTATACTTCTTTGGTAACCAGTTACGAAGAAAAGGAAAATAAAATTTCAAAGCTGGTTATTCCATATTCATATTATGATATTCCGTGACGGGACGAAGAAATAATAGTACCGTGTGTGTACAGTAGTTGGTGTACAACAGTTGACATTATCAAAGAACGAGAAAATTATTTATTACATGTTTTGTACAAACGGCTGTAGAAATTTGACGAGCTCGGTGGCGGAATGGTTATTTTGCTATTTTAACAATGCAATGTTAGTCTAACAGCAACGATCGTGGGTTCGATTCCCACCTTAGACAAATATGTGTGTGCATGAACATGTCTCTTTGTCTTGGAATGGATATATTCAAGAGAGGTGGGGCGCATCAAAGCAGTCCGACTGGGAAAATACCTCTACCTCACAGAAAACCGCAGTCAAAGTAACAACACCCTGGAAGATTGTTGTATTCCTGCGCATGAGTGAGGTTAGCAGTGAATTCCTAAAGAGTAGCTGTGTTATCAGCAGGGTTGCCAACGCGCCAAGTAATATCATCATGTATTGCAGGCAACCACTTTACATCAGATGGGCCGTATGCTTGCATGTCTCGCCAAGTTGTATAAAAAAATCCAGCCTAATGGTTTTAATAATAATCTTTAATCGAAGAAATTAGAGGAGAGTTTTCACAGGAGCAAAATACTAGGAAAGAGCAAATATGAAGGTAAAAAGGAGGTCTGAAATAACTACAAGGATTCCTCGTTTGACCACAGAACCCCATAAATTGAAATTACAATTAATATTACATTTGATCGTCGAAAGATATACCCCTTTTTTTTTTTTTTTTTTTATTTTTTTTTTTTTTTTATAGTAGTTCAGCATAGTGGCCCCTCTTTGCATGATGGTAAGCGAAAGAGGAGCCCAAATCGCACGCAGGCCCGAACTTGTGTCTTATAAAGCAGACAAAGTTGGTCCGGCGTGAAGAACCGGCGCACCCTGTTCAGGACTCCGAGCTTTCTTGAGGCTGTTGAGATGAGGCTCTCGATGTAATAACGCTGGTTAAGGTCGCAACGAATACCCATACCCAGCATATTCAGGCTATCACGCATACTGAGGGAAGCACCCTGAAGACTGGGAGTGGGAAGGAAGGCGGACATTTTTGTTGTAAACGCGCAAACCTGAGTTTTCTCGGCATTAAACTCAACCAGGTTATTGGAACCCCATTTACTAATGAGATCCAAAACCCGATTCAGTTCAACGACAAGACTCTCACGCCTCTCACCGATTTCTGTCCGACCAGCACCAGGCCGACCGAAATATCGCCCATGGACCGTACTGTCATCTGCATAGCAATGAATATTACCAAGTGGCAGCATGTCATTGATAAGCAGAAGAAAGAGGGTGGGCGATAGAACGGAGCCCTGTGGGACACCGGCATTCACTGACATGAACCGCGAAGCGCATCCATCTGCAAGGACGCGGATTCTACGCTCATGCAGGAAGCCAGCAATCCAATTACATAGCTGGAGGGGCAGACCGTATGCCGGAAGTTTGGAGAGAAGTGCTTTGTGCCAGACCCGATCGAACGCCTTGGCGATATCTAGGCTGACTGCCATGGATTCGCCATATTTATCGATTGCCTCCCCCCAGAGGTGCGTCACATACGCTAGAAGATCACCCGTTGATCGTTTCGGTCTAAAACCATACTGACGATCATTGATTATGGAGTGATCTTCTAGGTAACGGATCAATTGATTGTTAAGGATCCGTTCCATGACTTTGCACAACACTGAAGTTACGGCAATGGGGCGGTAATTCGATGGGTCAGAACGGTCTCCCTTTTTGGGGACCGGCTGCACATTGGCCTCTCTCCAAGCATCCGGAACAGAACCGGTCGAGTACGAGAGGCGGAAGAGGCGCGTCAGCACCGGAGACAACTCCGCTGCACATTTTTTAAGAACAATCGCTGGGATACCGTCAGGACCCATGGCTTTTCGGACATCGAGTGACTGTAGTTCAAAACGCACATCGCGCTGCCTGATAGGGATATCAGGCATAACGGATCCACTGGAGGGTATTGTTGGTGGTTGCGTGCTACAGTCATCGATCCGGGAGTTAGCCGCAAAGAGGCTGGCCATAAGATCGGCTTTCTCCTGCGGCTGATGAGCCAGTGAGCCATCAGGGCATCGCAGCGGTGGCTGGCAGAAGTTGGCCTGCACGGCTTTGGCCAGTCGCCAGTAGCTACGCGATCCTGTAGGGTGCGCCACTAGTTCCGTGCCGACACGTGTAACGCGCTGGGCGTCCGCTCTTATGTATGCTCTCTTGCAGATCTTGGTGGCAGTGTTGTAGGCTGATTTCAGTGAGTCAGTATTCGGATCTTTAAGGGCGCGACCCCTGATCCAAGCGCGATACGCCGCCTGTTTGTTACTAACAGCTTCAGCGCATTCGCGATTAAACCAAGGGCGTCTCCGGCTTTTGATGACGACATCGGAGTGGGGAATGTAGTATTCCATGCCAACGCCGATCTCATCAACAATGGCCGCAGCACTCGCCGTTAGATTCTTCTCACTGAAACAGCGCTGCCCCCATGGGACGGAAGCAAAGTAGTCGCGCATACCGTCCCAATCTGCTGACGAGTAGTGCCAGACACGACGCCTAACCTCTGTGGGTTGTGGCGGAATCGCGCTTGGCACTGTGCTGGATACTAGGCAGTGGTCAGATGTGCCCAGGGGCGCCCCGACCTCAACCCGGTAGCCAGCAGGGTGGGTGGTCAGCAGTAGATCTAGCAGAGAGGGCTCCTGACCAGCAACATCAGGTATTCTGGTGGGTTGGTGCACCAGTTGCGTCAGGCTGTGCGAAAGAGCGAACGCGTGGGCAGTCCTTCCTGCATGGTTAGTTGTGGAGGATCCCAACCAGGAGTCGTGGTGAGAGTTAAAGTCCCCCAAACATACCATCTCTGCAGTAGGGTACCGCTCCTGCGCTTCATCTGCCGCCCGACTCATGTACTCAAAGAGCCGAGTTGTCTCCGTGTCCCTAGTATGGGGTCGGTATAGGCACATGTAAATACGGCTCTGAAGGCCCAGGTTTACATGCACCCAGAGGACAGGAAAGGAGGAATCCTCTAGGCAGCGCAGACGGCGACAACATACATCCGAGCGGACAAACAAACAGACCCCGGCTTTCGCGAGGAAATTCTCCTCAAGCACATAACCGGGATACTGGAGGTAGGACGTGTCCGCTGGACGCTGAATCTGTGTCTCCGTCAGGAAGAGCATGGCGGGCCGTGCCGTCTCTAGGTGTTGGTGGACGGCATTAAGGTTAGAGTGGAGTCCGCGGATGTTAGCGAACTCAACCTTGAACAGGGTGGTGGGGGAGTGCACCGCTGTTAGACCATCTTTTCCTATTTGCGCTGTCATGAGTAATGTAAAGAACGAAAGCGTGAAGCGGGAGAGAATTGCCACGACATTGGGGAAGAAACGCGGTGGACTGTTTCTCCATTAGTTTGTCGACAAAGGAGCTGTGCTGATCCGTCGGACGGAAGGGCCCCCGAACCCCCCCGGAAGTAGTCGCCGGGTCCCCACCATCCGGTCACCAATCGGCACGACGATCTACCCCGAGATTATGCGCGGTATGAAAGGGCAGCCTCTCAAGGTGGTTAGTCTTGATTGGACCCCTGTACTATACCGCGGGCGGCCAGCGGAACAACCGTTTCAACGGGTCTCCCTGGCCGACGGGTCAGCTCAGTCCTTCTGACAATGGATAGACAGAATCCACCACTGTTCCCGCAATATCGCGTCAACAATCCCCCGAGCACTGGTTATACACCAGCTGACCCCGAAACGCGTCGTACTCATAGGTACGCCACTTCACGGGTGTTTCGCCGTGTGTACGGTGGTAGCCAACCAGGCGGGTATTTACCCTACCACCGGCAAAATATATGACTATAACTATATGAATAAAAATGGAGTTCCTGACTAATTTACTGATTCATCAACGCCCAGGCTAAATCCTTGAACCTAGAAAACTGAAATTTTGCAAAGAGATTACTTTTGTAATGCTCACGAGAGATAAGAAAGGATTTTTTAAAATTCCACCCTTAGGGGGTTGACACTTTGTATGGAAAGAAATATTTTTTGAAGTTAGTGACTTGAAACTTATAGATACTCTCTATTAGAATTCAAAAAAAAGTAATTTTAGCGTTTTCAAAAATTCCACCCCTTAAAGGGTGTAATGGGGGGCTGAGAAGGGGGTTGACGCTTTGTATGGAGTAGAAATATTTTTTGAAGTTAGTGCCCTTTGTACAGATACTGTCTATTAGAATAAAAAAAATTAGATCAGCATTTTCAAAGTGAAAAGGGGGTTGAAAGTGTGTTTGGATGAGACGCTAATCTATATTAATAAATGTATATTAATAGAAATGGAGTTTCTGACTAATACACTGACTAATTAAGAGGTTTCTTTTGTAATACATATGAGAGATAAGGAAGATAGTTTTTAAAATCAACCCCTAAGACGGTTGACAGATATTTTTGAAGTTAGTGAGTTGAAACTTTTACGTTTTTAAAATATGCAATATTGTGAATAAAGAGGTGCTTTGAGTGTATAAAGCCAGAATCAAATAGTTCATGAAAACTGAATAGTATGTGAAATATTTTTGTTACTACACAAATAAGAATTACTTAAGATACTTTTACTAACTATTTTGTGCTGATTGTACTTTAAAATAAGAAGTAAAATAAAAATAAGTAAAACTACCGAAATTCCAAAATCTACGCGTCGAAGCCGCGGGCAAAAGCTAGTCTCTACATAATGGTACGACGGACATTCTTACAGATTAATTAATAATAATAATAACAGACATAACCAAGTAGCCAGGATTATCCATCAGCAACTTGCTTTGAGATATAGTCTTGTAGTTAATGAGGTGCCATATTACAGGTATACGCCCGAAGCAGTTCTCGAAAATGACCATGCCACATTATACTGGGATCGATCTATTATCACTGACAGGACTATTGTAGCCAATAAGCCTGACATTGTATTAATAGATCGATCGACGCGCCAAGCAATCATTGTTGATATCGCTGTTCCACATGACGTTAATCTTGTGAAAGCTGAAAAAGATAAACAAACAAAATATCTTGATTTAGCTCACGAGATTACCGACATGTGGGATGTCGATTCAACAATCATAGTTCCGATTGTTGTATCGGTCAATGGCTTAATAGCCAAGAGCCTCGACCAACATCTGAAGAGGCTCGCGTTGGGAAGCTGGATTAGGGGCCAAATACAGAAGGCAGTCCTCCTTAGCACGGCACGTATTGTGAGGAGGTTTCTGTCTCTGTGACCTTGACCACTGATAGTTTGGACCTTGTTCCCGCTATCAGAAGGAAGCTGTTTTTTATATTTTTAAATGTATTTTTTTTTGTAATGATATATTTAAAAATATATTTAATAAGATTATAATTTAATAAAGGATATAATGATAATAACACTTAGACATACGTGTATAGATTCTAGACAGATTCATGAGGAAATACAAAATGGCCACTTTTCTTTTTGAGGTTCGCAACCCTGAAAATAGGCATAACGTTAAAAGTTAGAAAGTTAGTGAAGCGAGTCGTTCGTTAATTAACCAACGAGATGCGGCAATGATAGAGAAAAGAGAGCAGATTACGCTCGGCTGTGGCTCGAGTGGGCCGAACAGGTGCGGTACGAATACCGGTAAGCTCCAAGCTACAAGCGCGCTCTGACTACACCGCGTGCTTCGGTTAGATAAAAGGATTAGCAGACTTTCTACTCCCCTTTATAAAGCTCTAACTCATAAAATAACGTTATTTGTTCAAATCAGCGTTTTTCCGACGTATTTCTTAACAAAATAAGCTTCACGTCTTTCTTGACGAATTTTTACATCGGACCCCAATTAAAACGGTTTTCGTAATGACGTCATTATCCTCGTGACTTCCTCCAATTATTTTGAAGGAGACTTTACCAAGTGTTAGATTGTTTCTAGACATTTATCAATATTTCGAATATTATTCACCTCAGAATATGCTGATCCTTAATGTTAGTGATTTTCATACTGCTCTTCATTTAAAGAATAGGGGTTTAAAGCATGAAATTGCCGTGTTATAGTAATAGATACTTTGAATGGACATTGAACTTGGTGAAATTAAAAATGGTGTGTGATTTTCGATTCCAACCAGCAAAATCTCGATGAACGCTAGGTTTTTCATCCAAATCGGGTAAAAATGGTGTGTGATTTTCGAGTGAAACTTTTTTCACATTACACCTATGAGGCTTTTCTTTTAAAATATGTGCACCATTTGATTTTCAATTGCTTTTTTTATTCAGCTTAGACGGGAAAGATTAGGGATTAGACGAGAAGAGGAAGAAGGAACTAACGCGGCAGAAACGGCTCGCAATATTAATACGGCGTTTGGAGAGGAGACTGCTAATGAACGCACCGTGCGTTTTTGGTTTAAACGCTTTCGTATTGGAAACTTCGACTTGAAGAATGAGCCACGTGGAAGACCGCCCACATAGGTAAATAACGCTGAATTGAAGGAGATGGTGAAAGCCGATCCGAGTCAAACTACCCAGGAATTAGCGGCATGATTTAACGTTACCTTACCTACAATATTGACAAATTTGCATCAAATCAATAATATAAACAAATTTTGAAAAATGGGTACCTCATAATTTGGCTGATCTGTAGAAAGAAACCCGTATTGAAACTTGTGTTGCCGTGTTGAACCGGTACAGAAATGAAGGAATATTGGACCGAATTGTGACATGTGACGAAAAGTGGATTCTTTACGATAACCGTAGGCCAAAAACGCAAAGGCTGGCCCCAGGTCAAACACCGCAACAGTGCCCTGAACCAAAGCTTACCAATAAAAAAGTAGTGATAACTGTTTAATGGTCTCTTCATGGCGTTATTCACTATAGCTTTCTCTGGTCTGGTCAAGCAATAATAGCAGATGTTAACTGTGCCGAACTTCGATCAATGATGGCGAAACTAGCAGTAAAATATCCCCAACTCGTGAATCGATCTTCACCATTATTGCTCCACGATAACGCAAGAACTCACACTGTACTAGAAACCGTTATAACTATACAGGAGCTGCAGTTAGAAACCATATGTCATCCTCCGTACTCGCCAGACCTTGCTCTAACTGACTACCATGTATTTCGTGATTTGGACAATTTTCTACGTGTTAAAAAATTTTCTTCCCAGGTGCCAGTACAAAATGCTTTCCCACAGTTTGTCGAACCTAGATCCCCAGAGTTCTATCGCAAAGGCATAATTAAACTTCCGATTATATTGCAGGAATGTATAAATAATGAGGGTAAATATTTTGATTAAATAAATATGTTACATCTTAGGAAAAAACGAGGTTTAATTTTTAAGTACAAATCGGCAATTTCATAGTTTGACCCCTATTATACCTTAAAGCAAACGCAACTCTTTTGTACTACGTCGGAAAACAAATTAACGTTTGGCTTGCCTTATATTACATTTTATTATATTATATAAACAGATATACAATGAAAAGTGGAAGGATGTAGGAGCCGAGGAAGGCCAAGACTTATCTATCATGATCAAATTGGTCGTCTTCTATCAGAAGGTGATGATGTCCGGCGAGCGTGCATGAAAAGAGCAATGAATGTTAAAGAAGCGAGAGAGGTATGTAAGGATCGGGTCACGTGGCGCTCGGTTCTCTCTGCCGAGGTAGGCAAGGGATTAGGTGTGAAGTTATATTATATTATATTATATTATGTTATATTATATTACATTACATTACATTATATGATATTACATTATACCGTGTCGAACAATGTTCGCCTTGCTATCGCCAATATTGATGTACGGCAATGAAACATAGGTATTGTAGAAAAACCATAAAAGTATGGTGAACGCCATAGAAATGAGAGCGCTTAGAAATTTGTGTGTTAGAGTTATTGATAGAGTAAGAAATAGCTCGATACGAGAACTATGTGAAATTAAAGATGAGGTAGTGACAAAAAATGGAAAAAGTGTGCTGAGATGGTTTGATCATTTAGAAAGAATGAATGACAAAAAGTTAAGAAAGAAATGTATCGGGCAAAAGTTGATGGAGATATCAGCGGGGTCGCTCTAGACGCACACATGTGGATCAAATTGGTGGTGTGTTGATAAAGGGGCAAATCAAAAGCACTCAAAACCGAGGAGCATGCATGATTTATGATTGTAGAATCAGCGGAAGAGGTATGGGAGACAGGCGTGATGATATGTATGTGTGTAGAATTGATAAACCATCAGCTTATAAATGTTTGTCTATATCAAGACCCGTAAAACAATCAACTTCACGTTTAGCAATGAATTTTATTAATAATATGGCACATGAAAACGTAAACTAACATAGGTGACTCTTTCGATTCGCACAATTTATAAAGCTGTACTCTAAAATATTGGCACATCAAAAGACGATCTATATGTATTGTTTTATATATCTATAAAACCATTTATTGAATACCTCAATCAATTTATTTTCTCTGACGTTTATGACACTAATGATTCTAACGAATCATTCAATTATTTTGATAATTTGTTCAAATTCATTTATTTTCTCTATTTGTAAGTGCAAAATCTGTTCTGTATTGTAATTCTATTGTAAAACCAAAATGAATTAAACTTGAAAGGTAAAACGGAATTACTATTAAAACCTCGGCTTTTAACTGTTGTATATTTGAAAAACATATTTTTTTTAATAAAAAAAATATGTTTTTCAAATGACGAAGATGAGACGCCCAGCTGTGATAGCCTAGTGGATAAAGAACCGGTCTATTGACCAACTGATCTCCACTTGAAATCCTGAACATGTACCACTAAATGAATTAAACAATTTTTTTTGCAGCTTTTTTGAATTAAACAATTTTTTTTTGCAGCTATGCAGCATCCGTGGTCGCAGGAAGACTGACTTCCTGCGACCACGGATGCTGCAAAGCATTCGAAACGTCAGGTTCAATAAAATAAATAAAACACGCGATACTTCCGTTAAAAATTGTTTAATTCAATATGTAACAATCGCGAAAACCTAAGACAATACTATATACAGCTAATTTCGTGTTTTCAGACTTATATACGTATTTGTAATTATCACTTGCTCGGTAGTGAAGGAAAATACCGTGATTAAACACGCAAATTCAAGGAATGATATTTCGACACACGTGTAACCTAACCTGAGAAAGGTCTGGTTTTCCCTCTGGGTTGTGGAGGTCTGACGTCAGTTGCTCTATGTAAAAATCAGTATGTTCGCTAAATCCTTAGGCTTAGGTAGCGGACCCTCCCAATCCTAATAGATTAGGAAATGGGCTAACGCTAAGAATAGGAAGGTGAGACACTGACTCCTGGATCATTTTGTGCTAAAGTAGAAATTATCACATATTTGTTACCATTACCCAGTATTACTGGTATAAAATTAGTATAGGTACAAAAGTAAAGCACCTAACACTAACCAAATGCCGAATAAAGAAGAAAAGCAGTAAGAAAGCAGACAAAAAAATTGGACCATTTTTCATAAACTATGGAAGAAAATATGAGTATTTAAATAAGGTGCACAAAGGTGCGCATACTTGACAATTTGCGAAAAAATCGGTAATTAAAAAACGTTGTCGAAGTGACTAAAAATATTTAATGGTTTTCATCATGACTCTTTTATAAAATAAATGTTGTGTTAACTTATTAAGTGAAATAATCAGTTTTTATTAAGACAAAACGAATTATGTGTAATATATGTTCAAAAATATAAATGAGAAGTACAATTAAAATAGTATTAAAACTAACGTGAGTCATATTGCAGCAAACCGTTCTCGAGTTATAAATAGTGTAATTAACACGACTTTGTTTTATATATATATATAGATTTATATTTTTGCCTTTTTTCTGTAGGTATATTTTTAACGCAGCACTATCTGTTGTGTATATATGCCCTTAAAATAAAGTTTTTGCATTAACTTTTTGTTTAGGTAAGTACAAAAGTTGTAGAGATATTTGCAAATCTGCACGAGGATTGCGAGGTCCTTGTCATTACGACGCGACGTGGAGACACTCTGCCGACGGGCTTTCCGAACCGAAAAACAATCTCGTCTTCTGTTTCTGTCATTTATACACTAAATAGCGAATCGTGAAATGCTAAATTAATTACGCGATTTATTTACAATGTGTAAAAAAATGTGAAGCAATAAAAACAGACAATGAAATAACATACAATTATATCATAACTTTTTTATAAAGATCAGTTAACTAAACTTATACCATGTTCAACAGTTCTTTCAAAACTTCCGTTAAATTAATCCTACGCTACTTTGAAACACTATAAACTATTCACTCAAGTGTATCGAAAACTCTAACTAAAATCTTATCGAAATTATGTTGAATCGACGGAAATGGATCCAAAGTAAACGAAATTACCCCATTAGCAGACCTATTTCGAGACACAATAAATTAAAGACAAACATTAAGGATGCGACCAAATTCGATCCGAGGTACCCGTCCTCTATAAATTGTTTTACTGTGGAAAGAAAATGGTTATAAATTTTGCGTTGAAAGCAATTTAACTGGAGCAATACTAACTGGCGAAATACTCGCCATGCCAATAGCACACTGTCTTACAGGGAGATCGCTTTTTATCATACTCTGAAATATAACATCTTTTATAGAATCATTCAAAAAAATTTCACGGTATGAATCTAATATTTTCTAATAACATTTTATTAGCAAAATGTTGTAAAAACAATACTTATTTTGTTTATGTAGTGCATTTAAGTAATATCAGACTGAAAAAAATATGTATCTAAGAGATATACGTAAAAATTACTTAAGTTACATAATTTGTTTATCAAATGAATGACTGCAATGTCTATGTTTAAAAGGAAAGTTATTTTTAACGTTTTAATTAATTAGTCTGGCCAGGATTTTTTAACTAGCCCACTCGCAATACTTCGATATACGATGACATGACATAACATGACATTGGTAAATGGTTTTCTTTCGCAATTTAAATTGAGTCACTGAGAACTTAAAATTTATCCAATCGAACGGTACATTTGCCACATTTTTTACATATTATTCGCGTATTCGCGCTTGTTCTAAATTAAAAAAGTATTTTTAAATAAATTCAAAAACTATTTTCACTTAGTAAAAACTAGGCTTTGTATTTTTCTTTTTCGTCAGCAATTATAAAATTAGTAGGCAAGAAGTAAAAAAGGGGATTAACTTCGATGTACTTAGTTAGATTTCGAAAGCAGCGAGACTTTTGCTTTTTATGCAACGTGGGTAGGTAAATAAGCATAGAAAGGCATACAATACATGAAGCATCACTTACTCTGCCAATCCCCTTTCGAATACAGGAACTTCTAATCATAATCATAAATTTATTTGCTTGAAATGTAGGTATGTTTAGTAAGTGACATACGGTTAAATTGAGGCCCTTGTACATTTCGCCTTCAAATAAGCAAAAATTTAATACTAATACATGCATCAAATTATATTAAATTATTTACGTCATTTAGATAATCATCGAATAGTAACATTTTTTGGTTAAAAGGGATTTTAATTTATTCCGAAACAAGGTCAACGGCAATATTTTTAAACTGTCTTGTAGTTTATTATATATTATAGGTCCCATTCCGATTATACTATTCTAACAAAGCTGTATTATAACTCTTAAGTTTGTGAACATACTAGGATCGTTACTGTACTGTTTGTTTCAAGACTGTCATATTTTAACAAACAGGTGTTGGTTTGTTTTAACAAAACTGCTCATTTCTAATATTACAGAGATGGAACGGTTAATATTTTCAAGGACATGAATAGAGGCTCGCAACTGTTGGTGGCTTTTAATCCACACATCAATCTTATGCATCTTTTTTGAGCTTTGAAAATGGTTTCTCTTTCGCATGAGTTAACCCCAAAAAATTATTCCGTACCTCAACACTGGTGCTTCAATGCCATGATAGGCTACTAGTGATGGTTCTCGTTTTACTTTTCGTGATAGGTTATGCAAAGCATAAGCAGCAGAATTTAGACATTTAAAGATGTGCTCTGCTTTTTCAAATTTCCAAGTCAGCTGGCTATCGATCAGCAATCCCAGAAATTTGGTCACTTGTACTTCTTAAATATTTTGCCCATTGTAATATACTTCTAACGCTTACAAGTAAACCCCATTCTCTCTCAGGAACAACAATATAACGGCTGATTTAATTGCCTACCTCTCTTTCGACAGAGCTTCGTTAGTTAATTAGAAGGGTGCACCACGTGCAGTTGATTTTGGTTTTGACTCTAAAGATCATAGTGAGCCACTCACACCCAAATCCTGAGCTTAGCGAAAGCTTTGGTGGTAATGGAGAGAATGCTCTTTTTAACTTCTTAAAAACTTTCTAAAGTACAATTTTTAATGGCCTGATTTACCGAAATCGGGTGAGTACAGAAATGTCTATTTAATGTATTTAAGTCCAAAGAACCATTGACATTCTTGGAAGATTTACCTACACCCAGTGAACGCAGAAAATTCCAGATGTATTGTCTTAGGTTTTCGCGAATATTACACATTGAAATTAAACAATTTTTAACGGAAGTATCGCGTGTTTTATTTATTTTATTGAACCTGACGTTTCGAACGCTTTGCAGCGTTCGTGGTCGCAGGAAGACAAAGGTGATATTTGTCTTACATTAGTTATTCAATTATTACATCTACCGACATGAATGGATCAACCATATATGTTCCGATTCACCCAAAAATCGCTCACAGTGCCCGAACATTTTTTAGTAGATCTTTGGGTTTGGGACTTGATTATTTTTAGGACTGGATCCCAAGCAGGTGGTACTTGCCAACCATCTTCTATATTGAAATTGGGGTGTTTTCTTATTTCAATAGCCTCGCGCAACATTCTCGGCATGTAGCGATTCTCCTTGGCGAGGATTTGTGGTTTATCGAACCGGATGTAATGGTTTGGCTGGTCCAGTGTATGTTCACATACTGCAGAGTTTTTATCGCGCCTATTCTTCATGTCAGCAATGTGTTCTTTCACACGAGTACCTACGCTTCTCTTTGTTTGCCCTATGTATGATAAACCACATTCTCAGTCTAATTTGTATACTTCTGCATCTCTTAAGCCAGGACTCAGAAACTAAGATAACATCGAGACCAAATTGGTAGTATTTTATCAGAAGGTCAAAGATGTCAAGAGACCTAGGAACCAGCGAGCGTGCATGAAAAGAGCTATGAATAATACACATATTAAAGCGAGATATATGGTCGTTACAACTAATTACGGAAACTAAGTTGCGGAAATTCGCTTTGTTACTTGCGCTAGATTCTATTAACCCATATAAGTCCAAAAGGTCAATACCCACGTCTGTAAGCAATAATTAATGAATTGTTTATTAAACAATATGGCTTATATATAATTTAGTTAGCGATATGTTATATCGTCTATTCGAAACTTTATAAATACTTCTTTGTTCGTATTCATTGAGATATCATTTGTTATGATTTTGAATTAAACAATTTTTAACGGAAGTATCGCGTATTTTATTTATTTTGTTGAACCTGACGTTTCGAACGCTTTGCAGCGTCCGTGGTCGCAGGAAGACGTAAGGTGGTGTTTGTCTTACATTAGTTAGTATTGTTATGATTTTGTTTATTATTAACTTATTTCTAGCGTTATCCTGTTTACTAATTCATTAGGATTGGCGGGGTCCGCTACCTAAGCCTAAAGATTTGGCGAAGATATTGATTTTTATATGGATCGACTGCCGTCGGACCTCCACAAACCAGAGTGAACCGGGGACCTATTGGTCCATAGGCCGAATCCTTATTCACTGGGTTATCACTGCTTTTTTTATTTCTTTACTACCTTTAATATATTACTAACCACATTGTAGCAGTGACTAATAATATTTTGACGGATAGTTGATCTTGGAACAATTCATCCCTATAAAGACACATATTTGCGCGTTTACCGCTAAGAAAACCCCATTTACTCTAGTTTCCTGCTTCCAGAACACGTCACTTACCATTGCCAAGAGCTTTGGTATTCTCGGTGTCGACATCTCCTGCGATGCTCGGTACCGGAGTCATCTGGACCGCATATGGAGTACTGTAGTCACCTTTGCGCACCTTGGGGCACCTGGATACCAGCTTGTGATTCGGTGCTGTGAGGTGTGAGGATCGTTGATGATCCTAAACTCACACACGGTATTGAGCCCTTGATTTTAAGGTCAGACATTGCCTCCCTTTGCGTGTTCTACCGATTGTATAATGAGTTGTGTTCCGAAGAGTTCCACATGATGCCAACAGCCTCATTTTATAATCGCACCGCTCGCTGATTCATCCTTATATACTATAATAAAAAGGCTGGCAATGGACCAAAGGCACTTTGGTGTTGCTGATGTCTATAGGTGGTGGTGTCCACTTACCATCAGGGGACCCACATGCTCGTTTGCCCCCTTCTAATATAAAAAAAAACTATAGCCGCAAGGGTCGCGTACTGTGTGGTTCCAAAGAAGCTTTCTACCGAGAACTCTTAAGTTGTGGAATTAATTCCCTGTCGAGGTTTTTCCCAGGGACTACATCATGGTGTTCTTCAATGTTTTACAGAGTCGGCAGCGCAATAGTGACATAGCATCAGACCTCCATGTCTGATAGCAGCCGCCTCATGTACAAATATTTAGGCTTATAATAGTGGATTCCGCCAAACCTAGCGTATTAGGAAACAGGATAACCTAAAAAAGAAGAATTGTGACAGTAGTTCTGGAGTTTGAAATGTTAATATTTATTTGTTCTCTCTACTTATTATTGTTGTATAATAATATTATTTTTGTTCTCTTATGTGAGTTTATATAGTTTGCTAGCTACTCGACCCAGCTTCGCACGGGTGATTCAATCGTTACCAAACTTCACAGGATCACCTGCTGGGCTAACCTGAAGATTCACTGAAAATTTCATCAAAATCTGCCCAGTCGTTTTTGAGTCCATAGAGGACATACAGACAAACATTCTTTTTTATATATTACTAGCTACTCGACCCAGCTTCACACGGGTGATCCGACCATAATACCAATACCGCGGGTAGCATTATTTAAAAAAAAAAATTTTACATAGTCATATAGCAGCTTTATTTACACTTTAAATTTCCGAAGTTCCATTAGTAGAACGCTTCTAGTGAAGTATGAAATACCAAGAGTGAGACCCTCCTTGAATTTCTATGCGAATACCGTTTTCAGTTCGCACTTTCGCAGTAAACCGCTCAATAGACACACAACAAAGAAGACAAGAAACGACCACTAAATTTTGAAAATATGATGGTTACAAGACAAATGCTGTGCAATTTTTCACGTAAAAATGCAAGTGTTATACAGTAAAATGAATTTTACTTTGATATTTACAAGTAGGGCACGTGCCCAGAGGATGGTTAACGGCCCACCATAAAAATGAAAGTTTCGAAGTATTTTTAGCCACATTAATTTTATAAATATATACGTACTTATACTTTTTTACAAGCCGCAGGTTGCATCGATGTAGCCCGTCTGCTAAAGTACCTCCTCACAGCGCAACCAAATAACAACTCTCTGGGTGGTTAACGTTTTCCCGCGACTGAGTAACCTCTACCAGGTAAACTGCTTAGGTGTTGCTCTGTTAGCAGCAGGGGTGGCATCACGCGAGCACAATTTGCAAGCGTTGTGTGGGCCGTATGCTTGTATACCTCCCGAAATTGTATAGAAAAAAACTCAGACACGTGTATCTCAAAATTTAAAGACTAAATAATTACGGGCGGATATTAATTAAGAATAAGCTTTAGTAAGTTTCTAATCGGTGGGTTTCTTTAATAAAATCGGAAGTAACAGTCAATGGTGAAAATTTTTCGTAAAAATGTACTTAAATTGATTTGTTGTACAAAATGTTTGATTTTGGAGCAAATGGCGCTGTAAAAACGTCGGTAGTTCGGTATAGGCGGCTCACGTAAACAGCACAGTAAATCAAGAGAATTGTGCGCCACAACTCGACTTGGACAATATTTGTGCCAATAAAATCCTCCCTAACAAAGCTGTTGTTGTCAACGTAAAGCCGCCTGACCTGTTTTTAGTCTATCACGGATTTCCCCGTCATCGTTTCCGAATCCTAATAAAAGCACAAAAGTATATTCCGGTTTAATTCGTGTTGTATTTGTGTGTGTGTCAACTTTTTGAAACTGCACGTTACCAACTCCAATTGATTGAGTTCTCGATTCGATATAGGATTAATCGAACGCTTGGAGCTTCACAATAAAAACAGAATTAATTACAAAGATTTATAAAGCTCTTTAATTAACTTTAGTTAGGTAATTTTGCCAAATTTATATCGGGACAATGTGACTCTAGGATAGTACCTAATAAAATAATAATGTTTAAGATTGATTGTGAATTGATTTTAAGCAGCCATATATACTATATGTATATATAAGCCATAGCCCGCCTGATGTGTGAAGCAGTACCGTCACCTATAGACGCTAGCAACACAACAAATATCATACGTGCATTTTCCGTACTAATTCTGTTGCATATACATGCATGTAATTTCATATGTCTTTCTGAATTTCCTCCTGCAAAAGCGAAATCTATCTAGGCCAAGCCAGTGCGAGACGAATAGAATATAAGTTGATGAAAAGTGTCTTTATTTTTGCATTCTGACGTTGTATCTGGAAGAAATCTTTCTACATTGTCTATACATTCTTCAAGCTAAACAAGGATTACAATGCTTATCATTACAGAGGATCGCAATCATACAGCTTTGTTAGGTAGGATTTTATTGGCACACACATTCTCCAAGTCGAGTTGTTGAGCACAGTTCTCTTGATTTACCGTGCTGTTTACGCGAGCCGCCTATACCAAACTACCGACGTTTTTACAGCCCCATTTGCTCCAAAATCAGACATTTTATACAACATATCATTGTAAGTGCATTTTTATGAAAATTTTTCGCCCGCAGCAGTAAAGTTACTTCAGATTTTTTTTTTATTATGTATTTGGACCACCATTTAGGAAAGATGTCTTTTATCTACTAGTTGATATCGCTGTCAAATGACAATATGCAAATAACCTAGCTTAAAATTCTGATATTTTCTACTTCGCTCTGCTATATGCAATTGTAAACGTGTATTATGTGCATACATATCACTATGTAGACTGAAATGGAAATTTCAGTGTTTTAGTTAGTATATTTAACATTATTTTAGACTTTTTAATATTATAACATACCCGTAGAGATAGAATATCTAGAAAAAATACTAAAACAGATTAGTACTAAACTAACTAAGCTTAGATTGTACTATGAGTACTAAGCAACCGATAAACACGCGAACATTTGTTTTTTGTTAATACGCACTTACACTACGTGGGACACTCAGAAAGTTATGGGAAAATAAAAAATAATGTTCTGTAGGGAAAATAATGTTCTGTAGAGAAATATTTTTTTATTAAATCTTTTCAAATTACTCTCCACCAGCCTCTTACAAAGTTTCATTTGACGAGCTCGGTGGCGCAGTGGTGAAACGCGCTGTTACGCTACTTTGACACCAACGCTCGTGGGTTCGATTCCCACACAGTACATACATTTGTGTGCATGAACATGTCTGTTTGTATTGGTCTGGGTATTTTCTATGTACACACATCAAAAGTGTCTAGGGATCAACATATATTTTTGCAATAACTTTTCTCCTGATTGATATTAATTAAAATTTTCTTTAAGGATTCATCAAATAAAGTGTTTTCGTTTGTCTACAGTAACGATAAACCAAGTCACCTTTGCATTAATAAAGAAATTTGCCATTTTCATAATAAAGGGATTTTTGACATTTGAACCACTAACATTAAAGTTCGAAAAAAAGACTGAAATAACAGTTTTCTTTAAAATTTTATTGGGTAACTTAAACAATTAATAATCCGTGTTTCTACCGCGAACACTAACAACACAAGAACATCGGTTTATTATGGAGCGGCGACGTCATTTAAGCAGGGAAGAAATGCTCAGAGCCGTGGGAATGATAGAAGCTGGTTCCCGGCAACGTACTGTGGCTTTAGCTCTGAATACAAGTCAGAGTGTTATCAGTCGACTTTGGACACGTTACCGAAGCACTGGTACCGTGGCTGAGCGCCATGGAGGACGGTATCGCTGCACCACACGGAGACAAGACCGATACATTCAAATCACAACTCGAAGAGCTCCAACAATAACCGCCATGATGTTAGCCGTGACGATTCATCACTCTTCAGGGAACTTAATTAGCGACCAAACAGTCAGAAACCGCTTGCATGAAGTGAACCTTCATTCCCGAAGACCGCTAAGGGTACCACCTATAGCAATGCACAATCGTAGGATTCGATATCAATGGGCTCTTGAACACAGAAATTGGGCAGAAGAACAAACCTGTGTTTGGTCGCTTGTTGCTCACAACTTCTTCTTCTGCCAAGTATTTGGTAGTAGTAGCAACCATTCGGCGTTGATGCTTCTTTGGTTTTGTAAAGGAATTGACACTAGGTAGCCACTCAAATTGAAAAGTTCGCGATCAAAATCTTCCCCCCGCTTCTAGGTCGCTTCACTTTGGTAGGCGTTGATTCGTTTTGAAACACCCAAACAGTTGACTGGCGCTTCGTTTCTGAATCGTATCGATAAATCTAGGACTCATCGCCTGTAATGGATGTCGTAAACACGCCGAGACGAGCTTGCTTCAAATTTGTTTATCATATCACGGCATGGCAAGTGTAGAATCTCGTGAAGGCTTCCCGATCCATTCTGCAGTATGTGCTGAATGTCCTGATAGGTAACTCGCCTAATGTCTTGGATTAAATTTTTCACTGCTAGCACGTATTCTTCCGTAACAGCCGTCAAAGGGCGACCACTTCTTTCTTCATCCCCCGAAGTTAGTCGACCGCGCTTGAATTCGTTATACCAACGATACACGGTTGCCTTGGAAGGGCCTTCATCCATGAATGCCATTTGAAGTCGATTCGTCCGGTTTCAGGCGACATTTGAAATCGTAAAAAATCATAGCGCGAAAATGTTCCCGGAGCAGATCCATTTTTCAATGACACGCAATAATTTAAATTAGCTCGCAAAAAATGTGGAGGGAAATTTTGAAATTGGAACGTACCTATTTTTACTCATAAATAAACATATTTTCAAAATAGATTATAACTGGCCAGTCTCTCATACATAAAAACTTTTTAATTAGGATTTCACTATAAAGGTACTCTACAGTTGTTGTAAATAATATGTGTACTCTCTTTCTGTACTTATTTGCCCACTACGTCAATACATTTGCCTCGAAAATATATGAAACACATTTGATGGTAGTATTCCAATACTTTAATTTTTAAAAATTTATAGGAAAAATATGCCGGTACTCATAAGGCAGAAGTTATCACTACAATATTTCGATTTACAGATAAAAGAAGTAGGACGAATCTAAGCAGCCCGACTGCGGAAGTACCGCCAAAATTTGACAATAACATAGGTACTCGTAAATACTGTTTTCTAAGTATATACTAATCTAATAATAAAACAGCACATTTTACATTGATATATTTTCTGTAGTCTTTTTATAATGTAAGTTTAAATTTGTATTATAAAATCTTTTTTTTTTATATTTTTAAAGCGGCGTTCATTTTGTTCTTTTGGCTGCTCCTTAAATCTACCTAAGATCTTTCTGTAGAAAGATATAAACATACATTGGAACTTTATCATGACTTATAACTTCCGTGAAATTATAGTTATGAGATTCATACCTACATTCTTATTTCTACGGTTTCTATGATCAGTTTTTGATGCCGCAATGTTGTAGTTGGTTCATCTTGATTAAATGATTTTATTGTTTTGTTTAAGAACAACTGGCTGACTGAATCAACCAGTTTCACCATTCAGTTAGTGTTCTCCTTGTCCCGTAGTCAAGTTATTATTAGCTACGAGTACTTTAACACTGATGGTCCTGGATTCCCATACAAGATAAACATTTGTGTGAATGAACATTTCTGTTTGTCATGATCTGGCTGCATATTTGTATCATGTGAGTATATTTGGAAAAATAGTACTTACAGGCAATTTGATCTGAACTACTTTCTTTGCTTCCGCTCCCGATCAGATCACACAACGTAGTTCAAGATCAAATTCTCTGTAAATTTGACTTTTGCAAAGTAACGCCCGTGTCTATTAACTATTTTTATATATTAGTACTTAGGTGTTTGATCAATTGCCAAATGTCCATAGTGACTGTATAATTTATTGAAAAATATTTATTTATGTATATATCGACTTAATAATTCTTGGTACACCCCAGATTATTCAATACGCCTTCAATGCGTTTTTTTTGTATTTTTGATTGGACTGCGTTTTTTACATTACGTAGTGATAAAATATTTTATCATTTTGGAAGGGCGCACGTGTGTCCGGCGTGAAAGTAGGGGCATATCCCGAAATATTCGAGGTCACAACTTTTTATGGCAAGAAAAGATTTGTGTATAAAATGAATCCCCTATTTGTACGTGCGCGAAGAAAAGTGAGTTGACTGTTAATGCCACACAGGAAAAATGCGTGGTGTGTTTGAATTCCTAATTTCTTTCGTAATGAAATATTACAGAATACACAAATTTCTACGATAGGCAGCGCCTGCATAACATAAATAAATCATATAGTTTAAAAACATCTGTCATTTGCGAACCGCACTATATGATTTACAGATTTTATAATTCTCTATTATTTATTTATATTTCTCTCAATACCGATTAAAATACATTTGACCACTAAAGTGTTCGTGTAGGGTATGGATGGATAAAAGTACGCAATTTAGATTTTTCCGCAGTTTACGAATTGCAAACTGTAGCGGATTTTTTTAGCTTAAATTATATTAAAATGGTGCTCTCACTCTTTCACACAACCAATTCATTCTTGTTTCTAATTTCCCTTTTTCCGATATTACCATCTCACTGTATGTTACCAGAATTATATACGCTTATAAGATATCAAATGGACGAAAAGTATATTTTCCATTCAAAGTTACAAGTTACGCTGATAAAAAGATATCTTAGATAGTATTAAATGAGAATCCGCGTTAAGATTATCCTACATTCATAGCCAATCTAAACAAGTAGCGACAGAATGACGACGACGTGAGATTTTGATAGAGAAAGTTCGCAGAATAAAAATATAAGCGCTTAAAATTTAACTCCACTCCACCCGAAGCGAACGCACAGTGCATAGCTAATCTATTAAATATATCACAATTCTCTACAAATCCATGTTTGAATATCCGTCTTGAAAGAAATATATAGCAATATGCAAAATTTGGTCAAACTACATCTTGAGGAAGCGGTGCTACGGAAGTTAGAAGCCCCGCGGCAATTCCCGCATGTGTTATTGCGCCACAACGACGCATTTGCATCTATGTTAATTACTCATTTGCGTATTATTCCAGGTGGGTACAATACAAGCGCCCCGTACTGATTTTATGTTCAGAGCGAGTGATATACCGACGATTTCAACAATTTATTGCAAACTACATACGGTTATATTTTATCATTTATAATGAATATCTGGGCTACGTCCTACGTCAAAGTATATCGAGTCAAAGATCTACCATTTAAATAATCAGACTTTGTTATAGGTATATTGAACGCGATTTAATATGATACGATAAACCAGCATTTTGCACTTAACTGGATATTTTTGTATATTTATTTTAATAGTGCAAATTAAGGTGTATTTATTAATCAATTTATATGTGACACGAAGCTATACGTATTTCATTATTTCCTGTAATATTTCGGTATACGTTTTCTTTTAGTCTATGAGAAGATATTTTTTGATTCCTCTTGACTTCGTAATATCTCGGAAACTATCACTATCATCCATCGCGGGCGGATAACTAATAAAGTAAGTTCGAGAGGAAAAGTAAACTAATATCGGGTTGTTCTGGGCGACGACCGTCGGTGGCCGCCGCTCGGCTCTGCTGAAGCGCTCGCCGCGCCCACACCGCCGGCGCCGCCGCCGCCGCGCCGCCGCCTCACGTCATCTACGCTACAGATTTATTACTTCTAATATGAGTCCTCCATCCATCGACTGTGACTACCGACAAATTTATTTTAGAGGCAAACATTTTTTCGACTACACTTTTATATTAATACCGGCTGCCGCCGCGAGTTGGGGAAATGTTGCTTGTGATATTTAACGTCATCTTCTACTTTATACTAATATGAAATACCATGTATTATGAAATCTAAACATTTAAATCAGGATAAAGGTTACCAATTGCCTTTGTATTTGTGCATACTTTTTTTCTATACAACGTCGGGAGGCATACAAGCATACGGTCCACCTGACGTAAAGCGGTTACCGTACGCTTGCAATACATTAAGTATTAATCGCGCGATGTTACTTCTGCTGCTAACATAGCACCTCCTTAGGAACTTACTGGGAGACCTTACTCTCATGCACAACAACCCTTTAGGGAGTTGTTATTTTGCTGCGGTTTTCCATGAAGTTGAGGTACTTCCCCAGACGGGCCCTACCTCTCTTAAAATACTAAAACTCAAGTCTTAAAGTTCATAAAATGTCGTAACCATATATATATAAATATAGTATAACCTAAAATGTAACAATTTACATAAAAAAAATATCTCAGTGTTTCATTATTACAATGTTCTACAGCTTTATTCAATTAACACAAGTAGGCCAGTGAAATGGAAAAAAATCATATAATTGACCTAAGACTAAATGCAAACCAGTTTTTGATAGTAATATAATGAACAATGCCAGCACCGGTCGACCATATACTCATAAGCAATTTATTTTGATTAAATTTGCGTTTGGAACAGGCTTTTTCAGTTATCGTTTTACAAACAATACTAATATTTTAACTCCATATCTGTGGCCGATTTAAATTATAAGACGTATTGTATAATCTCTACATAATATAAAATCGTGGCTTGGTTTAGCTCGTAAATGGATTAATGTTTTTTTTAAACACAACTGGGCTCTCCTATCAGTACAAAGGGCAAAAATCCCTCTTTGTATGCCTGTATAGCAGTGGATACGCATCACACCAAAGCTACAAAATTGTTTTTTTTTTCAATCAACATTTTGTTTACTTTTCGTTTTATCTCGAGAATATTTATGCTATGTCCAACTTAAAAAAACTAAATACTACGGGAGTGATAACGCGAGCAGCAGCTAGTATACCTACAAGATAAAACCATACCGTGATTGATTGCACCTATACAATGCATTTATTAAGACGAGCTCGGTGGCTCAGTCGTGAATAACTTGACTTTGACACCAACGCTCGTGGTTTCGATTTCCACACAAGGCAAACATTTGTGTGCATGAACATGTCTGTTGGTCTTTGTCTGGATGTTTTAAAAGAGGTAGGGTGCATCAATGCAGCCCGCCTGGGGAAGTACTTCCACCTCACAGAAAACCGCAGCCGAATGACAACTCGCTAGAGGGTTGTTGTGTTCCCGCGTGTGAGTGAGGGCACCAGTAAGCTCCCTATGAGTTGTTGTGTAAGCAGCAGAGGAGGCATCGTTGTTTCCTATGTTATTAAATATATATATATATATATACCTATGTACCAAAATTCTAGCGCGTCTTGGATGTAAGATAACAGAAAGTACTGTAAAGTTGATCTGGGATTCTAGGTGTTATTATGAATAGCTTCTAAAACGTCTATATACGGTCTTAATCTCTCTGGCCGGGTGAGTTGTCGTTGAACCACGACTACTAGGATATCTATCAATTTTTGCACAACGTTATTTTCTAAGTTTGTCTCATTTTATCTAAATTATTTTAGGCGTGTAATATTATAAAACGTCTTTCATACATTTTCGCCTTTATAATTAGGTACTTTAGCTATACTTTGTGCAGCTTTTAGATTATGGATAACCGTCTTTAATCTGTACCTGTGCATAAAATCACGCCTATTATTTGCTCCAATGTGATTTTCTCGTAAACAAGCCCACAAGAACATACTTGTATTTTTAATAATTATCATTCATAATATTCAGCGTTGCGGTAATTAATGTTACATTTTAAAAGCAATTTCGTATGTATTGTCATAATTCAACTTACACTCAGGGGCCTCCATGGGTGTATGAATAAATATCCTGATAACTCAGACCTTCTACTTCGAAAAAGACATTAATAGGCTATTATTTTAGTTTACGATCAACTTATCGGTGTAGGTCCTGAACGCAGATTCGTTGTTCTTGTCTAGTGTAAGTAATAAAGAAATTTCGTCGTCAAATTTAGAGCAATTTTTACTATACACGAAGCTAAAAAATTACCCAATATAGGTACATTCAAAAAAATGTTTAAGAATGTTCATTAAGATCGTTCATGTGACTAGGATACAAAAAATAAACATTCTTTTTTGATCCTCTTATATTTTTACCGTCTTACTATTAAATTAGAAACTTTTAAATAAAAAAGTGAAGACTTGATACATATTCGCATGATTATTTTAGTTTTTATGGAATTGAAGTAATAATGTTGATTTCAGATATTAGAAAAACATATTTTATTAAAACTTATAACTTGGAAACTACTACACAGGTTTATTACCTGTAACCTGTAATATATATTTATTATTGTATAAAAATAGTTAATTGAAAAATAAAAAAGTAACAATATTTATTTATGTTTTTTATTTTAATATAATAACGATATTATGTAGAAACATCCGGAGTCCTGAAGAGATATCGACATTTTTTTATTTATTTTTGTAATATTTACGCGATTTTAAATAACAACAAAACAATAATCATTAGCATCCCCTATCTTTCTCACTTCAAAAGTCGTTTGAGAAAGTTTCTTAAAACTCGCGAAAAAGTTTCAGTACAAATTAAGAGCAAATTTTACTCCGTCCTTTTAGCCATTAGTAATTTCAAAGTTCTAATGAATTTTCTTCTCTGACATTGAAAAATGAATTTCGGCGCTTACATCTACCGCTGGGATATCTGTACCCTGTGCTGAATCCGAATCAACTCGCGGTTACCGGAGACGCTTCGGCTCGTCACTATATCTTTTTACCAATCTACGAACTGTATCAAAGTTTATAAAATAATCATATCGAATTAAATGTAGTATGTATGTATCTTCACGCCAGATCCCTTGCTGGATAGGCAGAGGGCAGATGTTAGTTCTAGTTAATCTGTGATTTTAGTTATGTACCTAGAATGGATATTTTGAAAACCAAATGCCTATTAAAATTTATATTTCTGCCTCGTTTATTATAATAGGGATTAAGGTATGAAATTGCCGTTTTATAGTAATAGATACTTTGAATTGACATTAAACCTTCATTGTGTGAGATTTTCGAGTGAAACTTTTTTCATATGATACCTATGAGCGTTTCTTTAAAAAATGTGCAACTTTTCAGTTTCGAATTCAATTATTTTTTTTATTCAGCTTAGACGGGAAAGATGGATACTTCGAAAATCCGAGTATATTTTGAATACGAGTTTCGATGCGGAACTTACGCGGCAGCAACGGCTCACAATATCAATGCTACGTTTGGAGAGGAGACTGCTAATGAACCCACAGTGCGTTTTTGGTTTAAACGCTTTCGTAATGGAAACTTCGACTTGAAGAATGAATCACGTGGGAGACCGCTCACACAGGTGAATAACGCTGAATTGAAGGAGATGGTGGAAGCCGATCGGAGTCAAACTATCCAGGAATTAGTGGCATGGATTAACGTTATCTTACCTTTGACTCATTTGCATGGAATCAATTTAAAAAAAATATGAAAATGGGTGCCTCATGATTTGACTGATCTGCAGAAAGAAACCCGTGTGGAAACTTGGGTTGCCTTATTGAATCGGTACAGAAATGAAGGAATTTTAGATCGAATTGTGACATGTTGAACGAAAGAGTGATTTTGAAAAAAAAATGTTATGTTTTGTTTTCATATATATTTAAGTGCGCATAGTTTTATTTAATTACAGTGAGGTTTAGGGCACTATCTAGAAAACAACACCTTTTTAAAGTGGAATACTGAACCACTTTTATGTAAATAAGAGAATTTGTATATACATTCAATTTACCGACCGCTAAACAAGTTTGTATGATATTGAACAAAAATGGCGGATGGAACAAATCTATAGTCATAAGAAAACAAAGAAGTCATATTAATTTCGTAATCTTTTATTATATCTAATGTATAGAAAACGTATCGTGTTATTCGTGTTACAGATATAGCATAAAGTAGGTCATAAACTCTAAAAAATATGCACAATCAAATAAATGTTCGTTATAAAACAGTAAATTAAAGGTTTTATAACTATTTTATGTATTTAATGGCATAATTTAATTTCGTAAAATAGCACGAAAATAGTCAGCATCTAGTTTCGGCATATATTTCAACATGAATTCCAGATCTTTCTTTTTCTTTTCCGGTAAATTTTCCTTCTTATCCGTAATATGAGGATGTGAAAGGTTTATATTTTTTATAATATTCTCTAAAACAAAAACAATACCAAACGTGTACTTTCTGTGACGCATGCTAATATAGATTTTTTTTCTAGAATCTAAATACCTACACTTTTTAATAAACAGTGAAATTTATAGTATAAAAAGAAATTTTAAGAATGTAAAAAAACATCAATAGTGTATAAGTACATTTCGCTCGAGTAGGTATGACCACTTTGCATGAAACATAAAATAAAAACCTTAATCTAAGTCTTAGTATACTTAATAGTTTGAGGATAGACGAAAAACAAAATTCTTTTACACATTTAAAAAATCTTTAAAACAGATTAATAATAGTATGTATCAGTTAATTTTCTTATACATACCTAAGTAATTAGGTAGGTAATTAACCTACTTACTATAAAATAAGATAGGACGTATATAAAATAGATTTATGATTCTTCAGAAATAATGTTGACAACTTACTTGTAATCTTTATCGGTAATTCTAGGCGGCGAGGACAGTGGAGAACATCCCTGTGCCGTTATTAATTATTAATACTTCACAAAATAATTATGTACGTGTCATTCAACACAACCGACGGTTGAGTAGCTGCATCAATGTTTTTCCTACATACGAAATAAGCCTCGTGATTGGTTAGAATGTATATTGAACAAAACAATATTAACTGATTAGGCGCGATATTTGAAATTCGGTCTTGGTTTGTTCTATATCCCTTTATTGAACATTCCAACGCTAACGTTTTATAAACGTTGAAGGATTTTGAACAAAAATAATGATTATAACATTGCTATTTTAAGGTGTTTTGTTTATGTAATTGCGAGATGCTTCGGTAGATAATGCACTCGGGAGTCCGATTGAAATAACTCAATTTTGACCAAAAATGGCATATTGAACAAACCAATATTCAACTGACGTATTGTTAACCAAGGGAAGAAAGTGAACAATTGCACCCCCGAACGAGTGCTCTCACTCGCTACGCGCTCTCGTTTATCTAAATATCTCGGGTGCAATTGTTAACTTTCTTCCCTTAGGCAAGAATCTATTATTTCATAAGCAAACTCGACTTTGCTACGAATTTGTTATAATATAGGTATAGATTACACATCTATCCACGATTTATAATACAGCTAAGAGTGCTAAGGCGTATCGAATCAACAAAATATTTAGCATTTTTGTAGCTTATTTGTATGCTGGTCGTTTATTCCACACACAATAATAAATAAAGACAAATATCTAATTTCAATGTCCAATATCAAATGTTTTCGACGAGACCTCCCGCAGTAGATCGAGAGGCGGAGGCGCTCTCGTTACCCTAACTGTGCCCCATTAGGCGCACAGGCCGAAGTGCCCCGGACCGTAGTTAATCCACGTCCTCATTCACTGTTATTTCGAAGGTCTGATCTAATCTAAACAGGGCTTAGGATCCTACAATGCCAGTATTTCGCGCGACTCGTCCCTTTTATGTATTTGACTATCCTCATACCCGGTCCCGCCGGTCGGTTGACGTTTGCCTTTGCTATAAAAGGAAATAACACTTCCGAAACTTCCGATGTGATTTCGTGTTAATGCCTTTGTATGGAAATTAATTTACCTCTTGTTACATTCGAGCACTTCAACGTAGTAGCGACAATTTGTGAATACGTGAATATTGTTTGTTGTAGATTGCACTAGGATCGTGTATAGTAAAGAGTTTACCACATAATCGGTCGTGAAATATAACGGTAATGGTGCAGTGGGTGGCAGCGAGGCCGAAGTGGCAGGGTCAATTTGGAAGCTATTATACGGCGGCGGTTACAGGCCTACTTCCGGCGGGTGCACTAAGCTGGCGTATTCCAATTCCCCGCTCAATTTCGGCTTTTCTGCAACACCCACTTAAATCTAGCGCAATCGTAAATACACTTTCACTTCGAGGTAAATTAAAAGGGAAAAATATTACCGATAAATTGAAGATACAATTTTAATTCAGCGCTCCCGTCTTATTTAAACAAAACAAAAAATGGATTTGGTACTGTTTTGATGAACCTATTTAATAAATTGCTTTGGAGGTGAAAATGTTTTAACAGTGCTTCAGCCATAAGCCGATTTCGGATTACCTTCTCATTTTTTGCGATCCCCGGAGAAAATTTACGAATTTAGATTGAGTATTTATGGATTCCATATCCGATATTCATTTATAGCTGGGTCGGGTCTGCGCCCGGTCCCTACGAGGGTGTCTCGAAAAGTTGGAAACGATTCTTGGATAAATATTCGCGACAAAAAACCTTTAAACCTTGATACAAATGGCGTATAGTAAGTATATCTGTGTAAGTATAATTTTTATGCATGAATTTGTGACATAATTATAAAAGATTTATTTCTTGCAAATGTATACTTTTATTGAAATTAAATGTTAAAACGTATTGTTAAAAGGATAAGTTTTGCAACTTCGTTCTCTGTTATAAAATTCTGAATCCAAAATTAAATTTATTAAAAAAATATCAGAGTTTCCTTATATTTTAGCATGGCAAATGTTGAAAAAGTTCCGTTAATCACGTTCCTGAGTATCGCTATATAATACAGTGTGTTTTTTTCCCATTTACATAGGATAAATTCGAACTCTAACGAACATAAAATGCTTTTGTCCAAAAAGAACAAATGCAATTTTGATAAATGTCACATTATATGTAGTACGAGTATTTCGTGGGTGATATACCTAAAGCATTTTGCATCAATTTTGTATTCAAAACAAATCTATAGGAATTAAATCAATTATCTATGTTTAAACTCTTTCAGTGCTCTAGAACTAACAACGTTTTTAATTGAAACGAAACTCTTTAGAATGGTACGATAAAAATACAGACGACGTTAAACTCATTTTAGCTGGTGTAAATAATTTGGACTTCATAAATATTTTTAGTTTATTTGTGAAAGGCGAAATTTAGTTTTCGTCTGTTATATTCATAGCTATAAGCATTATATTATATAGTCGACCATTAAGGGCATGCCACAAGAAGGATATATACTTTGCCCTACACAACTTATCCTATTACATAAAACGAGCAATTCTTGTACATCTGTACATAAATATTTTTCATGTATTTCGGAAACGGCTCTCACGATTTGTATCAAATTTTTTACATAATATAAGATAATTTATTTGCTTACACATGTGTTAAATATATATGTGCAAAGGTGTACAATGGATGTTTGTCTACTTAAAACTAGGTTCAATATGTTTTGCTGTGATACAGCATGCAAATATATACTTCGTTATTAATTAATAAAAAAAAACGGGTTGCACTCCGGGAGTGCCGGCAGAAGTGAAAACTTGAACTTTAACGTTGTGCATTTTTGAATATTTTGGAATGGTTAGGGAATAATTTCGCACGAATTTTTGCTGAGTTACCCATGTCTAACAAACACACGCGCACACTCGCGCATGCGCCCTGCGCCGCTTAAACCAAACAGCGATGTTGATAAACTACGTTGAACGAAACGCGTAAGCGCCAAGAATTTCATGACGCTTACAACGTTTTGGTCGCGAGAAAATAATGCCCTATGAACGATCTAGCACTTCATGTTTTAATTGTTTAATTAGAGGTAACTAATGTTTTAGCGCTGCAACGAACTTAAGTTCTAATTCTCATCAAAATTACGAATTTACGATCAGGGTCACGTGTCCTGGCGTGAGTTTTAACATTTTTTACTCATCCCAAAAAGTGCACAACGCCGCTAAAGAAGTTTTCACTTCAATAAAAATGTCAAGAACATTGACATGTTACTACAGTACAATATATTAGAAAGTAAATTTCAACCGTAACATTAATGTTGTTAAAATAGCATTATCTAGTCAGTAAACCGTTTAAATCTTAATTTAAATAGATGTGCACTTAGTTCTTTATAGCTTTCTGGAATTTTATAATAAACTTATAATATTGAGCGTAGAAGAGAGTCTATATAAGGCATGCGCCAAGGTACTGTTTTTGTGAGTCCATCAATATGACTTTTCCAATTCAGCCTTTTATCAATAATTAGACTAAGAAATCTATCAGTATCGCATTGATTAATAATATTGTCTAATCTGTACGTTTGTTCATATTTTGTTACAGGATTAATATTTTTAATTTCAGTTATTTGCAGACGATCAATTAGATATGACTGGATCAAACCTAAAACATTACCTTTAATTCTACAAGATTCGAGTTTATCAATTAAGATACAATTCTTGACATAATCGAATGCTTGTGTCGTGTCACAAAATACCGAGCAGATAGGCGATCTTTTATCAATCTGTGTCATAACCTCATTTACAAAAATAGCCATATTTATTGTTTTGTTATTTCGAAAACCTTTTTGTTCATTGCATGAAATGTTGTTTTTTCTAAATATTTATTTAGCTCATTGTATATATATTTTTCAAATATTTTATAAAATATTGAGTTAAGTGCAATTGGTTTATATGAGTCCATTAATTCTTTATTGTCTTTTTTAAGCAACGGTTTCACAATAGTCATTCTAAGATCGGAAGAAAAGTCGCCCGTCTCTATACTTAAATTAAGAATATGACTCAGATGATGACATATATTATTATTAACTGCCGATTACTTTCGTTGAGAAACCATCATATCCGACACCGTCTGTATTTTTTATTAATTTTTTATTCTTTTAATGTTTTGTGGTATACTAGGTAACATAAATCTTTGTAGCTCATATTTAAGGTGAACAGTCGAATTCTTATATGAAATGTCATTTGAATTCATTTTATCTATAAAATAATTATTTAATGAATTTGCTATTTCAGTTTGATTGGTGATACAAATCATTTTCAATTTTAATTCTTGATATAGATCCTTTCGGTGCATTCAATCTTGAATTAATATTCAGTTGCCACATTGTTTTCGATTTATTATCAGATGTTTGAATTTTATAGTTGTTTTGAGCGCGTTTAGTCAAAGTAATTTAGAATAGTTTTTATAATTTAATTTATTATATTTTATGGGATTTAACCTGAACTTCCGTAGCAAATGTCTCTTTATTGCTATAGATTTTTAACCCACGCGATATCCATTTTGGTGCTTTAGTGACATGTATCGTAATTTGTTTTTGAGGAAAGCCATATATAGAAGTCTATAAAAGTTTAAAATACTCAATAAAACTACGATATGCAGTAGTCGAATCAGTGGCATTACATTATACATTTCTGTTACTTTTTTTTATTTTTTTATACCACTAAGGTGGCAAACAAGCGTACGGACTGCCTGATGGTAAGCAGTTATCGTAGCCTATGGGCATTTGCAACACCAGGGGTGTCACTCTTGCGTTGCCGACCCTGTAAGAACCTCTTCACGCCTTTCTTGAAGAACCCCATACTGTAGTCCCTTGGGAAAATCTCGGCAGGGAGCTCATTCCACAACATAATAGTTCTCGGTAGAAAACTTCTCGTGAAGCGCACAGTGTGCGACCATTGCGGTTCCAGTGTGTGCGGATGAACTCCCAGCCGCCGGCGAGCTGTGCGATTGTAAAACGAGGCTGTTGGTATAATGTCGAACAACTCCTCAGAACACAACCCATTATACAGCCGGTAGAACACGCAAAGGGAAGCAAAATCTCTTCTCAAACTCAAGGGCTCGATGCCGTGTGTGAGTCCAGGATCATCGATAATCCTCACAGCTCGTCTCTGTATCGAGTCACAAGGTCCTAGCTGGTATCCAGGTGCTCCCGCCCAAAGGTGGCTACAGTACTCCATATGCGGTCTGACTTGGGACTTATATAACATAAGCCAACATAACATTACTTATATATGTTTTGAATTTTTGTATATTTTCATTGCTGTAATCTCGTATTATGTTACGCCAATTTTTTTTTTAACAGGGAGCTTTATTATTTCTGCAGTGTGATCATTACTTTGATACATTTATATTTGAAGTTGAAGTTATGTGCAAATTTGTCAATACAGATTTTACTAGCTAGTCTTGTGGGTTTTAGCGCTATCTTCAAATTATAATTTAATAGTAAACATTCTAAGTCTAAAGATATATTATTATTATTTAACATGTCAATATTTACGACGCCAGCTAAAAAAATGTTATTACATTTTATTTTAGACATAAAATTCAAGATTTTTTCTAATTTATTCAAAAATATAAACAAAGACAATTACAATTTTATAAATCAATTAATTCAATGCCACAACATTCAAACGCATTTATCAGTGAACATTCTCTTTTTCATTAATTCCCCTCCATTTGTGACCATTTTTCCCTACAAAATATAATGCATGCTCCACCCCTTTTACTGTTAGTTCTGTTATAACAGCAGCTAATATATAATTTGATAAATTCAGAAACTGTTCATGTCCGGCCATCATGAAGTGTTCAGTTATACAGATCACTTCCACGTGAACGTTTCTGTCTAAAAATTCATCTACATTAATCTGGATTGCGTTACACCGATGTTTTGAAGTGGAATGTATAAATATTTAGTTTCGAAAAAGATTAAAGTCATCAGTGTATTCATTTAGTTTCTTTTTTCTGCATGTCATTTATATTATAACATTGCATATCATTTATTTTGCTGTTGTATTTTATATCCTAAGTCTCTGTAATTATTCGAATCCAATTCGCATGCCACAGTTATTTATTCGGTCGGATCTTTTAGTAAACATGTTATAATCATAGTCTAAATCTGTATAAATGTTGTTAAAATGTTCAACTCTCCAGTTAAATACATCATTTAAATAATCACATTTATATATTACATTGTTGTATACAGAATATACCATTCGTGTATTTTAATTGTAATAAAACTGCTCTAATATGGTAAATCAAATTGAAATAGTTCTTAGTTATTTTAAAATCTTGCTCTCCGATTAACAGTATACAAAAATCTAATATCGTGAAACCAGTCAATTTATTTTCGATCCCCTTAATTATTTCACACATATTTCTGCTTGGTGCAAGATAATGGCATAATTCTAAGTAATTTTGCAATGTGCATTCTGCAATAGGTAGGATTTTGTTGAGTTTATTAGTGCTTAATACGCAGATTTTCTAGACTTTTGTTGTTGTGTTTATTGAATTGCCTTATTTTTTATGGATGTATTGATAACATCATGTGTTGTTTAGACATTAACTTGTCCATGTTATTTTTTGATTCTTCTGATAATCTTTTAGGGGTTTATACTTTAGTCAATGCAGTTTTGTTCTTTGGCGTCTGTTTACTCACAGGGCTATGTGTGACCTTTTTATAAAATTCATTTCTTTTCTGTAGATCCTCATTGCTACGTTTTAAATTTGTATTTTCTAATGATAATATCTCTTTATGTGCACACTTTCAATACCTGTTTCTGAAGATTCTATTATTTCAAGTAATTCTTTTATGTCTACGTTGTTTGTTAATGAATCATCATGTAAATTAATGCTGGCGGTATCCAATGTTTTAAGCATTTCACTGTCGTCTGATTTATCATGTTCTGATTTTGTGCGGTTATGATGAAACGTGATATTTTCTATGTGATTCATGTTCTAACAAATAGTTTGAGTATATTATATTTTGTTTACAAAATGTTGACCCTCCTGAGGCTCGGTTATCGTTATCGAATATGCCAATGAACAGTTTATGTAATTTGATGAAATTGGTATAGATATTATATTCGACGTGACGTATTTAAATTGTTCATTATAAATTATTTACGGGTCAGCCGTGCTTAATGATTATTAACACTTTTTTTAAAATAATGACGAAAAGAACATTGATATTATAATATGATCTGATTTCACTATATCTCAAAGTAATTCACTGTATTTATTCACTCTGGGCTTATGAAAGACCGCCAGTTACTGATTGTTTATTATAATTTTATAGCACTAAAATTAAATTTAAAAAAAATATTATTTTATTTTGTTATTATATATGTATTTTTCATAAATTGTAATATCTATGTATAAATAAATAAATAAATACTGTCGGACAAATTACACAGCGCCATCTAGCCCCAAAGTAAGCGAAGCTTGTGTTATGGGTACTAGACAACTGATAAACATACGTAAATACATTTTTTTTTGTAAATACATACTTATTATACATAGAAAATACCCAGACCAAGACAAACAGACATGTTCATGCACACAAATGTTTGTACTGTGTGGGAATCGAACCCACGAGCGTTGGTTTCAAAGTAGCGTAACAACGCGTTTCACCACTGCGCCACCGAGCTCGATGTATGTCTATTTCACTAAAACTACACAGTTTCTATTACTTAGATAGGTTTTGTTCTTTAAGTTATAGGTGTTTCCTGAAAAACAAACACGATTTGACACATAAAAAATAAATTGAAAGTCAGCGGGAATTTATATGATCACAGCTCAGATGATCAAACTAGGTGACACTTACGCCCGGGACGCGTTCTGGTACGTGAGCAATCTCTGCTGGGAAACTGTAAGGATCTCAATAGACTGGTGACGCGCACTCAAAATTGGTGTCAAACAAGGTGGCATGCTATCTCCTAGGTTGTTTATTCTGTACCTCGATAGTTGTCTGCAGAGAATACGGTCATCAAATATAGGATTGCGCATGGATGACCTAGTGGTGAACTGTCTGCTGTATGCAGACGATGCCGTGATATTAGGAGAAACACCATCTGAACTACAAACACTGGTTACAATGAAGAAAGACGATTGTATGGAGAAAGGCTTGCTATTGAATGCGAAGAAAACAAAGATAATGGTATTTAAAAGAGAAGAAACCAGAACCAATGTAAGGATTACGGTTGACGATGAAGTATTCGAACAAGTGGATGAGATTGTATATCTTAAATGCACTTTCAGCAGGGATGGATAGGAATGGTGTGAATGGAGCGTTGGGAAAACTTCTTGGCAGTAAAAACTTAAGCCAGAAGGCACAAGTCGCTATACATAGTGCAGTCCTGGTGCCAACGCTTACTTATGGAAGCGAGAGTTGGGTATGGCAGAGAGAGCATGAAAGTAGAATAAACGCGGTCGGCATGCGAGCGTTGCGCAAAATTTGAGGCGTAACGCTTGTTGACCGTATTCGCAATGATGATGTTAGAAACAGAGTTGAGTTCTTTGTACTCGTACATGCTCCGTTCGGACATGTAGGAAGAATGCATGATGAAAGAATGACAAAGCAGATATACAACGCAATAGTGGAAGGATGTAGGAGCCTTGGAAGGCCAAGACTTACCTGCCATGACATGTCAGGAGCCCTAGAAACCAGCATCCATGAGAAGAGCAATGAATGTGAAAGAAGCGAGTGAGGTGTGTAAGGAACGGGTCACGTGGTCTACCCCGCAAGGGATTTGGCGTCAAATTATAGATTATAGATAGAGAGATAGACACATAAAAATACAAAGCTCGGTCATCCTAGTACATGAAATAAATAAACATGTTCCGATTGTTACAATTTTTTTACGTCAAAATACGCACCGTGGAAGGTTATATCGTACGAGCGTACAAACTATAAAAACTAAACTGTAGTACAGGTATATCTACTAGGTAAGTACGGGGTGGTGAGGCGGTGCACCGTACTCGCTAGTGGAAAACCGGTGTAGTACATTGTAGCGGGCCAGCAAACGAGGAGTTATGACGGCGGCGGAGGATTACGTGAGTGGATGTCGTAATAAAGCTTGCGATGAAGCCGTTACCCGGAGATAAACGTAAATATCTCCGGCTATAGCTGTCGGTCGCCCGCTCCACGCCCGGGCAACTGCCTGCTGCCTGCCTTCGCTCCGAATTGTCCGATTGTGTTTGTCTCTTTCTCTTTATAATTATACAACTGATAACATCTATAATTTATTTTATAGCAGAAACTCGTTTACCTACTCTGTAATAAGCTACTCTTGAAATTGATGAGACAAATTCCATTTCCTGATTGGATGTTTTTAGGGTTCCGTACCCAAAGGGTAAAACGGAACCCTGTTACTGAGGCTCCGCTGTCCGTCCGTCTGTCACCAGGCTGTATCTCATGAACCGTGATAGTTAGACAGTTGAAATTTTCACAGATGATGTATTTCTGTTGCCGCTATAATAACAAATACTAAAAAATAGAATAAAATAAATATTTAGGGGGGCTCCCATACAACAAACGTGATTTTTTTGCCGTTTATATAGATAATGGTACGGAACCCTTGGTGTGCGAGTCCGACTCGCACTTGGCCGATTTTTGAAAGTAGCTTTGCACTGCTTTATCGCCTGCTGATGACTGATAAAGAGTAGCTCGATGGGGTTGCTTCGCGTGTCTAGTCGGACACACAGGTTAAGCAATGTTGACCGCAGGCTGTTTGTGTATGGATTTACCAATATATGGAATTACCTATCGCAAGCTTGTTCGTGCGTCGGAGGACACGTTAAGCAGTCGATCTCGGCTGTTGTCACTGATTGACAGTCGTTAAGCTAATTCTGTGGCCTTCGAGCGACTTGGAAACTGAACTTCGCCAATCCGCCGCGAGACGAAGTATGTAGGTACTAAACCCCCTATGGAAGAAGGGAGAGCCATACCCCAGCAGTGGGATGAGCTTTGGTTAGTATGGATAACTATATTCGTTTACGGAGGTACTTATTAGATAAAGAGCGATCGATCCACCGGTAATCTTCCTCACGATCTAGCTCCATTAACTCTTTATGATATCAATTTACGCGTTTATTAATTATTATAATATTTTTATTAATAATTGTGGTAGTTAGAGTTTATGTAAATTTATTCTCTTGGAAACTGTACACGAGGTCGCATAAATAACTAATATTTCTCCGCGGCTTTGTCTGGGTACAAAGTTTTGAGACTGTCTCCCTTATACCTCTCCTTCCCTCTCAAATCTATGTTAATAACATAATTTGCACTTAACCTGCTCAATACACCCATTTATTTAGAACTTAGATATCGTGCTAAAACTCTCAGTTAAAAGTTCTAAAAGTTCAGTTATTTTGTGGAATACCTGCATCAATTTTGTTTCAGGGGGTCCATAAAATATATTTCATAGGATCGTATACGCTTGGAATATTGTTTTAAGAATTCAGTTTTTAACTGAAGTCTTATTCAAACCATTAGTTCGGGATATCGTTTTTATATCAGTAAGGTGAGAAACAAGCAAACAATGTGGCTAAGATTAAATAATGTATTATACACATTAGTAAATTTATGTTTACAAATTATTTTTTATGTACAAAATGGAACGTATATAATGTACTCACAAGAGTAAATGACAGAGCTGATAAAATCTCATAGAGAAACCTGGAACAGCGAGCCAAGTCGGGGCAGTGGCAGCGGTGTTAGTATCCTTTGTGTTCCATAACGTATGTATTCTCGCGCCCGCTCTTATCTCCTAAATTAATTACATAAATCTTGTTTGCATACGTCTTAAGCGTATGACACGCCGCCATAATTCAACCTGAGCGGAGGTTTACACTGCTAATGAAGGGCGAGCACAATGCGACGCGCTGAAGGTGCATTATGTTCTAGAATTATCCCCTTCTGCATTATTGTTATATTGTTGCTTAATTTACGACTCTTCGTGACTGTTCCAGATGAAAAAAAGTACAAAGTTGAGGAAAACTCGCTTGTTGAGTGTTTCATACCATGAATATGTAATTCAAAGTTAACATTGTAGTTCTAAAAAACATGTTCGCCCAGGCATTCCGAGGGCAAATGTGTTAACGTAAAATTCATACACACAATATTGAGAGATTTTTTTTTTTTTAAACACACTTTATTTTAAGACAATAGGTGTCTTATAAGCTTTTCTGTAATAAGCAAATATTTTGTTTAATGTTTTTTCTTTATAAAATTTTCATTCGTCATATAATTTGATGAAATAAAAGATAGTTTTTAATCAATTTTATAACTACAAACTATTTTTCATATTTTCTAATTTACCCCCAATATGGCCCGCACTTTCAAAATTAATATATTTATTACATTACACTTCTTACTTTATCTCATTAATGCACGGTAGACAGAGATAAGCAGTACGTTGTAACGCAAATTGTTGTTTTTGACACTACTACTGACGCTCGCGTTGCAGTACCGTCACATTTAATGATTTTACTGCAAATTTCGCTTTGAATCGTGTAATGTAGCGTTTTCGTGTGAGTGCGACGAATTCAAACTTTTCTTTGAACTTATCATACTGCAGTAATGTTTAATCAAATTGCACTGGGTGCGATGCTATGCGCAAGCTTTGTAATCTTTACATAAGTTGGAATAGGCGGTCATGATTTCCCAGGGCGTGCGCTGCCGGGAATTCATCTGGCGACAACCAGCGCTGCACTTGCGCTGAGGATGCTCAGGCCTTATTGCAATCACGTCAGCGGCGCGACATCGCCCACGTTGATGAATGTTCCTTCAACATCGCCTTGTTGTACAGTCGTTTATTAGTATATACGAGTATCTATTGTTCTTAGATTAGTAGGGTTAATTTGTTTATAGCGATATTAATTTCACGCCTACGTGACTACGTAATAGAGTTATATTATCGTAAATCATAATAGTAAGTAAGCAGTAAATATATATGATCATGATTGTATATTGAACTTGATAATGATTGTATAATGAAATGAGTTAATTATGGTTATATTCATGAAATTTAATTAGATCTTGCTCAATTAAAATAATTAAAGACGATACTTCAGTCAATGTACAATTTCAATTAGTTTCACATCAGGAGGGCCGTATACTTGTTTGTTAACAGACGGACAATATTGAAAGTTTATGATCAACCGCTATTTTTACGAGTGCGTGAGGAGACGCGACGCGATGCTAAGTTATGTCACGGACACAGATATTGGTGTGTGATAGTGTCATCATAGTCATCAAACATCATTGAAATATATATAAGATACGAAAAAGTACGTACGCAGGTCTCATATTGTTTTGGATCTAAAATCAAACGCGTGCTGTTTCTACCACCAGTAGTCAACTTACCGGGTTCCTAATCAAAAGGTACTAGAACAAACTTTATAAATGTAACATTTTATTCGTTCCATCCATTTAGAGCCATTTAAAATTCTTTTAACGCTCCAAACTCAATTCCTATTGAAAGTTCCATGTCCTACAGAATAAAAGTTTTCAGAGATTCAAAATCTATTTAGCGACGTCGATTTCAATCACGGCCAGCCGTTTTGCGTCACCGTCTAGCAGAGTAAAGAGAGTAAACGAAGAGTTCCTCACAAGTCGTTCAAATATTCCGGGAGCGCGCTGCACCGGGCCGCCCGACGAAGGCACCGCCATCCAGTGCGCCCGCACCCGCGGTAATCAGCTTTTGTGCACGGTAATTGGGTGTCTGAGCTACCAACCGAAGCATTTATTCCCGATAAATTGAAAACTCCTTTATGCTTGGGATCAGTCAGAGCTGCGGGTTCAATTTCTATAGTTTGAACGTATCTTACATGAACATAATTATTAAGTATTGCAGATGGAAAAAAAAATAGAGAAACGTTAAAAGCCGGCGAACGTGTATGTCAAAACTATGCATGTTAAAGAAATATGTGAGGTGTGAAAGGACTGAGTCCGTGGCACTCAGTTCTTCCTACTTACCTACTACACAAGGAACTTAACGTGAATACATATATAGACAGAAAACCTCAGAAATCCTTATTATTCAATTGTAGCGGAACTTAGAAATAATCATCGTTTATCTAATTTCCACTGGTTATAATAAAATAAAGTAACTTATTTCTATTAAGTTTTTTAAGTAACGATAGCGAGTAGGATCCTGAAATATGACAAAGTAAACACAAGGAACTTAACGTGAATACATATATAGACAGAAAACCTCAGAAATCCTTATTATTCAATTGTAGCGGAACTTAGAAATAATCATCGTTTATCTAATTTCCACTGGTTATAATAAAATAAAGTAACTTATTTCTATTAAGTTTTTTAAGTAACGATAGCGAGTAGGATCCTGAAATATGACAAAGTAAACACAAGGAACTTAACGTGAATACATATATAGACAGAAAATCTCAGAAATCCCTATTATTTAATTGTAGCGGAACTTAGAAATAATCATCGTTTATCTAATTTCCACAGGTTATGATAAAATAAAGTAACTTATTTCTGTTAAGTTTTTTAAGTAACGATAGCGAGTAGGATCCTGAAATATGACAAAGTAAACACAAGGAACTTAACGTGAACACATATATAGACAGAAAATCTCAGATATCCTTATTATTTAATTGTAGCGGAACTTAGAAATATTCATCGTTTATCTAATTTCCACAGGTTATGATAAAATAAAGTAACTTATTTCTATTAAGTTTTTTAAGTAACGATAACGAGTAGGATCCTGTAATATGACAAATATTTGTTAACGGAAAACAAGCGTGAATGTGGATGTGAAAATGTTTGTTTTGCACGATTTGTGCCGTATATTAACGACCTCTCACCTTGGGATTCACATCACAAATATCATGGATATAAACAAGATTCTGCGTCAATAGGAGATACCGTATATATATTGTAAAATACTCCTACTTAACGTAATTTACTTAAGGAGCAAGTTCGGATTTTCAATTCCGTATGCAATCGCTGTAATAAGTTGAGTTAAGCTGGCCGTTACGACTTCAATGAAGTTAGTTCCATTTTTTGTTTAAAAGGTTTAATTTAATAACCTTAAAAGTTTATCATTATGTCTTTATCATGTCTACATCAAACCTTCACTTAAAATACATGCGATAATTAAAGGCCTATGTTCAAGTACAAACAAAACAAAGGCTCAAAAGAAAGGTGGTTTTTTATATCGTTTGTTTTATAGCTGTTTAACTAATTACTAAATGTTCAACAAATTTATATGGGAGACAATTCGGATCTATCTTATAAAACACCGTTTGAAATATCCAAAACTGTGGAGCCATTATCGAGATATGGGCGAACATACTTAAAAACTTATATGTATATCTTCACGCCAGGTCCCTTGCGGGATAGGCAGAGAGAACCGAGCGCCATAAGACTTACACACTTCACTCGCTTCTCTAACATTCATAGCTCTTTTCATGCACACTCGCCAGTTCCTGGGGCTTCTAACATCACCCTCTCACGACCAAATTTGGTCATGGTAGGTTAGCCTTGATCTTCCTCGGCTCCTACATCCTTCCACTTTCGCATTGTATAATCTGTCTGTCTGGCCACAAATCTATGGATTTATGCACAGTTTCCATGAGAAATTTAGCTACTGCTTGCTCCAGAGATTTTTTAAGAGACGCAGTGTCGTTTCGAGCAAAGTGCTCTAAAAGTGAACATAATTTGTAGTATAAGGGGTTTAGATCTGGATTAGGCGAGTGCCAGTCTTCAGCTCTTATAAAACCCGAAACGAGCCTTGCTTGGGTTATTCGTGCCACGTGACCAGTTGCATACTTACATGACCTTTCATGTTGAAAGGTCTAAGGGTTAGTGTTATTTCATTTTTTTCCTTTTGTCAAGACAGTTATAATTGGTATTTAAAACAGTACTTAAAAATCTGCTTACAATATTTCACGTTCATTTTATTCAGACATCTAACCTGCAATATATCGTTATACATATATCTACATACATTGTTATTGTAGTACAGCTACAAACATGAAATATGTAAACATAAAAGTAATTGCCTACATAGGCACAACACTAATCTTCAAACGAGAAAGTCATCGCGATAGGATATAATAACGCAGCGACTGTATAAAATTGTGATAATGTTAGTAGGTAATAGTCTCGCTAATGAAAATATTGCGTCGTTAGAGATATCCTCCCCCACAATTGTAAGGTCCTTACCGTGGCCGTGGTATCTGCTCGGTGGAACGGCGTCATTTACATATTTTAATAAAATAATATCGCAACTGAATCGTAACTGAGAACTTGATTTAAGTTCTTACCGCGATGAATGTAAATTCGCCACCGCCGCCACCGCAATTCCAGATTTCAATTCTGGAATTAATGGCAGCCGTCGTGGGCCGAGCTTCGTCTAATATTTGCGTTACTTCCGGAGACTTCTCTTTAGAAATGGAATAAATTAGCGCCAAATAGCGACGATTGCGTACATTGGCGCGGTGCGATAACAGCTCATAACATTGATTACTTAGTGCTTTGTATGTGGCATCAATCCTCGCCGCTGAATAGTAATAGCTAAGATTTTTCGCAATATTCCGTAGGCGATGCACGGTGATGCTTGGCCCTGCTAAGCGTGCATTAATATTGTCAATAGTTGGAGTTAGTGGAAGTGAAGTACGTGTTCCGCCTGCCGCTATCTACGGCGCAGCTCGCGCGGTGAATTCGAATGCCCTCTCACACCGCGGCGCCCGCCCGCGGCACCCACCTTGCGCCTTCCACCCCCGTAACGCCCCATAAACTCGCGTCTTAATTTTAACTTTATTTCTTACCGCTACTGTGTTCCAAGAAAATTAAGTGTGAACGTACCACTGAAGGATTCGCTAGGGTGTTATCATGAGCCTTTATGTCTATATAAGAAACATAACACCTTTCCTAAATTGACAGTGTTATTAGAAAAGAAATTTAAAGGGTGTAAATTTGTGCCTTCATTTAAAATCGATAGCCCAGTGTTCGGAATTCGGATTGAATAAAGCTTTTTCACGTGAAAAATTTATACCACAAAAGTTCACAAATTTTATTGCATCGCCGTTCGTGCTCACCAATAGGCTAATCTATATGAAAATTGCTTTTAAGTACTATATTCATTGTATTGCTAACCATAAAAGTCGTTGTATCGTACAAAATGCGTGTATTGTAATCACGCTGCATATATGACATTAGACAAACGTCTTAGTGCAAGCGGCAGGAATTCGCATATAACGTAATATACTAATAACTGTGAAAGTGCGTAAGATTTTTTTGTCCCTCTTTTACGTGATAACGGAGCAACGGATCGACGAGCTTTCTTTACATAGATATACTAGAATAGCGGGAGAGTCCAATCCACTTTGTCTCACAAGAGTGAAGCCGCGAGCAAAGTTAGTTAGAAAAATAGTCTTAATTTGACGATATTTAATATTCATGTTCGTAACAAAATTTAACTTTATGTACATATTTTACTTTCAAATCAAGCTAAGTGCTTCGTCACAAACTGGTAGCCTTAACCTGCATTAGATTGATGTTTTGAAAGTTAAATTATTCTAAGTAGTTATTCAAGAAATTTTATTAGGTGATTATCTAAAAATAACTCTTCCTATTGTTTATAAGTGGTAAACAGTGGATAAAGTTTGTTACCTACTATATTATGTTCAATAACAACAGTAATATAGAAATAGATTGCCAATTCCGACGGTTACGTATCTGGTTATTGCAAGTTTACATCGAGAGCACGTCGGGGCGTTTGGAATTTTCTCAAAGGTTGAAGTTTTCTCGGGCGCATGCAATTTCAAAGTTGCACAAGAGTCCGGCCAGTCGACTGGAGCGCGGAGAGCGGGCGCGAACACGCCAACTCGGGCACAGTGTGCCCACCCTCCCGCGGCCGCTTCGCGAACGCTACACAATAGCGATTATTGGGGCAATCGCCGGCGCCCTAGGCCGTGCCCGAGACGAGCCCCGCGATGCAAATAAAATTCGGAGGAGGCCACGGCCGGACAACGCTGTCCCTCGTTATTATTCGGCTCTCGCGGAATTGCTTTTATGTCCTTAATGGAAAAGCGAGATATTTATTTCGGGTTTGTGAAAAGACCTTCCTTTAACATTTTCCTTGTTATACCTACAGGCTATCGCTGAAAATTATACGATTCCGGAGTCGTTGTTTGATTATACATTAACTTTCAAATGAAAATTACCTTTCGCAGTTATTCACTTTTATGCTCCTCTCCTTAAAAGAAAATTTAGAACCTCAACACACCATAGTGGATAAAACGATTACATCAGTCTTATTTACTTTACATCTTTATTATATTACACATAAAATAAAATTTAAATTTATTTTTAATGTATGTATTTTAACATTACTACTTTTTTGTATTTACCTGCCAACAAAAGCAAATAAATTAAACCTTATCACCTACCAGCATAGACCAGATCCATGTTAAGCTTTCATAATTCGTTGCAATGCTCATAACATATGTAGTTTATGCACGTGCACTTATACACCTATGCGTGTGTTGTCAGATCACCATTCAAAATTGCCATACTATTCGCATAGAATCTTTTTAAATTTCTCATTCACACTGTTGTACAGTCATCAACTCCACAATATTTAAACATTTTTTTCATAATTAATTATGTAGATAGTTCCTAATATGCTTTACTGTACTTTGTAATTTTTCTAGATAAATTTTGTATGTTCATAACATAATTAGGTACGAATTTCATAATTTATAACAATCTATTCTATACTAGTAACTGTTCTATGTTATATCTGCTCCTGAAGACAATAAGGATAGTGACTAGTGATGTTTGAACATATTATAGCAATGTTACATGTGACAATATAGGAATTCATGCCACAATTTTTTAAATTGTAGAACACGCCGACTGCGACTTTAGAGCGGAGAATTTCTAATAAGCAGCCCTCGTACACACCCTGCGCCAAATTTCCACGAGTTCATTAGGTGACTCTACTCTTCATTGTTTATTTTAGTTCCGAGGCCTTTTTAACCCTCTCTGTTTTTGGCTTCTTCCGTTTGTGTTCTGGTTCATTAGCAGTAACGATTCGGCGGACACAATTTACCCGATTGATCTCGTTTTCAGTTAGATCTTGACTTCGTGTTATGTTTACATAAACACATAAACGAGAAAGGCTGCTTTTTGCGTCACCGAATATCATATAGATTATGTTGTACTGTAGCACATTTCGCAAAACAAATTCAAGTCTCTCTTGAAAGTAAAAAATAAAAAGGGTACTTACACAAATTTTCAAAAAATCGTTGATATAGATTTAATAAATATTCAAAGAAAATTACCATTACTGTAAGACAACAATAGTTGTAAAACTCAGATATACCCATATTAACTATAGACTTCGTAAAGCATCACTACATTATACATAGCAGCCATACATTTGCCTTGAAGTCAAACTTCTGACGTAGGTATAATATACGGTTAAAAGTTCGCATGTAGTTACAACCAGATAAACTTACATTATAGAGGTGAGTGGCTATAAATAACGTTCACTAGTTTCGCCAGTTGGTGCGAACTGCCCCTTTAATTATGAAAATGTATGCGAAGCACATGAAAGTTTGTGCAATTATGCCGTAGCCGCGCCGCGCCGCCGTCCCCGTGCAGTGGCCAACCGAACCTCCTCAACTACCGCACACTGCCGTCTACTGCTTTTCAATTACCCACTACGCTCGGAGAAATTTTTAAGACGGCTAGAATTGTGTGTAGAAATGTTAAATAAATATCATTTCAAAAACTTCTATCCTACGTAGAAAGTTCACAATTGAAATAATATTATTTATATATGGGTTCTTTTTCAATTACGAAAATTTCAGTAGACGGATATTCAACTTAAAAGAAAAATAATTACCGTTTGAAACATTCTGTCAGAAACACATAATTTCCGCGTAAATCAAGTCTTAAATTATTATTGCAAAAAAAACTTTACCTGCACGTAGTACACCTGTTAATCAATTAATAAGCAAAGCTCCCTCGAAAGAGATGCTCACACCGATATTACATTACGATTACATTAAAAGGGAGAAGTACCTTCACCTATAGTGAAATGACAAGTTTTGTAGTAGTAGTACTTGTATTTCGTATTAGGATCCATATATAGGCTGCGATTATTGATTCATATCAGGGAGCTTGTATACCAACAAACGAATATAATATAATCATTTTCTCAGTGTAAATGCTAAAAAATAAGTTATTTATTAAATTAAACGATGTAAAAGAAGCTTTTGTTAATGAGACATTGACATTGATATTGCTTTTTGATTGTTACCCGTTTTTAAACGGTTTCAAAAGAGAGGTAATTCGTCTCTTTTCAACAGATTTTGAATTTGTGTTTAAACTGTGTTCGAATATATGATATCTGTAGATCCATTTTTGTTCGACATTCATTAGGTGATTTAATTATGAATTTAATAGGAATTAAAAAAGTTAATGTAACTTTCTTTGTATCTTTGTTTTGTCTAACTACATTTTGATCATCCAATGTAATTTTGAGAAAAAAATAATAAACTGAAAAATATTGAAATAAGAAGCGTAACCGACTTTATTGAAGTTGACGCCAATAAAGATAAAGCAACGATGTGTATACAGATGTCTGCTTCAGTGAGATGGGTATATATTTTTTTATTTAACTTTATGGAATCTTCCAGTAATGTAAATTCCGGATTCAATTTGTTTGTTGTATGCTTTTGGATTATATCATCATTATAGCAAAGAATGTCCCTGATATGAGTAGTACCATTGACTAGTACCATTGATGGAAAAAGAACACAACTTTGTATCCTTAGTACCATCACTGGTATTATTGACACTAATTTAGGATCTATAGATCCATCATGAATTTATCAAATTTAGTATCTATGAAATTTGAATAATGCTGGAATGACATTGTACAACTTCAAATATTTCCTAAAGCAATAAGACCGCCATGTATATATAAAACATGTCAATAAAATAGTCTGTGCAAATACAATAATATCGCCTCATTTCGCTGATTAACAGCTGGAAGTTGACGATAAGAATGTAACACAAAACACATAAACTTGTTTACTATCGAGAGTCATCCAAAGATACATCTAAGCAAACGATCTAGTAGTAACTCTACATATAAAATAAACCCGCACTAAAATCCCGCGGTGCTGGGTTATTTACAGAGGGTCAATTATGTTGCGATAAACTTTTTAGTGTTGCACAAATTGACGATTTGGAGGCGCTGACGGATGGCCGCGAGTCTGGCGCCGGCAAATGAGCACACGATAAAATTATCGTTAGCGGTAACGACATGAATAAATGCAAGAGGGAGGTCCGCGTTCGCGGAGCGCGAGAAGGAGACGAGCCCGCCTCGGCACTCGTTAGGGCTCTTGTGACGACTGCATACACGCCCGCCGACGTCGAGCCGCATGCAACCACCGACCATTTTCCAATCTCAGCACTACAGCATATGTTAATTTGCTAACTTTGTCAGATACAATTTTTTTTGCATTGACTTCTAATGATGATACTCGTACTTTCAATAATTGAAACATACGGCCCACCGGATGTAAAGTATACAGTATCTACCACGTATCAACGCCTGCAATAGAGCGATACTTTCTAGTATTGCTCGCGTGTACTAATATCTACAGCGTGTTTGTTTGTTTGAACGCGCTATTCACTGGAACTACCAGTCTGATTTAAAAATACCTTTTTGCATTTGATAGTCTAATTGTTGAGGAAGGTTATAAGTTATTCAACATCACAATATGACCCTTAGTAGCCGAGGAAAAAGAAAGACACTACCAAAAAGCGGTTCCTATGTAATACCGAAAAACGCGCGGACGAAAGTCGCGGGCTTCAGCTAGTTTGCCATAAAATAATGTTGTATTTGAGAAAGTATTTTTCTGACATAGTGGCAATTGTTATCTAAATAATTATGTTAATCATCTTATGTATTTAACTTCAATCAAAATTTCTCTTTATAGCAGATCACCCAACCATCGACTAGAAGTCATCCTGTTGTAGATAATTAGTTACCCATGCGAAGCCCAGGTGAGTTCCTAATACGAGTACAATATAAAGCATCATAGAGCTGATAAGACCATGGTCACTAGAACCTAAAACTTTCAAGTTGCGGTTAATTGTACTACATCGTCACAGTGTACTTGTAAAGTACTTGATGAAACTTGTATTTGTTTTTAGGGTTCCGTACCCAAAGGGTAAAACGGAACCCTATTACTGAGGCTCCGCTGTCCGTCCGTCCGTCCGTCCGTCCGTCCGTCCGTCCGTCTGTCACCAGGCTGTATCTCATGAACCGTGACAGTTAGACAGTTGAAATTTTCACAGATGATGTATTTCTGTTGCCGCTATAACAACAAATACTAAAAAATAGAATAAAATAAATATTTAAGGGGGCTCCCATACAACAAACGTGATTTTTTTGCCGTTTTTATAGATAATGGTACGGAACCCTTCGTGCGCGAGTCCGACTCGCACTTGACCGATTTTTTGCTCGATATTGATAACGGCAACAGGTAGACGCTTGAAATATTCATAGAATATTTAGTTATATATTCACTTTAAAAATAAATAATTAAATTAAAATAAAACAAATATTTAAGGGGGGCTCCCATACAACAAACGTGTTTTTTCTTGCCGCTTTTATAGATAATGGTACGGAACCCTTCATGCGCGAGGCCGACTCGCACTTGGCCGATTTTTTAAATAACGTTTCGCACATAATTCGTCGGTAGGTACAAAATGTATAATACAGTGATCGTGCACGCCTATTACATACCCACCGCACTCGCATAAACCAGCACCATGTTAACCAAGCTATAAATATCTGCAAAACGGTGACTAAATTATTGCACACAAGAGAGTTTGCTGTAAAAGTAAAATTTAAACCGATAAAGATTTTAACGGCCGTGTAATTTATAAAATTAATGTGATTTGTAGATAGGAAAGATAAATAAATATATTTATATAAATAAAAATTATTGCCGCGTGTATGTATTATTACTTATTTCTTTTATGTTGTGTTCGTAGCCAATCAAGTTTTTTGAAAAAAAAATTTTAGACAGCGAAAATGTCGGAAATTTTATGTAGTATTTTTGGGTACATGTTTCCATAACATAAAATGGTCTGTATTATTGATTTGCGAAACAGAATTGAATTCATAACCGAAGAATTCATCCATTTACTGTCTAGATTGAATACATATCAGTTTATGGCAATATTTAGAAAGCATTCAACTGATAAGGCAGGTGGCGGCCTAGATGTTTTTAAGAGAGTTAGGGCGCATAAAGTAGCCCTACAGGGGAAGAGCCTCCACCTCATAGAAAACCTATAGGATTGTTGTGTTCCTCTGACTGAGTGTGGTCACAAGTAACTTCCTAAAGAATTGCTATTACCCTGCTGTTAACAGGAACTCTTTAGGAGCGTACTGGTGGCCACACTCAGTCAGAGGAACACAATCCTATAGGTTTTCTGGAGGCAACGCGCGATCGTCACTTAAAATTATACACTTTACATCTAGTCCATATGCTTATATGGTACACGATGTTATATAAAGAAATCAATTGATTCATTCGTATTTTATTTGTTTGGAAAATGCCATCAGTGAGCGTCGGAAGTTCCATCGGTTGGAAGAATCAACCTTCCCAACACACTGATTGATTACTAATTTTGACTTCAAATCAAGCAGTGACAGTCCTGTGGATAAAGAACCGGCTTATTGACCATCGGATACTTGGTTCGAATCCTGACGGGGTCATGTACCACTAAGTTCATGTTTCAAAACGTTCAAGAAATCATATTACGAAAGACGGGTTTAGGAGGTCTGATGGCAATCGCCCCATGTAAAAATCAGTATCTTCTCCAAATCCTTAGTCTTAGTTAGCGGACCCCGCCAATTCCAATGAATTAGGAAATGGGACAACGCGAAGAAGACTCCAAATCCGTACATACATCCAGATAGGTATTTGACGAACTCGGTGGCTCAGTCGTGAATGACGCGACTTTAACACCAACGCTCGTGGGATCGATTCCCACAGAAGGCAAACATTTGTGTGCATGAACATGTCTGTTTGTCTTGGTCTAAATGTTTTAAGAGAGGTAGGGCGCATCAAAGCAGCCCGTCTGGGGAAGTACCTCCACCTCATAGAAAACCGCAGCCAAATAACAACTCCCTAGAGGGTTGTTGTGTTCCTGCGTGTGAGTGAGGTCACCAGTAAACTCCTAAGGAGTTGCTGTGTAAGCAGCATAGGAGGCATCGCGCGAGCTATACTTAATATATCGCAAGCGTTAATAGGCTACGGTACCCACTTTGCATCAGGTGGGCCGTATGCTTGAATGCCTCCCGACGTAGCATAAATATATATATATAAATATACGGGTATGTCAAGGTTAACCGAATTAAAGTGCACAGGAGAAAATGCAAATACTCGTAGAACTGAAAAATGGTTTTATACTCGTAGAACATAAAAGTTTTTACAATAATTTTGAAGTAGGCTGTAGTAGCGTGTTCGAGGAATGTATCACGTGTACACAGAAAGACGAAAGAGTTGAGATGCGTGGGATGGCGTTATTAAACATAGAAAAATAGGAAAAAGGGTGCTACGTAACAGCCGACCCTGTCCCTCGCTGTGAAAAATGAACCGTTCATTTAATCAGCTAGGTGTAGACGGATTGCACAGAATTGAAAAAATATACCGCCAAAATTGAGAATATAATTCGTGCCCTGAGGGCTCCCTGTTGTTATTACAAAACATAGGAATGAAAAATAAGAAAATATATACACAATTATTAAAATTTTCCTTTACCGGTTGCTATGAGATCTTCCTTCATGCCAAATATCAAGATTTTAAGAGGACAATCGAAAATGTTTTACTTGGTATTGTCTTAGGTTTTCGCGATTGTTACACAGAAAGACTAAAGACTTAGTCTTCCTGCGACCACGGACGCTGCAAAGCGTTCCAAACGTCAGGTTCAACAAAATAAATAAAAGACGCGATACTTCCGTTAAAAATTGTTTAATTTCAATGTTTTACTTGTGAAATACCTGATCCGTGAAGCGGAAGCCTGGTCATATTGTTCTTCAAGAAAGGCGATGAGAGTTGAAGAATTGTAGGTCCACATCGCTTCTGAGCCGTGTTTACCTATGTGCTGTTATCGAGGGTCATCACAAACCGTCTGACACGTAGAATTGATAGATTCTAGCCTATCGAACAAGCCAGATTCGAAAAGGGCTTTAGCATTGTAGTACACTTACCATGCGCCAGATTACAGAGAATACTAAGAAGTATTTTTTTTTATACTACGTCGGGAGGCGTACAAGCATACGGCCTACCTGATGTAAAGCGGGTACCGTAGCCTATTAACGCTTGCGATATATTATTTTTTTTTTTTTTTTTTTTATATTAGTTCAGCATAGTGGCCCCTCTTTGCCTGATGGTAAGCGAAAGAGGAGCCCAAATCGCAACTGCAACTGACAGCATACTACATCCCGCATCCTGTCAGTTGACGCTGCCATGCTAACCCGCAAAATGCTTCTTCACGCTTCGTTTGAAGGATCCCATATTGTAGGAAGGAGGGAACACATGTGCAGGCAAGGCGTTCCACTTTTTGATGGTACGACAAAGATAGGAGTTGCCGAACTTTTTGGTACGCGAAGAGATATTTTCAACCGTGGAACTATGACATCGCAAGCCCGCACGTGTGGTTCTATGACGGAAGGGTGAGGGTGGGATAAGGGAAAACAGTTCTTCAGAGCACTCGCCATGGTAAAGGCGGTAAAATACGCTTAGAGAGCCTATGTCCCTACGGAGTTGAAGAGGTTCTAGGCTTTTGGTGACCTCTTCGTCGTCAATTATGCGGATAGCCCGTCGCTGTAACCTATCGAGAGCCTCAAGAAGATACTGTGCGGAGCCGTCCCAGAGATGCGAGCAATACTCCACGCAGGCCCGAACTTGTGTCTTATAAAGCAGACAAAGTTGGTCCGGCGTGAAGAACCGGCGCACCCTGTTCAGGACTCCGAGCTTTCTTGATGCTGTTGAGATGAGGCTCTCGATGTAATAACGCTGGTTAAGGTCGCAATGAATACCCATACCCAGCATGTTCAGGCTATCACGCATACTGAGGGAAGCACCCTGAAGATTGGGAGTGGGAAGGAAGGGGGACATTTTTGTTGTAAACGCGCAAACCTGAGTTTTCTCAGCATTAAACTCAACCAGGTTATTGGAACCCCATTTACTAATGAGATCCAAAACCCGATTCAGTTCAACGACAAGACTCTCACGCCTCTCACCGATTTCTGTCCGACCAGCACCAGGCCGACCGAAATATCGCCCATGGACCGTACTGTCATCTGCATAGCAATGAATATTACCAAGTGGCAGCATGTCATTGATATGCAGAAGAAAGAGGGTGGGCGATAGAACGGAGCCCTGTGGGACACCGGCATTCACTGACATGAACCGCGAAGCGCATCCATCTGCAAGGACGCGGATTCTACGCTCATGCAGGAAGCCAGCAATCCAATTACAAAGCTGGAGGGGCAGACCGTATGCCGGAAGTTTGGAGAGAAGTGCTTTGTGCCAGACCCGATCAAACGCCTGGGCGATATCTAGGCTGACTGCCATGGATTCGCCATATTTATCGATTGCCTCCCCCCAGAGGTGCGTCACATACGCTAGAAGATCACCCGTTGATCGTTTCGGTCTAAAACCATACTGACGATCATTGATTATGGAGTGATCTTCTAGGTAACGGATCAATTGTTTGTTAAGGATCCGTTCCATGACTTTGCACAACACTGAAGTTACGGCAATGGGGCGGTAATTCGATGGGTCAGAACGGTCTCCCTTTTTGGGGACCGGCTGCACATTAGCCTCTCTCCAAGCATCCGGAACGGAACCGGTCGAGTACGAGAGGCGGAAGAGGCGCGTCAGTACCGGAGACAACTCCGCTGCACATTTTTTAAGAACAATCGCTGGGATACCGTCAGGACCACTGGCTTTTCGGACATCGAGTGACTGTAGTTCAAAACGCACATCGCGCTGCCTGATGTGGATATCAGGCATAGCGGATCCACTGGAGGGTATTGTTGGTGGTTGCGTGCTACAGTCATCGATCCGGGAGTTAGCCGCAAAGAGGCTGGCCATAAGATCGGCTTTCTCCTGCGGCTGATGAGCCAGTGAGCCATCAGGGCATCGCAGCGGTGGCAGCGAGGGCTGGCAGAAGTTGGCCTGCACGGCTTTGGCCAGTCGCCAGTAGCTACGCGATCCAGTAGGGTGCGCCACTAGTTCCGTGCCGACTCGTGTAACGCGCTGGGCGTCCGCTCTTATGTATGCTCTCTTGCAGATCTTGGTGGCAGTGTTGTAGGCTGATTTCAGTGAGTTAGTATTCGGATCTTTAAGGGCGCGACCCCTGATCCAAGCGCGATACGCCGCCTGTTTGTTACTAACAGCTTCAGCGCATTCGCGATTAAACCAAGGGCGTCTCCGGCTTTTGATGACGACATCGGAGTGGGGAATGTAGTATTCCATGCCAACGCCGATCTCATCAACAATGGCCGCAGCACTCGCCGTTAGATTCTTCTCACTGAAACAGCGCTGCCCCCATGGGACGGAAGCAAAGTAATCGCGCATACCGTCCCAATCTGCTGACGAGTAGTGCCAGACACGCCGCCTAACCTCTGTGGGTTGTGGCGGAATCGCGCTTGGCACTGTGCTGGATACTAGGCAGTGGTCAGATGTGCCCAGGGGCGCCCCGACCTCAACCCGGTAGCCAGCAGGGTGGGTGGTCAGCAGTAGATCTAGCAGAGAGGGCTCCTGACCAGCAACATCAGGTATTCTGGTGGGTTGGTGCACCAGTTGCGTCAGGTTGTGCGAAAGAGCGAACGCGTGGGCGGTCCTTCCTGCATGGTTAGTTGTGGAGGATCCCAACCAGGAGTCGTGGTGAGAGTTAAAGTCCCCCAAACATACCATCTCTGCAGTAGGATACCGCTCCTGCGCTACATCTGCCGCCCGACTCATGTACTCAAAGAGCCGAGTTGTCTCCGTGTCCCTAGTATGGGGTCGGTATAGGCACATCTAAATACGGCTCTGAAGGCCCAGGTTTAAATGCACCCAGAGGACAGGAAAGGAGGAATCCTCTAGGCAGCGCAGACGGCGACAACATACATCCGAGCGGACAAACAAACAGACCCCGGCTTTCGCGAGGAAATTCTCCTCAAGCACATAACCGGGATACTGGAGGTAGGACGTGTCCGCTGGACGCTGAATCTGTGTCTCCGTCAGGAAGAGCATGGCGGGCCGTGCCGTCTCTAGGTGTTGGTGGACGGCATTAAGGTTAGAGTGGAGTCCGCGGATGTTAGCGAACTCAACCTTGAACAGGGTGGTGGGGGAGTGCACCGCTGTTAGACCATCTTTTCCTATTTGCGCTGTCATGAGTAATGTAAAGAACGGAAGCGTGAAGCGGGAGAGAATTGCCACGACATTGGGGAAGAAACGCGGTGGACTGTTTCTCCATTAGTTTGTCGACAAAGGAGCTGTGCTGATCCGTCGGACGGAAGGGCCCCCGAACCCCCCCGGAAGTAGTCGCCGGGTCCCCACCATCCGGTCACCAATCGGCACGACGATCTACCCCGAGATTATGCGCGGTATGAAAGGGCAGCCTCTCAAGGTGGTTAGTCTTGATTGGGCCCCTGTACTATACCGCGGGCGGCCAGCGGAACAACCGTTTCAACGGGTCTCCCTGGCCGACGGGTCAGCTCAGTCCTTCTGACAATGGATAGACAGAATCCACCACTGTTCCCGCAATATCGCGTCAACAATCCCCCGAGCACTGGTTATACACCAGCTGATCCCGAAACGCGACGTACTCATAGGTACGTCACTTCACGGGTGTTTCGCCGTGTGTACGGTGGTAGCCAACCAGGCGGGTATTTACCCTACCACCGGCTGAAATGCTGGAACGTTAGGAAATCCCATAGTCGCCTCTTACGACACCCAGGGGAAGAGAGGGGGCGGTGATTTTTAATATTCTTTCTCCGTCACCGCACGGATATAAGTATCACTCGCGCGATGCTTCCTCTGCTGCTTACACAGCAACTCCTTGGTAGCTTACTGGTGACCTCACTCACACGGAGGAACACAACAACCCTCTAGGGAGTTGTTATTTCGCTGCGGTTTTCTGTGAGGTAGAGGTACCTCCCCAGACGGGCTGCTTTGATGCGCCCTACCTCTCTTAAAACATCCAGACCAAGACAAACAGGCATGTTCATGCACACAAATGTTTACCTTCTGTGGGAATGGAACCCACGAGCGTTGGTATCAAAGTCGCGTCATTCACGACTGAGCCACCGAGTTTGTCAAAAAGTATAATCTGCACTTTTGTCTGGCATATTTGAAATACGAAAAATTGATTCGGTTGAGACATGGACGGTAGTACAATCTCTGCCGCAATGTCTAAATGACTATCGGTACATCGCAGCTTTGAAATGCTTCTTCTACAATAAAGCAACGATGTGTATCAGAGTTCAGGACGAAACCGATCCAAGAGTAAAAGGTGTAAGACTGGGCGACGTTATATCCACGACACTCTTCACCGCGGCATTTAAATATGTTTTCAAGCACTTGACTGAAAAGGATACTGTGTAAACATTAATGGTGAATAAATTACTCACCATCGATCACCTGATGTAAAGTAGTCGCCGCAGCCTATGAACGTTTGCTATACAGACATAGGTATACAACAGCCCTCCATCGAGGGAGTTTTGTGAGTAACATGTGTGACTCCTAGAAAAATATTAAAAACAATTACCAATGATTATTATATCTAATATATATTGAGATACACTGCGTTTGAGTCAATATGCGTAAAGTAAAGCGTTGTCAACAGATGTCACTAGCAACACGAACTCAGTTTTATTAAACCTAACATACACAATTGATCTTTGCTATTAGGAGGTGGCAATAGTGCCTGTATACACATACAGATGTGACTAGAATAGAGGTGCGTGTGCCTGCAGCGTTGAACATGCGGGCACAGATTCACTGTTAATTCACTGTTGTTGAGAAATGGAGTGTAACCCAAAAGTAGTTTAAATAAACAACGAATGTAGTAACATGGACGCCGATGGTAGTGCCTTGATTTATAGTGGGCCGGCAGGCGGGCGGTTGGTAATTTTAAACGTCACGCATTATGATGAATACTCGCAATTTTCTCGCGGGAGCACCCGGCCCGATAGCCGTGTGACTCGTGGAACCAGCCATTTTGTTTTTGAGGCGGCGGCGGCCAGCGGGCTTTGAATTTACAAAAATAGCTTTGTTATATGTTAGATATATATTTATCCTAAAGCTATATTATATAAATTATGAATTCTTGTCTATACTAATACAAAAAAGCGGAAAAAATGTTTGTTTAAACATGCTAATCTCTGGAAAAAATCTCTGCGTTTGATAGTCCAAATGTTGAGGAAGGTTATAGTCTATTCAACATCACGATATGGCCCTTAAAGCCTAGAAAAAAGCAAGAATGTAAGAAAAAACCTTTCTCACGGGGATACGGGCGAAACAGGTAGTTATGTATATGTTTCTTTCCAGAATCAGAAAAAAATGAGCGTTATGACTCCGTCCTTGCTCCTTTTCCGTGTAATATCATGTATGAAAATATATAAATACATAAATAAAGCAGTTATAGATTCATGGGTGACAAAAATAAATGGAAAAGACATACCGCGCCAAACGCAAATAGAAATAAGGCTAATTGGATAATGATAATGATGTTGGGATTTAAATCAACCTGTCTGATTAGCCATTTTGTATGCGATTACGTCGACGACTCATTGCACAGAATACATCAAGAGTAGTTAGAACAGCTTTACAGGACTGTAAAGCAGACTGTAGGTGATCGTACATTATATTCTAATTGCTTCTGTTTGTGTGAAGCCGAACTAATCACAGCGCTGGTGTTATTCACGTTGGTATGCACATTCTTCCCTTATTTAGAGGAGTCGTAGAGGTGATTTTAATGGCGTTCCACGTAATAATTACGTATCCTGAGGTTACATTATTTGTAATAACAGTAATGGAGACTGATTCAAATTGCGTAACGTGAACAGGACATATCGCAGTATCGATTAAATCGCAGTAGAACATCGATTTTCAAAATCGAATTGTCGATATGCGGGGGGAAATGACGTGCGTTATGCGTTACGCTTAAGAAAGTGGGCCCCTGGACACTTTCTCAAGCCAACGAACCTTGGACAAAACGTCATTGGTCATGCCTGGTCGGCAAATAAATATTACAGTTTTCCCACCAAATTTGAATTTTGTCAAAGTAAACGGTACCTTTATAATAAATTTTGAGCGTGTAATGCTCATTGCTGATTCCTATTTAGAAACGCGCCCCTGACCTAAGGATATACCATGAGGCAGGTGGCGTAGTGGTTAGCAAGCAAGTGGTTAGCTACTTAAACACGAAGGCTCGCGGGTTCGAGTCCCACACACAATTTTTGTGTATGCCGTATTTGTTTAACTTGGACAGCGTGTTTTTAAGAGAGGTAGGACGCATCAATGCAGCCCGACTGGGACGTACCTCCCCCTCATAGAAAATAGCAGTCAAATAACAACTCCATGGTAGGCTGTTGTGTACCTGCGAGTGAGGTTACCTGCAAGCTCCTATAAAGTTTCTGTGCTACCAGCAATGGCGGCAACACTCGAGCGACACATTCTGTATAGCAAGCGTTCATATGCTGCGGTAACCACTTTACATCAGGTGCGCCGTATACGCATGTGAAGATAAAAAATAATGAGGTATTGTACCCCTATGAGTAAGTGAAGTCGCCAGAAATTGCCAGAAAGCAGACAACTTTCGGGCCTTTCACCTTGTATAGCAATGGCGAAGCTACGATATCACCGCTTCACTTAACCCTTCGAAACCCGGGTGGTCGAATACGACCGCGAAATGTATGGGAAAACGTATATAACGGGTTCTGACTGCTCAAATCGGGCAGTAGGTTTGTTTGCTCTCCGACGCGGCGTACTACGAGTATTATAATAAAAGAACAACACCAATGAAGAGTAAAACATATATTATTACCGTAATGCTGCGAGGTCTCAACCTGCTTGCTATGTGAAATCAGCGTAGTCGATTAATCCGCTGTTAAAATTACCGTGGCTTGAAGGAGCTACGTTTAATTAGATTTAGTTGAAGGAGTCATTATGTTATGTAGACATTGCGCCTTAATTAGAGCAGGTAAGATTTGTATCAGAATCTAGTTTTCACCGACTATCACGACGCCGTAATGGGGGTTATAATTTTAGCATACTATGTAAGTATGTTCACCCGTCACGGCATACCTTTTAAACTATTCGATGTAGGTTAACAAATGAGGTATCGTTGGAAGCGTCTTGCGGTTTAGCTGGTTATAAGCTGTATGACGAACGAATGTATATTACCTGTACATTTTCGTAGAAGCATAAACGTATAAATGATGTGGGCGTAATATGCGTTCAAGAAATTCTTGTTTGTTTGTTTTATAACTTTATTGCATTATTTACAATTATAAATACAAGTACAAAAATTACATGATTTGCAAAGGCGGGCTTATTCCTTCGAGGAATCTCTTCCAGCCAACCATTCTTATTACGTGATATATAACAACGCCATTCTGAAAAGTTTTCATGAGGTTGATATTAAGTTATATGTAAACCAAACGCTTTTATATAAAAAAATCATCCCCTCACCTACCCTAAAATAATTAAAAAAAGTGAAAAAATCGAAATCAATCTGTAAGAAAGCATGCCTCCTGAAAAGGTATAAAGAAAACTTAGTTTATATAGATTTTTGTTATAAAATTAAACAATTAAAAATATAATACTAGACTACTTATTACAGAACATTATAATTAAAATAGGACCGTTTTGTTTAGCTATAGTCACACGTAATTTCTATGAGCTGTGTCTAGTGATATGCCATTTCCGGGAATGTTACCAGTGTTCCCAAATTCCCGGGAACGTTCCCACTGAATGGGAATGGCGGAGTATATTGGCGAAAACATTATTATGTATATTTTAGAAATATGTTCTCAGTCCTTTGGTAGGAGATGGTCCCATTCGCAAAGTCGTCACGGATTCTCTAATAGTCCCATTCCCAGATCGGCCCGTTCCCGCATTGCCCCATTCCCAGGTCGTCTTATTCCCAGATAATTATGATGTCGAACGATCGAAATTAATCAAAGACTTAGGTGTACAGAGCATACATATTTAGCTTTTTAGTAATTGGTTATCAACAAACAGCGATAAGTTGCTTCGTTGTTGCTTGCCTATGTCACGTACATATTAACAAAAAAATATTTTAATAATGTAAACTATTTGAATCAACAAATACCAATCGGTAACGCATCCAAGGAAATTCCCTAATATTTTGATGAATGGCTCGGGAGTGGTTTATCAAATACATGGTTGAATCTAGTAACATTTTCTTTTTTTATCTTGCGACAACGAAGGATTTATTTGTGGTCGCGTCTCATCGTCGCCGTGGTCACAGAGCTTGAGCTGGTGGTAGTATGTTTTTTGTTTCGTCACCTTTATGTGCATTTCAATAAAGAATATTATACGCACGTATAATAAAATATATAATCACATTTTAATCATAACAATGTTACTTTACGAGCTGCTCAAGGGTTTGTGCAATTGGATTGCCAGCTTCTTATCCAGCAGATGCATAAAAACCGTGGTACACGGTAGTAGTTCCGATAGCATAAACATCAATTCTTGCATCCCACTGGGCTGCATATCAATGATATGTTGTCAATTGATGGCATTCATTGTAATGCCGATGACAGCCCCGGGGACACTTATTATACTGGCCGTGCTAATATCCCTCGTTCGGTAACCTTGTGCCTAAAATTGAGGCTACTTTGACTAAAGTATTTGACTGGGGGCTGCACTTTGTCCAATTTAATCCAATGAAGACGCAGGTTTACGCGTGCACCGCTAAGAAAACCCCATTTACTGTGGTTCCTCAATTCCAGAACACACTTCTTACCATGGCCAAAATCACTGGGATTTTCGATGTCGAGATCTCCAGTGATGTTCAATACCCAAATTATCTTGATTAAAATGTCAAACTGTCGTCCAAGAAACATGATGTGCTCAACAGAGCAAAGCAGTACTTCAGCGAGAACAGAGACTTATATTATATGTTTCAAATCGGACCACACGCGGAGCACTGTAGTCAATTTTAGGCGGGAGTACCAGCGAGAACCAGTAGGTTCAGAGACGAGCTGTGAGAATTGTCGACAATCCTAAGCTTAAACACTGTATTGAGTTTAGGGAGAGTGTTTGTTGTCTTGATCTTGATGTTTTAAGAGAGTTAGGACGTATCAAAGCAGCGCCAGATGTACCTCCACCTCACAGAAAACCGCAGCCAAATAACAACTCCCTAGAGAATTGTTGTGTTCCTGCGTGTGAGTGAGGTCACCAGAGTTACTTGTGCTTACACACGCAGCAGAGGACGCATCGCAGGAGTGATTCTTAATATATTACTAGCGTTAATAGGCTACGGTAACTGCTTTACATCAGGTGGGCCGTATGCTTGTATGCCTCCCGAGGTTGTAGTAAAAAAAACACGTGACATATTTAGTAGTCACATTGTACTACGGTTTATATTTCGTTTTTTAATCGATTTCTATGTATATATAAAAACATACATGTAAGTTTCAAATCTATATCTATACTATTATTATAAAGAGGAATGATTTGTATGTATGTTATGAATAAACTCAAAAACTACTGGGCCGATTTCAAAAATTCTTTCACCATTAGAATGCTACAATATAAATGATTAACATAGGCTATAAAATATTTTGAAAATAGTTAGGGATCCGTAAGAAAACTTCGATAATGTGTAAAAAAGATACCAAAAAATCCTTATACCGCGTACGCTGCTGAAACTATTGACAATAGAGCAAAGTAATGTACTACAGTTTTATAGAGGACATCAATATCTACAAAAAAGTCCGCGATACCATATGTCTAACTATTACAGTTACGTCACAATAACTACTTTTTCATGTTAAAATATGCTATAGTAACGCCTGTTCAAACTAGGCCACATTATTCGTACCTTGGTATTAATCCAACCTTATCCAAATAAATCATTTCGTATTCAAGACTGTTTCAATGCCTGTAGGTTACTCTTTGAATTAACGAAATCGGACATTCCATTCCAAAGATATTATGGATTTTGTTCTGTGTTTCAATCCCTTGCTTGCGACACCGGCGGCCACGGCGCGTGGCAGCGGGCGGCGCGGCGCACATCTATGAGATAGGTACCCGCGCGGCTCATTCGCGCGCTACCGACATTGAATATTTTGACTTTTTCATACCACATTTTTTCTGTTGCAGTTAAAAAGTTCTTTTCAGAAAAGCGTGCCTCAAATCATCACCTTTGTGGCAATCAATTGAAACTCAATTTGCGCACGAATATGAGAGCACGTTTAAGTAATGACGGCAACGACAATTTCTCACAAAAATTACTTAAACTTGGAAGCAGAAAATTACCATCTCCAATTGCACATAGCCTCCAAGTATTATTGGATAATGAATTGGCTCAAACTGTTCAGTCTAGAAATCCTTAGAGACAATCTATCCCGACATCGAACATCTTACAGAAAGAAATTTCGATTGGCTCTATTCGAGGGCGATCGTCTCACCGAAAAACAGCTCAGTAAATGAGATAAACAAAATGATCATTGAAAAAGTACCAGGTGATTTTAAATGTTACAAATCTATTGATAACGTGTGCAACATCGAAGATACAGTGCACTATCTACAAGAATTTTTAAATTCTCTCTATCCCGCCGGCATGCCACCACACGAACTGAAATTAAAAGTAGGTACTCCCATTATGCTGTTGAGAAATATAAGCCCTCCCAATATGTGTAATGGCACAAGGCTTTTGATAAAGGAATTACGAGACAATCTGATTATAGCAACAATCATCACCGGTCCCACGGCCGGACAGCTAGCTCACATTCCGCGGATCCCAATGATACCAACAGATTTGCCCATGTCTTTTAAAAGGTTACAGTTTCCTGTAAAGGTATCGTTTGCCCTTATAATAAATAAATCCCAGGGACAAATTTTCTCGATCTTTGGCATCGACCTAAGAGAAGAATGCTTTTCTCATAGCCAATTACTTATATGTTGCACTTTCTCGAGTAGGATTCCTAAAAATCAATATATTTTGTTGCCATCTACGAATACCACAGCCAATATAGTATACAGCCTTAAGGTAGACATATTGGAAACTAAAAAAGTAAAACCTATTAAATTAAATTAATATAAAGTCTCGAAATATATGTTATATGTATATTAAAATAAATGTAAAAAAGAAATGTAAAAATAAAACTAAAAACATTATAAATAAATAAAAAATAAACTTTCCGATTGTAATTAGGGCTATGGATAAAAACTAATAAAAAATTAAATACCACTAAGTACGTACCACTTAAAGTAATTTGTCTGAAAAAAAAGCTACTTAAGAAAAACTATTTAAAAAACTCTCTAAAGATACATTTACTCTTCGTTTATCCCAAAATGTTTAAAAAATAAATGTCCACCCATGCGAAGCCGGAGCGGGCCGCTAGTATTAATAATACAATAAAAGTTTTTTTTATAATACGAGTAGAATGGAAACTATGCGACTGAGTGCAATTAATTATTTACAAAAATGATGAAAAGAATTATTCCGAAAAATATTTCGGCTTCATTTAGATAGGTATATAAACATTCTTATATTGTTGCATTATAAGTTGACAAGTTAGTGTGCGTGGCGCTCGGTTCTGTCTGCCTACCCCGCAAGGGAAATCATATAGTTGGTATGATGATGGATGTCGGATCTGCTTATAGAAACTTCTCAACGGTTAACAATGTGTCTGACAGACGGACATCGAGACCAAGACAAACAGACACGTTCATGCACACAAATGTTTGCCTTGTGTGGGAATCGCACCCACGAGCGTTGGTGTCAAAGTCGCGTCATTCACGACTGAGCCACCGAGCTCGTCATTATTGCGATTACCGCATCTTTAGCGAAGGAAACCGCGAGCAGTATCTAGTATAAAACCAGTTGAGAATGCTCAAGCTTGCATTGCCAGAGGAACACATGGCTCGTCAATTATAAAATAATTAATTTTTTTTTTTTTAATTGTCGGCCATTTAGCCATGTTCCTTAAGAGATAGAACGGTGTTCCTGAACATTCCTATTCTACTTTTTTATGCTCCGATTTTAATCCTATTTAATCCTATTTTAATCCGAATGAAATCCGAAAAAAAGTAAATTCGAATATTCGGGAAAAAAACGACAGACACACACTGACAATCGCACAGACAAACATATAGATTTCATATAGGAACGGTGTTCCTGATAATATTCGTTTCACTTATAAATTCCTCGTAATGCTACGCGCAAGTGAACTACAAGTATTTTTCTATTTGTATTGTAATTTGTTTTGTCGTGACGAATCAAAAATGTCATTGATATACGCGCAGTAAGAAGACCGATTGGTGTTGTCGGGTTGTCAGGGTGTTTGCCCGCCACAAGATCACGTAGTCGTGTCTTCCCGTAACGTCCCTCCCCCGTCGCTTCTCCCGATTCTCGTCGTGCTCTTAATCGCGTCGTCATCGCGAATAGGCCCCGTTCATGTCGCCCCGCCTCGCTCCTGCCATAAATCAGTCGACACCCTTTGATGGATGATGCATTTTCCTCGAAAAAACAGAGGTATACCTATTAAGTCACAGATTATATCTCGCGTTGTCCTGACTTCCATACATCAGTGTGTAGGTCGCAGTAATTGCGTTTGTGTTTATTTGAAGGCCTTGGAAATGGATTTTCTTTGTTATTTTTTGTCAGCTTTCCTATCTCCTTTTATGAATTACTAGACTGTGTCCCGCAGCTTGCGTGTTTTGTTATCCTTAGATCAGATACCTACATCCTCTAAGGAAGCTATACGAAGTGTCAATTTCCTACGTTCAAGCGGTTCGTGCTGTGCTTCTTTTCATGTGCTTTCACTTCCTAGCGTTAACTCGTTTCATAATCAAGTTTCTTGTCCGAATTGGCAAGGTCCGCTACCTAAGACTAATGACTGCCATCAGATCTATACAACTAACCGGGAAAACCAGAACTTTTAACGGTTAGGTCATACGTCTTTTTTTTATAATAAAATTTCTTAGACGTGCAGGTTTCCTAACAATGATTTCCTTCACCGCTGAGCAAGGTACAATTATAAATATCCACACAAATCCGAAAAAATATATTTAGTGGTACATGTCCACGCCAGAATTCGACGCAGAGATCGTAGGTTAATAGGCTGGTTCTTTATCCACTGAGCTATCACTGCTCATTATAAAGTAAGGTGTCTTTTTTTCTTGAAGAGTTTTAGGCTATAATTTTTCTACAAAAAAAAATTCGTTACTCGGTAACTATGAAAAGTCGCGGAACATACATGGGGTGATCCGGATTTTTGTATGTCAATATTTCGGCCAACCTGTATAAAAAAATCATACGGGTCGAAGAAATTGACAATTTCTTCCTTTTTAAATAGAATAAAAAAGAAAAGGCATAAGCATATGCCGGCGGCTATTCACGTGACATTTGGATTACAAATAGCCCGCGTTTACCCTCCGGTTCTCAAACTATTTTTGTAGGAAAATTATAGCCTAAAACTCTTCAAAAAAATGCCACTTGCTTAATACTATGTATCGTCGCAATTGTGAATCGACTTTGAAAGATTTATTTTTATTGTTAAGCTCCTAGCGTTCGATTAGTCCCATACAAGTTTGACTAAGTTACGACTTCATTGAAGTCGGCTTTCACGGGTTTTAAACCATTCTAATTGCGTCTGAATTAACTACATTTATTTTTCTTATATTGCATTACCCAAGTATTCTAACTCTGGCTATTAAAAATTCTAGTCGTGTCTCGAGAGGCCCGAGCACTTCGATGTTATTTATTCTGTTTGTCTTCGCTACTTAGGTAACTCTACTTTTCAAAGGCAACAAATCTACTTGGACTTGAAGCAAAAGAGTTGTAAAATAATTATTGTTGGCGACTGTATCTTTTATGTATAAGGTGTAATTTAGACGGTTATTTTATACGAATAAAAACTTTTTCTTCATAGTACCCTATCCGTCTCTCTGTGTGTCTACTATACTCATCAGGTCTCTATCAGGTAAAATCATCAGCGAGGTACGTCAAGCTCTTACAGCTGCGAATTTGCATATTCACCAACAAGGCATGTGGAGGTTGTGCCAGTATCAGATGACGGCACGAATACAATCCTCGACCTGATCCAAAGTGACGAGTTATTAAAGAGAACAATAGATGGTGCACATTCTGAATATCAATCAATTTAATTTGTACGTGTATGGTTTCTACTGCATTTGCACAAACAAAATAAGGCACTTGGGCCTCAGATTTCTTCCTTGGTCATACTTGAAAGTAAGACAATATCTAGTTACTCGATTCTTTATTGTACGGCCGTTGTGGGTAGTCGTATGGATCAAATACGAGCTCGGTGGCGCAGTGGTGAAACGCTCTGTTACGTTACGTTGACACAACGCTCGTGGGTTCGATTCCCATACATTACATGAACATGTGTGTTTGTCTTGGTTTGCGTATTTTAAAGAGAGGTAGGGTGCATCAAACCATTCCACGAAGTACCTCCACGTCATAGAACAACCGCAGCCAAATAGCAACTGGTTGTTGTGTTCCTGCATGTGAGTGAGGTCTCCAGTATTAAGGAAACTCCTAAGGAGTTGCTGTGTTAGCAGCAGAGGTGGCATCGCTGCGATTAATACTTAAAAGTATTTTATAGGCTACGGTAACCTCTTTACATCAAGTGGGTCGTATGCTTGTAAGCCTCCCGGCGTTGTATAAAAAATCGGCCAAGTGCGAGTCGGACTCGCACACGAAGGATTCCGTACCATCATCTATAAAAACGGCAAAAAAAAAACACGTTTGTTGTATGGGAGCCCCCTTAAATATTTATTTTATTCTATTTTTTAGTATTTGTTGTTATAGCAACAGAAATACATCATCTGTGAAAATTTCAACTGTCTAACTATCACGGTTCATGAGATACAGCCTGGTGACAGACGGACGGACGGACGGACAGCGGAGCCTCAGTAATAGGGTTCCGTTTTACCCGTTAGGTACGGAACCCTAAAAAAAGCCTCATGACTAGGACTCTCAATGATAATCTGCTGATGAGTCGTTAGGAAACACTTTGGAGGACATACATTTTATCTAATAGGTTTCAGTTGTGCAATTCCACTAGCATATAATTATAAGCTCCAGAACCAGACGGATTACACAACTTTTAGCGTAGGTGGATCCGAAACCAAGCTCTTCCGAATCACCGTCAGAACTGGATATTTACCTATTATTATATATTTTCATAACCACGGATGTTACCTGTCGTATAAGAATGATACCACGGAAACAAACTGTTGACCCTTTACGTGATAGTTTACTAATAATACTTAATATTGAATATTATAAAGCTGCTAATATTGTCTAGGCCACCTCTTAGATTTAATATAGGGCTGAATGTCGTATATCAAAGGGTTTTCGCCGAAATAACAAACAGTTTCAAGACAACAGAAAAAAAAATTCAGCTGCTTGGGTTTGGTGCTAAAAAAGGGCCTGAAATTGGGTGCCACATTCATGATTGAGACGGGTATTGGGTTTGTTTAAAGTACATGCACTTCTACATTTCTTTTTCAACTCGTTGTAAATGTAAATGTAAAATAGTCGGTGATGGAACATATGGTTAGTAATAGATTCAGCTGTTTTGCGAAAGTCATATTTACACTACTGGAGTGTGTGTGTTTCCGCTATCTTTTAGATCATGCGTACTAGTACCGGTCGGCACTTACGCACTACTGTTAGTTCAATTGAAAGAGTAATGTATGGAGTAATAATGTCGTATGTAATTTTACACCATGATTACTTACTATATCTCGAGGCATATCATCATATAGGATACTTTTTATCCAAATATTTAGGCTTCCTGCGAAAGATTTAAAATCAAACTTTAGGTACGTGAAACAGAGAGCAAAAGCTTGGGTTAAATATAGCTGTGCTCTACTACTCTTTTCATTTCTTAATCAGCGGGGAGCAGCGTCTGCAGGTGTCCAACACCACTCGAGTGTCAAAGCTCATGGTAATTCACCCTAAACTGAATGTGGAACCTTTAATTGTATTTGCAAAGAGTAACAATTCAAAGTGTTGTAATAAGGTGTTGAAAAGTGAGAAAAAAATCTAAAACAAAACAAGTATCCCGGAAGTGATAGTAAACACGGCCCGTGACGAGCCCGCGCCCGCCCGAGTCGGCCCATCCAACGCGCCCTTCCCCCAGGGCGCGCGGGCGGCGCGGCGGAGGCGCCTCGCGGGCGCCCGTTGCTAACTTTTATTATTTTTGCACCGCTCGCGCTGTTTTTATTATCGCGAATAGCTTCTACTGGTTCATCATGTTAAATACCTTTGTTCAGTTGGAGTTCTGTAAAACAATTACAATGCGATGCTTTTGCCTGAAACCGTATTTAATCATTTTCAAAACTAAACAATTAAATAAATTTTAATTGTTTAATTGATACTGATGTATGGTTCTGTGATGGTTCCTCATTCCATGATATTTGTGGTTCTAGGAATATTCCTTTTCATTCTCGAAAAAAGATTCAAATAGAAAACAGGAAGGACTGTGGTTCTTCTCTTTCACTTGAGGTTTAAGTGAAAGCGAACTGTGACTACTATTCTATCTAGTTACTCTTCCTTGCTAAATTAATATTTAAGTCTTCATAAATTAAAATAAATCTTAAATTTTCATCAATTAGACAGTTTGAATGCAATATGTCTCTAGTTGTAAGTATACTTCATGCCAGGTCCCTTGTGGGGTAGGCGAAAGATCCGAGCACCTTAAGACGCGATTCTGTCTGCCTACGTGGCTTGCTTCTTCAACATTTGTAGGTTTTTTCAAATCAGTATCTTCGCCAAATCTTTAGGCTTATGTAGCAGACACCGCCTATCCCAATGGATTAGGAAACGGAATAACGCTAGGAAAAATAATAAGGTTTTTGCACGCACGTTTGCCGTTTCCTAAGGTTCCTGATATCACCTTTTTATAAACACGACGATTATTTGGTCGTGGAAGGTAAGTTTTGGCCTTCCTCGACTACATCCTACAACCTTTCACTTTCGCATTGTATATCTGTTTCATCATTTCGAATGCGGTCAGCAAGCGTTACGCCACAAATTTTAATCAAAGCTCGCATCTCGACCGCATTCGGACTATAGTTATGCTCTTTTTATATATCATTCATTATATTGTAATAAATATAAAAAAGTCCATATTTAATTTAGTCTTCTGTAACTTAATTGTTAGAAAAGGTACTTTTATTTCCAGACATCTCGCTAAACATACAAGAAACAAACGAATTTTGCGAATTAATTGTCAATCCTCACAGTTTATACGAACAATACGCTTTGTAGCATCAGGGTCAAGCTTTTGATGAACGCTTAAATAACATGTTATTATTAGATGGCCAATGCTCACAGTTTCAGCAAACAGACGTAGTGCGCCTCAAAGCCACCCAACCGGGAGAGGATCTCCACTTCACAGAAACCTAGCGCCAAGGGTCAACACTCTGGAGGGCTGTTATATTCCTGCGAGCAAGTGGTGTTACCAGAATTCCCATAGAAATGTATTTCCTTGGAAATAATTAATTGTTTGTTTCTGACATTTTTGTGAGACATCGCACTTGCAGTATCAATATAAGATTGTCAAGATAATTAAGATTAATTCGAAGATAAGATAGAATTTTTAGATATACTACATAATTACTTTCCATCGTTGATATTATTCAATGGTATATAATCACGTCTACCCAAGAACTATAATAAAGGAATTTGCCTACATTTCAATGATAAAATTAATTAACTTTTGTCGTTGAAATCTCTAGCCGCGGGAACCGTTCGTTGATCATATGTCTGGACTAAGCCTTTTTTATTTGCCGTAAGGTGCCTTCAATTAAACCCTCGTTTAGTGCACTGTCTCTAATAATCTATGCCAACTGCGACTGCGGGACCGCTCGGCTGCGTATTGAAAATGCACACCCGCTCGTTAGGCGCGGGCGGCGGCTGTGGTCCGACGCGTGACGTCACGTCCGCCGGCCCCAGCCGCCCTCATTAGCATACATTATATTCACCATTACGCCCAGCGCTGCTTGTGGCTTTTTGCGATGTTTTTGATGATACACCCAGCCTGGGACTCCATAACGATGGACCGTACTATACGTCCCATGTGGCGGTTCGGGCAGAACAGTTTTCTTTTTAATTACAACTTTAGGTTATTTGTTTGGTAACAAAATATACATGCATAATCATATGTCTATAATCGTATCATTCTTGAGACAAAAGGTAAAATGAATCGCGTGCTTAATTCTTACTGCTATTAGTTTGACGAACTCGATGGCGCTGCTATGGTGAAACGCGCTGTTACGCTAAGCCTTGGCCTTCCTCATTTACTACATCCTTCCACTTTCGCAGTGTATGTTCGTTTCATCATTCTGTCAACCTGCATTCTTTCTACATGTCCGAACCAATGAAACATGCCTTTTCTTGTTTTAACACCGATACTCTTTTTCAGACCAACTCTCTTTCTTACATCTTTATTGCGAACGCGATTAGCAAGTGTTACGCTACAAATTTTGTGCAATGTTCGCGTGTCGACCGCATTTATTCTAATTTCATTCATATTTATTTTAGTCTCTTTAGCACCGCGTTGTGTATAGCGAGCTGTACCTATAATTGTATTAATTTGCTCTGTAAAATTCGCTACATATTATTTGAAATCATTAAAGTTATATCAGACATAGTTTCTATTGTACTACGAACTTGGGTTTGTGTTATTATTTAAATATTTCTAATGCGGGTTGCATTAGATAAATTTTCTTATTTGTTAAATCTAATTAGACTTACAATGTATCTTCATCGTTTTCTGTGAATACCTATTCCTCTTTTGGGAAATGAATTGTATTTGATGTACTTCAATTCAAAGCAGCAATGTAGTTATTTTTGTTTTATTAACTTTAATATAAAACGAAACGAAAGTAATAACGTCGTGACGTCGACTGTCTATAAAGAAAATTATCCACGGTCAAACAAGCACCAAGACGATTGTAACTATTCATAATACAGTGAACTGAAGTAGACTATCTGCAATTGAAAGTACCTTTGGTTCTCCTAGATGAACTAAGGTGAACTACAGGTAATAGAATGTGCTCGTGTTGAACTGAAGTGGGCTACAGGCAATAACAAGAGCCCGTGGTTTACCGAGGTGGACAGATCAGGTGAGCCATGACCGCGGAGGTCTCTAAATATATATAAAGCTTATATAGTATATTTGGTTCATACAAACATACATTGTGCTAGTAAGATGAACCATCAAAATTTAACAACTCTTCTGAGGAAAATCATGTCCCTGAAGAAAAAAAAATTAAGTCCTAAATAGCTAAAATAAATATGCTCATGTCTATTCTTAGTATTGTTCTTCTTTTTCTTTGCATTAACCCGTTTCCTAATCCATTAGGATTGACAGGGTCCGCTACCTATGCCTAAAGATTTAGCGTAGGCACTGATTCTTAAAAGGGAGCGGACTGCCGTCAGACCACAACTCAAAGAGAGGACCAAATTTTTCTTAGATTAGGTCACACGTCTTTCAAAATGTAATTTCTTGGATTTGTGGGATACCTCACGATGTTTTTCTTCACCGCCGCACAAGTGATAAATAAGTATGTAGTTAAATCCAAAAACACGAATTTAGTGGTACATTCCCCCGCCAGGATTCGATTCGGGTATCATTTGTTATATCAGCTTATGTACTTAGTCTGACCATAAATACTGTTACAATTAAAAAAATTAAAAAAATAAACAAAATATTACATTTGAATTTGGAATCTGTCATTTTTATATGATTGTTCATTGAGTTATTCTCATTTTGGCGCCAATACATTGTACAATATTTTGCGATATTAAAATGATAAAGAGAACCGAATCGCTGTGATTGCATTACACAAAGTAGGTATGGAGCCAAATGCAATTTTTAAAACTCTCGCTTACGCTTGGTATTAGTAAAATGTTTGTGTACCGGGCTATTAATAGGTACAATGAGACCTCTGTTTGTGACAGAAAAAGATCTGGCCATCCACGTAGTGTTCGTACGAAAAAGGTGGTCAAAGCAGTAAAGAATTCTAAGAAATCCTGTCCAAAAGCAAGATTTTATCTCGGGAGATGAAGATAGCGCCTAGAACCATGTCGCGTATTTTAAAAGATGACTTGGGACTTGCAGCCTATAAGAGACGTGCTGATCAATTCTTAACTGATAATTTAAAAAAGAATAGGGTGGTAAAGTTGAAACAACTACTGAAGGGGTACGTGGTAAAGTTGAAACAACTACTGAAGGGGTACGCAAAGGGAGGTCACAGAAAAATTTTGTTTACGGATGAGAAAATTTTTACAATTGAAAAGATCGTATTTATGCTCAAAGCTCTAGGGAAGCTTCCCAATTAGTCGACAGAGTGCAACGTGGGCACTATTCGACTTCAGTGATGGTTTGGTGGGGTATTAGCTATGAAGGAGTGACTGAGCCATACTTTTATGAAAAAGGTATCAAAACATCGGCACAAGTGTATCAAGATACCATTCTTGAGAAGGTAGTGAAGCCCCTTAACAACAGCATGTTCAATAACCAAGAATGGTCCTTCCAGCAAGACTCGGTGCCGGGTCATAAAGCTCGGTCAACGCAGTCTTGGTTGGAAACGAACGTTTCGGACTTCATCAGAGCTGAAGACTGGCCGTCGTCTAGTCCCGATCTTAATCCGCTGGATTATGATTTATGGTCAGTTTTAGAGAGTACGGCTTGTTCTAATCGCCATGATAATTTGGAGTCCCTAAAACAATCCGTACTATTGGCCGTGAAGAATTTTCCCATGGAAAGAGTGCGTGCTTCTATTGATAACTGGCCTCAACGTTTAAAGGACTGTATGGCAGCCAATGGGAGAGCACTTCGAATAAGCTTTTTATATTTTAAATTGTTTTATATTTATGTATTAAACTAACACACTGTAAAAGTAATAAATGTTATTTGCAATAGATTTTTTTTTCTTTGTTTCAGTATTTATGCCAAAATTTGGTATATATATATATATACTAAACTAGGTTTTCTACTTATGAACCCATGTTCCTTTGGGAAAGTTGTTTAGTATCGTGGTTTCTGCAGGGTTTATATCTATGAAACAAAAAACCTGTCTTCTACAACGACAATATAATTTCCAGTTTTCAGACCTTTTTCAGTTTCAAGTGTAAAAGTTGCCTTCGAATCCACCAACATTACATTTGAATTACACTACACAATTACCTTTGAATACAAAAAAAAAACATTCTCCACCTGCTGGGATACCGGTCTCCTTTCATCCGAAGGCGGGTTTAGAGTATACTTCGCCACGCGGCTAAACTGCGGATTAGCGTGGACCAATGTCTTCAGCCTACCCACTGATTTAGTTTAGTGACTGTCATCTAACTAAGCTTAACAACTATCACAGAGATAAACCCATCTAAACACAGGATTTGATCAATGTTGCTTAACCTGCGTATCCGATTAGATTAGACTTACACGCTCAACGACACCTCCTCATTGATAAAGGTTTCACTTTTCAGTCAGTCTTTCAGTTCTTTTTAAATACAGGCATCCATTAAGAATTTAGTAACAATGATCTTAAAAAATATTGTTTTTTAGGGTTCCGTACCCAAAGGGTAAAACGGAACCCTATTGCTGAGGCTCCGCTGTCCGTCCGTCCGTCCGTCCGTCCGTCCGTCCGTCCGTCCGTCCGTCTGTCACCAGGCTGTATCTCTTGAACCGTGATAGCTAGACAGTTGAAATTTTCACAGATGATGTATTTCTGTTGCCGCTATAACAACAAATACTAAAAAATAGAATAAAATAAATATTTAAGGGGGCTCCCATACAACAAACGTGATTTTCTTGCTGTTTTTATAGATAATGGTACGGAACCCTTCGTGCGCGAGTCCGACTCGCACTTGACCGATTTTTTTATTTATTCATTGCCATCACATTAGCACAAATATTCCACGTCTTACATTTTTTGAAATATAATCTTATTGTATCTTATTCAATTCTCATATTTTTCTTTTTTAACTAGCATTTCGGAAATGACCATTGGCGATGAAGAAATGCCGAAAGAAACTTGCCAATATAGGTCTCTTTTAAAATTGTCAAATAGATATTACAAAATATTCACATAAGCATATAGGTACAAAAATGATATCAAATGGTAAAATTAAAGATTTTTAAGGATAGGTGATCTGTGCTGAATTTTTTCTAGACATCGTTGTCAGTTAGTTACATATTCTATAATAAGCCTTTTTACAGAGGGTATTTTTAATGTGCTTTCTGAATACTTTGTCAGGTAAGGACAGAAATGTTTCAGGCAACTTATTATAAAATCGAATACAATTTACAAGAAAAGATCTACCAGTCCTAGCAAGCCGATATACCGGCATAATCAACTTATTTCTAAGTTTTTCACTGAAGTTTGAAAACGACTAAATTTTTCCGGACATACATTATGTTTTAGTAAATATATTAAGAAGTAACAGTGAGGATATTTAATCTTTGAACAGTTCCCTGAGGGATTCTCTGGAGCCCATGTTATAAATAGATAGATAGATAGATAAAATGTTTATTTTGCAACTTCCAACACATACATGCTTTCAGTGTAGCCGATGGGATCGCGGTGGCTAGGTGGAGCTGTGAAGCTCGCTGTCGCCCGTGTCTGGACTGACGCAGTATGGGGAGGGAAGTCTGGCAACATATATAAGGATAGTTCACCGGCGTTCTAAAATGGGCGAAATAAAAACTTTAGAACATATAATTGAAAGATGATGAATGAAAGAATGAAGTGCGGAATGGAAGAGAGTATGATGAATGAATGTGTTTATTTACAATAGAATATTTAAAAGTTAAGATTAAGAAATTAAAAGGTATATAAATAGCCTTGCCCACGGCAGGGGTGCACGATATTAATAAAAAAAAAAAAAAAAAAAACACATACATGCTATTGCAGTCCACAGTGTACATACAGTAATCAAACAAATTTGAGACATTACTTAATTACACATTATATATAGTACATACTTCAACAGCATGCGTGCGCTGCAGCGATACAAAATGGTCATGGCTCAGTGTGGGTTTTTGCTTATGCATGCATGAGCAAAACACTGATTTTCTGCCACAGCCATTGGACTGATTCAATATATTTTATAATATCAGTATTATAGAGAATGGATTGGTATAAGTGTAGTGTGAGGCAAACCAGATGTGTAAGTTTATATAAAAAATACTAGTGTAGGCGTAGTAGACATATTCACAAGTATAACGGTTACTGAAAAAAATAAGTGTGTAAAATTATGTATAGTACATGTATATACGAGTATAATTAAAACAAAAACACTGTTTCTTGAATGAAACTTTTAATTTTAAATGACTCAAAGGAGGTGGGATATTATTCCAACATTTAGTTGCTAGGTAGCGGAAACTACCAGTGAATGCTACAGTTTTATGAGAGTAAGTCATCAGTACAGATCGTGTTGACCTGGTGCCATAACGAGTATGAAAAGGTGATTGTTTCAACTTGGAGAGAGCAAATGGCTCTAAATAAATTATTTTCTCGCGACCAAAACGTTGTAAGCGCCATGAAATTGTTGGCGCTTACGCGTTTCGTTCAACGTAGTTTATCATCTTCGCTGTTTGGTTTAAGCGGCGGAGAACGCTTGCACGAGTGTGCGTGTGTGTTTGAGTTTTACGATAATGATTCTGGTAATGATGATGGTGAGTCGTTGAAATTATGGATGAAAGTTGATTTTTCTGAGAGATAAACTTTTTATTGTAAAATAATTGTAATAGTTCTGAAGTGTTAAATTTTTTATGTAATTAAAAAATGCACGTTAATGTTCAAGTTTTCACTTCTGCCGGCACTCCCGGAGTGCAACCCGTTTTTTTTTTAGCTTTCTTACTTACCTGCCGTTATTTACATACACGTTATGTAGTACATCTGGTATTTCTTTCAGATATGTAGGAATAAAGTTGTTACAGAGCCTAGATCTATAATAAATATTTGTTTTAGGTAGGACATATCAGTGCACCGGTACATGTGAGGTATTTCTGTTAATAATGTTATACTCGCGTTTATATTAATGATATTAAAATAACAATCAGAATTGGAACAACACAACGTAATATAGTCACATCCATTCGTTTGTCGGTAAATTTTTAATAAGCGATCGTAATTGCATAACGCGGCGTCGCGACAGGCGTAAATCACCAGCGTGCCGGTTGCCGGTCAGCGAGCGAGGCTAATATTTGCATATCGCGATTGATGCGAACCAATCAATACTGCAAATAATGAAAATGTCATATGAAAGCTACTAATACGATTTACGTATATCTCTTATTAATTTAAACAACGGCTAAATGAAGTCAATGTTTTCAGTTCGTTCAGAAATTGATCAATATGCTAATATTCATTTGTTATAGTTCGTTAGGTAGCAGAATATTTTTAGTTTGTTCAGAAATTGATCAATATGCCATCTTATTTGTTATTCGTTACGAAGTAAATAGACATACGGTCCTGATGCGATGCGGATATTGAGGGTATTGATGCTTGCAATACATGAAGTGTCACTCGCGCATTTCACACTCTTATTGACAAATGCTGCAGCGTCTTAGGAGCTTATGTACTGGTTTTTAAGACATCCTTATAAGGAATTGTTATAAGAATGTGACCTGTGTAAGGTGGAGGTACCTCTCCAGTGTACCTCTCTCCATACATATATATACCGCTGTGAACGATTGCGATACTCAAAAACCGGTTTTTGTTTCGCTAGAATCACCTTACTAGGTGACAGTTTGAACCACAAGCAGTTAAGGTTGACTTTGACTCTTAAACTGTTGGTCTGGTGTACCACTTATACTACTCATTACAAATAATACTGCAAATGCAACACAGAGGTCATGAACAGCTATAGTGATATTAATCGAAATTCATGAACTAATTAATGCTATTTGTTTCAATCTCTTGATTGATTAATCAGAGCTTATTTGCTAAAACGTATTACGAAAAACCGTGCAATATGTTCACGCCACATGGATAAATAACGGCCAAACCGCTAAATCAATCGCCTGAAATTCAGGAAGCGCTAGTGATCCCAGTTAGATGGTGCTGAACTAATTCAAATTTAAAGCCTCTATATTTTGCACGCTCATGTACGAATACCAGACATTGGCGAAAACAGCTGGTTTTTGAATTGTTAATAGATTCTGGTGTTATTTTGTAGAATTAAAATTTATCAGCAATTTGATCTATTTACATATCTATATTGTGTGCTTCCGCCATCAGTTAGTTCATCTGAACTAGCGCCGCCCGGCAGCCACCGTACAGCATCCGGGGCAGCGACTATCAGAGCAGCCATTATAGTGACGGCATGCTATATGAATGCCGTCACTATTGTGGCTACTCGCTATAACGGCAGTGTACCAACCAGCCGGCGTCACTTCACATGAACTAACTGGCAATGGAAGCACACAAAATAGTGTAGGTAAAATTGCCTGCTAGTTTTTGATTTAATATACGCTTCACTTGGGAATCTCTCGAGATAATTGCTATCCATCCCTTGCGTGCTGGCTTTAATTTCCGGCACAGAGATTACTCGCAATGAAACAAGTCCGTGTCAGTGATACAGCTAATGTCTAATGTATTGTTCGTGTATCATTACTGCCTTTATTGTATATGACGAACAATGAATCTTTTCAAACAACGACAGATGAAAGAACTTAATTTTAATATACCCTCAAAGAGACATGTATTCCCATATCTTTTTGAGGGTGTCTTAAAATGAATAATAATTCAACAGGATGCCATAATACCTCGTCTAGAGAGCGGTTCTCTGTCACGGAGAGAGATATTAAGGCAGTCAGAGGCAATATTCGAGTCTCATCGGAGTAATAAATATTTTTTATAAGCGCGAAGGAAGCGGACGCACAAACAACACCGCACAAAAGCGCCGCAATCAAAATAACACATCGGCGGCGCGCCGTCCAAATTGCTGTGTCAAAGTGTTCTCGCCTTGATTGCTCCATTCTACTTCAGTCCCCGAGCAACCAGTTACCAGCCTCTTTTTAGCCGCTTTTTCTTTCTTATCATTAACCCACTCTGTAACCATTCATCGTGCGCCTCACGCGTGCAATTTAGAGTAAAAGTATGAATATAAATATTCTTAACAGTCAGATTGTAAACGTATGTCTGTTAATATTAATTTTGTGAATTGTGATTGTTTTCTTCCGTTCTAAATTCAATAAAATATTATATTTATAGAATGTACTGCCCTACACTCAGTATAATGTAGTTTTCTGAGAAGTTACTTACTAGACATCATACTAAGTAAGATCAGTCAATTCATGGGTTCACTAATATTCACTAATCATAGAACTATTAACATTTGTTTAGGGAATCCTAAAGCCATATTTCGTTAACGTTGTCTTGAAAAAACATGGTCTATTTAATGATAACCCACTCCGGTAACCGTTGAATCTTCTCCACTGTTCATGTCAGAAATTAAATAATAATATTTTAGTGCATTACATGTTGGACTACAAAAATTATAAAAGGTTTAAAAGTAACAGGCGCTAATGTTTGTAGTTGTATTAACAATACCTATGCTGTTTAGAAAAGTTCACATTTTTTTTTTCTTTATTTACCAAACTCTTCTGGAAGGAGGTAAAGAAGTCTCGGAGTGGTTCGTCGGCATCCGGAATGGACAAGATAAAATGTAAAGCTGGTGGCATTCTTGCTAACACTCAGGAAGTATTAGAACGGTGGAGCCGAATATTATGTCCAGGGCGCTGGCACTGTGACTGATTCGGCAGTGCCAGCGTACCATGAAGACATTAGCATGGATGAGATTGAATGGTCGATACGAAGTTTAAAAAATGGATATCAGCGGTAATCGATGTGGTTACAGCTGAGATGATCAAACTAGGTCGCCAAACGCCTTCTGGTTTTTGAGTAAATTATGCTGGAGAACCGGAAGGCTGCCGACCGATTGGAGACACGCAGTCATCGTGCCCTTGTATAAAGGCAAGGGTTCACGTATTGACTGTGCCAACTATAGGGCTATCAGTTTGATCAACTTAGCAGCTACAGTGTATAGAGAAATCATTGAAAAGATAATGTAGGTGAAATCCGATAGAATGCTTTGGTAAGCACAGGGTGGATTTCGAAGCGGCAGAGGATGTACGAATCAAGATTTTTCTCTCCGCGACAGTAGTGTTGCAGCAAGTGGATGAGATTGTATATCTTGGAAGCGCTTTTAGCAGCGATAGACGGTACACCGCTGATGTTGAGAGACATGTGAATACAGGGAATAGCGTGAATGGAGCGTTGTGTAAACTTCTAGGCAGCCGAAATCTAAGCCAGATGTATACAACGCGGTGCTAATGTTATGGAAGTGAAAGCTGGCTATGGTAGAGAGCATGAAAGTAGAATAAATGCGGCCGATATGCGAGCACTGCGCAAAATTTGTGGCATAACGCTTGCTGACCACGTTCTTAATGATGACGTAAGAAAGAGAGTTGGTCTGAATGAGAGTGTCGGTGTTAAGATAAGAAGAGGCATGCTCCGTTGGTTCGGACATGTAGAAAGAATGCAGGATGAAAGAATGACGAAACGGATATACAATGGAAAAGTGGAAGTAAGAGTAAGACAGAGACTAACCTACCATGACCAAATTGGTCGTGTTTTATCAGAATGTGACGTCAGGAGCCGGCGAGCATAAATGACAAGAGCTATGAATGTTAGAGAAGCGACGAGTGAAGTGTGTAAGGACCGCGTCTTTTGGGATTCTGTTCTGTCTGCCTACACCGTAAGGAACCTGGCGTGAAGATATACATGCATACATTTTCTTATTGCAAAATTTTAATGTATTTTAAATTTAACTCAATTACTAGCCAATATGCAGTACAATGAAATAAGATTTAAAATGTCTTCATTAAGCCCACTTATGAATTTTTTATTAAAAAAATATATAAGCGGAAGTCACCATTTATATTATTGTTTGCCTTAGTGATATAAAATCAAACTGAATTTAGCAAAGTTTCAGGTTTGTATGTCCAACAATTTTTAAGATAACTGCGTGTTATCGACAGACATACAAAACGCGTGAGTGGTTCCGTTTTTCTTTTTGAGTACGGAACCCCAAAACTGCAATGAAATTTTATTAGGGTTTCGTACCCAAAGGGTAAAACGAACCCTATTACTGAGTCTCCGCTGTCCGTCCGTCTGTCACCAGGCTGTCATCTCGTGAACCGTGATAGTTGGACAGTTGAAATTTTCACAGATGATGTATTTCTGTTGCCGCTATAACGACAAATACTAAAAAACAGAATAAAATTAATATTTAAGGGGGCTTCCATACAACAAACGTGGTTTTTTTGCTCGTTTTTGCTCAATATTGATAACGGCAACAGGTAGACGCTTGAAATATTCACAGAATATTTAGTTATATGTTCACTTTAAAAATAAATAATTAACTTAAAATAAAACAGATATTTAAGGGGGCTCCCATACAACTAACGTGATGTTTTTGCCCTTTTTATAGATAATAGTACGGAAGCCTTCGTGCGCGAGTCCGACTCGCACTTGGCCGGTTTCTAATATTAAGATATATTTAACGAAATCGGTGGCACAGTGGTTAGTAGTGCTACCATGACGAAAAATTGTGTACATAAATATGTCTTGTCATAGGTTGTCTGGAAGAGATTGCTGTGCAACAAGACCGCCTTTTGTAATTTAAGAATTATTTTTGTGTACATTATTGTTTTATATGGTGCAATAGGGTGCAATAAAGAATATTGTAATGTATGTCTGTTAGTCTCGGTCTGGGTGTTTTAGTAGGTAGAGTACATCAAATTAACCCGTCTGTCAAAATACCTCTACTTCACAAAAAACCGCAGCCAAAATGACAACCCCGTGTTATTATACTCCTGCGAGTTAGTGAGGTCACCAGTAAGCTCTTAAAGAGCTGCTTGAGTTAACAGCAAAGGTGACATCGCGCGAGTGATACAAGCAATCGTAGACTATGGTAACCGCTTTACATTACGTGGGCCGTATGCTTATATGCCTCCCGATGTCGTATAAAAAAAAATATTTGTTAGTCCATAGTATTTATGTATGCATATGCATACTGATTACACCTACAATGCAGCTATATTAATCTCTAACTAGATACACTGAGATTCCCACAAACAATGCTCCATGTAGTATTGTCACAACGTTATGATAATCAACGTTCGTATATTGAATATGTTCGGGTTAGAGGTGGGTAATGTTCAGTAAAGCGTACATCTGAGCGCATAGCTGATGAGCACGTAGGAAGCAGCGAGCAGGCTCTCGTAGCTTGCCACCGACTGCGGTCTCCTCGCCCGCTCACTAATTCAATTTATATGCTACTCACTTAACAATTCCTCTAGCATAAACGCCTAAGTAGATAATTGCCTAGAGATTTAGTTTATTATACGATGCTATTCGTAACTTTGGAGGGCGTGTTAATGGCGCTTGCGTTGTGCCGTCTAAAGTAAATATAATTAATATAAAGATACAAGTTACAGCACACGCTTTAATTTTTAAATGCCAAGTCACTTGTGGGCAGGCAGAGAGAACGGAGCGCCACATGATTCAGTCCGTACATGTCTCACTTTTTACAAGCTTTTATTTAACTTGCAATGTTTGTATATTCGGTCAAATCTTGCAACATAATTTTGAAGCAGTTATTCTTAGCCGATTGAGATGAAATTTTGCATACACGTTTAGATTGGATAACAATGCATGGTTAGTTACGTGATGTCATTCTCAATTTAATATGGCAGATTACCCAAGATGGCGGACTAGTTATTTTTTGTGCACTTCCAGATGTTTATGAATATATATTATATATGTTTGCTGAAAAAATTACGAAAAAATAAATAAAATCACTTTACTTTAAATCCAATATGGCGGACCGCCCAAAATGGCGGGCTAGTTATTTTTGCCCAAAAATAACACCCCAAATTTGGGTATCAAATGAAAGCATTTGCTGAGAAGAATACAAAAAAAAATAACTTAACTCTAAATCTAATATGGCGGATAAGTTATTTTTAAGCACTTCCATAACGTGAATATCGAATGAGAGGGTTTGCTGAGAAGAACAAAAAAAAATAAGAGCACTTCTTCACTTCACTCTAAATCCAATATGGTGGACCGCCCAAGATGGCGGATGAGTTATTTTACGCACTCCTATAATATGGGTATCAAATTAAAGAAGAATACGAATAACCTGATGTCTGCGTTCAACATATACATTGTACTCGAAAAAATTATAACTTAGATTTAAATAATATTATACCATCCGATATAAACAAAACAGGAGGGCTACCTAAGGAGTTAGAAATATTCATTGGGGCTAAGGTGATGTTGCGTTATAATCTAGATGTGTCCAAAGGTCTCGTGAATAACACTATTGGACATAGTACAGAAATCATACTGGCATACCATTCGTCCGTATAGAGTTCAATAAAGACGGTTTGCTCCTTATTCATCCAAGTCTGTACAATTTCTAACAAAATATAGACACATTACAAGACAATTTACCAACAAGTTATCAGGGTATTAAATAAATTTACGAACATTCCTAAGTTACACTCGTGAAACAGCAAAGCTGAATGATCCTTTGTATGAATACATCTCACATCACAGTTACTCATACAAATACTCATCCATGAAAAGAATATTATCAGATATAACAGATTAATTCAGAGAGTTATTGTCAGATATTCAGAAAGCGAATCTAAAAATTTTATGTACCATTGATAACATCAGTCTCGAAAATTGACAAGAAAAATGTGTAATTCAGATGCTTTCTTATTGTTATCGGATCCAACGATTTCAAGCCGATTAAGAAAACGTACTTAACAGAAGTCACAAATCTTCTTCAAAATTACATTTCTAATATTCAATAAGTAGATGCAATATAATAACGTATAAAAACTTTTACATCGATAAAATGTCTCGTTAGAAGTCAAAGAAGAAGACTGATTAACGAATCGATCATCATCATTTCAGTACATTTTTATAAATCTTTTGCAGTAATTATTTTCAGGTTGAACCATAGAAATAAGAAGTCATACTCTTCTAGATAAATCGATAAAAAATCGAACTAATTTCTATAATTTGGTCTCAATTATCTTAAATTCTTTCAAAGCGGTAACGTTGTCGCTCTGTTAGTATGGAGTCATTCCACAGTGCCTTGTGAAGTTTGGTTTTAGTATTTAAACAAATCCGTATTAAAAGTGGCTTAAATTTTGACTGGGAATATAAGTTGTCACCATGGAAAATTTCTTAAAAATTCGTTCACTAGATTTTGTGTGATACGTAATCTCAAAAATTTTCATGCATGTAAGCCACACTGAAAGTTTTACGTAACTCATAAATAAAGTAAGTTAAGAGCAAAATACCGTGTTTCTTTTTTTCCGAAATACTTGTTTTTTATATATATTTTTTTTTATTTCGTCTTACCATTTTTCAAACACGATAGGAAATAATGCCCCTTCTGATTTCGTAAAAATTAAACTTCTCATTAAATCTTTGATGGAAATCACAGGTTCGGACTATGTGTGCAGGAACGAGTCACATGCAATGCATTCGCCATGCGGGTTCCCGCCGACCTTTTCATACTTTTTAAGCACACCGGGTAATTAAATAATGGTGTAGCAGTCAACATTACTACTTCTTTGATATTCAATTGTATTACTGCTAGTGTAATCTCTTCTGCGACTGCCTGCCATCGGTGGCAGACTTTTTTTTTTATATTAGTTCACTACAGTGGCCCCTCTTTGCCTGATGGTAAGCGAAAGAGGAGCCCAAATCGCAACTGCAACTGACAACATACTACATACCGTATCCTGTCAGTTGACGCTGCCATGCTGACCCAAAAATGCTTCTTCACACTTCGTTTGAAGGATCCCATATTGTAGGATGGAGGGAACACATGTGCAGGCAAGGCGTTCCACTTTTTAATGGTACGACAAAGATAGGAGTTGCCGAACTTTTTGGTACGCGACGAGATATTCTCAACCGTGAAACTATGACATCGCAAGCCCGCACGTGTGGTTCTATGACGGAAGGGTGAGCGTGGGATAAAGGAAAACAGTTCTTCAGAGCACTCGCCATGGTAAAGGCGGTAAAATACGCTTAGAGAGCCTATGTCCCTACGGAGTTGAAGAGGTTCTAGGTGTTTGGTGACCTCTTCGTCGTCAATTATACGGATAGCCCGTCGCTGCAACCTATCGAGAGCCTCAAGAAGATACTGTGCGGAGCCGTCCCAGAGATGCGAGCAATACTCCACGCGGGCCCGAACTTGTGTCTTAGAAAGCAGACAAAGTTGGTCCGGCGTGAAGAACCGGCGCACCCTGTTCAGGACTCCGAGCTTTCTTGAGGCTGTTGAGATGAGGCGCTCGATGTAATAACGCTGGTTAAGGTCGCAATGAATACCCATACCCAGCATATTCAGGCTATCTCGCATACTGAGGGAAGCACCCTGAAGACTGGAAGTGGGAAGGAAGTCTATGTATATACAATATAATCGCCATTATGGGCCAACAGAAAGCTTGATTTTAAAAATATATATATTTTTTTTTTTAACATAATAGACAAGCTCTATATAGTCTCCTATATCAAATATAAGGTCTCCCATGCCTGATTTTTTTTACAAATAATTTGTTATACCTTTTTATCCACATAAAGTTCTATTGACCTTAAACTCGTTTAAATTCCTTTCGCCAAACACAACTCATAATTACATACTCAAGTACAGTCTACAAATAGCAAACGACAAAACGAAGTTCTTTTTTATTCCACGAAGAGCCTAGCTTTATTTAGGAAATCAACAATGGGGCATAAAACCCGCCCCTAGCGCGCCAGTTCGTGTTTTCATGCAGGAATTTATGGGATCATCCCCTTATCGGAAACGACGATGGATAAAATGTGCCCTAAAGTTCATGTGAAGAAACTATTTTGTTTACTATACCTGTGTGCATTATTCTAAAACGTCATCCTCTGTGAATAAAATGGCAATTGATTTTAATTTCATTCGTGTTGACTGTGTTTTGAACAATCGGGAGCGTTTCCCGCAATCAAATGTTTCCAATAGATGCGTGTTTCATCGATTTTGTTAGAAACAATTTCATTTGGTTCATAGTCCTTTCAGCTCGTATGTAACAATGAGTTTAATCCTATTAAAACGGACACACATTGTGCCAGAATTGTAGCGTGGTGGCTTTGGTCTGTCGCCGGTCTCATCGGCTCGTTGCATCTACTAACCGGAACCAGACCTTAAACAGAATTAAACATGGTTTAATTTCCCTACTGGTACTTCGGTGAAAAAGCTCCGCCTAGTCGAAACACAACTATGGCGGGAGGAAATAAAATAGCAAGGGAAGCGATGCGGGCGTCGGACGAAGCGATTATGCAGTCGAGAATAATGGGCGCCGGTCCACATGCACGTTTTTGTTTGTGGTCTGTGACGCGATTTATACGCGAATTTCTACCGTCGCTGAAGTGAGCACTATTCACAATAATTGCTTTGAACAAAATTCCCTCGCACGTGCCTTTTGTTCTAGCCCACATACCGTATTTTATTATAATTTGAATGTAACTGTAGTAGTATGAAGTGAGAGTTTCGTACATGGATGCAAAAAAATAGACAGTTCAACAGAAATATCTCAAATTATTCCAACCGTACTTAAATATATGTAACGCTACATCGATTTATACTAATTTCCCTGCTGGAAAACGGATATCCTTGCAACAAACCGATTAGAATGGAGGCCGTCACGCTGTTCCATTGTGGATTGATGAAGGTCAGTGTTTTCAAGCTGCCCCGACATTGACGGCTTAACATTCCATCCTAAATACAAAAGCGTACGAGGTAATTAAAACCCATCCCTAGACAGCTACGGTTGATTTTGCTTAACTTACGTACTCGTCTAGAATGACACGAAAAACGATGTCATGGAGCTCCTATCTCCACAAGATGATTTTTCAAGTGTGCGTTTGGCTAATTATGAAACTGTGAGGAAAAGCAAAAATTACTGAAAGTTAGACCAATTTTAATGAATTTTTTATTTATGTATTTGGTACTGATAATATATGCGATTTGGTGTAACTTGCTTTGTATGCTTTGTCATCAATTAATTCATGCAAACTATCGCCTGACGGCACTTACCCGCTACCGTTAGTTACTGGCTGCCATGGTCGTTTCTGCGACACGTTAAAACAGAAAGCAGGTTAGATCATATTGCATGTAAATTTAACTTTCGCAAAACAACGCCTGAATATATTAACTACTAACTGTGCCTGCGACTTCGTCCGCGCGGAATTTAACAAAAAAGTTATTGTTCAGTTATAATTTTATTTATCTGATTTGATTATAAGTACCTACCTAAAAATAATCAGAGTAAAATAGCGAACAGCAAAATAATAATGGATATGTATTATGTACTTCGTCCGCGCGGAATAGTTATTTTTTTTATTATTTATTTATATTAATAAAAATAAAAAATAAATCTAAAATAATGTAGCCTACGTTACTCCTTATTACATCAGCTATCTGCCAGTGAAAGTACCGTCAAAATCCATCCAGCCGTTTCAGAAATTGGCCGGAACAAACAGACAGACAGACAAAAATTGTAAAAATATTCATTTTGGTATATTTACCGTGTATACATCCATATACATTTAGTAAAAATCGCTGATTTTAAAATTACAAACAGACACTCCAATTTTATTTATCTGTATAGATGTATACATTTAGTACGGATAGTGCATTCAATCATTAGAGCCGCTAAATACTTTCCTTTAGTTTACCGTAATCCATTACTTCCTAATCAGAGTTTATTAGTTATACTATTGAATGGTGCAATATCCAACATGTTAATATTTTGTCGTGAATAAGTCTTTAAATTTGATTTCACAGTGGGTGGCAATTCGCGTCAGCACCGCTATTTTGAGATTATTTCGCTAACTTACTTCCGTTTATCCGTTACGTCATAGGTTACGTTGACGTATTCACGTAAAACTCGCGGCCGTGTCCACGACACTACGATACCCCTATTTAGGGTTCTATAGTAAACAAGGAACTCTTATATTTTCGCCATGTCCGTCTGTCTATCCGTCCGTCCGTCCGTCTGTCCGCGGCCTAGCTCAGAGGCGCTTGATACTAGAAACCTGTAGTTTGGCATATATATATACATATTAACTATGCAGACAAAGTGGTAAAATAAAATCTGGAAAAAAATTTTTTTGATGGTACCTTCCCTTCACTTCACGTAAAGCGGGGATGGTTTTATTTATTCGCGCCCACCTCGTGCTGTGGGATATGATGAGATATGTTTTTTAAAAACATTTAGGGTTTGGGAAGATCATTATTCGATATTGTGATCCGTTTGCGAAATATTTGTATAAAAAGTGTAATTTTTTTAGACTCAATTGTCAAGTGAATGTAAGACGTGTTTTAGCGCCCGTGAGGGTCTAAAGGCAAATAATGATTTTTTATCCTTTTTTTTAGTTACATTATTTAAAAGGTAGAGTAATAAGTAGTAAAGTTTTTGGTTGGTTTTGATTGTTAAAAAAAATCCAATAGGCTCGATTTCCTTTTATTTTAGGCAACTATCTAATCTTTTCGCAAGCAAGCAAAGCGAAACAAAAGCGGAATCCTACACTGTACGTGGCCCGACATGCACTTGGCCGCATTTTTATTTATTATCAATGATTTTGATTTTTGTCTATTTAAACAGTAAATTAATAACGAAGCGAAGAGAGCCATTGCACGCGATTAATTAAATTTCTTTTCCCCAAAATAAACGTACTAAATATCCTCTACTAGAATTTCCGTTTCGTGTGCGAGAAAATAATATGTTAGGTATTTTAGAGTACCTACCCAATAATAACAGTTTTTCTTTCTTTCACTTCAGCACTTTCACTGTCATTTATTGTTTAATGCTACTATACTAGTACTCCTTCTGTATTTTATTATTAGCTCTACATAACTTCTTAGCGTTATCCCATTTTCTTATCCATTTGCATTGGCGCTGGTCTGCTAACTTAGCCTAAGGATTTGGCTAAGATACTGATTTTTAGGGTTCCGTACCCAAAGGGTAAAACGGAACCCTATTACTGAGGCTCCGCTGTCCGTCCGTCCGTCTGTCACCAGGCTGTATCTCTTGAACCGTGGTAGTTAGACAGTTGAAATTTTCACAGATGATGTATTTCTGTTGCCGTTATAACAACAAATACAAAAAAATAGAATAAAATAAATATTTAAGGGGGCTCCCATACAACAAACGTGATTTTTTTGCAAATTTTTGCTTGATATTGATAACGGCAACAGGTAGACGCTTGAAATATTCACAGAATATTTAATTATATATTCACTTTAAGAATAAAGAATTAAATTAAAATAAAACAAATATTTAAGGTGGGCTCCCATACAACAAACGTGATTTTTTTTCTGTTTTTATAGATAATGGTACGGAACCGTGCGCGAGTCCGACTCGCACTTGACCGATTTTTTATACGGAGCGACTGCCGTCACACCTACACAATCCAAAGGGAGAACCAGACCTTCCTTAAGTTACGACGCACGTCATTCGAAATATAATTTCTTGGTCAATCGGCCGGTTCATTATCCACATCACTGCTCTTGTTGGCTCTACATATTATGTTAATTTTATTATTTATAACTTGTGCTAATAAGCTGGCATTTCTGTTATTTTGAACGAGTTCTTGGAGCAATGCCTGAAACGACTATTCACATGATTAGACATATGTACTACTACTACTATACTACTACTATAACTTCACGCCAAATCCCTTACGGGGTAGGCAGAGAGAACCTAGCGCCACGCGACTCGATCCTTACATACCTCACTCGCTTCTTTAACATTCATTGCTCTTTTCATGCACGCTCGCCGGTTTCTAGGGCTCCTAACATCACCTTCTGATAGAACACTGTTTATTATCAAGGAGAAAAGCATATGCGGGTGAGGTTTGCTTTGACTCTAAAGACGATATGTTCACAAATCGATTAAAAACGTACTTAATCATTGTAAAAAATCTTCCAGAATTGAACATGTTGCTTAGATTTATTTGTATTTGTATAATGAGTATCTTCTAGAATTTCTAGCTTACGTGATTCATCTCAGACTCGGAACTGTATATATATCACCATTTAATGCGTTATGTTACAACCTTGTTTACTATCATTTTCTGGGCGACGAGTGAACGTAAGAAAATTAGGTATTTGATCTAATAAAATTCGAGCCAGTGAACCGCTATGCTAAACAAACGCGCAATATTGTAGCGAGCAGTTCTTTTGCTTTGGCAGCAACATTACGGTAGATGTTAACGCTTTAGACGCGCGTCTGTTATTGCAGTGCCGTCCCCGTTTTACTCAGTTTGTTTTTCACTGAAAGGTTTTCTTTAGTATCGGTAGGTAGTATCTGTTTAATCCAGCCGGTGGTCTGTGAGCGTAACTTTTAATAGCCTTATCAGTACCCGGGCAGACCGCGCTCTCTCTATCTCCGTCTCTCCCTGCTCCAGATGCCGGCGAGCCTCCATCAACCCTTATTAACGTTTACAAAGACGAAAGGGCCAACCTTCTTAGCTCTCTCCTCTGTTATTTCACGAAATAGAATTTGTAGGTACATCAACTTTTAGATTGAGTTTGTAAATCTGCTTATATCCTGCTAATATTATAAAGGTGAAAGTTTGTGAAGACGTATCGATGTTTGTTACTGAAATGAATGTGGTTCCATTACATTTTTCCGAGTAACTTAAGCTAGGCAAATTTTTTAGGGTTCCGTACCTCAAAATGAAAAACGGAACCCTATAGGATCACTTCGGTATCCGTCTGTCTGTCTGTTAAGACCTTTTTCTCAGGTACGGTAAATTTGTAATTACGTCAGAAAAAAAAAATGCGCAAATATTTTTTTTTTTTTTACGGAACCCTCGAATCGCGAATCGGACTCGCACTTAACGGATTTTTTTATATTAAATGTGGCTGCTGTCAGCCGCCTTAATATTTTAACTAACCCGGTTACCATAACGGGTGAGCTTGCATGAAAATGAGAAGAGAGGTAGGACGTATCAATGCAGCCCATTTGAGGAAGTACCTCTACCTAACAGAAAACCACAGCCTAATAACAAATCCCTAGAGGGTTGTTGTGTTCCTGCGTGTGAATGAGATCACCAGTAAGCTCCTATGGAGTTGCTGTGTTAACAGCAGAGGAGGCATAGCGCGAGTGATACTTAATGTACTTGTACAAATGTTCATAGGCTACGGTAACCGCTTTACATCAGGTGAGCCGTATGCCTTCCGACGCTGTATAAAAAAGAGCTTTGAATGTTAAAAACGCGAGTGAGGTGTACACGGCCGAGAAAAGCCATGTTGCGATGGACCAGGCATGTAGTAAAGAATGCAGGATGTAAGTTGATGGTTGTAGGAGCCTATAAAGTCAGAAGGTTTAGAAACCTGTTCAATTAGTGAGGGGCACCTATTGTAGCGCTCGATTCTCTCTGCGTACCCCGCAAGGCACCTAGTGTGTTTTTTTCCACAAGAAAGTAGAATGTTATATTAAATACGTAATATAGAGTGGGCTAGACTGTAATATATCAACAGGAGATTAATTAATATTATTGTTTAAGTTTCTCACATAATAATATGTTTGATTTTCTGTTTCTATCTGCATTTAATGTACAATTTTAGCCAAGATTTATTTCACGACTAAAGGACCAAACAGTTGTTGTCCTACCTGAAAATCCTTGAATCTGATTGCATTGTGAATCTTAACCATCAAGGAACCCACTCAGCCACAGATAAAAGATTTCATCACATTCAGTCTAGCGGTTTAGGAGGAGGTCATTGGCATACAGGCATGTGATTAGTTTAGGACTTGATGGCCCTGCGTAAATTATCTGGAAATATATTTCCAATACGTTACCGTACCGTTACCGGTTATTGCAATCTTATTTTTGATGATTGTATCCAAGATCTATAGACCGCGCGTAGCCATCCCATTTTTTAAAGCGAGATCATTTTCAAAGTTGTCGCTCTGCTGTGTCACAGGTACTATATATATATATATACATATCTAAGTGTTGAATTTGCTATTCTTTCTAAACTAGATTAAACACAAATTCGAAAAACCATAAATATTCCCGTATTACGAGTACGTCTATAGTAAACAACCATACAGCCCACCTGACATGAAGCGGTTACAGCAATAAGGAGTAACGATCAATCGAGCTGCTTTCACATCGAGTGCTCACGACCTTACTGGTAACCTCACTCACTCGCAAGACTACAAGAACGTTGTACATTGGGTTAGAGGTTGTTATTTAGCTGCGATTCTGCAGGTGAATGTACTCATTAAATATATGTGTTCTCCCTCTCTTGGCTAGAACCTTCTTTGTATTAAAAGGCAAATTAGGTTGGTTTTGTCTCTATATGACATAATAGTCACTTTTACATCTGTTTTTACTAAATTCATTTAAATTATTACTAAAATAACATTTGGTAATTCGTTCGACAATAAATAAAAAAGTAATATTTTTGTTATGTCATATTTATAACTAGCTGTGCCCGCGACTTCGTCCGCGCCGAATAGTTTTATTATTTATTTATATTAATAAAAATAAATAAAATTTCTAAAATAAAAATAGCCTAAGTTACTCCTTATTACATCAGCTATCTGTCAGTGAAAGTCGTGTCAAAATCGGTCCAGTTGTTTCCGAGATTAGCGGGAACAAACAGACAGACAGACAAAAATTGTAAAAAAAAAATATTTTGGTATATGTTCCATGTATATATCCATATGCATTTAGAAAAAGGCGGTTATTTTAATGTCACAAACAGACACTCCATATTTATTTATCTGTATAGACTATTTGCTGTATCGTTTTATTTTCGTTGATAAGCATTTACTCCCTTGTACTTGTGTTGTATGCACATTTAATGTGCAGATTTGTCCACATAGCATTGCAAGGACCACTTTACGGCATCGGTAAAAGAGTTCACTGCCGTTAAATCTGCCATAAACAATAAAATTTGCATTTATTGGTCGTCCTCAGCGTCGTAAATTCACGCCAAGCGAGCTGCCAACGACATTTTGAGTGAATATCTGGTGCCATTATAGCAGAAACAGCGCAGAGAATAGTGGCGTTTCGTGAACTCGCCGACGCGTATTAATTGAAATCACCAGTCAATTAAAGTCGTGACGGGAGCGTGCGCTGCGATGTCGTTGCTCGCCAATTATTGTCACTTGTTCAGTCATCCACTCGCTCACACCCCCTCGGTCAGATACGCGGCGAGCTTCATGTTGCAAAGCATGGCCTCATTTACAAAAAAAAAAAACGAAAAGTTCCCTTTGACAAATCATTCTTTTATATTGTTCACTGTTTGAGATGCTAATTGGTTACTATAAATTGATAATATATATCTTTCAGATACTTTCCTGTTAGTGAGTTATGTGAATGAAGTAGGCCTGAAAAAATAAAAGTATAAATAGTAAATTGAATCCAACCATTTTTTTTTTAAATGACGAAATGCAGTCCAGAATCTAGGCAGCATTTAAAGATAATAACAAAGTTGACCGTTTATCGATTATGGAGAAACCGATTTCACTTTTTTGTTTATTTTCTAATTATTTAGTACATCATCAAAGTATATCCGCGTTACATGGAACCTTCACGAGACAATACTCGTGAAAGAATGAATAAAAACATTATCATTTCAGTCAAAGGAGGTCCACTGCTGAACATAGGCCTCCCTCTTACTTCCACAGTGATCGGTCCTGTGCTGCTTGCATCTATCGGCTCCCTGCTATCTTCACGAGATCGTCACTCCATCATGTAGGGGTGCATCCTACGCTGTGTTCTCCGATTCGTGGCTGCCATTTAAGAACCTTTCTGCCTCAACGGCCATTCGGATGTGCTCATTTCTGAGTTTATCTCGCAAAGTAACTCTGCGAATGGCTCTCTTTACCGCAGTTATGTAACCTCGAGCTTCTGTATGAGGCCCATAGTAAAGGACTACGTTTCGGTGCCGTAAGTCATCGCTGGCAACACGCACTGGTCAAAGTCTTTTGTCTTGGGACATTGAGGTATTTTGGACAAAAACATCTTTCGCAATTTCCCAAACTCTGCCGTCCGAGTTGGATTCTACGACAAACCTCTTTCTTGAAGTTGGACCTGTCTAGCTAAACTCTTTGTCCTAAGTAGACATGTTGATTAACAACTTCCGAGAATTCAGCTTCCAACTGAAAATGGAGTGGGTACAAAATGCACATTCGACATAATCTTCGTTTTGTTCATGTTCATTAAGACCCACTCATTGGGATGCTCTTTCGATGTCTTCGAGCATTGTGTTCAGGGCCTCCAGCGATTTCGCCATGAATATATCGGCAAAATCGAAGGTTAGTGATATACTCGACATTGATGTTCAAGCTTGATAACATCATCCAACGTAGCAGTGAACAGTTTCGGAGATATAACGTCTCTCTGTCTCACGCCTATCTGCAATTGGATAGATTTCGTGCTCTGGTCCTGTAGCCAGATCGACATGGTCAATTTTAGTTTTGATATATACTCGTCAACACTACGATATACCTAGAACCAATTCAACAATCGTTGGTGAGACTGGAGTACAGATCAGGTTTTGACCGAATCGAAGGCCTTCTCATAGTCTACAAACGGTAAGCATAGTGGCCGGTTATACTCTTCGGTCTTCTGTATAAACTACCGCAGCGTAAGGCAGCGTAAGTAATAATAACATACATATTCAATTCAATACAATTACCATGTGTTCGAAATATTGGTGAAAACAGAACTAAAAAATGAGCATTGAACAGTAATCTCTCCCTTTCTTTGAAGTCAATTAAAAATGTATATGTATCTCCTACCTGATTTAAGTAATAACCAAACATAATTAACCGAAGTCACAAGTGTTTTAGTGCCAGTTATAAGACTTCCTACTTTAAGTTGTAATTATGAAGGTACTAATATCTCAATTATATAGTCACATCATAATACTATAAAATAAAACTAGCTCAATTGTTACAGGCGGTTCGTGAGAGTATCGAACGCAAACGTTTAGCTATAGATAAGATCACGCTTGACACTGGAAGTAGGATTATGACTCTTAATACGTACGGCACAAGAACGGTCTCAATTTGAACAAATGTCAAAGTGTCAAGTTTTATGTACAGCTAGCCGTATATAGCAACGGATACGCACACACACCTACCTTTTAAAAATGATACAGGAGGCTTTGAAACGTAAACATATCAACGTAATTTCAATTCCAACTTTTCGAGCGTGTACGGTATCCTCCCCGAGAACGAGAAGTTAATAAATATTACTAATAAGAATAGAAAGTAGGTTGTATGTGTATACATTTATATGCTTGTAATGAATTCTAATTATCACAAATAAAGTATACGTTCTATAATCATCTAGGTGTTACGAAACAAGGCGGTTGAAATTATAGTCGTGACTAAATTAAGTGCATTAAAGTAATTCCATGTAAACAAGAAACAAAACTTTGCACTCTCGCCGACGTGTAAGTAGGTGTGTAAGTCCAATAATTCAAGGGGAGCGGGTGGTCGTAATGTTTGAAATTTCCAGAGCGCCTCGAAAACTTGGGATATTCCTGGTCCGGTGAACTAGAAGTGACGATCCCCAAACTGTAATTTTGTTGCGTGTAGGATACGCAAAGTGACTATTCAAATTGTTTACCCACATAGAATATGCCGTACACATATTTAGAAAGTGTTACTGGATTACCGTTATAAAATAACCTTTGTATTTGTGTTATATGCGTACATGCATGTATATATTTGTATATTTATACAACTAAGCGATTTAAATTTTACTTTCAGTACTTACTGCGTTATACTTGACGGTTTTTTTGTACCACAAATGAGGCACACAATCCAAGTGCCCGCTTGATGGTATGTATCGTACCTTATTATTTATACTTTTTTTTATACACCGTAAGAAGCCTACGAACGCTTGCAAGACGTGGAGTATCACTCGCGCGCTGCCACTAATAAGGCGAAACTACTTCGCCAGTCGGGCTGCTTTGATGCTGTGTCCTGTCTGTATTTTTACGTACAATTAAAAATACTAATGTTGGCCCCAATGATCAAAATTCGGCCGCAATCATTAAATAAAATATGAAATTTCATATGCGAATTAGCATGTTTACAACTTAAAATTTTCAACTTTTTCCTTTTCTGTTTTATTCTTAATGCTAAAGCTCATCAACGGCTACTAAACAGAAAAGATAATCGATTGGTTCTGTATAAATAATGTATAAGACTCTGCCTGAGTAGTGTTTGTGAATATTGGTTGCTAGATTCTTGTCCAGTAATCGTAGATATATTGAATTGTGTTTGACGTTAAGAATACTCTGACTTATACTATTTCACGTTGTATTTTTTTATACAACTAGATTAGTAAACAAGCATGCGGCCCGCATTAGATGGTAAGCGATCACCGCAGCCTATTGACGCTCGCAACCCCGCGGGGATGTTACTCGCGCGCTGCCAATCTTGTGACCTAAGGCTGTTTCGGCAGAGGACCCAGTAATTTCTCTGCCATCTCACCCTTCAAACCGGAACACAGTTATATAAATACGAGTATAACTGCTTGGAGGTAGAAATAGGTTACACACGCCGACGACTTTTGTACAAAGTCTCCCTCTGATAATATATCGTATCGTAATCGAACTTTCTTGATTTCAATATACAAGGCTAAGTTAAGAATGGTAAGAAAACCTAATTTGTTGTAGTTTCTATCCTAATTCCAGAACACACTTCGTGGCATTGCCAAGAGCTTCACCTTTCTTGGAGTCGAGACCTCTAGTGATATTCAATTTCTAAGTAAACTGAAGAAGAAAGTCAAACTTCAGCTCGGCCCAATTTCTACAGAATCCGAAATCCTTTGGTATACAAATCTCAAGTCCAACCACACACGCTGTATTGTTTTCAAATAGTTTGTTGTTGTCTTTGATCGGGGGCGTCTGTATGCCCGGGTCCTATTACACAGTTTAAAAACGATATGTGTTAATTGTTGTTGATTCTAAGCTTACACACGATACAGTGTCCTTAAGTGTAAGCAGAAACTTTGTTTTTTAAAGAGTTTTTCGATACGATGCCTACAGTTTCCTTCCTCCGTCGCACCGATCGCCATCTACAGGTAATTCATTCTCATACATTAGAATCACAATGGTCGCATAATATGCCATTTAAGTGAAGTTATCATCCGCGAGCACATATGCTATGGAATAAACTCCCCACCTCGGTTTTCCTCAACGGCTTAAGGCATGGGGCTCTTCTAAAATGTGTAAAGAGTTTTTTATAAGTTTGGAACAAACTGCATGCCGTGCCTAATGGTAAGTAGTTACCATTGTCTATGGACTATTGCAGCACCAGAGACGTCAGTCATGCGTTGCCGACCCTATGTTCGATCTCCTGGTATCTCTTTAACAATAATAAAAGAGCAACTGTCCATAGGTTTTGATGACTACTTACCATGAGACCCGACATATTCTTGATTACCGCGTTTCAGTCAGTAAAAAATATCGTGCTGCAAACGTTGCTAAAGTTCTTTGTTTGTGACTTCGCATTTTGATTAAAACCATTCGAAATTGTTGAATAATATTCAATTTGCCGACAGGTGTGCCGATCTCATAAGCTTTAGCCACAATTGGTTACGCAACCCCATATTAGTAGTCGACCTTGTATCTGAGGTTACAAGGTTATTGGAGTAGTGATAGCCTAGCCGTAGGATAAAGAACCTGTTAACCTAGTGATCCCTTGTTCGAATATTGGTGTGAGAATATATTACAAAATTTGTGTTTTCTTATTTTAGAATTAATGTAGTGCTCGGCGGCGAAGGGAAACATTGTGAGGAAACTCGCACGTCCAAGATGGTATATTTCAAAGACGTGTGACCTAACCTAAAAAAGATTTTCCCTGTGAGTTATAGAGGTCTAACGGCAGTTGCTCTGCGTTAAAGTTAGTCTTCTTCTTCCTTAGGTTTAGGTAGCAGCTGTCTCCAATCCTAATGGACTAGAAAATGGAATAACTCTAAGATTGTATTTGGAGTAAATATATCAATGTAATCAGACCAAAACTTTTTCATTAGAAATGAACGACTCAAAATATTACCTACTCAGTGAAATTATATTCCGTATATACACCCCACATATTCTCGTAAAATGTGTTGTGTTTCAACCCCAGAGTTTGAGATGAAATTATCCAACCCAATATCTGTTTTATATCATTTCCGATGAAGGAATATTTTCTGTGTTTATTCCGCTCTAATGCTTAGGTTCAAATGATCCTTTTCATGCCAAAGAGACATCACTTTTAATGAAATGCTTTCATTATAACAGGTATAAGAAAAAAGCTACTTTACCTATAAATATATGTGTTTTTCTACCCATGCGGTAACTATGTAGTGGAATGTGAAGGTTTGAATGGAAACATTTACCTGACTACGGCGAAGCCAAAAGATCGCAGCGCCACTGGATCGATCGCTGTGAAAATCTAAGGGAAGGGATGTTCAGCAGTGGACGTGCTCCGGTTGAAATAATGATGATAGTGATGAAAATATTTCCGTAAATTCGAACTGAATAGCGTTGAGTACATTTTTTGTCGACATTGTTCTTGAACATTCCGTGTATACAAATATTAGAGCTGTAAAGCTGAATATGTTAATACGGAGTAATATTGAAACTTCACATATTTATATTTAGACGTGTCTGTGCATTAATAACAACTCAACAAGAAATTGCCACCGTATGTTTGAAGCATCGAATGGATCTAAAGTATCAGGATGGGGAAACAGGATAATGTAATGAAGTTTAGATGGTCGGGTATTAGCGGCGGGCGAATGAAACAGCGCGGGGTACAATAGAGGCGATGGCGCGGTGACGACGGAACCGGATAGCGCCTATTGCCGGCGCACTCACGCCGATAAGAGCCGCGCCCGCTGCGCCTCCACCAGCGCCTGCCCTGATTTATGTACGACGTGTCTCCTTTTTAATGAGTCCGTAAGAAGATATCTCCCTGAACACCACAATAAATTTCTAAGCTGTGACTTGCCAAAATGCTTCCACATCGATATCTGCAAACAAACGCAGTCCCATTCCGTTAATCTGCCGAACCGAACAACGTATCGCGTATATAAGTCGTGCTTATCTCGGGTAATGGCCGTCTATCTAGTTGATCTGCCAGTTTTATTTATGGCCATGTTTTCCTTTACGCGCTCCTTCCAATTTGTGGAGAGTGAAAGGGATTGTTATGAGGCTGCCATGTTTCATAGCAATAAACATGTGTATCCAAAATAACGACATTAACTATTTTCTTTTAGTCCCTTTTTGTTTCACGTGACGATGTTTTCCTTCAGCTTTGTTTGTGTTTTATTTTCAGTCCTTTTGTAACAAACAATGTTTACTTACAAACGAACTTTCTGTGATTGCGAGGTACCTACAAACCTAACTAATTAATAAGTCGGGCGACTGACATAAAGTGACTCTAAGAAACGCTTAGTAACTGGAAGTTTCAAAATTTATTACTGAAAATCGTTCCCCAATGTAAATAAAAGTTTAAGATAAGTGTACTTATAAGTGGGTCAATTGTTGTTTTCTTTCTGGAGTACAATAATAATAGTCCCAACGGTTTGCTCAGCTTATTTTGATCCTCGAGACGAAAATGTTATTATTTTGTCTTTCCGTCTAGCAAAATATTTGTTTTTGTTAAAATTACTAAACGAACAGTATCCATTATATTAGATGAAGTTTTCCAACAAGTCTGTCTATGCAGAGAGACTTGGTGTAAAACTTCAATTTTATCAAAACCATATTTGAATATGTTACATCAATTGTTAGGTAGCGTTTGACATAAAGAATAAGAAAAACACCTGCTTATTTGTACACAGAGCATCGAAATAGAGCTCAAAAATTTATCCACAAAAGATTTTCGACAAAATAAATACATCTAGATATCTCCAAGTTAGTGATACTATTATTGAAAAAAACTTCAATAAAAGTATTACCAACTTTCTTTATTTCTAGATTTATCGCCCTTCATTCTATTTTCTCCTTTAGTTTACCAAGCTCATTTTAGAACACCTTGTACGTAAAAATCCGAGAGCTAGACATGGCATAGAATCAACCGATTCATAATATAAATTGATTGAGATTTTAATTATTGTTCAGTATAATTTATACAAAATGAAAATAAAACTACTTACTGTAATTCATTTTCTGCTCTGCATACTCCAGTCACTTTTTCCTGGTGATTTTAATATTATAGACATATAAGTAGCTAAAAAGGCATTATTTTAGCAAAATGTTCCTATCATGGCCGCGCTGTATCTAATCAGTACTATAAAAGGCATTAAAACAGTGATATCTTTATATACATTATTTCTAATTTGGTTTTTTTTATTATTTATGGTGGCATCAATATAACAGCAGGACCCGCACATGCTTTGTGGAGGCTCGAATTTGAGCGCCAAATTTGTCACAAAATATTTGTTCTGAGTTTTTGCCAGGTTGTGAAAATGTGCGAAGAGGCGACGGAGGAAATGAGACAACTGTAAATGAACCGATGTCCAAAATAAATTGTACTTACGCGGTAATATCAAAATTAGTTATAGGATTTATGCATTCGCTTTTCACCGATAAACAGGACCATGATGTACCAGCTATAGTTTGAAATAGTGATGCAACTCAATTTTAATATAGTACAATAGCCAAAACAGTATTTTTGTAAACTGTTCGTTGTACATGCATACGCAAAACATAGTTTGATGAAACCCACTCTGATAGTTCATATTCCAAGTCAACCTCTAGCCTACTTTTAACCCTGAAGATCTTTTGGGTTCTTGTAACAATCTCCACGCATACATGGCATGCTACAAGTTTTGTGCTCATAAGTCTTCCTAACGTCGTTGTTCATAGTGGACATGAAATTAATAATAAAAGAGTTTAGTATTTTTTTATGATTTTAAAAGCGCTCTTTCTCCTCTAGATTGTTCTGTTCTCCAAAGTTAGAAAAGTAGGTTGTCATTGCATTCCTCACTAACGCCAGAAAAGAAAATGTTGCTAAAATACGACTTGGACATTCCAATAACATTTATGACAAGGTCACTGGATATAAAACGTAGTTTTACAGCTTTGAACCTACGTTTTGAACCTAAAAAAAGCAGAAGTATTGTGTTCTCAAAAACAAAAAACAAAATTGACATGTCGTCGAGAAACGTGGGTTAATACTACCCTTCATTCAGTCGGGTAAAATATTATCGTTTATATATAGGTCCCGTTTGCGCAGTCCCTCTTAAAGATCAAATAAATGTTAATGGCGACTGGTACAATACTATTTGTTTACTCAGTGTATTGAGTACTAGAAAGAAAACCGCATCATCTTGATACATGCTTCTTTGCACACGGTGAACGTAACAAAATTATTTTAGCCTCCGAAATAGTAGAGCTCATGATCCATCCTGCACATAGACGGACATTGCACTTTGTAATTTCTTTTATTTTTTTCGAAAGTCAGAGACTTTATGACAGGCTTGATTTTTTACAAAATCAGAAAGGACCGTGATGGCTTTAAATCAACAGTAGAAAACAAACCGTGGAATACTTAGATGGAATGAAAAACTATTTAATTGTATATGAAAAACAATAAATACAAGTACACTGTTGTACTCTTGGCTTATTCTATTTCTAGATGACGAAAAATGATCCATACCGTAGGTACTTTGAAATGAATATGAAAGCCAAAACAGACATTTTTAATTATTCACGCATAACTCAAAAACTTATGAAGGCATTTTGATAATATTTTAATCCAACTTTTAGACTACTTTTCATAACAGTTATTTTAGATGTGGATGTTAATTTTAAACATAACATTACGTAGCATATTCGTACATTTTACTCCTCACTGTATCTGTCCTCGCTTTAAAACAGTGGTCATCAGGATGATTCATAGCATAGCATGCGAGGCAGAAGTAGTTAGGTAACCACTTCTGCCTGGCATTAGATTTATATAACATATACATATGTTTAAATAAATCCCCACAAAGTATAAATTGACGTCCCCAACCGCGCGCTAATCTGGGAAACTTGTAGGGATTTTAAATCGGCTTTCCTTCAATAAATACACAGATTGATTCACGTCGAACCTTTAAGTGAGCTTTTTTTTATACTACGTCGGGAGGCATACAAGCATAAGGCCCACCTGATGTAAAGCGGTACTGTATCCTATTAACGCTTGCTATATATTAAATGTCACTCGCGCGGTGCCTCCTCTGCTGCTTACACAGCAACTCCTTACTAGTAACCTCACTCACTCGCAGAAACACAACAACCCCCAAGGCAGTTGTTATTTGGCTGCGGTTTTCTGTGAGGTGGAGGTACTTCGACAGACGGGCTGCTTTGATGCGCCCTACCTCTCTTAAAAAATCCTGACCAAGACAGACATTTTTATGCACACAAATGTTTGCCTTGGGGGCGAATCGAACCCACGAGCGTTGGTGTCAAAGTCGCGTCATTCACGACTGAGCCACCGAGATCGTCGAGCTATAAATATAATTTGAAAAGATATATTCATCTGCAGTCTGTTGCTAATAGGTACTTAATAGTATATGCAATATTATAATACCAATCGCTAATTCAGTAGATATATTTAACTTGGGCACACTTCTAATGTTCTTTTTAGACTTCCGTACCCAAAGGACATTCTACAACTGTCACTCTATTTTCCGCCCGTTCATATATTAGAGGTTAGCACCTCGTAAGTAAAATTAGTTACACGCTTGAAACTTGAATTTATTTTGTAAAATATGGACATGAAATAAATGAATAAACTGTTACTGACTTAATTTGTCACTTAATTAACTTAACATGTCAACTATACCAATAAATAATCATGTTTGCTTGTCAGTTTTTTTTAAACTTTTAAACGAAGTAATTATTGCAAAATTTTGTCATAGAACGAAAATGGCATACAGTAGATATACTATGCAGACGTACGTATGCAATATAAAAATATGTCAAGCTAATGATTGATTGATTTTGTGCTTAATAAATTTATATTAAGTGAAATTATGTTACTCGTATCTGACTGGTGGAAATTAAATAAAAAAAACTTCTTAATTACAAATGACATAATAAATAATAGGATTTCTACAATGGAAAGCATTGAAATCGTACTCCGCCACACTGCTCCACTGCAAGTTGACCAATATTTCCTGCCGTCCAAAATCAACTGACTTGAAGGATTATCATCTGACAGGATCAGGATATCACGTCATACCGTTTTAAACTCGGTCCTTATTGAGAGACTGCAGCACGGAAAAGGTAATAATAATAAACTTATCCTTTGACAGTCTATTGCTTGACTTACGTATCTATAACAAATGACATGCGCAACGAACTCGTCGAGCGATACTATGACACATCGCTGTCATAATTATTAGATCTTATGAATTACATGACTAGTTTATATCTTGTAATGTAATTGTTTACCACTGCTGAAAAACCCTCCGGGCTGGGCTGGGCAGCTGAAATGCAAACTTTGTCAGGGGCCGGTTAAAACACAGGTCGGCGGTTGCGTGCCCCCTCGTTACGGGCACCGGCGTCCGCGCTCGTTCTGTGTAAGTAGTGCGTTCATCCTGTTAAATTTATTGCCGCTTTTATATCAGCCGTTACAGAGAGTCCCCTTTCGTCCGTATCGGGCCGCGCGGAGCCCGGCTTAGTGAACTCGCAATTACGTTTTACCGGCTTTGAGTCCAACGGAGGCGACTTTTGCCGTCCATCGAATCGTAATGGAATTAGCGTTCCAGAGCTCTTTTAATTTGTCTTCTATCCTTGTTCTAAACGAATCCTCTACCTGGACCGTTTGCCGAGCCGTAATCAATTCTAGATCGGTTTAATACACTTTTGGTTTTAGTATACATACATAGGTTTTGTGTTATTATAGTCAACTAACATCCATTGGACCAGATAAACAGACTTGAAGTAGACTATTTTTTTATTAGTGTTGATTACCATTATTTTCCTGGTATTATCTTTTCCTAAATCCGCCACCTGCCATAACATCACATTGATAGCTCGCGCGGCGACAAATTGTGTATTCCGGGTGTGACGCATTCAAAAGGAAAAAATACATTCAGAAACATCTCTGCTTGCTTTTCTAGAGCCGACATGTGGTAGGTAATATTGTACTGAATATGACAAAATTCGATGTTTTTCAAATTCGCGAGAATCTATCATATGTTTATAGCACTCAGTACCGGAAAACATATATGGTACGCGTAACGTTAATATTGCCATTATCTATAGATATAATACAAGTATCTATCCATCCATAACTTCACTTCCGAATCCCTTGCGGGGTAGGCAGAGAGAACAGACCGCTATATGACTTGATCCTTACATGCCTCACTCGCTTCTTTGACATTCACACTTATTTTTAGCACTGTTTCTATGTGGTCAGGATAGGTAAGTGCTCGCCTTTCTTGCTGCCTACATCCTTCTGCGAAGCATTGTATAGTTATATCTGTTTCGTAATTCTTTCTTCTTGCATTCTTACTACATGTCAGAAGTAACGGAGCATACCTTTTCTTATTTTAACTCTAATACACTCTTTCAAACCAACTCTGTTTGTTACGTTATCATTATTACCATTTACAAGCTTTACGCCGCAAACACGCACACACGTTTGCGTAATGCCCTCATTTCACGTACTTTCATGCTCTCTCTGCCATACCCAACTCTCACATCCCTACTGAAAGCGCATCCGAGACAAACAGTCTTATAAAATAAATAAATATTGTCGGACAAATTACACAGCGCCATCTAGCCCCAAAGTAAGCGAAGGTTGTGTTATGGGTACTAGACAACTGATAAACATACGTAAATACATTTTTTTTTTGTAAATACATACTTATTATACATAGCAAAAAAAACCCAGACCAAGACAAACATACATGTTCATGCACACAAATATTTGTCTAGTGTGGGAACCCACGAGCGTTGGTGTCAAAACAGCGTGTTCCACCACTGCTCCACCGAGCTTGTCAATTCAGTAGTCAGCCCTTCTCCAAACAATCGCTTTCATTATTGTAATTATATCCATCTATACTAATTTGACTCGGTCGGGTTAGATGTTACTGAACCAAACCCGACCTCAGCTTGAACTTAAAGTCAAACTTAACCCAAATATTTTATTTTTATAATCTGTAATTTACTCCGATTTTTGACTTTACAATATCTATGACGTAGGTACGAAATCGTACCGTAACAGTTCTTATCCTACTTTTTTTTTGTACGGGACCCAAAAACATACGTTCATATGACCCTACGAGAATTATGTTATAAGTTCCAGTATAACCTCTTTATATTGTCTACATAAAGCTTAACTTTGGCACGAGTATACTTAGTTCATACGTAGACTAAAGTTTTCCTCGTAGATACTGAGTAATTCTGCAAGTATTTAGTTTTATTGCTGGGTATTCTCACCGTAGAACGCGCGTAGCAAAGTGCTACGCTCGTAGCTTCCCTTTCCTTTACATTAGATCCTATTTATTTCATTTTTGTTTACTACACTGCGAATTTTCAGTGTTCTTAATGTTACTGTAGTCTTTATTTATATCAGAATGCTGCACTTTTGTTCAACTATCATTAGATTACTTGCCAAGTTTGCTTTCAAATCTGTAAAACAAATTGCGATACAAATTTTAAAAATGAAACACTTATTGTATTGTATATAGCCAGTCGAAATATATCTGATTAAATAATTCTAAATTCTACTTTTTATTATTAGAATAGACATATTCTCATTCAGATAATAGTGCAATTTATGTAATAAATATGAGCGCATGTGAGCGAAACCGCGGGTGCACGCCAGTATAATATAAAATTACAAGAAATTCTTGCATGCCGGGCAGATTGCAGGTGGTACTGTGCATTAAAAATAAGTCGCGCGACACCTGTACAGCGAGCAGCAGGCAGCTCCCAACTCATCTAACATGCATACACTCGCACCCGGCGGCGCTCGCGTCACGCGCCGCATCTCATTACCGGCTGACAGCCGCCGTGCCATTTCGCAAATATGTGTCACGCCTCACTACATCAAAATGCCCTATAATATACAATATTATTTACAAATTAAGTTAGTGTTAGAAATTTGCTACCACTTCTTGTAAATTGTTAAACACTCGGAGCAAAACGATAATTGTGTATATCCATTGTTATCCATCCAATAATTTTTTGAAGTAAAACTTCTTTACGCACGCTCGACTTGGGGACTAAGCTTTTTTTATATTAGTTCAGCATAGTGGCTCCTCTTTCCCTGATGGTAAGCGAAAGAGGAGCCCAAAGAGCACACATTTTCTTTCTTTCTTTCCCTCATAGCGAGTTAAGTTTCGTATATCTAAGATACAGTGCAGGCCTATTGTCCGTATCACACTATGGAGCTAAAGGAGTTTTACTTCAGTCTTGTGGTCTAAAGCACACTCGTTTTTTTTAACCAAATTATAGTATTTACGTCAAAAGTTGTAATTTAAATTTTACAATGCCTTTCAAAGCTTCATAATTCATTCAATACAATTGTTGAGAAGATAACTATGTATGTGTGTACTTACTAATACCTACCTACTAATGCTGCAACTTCTTAAGAGCTGGTGCTTTTAGAATTGGTTTATAGAATTGTAGTGCATATATATTATTTTATACCTTGGAGACCACAACGTGCGAGTGATAATTAGATCTTTTCTTGTAAAGTCCCGTAGACTACACTAACCTCATCTCATCAAAACTGGCGGTGTGCTATTTGGCACACGTTACAGTATAAAAAAACGGCGTTTTTTTTGTTTGTTTTGTTAATCGCATAAAAAGAATTTATTGGAATTTCCTCTCAGCTTATTCACAGTTTGGATACGAGAGCCTCTTCAACCGTCGAGGAATAATAACATACTCTGTAACGCCGCTCAACTGCGGATTGGCGGAGGCCAGTATGTTCAAGCCGCCCAAAGGCCACAGACTTAACCTAACGAGTGTCTAAGTCATCTATCGACAACAATCGGGACTGACAGCTTAACATGCCCTTCGGATACGAAGAAGCTCGAGATTTAATAAGCCAGTCTATATACAAGCTGTGATCGACATTGCTTAAACTGTGGGTTTAATTAGATTGACACTCTCTAAGACGCCATCGAGCTCCTCATAGATATAGTGCTAAAATCGTCACTCTTCCCTTATGGTTATTATGCTAGGGTGAAAAAATTGTTGCGGTATTGACGATTTTCTGTACAAATGTGGGTTACGTGTCGTCATTACTCATAGCCAGACGATGCATGTTGTGCCGTGACAGTAAAACTACAATAGTAATATGAAACAAGTACACACACACATCCGAACGTATTTTTGAAATATTGTTCTGCGGCATATACTAACTATATGATACACGAAACCTTACCGAAAACAGTAGGTAAATTACATTTCTCTGGACGTTTTTTGTATGTCTGCTAATGAGTATAGTAATATATATATATATATATATATATAATGAGTAAGTTGGGAATATTCTAGAGTTATGTTAACCGTTTCACATCATGCGGACCGTGTGCTAATTTGACACTCGACCTCGTAAAGAAATAAAACTTTATATATTTATTTTCATTTATTCTTAATCTATGTAATTAAATGTATATGTTTCAATCCAATCATATAGCTAGACAGATTTTAATGGAACTTAAATTAGATTAAAGAATCAAGAATAAAGATCGTTATAATCAAGAAAGGCTAGTAATAGCTGACTCAAACGTTGACTTTTCATTTCGATCCACTAGTATAGATCCACTGAACTAAAACCTTCTGTCTTATAGTGTCTCATATTGTATAGCTAACGTCATTATATCTGGTCGTAGTAAACAAACCTGACCATGCGAATAAAAACTAAAGGATTTGCTAGTTTTTAAACTACTAAAAGCTCCAGGTATAAAGCGAAAAATTTAATCAAGGCACAATTAGGTAGATCAAAATACATCCACTGTACGAAAATGGTTCCTATAGCTCCCGCAATTCGAGAGAAAAATGAGCGTCGGACGGACGCACATACAAAGAGAGAGTGCCATGCTCTCAAAATTATATTGAGCGACTCAGGAACCTTAAAACGTAAACATATAAACAAAGTTTGATTTGGGTGTAATTACAGTAACTATCACTACAATAGTAAGTTAAAAAAAAGCCTTTTGCAAATACAATGATTATGAAATATTATGGAGAGAAAACCTCTATTATTATTCTATACTCCGTGACTAACAACCACACGGGCCGTTTGATTTGGAATGTGGCTTTCAAATCATCATTTCAAGTCTTCATCTTATCAGTCGTATCGTACCACAAATTTTCCAAAAGTACATTAACAGAATTTTTACTCAGCCGGAATAGCGCCATATTTAGGTACAGCGCGACTGACAAATCTGTTGCTCAAAAAGAGATTTTAAAACTGTGCAAGAGATTTGTCCGGTTCATAACAGCGATGACGTCAATAAAATTTACGACCTCTGCCGGTGCATGAATATTCGACGACGGTATCCCAAGAAAACATTTTTCATCTCGAAAGGAACGTCAAGACCTCGAGGATGGATATTACTCTTAAAAGTTGAACGTCGATATATTGTTACCTCAACTAAAATTTAATATTGACGTATGCTTTGTTAGCAACAAGCTGCAGGGCTGAGGCGAAGGCTCGATCTCGCACGGATGGGGCAATTTTATGGGTTTATTGAAAGGTAGTCGTTTTCTAAGAACAACCCTAAGTGATGAGATCCGGCCGAGCCCCGCCCTTCATAACGTTTGTAATACCGTTTTACGACCAGCTTAGGACGTAACTTATACATATTTTGAATAACTTTACGCGCTGCTTAGAAAAGAATTACTGTTGCTGGGCTCGCCGAGATAAGCTTACAAGAATATAAATTTATAGCACACTGACATTGATGTAGTCTTATAGTACCCAGCTACTTCTTATAATAAAGTAGCAAGCTGTAGATAAACTTACATGTACGAGTATAATAAGGAATGAATAAAAATTCTCACAACACAAACAATCAATGGAATTTTATAATTAATATACCTATATTTATGGAGACTGTATCAAGGAAATGGGTAAATGGAGCTTCCGTTTTTATATGAATGAATGTAATACCTGTTTTGAGCCATGTGATGAAATTAACTAAAAGTTAAGAAACATATTTCAAAACTCGTGGTGGTTGGGAGACATCCATATAGCCCGAAGTGTAGTTCTGAATTCGTTAGAATTGGTGGGGGGCTTCTTCTAAGACTACGGATTTGGCGATAATACTGAATTTGATATGGTGCGTGTGTAATAAACTGCTGTGGTTGTCTCGAGACTTGTCTACCAGCTGTAATTGAAAGAAACACATGATGCTCCTGTCCTGTTTCAGACGGATTTCCCCTATCTGACACTAACAAGAGGCTTCAGGAGTTTATATCTTGAGGTGTTTGCTGTGTTAGCAGACGGATGGCGGTGGTACGTAAACGATACTCCTTGTATTACAAGCGTTCATAGGCTGCGATAACCACTTTGTATCATACTAGCGGACCCTACAGACGTTGCCCAAAAATAATATTGCATAGAAACCAATTATAGCGCCTTTACAAATTGTTAATGTAATCCATTCAGGGAGTCACTTAAATACACACAAAGTTTCATTAAAATTTCATTAAATTGGTCTAAAAGCCATTTAGAAGAAGTTTAGTGATATATACATATACGCAATAATTATATATGTATATTATATGTATATATAAATATTAATAATAAAGCAAGGATGATCACAGCAGCAGCTAGCAGTTGCATGTATTTACTTTTACAAATATAAGACGGAAAGGTGGCACTATTTACAGGTATACACAGTAAAATTGCAAATTTGATTATGTTAAATATTTAATTAACTATATATTTCAAAACCTACATCGACAATAATTAAGGTCGATCGTCTATTATGCACAATAATAAAACAAATAACGAAACTACTCAAACTGCGTTAGTGGCTACGCATAAACTCGTCATACCAACAACGCGATATAAACTCTAATACATGTTTCGCGTGCTCGCCCCCTCCCCGTATAATAAAAAGTAATATTTCGTAGCAATCCTGTTTTAGTGTATATTTGTGTCTAGTAGGTAGAAATCGTGCGGGTCAGCACACGTGTTCCGCACATACAATCAGCCGTTAGGGCACGCCGTGACACCTCTAAAACGATTTGATTAAACTCATAAAACTGGAGGTAGCTGGCTGCTACCGCCGCCGGCCGCGCGCCTGTTGGAAAAGTACAAGTTATAGACGCCCTTCCCCTCGGTCCGCCTGCCCCGTGCACCTCCGCCACCTTTTAATAACACAGACGAGTGCCTTCGAGACCGCGCTTAGAATAACCATGAATAATTACAACCTTCATAGATTTTACTATCCTGTAACAGCAAGCTTATAATATTCGTAATTTTGTTCTTAACATAAGAGAAAGGTGGGTAAGCTACCATCCTTTATTTGCATAGGATGTAAGAACTATATATATTTTTTTATAAACGAGAATGTGCGTGCTCAGCTTTCTGTATCGGATGTTGTTACTAAGTATCGAATCCCAGAGCTTACGGTGCGAGCGCGGGCACGTCAAACTTCCCTAACCGCCCTTAAGAAAGTTGGTGAAGTTGCCTCCCGTCGGAGATGTGCTGTGTCGTGCCGCCCGCCCTCGCGGCGTTTCCGACCTCGTGTAAACTGTAATCCCACAGATGATGCTGGGATTTAGCAGGTTTATATTACCTCCGTTAGAAGTTGCTTGATAAATGTTGTCTATGAAATGCAGTCAGCATTCGTAATATTAGTTGCGTTACTTTCTTTTAAAACTTTAATTTGGGTATAGTCGTCATTCGGCTGTGCTCATTGTTGGTCGCGTGTAGCGCGAGCGTTCGCGTCTTCGCACTCGGGTGCGCATGAATGGCGTTCGCAACGCATTATCAGCCATCACTTCGCTCGACAGGTGTCGCCTTCAGCCAACTCGAGAGTAAATTACTAGCTCCGAAGTCGCTGAATCAACCCGACTTCCTAATCGATTTTCGAACCATTCGCTTAAGAGCCGAGATAGATGAGTATAAATTACTACCACAAAGTAGGAATTATTGTCTTGATAAGAAATTCTTACACCGATAATTAGCTTACTTTTGTGCTTATTCGATAAAATAAATTCTTTATTAATTAACATTGTTTTAATTTTATTTTACACTACACCACGTGGTGATGTATGTAAGTGGATACCGTTACCTACGGTATCCGCTTCCAATACAAGGAATATAAAATCATCAGTATCATGGGCATTTTTATGTTATATGGCCCACTACCAGAAATTTAACAATTCACCACGAAATTGTTGTTGCGGTCTTTTGTAATGCACCGGTTTTTTCGCAGTTGTGCTGCTTCTAATTTCCCAATTACATGCCACTACTTATGTTTTCAGTTTTCAAACAATATTATTTGTTTAATAAATGCATGAGAAAATGCAGATTAAAACCTAAAACTAAACATACTTACCGCGACAAAGCAAGCCGTTTTATACGTACTGTGACGGAGAAAGCATACTGAAAATCACTGCTCCCTCTCTTCCCGTGGGCGTCGTAAGAAGCGACTAAGGGATTTCCTGAGATTCCAGCTTCTCAGCCGGTGGTAGTAAATACCCGACTAGTTGGCTAATACCGTATATACGGCGAAACACCCGTGAAGTGGCCTACCTTCATGAAGAGTTAGTCGCATTTCGCAATCAGCTGGTGTATAACCAGTGCTCGGGGGATTGTTGACGGGATATTGCGGGAACAGTGGTAAATTCTGTCTATCCGTTGTCAGGAGGACTGAGCTGACCCGTCGGCCACCCAAACCCGTAGAAATGATTATTCCGCTGGCCGCCCACGGTATGGTGAAGGGGCTCAATCAAGTCTAACCACTTTGAGAGGTTACCCGCATAATCTCGGGGTACATCGTCGTGCCGATTAGTGACCGGATGGTGGGCATCCGGCGACTACTTTCGGGGGTTCGGGGTCTCTTCCGTTCGACGGATTAGTAGGTACAGCTCCTTTGTCGATAAACTAATGGAGAAACAGTCCACCGCGCTTCTTCTCCGATGTCGTGGCAATTCTCTCCCGCTTCACGCTTCCGTTCTGTTTTCCTCTCATGACAGCGCAATCAAGGTCACATGGTCTTACAGCGATGCACTCCCCCACCACCCTGTTCAAGGTTGAGTTCGCTTACATCCGCGGACTCCACTCAAACCTTAATGCCGTGCACCGACACTTTGAGACGGTGCGGCCCGCTATGCTCTTCCTAATGGAGATACAGATCCAGCGTCTAGCGTTACGTGCTTGAGGATATGAGGGAATTTCGTGAGAATTTCCTCACGAAAACCGGTGTCTGTTTGTTTGTCCGCTCGGATGTATGTTGTCGCCGTCTGCACTGCCTTCCCGTCCTCTGGGTGCATGTAAACCTAGGCCTTCGAGCTGTACACACAGCATTTTTTTTAACAACGTCGGGACACATTCAAGCATACGGCCCACCTGATGTAAAGCAGTTACCGTTTACCGCCCCCACCCTCTCCCTTCCGTCATAGAACCACACGTGCAGGTTTGCGATTCCATTCTTCCACTGTCGAGAACATTTCTTCGCGTACTAAAAAGTTCAGCAACTCCTATTTCTGTCGTACTATTAAAAAGTGGAACGCCTTGCCGGCACATGTGTTCCTTCCTACAATATGGGATCCTTCAAACGAAGCGTGAAGAAGCACCTTGCGGGCCTGCATGGCAGCGTCAACTGACAGGACACTGTAGTCTTTGTCGCAGTTTTTTCCGCTTACAAACAGGCGAAGCGGAGCCACTATAGCGGACTAAAGAAATCAACTAGGTATATTAATAAGCTCGGTAAACGAAATTTCAGTTACAAACAACGACCAATTTTAGACCAAGGAACCTATCACCGTCGTCTTAAAATAAAATGTATGGGACGAACTACATTACTTTTTGTGTAATTCACAGCTATATTTTACTCTAGCTATAACTTGATTTTGGTGCAAAGACGAGTTGTGAAAATCGTCGATGATCCTAAACTCACACACTTTGAGTCTAAGGAGAAATTTCGCCTACCTTTCCGTGTTCTACCGATTGTACAATAGGTTGTGTTCTGAGGAATTGTTCGATATAATGCCAACAGCCTCGTTTTACAATCGCACTGCTCGCCGACGGCTGGGAGTTCACCCTCATACACAGGAACCGCAATGGTCGCGTACTGTACGGTTCCTGAGAAGCTTTCTACCCAGAACTATTATTTTCCCAAGGGACTACAGTATGGGGTTCTTCAAAAAAGGCGTGAAGAGGTTCTTACAGGGACGGCAACGCAAGAGTGACACCCCTGGTGTTGCAAATGTCCATAGGCTACGATAACTGCTTACCATCAGGCAGGCCGTAAGCTTGTTTTCCACCTTAGTGGTATAATAAAACTAAACAAAAAACTTTGCTATCAATTTTTTTGACTATATAGGTACTTCTGAACACATTTTCGTCAAAATCTTGAGCACGAAAAAATTGCGACCGCAAGTCGTTCATGATCTTCAGTCGCACAAAAACAAAATTACGCGAAACACGATCCCCGATTATTACATTACTATGTTATTCAGTGTCATGGCATACAGTCGCCGTACGAGCAGAGAAAATAAAACAACAATACGTGTACTAAAATAGGGTGCATGTCAAAGAGAAACTATTACCAGTTATGCCTAAAAAGCCATCTCTACAACTAGTGACTACTGGTTTTGAGTCTAGAATCGGTAGTTGGCGCAAGTTATATAATCCCCGGCCCGGCTCAGAATTCACATACTCGCTGTAGAGTAGCTTTAGGCTTACTGGATTCGCCTCGAAGTACTGTTGATTTATTTGTACCTTTTGGCTGATTTTCATTATCCATACTTTCTAGTACTTTACCATGACGTAATAAAGAATGTTCATAATATTCCTGTTAGACTAAGTAAATAAAATGTTATGAATTGGAAGCAATTTTCAATGATCGAGCTTTTTTGATAATGAGAACTAATTATATAATGATCTTTATTAATGCATTTCTTAAAAATGATCATGAGATAGTTATTTCTCTGTCGTAAACATAGAAAAATAAAGGCAGTAAGGGAGAACATAAACAAAGGAAAGAAATCATTATCCGTCAAAGTTTGGAAATCCCTCGATTCAAATGACGATGCCATCCTCTTCCTACTGCGCGCATGAAAGTAATTCTATAGTCTACTATCTCTCTCACTGAAAATAAAATTTCGTAGTTCACTGTTCTCACACTCTGTTACCATTTTAGTGTCAATATTTTTTAATATTTGTAGATTAAATGAACGGGGCATACTTTTCCTATAAGTACCTTAATTACCGAACGTTCCTAATTTGTTTTCAACGAGCTCTGTGGCTGTATCGTGAATGACGCGACTTTGACACCGACGCTCGTGGGTTCGATTCCCACACAAAGCAAACATATTTCAGTTAAATGTCGATGACTAGATGCTTCACGTTATTAAATGAATATTCTAAATAGGTTCACGGACAAAGAACTAGCATTTAGAGCCCAAAAACGATGTGTACGAGCAGTTTATAAATTGCGACACGATGACAGCTGTAAGCCGCACTTTATAGCTCTTAAAATATTAACTTTACCAAGCCTTTACATCTATGAAAGTGCAATATTCGTTCGGAAAAACATAGGTCTGTATGAAAAGTTCAAAGGTGTTCGCATTTGCAACAGATTAACTAAACCTTCGTGCAGGACAGCCCTTTTCTCAAAGAGTGTATTTAGTGTGGCTCCAGAAATTTATAATAAATTGCCAAAAATGATTACTGAAAGTGAGACTATAAATAATTTCAAAAAAAGATTGTTTGAGATGTTGGCGGAAAAAGCATACTACAGTGTAAAAGAATTTCTTGATGATAGATTCTAAATTGTATGGTTTTCATCAGAATTTAGTAATGATTGCAAATTGACATTTATAAATATTAATCAAGTTGACATTATATAGATGTAGTAGTAAGAATAATGTAATTATGTTGCATGCCGCAAGGCAGTTTATGGTCTAAGATCTGAACTTTGTTTGCTGTGACTTTTATAACCCATAGACGCAATAAAGATATTGATTGATTGATTGATTGACAATTGGTGATGGCCACATGGCCCAAAAATATACAAAAAGGCAGACTTTGAATTGAAAACGTTACCCACCCATTTTGAAGTTGGTTAAAAGTAATCCGACTCGCTGGCATTTTTATCTCGAGTTCATTATGGCATATGAATAGCCTACCTATAATAGTATAGTAGACCTCCGCTATGCCTACCTGGCTTGGTAGGTCATTCCTATATACTTTACTTTTTTTTATAATTTCCATAGAATGCTAGGACATGCTCGGACGAAATTGTGATCAACCTCTAGTACCCAATGGTTAATCAGTATTAATTTCGGCGTACTAAGCCATTTGATATAGGGAAGAGATCAACGAAAATGAAAGTATATATTCCGTAATATCGTGAGACATGCGAAACGTGATATTATTTATCAAATTACGTAGATAGTAACACAAGCAGCGCTGTATCATGCAATTACAAGAATTAGATTTAACACACATTGTGTCTATGTCTGCAGGTGTCGGGTTGTGAGCACACAGCGGTGAATAGCAACATCTTGCATGCTAAGCGCGAACTGGGAGCTCGTTTTCGTATTTAAATAGGGAAATGGGAAACAGAGGCGGTGAGTCGACGAAGCACTGGTGCCGTGGTATTGTTTTAATTAAAGTAATTGGAGGAGGCACGTCGAGAGCCGGCGCTCGGTTGGCATGATCTGTGCCTTGAGGATTTACACCAATTTAAGACCGAGTTCGGCGAGGCATCAATTAACGATAAGAACCATACTCGATTCTGCGTCTGTGTGGATTACATTACATTGACATTAGCATTGTTTATGATATACAATTATCTATTCTGTGACTTAAATTTCTGCTCAATGATGTCTACTTAAGACACAGAATGTTCTAGGTAGGTAATATAATTATGTATAGAAAAGGTGTCCTGCAGAACGGCATTGCCTTAGCCTGTGAATGCTTGAAGCGCTCGTAGTAAAAGTTTATCCCCACCACTTATGCAGTAATTACTCACCAGCATTTCAGACCTTACTCACGCGCAGAAATACTCTTATTTATATAAATTGTTATTACGTATAACTGTGCCCTATGCTCGTTTGCCTTGTTTACAACTGGTAGGGTGCACCACGCGCAGATGGTTTTTTGTTGTAAAGAAGATGGTAAACACACCCGATAGAGTTCCAACTAACTTTGCTTTACAGGCCTACGGACACATTGGAAACGTCTGTTTCGAATGATAAGCGAGCAAGTGATTACCTTATGAGTACCTATGCATTTATATTATAATTATACACTCATGATACTTGTAATTATCTAATAAGAAAATAAAATATTATTTGCTTGTAGCTATGTGTAATATAGGATATCAAGAAAAGTAAGTGACTGTAGGTACAATGTTCTTCCGATGCAGCGAATGCAGCGGTGAAATATGAGAAACGAAACGAACGAAACTGACACTAACAAAAAACAACCAAAGATAAACGGAAACGGACCCGTTCATAGAGAAAAGTAGAGACGCTCGTGCGACAGAAAACTTCGCGGATACTCAGTCCTTAGCTATTCTTTGAAGATACGTGAGTCTTTGCAAACAAATAGAAATCTTTTGGGTGTAGCATTCTTTGTACTTAGTGATTAAATTATTATTTTCTTCATTTCCTACTATTTGGCACAACAACAGACGAGCTATATAAATCACAAGACGTTAGTTCGTCCGTCTGCCACAAGGGTATTAGGCAATAAACCTCGCGCAGTTTAGACATGTTAACGAAAGATACAATATATTTTTTAATAGTAAGTAGTTTACATTTCGATTTCTACACTAAATTCTGTTAAATAAAACCTTTAGTATTTCCTTCCAATACTTATAAATATATTATTACCGCATTAAATAAGTGAGTCTATGTCAAGTTTGAGTTAAGTAAATTAACTGTTTGATGTTTGCGTCTATGAAGTACGGATGATACACGTAAAGTACCAACACCCTTTAACAGAGTCTTCGTCTCTTGTCTTTAATCAAGCAAATGTTCTATTTTCGTAGCAAAGCTCGGATTAACCCTTTCCCAGAGAGCGCGTTTGTACAAGTTTCCTTAAAGTAATTAAAGGTTCAAGCAATTTGAACTCTGAAATGAAAATTCATAATCTATTTATCTGCTTGGGTATCTACAAAAGAATTTTGTATTCATCGTTAAAAAGTTAAGAAATAAAATCTACGAACATTTTATCGTTATACAAGGAAAAAAATATGCTCGCGTTATTATTAATATGAGCCTTACCTATACCTATATTACCGGTACCTTGTTTATTTATTAATACGATCTTCACTATAATAGGAAAACTAGCGAGAATGAATACCAAACTCTGCTAAATAGAAGCAAGTAATAAACGTATATGTTAGGATATTGCTAGAACCATCCCGTAGAGGATAGATGGGTTTGTAAATTTGATATGCAAAATTCAACCCTAGAGATTAACTCGCGCGAAGCCATCTGTGTCTGCTAGTAAAATACATAACGGTTCCGAATATTCTTGTATTATGTCATGTATGCATCACTAACATACATTGGTGCTGGCGGCAGCGGGGGCAGGGCGCATCGTCAAAAACAGTGAATAATGCAAAGGCCTTACGAATCAGATCATATTTTTTCAGAGAAAATGTGGAATCGCGAAGTGGCAAAACAGAATTTAATATTCGTAAAAGGGTTGACGTCGGATCGGGGCAGCGGAACGGTTGACGCGTGCCTGGTCTACGAGTTTTTTTGGCTACTTTCCAAAATCAATATTTTCGAATACACCGAGCGTCGCGCATTTTACACTAATCTTACCGAATGTGCACCATGCAGTTGAGATAGCTCGCATTCGATTACTTATAGCGATTTGTATGTATGTAATCATTTTGATACTACCGATTGGATTTCCTGTTTTGTTTCATACAACATCGATAACAAACAGGTATGAATGAAAGTATAAGTATAAAGTATGGTCGTGCTATATAACAGTTGTTAATAATAATGCAATACAAGGAATATCACTCGTCCGGTATTATTTATTATATATCCATGCTTCAAGTCTATTTTACATAACTATTACGCATTGGAAAGATCCCATGCTGTCTGTTGAAAAAAGATAGAGCTTATTTTTCTGACAAGCAAAGAATAAATAGCCACAATGTCTTTTAATACCTGTACAAAAATAGTGTCAAGTGAACGCCATTCTAGAATATCTTGTGTGTAAAAAAGTAGATAAGATACCATAAAATATGCTTTCACGACAAATATCATTATCGCACTGTCAAAATATAACGCCGAAATGAAAACGTTCGAGGACGCGTGAATGAATAATGCATAAAAAATAAATCTTTGCCGAAACATTTCTTTTTGGAGTTGAATTTACAGTGGGTAAATATTATTTGCAATAAGTTCTACAAAGGTAAAGAATCGCTATTCCATTGTATCAACATTGTGTGAAAATTACTATACGCTACTATTTTGCGATGTTTTTGACCAATAATAATGTTTATTAGATCACTGATCACTGGTCTAATTGATATTTGATTGTAAGTTCGCCAAATGGAATTAATGGTTTCAAATCAAATTAACACAGTTAGTGTGGAAATGGCGCGGCGTAGTCTGGTCCGACCGACGCGATGCGCCGTGCTCGAGAGCTCGGTTCATTTAAAGGCACTTGTCTGTAATTGCAGAGCGACTAAGACTTTACCCAGCGCCGCTCAACTGCGTTACCGAGCAAAAAGGAGTTTTAATGGTATGCCTTTGTCGGCCTTCTATGAGCCTTTGCAAAACTTACTCAGTTAAGCCTGCCTATCCTTCGTACAGACTCCATCAAATGATCGTCTCGCTCAATAGTATACACGCTCTATAAACTTTTCAGCCATATATAACCCTTTTTTAGACACTATGTACCACTCACCAGATTGGGCGGATAGAGCCACGACAATGCCGCACAACTGGAAAACTTTACTCGAAGAAAATGGAAGCAAAGTCAACATTTTACTTTAGTCTTTTTAAGTATTTTCGATACTTAAATAGACTAAAGTAAAATATAATATAGAAATACATAAACGCATACAAACATACTAGAAATCTAAAAGCACCGCCTTTAATTTGTATCTACCCACTGCCGAATAATACAATTTACTTATGTTATTCCACATTATGCGATCCTCCACTTTCCAATTGCTACCGCTCCCGGCTTCTCTTTTAGCGTATATGAGTCATCTAGATCAGTGCACCCAAACGCCTCGTAGTTATATCTTTGCCTGCTCTTTCCTCTTCAATCTGACAATGACGAGATTTTTTTTTTTCTCTTTTTATTAATACACTGTCCGATAAAATTTACGTAATTAGAAAAATATTTAGATAGCAGTTGCAATTTCGCCGGAAACGCAATAAATAGGTCGGGCGGCGCCGCTTGACCCACTTCCTGTTACATGCCGAAACGCCTGCGATTTAATCGCGCCCTGCCCCACTCCTTCCTTCCGTCGAGACCCCACACGCTTCGCTTCTTTGCACCATAATTATTAAATCCATTCCGAGCTCGCCAACAAAAAGGGGCACTCCCACAGAAATTGAGTCACCAGTCTTAGTGCACGGATCATTTCGTGCAATCTAATTTCTAAGCTAGAATTGAAAGAAATGATTTAAGATATAGCTTAAGAAAAACATGACATACGTAACGTATTACTCAAATAGCTATGTCTAGAGACATACCTCCCAGTACATCAAATAATTATAGTCCTTTGGATTTTGCAAACAGAACCAATATAAAAGAGAATTTTTGAAAATTTTAATAGAATTTCAAAATGTTACGTCTACACTTGTCTACTAATTATATTTCTGTAGGTATGTATATTTAGAGTAAACATAAGCAATCTATAGAGCGCTTATAACTCCTGTCGGTTGTGTCGATCGTAAGTAGTTTTTTATAGATGCATATCTATAGTATAGAGCTACTATAGTGATGTTTTATGCGTGACGAAATTTCTAGACTATCGTAACCTCTATACAGATATTCCTCCAAGTGTCATTCCCAAAAAGACTGTTAGTTCTGAATAAAGGCACATTTTACAACTGATCGACAGCGACATTTATACGTGGTCTATATTCATACGTTTGCTTACGGTTCATGCTTAGTAAAGCGCGCTCTATAACTTGCATATGTATACTTTAAGTATATACACAAAGGAAACAACTGACTGACTAACATATCAACTTATACCTCAAAATGCTAATCTAGGAACACGAAATTGCGACCAATCTATAGAGACTGAGTTTAAACTGAGAGTAATCGCGTTCCATCGTAGGTCTCATCATCGCTTACCATCAGGTGAGATGGGACCAAGCGCAAACCCATACTATTTAAAAAAAAAAGATCGTAGTTTACATACGGATATCCGTAATCATAAACTCTGGGGAGTTTCCATAAATATTTAATTAACCAATTACAATCCTTCTAAAATTGTAACATCCTGACTCCTGATTAAATGATTTAGTCTATTTGTTGGTATGCTAATCAGTCAATTTCTTCTTTTATGTAAAGTCTTGACCACAAAATTACTAAAATTCCAACGTGAAACGTAAAAATATAAAATGGACATACATTTGAACGAAAAACTAAATCGTGACCAGTCATATCCTTTATTTGCGAATTGAGGTTATTCTCAACGGGCTATCGAAATTTCTTTTCCATTCAGTAGATAAATGCAACGTTGTGTATTTCGTTTTCGCGCGAGTTCACATGACGGCAAGTTGCGGGCGGGTGCAGCGCGGGCGTCGCATCTGATAGCGAGGCGGAAATTGCGCGGCGCGTCGCGTGCGCCGCCCGCCGCGTGCACGTGACGTGCACTCTATTCGCTTGATGTTTTATTTTCCTCTGCTACCCGCTGCGCCACCGAAAATCTTTAACACCGCCGCGTACTTCTTTTCATCGCATTTGCTTTGCTGCTATTCTCGCGACAGTCGACATTTTGCTTTTATTTTCAATTTCAGATTTTTTTTTTTTATCTGAATTACAAATAGCTACGACATAAGATTTGCAGATAGATAAGTCATACATTTTTAACTCCATGGTACATAACAGTAAATATTGACAGGGAAACAATGAATAAATACAAAATAAGATGGTAATTGTAAAACAAATAGTAAATAAGTTTATTACGTGCTTTAAGATAACACATTGACAATGATTGTCTGCATCATTGTTACTGTCTGCTATGCATGAGCAGGTAATAATAATAATGGCACGTATAACGGCACTTATAAATTATATATATTTATTATCTTATATTGGTATCTTTATTATCTTATATTGGTATTTGAACTCAAGATTACACGTACTACTTGCAGAAGTGTGCCCCAACGTTCGTCTGCAAAGATGTTATAAGTAAGGGGTGAGCGCCTCTCAATATAAAGTTGATATGAGCATGTGTGTGTTTTGTCTATGTCGTACTCATAACAAGGCAGACGCGAGTGCGCTCAGAAATATTTTTGTGAAACTTTCATGAATATATTAGCCATAAATGTGACTAAAGGAATCTATTCCCTGTTGCGAACCGCCGCGCCGCCCGCGCCCAGCCACGCGAATACCGCAACACAACTCTCTATTACGCCAAAATTGAGCTTTTTTTAGTTAAAAGCCAAATTTTCAAAATGTCAGTTTGCTTTTCTTACTATTTAACTAAAAGTTTTCTTACTTTTTAACTAAAAGTAAGAAAACTTTTAGTTTAACAAACTGACATTTTGAAATACTTTATTCATGATGTTTTATTAATGTATATATAATATAATATATATAATAAAATATATTTTACACCAATTTGCATATTATTTTAAATATAATATTGAAATTTCTATCACTCCAAAGACGTGTAGATTGATATTGATAAAGGATTTTTTAAAGGATTGAAGGTAGGAAGCTTCCGGCCTATAAAAGGTGATAAAGAAAATACGAATGGAATGAATTACACTATCGAATTTTAATAAGTGAATTATAAATAAATTGTCGGCTCATGAAGTCCGTCAATCGAACCGAACGTATTTAGAATATACTCCGCCACGCCGCTCAACTGCGTATTGGCGGAGGCCAGTATTGTCAACTTGCCCGAAGGGTACTGTATAAGCTTAACGACTGTCGTCTATCGACAAGAGCCGGGACCGACGGCTTAACGCATTCTCCGAGCTACAAAAAGCTTGAGATATGTAAACCTATACATAGACAAGCTGCAGTCGACGTTGCTTGCGTTGCGTTCTATAGATCGAATGTTAACTCAATTAAAAAAAAAACATGTAAAAGTTAGCAACCAGACTTGTGTAGTAAATTTCAATGAAAGCTCATAAAACTCAATGCGACTTTAGTCAAAAATATTGAAATATATAACGTAACTATAACCTTATGTACAACATAAAATACGTTACTTACTTTATCCGAGAGAAAAGGTGTGAAATGTATTCATGTATTCTTTACATGGAAATTACAATGTACTATTCCGCGTACACATAAATCCTATTTGGCATATCGAATTGCTTCTGCCAAGAACAAAATTCTAATTCAAGTATACTATACTTACCCTGCCCGATCGTTGCTGAGGATTCTAGCGCTCGTAAAATACAACTTAAACCATTATGTTTTTACGACACCAGCAAATGTCAACTTTTCGAAGACACACCCTCCACCCACACCCTGCGGCCTGTTTGTTATCTGCGGCCGCTTTTCGTGATTTTTCGCGATGTGAACAACTGTAGTAGTTTAGGCGTCATCGGCTTGTCACACAGTTATAAATGGGCCAAGATTTATGGCAGCTGAATGTTATGAAGGCACAAAATGTCGAAGTCGATTTTGAAACCCTTTTCTACTTTTGTCATGTTCGATGATGAATTGAATTTCACAATAGAACTATTATTGTGCATGTCGTACTTTATGTAAGAAAATATGCTTTCCCTATATATATAGATCATAACAATAATTATTATATATATAGCAAATGAATGAGGTTACCAAGAGACTCTTAATGAATCTCTACATAAAAGATGGGGGTAGTAACGCACGATCAATTCCACTCGTATTGCAACCTTGTTTATCTTCTGACGTAATGTATAAAGTCGTAGTTGTAATAATATGCCCGTATTTATACCAAAAAAATAAACTTCCGATTAGATGGCAGCAATGTATAAATGATGCGAGTAAATATTTTGATTAAATAAATGTTACATCTTAGAAAAAAACGAGTTTTAATTTTTCAGTACAAATCGGCAATTTCAAACTTTAACCCTTAATATATACTTTAACCCTCAATATACCTCTTATCACTTCTGCATCCTACCTTTTCCCCGATTTCATTGCTTTCGCTATTTACCGCAGGTGCAGAGAAAGGATATCTTCTTTCTCTACCCCCTACGCCCTCTCATTTTTCTTTGAATCATTTCTCTTTTCCTTTCCCCCAGAATCTATAAAAAGACGATTTTTTAAAGCAGAGGTAGCCCAGTTGATAAGGAACCGGCCTATTGACCAACCAGTCCCCGGTTTGAATCCTAGCATTGACCACTAAATTCTTGTTTACGGATTTGTATACATATTTGTAATTATCACGTGTTCGACGGTGATGGAAGATATCGTGAGGAAACCCGCACATCCAAGTACGGTTCTATAACAAACTTCCCAGCAATATAAGAGAATTGTCAATAAACAAGTTTAAAACTACTATTAAAGCCAAATTGTGTAGCAGGGCATATTATAAAGTATCTGACTATATTAATGATAAAAATGCCTGGGATTGAGTCGATCCAATTATAATGTAATTAATAAATTATGTAAATTTGTTTGGATACCAAAAGAGGGATGCCTGAGTTTTTTGGCAGTATTTTTATCAGTGCTCACCTAGTCATGAACTGCATGGTAGGGAAAAAAATTGTGACGATTCCAAACAAATGTAGCCATTTTTACGGAATAAAAAGATTTTGACTTTGACTTTGACAAGAAAATATATTTCGAAAGACGTGTAACCCAACCTAAGAAAGGTCTGGTTTTCCTTTTTGGTCGGGAGGTCTGACCGTAATCGCTCCATATCAAAATCTATAGAACTATTTAGGGTTTGTAATGTTGTATTGTAAATAGATTAGTTTCACGTCAATCTCTCTATAACGTTCCCCCGTCCTCCTTTCCGTCTTGTCTTTCCTACCTCTATATGCTCAAATATATATTCAGTCATTTTAGCTGTAAACAGGGGAAATATTCGAAAACTTTTGCTTATATACGGTTTTTTACTAAAGCAAAAAACAAAAGCTGTAATTAGCGAGGTCTGTTTTGCAATCTTTTTAGTGCATAAGTTAAGTTGCAAACGAAAGGATCGATTAGTTTGTGTATGGGGCGTGTTCGCGTGCAAAAGTGCTATAGCGGGCCGACGGCGGCGGGCGGTTCGGCGCGGCGCTGCCTTCCGGCGAAACGCGAGGAATGTTGCCGATAGATTAACTTCTGATCTCTTTTCCGATATTATAGCAGAGCGCTTATGTAAGGAATTCTAAGCGTTTCAATCTGGTTTAAGGCCAACTACGGCTTTCCGAGAAATCTCTGTTCCGTATCTTTCGCCATCTTTACTGTCTATTGCCTAATCATAAATATAATTGGTAGATATATTTAATAATAGCAGTGTAGTTCTAAGCGACACAGTAAAAGTTTGTTGTTATTTTGTATGAAACCCCCATTACAAGTTCATCGGAGACTCGACAGATGAACGGTTACCAGTTTATGTTCTAAGAAATTTCTAAGAATATCCGTTCAAATCAATGCATTAGGCTTATGAGTAGTCAGGAAATTTTAAGTTTCAATCAATACATATCGCAATAGATTTTTTGTTGCCACTTACTACATATTGCCAATAGTTGTATGCACTCATACTAAATACATATATTAAAAGTTTCAAGATGTTTTAAGCGTAACGAGCACCGCTACAATTCCACTGTGACTTGTGACTACATGTATTGTACTGCTAAGTGAACGTCAAGCTTGACACTCTGATCTTTGTAACGTTCTTATACCATACTTAATAACAGTTAAACCTTCAATTGTTAAGCGTGATCTGTTCTTAGCTGTAGGAGAATGGACAGACGAAGTGTATATAAATACATATATTATCATAAGTATATAAATAATAATAGGTAATAAATAAGAGAATAAATGAAAAAGTGGTTTCGTTCGTTATTTTTTACGATCGACTTATCGCCCCTTGAAACAATAGTGTACAAATTTTCGTCAAATGTTAAAACCATCTAAAAGAACTTTAAATCTACATATGTATAAAAGAATTATATTAAAGAGTGAAACATATTCTACAAAGCATTATGGTATCTGAAATTTTCATATTATCCAGGTTTTTTACCATCCAGGCGCTATTGGCGGTTTTAGTATTTGCATTTGATATATATATACATACAAACATTGATATATTTAGTATATTTAAGACACATGTTGTGTATTATTAAAAATAATACTTGTTTCCTTTGCAGGTACGCCTGATAATTTTAACACCTATGTGGAATGAAGCCTTTCATTATACGGGTATTACATCGAGTAAGTAAATCAATTTTATTAAATTAAAACTTGACTCCGAAAGGTATTCTTTTAATAAGTTCCAATATCAGTGCGCGCCTCATCGATTCAAATTGACAGTGAAGGTTCAATGTGAATAGCAAAGTCAACTCGATTTTCGCATGATCGACTAGCTTGATCCTTGTCTTACATAAAGAAACTGATAGAGACGGTCTGTGATTTACAGCGAAATGAAAAACGAATTTACCATTCGGGGAATATATCCTGAACCCGAATGATGTAATGCGAGTTGCGTACTTACCTCGCTAGGTTCAGGTAGATAGAGGCGAGAGCGTTCCGTGGCTTGTTTGCGTACAAGTGAATTCCATTAGATTCGGCGTGTGTACCGCCGCCACAATCGCTACCACCGCGCGTTTCATTCATATCCCATTAGCTGATCGATTTACAAGTGCAATCCTCATTTCCATCTCAATACATAACTAACATATTCTCTGTGTGTATTTGAAATAAACTCGGCTGACAGTAGTTAGTAACGTAACTTTGACACCAATGCTCATGGGTTCGATTCCCACACGGGACAATTATTTGTGTTCATGAACATGTCTGTTGATCTTAGTTTGGGTGTTTGAGAGGTAGGGTGCATCACAGCAGCCCGTCTGGGGAAGTACCTCCACAGTACTTACAGAATTGTCCGCGTTTCCTTGAATTTTAGATACAACAAACGAAATAAGATGTGTATTGATAACTCTATTGACTACTCATAAAAATACAGAGTGTTTTTATTATATAAGAGTCATTTAGGTCAGATATGCTTCTTATATAGTAATATTTTATTATCGTCTTTGTGTTTCTTTTTTGTAATTTTTGAAAGTGGTTATAGTACATTGTGACTAGAAAACCGTCAACTATTGATTATACATTGCCACTTTGTCTGCCAAGTTAGCAAATATTCACCACGTATTAATGTCACAATTCTCCAAGGAATCGTTATTATGACTGTTTTACATATGCATCTATATATGATACATATGTGAAACAGTCATATGGACGGAATGATGGAACATGCTTGATAATCTGTATATGTAAAAGCGAAAAGCTAAACACACATTCATTGGCTAAACACGAAAAATCGAAAACTCATGACCTATAAAGCTGAAATTTGGTAGGTAGGTTGTTTATAAGTAGGAAAGCTAAGAACGGATCGTGCGGCAGGGAAAAGCCTATGTTTTATGCTGATGAGACATAGGTGAGTTATTCTGAAATCCAAATAAGTGAGCTAAATAAATAATTTGTCAATCTGCATATCTGTTAGATTTGACTGTTTAGAAATAATCAAATCAATGCTCTTGGATAAGGTAGTTAAAATGTCAGGTAAATATATCAACGAGCTGACGCCCAGATGACGTATGCTGTGCCGTGGAGCAGAAGCGGCGCGGGGACGGACACACATCGTTAAGTAACTCTCTCTTCTTTTGAGCCCTAAACGATAGAATGAAGATCCCTCATACGACGTCGCGGGCGGCTGCTAGTATACTATAATCCGTAAAGGGGGGATATTTTTAGAATCTCAACTATCGCTATTAAGTATATTTCCACTAAGATTTCATGAATAACTAAACAGTAGTACCTGTGCAACCGGTGATTTTTTTTAAATCGCGATTTTTTTTCGGAAAAGATACTTATAAAATAGTAAAACTTTATCAAAATATAAAAAAATATCCTAATCATTAGAGACGTTTCCGTGATATACGGAAGATATATAAGAATTGCTCGTTTATAGAAACATATTTTTTATGCCACTAAGGTGGCAACCAAGCATACGGCCTGCCGGTCGGTAAGCAGTTACCGTAGCCTATGGTCCTTTGCAGCACCAGGTGAACCCTGGTGCTACAAAGTGCTAAAATATGAGAAGTAAGAAAAATGTTCAAAAAGACAGTGCTGTTAGTAAGCTTCGAACCGAGGACCTTTGTGACTGGGAAGGTGCACCCAAATACGTAAGAATCGTATTTGGTTGCACCTTCACAGTATGTATTAGTGTTAAACATGATCCACAGTTTCACAGAATTCCAGACTAATACAAAATTCTGTATGACTAAAAATACTAGTAATAAACTCCATTTTAAAAAGCCGATGATGATGATTTTAAAAAACTGTGCTAGTTAGAAATATCATTATAGTTTTCCTGTAATACTTGCATAGTCTTATATCACTTACAATTCAGCATTTCGCTTTACAAATTTCAGAGATAAAGGAGGTGAATTGATATTTTGTTAACATTTCTCCTCATCAGCGAAAATTACACAGTATAAACAAATTTAAAAAAATCTCTATTGGAATGTGGAAGTGCTGCCTTTTCATATGATACTCCACTTGAACTAATAGTTTGAAGTTTTGACACCCATTTCCAAAAACAAAGTGTTTTTTGAATTTTTTTATTTATTAATAAGGTTGGATAAGCAGTATTCAAAAATATACCAATATGATACGCGAACAATCCAACAGACAGACATAGTCGCATAGAAGGACCTTTTCTTAACATTGTCCATTTTTTTTTTATTTCTATAAAAAATATTTGGTTATATTAAATCCACAAAAAGGCTTTGCGTAACGCCCTCTGCGGTAGACCTTAGGGTCCCCGATCTATTTATATCGTCATACCAGGTCCCTTGAGTGAAGTGCAGGAAGAGAGGACTGAGTACCCCACCGTGCTGACATACCTCGTTCATCGCCGCATCGTGTACACCGAGCTGTGCCTTCTGGCTTATGTTTCGGCTGCCTAGAAGTTCAACGCTCCATTCACTCTGTACACTCTCATGTGATCAGCGATGTAGATTCCATCTTTACACAGTCAATATATACAATCGCATTCACTTATTATGTAACTATATCATCAACCGGTAATCCTTGTGTTCTGTCTTCCTTAAAATTCTATTATCTTAGTTTATTATATATATATGCATTCAATTGTAAGCTTACGTGTTATTATAATAACTCGACGCGAAAACTCATTTAACATCACAGGAACGTGCACTACCTTTTAAAAGAGTGTTCAACTGTGCCACACAGTAGACGCGAAACAATAATTAAATTTTCTCCCGGCTCTGAGTGCGGAGTATGTCGTTTCATCAACCTCCGCCCTAACTCGCGAACAGCGCAGCACCTGAAATATTTAATTCGGGTCAACCATCGCGATGTAATCCACCGGAAATGAAACGCCCCGACTATTTCTATGTATTTTCAATTTATAACATGTAACCTTATTCGCAGTTAGTCACGATACTTTATGTAGTGTTACCACACATAACCACGTGCCGCGCTAGCATGCACATTTTAAATAGTACTTATTGCAGTAAAATTTACGTTATTACGACTTAAGTGCCTATTTAGGAGAATGGCTCGTCAGATTCATTTGACATCAAATCCAAAAAAAATTAAAACTAAAATAAATGTTCTTAGTGGCCTGAGTGCGAGTTTCACAAACTGGACTACATTTACGTCTACGTCTACGGATTTACATTTACGTCGATAATTAGTATAGCAATTTTAGACACGTCTCTATCGGAACGTTTCGGAATCTGAGATAGTCATACAAATTTCTGAGATAGTCATACAAAAAATCCTGCTTATACAACTGTAACTTAAATAATTTATCCCAAGAAACCACAAATTGAAAGATTTACTATGTTATTTTATTACCATAATCTTCTTATATGTTTTCCTGCTTCCTGTAAGTAAATAATTTTTTTTGTATTTTTATTTTCTGTGTTATGTAAAATTAAGCTTTAAGGTCACAGAAATTTATATGTGTACTAAATTTAAATATAATTGATCCAGTAAATTCGACTTTTTGACTGCGACAGACGTACAGACAGACACACGAGTGATCCTGTCTGGGTTTCGTTATTTTATAATATATACTAATATGACAAATTATGATACCTGCAGATTTTATGCAGCTCTGGTCAAATGTTTTGTGTGAAAGTGCGGCGCTTTCGTACCTCCTTAAATTCCCTATTTTTTTAAACAACATTTTAAACTTAAGATCTTTCTTTTTAATAATTCACACGAACGGGGTCGCGGTCAGTCGAGTAACATCCGTGTTAGTATATTATTCAGATCTACTCCGACGAATTGCTAAGCATTTACGAATCTACAATTAATCGCAAACTTTTATGACATTGCAGCAATTAAAAGTGGTTGAAATTTAATTCTTTAGTTTATTTTACACTAGCTGAAGCTCGCGGCTTCGCACGCATGAGATTTATATGTTAAAAAAATATATATGTTAATATATCTACGTGAAGTATTTACCAACAGGCTGTAGAAGATAAATGTTGTGGAATTAACTCCCTACATATGTTTTCTGGATGTGTACAGAATTGTGTTTTTCGAAAAGAGAAAAAATAGGTTATAGAGGCACAGTCGAGAACTATGAGCAGTTAGGATCTTTTTAATTAAACTTTTGACATCATCGCATTGTTACAAATGCAGTCTAAACGAAGTTCATTGCGAACATTCTGTTTTAATAAAATGGTGTGAATGAAGGATCTGCCAATTGCTCCCCGGTTCGACTCCTGGCATGTATCACTAGATTCGTGTTTTCGGATGTATACACATATTTGTATTTATCAGTTACTCAGCGGTGCCAATTGCTAGTAAACCCCCGCGCGTCCATGAAATTATATTTCGAATGACGTGTGACCTTACCTAGGAAAAGTCTGGATTTCCCTCTAGGTTGTGGCGGTCTGACGGCAGTCACTCTATATAAAAATCAGTAATTTCGCTTATTCCTTAGGCTTTGGTAGAGAACCCTGCCAGTCATAATGGATTAGGAAACGGGATAATGCTGAGAAGAGGATTTCAAACAAGCAAACGACCTGTAATATCTATCGGTTAAATTATATAGCATTGCAAACGCAACTCAAACTGTATCGCTTGCGTGCTGTCATCCGGTGCTATGTTAACAGCACTGCTCAGGAGTTTCATCGGTCAGTTTGGCTACAGTCTAACGTAAAGTTCTTTTTTTCGACTAGTATATCGTTACATGCATGCCTCTCGTAATGTTCTAGTTCTAATCAGCGAGATGAATGAAAAGCCGTAATTCTTATTTATTTACTCCGATATATGTAATACTTTTTTCTTTTTAAATTATGTAAATATTTCGCAAGAAATAAACGAGATTTAATTTTGAAAAATATACGCGTAGGTAATTACGGTCCGTAATGAATAATCCGTCTTTAATTAAATATAGGTAACCTCGTTTAATTCAATTATCCATCCATACCTTTTTTATTTGTTCATCATTCTATTGAGCTATTGTTTAAAAAAAATAATGATTTTATAATCGCAACGCTCGCCGACGGCGGGGAGTTCTCCATCACACACTGGAACCGGAATGGTCGCATACTATGCAGTTTCAGAGAAATTTTCTTCCGAGAATTGTCAAGTTGTGGAATGAGCCCCAGCTGAGGTTTTTCCATGGGACATGGGGTTTTTCAAGACAGGCGTGAAGACGTTTTTAGGGTTCCGTACCCAAAGGGTAAAACGGAACCCTATTACTGAGGCTCCGCTGTCCGTCCGTCCGTCCGTCCGTCCGTCTGTCACCAGGCTGTATCTCATGAACCGTGATAGTTAGACAGTTGAAATTTTCACAGATGATGTATTTCTATTGCCGCTATAACAACAAATACTAAAAAATAGAATAACATATAAATTTAAGGAGGCTGCCATACAACAAACGTGATTTTTTTGCCGTTTTTATCGATAATGGTACGGAACCCTTCATGTGCGAGTCCGACTCGCACTTGGCCGATTTTTTTGCCAAAGCGGGTTCAAAAACCTTTACAAAAAAGTCGAAAATGAAACAATTGACGGTCTAGTAGGACTACAAAACAGAAGAATATGACTTAGCGAAGATGTGAAGAGGAAAAGATGAAGAATAAATAATTCGTAAAGGAAATGGAGAATGGAAGCAAAATTGAAATCTATAATAATAATTAGAGTATCGCCGCTATAGAAGGCATTTAATAAAATTTTAACTTAATAAATTCATATTGGTAAATCGGAAGAGGAGTTTTGGAATATGTATCTTCGGGATTTACTCCTTTTGTTTAGTAGGGTGCAGGAAGTACGGTGACATTGAAGGAACGAAAAACTGTCTGAACGGCAGTTATATTCAATAATACATGTTTATATATATATAATTCTTCTGTCCTTGTGTATGTCACTGAACTCCTCCTAAACGATTATACCAATTTTGAAACGTGTTTAATTGAATTCGAGAATGGTTTAGATTCGCAATTACACCTCGTAGGTGGCGTTGCAATCGGGTTTCCGTAATTTATATTTTTATTTTCGGACAGGATATCTGATGGGTCCGCTTGTAAAGGGTGCAAAGAGTTTAAGAGGGGTAAGGTTTTATAGAGATTCCCACACAAAACAAATATTTGTGTTCATGAAACTGTCTGATTGTCTTGGTTTGGATGTTTTAACCCTTCGAAACCCGTGTGGTCATATATGACCGCGAAATGTATGGGAAAAGGTATATAACGGGTTCTGAAGGCTAGAGAGGTAGGGCGCATCAAAGCATCCCGTCTGGGGAAGTAGCTCCACCTCACAGAAAACCGCAGCCAAATAACAACTCCCTGAAGGGTTGTACCTAGTTAATAGATTCAGGCGTTATTTTGCGAAAGTCAAATTTACATGTAATTTGATCTAACCTGCTTTGTGTGCTTCCGCCAGCAATTATGTGGGTTGTTATGTTCCTACGTGTGAGTGAGGTCGCTAGTAAACGCGTAATAAATTGCTGTGTTAGCAGCAGAGGAGGCATCACGCGAGTGATACGTAATGTATTACAAGCATTCACAGTCTACTGTTGCCGTTTTACATCAGGTGGGACGTATGTTTGTATACCTTCTGACATTGTATAAAAAAAAACAGCGCATCTATATGTATGAATAGTGATCATTCGGCTGTTGACCTTGCTGCCTATCTTATGCAGCTTTAGTTTAATATTTTAAGCAAAGCTACATAAATCTCGTGCGAAAACGAAATCTGCCAGGTAATACCAAGCGAATCCGTTAGTCTAAACATGGATAGCTACAGTAAAATCGTATAGACAGCATTGACTTTGCTCATTGTATCTTTTTGTTTCAATAGTGTTGCATGTACTAGCGATCCAGAAAGCAGAATTTTTAAACGTTAGTACCTCTTCGCTACGAATGCGTAACACAAAACAGCTGTATAAGTTTTAACAAAATTTTTCACAACACTATGTATTTTCTACGTATTTACGTCGTTGATATGTAAAACCTAAAGAACTTCGCTGGAGTGATAAGAAGGTATAAGATAAACTATTGATTATCCATCTGACGAATTTGCAATATGTCTCTAACAACCTTCCTGTTTAATCTCTTTAATCAAATAAGAAAGGCTTTTAATTTCAAAGCCGGGTCGGGTCGACTAGTTGTCGTTAATAAATAGATAGGTATACTGTATTCTGAATGTCCGCAATCAGGATTCCGGAAAAGGTATTTTTTAATCCTGTTATACTTTTGAACAAACACAATTTATAACCCTTAATCGGGTTAAAATGTTTTGCTTCGCCCGGTTAAAATCCCTAATATTTGAGACTGAAAATTATGAGCAAAGTTATTTATTTTGTACATAAAACAAAATCTCTATTGTTTACGAACATGGAGAACTCCTAATTATCTCGGGATATACGGCTCGTCTTCGTCGCTTACGTGGTTGTAGCACATCCGCCTTGGGATTATACTTTAATACATGTTTCTTAATTTTTCCTCTTAAATTTATATTTTTTATTCATTGTAAATTGGCCCGGAGAAGATTTGCCAGCGGTGTCAAGTTGCGATCGGCAATGATTGGCCCGGTTTCTTCGCTACCTACTTATTTCCATCTTATTACCGGCAGCGGGGCGATATTAGCGCGGGCGCTACGCCACAGCCGCGCCGCCCGTGTCTCCGCCCTGTCTTTGCGTCCGGGAATTAGGTTAATGGCCTGCCAGGTGATTTCCTTCTAAGCCGTATTTCGAGTAAAGCACCACCACCTCAACACGCCAATGTCTCTGAAATAACTTGAAATGTTCAACTTTGCATGAAAATTGCTCTTATCTAAGCATCATAAACGCGCGATACGGTATATGCCTATTGGCAAACATTAAAATACACATAAAATCAGTTCTAAAGTAATTGTATATCATGAGTAAAAGAGCTCGGAGCGAATATTTAAATGTCGCTTGAATTATTATCTCATAGAATATGTTGTAGTATATTACTGTGTGTTATCCGAGGTTCCCGTGGGTGCTTTTGATTTATGGCACAAAGTCGCACCGCAGCTCCGCGCCCCACCCGCTCGGCCCGTAGCTTGCAGCTACAGCCTTTACCGTTTTTGCGACCCTGCATTCGCGCACACCGCACACCACTAACTCGTACTATACACATAAAGTTAGCCGTGCATTCAAGTACACGTTGTAATGTATAACTTGTGTACATACACATCTTTAAGTGCCTTTTAGCAGAAACACTTTCAGTGCTACTTAAAGCTCTAATTATCTATTATTCTTACCTGCGATTCAATTAGAAGCACTTGGAAGACGCCCGTTTGCACAGTTAGCAGCGAGGAAAACATGACAACGACTTGTTTTGCAAGCATCTATAAGTTACGATCGTCGTTAAACGTCGGATTGGTATTTTATTTACTTGTCTCTCGATATGATTGTATTTTTGAAGAAAGCCAGCCAATTACGAGCTACCGTCTAAACTCCTAAATCAGCACCCCTAATGATACGTTGGGTTTATTCGAAGAATCATAACAAACAATAGAGTTATAATTTTACTTTGCCAATTGCCTGCTTCGACTTAAGACACAAATGTCGCCTTGCCCTACGTCGCCGTCCGGACCTACTAGATCCTTGTTGATATTACCTGACGTTTAGCTCACCATCAATTTCCGCTGGTGAGTACTCAATCATGTTTTAAACATGATACTAAAATGAATATGATGAATAATTAAAATATACAAAATATAAAGTCATGAAAATTCTGTTTAGGATGCCGCTCTAATTTTAAATACAACTATTTAAAATTAGAATTATCACGCGTTATTATATTTCGGTACTCTCCACTGTCATATGCAGCACCTGTAGTGTTAATGATAAACTCTAAACATGTGTTTAAAAAGAACAAGTCGTCAAGTGATAGTCGGGTGTTACGAATTTAGTGTTCCATGCTGTGTCGGAAGCCGACAGGCGAATTCGGTTGTTAATTCAAATGATTACAGTAATCCAATTTAGTATAAATGGTTTACACTACAACAATTACTATGGCACGATTTTTTCTAATAAGAGATACTAAATATTTAAATTTAGAAATTTAAATGACAAAAAAAAAATTACTAAATTGAATACATTAATTTTCTTACTTTACCCTAAGTTTGTTATATTATTTATATGAATTTTGCATATCTATCTGCGTGAAAAGTGTACTTTTTAACATCAATAAGTGTTTTGGCTCCTTTATTAGGTATAAAGGCTATTGTTAGCGCTCCGCCCCGACTTCGCAAGTGATCCGATGATAAATATAAGGTTTTACATACTAGTGAAGTTTTGGTCAATCTGTCATAGACATATACAGCAGACAAAAAAATATCCAATGCTACTTTTCCGGTGAATATCGATTTTTTTTCTTTCATTCGCACATTGCCTCAACTATTACCAACTCAACAAAAAAGAAATTGGCCGGCTAGGTCGAGCCGTTATCAAGTAATGATCGTACATTTTGTTTTTATACAAGCTTGAGAAACATACAAGCTTATGGCCTACCTGATGTAAATCCGTTACCATAGCCTATGAACGCTTGCAACACATTAAGTATTACTCGTGCGATGACACCTCTGCTTTTAACACAGCTAGGAGCTTACCGAAGGGGGAGGCCTATGTTCAGCAGTGGACGTCCTTCAGTTGATATGATGATGAGGAGCTTACCGATGACTCGCTCACTCACAGGAATAAATAACCATCCAGGGAGTTGTTATTTGGCTGCAGGCATACATACGATAATAGATATTTATCTATTTATATAATTAATTATTATTATTGCACTGCTATTTACTTAAACTTATAGTGTTCATGTTGGTTTGTTATTGATTTCTCCGAAACCGGAAACTTGACATTGTCCCCAATAATGAAAAATTCAGCTTCGTGTCAGCACACTTTCCCTAAAGCGTGTTCCTATTTATCCCCACTTTCGTTGCGTTTCTGTTGACTTTTCTTATAAAAATATGTTGGCTTTATTTCAAAAATGATTTGGTCTACATAAAACTAATTTTAAAATTTAGGTTTGTTTTGCCAACATAGTATCCTATTAGCTTATACAATAATATACCGCTTATATAATAATTTGGCTTTTCGATTACAGACAGTAATATGTTACAGGATCTGCTAACAAAATGTTCTGTTAACCATTTTATTCGTATGTAGGGAAGTTTAAAATAATGTAGCGTTATTATTAATGGTGCTAATCTTAGTTTAGCGCAAACATAGTCAATTGTGATCTCCAGTTTATGGTCATCTCTAAGTCCATAATTGCCGTTTGACTTTTTATATGTTTCTCTTACAAGCAAATGTTAGAAATAAAAGTTGTTATTTTGATTTTAAGATATACATTATAACATTTGTTAATTGAAATAAAAACTACTTCTGTAAATTAAATCACATTATGTCAATATATTTCCAATTATCTTATGTCTATAGAATTTAACAGCGTTGAGATTTTAATTGAATCAGAACCATTTTAAACCTCTACCATACAAATACTGTACTATAAATAAATTCCCTAGATATCAAGAATATTTATGAAATTTTAATTATTTCCGAAGGGTTAATTCGTAGCTATAACATATAATTGGCTATGAAAAGTATCATGCTAGGAAGTTGTGTAGATTGTTGTCCAACATTCATTTAAATGAAAAATAAAGAATTATTCTGCTGCATCATGTAGTAGTCTTTCTAGAGTAGAGGAGAGGAGGCACTGTCAGCAACGGGACTGTAGCTGTAGTATTGCAATCGTCCATAAAAAACGGTAACCGTATCACATTAGGCTGGCCATATGGCTTTTTGTAAATTATGTACTATAAAAAATATTCTCTCGTGTCGAAAGAATCAAATACCTTTTAGACCAGCTAGGCCTAAAATTACTTTTAAAGTATAGGTAATATGATTAATTAAATTTTTTTAGCCCATGTTGTGGAATATAGCATTACACTTACACTAACATTCTAACCTATATGTTACCAGTTCTTATCAAATGAAGGCACTTACTGTCCGGACCATATTCACATTGAGATTACAAAAATATAAAAACTAAAGTATATCAGTAGTGACCTCTAAATGTTAAGTTTACATTATGCAAGCCTGACTCGCTGTAGACTGGTCGATGCAATGCTTATAATTGAAATATTATTTTCAGCTAATCATTCCGTCAGTTGTGTGCATACAATACGGACTTTTTAATTAATTCCTTTTCATTTAGCTTCTTTCTTTCTTTATGACCAGTCTATTAATAGACTGGGCTATTATTGCTCTTATTGATGTTAGGCCTGTTTTGTTTATTCTTGTATATCACAATTACTTTACGATAAAATACGTCACTACATCGCCCAAACGGTTTGTTTCAAACAACATGATATTGCATCTGTTACAAATAGGTTCTCGTACGAAATGAAATTCCACAAATAAAGATATGCAACAGTTCAGTTTGAAAAATACAACATTTATTTCATATGAGTAGGTACGTACAACAAAATAGAGAGGTAGAAATTAAATTACATTTTTTTGTGATTCTGTACCTTTAAAACGAAATGCGAACAGTTATGGTGCGAGCACTAGTCACAGTTATATCTTCACTTATATTCGATTACCTTTAGTGTCATATAATAAATACTCCAAACTGAGAAAAGGACAATTTAATGGGATTGATCTAAAACCAGCCAAGATATTGTTGTTAGAACAAGTGTAGCCGTAGAGTTCAAAGTGAACAAGTCCATAATGGTTTCCCTTCTTTTATGACGGTCTCTTTGACACTTAAGATGGCGTCCAAATCGAGAAGGGATAAAACCGAAATTACTTCAATTTAAATCGGTCAATCATCCTTCCATTGTTTTTGTAACACTTTGTCTACGGACAGCATAAAGTATTGGATAGCGTAAGCACCTGGAGTATAAGTGACTTACCGTCATTTTTAAAGTCACAACCAAACCTACCTCAGCTGCACCTGGTGCACCCTGCTAATTAATAAACGAAGCTCTGACGAAAGAGAGATAGAGCGCATTACAACTGCTCAACTGGGAAAGTACCTTTACTTCATAGGAGACCGCAGCCAAATAACAACTCCCTGGAGGATTGTTGTGCTCCTCGAAGGAAGTGAAGTTATCGGTAGGCTTCTGAGGGATCACTGTTTTAACAGCAGGGATGGCCAAACGTGAACGAACGATATATAGATTACAAACGTTCATAGCCTACGGCAACCATTTTACATCAAGTGGGCCTTATACATGTTTGCCACTTGATGTTAAAATCCTCGCAGCGCAAACAACATCAGCGCCAGCTGGGCTAGCCTTGTGTTAATTAAGGCGCCTCTAACTGGCGACGCGCTTGCTAGAGGCACCTTAATTAACACAAGGCTCGCCCAGCAACGCATCCAGCATCCGCTTCTTCAACATAGGTGTCTCACTGGAGCATGGCAGCGGCGTCATGTAGCAGCGTGTGGATTCAGCAACGTGCAGATACAGCGGCTGGCCGCAGCACTACCTCCGTAAAAGTGCGCATAGTAGCGCAGTATCAGCAGATTACGGCCGCGGCGGCATCTTGATAGCGTTGACTCTTAGCAGCCGACAGTAGCTCTATTCTACACCAGCAGCGCGCCTGGTCGTACGTACGTACTAGTTGCGCGTACGGTTGGGTGGCAGCGATGCGCGCCAGCGACTTCGCAGAACAGGCGACTGGTGCGACAGCGTAGCGATCGATACCAAATAACATGCATACATCATAAACAGTGGGCAAGCTACGGGTCCGCGCTAGTGACTTCTCAAGAAATACACGCAAAACTTGAATTGCACATTTATTATTAAAAAAACATAACCAATCGCTACTGTCGTACTAGAATTGTGGCGAATTAATTGCAGCCACGGAAAGTAAAATTGCCGAAACGGTATCAAAAGTAAATATTCACAATGTCACGGCTTAGCAGTACCCGTCACTAAAGAAATATACAAATATAGGACGAGGTTATAAAACAAGACATAAATAAATCGCACACATCCAATAAAATGAACATTGGTGGACTTTATTGCATGACTACAGTAAAATCGCAAAATACAGTATAAAATCAGAAAAGTACAGATTACGTTTATAACAACGTAGCCATCTCTCTGGCTAAATGTAGGAAACCATTCGTCAGTACTGGTATATGCATCATTTGCATTCATCATCATCAGACTCATCAGACAGTAGCAATCACGGCTAACACGCGAATACAACAGTCAACGTGACAATGATGATCCCTGACCTAGGTGGGTGGTAATGATCCACGCAATAACATGTCGATGAGCAATGTAGCAGCGCAATAGTCGCTAGCTTGCGCAGTGATGATACCTGCGCAATATAATTACAAGGGCCCACGCAGAATCGAGCCGTCAGCTAGCATCACGGTGATAGCTGTCGGTGTAATAATAGTAATGTCTACGCTAATATCATGTTGTTGTTGCGTAATCCTGGAATCAATTCTACATAAAAATGTCACCCGCACCACTGATGATTTCCTGTCTCGGTTCTGCTCGGCCAATCCTGCAACCAATACGGCATAAAATACCAAATAATAACGACAAGTACTTTTGTAAAAAAACCCTTTAAGTTTTTTGTGTGATTTTTTTTATTTCTATTATAAAGCAATGTAATACACACTCTGTGAAGAGTCTACCTACCACGGTTCAAAAGATGTAACCGACGGACGGACAGACAAATGAACGACAGACAGGCTGGCCGGCAGTGTGGCCAAAATGTAGTACGGAGATCAAAATTACGAGTACATTTTTTTTCTTTTGTGAGCCATTATTAAGTCACCAGATAAGAGAGGCAGGCGGAAAGTTTCACGATCTAAAGAACAAAGCGACGAGCATAACAACTCTTGAGAAGGGTGGGACATTGGCTTAGGACGTCACGGGCTAAACAAGCGGTATTCCATGCCGAAGGGATAAGAAGAGCCCTGGTACCACTGCAGAAGCCCTAGTTTTTCGCACTCAATTCCGCATTATGTTAGTGTCGGTGGGAAGTGACCTGATGGTACCCCCTAGTATCGATCCGAGCTGCCGGGACTATTAATGTATTGGTATGATGGGAAGGAGTTTCAAAGTAGCACCTAGATGCTTCCTTCATAAAAGTAATTATGAAGGGTAAGTGAATGTTGGCTACGCTTACATTATGGGCAACCCAATTTCGGATGGGTCAGATGAAAATGCTCTCTATGAGTCAACACGATGCTCGCGTAGGTGAAATGGAATAAATTGGGGCTTTGTGTGCATCTATTTCTTAATGAAATTCTACTACTCCTGAAGTTGCTAACTAATCCATACATTCTATCTTCTTTCATGGTGAGCACATGACTGACTCACTGACAGTCAACATTTCATCCGAATCTGGGAGGGATGAAAACGGGATGCTTCCTATATAAATCACAGATTCCCAAAAATGATCCAGGTTGAATGGCAAAATGCAAGGTGTCCGTAAATTTTATGCATTCAGAAGGTCGGCAATGCAAATATATGATTTTCATTACAGGACGTAAATTATTTATTCTTCCACTTCATTATTCCTTCCTAAACGTTCTTGTAGCCCTAGTAGATTATGATAGTAAAGTTTACGAAACCGTAAACTTTAGTTTCGTAAAATTTAATTTTCAAGTCAAAGACATGTCAGACAGAATTGGCCCCGTATGCCTATTTTAAAAAAGTTACTTGTGCCAGACATTCAGGTTTTTTGACCTTGATGATCTTGAAATCTGTTATTTTACCTAAGTGGAAAATAATGAGTGTTTAAAATTTATTATAAAACTGACATATCCGAATCTATTGATCATCATCATCATCTCAGCCCGTATCCTTTCACAGCAGAACACGGCCCTCCCATCTAGAATGCCACTCGTCTCGATCCTGTGCCATCTGCATCCAACGACTCCTTATCAATAAATCATCGAATTCTCTGTATTGTAACGTTCATTTTAAATAATTCACTTCAATGATTTGAAGAATATAAAATGCTAGTAATAATAATTACAGAGGTATCGAAACTCGAATCGAATTGAACGTTAGGATCTAATAAAGGAATATTTTTAAAAGCGCTTCATAATTTATCCGAAGATATAAAAAATATTAGTCGAATTGAAAACTCTATTTTAGAAGTCATTTAAAAAGAGAATTGTCTTGTCAGCCTCTACTAATGGGATCGTATAAAGTTTTCGTCCTTGGAGTAACTGTTTTTTTTTATTTTAGTACAATATGCATTGGCGTTCAAAAAACTCTACCAGCGCTCATAATGTATCTTGTAAAACTTGTACTGAAAAGCGCTAATAACCGCTAAAAGTAGTCCTTTCTAAAAATTGCGAAAATAAAATCATTTGTAATCTACAGACGGACGCAGCACTGAAAAAGGTTCTAACAATAGGACCCTAATAATAGAGACGCGTCAAACCTCGTCATTATTAGTGAATTTATATATGCTACTATATAAAACGGAACAGTTTGTTTGTTTGTTTGAACGCGGTAATCTCTGGAATTCTTGAGGAAGTTGCCAGACTACTACATCAAATAGAATATGACCCTAAGAAATCGAGATAAGAAAAAGAAAAATTGTAGAAAAAGCGGTTCCTAGGTGCAGCTAGTTAATACTAAGAAAATGGATGTTAATGAAGTGTAACATGTTTATTACGAGGATGACATAGTGTCATTGTCTTAAAGTTGAAATTGAATTATCCAAAATCAGCCACTAATTTTCTGCTTCTAATAATACTCGTATGAAATAAGTCAGATAAATTTACATATATCAAATACACAAATGTATTCGTCAGTTGGGTTTTATTGTAGCAAAAAAGATTAAAATCGTGCCAAAGTTAAATTGTTCTAGGGACAATAAATTTTACTTTGGTCATGTTAAAATTGATAGTCGTATATTTTGCCGTATACGACAAAAGAATATCTTTTGGATTACATAGCTGAATAAAATTTGCGAAATCGCACCGTGACAATTTATTGTGAACTCCCGACCACGCTCGCAGGCTCACGCTCGCGGCACGCTCGTAGTTTGATATTTCATTTTTTTTTCATGAACTGAGTAGGTATATCTATAATAACCAAACACCAAAAATCGAACAACGGGCTAAATAATTTTCGCTTCAAAAATATTGCTAATGTCTTTTTATCGTTTGTATTATATTATATTGGAGTGTATTTATTATGCAGTTGACTACATCACTATTTAAAAATATATATTTCATATCCATCGACCTTGCTAGGTTTTTTAGGAACACCGTTCCTATATGAAATCTATATCAAGCAAACGCCTGTGTGTGCGTTTGTCTGTGTGTGTGTGTATCTGTCGCTTTTCGAATATTCGAATTCAGATTCGGATTCAGCATAAAAAAGTAAAATACACACATCAAAAGTGTCTAGGGATCAAGCATTTTTATGCGGATTTCTTGAGATTGAGATGTGGCTTTGTAATAAAAAAATATATAAAATATATAAACGTATACGACACTGGAGAACCCCTGGACGCCAACAGCGATTAAAATCCTGCCAGGAAGTCCATCCTTATAGTGGTGGAACCATCATGGTATGGGCGGGTATTTGGATCGGCGGAAGAACTGAGTTGATTTGGATCAGAGGCAACCTCAACGCTCAAATTTATGCTGAGACGATTGTATCAGACGTCATCGTTCCTCTACAAGTGCAAATCGGTCCCTTATTTCAGTTAATGCATGATAATGCACGACCGCACACCGCAAGAGTTGTAAGACAGACTCTCGCCGCAGCTAACATCAATGTCATGCCCTGGCCTGCTCGGTCGCCAGACTTGAACCCGATTGAACATGCATGGGATATGCTACAGAGAAGAGCTCTGCCGAATATGGAGGGTATCCAGTCGCAAGAAGACCTTTTTTTGTTGTTGCAACGAACATGGGCGGCCATTCCACAGCGTGATTTGGATGAACTCATTTTGAGTATGCCAAACCGATGTTCCTGTGTTGTTAGTGTTCGCGGTAGAAACACGGATTATTAATTGTTTAAGTTACCCAATAAAATTTTAAAGAAAACTGTTATTTCAGTCTTTTTTTCGAACTTTAATGTTAGTGGTTCAAATGTCAAAAATCCCTTTATTATGAAAATGGCAAATTTCTTTATTAATGCAAAGGTGACTTGGTTTATCGTTACTGTAGACAAACGAAAACACTTTATTTGATGAATCCTTAAAGAAAATTTTAATTAATATCAATCAGGAGAAAAGTTATTGAAAAAATATATGTTGATCCCTAGACACTTTTGATGTGTGTAGGTCAAAATGGCCGACAAATTAAAATAAAAATGTTTAATTTTTATTTCTGATTCGAAATGTAAATTAAAAAGTAGAATAGGAATGTCTTAAAACCAATATCATATTTATTAAGGAACATGGTCAAAATAGCCGACAAAGTATTAAAAAAAAAAATTGTTATCTAATTGACGAGCCAGGTGTTCCTCTGGCAATGCAAGCTTGCGCATTCTCAAATCCTAAGTATGGAAGTTATAGTTTTCGTTATAAAAGAGTTTCATATAAATTAACTGATAAGTGAAATATAGTATCTTTTATTAATTCAATTATAGATCATTTTAACGATGAGTGTCAAATTACTGACCTTTCATATATTTTGCATTGCCTGAACCAAATTTTTTTTCTGTGACTCAAAACTTTCTACTATAATCTTTTTCTTTCAGTAGTTCAATATGTGACGAATAGTTTAAATAAGTCGAATGACTTGTTTGAACTATTTGTAAACAATTCTATTGTATGTAAAGATTATTGATTTAAATGATTATAATAATAATAATTCTTTATTGACAGAACTGTTTTACAACAAGTGATTTCTTATCTAAAATTCCCACACTAGGCGAAGCCTGTCCTGTGGGATTCTTATTACATAATTTATGTTGCCAAGATAATTTAAATTTTAAAGTACAGAATATTTTTAACTATGCTATATATATTATAGGTACTATAAATTATATTGTGAAGGATTTTATGATATGCCATGTATCTAATAATAATAATAAATAATACTATGTAAAATTATCTGATAATAATATTTAAAAAATAAAACGTGTAAACGTTTACACTCTTTTTTTTGTGTTGAAAATAAAATAAAGGAGTATAATGTTGTCATGGATGTAGTTTCTTTATTCGATTGTATTCTTTAAAATGCCTAGAATGAATTAAATTATTTATTACGAGTACATTAGAAAGATGTAAAATTTTATGTAGAAATTGAATCGAGCATTTTATGATAATCTCCATTCACTGGCTCGTTAGTTTTTGTTTTATTTTTTACAATGATTCAGACTTGACAATCACAGCTGCAAAATTATTATTGAATTGAATATAGGTTATAAATTTCAATATGCTATTAGTAGTTAAATGCCAGACTTTAAGACTAATCAATCAACAGTATTTTAAACTCGATTAGGCATTTAAAATCAGAGTTCCTTAATCTTGATATAAAATTAGGGTATTTGTGTAATTATTTGTGTGCATTTAAAAGTGTTTATTGCTTTTTTATTCGTATTGATTTCGTCGTGGAGTTTTTTATGTCGTAAGTTTTAAATTCAACTATTGTAAATGAGTGGTAGACTGACCGCCAACCCATAAGCGGTTCGTCGAGTAATCTTGTTATAATATCAAAGTGCGCGGCGTGTTATGATCCTTCCCTCGCGTGCGAACTCCAAAAACCTTCGCACTGCCTTCACAATCGATATAACGAAACCAAGGCCATAAACGACTTTATCGACAACCTTCCGAAAGCTTGTTTTCCCAAAGGGATCTCACGATTTGCTAAAAAAATATATCTGTAAAGCCATCAAACCGTCAGCACTAACTCGGTTACGGACTCGCGAGCCCCGATAGTTAGGATTTTACTGACATTATGAATCATTTAATGTATTTTTATGGTCTCAAATTTTCTAATTTTTGCTACGAGGTCTCTGTGTAGACTTAGTTTTCGGATATCCTTTTCAATTTTAAATTGTAGGTTTATTTCTTTAACGTTATTTTTGGCTACTTTGTGAGTGACTATAGACGTATGTCCCATTTTATGTCTAAACATGTTGTTGCATTTTCACGTATAAATATTTTGTGTTTACCCTGTCGGTAACATAGGCTATATAATATCGCAGTTAAACATACATAAAGTATGGTAAATATAAAATTAAAAAAATCATCCCATTCCTTCGACATATATATGAAATAAAATGCTCTATATAATCTTAATATATAAAATTCAAAGTCCTGACTGACTCATCAACAACCCAAACCCTTGGACCTAGGAAGCTGAAATTTTGCACAGATATTGTCTTTATGACGTAGGCAAGGAATAAGACGGGATTTTTCGAAATTCCCACGGGAACGGGAATAATAAGGATTTATATTTTCGCTATAAAAGTTGCCCTATCTCCGTTATTATATTTATTAGAGACTTGAAATTTGGCATATAAATATGTGATTGCAATCACTAAAAACCGTTTTTAGGATTTTTCGAAATTCCCTCGGGAACAGGAATAAAAAGGATTTATTTATATTTTGTCGCTTTAAATTTACCCTATCTCCGTAACCATATGTATTAGAAACTTAAAATTTGGCATATAAGTAGGTGATTATGAAAACAAAAAACAATTTTCAGGATATTTCGAAATTCCCACAGGAACGGGAATAAAAAAAGATTTATTGGTATAAGCTCAAAAAATAGCCTTACCCCTTTACAATGGTTTTAGAATTTTGGTGTCTTTCAATCTGTATGTTATGGCATAACACAAAAACCACTGAATGGATTTCGATACAATTTTCACAATTTTGGTAGTTTGGGGGTCCATCTTAAAATCTAAGCCACGTATCATTTAATTTCGTTAAAAAAACAGAAGATATGGTGCATAGGGTGATTTATTCTGTAGTCTACGCGGACGAAGTCGCGGGCAAAAGCTAGTATAATATAATGAGCATTTTGCTCAGAGCTTTTAGGGAAGTTTAAAACATATGTATGGAAATGATTAGTTATTCAGTCATAACTACCGTAGTCAAATTTTGTAATCGAAATTTAATAAATCGAGTATTAACTTTTTTTTTTATTATGCTACTGTTTATTTCTTAATTTTCTGAAACTTTAAACGTACATTGTTTTCTATAGGAATGTCTATTTTGTATATATATGTGGTGCTACATATTTTTTTATAAATATTAAGATTAAATTTATACGTTGCTATGTAATAAAATATTCTGTAAGTTTTCTGTACGACTCCGACTTTACGGCGAGCACTTTCATTTGAACTTTTTTCTACCTTTACAATACGACAAAAAATATTTCTACGAGTAATATTAAATCATAAAATAAATACACTTCAAATTTATTATGAACTTTTAAATAAAGTACTTAAGATTTTATTTGGCTTTTTATGGTTCCGTGCTCAATAAATCCAGTTGCTATTATTTTGAAGTCTGACCCTTATGCCACGACTTGCTGTCTCGTAAATGAAATTAGTTACAACCTCAAAATAGCGCATTTTGTGTTAAACGTTTACTCAAAATTGAATGGTCACTTAGATTTTCAATTAAAATCTTTATCATGAGGTATCTCCGTGAAAAAGAGCCAAAGAAACGCTTTTTTATTACCCAGGTACGACGGGTGTCATTATTCAGAGCTCAGCTAAGGCATTAAGTAGAGTGTAAATTGTTTTTTATTTTATTTAAAAGCAGATAAAATGTGGGGGCGTCAAAGTTTCAGACCATTTCCACCAGTTTATCTCTAGCAATGTTGATAAATAATAAAAAAACAACATCAGCTAAAAGTTATGTTTCATAATGTACTTCGTTCTTTAGTTACTTTGCCACCTAACAAGCTTTATTGACTCATGTTTGTTGTTGCAATATATGAGCAATTATAATAAGAGATACTATGGAACCCTAATACAGCAAGGCTTGACCGGCGCCTGATCAGTTTTCATTGATATCTGTTTCCATTTTACTTGTAGAGGTCCCTTTCAGGAATTTTAGGCATCTTTCCACGGATAAATGTTATTTTGTAGAGTTGTTGCATGTTATGCTTCTTATTTTTATAAAATAATATAAAACGTATCGTATTTTGACAAGCTATTGCAAGTTTTCTGCATGAGTTTGTCATAGAGCTGAATACTTTTGAATATGAACCAATATATATATATATTAATTTAATAAAATATGTTCAAGTCTGCTGCTAGGATGTCTAGCAGTCAGAACCCATTATATACGTTTTCCCATACATTTCGCAGTCGTATACGACCACCCGGGTTTGGAAGGATTAATATTGAATGTGATTTACAGCCCCATCGATATGATCATATTCCACAGTTAGGTAAAAAAACTTGTAAGTGTCGCGTTTTTTATACAATGGTAAACACAATTATTACCAACAATAGTTGCATACAAGAAATGTAGAATACGAAAAGTACAAATATTAAATTTAAATTGTCAAGTTCTTCGAGTTTTATTAAGAAAGCTAAGCAGATGTCAACTACAGCTGGTTGAAGGGGACCAAATGATATTATAATGACAATTTGACCCGAAGTCAACCAGCTAAAGCGAACAACGCTAAACTTTCAACCGGGACTGCATCTTGAGTTGGCCAACGTGTCTTCACTTTCTTCGCTTGCTTTTTATTGATCAACACCGTAGTTTCTTCTTAAGCTGAAGTTGCTAGTAATACAAAGATAAAACACAAGTATACATTTACGCGGTTATATATTTTGACTCTTTTGATCTTGTATCAATAGATTCGAAGTACAATCCGTCGGCTTAACAAAATAGAGTACGTTGGACATGGCACGCTTAGGTTATATTATATTTAGAAACATCTAAAATTTAGCGTGTATACAGTGGAACAGATGACTCCAGAAATAGCTTATAGTGTGAGGTGTGAGGGCGTGCACGGCGGCGACGGCCGGCGCGAGGCGCGATGACGGCGGCAGCGACGGCGGAGACCACGGCGCCGCCTCCACATATAGGGCTGGTGTCGGCTCGGTCTGCAATCAGACGCAGTGTAAGCTTACCCGCTGCGAGCCGGCCAGGAGCACGCGGCGTGCCGGCGCGCCGACATTGACGCACCGCATGTAACCGTACACGCCGCCTCGCTATTTTAATCTCGTTCGCTGCACTAATTCGGGCAGGGTTAACGCGGCGGCCTCCCTGATCGCCGGCGGTCGTTCTACACTTCCGTCTTCGTGCTTCTTGTCAACACTCAAAGATTTTTCGAACGGGTCCATTATCTTAAGAGTCTTATATGCACAGCACAGTTTGAGTCCAAGCGATATCTTTTTGTGATGTCTGTTAGTCTTTACTCTATTTATATACTTCAAGGAAGTAACATCGAAGATCAAAGCCCGATGACCCCGACGTCATCGACCTGACGTAAGCACCGGACGAGGGGTTCGTTGACACCTAGCAGAGTTGACCTTGCATCTCGTCATGTTTGACCCAAAAATAATCAAGTGATTTGCGGTTTTTAACCGGAAAAAACGAGACCCTAAACGGAGTGGTTCCAGACCACTTTTCATTTACAAAAAAGGCGACCGACCTCAATCGCAGGTGAGAAACGCGACGGCACCTTAGGTCGCCGCTCTACATCCGCGAATGCATTCCGACCGACGACGACGCGACATCGCGAACCTACTAACCCCGCGTCGCGAGGGGCCCTGCGCCCCGCGACCCTCCGAATCCGACGGCCCTCCCGCCTCCCCCTTCCGGTCCATCCGAAAGCTTCGAAAATATTCGACGTCTATACGCGCGCGTAGGCCGAAAGGACAAGCGAGATGAATCTTAATTTTTTGAGAACGATAAAAATCATTAGTTACGTTATATGGGATCCCGTCATAATGGTGCAAGTCAAAATGGATCGTATAGAGACACGAGGAGAGCGAGTTGTAACGAGCGCGCGGGGCGGGCGGGCGGCAACACGGGCGGCTAGGGCGGGCGGACCTCGCGTCTCGACTGAGAGGCGCGCAGCATCGCGCCGCCGCGCCGCGCCGCCCCGCAGGTCGCGCTGCGCCCCGCGTCGCCCGCAGGCGCCGCCGCCGCCGCCGCCGCCGCCGCCGCGCCACCGCCACCGAGCCGCACTGTCTGCCGCGTCCGCAGGCTGCCCGCCGCCGCGGCCCGTGGCCCGCTACCGCGCATGCTACACTTCCACATACACCTATGCCGCTCCTCAGTTGACACGCGTGTAATCTACCCCGAGAAAAGTCGACTTCCCACGCATCATTGTTGAGTTCAATTTATATCCACTTTAAATGAAAAGGCTTTCTCAATAAGATGCTACAATCATATTGTTCAAAGAAAATCACTGCAGCAGTTAACATTTTCTTTAACTGCGCTACAATATTTTCTTAATTTTACTAGCTTAATTATATTTGAAGAAGCCGTTATTTCTTCCTCCGGGCTAATTTCTTTTTAATTTTCTTACTTGTTCTCGTCTGGATTTCTTTCCGTTGTAGCTCTGCTGTAAATGTCCATGTAAATCAACTATCTAAAAAGTTTTATAATCGGAATGAAAATTTCTACCGTTCGCCTGCCGCAATGTTAAATTAAATTGTTATTTTGAAGATCCCAGTATCGTCAATGCGCGTATCAGCTTAATCTATCACGCAAGTTAAGCAACATCGATCACAGTCGTTAAGCAAAGAGAAGTAGAAGACAGCTTGGCTGGGGAAGTACCACCACCTCACAAAAAACATCAACCAAATAACAACTCCCTGTAGGTTAGCTGTGTTCCTGCAAATCAGTGGAGTGACTAGTAAGCTCCTATGGTGTGTTGCTGTGGTAACGTGAGGGGCGGAAACGCGCGAGTGATACTTCCTGTATTGCAAGCTTTATTAGGGTACGGTGACCACTTTACATCAGGTGGATCGTATGCTTGTGTGCCTTCTCAAGTTGTATAAAAAACCTTACCGTAAAATAATATTATTTTATGAAAAACTGGAGAATGCCAAATTCGCCCGCTCGCAACCCGGTATTTTATGTTTTCGGCCTTTCTTAGCGGAGATCTATGCCTCGTAAAGTAAACATTTGTGCATAATTTTGAATTCCTAGACCGAACTTAAATTATATGTAAATCAGTTAGTCTTTTATGTCATAGAGACTACATATCGCTCAGTTTTATTAGACTAAATTGGTCGTGTTTTATCATAAAGTAAATTATTTTCTAGTAGAATATTTTTTGTTGGACAAATTAAAATAAAAAGGTGCCAAGGTGGTAAAAAGGTTCTACCAGTGTGGTAAATTCTTGATTTCAGATTTATGTACATATTTGTATCCAACAAATTATATTTCGAAAGATGTGTGACCTTACCTAAGAAAGGTCTGGTTTTCTCTCTGGGTTGTGAAGGTCGGACGGCAGTCGCTCCGTGTAAAATCAATATTTTCTCCAAATCCTTAGATTTAGGTAGCGTACCCCGCCTAACGGAAACGTAATTCTAACAGGAAAAAGGAAGGAAAGTCACATTCCTGCCAGTACTATGTACTGTGCGTTCATATGTTAGCTGATTTCTTCATTTATATGTTATCTGCTCGCAAGTTTAGATATATTACTATAATCAGTAATGTCGTTTTAGCTAACTACAGTAATGTCTACTTAGCTAAATGTATTAAATTTATTACAAATAAGTCTGGATGATATCACAAAAAAATTCGGAATAATGTTTACTACATTTCTATAGTGCTAGCTACACGCTGCGACTTCCGAGTGAACGATTATTCTTACCTTCCTTCTTTTTTTCGATATCTAAGGGTTGTATTATTATATGATATAGCCTAAAACCTTCCGCAAGAATAAAGCTACAAATGTAAAGAGAATTTTTCAAATCTGACTGGTAATTCCTGAGATTATCGCGTTCAAACAAACAAACTCTTTCACCTTGTATACTATACTAGAGGTTACTATAACTAGCCTGGCCATAAATACTGTTATATAGAAACTTTTCTTTTTTTCATCTGTTTAATTGTTTTTAATTTGGACGCGTTTATTACGTTAAAAACTTCTTTAGATTTTCCACCATTTTACATATTTTATTTATGTTTATTATCAAATTACAATATGGAATGGGGTGTTAAAGAAAATAGGATTGAAGTGATTATATATATAATAACATTTTTTTTCTTTTTTCTGCATTACATAGGTACTTAATTTTATAATATTTACATTAATAAGTGCAATGACTGTGTAGAACCATGTAGTGAGTGGCTAGCGTCTGAAGTAGGTTCGTAGAAAAACTGAATTACAGGTCACCAGATACCCTCCCAATGTAGGAAACAGTGGTGCTAGGCATCTGACTTAAGTACTATATTAATGTAAAAAGGAAACTATTACTTGGTAATTGTGTGTTAATATGTGTGATTTTATTAACAGTAAAACGGAAAACAAAGAAAGTTATGACAATGCTATAAGCGATCGAATATTACAGGATTACTCTATTTCTGTGGACTTAATGTGTCTTCTGTTTGTTGATAATATAACGACTTGAGATAACCAGTTATTATAGATTTGGTGTGAAATTTGGTAAATTTAGTAGCTTATTTAATTTGTTATAGAGGAATTTTGTGAGGATATTCCACTTTGCATACAGCTCCGCCGTGCGAAATCTGAGTGGAAGTCTTGCGGCTACCTTCAGGATTACTCGCTGCGCCTTTTCAGCCTCCATAAGATGAGATTTTGCACAACCACCCCACGTAGTGATAGGGCGTTGTACACTAACTTTATTACACGTTGGTTGTCTATGTATCTTATGGTTTTGAAAATATATATAAGTTTCCGCAACCTAGCAACGAGAGACTCGATGTGAGGCTTGAATGTGAGAGCCTGGTTAATGGTAATACTTATCTACCTAATGATGGGCCATCTGGTTGGTTCGTGCTATATTTGGTTTAGGCGACGTTTAGAGTGAGCACGTTGCTCCGTAGCTAATCATTAACTATTTTCAAGCCATCTTGTGCCGCCTTGAACACGTCCTCTCAATTTTCGCCCTTGAAGAATATGGGCATGTCGTCTGCTTACGCGAGCACCTACCCCTGTTTGAGCTGTAGGTAGTAGGTAGCTGTAGTAGGTTGCCGAGCCGAAAAACATAGTCGGTGAGACTACGCTACCTTGTGGTAGGCCAATTTTGATGGTAAGTTCATTACTGATCCTGTTTTCGATCTTGACTCTTTGCTGTCTACCGCTCATAAAGTTTTCCAATAATTTTAATGGAAGGCCTCGAACCCGTATTACCTCAAGTTTTATTATCAAGAGCGGAATTTGGACTGTGTCAAATGCCCAGCAAGAACCTCGCGTATGTCTATATTTTTGATAGCCTCATCATGGCCTTAGAAGTTAAGATGAGGACTTGGTCCATTCAGGTAAGCTAGATTTGTCAGGAGGTTGGATTCAAGACTAAAGGCTACTGTGTCGTGATCCGTGACTGAAATTTCACATATATAGCAGATAGCTTTAGTATAATGTGATCGAGACATGTGTGGCCATAGGTCGATTTTGTGAACCCAGGTAACATAGCGTCAGCAGCCAAGACATTTAAGTAGTCGTATGAGCGCTTATCAGGGATATGCGGAACTATATCGATGTTGATATCGCCGCAAGGGGTGATATTTTTGAAACTTTGCGTTTGTGTAGTAGTTGGTCTAGGGATTGTATAAAATTTGGTGTGTTTTGTCAACCCTGTATATACCAATGATGCATGTACCTATCAGTGTTTATCTTAAGTAGTACACAATTGGCATCGCAAACTTCTGGATTCTCGTTTTTCGGTTTTAATTCTTTTTTAAAATACAGTATATACTCGTACTATATGTCATCATGTCTGCTCCGTAGTGGCGTAACATTATGTCGACCAATAGTTACTGTAGCTTATATATAACTCAGAACTTATAACTTCACTTACCAGTAAGAACACGATATTTTTTCTGGAGTTTGTCCCTTTGGCTTTAATATACTCCTTGTGTTACAAACCATCACAGCCACTACAGCAATCGCTGCTTGTCGGAGCAGTTTGAAGCGTCCCATAAAAATTAGTTTGTAATATTCTTGAAGTCTGGGGGTTAGTAGAACATTCAAAACCAAAAGAGTAAAGTGGCGTACCACCCTGTCGATTAGCCTTGTTTACTGGCACCCCACTAAACTGAGCAGTGATAACCAAGTGGATAAAAACCCACATTTTATCCGACTGGTCTGGACTGGAAGTCGGTAGGTATACAAGCATATTGCCCAGGTGGTGAAAAAGTGGCTACCGTATCCCCGTACCCTATGATCGTTCGCAATACAGGAAGACGAAGAAATACTCACCCTTCGCCACCCCTGCTCCTAACACAGGTATTTCTTAACAACCTAACCGACTCGCTGGAACACAACAATCCTTCAGGGTGTTGTTATTTGAATGCTGCGGTTTTCTTTGAGGTGGAGGTACTTCCACAGATGGACTGCTTTGATGCGCCCTACCTCTCTTACCTAGCTTACTAGCTTCTACCTGCCGCTTCGCCTGTGTGTAGTTCGCGTTACTTTGATACGTCCAATCCCTTGTTTGAACGAAATTGTACAGGCATGTTCATGCAAACAAATGTCCTGTATGGGTATCGTACCCACAATGCCTTGGTGTTTGTAGTAGCCGCGCAAAAACCATGTGCTAAAGTAAGAATACCTCTGTTATAAATAAAGTCCAGTTTATACATCCTGTAATGATGTCGTAGAAAAAAGTAAGTTAATTTATTATTTAATATATAGTTGTACGCGCCCTAGTTATTTTAATGTAGCTCTGGCGGTAGATACATTGTAAGTACAAACTTTTTCAGGGCGGTCACAATTCACACTGCAAATAACAGAAAATAACTGATATAATTATGCAACTTAACGCACAGGGAAAAAATGTAAAACAGGAAAAGCTATGAATCCGTATTTCGTGCGTTCGTCGTGCTCCGTCTGTATAACTGCGTTACAAAATTGTCACACGTAATAACTATGCATAAAATAACAGCACCAAAATGGTTCCAGTCAATTTGGTGGCATATATGGCGTCATAACGCTGATTTAACAGTGAAGCGCTAAGCTAACACGAACACTATCCTCCCCGTCAGAGCTCTCGTGATTATACCAGCACGATTGCAATTAGAGAGGAGTGGTGCGCCTCCTCCTGTTTGTTTTAATTACGTCGAAATAGCGGCGAGCGAGCCGCCGTGCCGCCCCCGCACCAAACACTTTTATTGCAAATTGAAAACTCCATTAATGATAAAAAACAAACCGATTATCAATGGGTGCTACAATACCGAGAATCAATTATTGACTCGAAAACATCATATCAGATTTAATTTATTAAATTTATGTTAATTGAAATATTATAATTATAATCGTAGTAGTGTAATTAAGCTATCAAACGAGGCCTATATTTATTAATCTGCCAATCTATCCAAGTTTGCCCTGTATATACCTTCCTATCTGTTTCGTGCCCTATGGAAATATTCAAAAACTTATGTTTGTGAATGCGCTAAATTTCATGTGCGAATATTTCGTAATATTAGAAGTAAAATTTGACGATAGATTTTTTTGTAATTTTGAGTTTCGTTACCCATAGTTGATAGGGCATCACTCTAAGACTTCGTCTAACCGTCTGTCTATTAATCCATCCCCCTGTCACAGGGCTATATCTTTAGAACCGTAATAGTTAAAAATTTGAAATTTTCACGGAGTGTGATTCTCCCTTAATAGATCGATGGCGTCGTTGCGCGTTTCATTCTAACCGAACACCCAGGTTACCCAACGTCGACCGCAGCCTGTCCATGGATTGGTTTACCTATCTCGAGTTTCTTCGTGCTTCGGAGGGCACGTTAAGCCTTCGGTCCCGGCTGTTGTCGTTACATGACAGTCGGTAAGCTAAGTCAGTGGCCCTCGAGCGGCTTGAAAACACTGGCCTCCGTCATTCCGTATTTGAGCACCGTGGTGGAGTATGCTCTAAACTCCTCCAGTTGAAGGTAGACCAGTATCTCTGCAGTGGGATGAGTAAGGATTGATGTGGTGATTTTCCCGTGTGATCATTCATATTCCCGATAGAACAACAATTGATAAAAATAAAGTTAAAATTTAGGGGTGTCTTGTGATCGATGTTTTTCTACTTTTTTTACACGGTGTTAAAAAATCGCTACGCGTCAGACTCGAACTTAGCCCGTTTTTTGTATGTTAACATGAAAAAGTTGTGAAGGCTAGTAAAGCAGTGCAGTATAACAAATGAGGTGTTGCACACTGAGGTATTTGTTTAATGAGATATTTTTTTTTATACAACGTTCAGTCACTCGCACAGCAACCCTCCACGAAATTATTATTTGGCTCCGGTTGAAAGATGGAATTTCTTCACAAGTTTGCCTATATTACTGATTTAACCTTCAAATCACATACACACAGTACGTATCATAGGCGAAGTACGCAATATAAACGAGATAGAAAAGTGGAAGAGATGTTCAAGTTTCCTGCCTGTCATTGTTTTTAAGCTTTTTTGTACGTAGAAAAGTAGTTTTACTTTTCTTACAGCTACTTATCAATTAATATGTTATCATAATGTCAAATTTATATTTGCCACTAATAATTTTATTAGTGGAACGTAACGAAACTTGGATATAAAATAGCCGCTTTAGTAGCCTGTAGCATCAATAGTCTGTTTGCATTGTAAATGATGCTATAATTTTTGTAATTGCAGTAGATTTCAAATCCCCACACAAATAAACTTGCCTGTAACCTCAGTTCCTCTCCATATGCCGTTAGGAGAATCAGACAATTGACAGGCGTGATTACTGTGGGAATAGTCTATTTCTTATTAATTTTTTTTTATTTAATTTTATCTTACAAATAAAAGCCATTCATTCTATTTATACGATGGACTCCTCAGAGTCACAGAGGGAACTTTCCAAAGAAATAAGTTCCGTCACTCTGTTATCTCTGAGTACACTTGTGAACTTACTATATTACTAGAGACAGAAAAGTAGTGTTAAAATAATGAAATGCATACTTTTTGAAAACAGGATTTTTTTACCAACGTATTAAACCTCGTTTAATGGTTTCTTGGATTCTTTTATCGATTAATAGATTTCATTGGAATCCATTAAGTCGATCCGGAGATACAGATTATTACTATCCTGTAGTTACTTTTTGTGGAATGTCTCCTAATGTGGTCAGAGAATGTGAGGTACCATCATTCAAAATTACCTCAAAATTCGTTTTTCTGTCTCTAGCTTTTTCATGATACATGTACAACAGAGGATCATACAAAGAAAAAAATATGATTTACTATTTTGAGTTCTGTACTTTATAATTGAAGAGTTTACAGCCTCGTCGATGAATTACCTCCACCTTAAGTGTCCTTGTATTACAAACGTAACGTACCTACATAGGCTACGGCAACCTCTTTACATCAGGCAGGCCCTTTGCTTGGTCGCCATTTCACCCGTAGTATTAAAAACAATAAGTTATTAAGAACTACGTTTACAATTTATTGATAGCACAGTATAAACCAATGTGCAGTGCTTACTCGTAAAGTAGTGAGTATTATATTTTTTTTCTTTTAGATCATTTACGTATACAATCATTTCTCACTTTTATAGCCGTAAGCATCTTTGTACTGTACCATTTTATGCGATCCGGTAATATAACAGTATATTCTCACAGCTTTTTTTATTTTACGACTTTTTAAGCATTTGCGGAAATTTTTGTACTAAACAACAGATGACTATAATTTATTCTTCGAGGGCTTCATTTCTGGGATCCCGAACCTGCGCTGTAATAAACGAAACGGAGCATTCTCTTACCTATATATTTGTCAGTAACAGACGCTTATCTAGAAAATCATGTACTTCTAATCTTGAATAACACATTATGTTACAAAATGGTGAGCCAAAAATGTTTATAGATTTATAATGAGGGGTAAATTACCGCTTTCTTAAAATAAAAACCGGTAAAGTGCGAGCCAAGCCTCGCTAATTTAGAATTGCGCCAGGATTTTATGCTGCCTTAGTACTTCTACTCGTAAGAAGCAACTTGAAAGATTATAAAATAGGACAATTTTGCGAAAAAACAGGCGACTGAAGGGAAAGAGGCGCGAGTGAAAAATGCGGGCCGGCTAGCAATATTCTGGTAGTCGAGACTTAATCGAGGTTGGCACGTCACGTTATTTTATTCATTCGTAGAGAAATATGATTACATATTCTTTCTAATTTTACAACTATATTGCACCCGTCAGCACGTCTCGTAAAAAGATGCCATTGCACGTTACGCCCGCCGACTTTAGTAAATTGTTCTACCTGATGTCTGTTTGTTCTTTATTAATACACTATATATACAGTCTGCGCGCGCATGGAGCTCGGCTACTCGAGTTGTATACAGGAACCCTTAATATTTTACGGATAAGCCTATGTGTTAATCCGGCACATAATCTATTTCAGTGCTAAACTACGTATAAATCCGAAATTGTATAGGCTTCTATTTCCCTAATGAAAGCCGCTCATATTACTTTTCTCAAATATTCCCTATGCACACAAGAAGAATATAAGAAGGTTACAACTTTATTATATGTAATAACTCGACTTCCAGGCGACGTATCAAGTTGAAACATGCCAAAAATTTTAAGTTAGACTCTGGCAATATTGTGAAAACCGCATTTATTTTTCGTGCAATAGCTTTGCGTGGTTACGTGCAAACATTTACATACAAAAATTCCGAAGATAATTATTTTCGCTTCTATTGCTCTTACAAAGACCCCTTATGTTATTTTTTCTTAAACATCTATGTACAGACAGCGGTCAGGTACAATTTTACAAACATACACACATATTTTGAAGAAATGTATGAACATGCCTCGGACGCTGACAATGAGAGTGAGTTTGATGCTCACTCCACGTTGACGGCGTCCGATGAAGGTATAACTATGAATGAGATAGAATGGTCGATACGAAATTTGAAAAATGGAAAACTGCAGGAATTGATATGATCACAGCTGAGATGATCAAACTAGGTGACACTTACGTCCGAGACGCCTTCTGGTACTTATGCAACCTATGCTGGAGAACTGGAAGGGTCCCAATGGACTGGGGACGCGCAGTCATCGTATCGTATATAGCGCTTGTATAAAGGCAAGGGATCACGCACGGACTGCGCCAGCTATAGGGCCATCAGTTTGATCAGCTTAGCAGCAAAAGTATATGCAAGATAATTGAAAGGAGAATGAGGGTGAAGTCTGACTAAATGCTGTGGGAGGCACAGGCAGGATTCCGAAATGGAAGGGGATGCACGGATCAAGTTTTCTCGCTCCGCAATATCGTAGAGAAGCATCTGGCCATAGACCAGGAGGTTTTCTGCGGTTTTGTGGATCTTGAGAAGGCATTTGATGGGGTTGTGCGAAAGGAACTGTGGTGCATATTGCCGAAATATGGGATTGACGGCTCACTGTTCCGTGCTGTGCAGTCCACTTACAAGGATTGCTCAGCGTGTGTGTGAATAGATGGCAACATGTCACCCTGGTTTGATGTCAAAATTGGTGTCAAGCAGGGTTGCATGTTGTCTGCTAGGCGGTTTATTCTGTATCTCGATAGTTGCCTACAGAGAATAAGATCGACGAATGTAGGATTACGCATGGGTGACCTAGTGGTGAACTGTCTGCTGTATGCAGATGATGCCGTCCTTTTAGCAGAAACACCATCTGAGCTGCAAACACTAGTCACAATGATGAAAGACGAATGTATGAAGGAAGGCTTACTATTGAATGCGAAGAAAACAAAGATAATGGTACGAGTATTTGAAAGAGAAGAAACCAGAACCAATGTAAGGATTACGGTAGATGATGAAGTGTTGAAACAAGTGGATGAATTTGTATATCTTGGATGCGCTTTCAACAGGTATGGAAGGTACACCGCAGATGTGGAAAGGCGAGTGAGTGCTGGGAATAGTGTGAATGGAGCGTTGGGAAAACTTCTTGACAGTAAAAACCTGAGCCAGAAGGCGCAGCTGGCTATGCACAATGCAGTACTGGTCCCAACACTTACTTATGGAAGCGAGAGCTGGGTATGGCAGAAAGAGCATGAAAGTTGGATAAACGCGGTTGAAATGCGAGCGTTGTGCAAAATTTGTGGTATAACGCTTGTAGACCGTATTCGCAATGATGAGGTTAGAAGCAGAGTTGGTCTGAAAGAGAGCGTCGGTGTTAAAATAAGAAGAGGCCTGCATGTAGAAAGAATGCAGGATAAAAGAATGACGAAGCAGATATACAATGCAAAAGTGGAAGGATGTAGGAGCCGAGGAAGGCCAAGACTTACCTACCATGATCAAATTGGTTGTATTCTATCAGAAGGTGATGTCAGGAGCCCTAGAAACCGGCGAGGGTGCATGAAAAGAGCAATAAATGTTAAAGAAGCGAGTGAGGTATGTAAGGATCGAGTCGCGTGGCGCTCGGTTCTCTCTGTAAGGGATTTAGCGTGAACTTATAGATAGATAGATAGATTCATAGATTTATACATAGATTTCATCGCGCCGCCTGTTTCCCATTGGGGTAGGCAGAAACTATGGAACGCCAGGTGTGCCGATTCAAACATACCTCTCTCGCCTCTTTCACACTCATCAATTATTTAATTTATCAAGATACAATTTTATTACATGTATATATAATCTTTTTAAGAGAAGTAGGGCGCATAAACTTAAAAAGGAACTGGGTTTTCAATATTTATGGGTGAAGCACTGCAAGATATTCGCAAGAGTAAACGATATCTCGCCGGTCATAGCTGTCAAGTCAGAAAAAGACCTAGCCAAGTTGGAGAAACAAACCGTATAAACTATGCAGCGGACTTTAATAGTTTGTGGTGTTGTGTTTGTTTGTTTGCTGTTATAACTTTGGCACATTTCGTTTATTTAATATTTTTTGTATTCAATTGTACTAACGGTGACGTGCACAGTTTGAAAAGCTTTGGCGAGCAGCCGGTGACGCATGTTGTTTGTTGCTGGGCAAATGCAGGTAAAACAATTATTAATTATAATAATATTGTTGCGATGTTGAACCCTATTCTTACTGCATATGGGGCTAATTTTCCTAAGTGGTCGATTGAGTTGTCGCTTGTACGATGCCATAATATTCTTTTGTTGTATGTACCGCATAGTTTAGATTTATTACGCGGAGGTACATACAAGTATATTTTTATTTTTACTATTCTATTTATTTTGTTGTTGCTGTCGCCAATCGTTTGCTTGTTATGTTTATTGCATTGCATTATTTTTATTGTGTTTATATCATAAATGGCGCCTATTAATATTTATTATCAGAATGCTAGGGGACTACGCACGAAGACTAATATGTTTTGGAGAAATGTGTGCTTAAATTCGTATGACATTATAGTTATCACCGAGACATGGTTGGTGGACGGTTTATGTGACGCTGAACTTGTAGACGATCGCTATTTGTTATGGCGACGGGACCGCGACTACATGCGTACAGGACAGACCAGAGGGGGTGGCGTGATGATAGCCGTACGGAAAGACTTAACAGTTACCGAGAGACATAACTGGCGTAGCTCAGCGGAAGATCTGTGGGTGACCATATCCTTGCGGCATAAACAGCCAAGTATTAGTTATAATATTCATATTTGTGCTTTATATCTTCTGCAAGAAAATAATGGTCATTCATATAGAACACAACTTTTTAATTTTCAAACTAAATTAAGTGAGACTATTATGACTCACCCTTCCGATAAATTCGTTATTTTGGGTGATTTTAATTTTGGTGATCGTGTCCGTTGGAACTTAATTCCGGGTAGTCAAGAATGTATCGCCACTGATATTTCTGGGGAGCATATAGTAGATTTTTTAGATATTCTTGATTCAAGTTCTCTGAGCCAATACAATTACATGAATAATCATATGGGACGCATACTTGATCTGGTCTTGTCTAACTCGCCAGTTACGGTAACTACCTGTGAGAAACCTTTGGTGCCGGAGGATTTATATCATAAAGCGTTGTGTATTCGGACTGATTACCTTATGCTACATGAGCTTGAATTTAAGTCAACACTTAAGTACTTATATAATAGAGGGGATTACAATTCCATACGTTCAGTACTTGACCAAACTGATTGGAACGTTTTATTAAACACGGGCAGCGTAGAACAAGCGGTATTCGAATTTTATCGAATCCTATATGAGTGTAGAGACTTATATATACCATCTAAGCCTATGAAACCCAATTCTTACCCACCTTGGTATAGTTCAGCGCTTATTAGAGTGATTAAGGAGAAACACCGTTATCATTGTAAATTTAAAACGTATGGGAATCGGTCTGATTACGTAACTTTTTCTTTTTTGAGAAAGCGTGCTGATACACTGGAACAGCAATGCTTTGCTGCCTATTTGGATAAAGTGGAAACCTCTATTTCTGAAAATCCGAAACTCTTTTGGTCATATGTTAAAAGTAGATATAAATCAAATAATTATCCTAATCTCATGAAATACAAAGACGTCGTCGCTAATACTGGTGAAACTATAAGTCAGTTGTTTGCTCAATATTTTGATTCCACTTTTGTAAATAATAATAACCGTGATAATGTCGAGCAAGAGAATACGTGTATACCTAATCCTGATAATAATTGTATTAACAGTATTGGCACTATAGAGGTTTCTGAGGCGGAAGTACTTCGGTTACTTAAAAACCTAGATCTCGCCAAATCTGCCGGCTCAGATGAAATACCCGCATTATTTATAGTTAACTGCGCTTCTAGTTTAGTTATCCCGCTTTGCATTCTTTTTAGACGTTCCATTGTTGAAGGAATAATGCCTTCTATGTGGAAATCCGCTCTTGTGACGCCTGTTTATAAAAGAGGTGATAAATCTGAAGTAGTTAATTACCGACCGATATCTAAACTATGTCTATTTGCAAAAGTATTTGAAAGAATTATTTACGATCAAGTTTATGCTGCACTACATGGTTCATTCAACGAAGAACAACATGGTTTTGTTAGGAAACGATCAACGGTATCAAATTTAATTCTTACCAATGACTTTGTCACGTCTGGTATGGATGTTTGCGGCCAGGTGGACGTGATCTACACTGACTACAGTAAGTGCTTCGACCGCCTCGATCACCGTATACTATTGTTCAAAATGGCAGTGGCTGGTATTCACGGTGATTTGTATAGATGGTTCTGCTCGTACGTCGATAACCGTACTCAAGCTGTGGTACTAAATGGTTACATGTCCTCTTGGTCGCAAATACCATCTGGAGTTCCTCAAGGTTCACTCTTAGGGCCATTGCTCTTCACAATATTTATAAATGACGTTCATATGTGTTTCTCTTCCTCAAAAATAATTATGTTCGCAGATGACATGAAGATTATGAAGACCATTGGGGATACTTCTGACATTGATGATCTTCAATCGGATTTATTGAAATTTCAGGTATACTGTTCTGTTAACGGGCTTGATCTCAATGTTAGTAAGTGTTTCTATATGTCTTATACGCGGAAGCTTACGGTTATTGATAAAGGTTACACATTGAAAAACATTAAGATTGCGAAATGTCCAGAAATTAGAGACCTTGGGGTAGTCCATGACAGTAAGCTAATATTTGACAAACATATAGATCACATTGTAAAAAAGTCATCTAAAGCTCTAGGTTTTATTATGAGAACTACATCAGAATTCCGATCAATTAAGCCTATTAAAATATTGTATTGTGCCTTCGTGCGTAGTCACCTTGAATATGCGTCCCAGATATGGAATCCTCAGTACATGATATACAAATCTCGTATTGAAGGCATTCAAAAACGATTTTTACGTTTCCTTGACTTTAAAGCACATCAAAGATCTACCGACTATAACCAGCGATGTAAGCGTTACCACTTCCTTCCACTGGAATTGCGGCGTCAGGTCAGCGACATCTGCTATTACCTCAATATTGCCAATGGGTCCGTAGATAGTCCTGAATTATTATCGAGGGTCGGCTTACGTTGTAGCGGGCCTCGCTTGAGACAACGTGCGCCAGTTTTCGTGCCTCCAGGACATTCAAATTACAGGCGTAATTCGTTTATTCTTCGAACATCCACTGCAATTAACAACTCAATCCTGAATATTGACCTATTTTGCACCAGCAGCAAATGTATAAAGTACAACACAGCCAAAAGCTTTTTTGCAGCAGCATAGATGATGCAGTCACTACTTATTATTTCTTATTTTTATAATAACGATTTAGTATCCTTTCTACTTCTTGTTCCGTTTTGTTGTGTCGCGTTCTTATATTTTTATGTATAGGTGGAGTCTTGTTATTGGCATATTGTTATTTATTGTTAACATATATTAAATTATTTTGCTGTAAGACTCCCAAATAATATAAAATAAAAATAAAAAATAAAATAAAATAAAAGCAGCCCGTCTGCGGAAGTACTTCCACCTCACAGAAAGCCGCAGCCAAATAACAACTCCCTAGAGGGTTGTTGTATTCCTGCGTGTAAGTGAGGTCACCAGTAAGCTTCTAAGGATTTGCTGTGTCGGCCGATGAGATGACATCGCGCGGATAATACTTAATGTAGTACAAGCGTTTATGGGCCACGGTAACATCTTTACATCATTTGAGTCGTATGCTTGTATGCCTCCCGACGTAGAGTACCTAGAGAGTAGAGTAGAGTTTTGTACATAGAATATTTTATTTCGAAAGTTTTGTCATAGTGTGCAGTCAGTGCCTTAGTGTGTCGACTATAACTATTAAATTAAGAACAATACTGGCCGCTGAACTTTAACTCCTCGCCATTGGGCGTAAATGGAGTCTCGAACTGCTAGCTTATTAATAAGTGGTATTAGCTAACACTGTAACATCTTTGAATTTTGTATTATGTATATGTGTATATGTATGTATTTATTTATTGATAAAGATTTGTTACATTGTATGTTTATGAGTCAAATTTGTATATTAAGTTTAATATTGTTAACATTGTTGATTTTTAACACTGGTTTTTCACCTGTAACTGTTACTTTGTCACCAGTCCATTGACGATTTCTTTAGCCATATATGAGGTTGGCTAGAAGAGATCTCTGGTGGAGATAAGCTCACCTTTGTACACTATTTGTGTAACAATAATCTGTATATCAATGTGCAATAAAGAATCTTATCTAGATTTGATTGGTTCTTTGTTCACCCTGACGTATTTATAATCCTCCTAAATACTTTTAAGGTTTACTGGAATAGATCCATTATAGAAATAGGTAACAGCTTTACATCAGGTGTGCCGTATGCTTCCCGACGTTGTGGAAAAAAAAATTATAGCCCGCCAATTGTAATAAAGCTATTTGTCTCTTTATATGTCTAATTATTTTGTAGAACAAAGGCATCACATACATATATATATATATTTAAATGTATGTACTTGTTCCACTTTAATGAGCTCAAACAACGTATCCCACCAGACTTGTTGTTGGAAAATTTGATAGACGAAATACTTAAAAAATATTTTTTTCTATACATCGTGGGGAGGTATACAAACAAAGGGCCCCTCTATTGTAAAGTTATTACCATAGCCTATGGACGTTTGCAATACAGAAAGTATTGCTTGCGCGTTGTCACCCCTGCTGCTACGACACAACAAATTCTTAGTACTTACTGGTAACCGTACTCACTCGCAGTAACACAACAACCCTCGTAATCGTTATTTGAATGCGGTTTTCTGTGGGGTGGGTAATTATCCAGTCGCGCCCTACGTCTCTTAAAATTTCAATTCAATTCGGTCACCCACATTTTCTTGATAAATTAATGGATAGAACACTAAATATACTAGCCCGATGCGCTCTTGAACACTTGTTATTATGAAAAAGTTTGTTAGGTGCTTGTTTCACTGCCGTCGTAAAAGTATCGTAGCAAACAGCAAATATTTACCAAGGGCAAATGCCTCAAATACATCCACTTACAAAAATATTTTAGGGTCTTGGCACATTTAGTTAGTCATATAAATATATACTATAATTTTTGAAGTTATACTTCTTTGAAGTTATAATGCGACTTGCAAAAAGATTGCGTTAAACGTTTAACGCTACCATGGAGGGGGAATAGAAAGAGACAGAGTGAGAGTGAATGCGTGGAACTCGAACACAAAAGTACAGGTTGAAGCTGCTAAATGTTTCACGATATTACCGGTAGATGGTGCTGTAGTTAAAAATGTGCAATAGGGTAATACTGCTAAATGTTTCACGGTATTACCGGTAGATGGCGCTATAGTTAAAAATGTATAACATTTGTATTTTACATTTGACTTGTAATACATTCCATAAACATCGCCGCTACTACTTGCTAGACGTTTTTTAATGTAAGTTATTAATGTTAAATATTTATTTAATGATGCCAGAGAAGTATAACTTCTCACGCGCGTACATAAGTACACGCACCCATTTTTTTTTTAAATAGGGAATCCCGTAAGTGTAACTACACGTAGTGAATCAATGAAATGTTGGAGGAGTACATTATCTATTGGAAACACAGAACTATATTGTGATATTTTTAGTATTTTTTATACACGTCGGTAGGCATGCGTGCATACGGTCCACTAGATGTATAGTTACCGTACCTTTGAACGCTTGTGATACATTAAGTATCACTCGCGCGTTGCCACCCCACCTGCTTACAATTCTCCAGAACTTACTGGTAACCTCACTCACTCGCAGGAATGCAACAACTCTCCAGGGATACAACGTCAAATTATAAAAACTGATCAATTGCTTTAATTGTGGTTCAAAATAAAATTACGTACAAACTTTTATGTACGTACCTCCGTACATAACGTATGGAGTATAAGAGGGAAAGTATATGCAGGTTTCTGCGATAACGGATAGGAAGCCACTTGGGTTGCGTACGAAATTCAGAAACGTGGTCATACTTACGAAGGCCATAAATGAAACGAATACACAAGTTTTGAAAACGCTCAAGTTTATTATGCTGCTGTTCGATGAGATGTATATAGCAAGAGTCTGCGTAATCTAGGATGGGAAGGAGTAAGGACTGTGCTAATGCAATTTTTGTATTCACGGGAAGAAAATTTGGAAGTCGTCGTCGAAGAGAACCTGCGGCTGCAAATATCTTCCTGCTGACCTCGACCACCTGAGGACTCCAAGACAAGGTTCGGTCAAAATATACACCAAGGTTTTTGACTTGTTCAGTTAGCTCAATTTGGACTCCATCGAAGATAATGGCATCAAGATTAGACCAATTTATTTTGGAGATAACCCGAGGACTACCAATATTAATAGCTTGACTTTTTGCTGGATTAACTGTCAGCCCATGCAATTTACTCCAAGTAGATATTTTTAATAAATCGTAATTTATGATATCGATACCTGAGGCGAGATCATCGATGTGTTTGACTATAAATTTGAAGATCATCGGTGTAGAGATGGTAGGAAGAGCGAAGTTGATAATTAATAGAATTAATGAACAAGGCAAATAGAAGAGGAGATAACACGCCACCCTGAGGTACGCCGGCAGACGTACTACACCAAGCTGAGAAAGTATCCTCGATGCGAATACGTTGCGTACGCCCATACAGGTAAGAACGAAACCAGTCAATGGCGATTGGAGATATGTTAAAGGAACATAGCATGCCTAGGAGTATATCAAAATCGACAGCATTAAATGCATTGCTGAAGTCTAGGAACGTAAGAATAGTAACCTGAGATTTATCTATACCACGACGGATGTCATCTGTAATTTTAATGAGTGCGGTAGTCGTACTATGTCTAGTGCGGAAACCAGACTGAAGAGGATTCAATATATTATTTTTGGACAGGAAACTACTAAGCTGGTGCTGAACAAGACGTTCAAGGACCTTGGAGAGGAAAGAAAGTATGGAAATAGGACGATTTTCAGAAAAGGAACAAGGATTTGCTTTTTTAGGTAGCGGTACTATAAAAGCATCCTTCCAAATTGTGGGAAAGGTGCATGAAACAATTGAATTATTTAACAAAATGGTTATAGTAGGAAGAACAATGTCGAGAATAGAAAGAATCATAGCACGACTTACCTCATCAGCACCCACAGCATGAGACGAGATAGACAGTATGCCCCACTTAACATCACAATCAGCAAATTGACTAAAATGAAATGGTGGAAAATCAGGAGTCGGAAGCGAAGAAAGATGATTTATTGTATCAGTTTTGATACTACCACTGAAGGTAGAAGGAGGAGAGAAATGCTTATTTAGGGAATCAATGTCTAAGTTATTAGGGGTGATATTATGACGGCGTCTTCCAACTCCCAAAGTGTTAAGGAATTTCCAGACTCTGGCTAGATCTCCATTCTCAACAGATTTGTGAATGTGGCGTCATTGAGCTTCCCTACACATCCGATTACAGCGATTTCGGGCATAAAAGTAACGGTCGCGATACGTATCAGGATCAGTTTTATATTTTGCTTTCAGACTGTTTTTCTTGTTGATAGCCGTCCTGATATTCTCAGTTAGCCAAGGTGCAGGCAGATATTTAACTCCAACAGGACGAATCTGAGAATGCTGGTCATAAAGACGCATTAATGTGGTGTTGAATAAGCCAACCTGTTCATCCACAGAATGGGCTCCAACAACCGCTTCCCAATTACAATTTGCAGCAACTTGACGCAATCTTTCAAGATTAATCGCCTTAGAATTCCGAGTTAGCGGCACCTCTATAAATATTTTATTGGTCTCCTACTTGCTAGACACCCTATATACTTCCATTGTAGCATGGTTTCACAAGCGTCCTTAGACTGTGGTAACTCCTTACCATCAGGAAGGTCATACTCTTATTTGTTAACCACTAAGATGAGTGATATATAAACAAAATAAAGCTTTGACAGCACGAATCGGATTTCACATACTGAGTGTTCTGTAGGTTATCTTTATATACATAACTCTTTTGTACGTGTGTATGACACTGTACCCCTCCTAAACGGCTGGACCGGTTTTAATGAATTCTGCGTGTGTACTTCAATGAGTTACTGGATGGTTTAGGTTTATATTTTATACCACTGAGGTGGTAAACATGCGTACGGCCTGCCTGATGGTAAGCAGTTACGGTAGCCTATGGAGATTTACAACACCACGGGTGTCACTCTTGCGTTACCGACCCTAAAACTAGTTAGTCTTAGTTAGACCCAATAGGTGGCACTACAAACGTGTTCTAGGAAACTTTTTTTAACGAACAGGGCAACGTCTGTCGGTTTCGCTGGTTTTTCTTTATCATATTTTTCATTGTAGGTACGTGAAACTCAAGCTACAGTTTATTACAGCCAACTTTGGCAAGGAATTGTTATTAATTCCCAAAGTTGGATGTAACTTTCCTTCATTCATATAACAATTGCAAAATGTTGAAATTCCGTTGCATGGTTACATAAAGGTTGATCTGATAAAAGCGTATTTAAAAGCTACTAGTGTGCCGCTGTTACATGTTGAGATCATATCGTTCGCGTAACTAATATGTAGCGCGGCAGTGACGGAGCACTCCAATAGCTATTATCGTAACCTCCACATACGTAATTGATTCTTTTTGGTGTGTTACTATGTTACTAGTAAGATAATTAATGGCTGCCTAGTACTAGTAGTACTAGGTAGCCATTGATTTATAATTATTTTCAGATTTATTTATTTTTACTTGCTGTGCACGCGACTTCGTCCGCGCGGAATTTAACAAAAAAATATTGTTCAGTTATAATTTTATTTATCTGATTTGATTATAAGTACCTAAATAAGCAGAGTATATATAGCAAACAGCAAAATAATAATAGATATGTATTATGTACTTCGTCCGCGCGGAATAGTTACTGTTTATTATTTATTTATATTAATAAAAATAAATAAACATTCTAAAATAAAAGTAGCCCAAGTTACTCCTTATTACATCAGTTATCTGTTTGTGAAAGTCCCGTCAAAATCGGTCCAGCCGTTTCAGAGATTAGCTGGAACAAACAGACAGACAGACAAAAATTGTAAAAATATTCATTTTGGTATATGTACGGTGTATACATCCATAGGCATTTAGTAAAAAGCGGTTATTTTAATATTACAAACAGACACTCCAATTTTATTTATCTGTATAGTCTTGAGCCCTAGAAACCGGCGAGCGTGCATGAGAAGAGCAATGAATGTTAAAGAAACGAGTGAGGTATGTAAGGATCGAGTCTTCGACCTTCGAGAGATTTGGCACGCAGTTACAGGTAGATATTTTCAGATTATTTTTATTTTTCTCAAACATAAGTGGTTACATGGATTCAGATGTTACATTTTTTTTTATAAACCTAGATTAGCATGCGGCCTTGGCATTGTGACCTAAGGCTGTTTCGTCACAGTACCCAGTAATTTCTCTGCCATATCACACCCTTCAAAACAGAATACAGCTATATATATATAGCTGCTTGGCGGTAGAAATAGGTGAGATCTGTCTCCCGACTTTTGTACAAAGTCTCCCTCTGGTAAAATGCGTAACTAAATTGTATGTATGTATACCTTCACGCCATGTCTTTTGCGGGGTAACAGAGTCAACCGAGCGCCTTAAGCCACGGTCCTTACACACTTTAATCGCATTTTTAACATTTAGCTCTTTTCATGCACGCTCGCCAGTTCCTGGGGCTCCTAACATCACCTTCTGGTAAAACACGACCATTTTGGTCATTGTAGGTAGGTCTTGATCATCCTCGGCTCCTATAATAAACTAGGGGAGCTGGGCCTGCGGCGCATTGGCAGAGCTGCTTTTGCACAATAAGTAAATAACAGCAAGCTGCGTAAGCAGAGCTGCTAACCCTAACCCTTGTGTCAATAAATATTTTGACAATTAATTTGCCCCGAATATAAATTTTCAAAATTTGAAATGAGCTCGCCATACGCGCTCTAATAGACTTTGTATTGGAACGGTTTTTCGGGCGATAACATCGCTTATCGATATCCTTTATTGAGCTAATCGAAGTTTAATCTATTTTAGGGGAATCTACAATACTTAAGGTACATTCACGTCGAACAATCAGCTCTCTAGCTTCTAAACTGAAGGAGTACTACGTGTAACAGTCGAAAACCGCAAAACTGCAAAAAAGACAATTTTCTCGGTTATAAAGCTTCGCTGGCTAACGCAGCTCTGCAATTAGTAATAAATATAGCTACTTGGCGGTAGAAATAGGTGAGACAGAGGTACCCGACTTTTGTACAAAGTCTCCCTCTGATAAAATGCGTACCTAAATTGTATGTATGTATACCTTCACGCGATGTCTCTTGCGGTGTAGACAGAGACAACCGAGCGCCATTAGCCGCGGTCCTTACACACTTCACTCGCGTTTTTAACATTCATAGTTCTTTTCATGCACGCTCGCCGGTTCCTTGGGCTCCTGACATCACCTTCTGGTAAAACACGACCAATTTGGTCATTGTAGGTTGGTCTTGATCACCCTCGGCTCCTACAATAACTTGGTATCTAAATTAGTAAATATAGCTGCTTGGCGGTAGAAATAGGTGAGACAGAGGTACCCGCTCTTTTGTACAAAGTCTCCCTCTGGTAAAATGCGTAACTAAATTGTATGTATGTATACCTTCACGCCATGTCTCTTGCGGATTAGACAGAGACAACCGAGCGCCATAAGACGCGGTCCTTACACACTTCACTCACGTCTTTAACATTCATAACTGTTTTCAGGCACGCTCGCCGATTTCTGGGGCTCCTGACATCACCTTCTGATAAATCACGACCAATTTGGTCATTAAAGGTTGGTCTTGGTCATCCTCGGCTCCTACAATAAATTAATAACTAAATTAGTTCTACATATTTGGCCACTGGGGCATACAAACTGATACATGCCACAACAAAATACAATTTAAATAAAGTAGGCAAGTTAATACACATCACAAAATATGTCAACTGACAAATAATACCTTTTTGTGTAAAATCGCGAAGAAAGACACTCATGTAGTCAAACCTAAAAAGCAAATCATTTAAATACAAAACTCTAAATGGGTAGAACCGTCCGCGAGACTCGTTTAAATAATTAAAAATTAAAATTATAACCACAAAATATAACCACAATATATTTTGACGAGCTCGGTGGTGCAGTCGTGAATGACGTGATAAATAAACTATATCAGACTCTGTAAATTAAGCAATTGTGAAACATTGTGGTAACATTTGTGTATTAATAACTAGCTGCGCCCGCGGCTCCGCCCGCGTGGAGTCAAATAACGTAGCCTATGTGTTAATCCAGATCATAATCTATCTACGTGCCAAATTTCATTCAAATCCGTTCAGCCGTTTAAGCATGAAAGAGCGCCTTACGAGTACATACAAACTTTCGCATTTATAATATTAGTAGGATTTCTTTAAATTCTGCCTAAACTTCCAATTGAGAGAACTACCGATTAATATAATCTAAAGTTCTTTCGGTGACTTGTTGTATACTGTAGGTCCCATACGAAAGATGCTGTCATGCAATAAAAGGTGTTAGATTTTTTAGTGGATATTTTATTGTTATCGCGACAATTTCGTTTACTGATTTTAAAATTCGATAATAGGAAACAAAAAATATTACAATAAACCTTAATACGTATTTTTTTTTATATAACGTCGGGAGGCATACAAGCATACGGCCAACCTGATGGAAAGCGGTTACCGTAGCCTATAAACGCTTGCAATACATGAAATATTACTCGCGCCACGCCACCACTGCCGCTAGCACAGCAACTCCTTAAAGAGCTTAATTGTGACCTCACTCACACACAAGAACACAACAACCCTCAAGGGAATTGTTATTTAGCTGCGTTATCTGCGAGGTGGAGGTACTTCCCCAGACGGGACGCTTCGATGCGCCCTACCTCTCTTAAAAATCTCTTATTTCTCTCTATCTACCCCACAATGGATCTGGCGTGAAAACGTACATAAGTACAAGCATACGTTAAGTGTTGTTTTTATCTATAACTAGCGATCGGCGCCGGCTTCGCACGAGTGATCCAATCGTTGCCAAACTTCACAGGATCACCTGCTGGGCTAACCTGAAGATTCACTGAAAATTTCATCAAAATCTATCCAGCCGTTTTTGAGTCCATAGAGAACATACAGACAAACATTCATTTTTATATATTATACTAGCTATCGACCCAGTTTCGCACGGGTGATCCAATCGTTACCAAACTTCACAGGATCAACTGCTGGACTAACCTGAAGATTCACTGAAAATTTCATCAAAATCTGCCCAGCCGTTTTTGAGTCCATGGAGGACATACAGACAAACATTAATTTCTATATATATAGAAGAAGAAGTATAATACAACATGCAAAGACCCGAAGAAATGTAAGTCCCTTTCGTTCTCTCTTTCACCTCTCCGCCTTTACAACAACCGTCCAGTGCTATGCCACCGTGTCAATACGCAATGAGAACTAATAAAAGTTTTAACTATCGACTGTTACAACTACGTTGTGAAAACAGTTAAAATTCTTTTTTATGTATTTTAATCGCTATCGCCATTCCAAGTTTCAAGTTCACAAGTGTCCATGATTTTCTGAAAATCTATCTATCTATAACTTCACATCAAATCCCTTGCGGGGTAGGCAGAGACAACCGAGCGCCACGTATCACCACGATATATACCACGATCCTTACACACCTCACTCTTTTCTTTAACATTCATTGCTCTTCCCATGCACGCTCGCCGATTTCTAAGGCTCCTACGTCGCCTTCTGTTCGAACACGACCAATTTTAAAGATAAAAAGATAAAGATAAAAATTCTTTATTTGCCATTGGGCGCTCGCGGGCACTTAGACACGTCTTACATTTTTTTTTTTAATATAATCTTATAGTAACTTGTTTAATTCTCTTATTTTACTTTTTTTCCTTTTTTTTAATCTACTAGCATTTCGGAAGTGACCATTGGCGAAGAAGAAATACCGAAAGAAAATTGCCAATATAGGTCTCTTTTAAAATTGTCAATTATGTATTACAAAATAAAATTACATACGTATATTGGTACAATAATGATATCAAATAGTAAAATTAATGATTATTAAGGACAGATAGTCTGTGCTGAATTATTTCCAGACATCTTTGTCAGTTAAATATTCATTAATTCTATAATAAGCCCTTCTACAGAGAGTATTTTTAATGTGTTTTTGAATACATTGTCAGGAAATGACAGAACTGTTTCAGGCAATTTATTATAAAATCGAATACAATTGACAAGAAAAGATCTACCAGTCCTAGCAAGCCGATGTACCGGCATACACAATTTATTTCTACTTCTAAGTTTACGACTTTAAATTTTTACGGGCATACTTTATGTCTTTATTATGTTTTCATAAATATATTGAGAAGTAACAGTGAGGATATTTATTTCTTTGAACAGTTCCCTGAGGGATTCTCTGGAGCCCATGTTATAAATAGAGCGAATGGCTCTTTTTTGTAAGATAAAAATTGTCTCAATGTCAGCCACCGTTCCCCACAACAGTATACCATACGACATAATGCTGTGAAAGTAGCTGAAATAGACTAAGCGCGCAGTAGCCACATCCGTCAATTGCCTGATTCTTCTAACTGCATATGCAGCAGAGCTGAACTTACGGGCTAGTTTATTTATGTGGGGGCCCCATTGTAATTTGGAGTCTACTGTAATTCCAAGAAACACAGTGTTATTAACAAATTCTAATTTATTATTCCCAATAAGAACTTCTGTATTGGCAGAACTCACATTTGGAAGACTAAATTTGATGCATTTGGTTTTAGCTGAGTTTAGCAACAGATTATTACATGTTAACTAGTTTAAAATAGCAGACATAACACCATTTACCTTGTCAATATTTTCACAACGGCGGGCCATATTAAAAATAAGAGAGGTATCATCAGCAAATAGTACCGACTTAGAAATTTTGATGAACACTCCTTATTTTAAAGCGGGAAGCTTGATATGTGTGAAATAAAATATAAAAGTTGTGACGTAGACTTCATGTATAAATTTTGTATGGAATACCTCTGAGATACCCGTGAATAATAAAACAATATCAATCAATCTAATCATATGTCTCTTTTTTTAAGAAAGTGTATCAATTTTTTGAAAAACCTTTACGTTTACGCCCTGTACATCTTTAGACATAACCATACCAGTTTATTAAATTGGCCTACAATACCCCCTTGCATATGATGTAATTGCATGTTCCCCTGTCTGGCCATAGTGACAGGCTAAGCACTACTACGCGCGCAACTATTAATTAGTACAAATGGATAAACTGTAATATATAGAATCACGAACGCTTGTAATAGATGAAGTATCTGTACTTCGATACAGTAGTTTGAGCAAATAATTATTGAGCAAATATTTACTTAGGGTATATGTCCACTAAATAAATGTTCGATCAATAATTATTTATGTGTATGTTGACATAAGACGTTACTAAACATTAAAAGTATATTTTGTAAAATATTTTTAATGTTTAGTAATATATAATTACTTGTGATTTGTTCAGTGTTTGTATATTAATGTTTTTAGAATTTCCTCAATACTATTATGTAACTACGCCACTCCACAGTATGATATTTAACGCTCGCAGATAGGCCTTGTAGGGATCTCTTGAAGAAAAAAGCCTTTGTACATATTATCATTTTAAGTATAAATATTGTACATCTATTAAAGTGTACACCTATTGTTTTTGTATTTGCTATACAATAAACATCTACACAGGCAACAAGATATAGAATCTCTGTCATCTTTTCCAACAGTGCATTTCTCAACCGTGATACTTGTGTTCGTTATGGCTTCCTCTCTTTCAGACACTATTATCTTGGTTATGTCAACTGTAAGCCTTTCGCCATATAGGTAACTATTTTTCATCATTATGACTAGTAGTGTTTATAATCCATACGGTTTTTTAAGCATACGAATCTAATGTCCAGCAGGCCATCTGCATAAAGCAGACAATTCACAACTAGGTCACGCAAGCCAGCATTCGTAAATCTTATTAGCTCTGACAATTATACAGACTCAGAATGAACAGCTGTGCTGCCAACACTCTACTCTGTTTGATACAGATGTTAACCTTAAACCAGGAAGACAGGATGCCGGCCCGCACCACTTAAACTGTACGTACACATCGCAAGCAATCTGATAATATTTGCTAGAGGTTCTTTCCGTTAACCCTGTTTAATGTTTTCTGTAGATCCTGAAGATCGCAGAAAACCTGCTGGTCTTCAGCCAGAGGCCAGTACGTTACGATGCAACCTTGATTTCTATATCCTCTTCCATTTCGGATTAGCATCTTTACCTTACAGAGCATTCCGTAAGGTTTCACCCACATTCCCTAAATTATACATTAATAATTCGATGCCAATTTTAACTAGGATCACAGATACGAGATAGCAACGCTTGAATACTTAGTCTATTACAAGCGTCCATAAGCTTCATGAAGCGGTGAGTACATTAAAAACGTATCTAACTACATCAGTATGTAGTAAAATGTTGAAGCAGTAGTGCTACGAATATATGGTAGCGCTACCAATTTATATTTTCTCATGCAGGTACGAGTATATCGATCGCGTAGCTAAACTAAATCCATTCGCTGGCGCGGCGCCCTCCCGCCCTCCTGCTATCCACCATTCCCCGAGAAAACACGTTTCCTGCTTTATTGTTTTCTAATTTTTCTAAGTTCGTTCTCCTCGCCACGCCGGTCCGCACTTTCTTTTGTTTTGTACCTTCCTTCCGGAGACGCGGTTCCGGCTAAATTGTCACATTTTATTATCCGCTTCTGAGCCTAAATTCGCTCTGGAGAAGGTGTATAAGTGCAATTAATAATATGTATACAATACACATTGTCTTTTGTAGTGTACAAACATTTGTAGTGTTCTCATGGGGCTAATTTTTTTTTCTTTGTCGGCTAAAAAGTGGAATATTTTGAACCATATATTCTCCCACCTCGCTCTATCACCATAATTTACAATTGAACATTCTGAAAAGTACAGAGTATTGAACATTTTTCCATACGAATAGGCAAAGATTTTTGAGACTAGAAGTCAGCCATGTTTGATGTAACTGAACTGATTTCTGTGAAACGAAACTAAAATAAGATAGGATAAGTACCAGGGTAAGGATGGAGCCGATTGTACCGTCTCATTTTTTCAGACCTTTGAAAACTGTATACAACGATAGTAACTAAGTTGTACAGGCCCACCACTCGTACCCACCACTGTGTCTCCTGTGTAGCCAGAATTTACAGCGGCGACCAACAAAAAGGCAACAGTGAAGTTCACTGCCTTCCGGGGGTTAAACTACAGCTGCCTTGGAACTCACAACGAATTTAATCATAAGAAATTTGTAGGAATAGGAAGCTTTGGAATTGACTAAGTTGTTGTAAGTTGAACTAAGTTGTACAATAAAATATCCCATAATTTCTCGTCTCTCTTATCAGGCATAAGCGCATTCATCTTAGCTTCTATCCACGACTTCACTTGCATAATACCAACAACGAATACAAGCACTGCAAATCAGGGTCTTTACCTATATTAAGTTTCATGCAAATCACAGATCCTCTTACCGGTACCAAAAGTATTAGGATGCTTGGCATCGAGATCTCCAGTGAAGTGCAATATCGAATAAAAAATAAATATATAAGTCTCAAGTCAGATCGCACTTGGAGTACTGCAGTCACCTTTGGGCGAGGGCACCTGGATACCACTTTGGACCATGTGATTCGATTCAGAAACGCCCTGTGAGATTTGTCGACAATCCTAAGCTTACACACGGTATTGAACCCTTAAGTTTAAGGAGAGATTTTGCCTCCCTTTGTGTGTTCTATCGATTGTACAACGGGTTGTGTTCTGAAGAATTGTTCGAAATGATGCCGACAGCTACATTTTATAACCGCACCGCTAGCTGACGGCGGGGAGTTCACCCTCACACGCTGGAACCACAATGGTCGGGTACTGTCCGGTTCCAGAGAAGTTTTCTTCCGAGAACTCTCATGCTGTGGAATGAGCTCCCAGCCGAGGTTATTCCAAGGGATAGCATGGAATTCTTCAAGAAATGCGAGAAGAGGTTTTTAGAGGGTCGGCAACGCATGAGTGGCCCCCTGGTGTTGCAAATATCCATAGCCTTCGGTGACTGTTTACCATCAGGCTGGCCGTATGCTTTATTCCCACCTTAGTGGTATAATAAAAAGGTCAGCTACGAGGCCTACGAGCCATGATGTCGAATTGAATGAATCTCGGTCTTAGTAGGTACATAGTGATTAAAAGTAAATAAAACTTTGATTTAGACGTAAATGACTACACCAAACATCAGATCGGATCAGATAAAGATTAATCAGAATGTAACTAAAATATCTTTGTGCTTTGTATGTTGCACTCTTCATTAACTCATTCGATTCTGAAATAATTTATGAAATCGAAATGAAAATGTCGAAATTGATAATAATCAAAAAAGGTAGTGCAGCGTAAACTTAAGCAAAAAAATTTTAAATGAAAGGAGTAGAGATCTGAACGGGTGCCAAGTTCCACAGCACTTTCTTAAATGACAGCTATAAAAAGGCATGATGTTCTTAAAGTTATTTATAAGAAAAATTGGTGCTATCATTGGTTTTGAATATATAAGTTTTTATCGAAATATATAACTCTTATAAAGATTAATATTTTATAACAGACGATTCCTATTTATTTCTTTCATATATAATAGTGAATAAATAAGTGTAGTTGATACAAACGAAAGAAAGCGAAATATATGAAAGTTTTTGACTCACCATAATCATTCCATGGAAAATGTGAAATTAACTGAACCTAAGATAGATTCAGTTCTTTTCACATTTGGAATGATCTGTTACTTTCATAGTATGCTCTTGAATTTATCGCAAACCTGGGATCCAAAAAACATAAGCTATCGCGATAACGGGATCCATAGAGGCGAAAACGCGAGCAGAAATTAGTGTTTTATAAGATATAAAAAATACTATAATAAATTTCTTTGTCAGAAAAAAAGACATTCGCTACGGAGCACTCGACCGAAATTACGGGAACATGAATTTAAGTCCCATCGAGACAACTTGACTATTATTGTATTATTTAAATATTTACAACGAAAGAAATAATAGTTATTATTGCGACCTTCTATTCTTAACACTTTATTGCATGCAATATTAACGCAACAATACATAACACTGTCCTATTCCATAACACGATCCGAGCCCTTGCCCCAGGCGTCACCCGACCAAAACAACAGTCACAGACATAGTGAGGCTGTTGTTATTCACGCTATCGTTCCAGCCGGTCAACACCCCAGACCAGAGGCCACTGCAAAACATCTAATGTAGTTTAACTTTATGCAACTTAAAACTATTTAACAATTCATAATAACACAGAAAACCGCAATCTCCGAGCAGGCATGCCGAGTTTTCTCCAAATGTCGTAAATATCTCATTACCTAATCTTTGTTGTGTGTATTGTACACACTTATACGCGTTGAAACTCTCAGCGTTGTAATCTTATTTTTTCTGAAATGGCTAAAATGCCTACGGCATTACATCGAGTATCACTCCTGTGTTGGTGCCTCCGCTGCTGCATCACTCACTAACTCCTATTCTGATAGTTTTAAATAACATGTATTTAATAGGACGCATATGGGGACGCTAGAAATAGAAATAGAAATAGAAATATATTTATTCCAACTTCACATTTAACTTTACAATAAATTATGTACACATACACACAAGTGAAGTCAGAATTGACTCTCACTCAGGGTTCTATGCTAGGAACTCACAAAGAATTCCCAGCCCTGGTTTTCAGTGAAAGTCAAGAGTGACGACATGGACCAAAAATATACAATGATATTTAACCATTACAAAACATATAAATTAAACAAAAACAAAACACCAATATAGTTAAGGTAACCAACACAAACTACAATTACATTCTTCTACGAAGCTAATATAAGGTACATAGTTTCAATTAAATAAAGAAAGATTCTGTAGCAGTTTCTTAATATAATTCTGCATATCAGGTAAATGACATCAATTTCTCTGGAGCTCACTCATGAGACAACTACACTATGCTGTATGGTCACAGAACCAATGCACGCATGTCGGTAGATAAAAAATAGGATTTCCGTGTCTGTTATGTCAGTGTAGGTTAGTTTCGAACATTGTCTATGTTGAGTGAACAAAACAACTTTTACATGTAGGTAATTTAAAAATTAGTTAGGAAGTGATGTGGCTTATAGGAATATCTATAAATCAAAGTTGAGAGAAGTTAGGCACATTCAAAATGTACAGCTCAATGTCTAGACATAACTTTAGAACAGTACATGCAATTTATTTGGCACACGTCAAGGAAAATAAACTCGTCGGTGGCCCAAAAAATCTTTATCGCTAGGGTTCCTTGTTCACGGAATCTTTGAAGGATTGAATTCTTTACAATTTGTATAAAATTGATGTATGCGTAGTACCAGTGGCGTGCACTCCATATAGGCAAAAAGACATTGCCTACCCTATCAATTTGATGATAAATACCATCCGATGTTTCATTCTTAAACATAGTTTTTAACTAATATTTCGTATCAAAAACAAAAAATTAAAAGCTCCATCTATCGGTATCGGTAAGTTATTAAAGTCATCGCTAGTCATATTCAAATCGCAGCTAGGCGCTACGCTACACTAGCGCCGCATTGGCAGCTTTTTACGGCAGAGACACTAACTATATCTGTCTAAATTTACGTATGTGTGCCGTGTTGTTTATACAAATACTGTAGTGTGCATTCCTATAATTACATTGCCCACAATAACACAAATAACGCACACAATTGCAAAGTATAGACAATGTCTTTTCAGCTGAACTATAACGTAAATCACCGAAGTGTCGCGAGCATTGCTACGTAACTATTTTAAAAAGTAGTTTGCTGCATATAATTATAGTGAAAGATATTGCCATTTCTTTTTTTCGTATAAAATTGATGTTCAATTTTATTTTGATTTTAAAACGGCCGCCATTGTTTTTGTTTTGAATCGATTGACTGGTAGCAGACGAAATAAGATTTTAAAGTTTTAAAGTTGATAAATATGATGATATTCACTGCGAAAGTTGTTCATGTGGTGTGTGTAGGGAAAATAAATGTTTTCAAAACTATCTTTCGGTGAAAAAAAACAAGTGATCACATACATCATTATTTCCACAAGATTGGGTAACCAAAATCAACATTCTGTATTTTTTGGTAAGTTAATAGCTTTAAAAACATTCTGCCTACCCTGTCAAAAATCTCTGTGCACGCCACTGCGTAGTACGTAATGCATAGTTTGTTCTACACTATTTTTAATTTATGTCCTTGAAAAATCTTAAATTATTTAGGTACTAACGTTTCCAGCAGCTCCGCATGCGTGCATTTTTGGTTTTCAAGGTCCAGGCACTCTGAATAAAGAGCACCCTGTAACAATCAGGGATAATGCATTGAGTTATTATGTACTATATTACCTTAGTGGGATAATGCAGCTTTTTTTTATACAACGTCGGGAGGCATACAAACATACAGCCCACCTGATGTAAAGTGGTTACCGTAGCCTGTGAACGCTTGCAATATATCGAGTATACCTCGCACGATGCCACCTCTGCTGGAAACACAGCAACTCCTTGGGAGCTTACTGGTGACCTCACTCACACGTAGGAACACAACAACCCTCTAGGAGTTGTAATTTGGCTGGGGTTTTCTGTCCGGTGGAGGTACATCGCCAGACGGGCTGCTTTGATGCGCCCTACATCTCTTAAAAACACCCAGTCCAAACAAACAGATATGTTCAAGCGTTCGTCATCGTTAGTTTCGTAGTAGTGTAAGAATTTACAGAATCTAATTAGTACGAGTAGTTCCAGAACTTACCTTCTACATACAAATAAATATATTATATAGAAGTACACAACTTTAACTCTACATACTTACAGGCTGTTGTTGATACCGTTCTCAATAATTTCGATTGGTTTTTGTTTCTATAATAAATGAAATGAAACATTTTCAACTTCAAGTGAAAATCTATTCTTTGGACTATTATTATATTATGTTTCTAAATAATAGAGCACAGTCTCTTTGAGGCTTGTAATATTATTTCCGAGTAATTGCCGAAAACATTTTACTAATTGAAAACCAACGAAGCAAATAATGCCGACTTTCTTAGTAAATTACAGTAACTTAACGATCATACTAGTAAAAGGATACTAGAAATTATTTGGAAGTGCATCGAGAATGTCGTGTACGAGTGTAATGTACATGTGTGTGTTTAGTTGATTTAGAAGATGGTAACTGGATGAGTGAGGGGCGTTTAACGGGCTAATTATCAAACGGCTAATGAAGTTTGTATTCAGCGGGCGGGCGCAGGGCGGCGCGCGCGGGCTCGGAGGCGCTACGTGCAGCGACTGGCAAAGAGCCCCACCTGATAACTCCCCGCCCCCCACAGAAAAATTGCAGAGAAAAAGTTTCATCGCAGGGGAACGTGAATGAAATGAAGAATTGTGTCGGCTGCTTTTGGGATTATTCCCAACATAAAAGTCCTTGAGATCCTTTTCTTTCTGTTTCAATTCATCAAGACGTCTCCCGATAGTCGATAACCGATACATATATGCATGATATTAACTTGTCATTTATGATATTGATTATTTCTTATATCTTTCAAATATATATATTTTATACAACGTCAGAAGGCATACATCCATCCAAGCAGTTACCGTAGCCTATGAACGCTTGCAACACATGAAGTATCACTCGCGCGAGCGTGGGGGTAGGTACTTTCCGAGATTGGTTGCTTTGATGCGCCCTACCTCGCACCATACTCGCTCGCACTACCTCTTAAAACATCCAGACCAAGACAAACAGACATGTTCGTGCATATAAATGTTTGTCTTGTGTGGGAATCGAACCCACGATCTTCGGTGTCAAAAGTCGCGTTATTCACGACTGAGCCACCGAGCTCGTCCAAATATAAAAGTATAATCTGAACTTAGAGATATAGCCATTTTTCTTACACTGAAATTCGAATGTCTATAACCACGTACTATATATTTGTAGTTTACGTAAGTACAAAGCTAATTAACCCTACAATCGTCACAAACCAGCTTTGAAAATGAGATCTCCGTGGTCGTTTCCCTTACCACTGAGGATTATATAAACTGTGGCATAATTAATGGAATGATATGTTTCCCATACTTCACCCAGGTATTTATAATGAACAGTTCTACCGCCTCAACTCACGACGATTTGGATAAGATGTTTTGTTTTTCCGTTAGATCACGCATCGTATTCTTAGCCTATAGCGAGCGTATGGCTCTACCCACTGAAGACAATTACCACTTTAATCGAAGTCGGATTACGGTTTTCAAAAAATTCAACCTAAACTGTCTTCACCACAGATTATAGGGCCACTAGACTAGACTCGTAATCAGATTTTCTATGAATTTCATGCTACAATAATAATAATACTATTTTTTTTATACTACGTCGGAAACATACAAGCATACGGCCCACCTGATGTAAAGCAGGTGCCTATTAACGCTTGCGATATATTTAGTATCACTCGCGCGATGCCTCCTCTGCTGCTTACACAGCTGGGAGCTTACTGGTGACCTCACTCACACACAGGAACACAACAACCCTCTAGGGAGTTGTTATATTTGGCTGCGGTTTTCTGTGAGGTGGAGGTACTTCCCCAGACGGACTGCTTTGATGCGCCCTACCTCTCTTACCTAGCTTACTAGCTTCTACCCGCCGCCGCTTCGCCTGTGTGTAGTTCGCGTGATCCATTTTTTTATACGACATCCAGAGACATACATGCATACGGCCTATCTGATGAAAAGCGGTTACCGTAACTGTTTGCAATATATTAGGTATCATTCGCGCTATGCCATCTCAACTGTTAACATAGCAAATCTTTAGGAGCTTGCTGATGACCTCACTCACACGTGGGAACAACAATCCTCCTAGGAGTTGTTATTTAATTGCAGTTATCTGTGAGGTGGAAATACTTCCCCAGACGGGCTGCTTTGATGCGCCCTACCTCTCTTAATAACACCCAGACCAATACAAACAGACATGTTCATGCACACAAATACTTGTCCTGTGTGGGAGACGAACCCACGAGCGTTGATGTCAAAGTAACGTAACAGCGCGTTTCATCACTACGCCACCAATCTCGTTAACGTTATAAATGTTTTTTTTTATATATTATAAATGCTTGTGTTTAGAATATTTATGTATTTATTGTTGTATAATAAAATAAAAATAATGAACATTTCCGAATATAACAAAGCTAAGCATCAGTTGCTTTGTTCCCGAACTATGTGTGCTAATCTGCTGATCATAGGTTTGTTTTTTTTTTATACAACATCGGGAGGTATGCAAGCATACGGCCCACGTTCCCACGCAGAAACAAAACATCTCTACAGAGAGTTGTTATCTGGCTGCTGTCTGTGTGAAGTGGAGGTTCTTCCCCAGACGCGCTGCTTTGATGCACCCTATTTCAGTTCTTAGCGTTAACCCGTTTCCTAATCCATAGGCATTGATGTGGTCCGCTATTTGAACCTAAGGATTTGGCAATGATACTGATTTTTACATGGAGCAACTCCTCTCCACAACCCAGAGGGAAAACCAGACCTTTCTTAGGTAAGGACACACATTTCGAAATATAATTTCTTGGACGTGCGGACGTCCTCATGATGTTTTCCTTCACCGCCGAGCTAGTGATAATTTCAAGTATGTATATAAACCCGAAAATACGAATTTAGTGGTACATGCCAGGATTCAAACGAGGAACCAGTTAGTCAATGGGGCGGTTCTTTATCCACTGGGCTATCACTGCTTTTATATCCTATTTATCTTAAGAGGTATTAAGTATATACATAAAACACACCCTGACTAAATCAAACATACACGTTCATTAAGATAAATATTTACCTTGTACGAGGAATCGAACACACAAACCTTGGTGTCAAAATAACACCGAGAGGAGGCCCGCACATCCATGAAATTATTACATTTCTAATGACGTGTGACCTTATCTAAGGAAAGTCTGTTTTACCCTTTGGATTGTGAATAAAAATTCTCCGTCTCTCACAGAATTTTCGTAGAAATAATGGCGTCCTTAGGCTTAGGTAGCGGACCCCGGCAATCCTAATGGGTTAGGAAAACGGGAAAATGAAATGAAAATGTTAAATGTAGCCGTCATGTTGTTACTACATAGGGTTAGGGTACATACAAATGTTATTGAGAAGCTCCACATAATTTATTCCATCCAAAGGCAGACGCCTAACATTAATCGTCTTGCGTGATCGATTACACTAGTAACGTGTAACAAGGCCATCCAGCTTCATATTCAAGACCAAACTCGCAATAAAGTCGTGGTGATAAAACATTTTGTTTCACATAAAAATAATTGCCAATCCTCGTCGTACTCGCTTGTACACGTAACGGAATTTAACAATGTATATTGTTGGTGTATTTAGGTCGTCAAAAATCAACATCAAAAATCTCTTTACAACGCCGTCCCAGTGGTGCCGTGCTGTTGTTTCCAACTCACTTTTAAGCTATACTGGCTCGGTCCTCGCCCAGTAATAACAGAGTTATGTTGTAATTGTACCTAATGTCTTTATTTCATTGTAGATAAGATAGGAACAGAAAAGGTTAAAACAAATCTGCCTTGTTAATGGGTATAGAAGGCACAAGAAATTGCACTGAAAGGTAATGTTGTTTGTGTACAAACCTTGAGCATATTTCTTTCATGTATAAATTGCTTCCGTCTTGTTGTTGATTTGTTGTTGGTTCATGGTATGATGTGTTGCCCGGCCAGAACGATAGAGCTCATGTCTACAGTGGTGTCGTGTTCTGCGCCTATTCTTTTGGTCCATCCATAGTCCCAAGCTTAAATGTATGCTAATAGACTAAGATCCCGCTGCAAAATTGTGTAGGTGTCTGGTTTTCTTTTTCAATAAAATACCATTCAGCTGAATGCTTATTGGTAATATAATGTATTAATTCTGGGTTGCCTATAAATAAAATAATAATAAAAAATTGTTTCAAAAACAAGCTTTCCTTTAATGCCCTAAAAAGAAGAAAATAAACTTTGAATTGAATCAAACCTATCAATTTATTACGTTGCACAATTTATATGATATAAAAGCTTATCACAAGATTTACTTGTCTAGATTTATGTACCTATTTTATAAAAAAATACTTTTTTATTAGATTTGCTTATGTCAAGATCAAGTTACTACAGTCTTATTTAAGTTAGTTATTGCATATATTATTCAAATTAGTTATTACAGTCTTGTTTATTTACACAAGTAAATCTCATGACAAGCTTTTATAACATACTAGCTATCCGCCCCGGCTTCGCACGGGTGATCGCTAACAAACTTCACAGGATCACCTGCTGGACTAACCTGTAGATTCACTGAAAATTTCATCAAAATCTGCCCAGCCGTTTTTAGTCCATAGAGGATATACAGACAAACATTCATTTTTATATATACCTAGTCTTGCCATAAATACTGAAACAAAGAAAAAAAAGATTTTCTATTGCAAATAACATTTATTACTTTTACAGTGTATTAGTTTAATACTTAAATATAAAACAATTTAAAATATACGATAAAAAGCTTATACGAAGTGGTCTCCATTGGCTGCCATACAGTCCTTTAAACGTTGAGGCCAGTTATCAATAGAAGCACGCACTCTTTCCATGGGAAAATTCTTCCCTGCCAATCGTACGGATTGTTTTAGGGACTCCAAATTATCATGGCGTTTAGAGCAAGCCGTACTCTCTAAAACTGACCATAAATCATAATCCAGCGGATTAAGATCGGGACTAGACAACTGCCAGTCTTCAGCTCTGATGAAGTCCGAAACGTTCGTTTCCAACGAAGAGTGCGTAGACCGAGCTTTATGACCCGGCGCCGAGTCTTGCTGGAAGGACCATTCTTGGTTATTGAACATGGTGTTGTTAAGGGGCTTCACTACCTTCTCAAGAATGGTATCTTGATACACTTGTGCCGATGTTTTGATACCTTTTTCACAAAAGTATGGCTCAGTCACTCCTTCATAGCTAATACCCCACCAAACCATCACTAAAGTCGGATAGTGCCCACGTTGCACTCTGTCGACGACTAATTGGGAAGCTTACTTAGAGCTTTAAGCATAAATACGGTAATTTTGTTTGTTAAAGTGTTGCTCAATTGTAAAAAAATTCTCATCCGTAAACAATTTTTTTCTGTGACCTCCCTTTGCGTACCGCTTCAGTAGTTGTTTCGATTTTACCACCCTATTCTTTTTTAAATTATCAGTTAAGAAATGACCAGTACGTCTCTTATAGGCTTCAAGTCCTAAGTCATCTTTTAAAATACGCGATATGGTTCTAGGTGCTATCTTCATCTCCCGAAATAAAATCTTTTGCTTTCGGACAGGATTTCTTCGAATTCTTTCCCTTACTGCTTTGACCACATTTTTCGTACGAACACTACGTGGACGACCAGATCTTTTTCTGTCATAAACAGAGGAGGTCTCATTGTACCTATTAATAGCCCGGTACACAAACATTTTACTAATACCAAGCGTATGGAGAGTTTTAAAAATTGCATTTGGCTCCATACCTACTCTGTGTAATGCAATCACAGCGATTCGGTTCTCTTTATCACCCCACTCCATTTTAATATCGCAAAATATTGTACAATGTATTGGCGCCAAAATGAGAAAACCCAATGAACAATCATATAAAAATGACAGATTCCAAATTCAAATATAATATTTTGTTTACTTTTAATTGTAACAGTATTTACAGCCAGACTAAGTATAAATAAATTGTGTGGTTAATGCAATAAATTGATGGGTTTGATTCAATTCAACGTTTATTTTCTTCTTTTTAGAACATTAAATAAAAGCTTGTTTTTAAAACATTTTTTTTATTATTAATTTATTTATTATTTTTAAATAACGTTGTGTTATTATATCTAAATGTTTCTTAACCTGTTCATTTCATTTAAAGCATCATTGTCGTTTGCCCGATAATTTAGTACGCTCTAGTTCTTCAATAAGAAGACCTTCTAATGATTTGATTCTACTTAAGGCTACGTGGCCTTAAGTAGAGTCAAATCATTAGAAGGTCTCCTTAGTAGAGTCGCTTGACCAGCAGCGAAGAGCTTTGAACCTAAATAGACAACGGCGTGGTCAACAGTACTACCTTGCATTTTGTGTACTGTCCAAGTCCAGCATAATACAAGTAGTACCGTGTACAGTACAGTGTCTATATTTTGCTGGAAATTATCTCTTTGTCTCGGTTGAATAAGGTGAAGACCATCTTTATTGAACTCTATACGGATGGACGGTATGTCAGTATCATACATTTGTGCTCTCTGGAAGCAGGGCCATATGCTTTCTGTAATATGCCCAATAGCCTCATTCACTAGACCTTTGGACACATCTAGATTGTAACGCAACATCACCTTCGCCCCAATGAATATTTGTAACTCCTTAGATAGCCCTCCTGCCTTGTTTATATTGGATGGTATAATATTATTTAAATCTAAGTTGTCATTTTTTTTAGTACAATCTATGTTATACGCAGACGTTCGTATTCTTCTTAGCAAACCCTTTAATTTGATACCCATATTATATAGGAGTGCGTAAAATAAATATTCCGCTATCTTGGGCGGACCGCCATATTGGATTTGGAATATAGTAATTTTAATATTTTTTCGTATTCTTCTCAGCAAACCCTTTTATTTGATAATCATATCATGGGTCTGCACAAAAAATATACCATATTGGATTTAGAGTAAAGTCATTTTTTTCGTATTCCTTTTATTATTATTTTTATTCTTCTCAGTAAACCCTTTCATTTGATTTTCACGTTATGGAAGTGCTTAAAATTAACTAGACCGCCATCATGGGCGGACCGCCATATTGGATTTATAGTAAAGTTATTTTTTTTTTTTTATTCTCCTCAGCAAACCCTTTCATTTGATAACCATATCATGGGACTGCACAAGAATTAATTAGTCCGCCATCTAGGGCGGTACGCCATATTGAATTGAGAGTACCTAAAGGCATTATTTTTTCGTATTCTTCTCAGCAAACTCTTTCATTTGATACCCATATCATAGAAATGCACTAAAAATAACTAGTCCCTCATCTTGGACGGCCCACCCACCATATAGGATTTAGAGTAAAGTCATTTTTTTCGTATTCCTTTCAGCAATCCTTTTCATTTGATACCCATATCAGGGTAGTGCACATAAAATAAACTAGTCCACCATATTTTGCCGTCCACCATATTAAATTGAGAATGGCGTCACTAGCTAACCATGTATTGTCATCCAAACTAAACGTGTATGCAAAATTTCATCTCAATCGATTAAAGATAACTGCTTGAAAATTCTGTTGCAAGATTGGACCCGAACATACAAACATTGCAAGTTAATTAAAAGCTTGTACAATTTGCCGCAATGATCTATCTATCTACGAGTATAACTTCACGCCAAATCCCGTACGGGGTAGGCAGAGAGAACCGAGCGCCACGTGACTCGATCCTTACATACCTCACTCGCTTCTTTAACATTCATTGCTCTTGTCATGCACGCTCGCCGGTTTATGGGGCTCTATACATCACCAAATTTTAAATTGCCGCAATGATTTTTAATTAAATATTTTATAATTAATGAATTTGAGCTATATGATTTGTTATTGAATAAAAAGTCATTTTAAAGCAAATGATGTGAAGAATGTGACAAAAATGTAGTTGCCACCTTCCAGTCAGCTGCAACCTTTAGACTACCAGCTGTAAAGTGGTACATTAATGTTGACATTATGCGATCATCATGTTTTTTAAAAAGAAATGTACTGAAGACAATAATCCATTGTTGCTTGTAAAAAAGTGGCCGCAAGCCATGGTTGCTATGATTTGAATTCATTGCTCCCAGCTTGAATAAGTGCGAGCGAGAGGCAAGGAATACGCGCGTTGCTTCGTGCTGTAAACGATACAATGTAGTGTAGTTAATGTAATTTTCTATATGTGAAGCACACATTTTTTAGCAAAATGGAAATGTTTGTCGTATATCATATGCTCTATCTATATGCTATTATGATTCAGATTCAGAACAAGAGGAAGAAAAAGATGAAGTGAAGATGAAGTGTGAGTGTGTGACAGCTCCGACGCACGACTGTAGTTTTTTGCTTACGAACTATCATTATGATATATATCGAATAGAAAAAGAGGGTAATTGAACGCATTTTCTGAAATAATATGAATAAAAGTTATTTTATTCATAAATGTGAACTATATATATATATGCTTACATTTAACTACATCCATGTGTATTTCAGATGTATATGTTTGTCTCTTTTTAAGCGGACGAGCATAACGCCATCACTTTTTGTTAACGCCTTCACTTGATTTTACTCCTCATAAAGTCGTACCCGGCCGTATAACTCCTAAAACGTTTCTTAAGGAGGAAACTCCAAAAATTTAATAGTTTTTAATAGAATAATAAAAAAAAATACTATGCATGAGCATTGAAAAAATAAATAAATAGACTTAGAATTTTTCTAACTATTTAATAGGCAACCAATAAAAATGACTTTTTTGATATACAACAAACATTTCCATTTTGCTAAAAAATCTATGCTTCCCATATAAAAAAATTTAAAATCAACATTACATTGAGTAACATTTTCTACATTATATATCGTTTACAGCACGAAGCAACGCTTTTCAAGCTGGGAACAATGAATTCAAATCATGGTAACCATGGCTTGCGGCCACTTTTTTACAAGCAACAATGGATTATTGTGTTCAGTACAAATTTAACTTCAATTTGATGTAATATTTTTTTGTAAAATACGATGATTGCAAAATTTCAACTTTAATGTACCACTTTACATCTGGTAGCCTACGGGATCTCGGTTTATAAGCCCGGAACTAAGGATAAACCGTACTTTAGTTTAAGATTGTATATGTTATATTCGCGTTGTTATTTTTTCTTTCTACAAATATAACGTCAAACAAGCATTCGACCCACCTGATGCTATGCCCATGAATGGTCGCAATAAGACAGTATTACTGATACGTTGCCGCCCCTGCTGCTAACCGAGTAATTCCTGAGCTGGTAACCTTACTTACTCGCACGAACACAACAACCTTCCTCCTTTTTTGGTTTCTTGTTTTTGTTACGTAGAGGTTACCCCAGTTTGGCTACTTTGATGCGGCCCAACTCGCTTAATGTTAACGACTTACCGTACAGGTACTACCGTACTCCTCAGTAACATTCTGGTAACCTCACTTACTCGCAGGAATACAGCAACTTTCCATGGAATTATCATTTGCCTGTAGTATTTAGTGAGAACATATTTCTAAACATTTCTGAATAATACCGATTCCTTTCATTCTTCAAAATTGTGACTTTTGGTTGGCGATGGATTTATTCTACAAATTATACCAATTAGATCTCAATATTTATATTCTCAGTTTTGAGGTGGTCCGCCTGTCCTTTGCTATACTTGCTTAGAAATACCTAAAGCTTGAATAGCCACTCAGGCTTCTGTAGTGCAGGAGTAAGGGCTGCCACCTACCTAGAATAATAAAAGACCCCCGCGCGCGATTTTAAACGAAGTATATGTCTATGCTCTGGGATGGTATGACCAGTAGATTGCTATATGGAATACTTTGTTTATGTATGTATTCTTTTTAGAGTTCCATACAGCGAGGTATCAAAAGGTAGACACGTGGCACAATTAGTATCTACGTACAGTTATTTATTATGACACTTTGCTCTAACAAAGAGAAACGATAGAGCATACCTGTCGTTGAAAAAGAAGAAGATGAATATATATCTTAAGACATTTATGCCGTGGTATAGACGCGACGCGAGAACGTGACCAACTGAATGCGAGTCGGGCAGTTACCTTACTTTCGTATTGTACGTTACATATATTACGTATCTATAACTATAAAAACATTCGATATACAAAGTGTGCCCTCCGCTGTATATCAATTCTAACCTCGCATGCATGTGGTGTTTCCTGCTTATTAACAATCAAGGGTATAGCGACAGTCAGGTAGGATGTATCAAAGCAGTTCAAATACAGAAGGCCAATGAAAATTCCCTGAAGATTTGGTGTGTTCCTGCGAGTAAGTGACGGAATTTCTGTGTTAGCAGCGGGGATAGCAACGTGCGAGTTATACTCCTTGTCTTGCAAGTGTTCATAGGCTACGGTAACTACTTAAATCATGCGGCCCGTATGTTTGTTTGCTACCCTAGGTTGTATAAATAAACATTGTCCTTTGACACCCATTTTCCAAAAGCAACAATAATATGAAATGTCTCTAAATTACCAATATGCTACATACATACCTACACACACAATATTTACTGACATAAATATGCCTAATATAATTTATGTTGATGTTTATTTATTCAGTATAAAAATTTGTATGGATGTACTTTAAATTAATGTAATTAATTTACCTGTAACAAAGGAATTAATTTCTTGAATTTATTTATATGTTCTTTTCTTTGTTCGGAACTCTATACCTCTAACCCTCTAGCGAGTTGTTATTTAGCTGCGGTTTTCGGCGAGGTGGGGGCACTTCCCCAGCAATGAACATGTCACGTGTAAGTTTAGTAACCGTAATCTTAATCTGTCAGTTCGTAGTGCAATGAAATCATACTCTTTCGTCAGGATCTCTCTCTTCTCAGCGTTATTCCATTTACCAACGCTCGTGGGTTCGATTCCCACACGATACAAACATTTGTGTGCATGAACATGTCTGTTTGTCTTGGTCTGGGTATTTTCTATGTATAATAAGTATGTATTTACAAAAAAAAAATGTATTTATGTATGTGTATCAGTTGTCTAGTACCCATAACACAAGCTTCGCTTACTTTGGGGCTAGATGGCGCTGTGTAATTTGTCCGACAATTCATTAGTATTGGCAGGGTCCGCAACCTAAGCCTGAGGGCTTGGCGATGACGCTGACTTTTACATGGAGCTGTTGCCGTCAGACGTTCAAAACACAGAGACACAACCAGATCTTTCTTAGGTTAGTTCACATGCCTTTTGAAATATAATTTCTTGAATGTGCGGGTTTCCCCACAATGCTTTCCTTCACGGCCGAGCAAGTGATATTAAACATATGAACATAAATCTGAAACATGAATTTTGTGTGGCACATTCATTACAAATACATTACATTAAAAATACTCACTGACAAAGAGGTCTGAAAATAATTCAGCACAGACTACCTGTTCTTAATAATCTTTAATTTTACCATTTGATATCATTATTGTACCAATATGCTTATGTATTTTTTGTTTTTGTAATATCTAATTGACAATTTTAAAAGAGACCTATATTGGCAAGTTTCTTTCGGCATTTCTTCTTAGCCAATGGTCATTTCCGAAATGCTAGTAGATAAAAAAAAAGTAAAAAGAGAATTAAATAAGATACAATAAGATTATATTTCAAAAACTGTAAGACGTGTCTAAGTGCCCGCGAGGACCCAATGGCAAATAAAGATTTTTTATCTATTATCTTTATTCAAACCGGGGATCAGTTCGGTAATGGGCCGGTTCTTTAGCTTACTATATATATATAGTGTCTTACTAATCAGCGGTGTGTACCACGTACAGTTGATATTGATATTAACTCTGAAGATGAAGGAGTGACTGAACATACTCACCTTTATTGTTACGCGAGACATTGTTTTCACTTGCATATTTTAATGTTGCTCTTACTCTCAGACCAAAAAATATCGTTGGTGAGTTTACATTTGAAAATTCTGCTATTGTAAAGACTTCACGAAAGTGGCGGTGGATCCTCAATATTGCCCTTACACAATAAGTAAGACGAACTCGATGACGAAGTGGTTAGTAACGCTACATTGACGCCGCAACTCATCGATTCGTTTCCCACACAGGATTTTGTGTGTATGAACATGTCTGTTTGTCTTTGTCTCGGTATTGTTAAGAGAGTTACTTCACCAGACAGACCACGTTGATGTACCTCATCAAAGCGGCCTGTCTGGTGAAGTACATCCACCTCACACACAATCGCAATCAAATAACAACTCCCTGGAGGGTTGTTATGTTCCTGCGAGTGAGTAAGGTTACCAGTAAGCCCCAAAGGAGTTGCTGTGTTAGCAGCTCAGGTCGCATCGCACAAGTGATACCTAATGAATTACAAGCGTGCAGGAACCACTTTACATCGGGTGTTTGTATGTGACCCAACGTAGTATAAAAAAAACAAGCCAACATCATTATTAGCCTTACAATCTTGCGCATCCAGCCACGTTTTAGAGGTACTGTGTCCTTCTAGAGGGAGAATTTGAATGCTACAGGAGGAAAGACCTGGAGTCAATATAGGAATGCGTCCTTCACTCCAGGTATTTTCTACCCATTTACAAATGCCCACGAAAAACCAACAACATACAATTGCCCTTCTATAGGATATACGAAGAATTCGAGCATGATTCACGACGCATTTTTTCTTCAGTCTTATTACAAATCCTTACTAGCACGAAAGCGCCTACAATGTAAATGTAGGCAATAGTATAAATACTCGCGTTTTTGCAAATACAATGTGGCCTATAGTTTGTATCTAATCGTGATCAGTAACAACAATAACAAGTGACATGGTGTCCTTGTGATTGTATTTTTTATATACAGCGTTGAGAGGAAAACAAGGATACAGCCCATAAGCTTATTAACCTCATTCACTTGCAGGAACACAATAACCATCCGAATAGTTGTAATTCGCTGTAGACTTCTGTGAGGTGGAGGCACATCCTCAGCAGTACTATCCGTTAAATGTTACTGCGCACTACGTGTCTTCCACTAGAACTTCATTTGGCAGAGTTAAGGGGCTCCATACTCGAGTAGCGCCATTGGCTGTACTACCGCCACTTGTAGAGGCTCAGAGGTATTTTACCAGTCGGGCTGCTTTGCTGCTTGCTACCTCTCTTGACTTTAATTACTGTCATCCATCGAAAACCACCGGAGCGAAGGCTTAACGTACCCTCCTAAGCCGGAGGAACTCGAGAAGACCACCCATCCATAAACGACATATAAGGTTGGCTGGAAGAGATCTCTGGTAGAGATAAATTCACCTTTCTACACTATTTATGTAACAATATTCTGTATATCAATGTGCAATAAAGAATCTATAACTAATCTAACTAGTGGTGTGTTATATACATTTCTGTAATGTTTTGTAATGAGGTAATACTATTTTCTCTTAAATCCATCTATATCTTCACGTATCTATTTTGACAAGCTCAGCGGCGCAATGGTTAGTAACGCTACTTTGACACCAACGCTCATGGGAAGTATATCTTCACCTCACAGAAAGCCAAATAACAACTCATTGGAGAGTTGTGTGTGTGAACGAGTGAGTGAGGTTACCAGTAAGCTGCTAAGGAGTAGCTGTGTTAGCAGCAGAGGTGGCATAGCGAGACTGATACCTAAATTGCAAATGTTCATAGACTACAGTAACTGATTTACATCAGATGGGTTGTATGTTTGTATTCTCTCAACCAAGCGTAAAATGACTTGGTTCTTACACACCTCAATAGCTTCTTAGACATTAATATTTTTTTCAGGCACGACCAATTTGATCGTGGTAGGTGAGCTTCACTCGACTCCTCCATCCTTTCGTGTAGTGAAATCAGTTCCTAAATCTTATCGATATAATTTAAGAACAAGATTTATGTAAAAGTTCTATTACCATATAGATACCAATATCTACATGGCTGGGGGCCATATTTGGTTATAGTTTAAATCTTCTTCTTCGTAGCGTTATCCGGTTTCTTAATCCATCATGATTGGTAGAGTTAGACCCTCACAACTCAGACGGAAACCAGACGTTTCTTATGTTAGGTGACACGTCTTTCGAAAAATAATTTCTTGACCATGCGGGTTTCATGACCATGTTTTCCTTCGCCGCCGTGTGATATTTATAATTATGTAACCACGAATTTAGTGGTGCATGGCCGCGCCAAGATTCGAACCGAGGGCCAATTGATCAATAAGCCGGTTCTTTATCCACTGGGCTATCAGTGACCTAAATAGTATATCCTAGTATAAACCTATGAACCTTTGATAAACCACCAAAGTAGCCTTTAATTGTAAGGTTTTCAGTTTTAAACTATGCGTAGTTATGCGACCTGTAAAGTGATTGGATTTATATAAATAAATCAAACTGTATGTTGACGATATTTCAGTTACACCAAGTCATGTAATTATTTTGACAGACAGAGAATACAAATATCCATTTCTGATGGTAATTGTCATATTTAAACAATCTTTCTCCATCATCATATGCTAAAGGCTTTAACCAGGTACACAGCTTGCGTTTACATTCGCGGTAGGTCAAGGGATAAATATCAAGAATTCTATTTATCCGATTGTAAAGGTGCGATGACATACGAAGAAAATGATATTGGGCAAAACTGCTACATGAGCTGTATATTTTAGCAAGTCTGTCTCTTCGTTTCAGTGCGATGCCCGGATTATAAGCTAAAAGTCTATGTTTTTTTAAAACTATGTGTAAAACGAAGAGCTTTCTAACGGAGAGGAGTTCTGACTTTTGATAGCTGACTAGCAAACGCCTGGAACTCGTCTACCATCACTCATGTGCATTTAGAGGCATATAAATAAATAAATATAAATATTGTCGGACAAATTACACAGCGCCACCTAGCCCCAAAGTAAGCGAAGCTTGTGTTATGGGTACTAGACAACTGATAAACATACGTAAATACATTTTTTTTTTTGTAAATACATACTTATTATACATAGAAAATACCCAGACCAAGACAAACAGACATGTTCATGCACACAAATGTTTGTACTGTGTGGGAATCGAACCCACGAGCGTTGGTGTCAAAGTAGCGTAACAACGCGTTTCACCACTGCGCCACCGAGCTCATCAAGCCAAATATAGCCAGGAGGCTGCCTGCTGTGGAACGAGTTTTAACCTGTATTTTAAAGATTAAGTACCGGAGGCTCATTCTAGCGCTTATATTTGCGTGGGACAAAAACGACGAAAAGTGCAAACTTTTTTCAGCGTGTATATTATTCTGAACGTAGTTGTTGAAATAAAACCTTAAATTATGAAGGTTTTAAATCAAAAAAACATTGCCATAATTACGCGTTGTGTTTTTGTAGGGGAATATGGTGGTGCTATAAGTCTCGAGTAATTGTTTGAAAAGATAATTTGGGTGTCGGTTTATTATCCGATGGGCGGGCGGCGCGCCGTCGGGCGGGCGGCGGCTGGGCGCAGTCCCGAGCACGCGGCGTGTTACTGATGGCGCCCCTGCTCGACTCACACATGCTGCTAATTACTCATTTAAGAATTGCCCACTAAAAATATACTGAATTTTTTATGGTAAACCTGCGTCAAATTTGTCTAAGGAATTCTCTGATTCAACACGGTGTTTTGATCGCTGTATGACACTTAGTCAAGTAAAACCTGGCAATAAATAGATAAAAGAGGACCGCCAAGTAAATATGAACGTATTCCTAGAACGAATACGCCGATGGATATGGAGTCAGAATGCTATTTCGATTTACTTATGTAAATAAATAAGTTGATGTACTTGTGTAAACAATAATGGCATCGCATGTCAAAAAACTGTATGATTAAAATTATAGCGATATAGGTTATAAAGTATCAAAGAATAGTTTTCATAAAAACATATTTGTAGTTATAAATGTTCTACATCCAAAATTAATTACAATTACATCTACTAGATTGCCTGCATCGCGTGGATGGCATACAAATGTACAATGCACCTGTGTGACGAACTCGGTGGCGCAGTGGTGAAACGCGTTGTTACGCTACTTTGACGCCAACGCTTGTGGGTTCGATTCCCACACAGTACAAACATTTGTGTGCATGAACATGTCTGTTTGTCTTGGTCTGGGTATTTTCTACATATTAAGTATGTATTTACAAAAAAAAAATGTATTTACGTATGTTTATCAGTTGTCTAGTACCCATAACACAAGTTTGGGTTACTTTGGGGCTAGATGGCGCTGTGTAATTTGTCCGACAATATTTATATTTATTTATTTACCTGATTTGAAGCGGAAGAATACATTTTTTTTAAACCATACACACTTTGAGGATGTAGAGTGAAGTGTTGTGAAGATGTGTGAAATTCTGTGCAACAAAAAGTATATTAATTTAACCGTAGCTGTATCATCCATCATGGCATGATTTCATAATACAATAATATTCGTGTTTGTAGGTACACACATTATACAATGTATGTAAATATGAGATAGAATATAATTGCACATCGCATGTATACAAACTACACAGGTTCTTTTAAAAAAAACTTTTTCAAATATGTATTTATAATTTTTAGTACAGATTTCCCTTTTTAGGAAAATTGTTAATTAGTGACCGAATTATATTGCATAATAGATACTTTGTATATTTTGGAATATATGGTATCGACTTTGCATGTGGGATTACAAAATGGCGTACGTAATTTTGTTTGAAATGGCGTAATATTGCAATAACTAATAAGTTGGTAATAATTGTCTTTGAAGCCAACTTTTATTTTTTTAGGAACAATAGTTCAGTAATCTTAATCGAAGTTTATAAACTTGCTCAATATTTTTAAATATAAGGTCATAGTTATTCGCCTAGAGATTTATATAGTATAACAAGTATACAGAATTCAGTATTCTATTATACAAAATTTAGCAAGATTGGTACTTGGTTTATCACACACATTATTTAATGAATTTTTATGAATGTCTGAAAAGGAAGGTGCGCTTTCCAGCGCACCTTCCTTTTCAGACATTTATTTTTATTACATACATTTATTTTCAAACATTTATTAACATTTTTAGTTTAACGTAAGTTGGCTAATTTTTGAGTTTTATTCGAGAATGTTACCATACTCTTCCCCAATATGATTTATCTACGTTAATAATCTGAAAAGTATGTAAAACTTTAATTTTTTTTATCCAGTCTTTCAACGAAAACTGCAGCTGTAAAATATATTTTAATACATTTCGATAAAAATCGATATTACTTTTTTCCTTCGTCTACATTTCTTTCTTCATTTACGATTAATAAAAATATATACTTAATCAATTATCGTTCAGAACCTCAGAAAACGTACGGACACTCCTGAAGAACAAATCCGACTTGCACGTGATTGGTTTATATTTTGTCTTCATTCACACATAGTAAAGTAAAAAAAAAATACGATATTCTAATTTGAGTTATTTTCCATCTCACTTTGCATTACATCTCACATGTAATTTCTATTAATAAAATAATATGAAAATGGATTTGTGTGCAATCATGAACACGGATATGTTTTTTTAAACAACTATTATTTTAAGGCCACATATGAGCAGCTGTTATCCGTTGCGATTTCAAAGTTGGTTACACAGAGCAGTTCCTATTATGCATGATAACATTCTCCTGTCGATTTGGCAGATATTAATACACATATCTACGAGTATTTATAAATATACACCTGCATATATGTGTATACAAACAATTGCGTAGCATAATAGGATGCGCTTCAATTTAAGCGTCGAAAAGGCCAGCTGCATATCTTTACCTGTCATTTACTTATTTCTATAATTATAATTATTTACAATGCGGTGCTAATTCCAATGCTAGTTTATGGAAGTGAAAGCTGGCTATGGCAGAGAGGGCATGAAAGTAGAATAAATGCGGTCGAGATGAGATGCTGCCCGCGTTCGTAATGACGACGTAAGAAAGAGAGTTGGGTTGAAAGATAGTGTCGGTGTGAAGATAAGAAAAGGCATGCTCCGTTGGTTCGGAGATGTAGAAAGAATACAGGATGAAAGAATAACGAAACATATATACAATGCAAAAGTGGAAGGATATAGGAGCCGAGGAAGATCAAGACGAACATACCATGACCAATTTTTTTTTGTTTTATCACAAGGTGAAGATTTATGAATGTTAAATAAGCGAATGAAGTGTATAAGGACCGCGTCTTATAGCGCTCGGTTCCGTTTGCCTACCCCGCAAGTGATTTGGCGTGAAGTTGTAAATAGATAGATAATTATTTTACACTTTATCCTGGTTTTATATAGTTAATTAACCAGTTACTTAGAGCTACATGTTCTTAAATTGTGAAACGAAGGTTATTTATTCACATGGGATCAATCCTGAATTGTCACAGCTTTTATATTCTCTAACTCGTGAAATTCTGCTTTCTATTCAATAAGTCGTCTTATTTCGTTTGTACGAATAATACGTATGAGATCAAACATTTGACACATCGCAGCAACTCCAATGTTTCACGTTTCAAACAGAAAGATAAGAGGAAAAAGTTTTGATTTTATTAAGAACATTACAGTCAGGTGCCTTATGTTATTGTGATGCTTGGCAGTTGTTTTGACATTCATAATATTTTACGTATCTATCGTTCGTAATACTTGTTAGTACATTCGCCAATATAAGTCGTTATAAAGAATATAAGTCGTAAAGAAAAAACAATATTTATTTATTTGGTCACAGCTTACAAGCTACAACATGAATCGGCGTTTTCTATATTTGTCGTTTATATGCAATGTATAGCAAATAACGTGAAGGAATTTCAGGCGCTTAATTAGTTTAGTTTCTGTAATAATCTCCAGTGAAAAAGTCAGGAGGTGAGTTACTGTGAATAAATGAATGGGATTGTATAATTTAGATATGCATTTAGTAGGAATGGAACATTGTGAATGTACCTTTGAGAAAACTTAATCATAATTATAATCGTACGTACTAATATATCAGAGAGAGCACGATAGTAAAATAAGCGCGGTCGATATGCGAGTTAAGCACAAATCTGTGCCGTAACGCTTACAGGCCGCGTTAGCAGTGCTGTAAGAAAGCCAATTCCTCTAAAAGAGAGTGTCGATGTTAAGAGCGTGTACGCAGTCTAACGCATCTCGAAACTTCAGCGATCGCAAATACGCGGCGAGATTCTACACGCACACTACAACTAACGCTCTGTGTGAGAAACATGAGCGAGTTTTGATTTTATTAAGAACATTACAGTCAGGTGCCTTATGTTATTGTGATGCTTGGCAGTTGTTTTGACATTCATAATATTTTACGTATCTATCGTTCGTAATACTTGTTAGTACATTCGCCAATATAAGTCGTTATAAAGAATATAAGTCGTAAAGAAAAAACAATATTTATTTATTTGGTCACAGCTTACAAGCTACAACATGAATCGGCGTTTTCTATATTTGTCGTTTATATGCAATGTATAGCAAATAACGTGAAGGAATTTCAGGCGCTTAATTAGTTTAGTTTCTGTAATAATCTCCAGTGAAAAAGTCAGGAGGTGAGTTACTGTGAATAAATGAATGGGATTGTATAATTTAGATATGCATTTAGTAGGAATGGAACATTGTGAATGTACCTTTGAGAAAACTTAATCATAATTATAATCGTACGTACTAATATATCAGAGAGAGCACGATAGTAAAATAAGCGCGGTCGATATGCGAGTTAAGCACAAATCTGTGCCGTAACGCTTACAGGCCGCGTTAGCAGTGCTGTAAGAAAGCCAATTCGTCTAAAAGAGAGTGTCGGTGTTAAGAGCGTGTACGCAGTCTAACGCATCTCGAAACTTCAGCGATCGCAAATACGCGGCGAGATTCTACACGCACACTACAACTAACGCTCTGTGTGAGAAACATGAGCGATTTACTATTTTGTATGACCCACGCATTTTGATACTTGAATTTTGTTTATGGGAATAAAAATGTATCCCAGGTGATATTTATCATCAAAATATACGTTTTGTAGTGTAGTATACGTATTTTTCTGCCAACGATCTCACTGTTTGTTCACTATCCGCGTTTGTGAGAGCGTGTATTTCTATCTTATTCTTCTTCATCCAACAACATTAGAATTGTATTCCAGTTTCAATAGTATTAAGAGAGGTAGGGGCATATGAAAGCAGCCCAGCCGCAACCGCAGCCAAATAACAACTCCCTGGAGGGTTGTTGTATTCCTGCGTGTGAGTGAGAACACCAGTAAGCTCCTAAGGAGTTGATGTGTTAGCAGCAGGGTAGCATCGCGCGAGTGATATTTAATGTATTGCGAGCTTTCATTGGCTACGGTAACCGGTTTCCATCAGGTGGACCGTATCCTTGTATGACTCCCGATTTTGTATAAAAATAATGTATATTAAGATGTAAGGTAGCTATAGCCTTCATAGATAAAGCCCACCTACACTTGGTGCACCCTGCCGAGGTAGGACACAGCGATAGTCCTCCGACAGAATTACCTACATTTTATCGAAGTCCACAGCCAAGTCATATTTCCTATTGTTGCGTTCCTACGAGGGAACAGGAAGCTCGAAGTTGCTACGTTAACAGAGGGGGTGGTAAGGTCCGAACCTCCTTGTGCTGCAATCATTCATAGTTTATGGTGACTGCTTCACATCAGTCGGGTTGTATGCATTTTTACCATCCAATGTGATATTAACCATAAATCCATACTTATATTATAAATGTCCATACTTATATATTTTTTTACTTATATAGTCTCGTAGCTACGTAATCATGTTTGAAAAATCAGTAAAACACCGTTATTATCGATGTAAGTACAGGGATGCTCCCTCTTAAGAAGATACATGCTCCGGTGGTTCGGACATCTATTTATCTATAACTTCATGCCAAATCCCGTATGCAGTAGGCAACTTGGCATGACAATATAAAATATTTAGGTAAAATCTTTCAAAATAAACTTATAAATAGCCTAATATGGAAAGTTTTTATGTTCCTGCAAATGAGTGTCGCTATAGTGATAACTTTTGTAATTGGCTTGCTATCGTCTTTAGAGTTGAAACCAATCTCACCTAAACGTGGTGAGCTCACAAAAGGGCACAGCCAAATAACATCTTCCTAGACGGTTGTTATGTTCCTGCGAGTTAGTGAGTTTACCACAGTGAACGAAAAAAGCTTTTTTCGTTCACTGGTTTGCCAATAAGCTCTTGCGCAGTTGTGTTCGCAACGGGGGAGACAATTCGCGAGCTCCTCATATTGAAAACGTTTATAGTTTACAGTAACTAGTACACTGCCGCCTAAAATCCTTTTCGTTTTAACCAGTGAATCTCTGTAGTAAAATATTTATGATGCTTAATATCCTATTTCAAAACTCTTGAGAAAATCCAATATCTGTCGCTTAATTCCATGTAACTGTCTGCCTCTGCATTAACCCTTTTGTTTTCTTCTTTTTCTACAAGTTTCTTTTTCTCTTCCATCTCGTTAGCGATACGCATTTTGTTTAATATAATATTTAACATGTGTATTTGTGTTTCATGTGTATTTGTATGCATATACTGGCTGTGTCCGGGATAGAGAGCAGTAATAGCCCAGTGGATAAGGAACCGCCCTATGGACCAACTGGTCCCCGGTTCGAATTCTCGCGGGAGTATGTACCACTAAATTCGTGTTTTCGGATTTATGTACATATTTATCACATGCTCGGCGGTGAAGGAAAACATCGTGAGGAAACCCACACGTCCAAGAAATTATATTTCGAAAAACGTGTGACCTGGAAGAGTGACGTGGACCTGTGAAGAAAGATCTGGTTTTCCCTCTGCGCTGTGAAAGTCTGTCAGCAGTCGCTCCATGTAAAAATCAGTGTCTTCGCCAAATCCTTAGTCTTAGGGTAGCGGACCCCGCCAAAACTAATGGGTTAGGAAACGCGATACCGCAATGAATAGGAAGATACTAGATTATTCATTTCCCGAAAATAATGTATCGAAATTGTCCTCTAATTTAGAGTTTCCTTTACAATTTAAGCAATTTTCTTCTCGTTTTGGAGCAAGTTATGTAACGTTGCCCAAAATTTGATATCCAAATTTTGTTGATACGTTTACTTTCGAAAGCAACCAATGTGGTTATTATTACTATTTTTTAAGGAATAATTTCTTTAAATTTTTTATTGAACTTAAAGCAATTAAGCTGATTATTTACAACGGGTACATCTCAGCGTAACTTGGCCCTGATTGCATTTCACTCGGCGTAATTGTATCAGCGGCTTTTAGTATTTAATTGGGAAGACTTGTTAACTGGCCAATATGCAAGTATTTTTAATATAATGTTGATTAATCTTTGATTTACAAAAAAAAAATATTGTAATATCAATTGGCGATTTGATAAAATGCAAGTTTCTTTCAACATTTCTTGCTCGTCAGTATCATTTCAACAATGCTGGTGGATTAAAAAAAGTAAATGAAATCTATGAGAAATGAATAAATTGTTAGAAGTCTAATAGCACACGAAAACCAACGGTAAATAAGGTATCTTTATCTTTTAAAATGACTGAACATCGATGTTATCGTCATTTTCGTCTAGTTTGCTAATCATCAAAGTTCATCACTTACTGGCAAGGTTGACTTTGGCTTTATAAATAATTGTTAACTATTTGGTTACCAACCATAAAAATGGTGGCTTTCTGTAATAAAATAACATTTTATGATTACGCTAACATAACAAATGGAATACCTGTAAACAAAAATTTAATGTTAAATGCACTATCTTGGAAAGCTTCGAAATATCGGAGAAAAATTCGGAAGAAAGGCACGTAAAGTGCAGGAAACTCTGCACTCGACAAGACGTAGCTATGAGCTTGCTAACATTGCAATAGTCGATGAATGTAGGTGACTCAGCATCAGAGAACACATGAAAAAGGTCTCAAGTTCAAAAATCGTATAAAAACCAATGTCGACACTAATGCTACATTGTAATGACGAACTGTGCACACAAACGGGTCAATAAAATCAGCACGGCGATTGATCAGCGCTCACACACACACACACAAATATGAAACAAAACTAGCATTTAACCACATGTTGACTCGCCAGATTCATCTGCACAGTCATTCAACTACTATTCATGTGTTAAATGTCCACACCATCGCTGTGGCATGTGACACTATATATTTATCCTGAAATTATGTACAGATAATCTGAAAGAAAAGTTAATTTGTCATAATTGTTAAAAGAAAATTGTGGGAATATTACTATGTTTTGAGTTTCGTAGAATTTGTCAAGTTTAATTTGAATTATAAACGATAACAAGAAACCAATACGAATGTCTTAAAATAAAGAAAACATTTCATTATTTATTTTTTTTCCTACCTACACCACAAGAGGCCTGACCTAAAGATATACTTAAGAAGAACAGATGAAGAATGTTAATGTCTCATGGTGTTATATCAAAGGCAGATTGATGTTGTAATTTTCGCAAAAAATATTTCTATTTCTTAATATTATGCAATATCAAGAGGCATACAAGCATACAGCCCACCTGATATATTGTGCTTACAGAAGCCTTTAAACGCTTGCAATAAATACATGATATCGTTCGATCATTGCCAAACTTTCTGCTAAAACAGCAACTCCGTAGGAGCTTACTGTTAACCTCACTCATTCGCTGGAATACAACAGCCCTCAAAACAAGCAGTTGCTATTTGTCTGCGGTTCTATGTGAAGTGGAGGAACTTAGACGAGCCCTGTCGGGCTGTTTTTTTTTGTATATAAATTCACCGCCTCCTGTATGTCTACATAGTAGTACATTGCTTAGTAGGTAAATAACACTATACACAGAATTTACATTAATGTGGAGAAATGGAAATAATCGTCAAACCATCACAAACATTCGCTGTGGCTAAGTTGAAAATCAGTCAACCGGAAATCGTCCACCCGTATTTTTACTTTCTTTCTATTTGTTCGGTTTCTAATGGCTGTATAGTGATTCCTCAAGAAATGCAAAAATATTTTTTCAAATCGAAATGGTAGTTCCAGAGATTAGTGTTTTTAAGCAAACTCTTCCGTTTTATTAGCATAGATTTACATTGGCGAATATATTTTGAATGTCTTGTCTACTTATATCGGGAGTCCCTCGAGAGACTCGCACTTGACTTTATTTATCTATTTGGATGGATCTAAATAAAACACATTCGTCAGTCTCGAGTCCGGCTTGTCACTAGAGTTCCATGCCAAAAAGGTACGCCTCACGCTGTTTCAAAAATAGAATAACGTTTCAGACTAGCATAGTTTTTTTGAACTCTTTGAATATCCTTCACAAACAAATTTACTTTTGCGGCCCAGATGACGTGACTCTATAAATATAAACAATCCTCGGCAGCTTAGCGTATCTGACCACACATTTGACGGTCTTATTTTTTTTTTGTAATTTATTGTAGAAAAATAGTTTCAAGTAGAGGTGAAAAGTAGGTAAGTATAATTTTATCTCAACTTTATGTTAGGCCACACGTCTTTCGAAATAAAATTTCTTGGACGTGTGGGTTTCCTCATGATGTTCCTTCACCTGTGTTCTTCACGATGTTCACCTATGGATTTCCTTCACCGGCGTACAAGTAACAAATATGTACATAAATCCGAATTTAGCAGTACATGCCCCCGCTAGTATTCGAACCGGTGGTCAATTGGCCGGTTCCTTGCCAACTGGGCTATCAATGCTCTCACTAGCTACCTCTTCATGACCCTTTAAACATGCTTATACCTCAGCAGATTGTTCATTCCAAAACCAGTGCCCGGAAAAAAACCAGGGTTCCCAGCTGTTAAGCAGGGAAAACAGTACACTACTGTACGGTCTCAGAGCTGAGGTTTTCCTAAGTCGTTATTACAGGATCTTGAAAGGGGTTATCCACTGCGTTTCCAGTATGATAGAAATATAATAAAATATGAAAAATCTTTATTTGCCATTAGTTGATTGCGTATATATATTTTTATATATATAATTCTACCAGCATTTCGGAAACAGGCGAAAAAAATATGCCGAAAGGAACTTGCCAGTAAGTTTCTATGATCGAGGACTATAGATTTTTTCCAAGTCGTTAATTACATATTACAATAAATTTATGTCTGCATATCAATAAAATTAAAGATTGTCTGTGCTGAATTATTTCCAGACATATATCCTTTAACTGTATAATAAGCTACAGAATCACCTTTATATTGACATGTCTTAGTTGCCTATTAGTAACAAAGTCGTTATTTCCCCACACTCGCGATAGTGGTGACCTCGATATGATCTCGCAACATAAGCCGTATAACAAAAGAGTAGTTTTGATGTGTTTTTGAAGATATTGTTAAGAATGTACAGAACTTTGCTAGTCAATTTAATAAAGAATCTAATAAAAATTACAACAATGCCTATCGGTACCAGCTACCCGATGTATCGTCATACACAACTTATTCCTGCTTCTAAGACTCTTTGATAAGACACCCCCCACCAAACCATTAAAGACGCAGGATGATGACGACGTTGTAACTTTCCGACCACGTGGACGGCTCCTTGAGAACTGTATGCGTACACTTTGTCATTTTGCTTACTGTAGTGCTCTTCAATCGTAAAAAAATTTCATCAGTAAAGAAGATATCCTGTGCTTTGCACTGCGTATTGGGACAGAAGGCGTTTTGATCGATCCACTCTCTTCAACTGTAGGGATTGATTTAGGGCATGTCCTGTATATCGACAATAAGCGCCGAGGTCTTGTTTTATTATACGCGACAACACTCCTAGCGGGATTCTTCATTTCTCGCGATAAGATTGTATCCTAATGTAGTTTCGGCGAATTCTGACTTTAACAGCATTAACAGCCTTTGTAGTAACAGCACGCGGTCGCCCCTATCATTTATGGTATTCAACAGAGGAAGTGTTGATATATCTGTCGATAGTACGATATATGAACATACGGCTGATTGACGGCGCTATACCCACTTTGTGCAAGGTAATCACTACAATCCTATTTTCTTTTACACCCCATTGCATGTTGTAATTTGATAATAAACACGAAAAAAATATGTAAAACGGCGGGAAACCGAAAGAAATTTTTAACATAATAAACGCGTTCGAAATTAAAATTAATCAAAGAGTCGAAAAAAAAGAAAAGATTCTATGTAACAATATTTATGGCCGGACTAGTTATATACATAATGCTGTGAAAGTAGTAGCTGATATAAACTAGATAACAGTACCTTTTTGAATTGTCCTCCTAATATAATATAAACACAACCAATATTCAATTATTTCCTGTGGTTACATATATATTCTCAACTTCTCAAGACCAATCAATATTAATATACATATGTTGGATATTTCGGAAACGAATGTACCTATTTAGACCAATTTATGTATTTAGAGAAGAAATTGTTTTTTAAGATTTTGTTATCTTTACAGAAATAACTCGATTTTACAAAAACAAAATTAACTATGACCAGATAAACATAAAACATCGTATAATGTCAATATCGTATGTTTCGCAAAAAATCTTATTATTTGTTCACCGCTTGATGCACAAAATATTAAGTATTGCTTTTCTTTTGTCTTTATTGAAGTTGAATACAGTTTAAATCGCCAGACAGTTCAATACAATTACTTTGTATTCTATTTTTTTTATACAACGTCGGGAGATATACAAGCATACAGCCCACCTGATGTAAAGCAATTACTGTAGTCTATTAATGCTTGTAATATATTAAGCGCTCACTCACGCGATGCCTCCTCTGCTGCTTACACAGCAACTCTTTAGGAGCTTACTGGTGACCTCACTCACACACAGGAACACAAGAACGCTCTAGGGAGTTGTTATTTGGCTGTGGTTTTCTGTGAGGTGGAGGTACTTCTCCAGACGGGTTACTTTGATGCACCCTACCTCCCCTGAAACTATTTAGACTGTATGACACTAAAATTTTTCTTTATGTATACATATTAATATATCTTTTGCCAAACAAAAATCTTTAATGGAAATTATTTGAATCTATAAATATGATCAGTGACAGCCCAGTGGCTAAAGAATCGGCCTATTGATCAACTGGTCGCCGGTTCGAATCCTAGCATGTAGCACTAAATTCGTGTTTTCATTCAAGAAACTATATTTCGGAAGACGTGTGACCTTGCTTGAAGTAAGTAAAAGTAAGAAAAAAGTAGTAGTTGGTAGTCGCTCTATGTAAAAATCAGTATCTTCGCCAAATCCTTGGGGTTAGATAGCAGACCCTGCCAATGTTAATGTAACGCTAAGAAGAAGATATGTATAAAAAATACAAAATTGTCAATATGACAACAATATTGTATGTTGTGATATAAATATTAATATTGTACATGTTAGTTTTCATTTTTGAAGTATATAAGGGAGTGAGAATAATAATAATATTTTATTTTAATTGATACAATTTATCTAATACGCTAGTTATAGTCTAGGAGTCCTACTCCTAGACTATTCCCTATTTATTTATTTATATTATTATTCATTGATCCAAAACGATCTGCTTAATATTTATCATATCAATCAGTTTATCCTGTGCCAACATATGTGAGTATGAATTCTGCCGAATCGGCGGAGTTATTTCTGTATTCGTAGAACTCCTTCTCAAAATAAAAAAAATACCGACTAAATGAGAGGCAGGCTTGCGCGCAGGATAGGGCTCCGTAGAAGTATAGCTAATAGTATTGTCTTAGGTTTTCGCGATTGTTACACATTGAATTAAACAATTTTTAACGGAAGTATCGCGTATTTTATTTATTTTGTTGAACCTGACGTTTCGAACGCTTTGCAGCGTCCGTGGTCGCAGGAAGACTGTACGCTGCAAAGCGTTCGAAACGTCAGGTTCAAATTCAAAGTATAGCTAATATTACATGTATTTAAACACTAATATATTTTGCACTCGCATACAATTTCTATAAAACTTGTTAATTGAGAACTACGTTTTTTATACTATACTGGTTAAGCATATAATTCATCCTGTATATGGACTACCATCAGTGAGCGATAAAAACAGATAAATATTTGAAATGTTCAACATCATGAAACTTAGCAATTGAGTGTTGTTTATATAACAATACATTAATATGGTACCGCTAACCATTGAGTTGGTTTGATGATGGAGATTTCAGTTTGAGCATAAGTAATAAAATCTAAAGTATGGAGTTTCAAACATTTTTAACAACAATCATTGAGGTTTTAGCTTGAAACTCGGCAATTGAGTGTACTTGTAATGATAATATGTAATAATACAATAATGTCAATGATCAACGTTGTCCAATGTTTTTTATTATTTGAATTTATATATATTTAAAGAAAAAATTAAATTAAAATGATATGTCACGAGCAAATGAATAATTTAGTCATGATATAGCCTTAGCCTTAGTTTTTAGGCAATGTATTTTTTGTATATTATATATTTTATGTCTGTAACTATTTACTTAAAAATTGGAACAAATTAACATCAACCTATGTAACTAAAACTTCAAGGATACCCCGAGAACCACATATTAGATCGCAACAGAGTATATAACACGGAGTGCCTCTGTTCTGGCCTCTGGGATCAAAATTTTACCTGAATTTTATTTATAAGACAACATTTAGCAACTTACCGTATAAAATAGTATTTCCTTTACCATTCCTAACGCAGAATTGCCTAGGCACGAAAGATTTTTACATTACCTAAACGTTTTAAGTACGTAATAGAATGTATATATTCTATAGAATACCTTCCGAATTAAGCAGATGTCCGGTTACAGATACAACAGTAATTTATATAAGTCTTTACATTGAATTGCTAGCATACCCGTAGTAGAGACGAGCACCATCAGACTTTCAACGGCAAAAGCGGGTGGATTCTGGAGCGATGCCAAAGATTCGTCTGGTGGTTATTTTCGCGCGTCATCCGCCAATAACAAGCAATCTATCCTTTACATAACACAATAGTCTCTACTGCAAGAAGCCATACTTAACATAATTTACACTTCATATAACTCTTATCCTTTTCAAAAACATCAACCATTCAACAATGTAAAAAAAACTAAACCGAATTGCATGCAAGTAACTCTATTAAAAAAATCCTTGTCTAGTATTCATTATACCCCCTGTCTAGTTTCGAATTCTTTTGTTAGCGGTAGTCGTTGCATGGATGCATGAATAAATTGTTTTTGAGAGTTGAACATTCAGAACAAACTGGTAGGTCAAGATCCCTTTCTCATAGAAAACTCCTTTGTGCGATAGTTAAAGGCGTGTACTATTAAAGGGCGCGGATCGGGTTGATTCTTGATTTGTTGCTATGAATGATTATTATTTAATCTGCGACCACCATGCTGCTGTTTGACACAGTCGTAGACAGTGAACATGGGTGTCTCATTGTGATCGTCAGTGAGAATCGACAGATTGTCTTCGGTGCCGGCGGCCGCGCCTTTCCGCCTTTGTGTGTGTGATTGTGATCATAATGCGTGCGCGCTGTCATTGCCCTAGTCAGGCCGGCGGCGCCGCTGCCCCCCTCGCCTCTTAAAACAATGAGCGGAACCTGGGTAATGCGCGGTCTGTTTCGTACCCTTATAGTTTGACGGAGACCAAAATGACTATCGCGTTCCCGTACACTTTTCGTCTCATGTATTTTATTCTAACAATATCGTCAAAAATTGTAATCAATAATACGTACACCTTAAACATAAGATGTATCTAGCGAAGAATCTATATATAAGATGTATAAGAATAAAGATCAATACCAAAAATATGTTTTTTTAAGATCGACTTGCCATCTTCTGTAATTTCGTCTTGTAGTAGTATATATAAAGTTTGCAATAATAAACAAAGAGCACATACAAGATCCTTTCCTAAATCATTACAAGAATATGTAAAGCTGCGTGAATCAAACCAATGTCAATGATAGAGATGGCACGCACAAATCGTAGTCTGATTCTCGCATCTTTCTCGGTTATAACCTTATACTGTAACAAAATAGACGTAACCAGAAAACAATAGAATGTGTACAGAATGTTCCTTTCCCAATCGCATTATTTGGGTGAGAATGTGTGAGGCGCGGGCCGCCTCAGCCGGCAAGCGCCGCCGTCGCCGGCCATTCAGCCGCGACCGATCCGCAATATAATGAGATGCAGTGTCCCTCCAGATGTGGCGCAGGCGCGGCCCCAACCATTGCCGTCTTTTGTTTTTGCTCCCTTTTTTGCCATATGACTTACTAGAACGATTTTACAATAATACTTTTCTCTGAGTAAAATTATGCATCCAATATGCTTAAATTTACTCTGAGTATTGTCAAATGATATTTATCTATTATATCATTAGTAATTATCCATATAAATTATCGATAATTACTAATGATATAACTTAACATTGCAATATGAAATAAAATTATAGAATATTACCTATCATCCTGAAACAAAATACAAAGGGTTATTAACAACATGCCACAATTTAACATCGCTCGCATAATTTACATTTGTATGGGGAACATCCCAAAATAACGTATAGGTACTGTGTAGTTGAAATTTCATTACCGATGGAAATTATCAGCAAGCAATTGTATAGTAACTACACAATCGTTTGCTGATCATTTTCATCGGTATCGGGAATGAAATTTCAATCGAATAATAACTGTTCTGAATCAACGATATATTATGATGCATTTTAAACACAAATCGACTGAATATTTTAACAGTTGACAAATTGGCGAACATACCTATACGTCAGCCCATGTATGATACTGCTTAGATTAATTATTGCTCTGCGCTTAATTTCTTCGGTCAATCATTCATCTAAAGAAATCTGTGATTTATATATAGCATTGATCCGAAGAAAAAATACGATAATGATATAAATAAATAGCGTCTATGCAGCGATTAAGTGTTAACATCTATCTATCTTAATAAATTGATTCTGAATATGTAATCCGTATTTTATAAAAAAACGGAATGAAGCATACATGTGACTATTGATATTTGAAATGTTTTATTGTGCACATGATGCACCCTGATCAGTAAGAATAGGACACAGTTGTTTAATATAGTGTAGACTTCGTCGGATTAATAAGCTCACCATAAAGCTCCTGAGGAATTTCTTCCCAGCAGCGATGATGGCTATGCGTATCCTCCCGGTGTTGCAAGCGTCCATACGCTACAGTAACCATTTCACAATAGTCGTCCTGGATGCCCATTTGTCACCTAACCAGTAAATAATTTTATCTGTCGACTCTTCGCACTATTTATGTAATGTAAAAATGTGTTTTTGTCTTTGGTTTGCCTAGCTGCCTTTCTTTCGCATCTAAATATAATATGGAGTGCGAAGGAGTTGGCTCCGACCGACGCTAGCCTGACGTTTATTTATGTTGCCTCAGTCAGAACCTACGCCAGATGTTATTTTACGACAACTCGCCACCGAATAAACAGTTCTTGGTTTTTCTTACTGATTCGTAATTCTATAGCTACTATTAATGGTATGCTTCACCTAAATTACACAGGTTAATTATTCCTCAAATATATCCCATATTATTTGACATAAAATTACATGTAAATTGGTTACTTTAATTCGGTAATATATATATATATATCAATAAATTAATTTGTCATGCCCAATTAAAGTTAATTTAAAAATAATTTGTTCATCTTACAATGGCGAGATTGTTTAACTTCGTTTATATTTTACATCCATGGAAATGTTGCACTGTTTTGTCGACTAAATACAACCGCTGCCACACAAAATAAAATGAGAGGCACTTTAACATATCCAGCACCAAATAACAATTTGTAGTCTCCTCAATGAACTTGTGTCACACATATGAGCAGCGATGATGTGACTTCCGGACTGGCAGGCACGCCCGCGCAGCTCCATACTTCTTTACATTCCATACGATTATAAGCACTATGGGAAGTAAGGAAGCACGGAACTCGCGCAAAGCTTTGTTATCTTCACTCTTGAGCACACTGTAGTCCTACGCGGCACTAGTGGTTCGAGGTCCGTATGTGACGCCATCTCTTGATCGGTGGTTGTGTAGCACATCGCGATGGTGGACAACGTGGGGGTGGCGAGCGACGCGGCGTGGTGGCAGCTCGCGGAGCACTGGCAGCGCGCTCGGTGCGCACGCGCAGACCAGCTCTAAAAATGGAGTCAACCGGCGGAGTTCGCTTACGAGTCGCGAGTACCATCCATTCCAAATTTGTATTTTCCCGAAATAGCCCCGGCGGCAGGCGGCCATCGGATCGGTTTCCCGAACGTGCAGCAACGTTACAACGTACGGCGACCGGCCGCGGTGCACATCGGAGCCTCGGCCGCGGACTCCGCCGAGGCTCTTACGTAAGTAACGCCGCCGTGGACCGCGCCGCGTGACGACCGTATCGAAAATAAACGTGCACGCAGAGTCGCGGAGTACGACGCGGACGGGCGCCACATGTGCGCTCCCGTCGGCGTTCCGATCATCGCGCGCTGGAGGGGATGCTATTATTAGTTGTACACCATCCACCACTGTCACCTCCCGCGGGGTAGTCGAGCTATACATAGTTCCGATCACAAGATCTGGCAAGCCTTAGCGTTCACTGACCTCTGAAACAACATCAAAATATAAATTTAACAGTATCGACTCATTAACATCGCACCGACGCACGTTGATGATACAATAGCGGCATTTACATTAATTAATCAATTGAATCGCCGAATGCCTCTCGTTTGCAGCAAAGCCGAAAACATTGTTTAGCATCCACTAGTTCGTAAAACTAAATAAAATCGTGCGTACACGTTTGAGAGATGCTAGAGTAGCGATGTCGATATGTAGTGTGTACAATGTTGATCTGCAAAAATTGTAGCCGTCTATTGTGGTAGCGAATTCCCGCTGTCGCCCGTAAAGCTCGCCTCTACGTTCACTCAGTCAATAAAAGAATTTTGGCAAAGTTTCGTAGACAAACAAGTGGGACGACAGCCAACTCATCTTTTGTCTGCTGAAAGCAACATGGTTTTGTTAGCATTTCGATACCGCAATGTTGCTAACTTGTAAAAAGAAAGTACACGTCTATCTATCTAGAACGATTCAAAGTTTTATAGTGGTTGCTTCACAGACGTAATAGTATTAAACGATAACTTACAATAGAACGGCATTTTAATCGGAATATATGTTTCCATTCTCTTGGATTAAGTAGTTCTGTCGTGTGCATAGATAGTAGATAATTTCTTTTGCCGTAACTATATTTATGCTATCATTCAATAAGATGGTTCAATAAGTAAAGAAATGCGACGATGCTGTGCAGAGCGAGCTACCGACCAAAGAGCGTCTGTTGAATATTAATGCGACATTGTTATTGGCCACTAGTGCCCGCTGCTGCCCCAATCGCACATTTCCATAACTTACTATTCTGGATTCGTGGAGAATCAGCTCACTGTAGGAATATGATCACTTGGGCTACTCATATCTGCCCTGTAGAATCTGTCGCCGCGACTATCTTACATTATTCATTAGTGGAATCTGTAAGTCTGCGTTCTCGAATGCTCGATAATGATGCACGCCAACGACGTGAAAATATAACCCGATGATTCATTTTGATTGTTTTGTATGTAACAGATTGTGCACTTGCTACTTTAATGACAATCGCTTGAACATGCCGTTCATTACTCTTACGATGCCAAGGCAATATAACTTGTTTATAATGTTGACACCATTGCGTTTCTAATTGAATTATATATAGAATTCAATAGTAATAAACTACGAATAGGACTAATCATATTTACATTTGGTTTGCCTTAAGTAAATGTAAAGTAAAAAGCAATAATGACCAAGAGAATTTTGTTAAATTAAGTAGATATTTTTAATAATGGATTAATTATTAGTCTCCATTCACCAATTAATATCCTCGCCTATACACACTTTCAATATCATGAAAACAAAATATGATAACAGCATGGTTCAATTTACGTGTAAAGTTGATCAGAGCCATCTTGAGCTAAAATAATTAAGCTAGTACAGTTACTTGTGTGTTATACGATATTTTTGCCTTTCGCACCAGTATTTGAATTACATATTTTCATACCGGCCGAGGCTGGGATAGTAAATAATTGAACCATCAATTACTAACTCCTGGGCTTCATTTTTAAATTATGACGAACTTTTCGAACTTCCTTGAGAAAAATGCATTACACATTATATGAGCATAGTTATATCTAAATGTACTCACAACTATTATATAATTATAATATGAGATAATAATTTGTCAGGAGCCTTAGAAACCGGCGAGCATGCATGAGAAGAGCAATGAATGTTCAAGAAGCGAGTGAGGTGTGTAAGGATCGAGTCACGTAGCACTCAGTTCTCTCTGCTTACCCCGCGAGGGATTTGGCGTGAAGTTATATATAGGTAGGTAAGTAATTATTTGGATGCTTAGATTTGCTACTATGTTCTAAATATCTCGGTGGTGATCCTATCGTAGAGAGAGTGCAGAACGTGTGCTTTGCACCGAGCAGATTTCAAAATCTAGTCATCAACCCGAGAGAAATAGTTGCTAGTACTTCACACTACTATTTTCACGCATAATTCATACGTCAGTACCTTAAATGTTTAAAATTGTTTTACTTTACAACCTTATTGGCTTTGCCTTATGCTGTAAAGTATAACAATATAACGTACAATTATATACGAGTATGTAGGGTAAGTTTACATATATAAAAACCAATAAGGCTGTAAAGTAAAACAATTTAAAAGCATACATACATATAGCCATGCAAAATTTTAGCATTTTTTAAAGCCTGCGAGTAAAATATCTGTAATATATATACTAACGGACAGACAGACATGACAACTAAAAGGTTTTCTTGTTTCCTTTACTTTTTACTTTCACTTTACGTGAGGATCATCCAGTGATAGTAGAAGTAAGTAACAATCACTCTGCACATGAGTACACCATACTAGTTATGACCTAATCCAAGATTTTCTACTACGCTTTGGCAACCAAGGATCCCAATCAGTAACCAATACACCACAATCGATAATAATGGTAGAGTTTGAGAACCATTGCAAACATTCAACCCCGAAGATCACTTAACTGCTAAACTGAAGCTAATATGCAATGCATGCAATTAGATCTAGCTTGCTTAGTGTGCGTCTGCCACGAACTAGTTAATGCGAACTAGCGCCGGCCGGCACCCACCCACTACCGTTTGTAGATGGATGCCGTCGCTGTTATGGCTGCTACGGCCGACTCCGCGATTGCCCGACATCAAACAGGAACCGCATGCACCCGCCGCTGTTGCTGCCCTGGTCGCCTCCATGACACGTATTTCACCTCTCCAAAGCTAAAATGTAACAGAATCTGAAGTAGACGTTGATTTTTGAAATGGCATACTATAAATATAAATAAATAATATTTAACCTAAGTTCTCCTTTTGTTACGCTTTCATGATCAAACCGCTGATCCGATGTGATGAAATTTGGCATAGATGTAACATGGGCTACTTCATTTTTTTTAATCTGCTACTAAAGGGGCAAAATTATTCTACTTAAATAACCACAATAACGTTTATGGATATTAAATCGCAGTAATATAATTATTTGTACATAATCATAACAGTTTACAATAAGATTTACGTAAGTCGTAACGAACCAAATATTCTATAAAATGGTAAAATAAAGTAACGTAATTTAATCTCAATTAAATAAATATAATACTAACTAAAATTATTGAAACACATAGCAAAAATTTTAGATAAAAAATTTAAAAGCGGTTATTTAATACCACTTACGCCGTGTCAGATTTTGAATGTTGCGTAAGTGACGTATATATTACTCTGCGGACTTGTGATTAATCTCCCATTTGTTAACTTGCATTTTATATTCGTTTTTTAAATTTTGTACATTCTTTGGTAGCACTAATTGGAAGTATATCTTCAAAAAACTACTAGTAACTAAGTTGATTTAGAAAACTTAATTTAAAAACATTTTCTCAAGTATTCTTGGAAAATAGGCAGTAAGTATTACTTATTTGAGATAAATCCATATTTTTGTATCCGTCACTTTACACGCGACAATTTGCCACTAAAGTTCTATTTTTTTTTTCTAAAGTTTACATTTGTCGTGTTGAGGAGGCCGAATAAATTAAAATAAATGAAACTAACTTTTATTTCCAAACACAATAACCAAGGAAGGAACCTATCAAAGATTTAAATTAGGGCTTGTGTTGAACATTACTGTCAAGAAGTATATAAAGAAACAAATATCTAAACTATGGACTTTGCGTGCCTCGGCTGCGCCTCATGCCGTGCTCACACGTTGAGCCAATTATGAATAAAATAGGTGTTAGCTTATTTGGCGGCCGCAGATATCCTTATATGTCAATAAACATTTAATAATTTTTGCAAGTAGATTTTGAAACACTTATAGACACTGAATGTAAATTTAATATATTTCGGAAACCTTGTATGTTATCCTGGTACAACGTTATGAACTACTATGAAGCAAATCTGATCTTGATTAGCTTATAAGCCCCTTGACAATGAAAATTTGTTTTGAAGATTCCGAGGTCAAATGACAAAACTTGAACCTCTTCGATGACGCGCTGCAATTTGTCCATGGATATATAACGTGTATCTGTCTCATAAAATAAATGAGCTACAAACATAGAGGTCTACCGATTAAGACGAAGGAGAAAATGATTGCAAACATCGCATTTTTAATAAATAAATATCCATACATACCGAAAGTTTCTGGAACTAGCCACTTAAAATAAACAGAAAACCAATTAAGAATTTGAAAATAGAATTCTCTTGTAATATGTTAATTTTCTTACGAGATTGTTATTTATTCATCGTTGTGGTGTCATTTAGAAAATTGTGTGTCAAATTAAGAATGAATACACGAGAGATTTTTATTTTTTTACGAATTTTGCTCAGTCAGAGACTTTAATTTGTATTTGGCGATAAAACTCCATTTCGTAACTCTATGCATGCGTAGTTCAGTAAGTTTAGACATGAACATAATCATCTGTATGACGATGCACGTGGTCGACCTACTCACAAAAAAATACTTCTCAGCAAACACGTCTTGCACTAGATCAATACCGCAGGATTTAACGGAAGAGCTGAAAGGACTGCTATCTTAAAATAATCGCAAAGTTCTATGAAGAGCAGTCATTGGCTGTATTATTGTGACATGTGACAAAATCTGAGTATACTACTTTGGATGGAACAGAAAAAGCCTATCGGCCGAATGAGTCTTTACTTTTTGAAGATTTCCTAACGAAAGTTAACTTAAAGCTTTAGTAAAAAAAAATAGTTACTACTTTTTTCGGCAAATCAGGACATTAGACAACAGGGTCGCTTAAAGACGAGTAAAGAAAGAAACTGCATATTGATACGTTACTTGTTTGCTCAGGTCTTTGCGAAATACATCCCCAAAACAATGTCCTTCACCACGATAATGCGTCCGCAGATTCCGCAGCGGACGCATTAAAGGGCTCATGTTTGAAGACTTCAAATGTAGAACTAAGGACGCATACAGCTTGATCTCACGTCTTGCGACTTCTTTTTGTTTCCTAAAATTGAAGATAAACTTGGAGGCTTTTAACGAGCTTAGTGGTGGAATAGCTAGCGATAACTACTTTACCATCAAGGTTTGTGGGTTCGATTCCCACAAAAGGCAAATATTTGTTTGTGTGAATAGAATGTATTATAAGTATGTTAAGGAGTACAAAAAAAGTATGTCGCTAACGCGTTGTCACCCCCAAAATATATAGAATGATACTGATTATACTTACTTAAACTAAAAACTCCTTAATAATGCGGTATCATAAAAATAAAAGCAAACCAACCATCCTAATGCATAAAATACCATTTACAGAAAAGTTTTTTATCGTGTGACCGAGAGCAGGAAAATACGTGCGGGTGAAGTCCCAGCTAGTATAAATAAAACTCTACAATAGCAATACGTTGCCGTTGTGAATGCAATATAAAAATGCATAAGCGCATTGCTCGTTTCTGCGGTCGTAAAGAAGCGACAGGCGTTTAGATGCAGCAGTGCTTGTCTCTGTACGTGTCAACCTGGCGCACCAAGCTTCCTTACTATGCAGGCCAAATAACGTTATATCTATTGTAGTGTCAGTTCATTACGTATATCCAAAGCCAATGTATGAACATAGCTATATTTATATCGCGGATCTACTTTCATTACTCACGGTTGCCTTTCAACTTTAACGAGTTTCGTAGTGGACTTAGCGATGGCTACTTTACACTAAGGTTTGTAGGTTCGATTCTCGCAGAATACAAGCATTTGTGTGCATAAACAAATCTTTTTATCTTGGTGTGGATATGTTATATGTATTACATATTATTTTATTTATAGTTAGGGCTAGTTGATCGGTTTAGTTGGTAAGAATGGAATAAGCGCGATTATTTCGAAGGTAACCTTCCTTCGGAGGCATTCATTGAGAGGAAAGGGGATAGACATGCTTTGCAAAAAGTAGTAAGAATAGTTCACATGACAGTCTGCCACTGATTATGAGATGCGCGCAGTAGCTCGATGTCTAATTTCTTTTAAAATACTTTTTATTTAGCGAGGCACTAGTTAGTATTGTTGTTAAATATCGCATTCACAACAATTGCAAATATCGATGACAACGGCATAAGCGCGGCTCTATTGAATAAATTGTCTAGTTATGTGAAAATAAAGGCAAACTACAACTCTATTAAACAGCGGATGTAAAAGTTGTATGTGCGGTATCGCTAAGAAACATAATATTTTTATGGACATTTGCAATATAAGGGACAGCGTTCACGGGTTGCCAACTCCGCTGTTAATACACCAACTCATGAAACAGGCTTACTGATAAACTCACCCGCTCACAAATACACAAAAACCCACCGGCGAGTTGTTATTTAAATTTCTAAATATCAAATTCCAAACTGAGCGTTTATAGGCGAGAATGAATCGCCCATACCAAACGCGCAAGATTAAATCGGGCTTAAGTGACTGTCTATTATTATCTTTGGAATCAAAGACAACCTTACATGCACGTGGCACATCAGCAAGTGAGTATTAGTTAGAAAATTTGATCCCATATAAATTTTGGTGACGATTTGATGATTGGTCAAAAAGTCGAAAACAGACTTGTACATAAAATGTACGTCTTTATTTCGTTTACGTTCAGATTTTAATTTTTCTGTCACGAGTGCAGTTCTGCGTTGATTTCGTGAAATTTCATTTAAGATGTAATGGTCATTAGATAAACTAAAAATTTAAGAAATAAAAGGTTTTAAGTAATAAAAACCGGCCAAGTGCATGTCGGCACGCACAGTGTAGGATTCCGTATTTGCTTCGCTTTGCTTTCTAGCGAAAAAGATAGATAGTTGCCTACAATACGGGGAGGAATTCCACTACTTGGTTTTTCAAATTAGAAACTAGCAAGCAAAACGGTTAGTACAGATAAGTGCAATGTCATATTCTATGACATTTGTACGTTTTCATAATAGAAAATACATTTTGTAAGTTCGTCGACTATTACTCCTTAACCCGTAAAGCCTGCTTAGCCGTGATAGATTTCCTTTAAAATTCACTATATGGAGTATAGTAGATTTTTTTCTACTTGTTATTCTACCACTGCGTCAGCATAGTTAATATGTATATATATGCCAAACTACAACTTTCTAGTATCAAGCTTCTCTGAGATAGGCAGCATACAGACGGACGGATAGACAGACGGACATAACGATACTATGAGGGTTCCTTGTTTACTACGGAACCCTAAAAATGCCACTGAGTACATTGTAGTCGCCGGTAAAGATAAAAAAGACTGTGTGAATAGGTGCCGACTTCAATTAATTTGAATTAACTATTTTATTTAAAAAAATGTATTACATAAGTAAAAGAACAATTAATTGCGGGTTCACTACGAAAAATGCAGTAACTGTGACTTCCTCAAAATTATGACAAGAAAAGACAAAAAACTATTTTTTCATCATTTCTTCATGAAATAGGGTTCTCAACATTTACGTAAGGGTTAGCCCTGAAAGTTTAATCGAAGTAAACAGGGACATGGAAGAGGTCATTTCTAACATCTTTTGCCAAGTAATGCCTGTGTTATTATTATTTATTTAAAATTAATCGTCAATATTTCAGTATAATAAATTATCATTGAAACGATGAAACACTAATGGTTCTTCTAACTTTTCCGTGTCCTGTCCATTCGTCTACAATCTGCCAAAGACAAACCGTACATGATAGAAAACTTCACAGGCGAACTGTGTTTATTATTAAAATGCCTGAAGTATCATTAATGTCTCGCGCTGCATGTCAATAATTGCGAATACCCTCATTAGTATAAATAGAGACATATCATCTCTAGATGTTTAGTAATCAAACAGTAACATAATCATGTCCGAGTCGCCAGCGTATTATTCAAAATTGGTGTACAAAGCTGTCATAAGACTAAGCGCTAAGAATAATGGACCGACCGTATATTTGAAGAGATGTTTAAAGTTTCTGGAGAATCAGGTTTGTCATCATATCGCCGAGAATTCAATCATGCGCTATAATCGAATATATCGAGAAAATAAATTAAGTTGTGACAGACAAGAGATGCCATGGGCAAGGAAACAATCGGCGATATTTAAGATAATCATTTGCAATGAAAAAAGTGTGTTCGCAATGGGTGAGTAAATGTTCACTCCGTAGCAAGACAAACACTACAATCTCGAGTCAAAACTCAATACAGCGGGTATGCTAAATCAAAGTAAAAATGTAGTGTTTTGTCATACAAAATGGCGCCACCATCAGTTCGAGTTTTAAGTAGTGATAATAATTATTTTTTAGTATTGCTTAGAGGAAAAACTCGTGCGTATTTATTTAAAAATCCCCATCTTCTTCGTAACCGTCAATGTTAACCTGTTATTATTTGTTTTTATGCTTATATATGGTAGCAAACAAGCACTTGGCTGCCTGATGTCAAGCGGTCAACTTGGCCTGTAAACACTTATTCGTGTTGTCGTTCATCACTTGTTTATTTTATTAAAGTAGGCCAGTTTGTAATACCAGTGAGGTTTGTAGGGAGTCGATGGATGCAGGTGGCACAGTATCGAGGCAAGTGGCACTCTAGAGAGGAGGCCTATGTTCAGCAGTGGACGAATACAGGCTGAGATGATGATGATGATGAGGCCACTTTAAATTTGAGTGTAAGCAAGTCATTATAATCTTCTTAACCAAACAACCTCACCTGCACCTGATGCACCCTGCTAACCAGCAAACGTAGCTCAGACAAGGGAGGGAGGGCACAGCTATATATAATAAATATTCGCCGACTTAGAAATTAAGGCGGCGCGAAGGTAGACGGGCCGAAGGACGGGACGGATACCGAAGTCAGAGATATAATTTGTAATTTATTTCTTTACGCTTAATAAAACTTTTAGACGCACCACGTATTTTGTAGTAATTTTGTTTTTTTTTTTATAAATTGGTGCGTGGGGTACAGCGGTTATTACCTTCTATTACTGTTCACCTCAAACTATTAAGTGCATGTATTAAATACTATATGTAATTAATACTCATTGTTTGCTCTTATGTTAGGTATTCTGAAATTTACTGTAAATGTTGGAAAAACTGAAAATTATACAAATGTTGGCAAGAACACACACTTTTAACACAAAGAAACATAAATACACATGTATTTATTTATCCTTAAATATAAACGGCTTGTATGCAAAAACCTTATGATTCAAGGACGCAATAATAAAATTCGCCGTTGGATTGAACATTTCGTATAAATTGGAGTAGTTAGTGTGCAGTTAAAATAGTACATTGATAAAATACGAGTCAAATTAAGGGAATAAAATGCATCTACAAGTGTAATGTTCTTAAGTATTTATTATATTGATAGGAATTGCTATAATCACGACAGCACATTGAAAAAGTAACTATCAAACCGAAATAGTTTATGCAAAATTAATCGATTTATTTCTGCTTTTCAATTTTGCCTTCATATACCTATTGTTTCTAAATATAGAGAAATGAAGTGCGACTCTGTGTACTTTTAACAATGAGTCTTGAGAATCAATTACGTTTTTTTAACTTACCATCACTTTAGAGGAGTATAAAAATCACTACATCCCATAAAATAAATTCATGAACACAATGAAATCCATTCATATAGCACAACGTTGTAGAGTATAGTAAAGGAAAACAAAACATGGTATCGTAGTTTTTGAGTGTTATTAGAGTACAAAGCATGTATACATAGAAACGCGATGCGTGCGGCGGCGCGTTGGTAACTGTTGGTGTACGTAGATCGGCATGAGCGTACCACCCGCCGCCGCGCACCCGCCGGTGACGTTTGACCTTATTTAATTAGTTCGTTCGTTTTTACTCTTTGAACGTAACACAGCATATTAAAATGTGTATCGTCTAATTTATTGTTGTCAACCACTCCATTACTCTAGGGAATTTGCCTGTTTGAAGAGCGGGCAATTATTTTAACGCATTTCTTAAAGGGTTGTGTTGCTCATCTCTATTAACCATCTAAATTAAAATCCTCATCTAATCCGTCACAGTTTAAACATACCAAACCTTTAGACATCCGTTTTAACCTCTTATGTCGCATTACTAGGGAAATGTATACCGAAGTAGATGATTCAAACACGATCCGTCGAGCTATTTTCGTTTTGAGTTCATCTACCTCGATACAGACAAATTTCTGCATCCCAGTTTCAAGTGGGAGAATTTAAACATATAAAATAATTTTATCTGTCGAAATATTCATAGCTACTGTTTTATGTTATGTTGTCCTATGTCTAAAACGATCATGGCGAAAGTCTAAAAGAGTGGCCTAGTTCAGCTTAGGACGTCTTTGATTGAATTAAAGTTTTTATTAATAAATTCCGAATGCTTAACGATGATCGTCTGGAATGTTGAAATAATAAAATCACAAAAAGATCAACAAAAATGCATCGAATATATATTATTATTCAACTCGTTATCATTGGTGACTCCTAAAACAAGTATTTTAATCATTAATTAGAAAACTCAACGGGAGGTCTTTTTACTCTGCATATGTTGAAACTCCTTGCTCGCGGGGGGTGTCAAATTCAAATATAAAATAATTTATTTTAGTTCAGACGTGCTCGTCTGAACTACACGACATACTCGTTGGTAACCACAGCACAGTACTCCTTTTTGATAACAGACAAGGTAAAAGCGGGCGACTTCCTCGCAGACATAACAATATTCTACTAATAACTACATAGACTGTGTATTCAAAATACATAAAACATTTAATGTCGCCCCACGATTTATAATACAGTTACGTAGAAACTTTATTTCAAATTCAATATACTTAAACATATTCATCCTTTGACAATGACATGACGACGGACGGATATTTTTTCATATATTTTCTGTGTTATTTTTGTCAGTATTGTGTATTCGCCAATAGAGGCTAGTATACCGTGGCAGTTTTCGTAAATTCTATCTTGACGGATGCCTTCGCTCCCTAAGTTTTATTCTCTATGCAAAGTTTAAAATTGCTAGACTCAGCGGCTTAGTCTGCACGTTCATGTGTCACTTAATAAATCACTTTATTTTATTAAATAACAGCTATGTGCTGTAATATTTACATTGTGGTTACTTGATTTAGTAACTGTAAGTCTCTGCACAACAATAATTATCGTATCAAAACAGAAGAATTTAGTCAGTGTTGAAGCCCTGGTGTAGTCTGTTTGGAGGACCTATGCGCATCGCTAGTTTTTAATTTAATTCGTTTTTCATTTCCACTGCTAGAAGATAATATCTTATATACACTATGGTTAAGGTTATATTTTTTAAATAAAATTAATATATTATAAGATAAATTTGATAAGAGGTTGATATTTACGAAGTCAGGTAAGATTTCAATAATCACGCGTTGAAACACTATGTCTGATTAGTTATCCTTGTGTTAGAACCGATAATCTTTAAAATGCAGATGAGAGTATTTTGGGACACGATAATACGTAATTCTGCTCTTAACTTGTTTTATTTATGAGGAACGTATAACGATCAGTGTGCCCTCCGGGGCATTACGTTCCTCACGGGCGTTCCTCACGGGTGTTACGCACATTTTATATATAAAATATGTCTATTTTTCTCCTTTCTCCCTTGAGAAATAGCGTATGTCTATTTTTCTCCTTTCTCCCTTGAGAAATAGGTTTGTGCAAACTCTTTTGCACCCGTATTGTGGTCAGTCTGGCAATCATGTTTTCCGATTTATTAACATATTTGTAATTATCACTAGTTCGGCGGTGAAGGAAAACATCGTAAAGAAACGTACGGAACGTCCAAAAAATTATATTTCGAAAGAGGTATAACCTACCTAAGAAAAGTCTGGTTTTCCGCCTGAGTTGTGGAGTTCTGACAGCAGTCGCTCCATGTAAAAATCGGTCTCCATGTAAAAGTCCAAATTTTCAAGATTATATTATAGCGGACCCCGCTGATCCTAATGAATTAAGAAATAGGATAAAGCTCAAAAAAAGGACCCTATGACACAAAGTCACTCCAAGTACTCACTTTCCTTTCTCATTGGCAAAGACACAACCACCCTTCAGTGATTTGTATTAGATGCTGTCTTCTGTAAATTAGAGGTAAATAATTGTAGTAAGTAGGTATGTGTATCGCAATGGAATTTGGTAAGGAGATAGTTTGGGACATGGAGAAAGGCACTACTGACCAGGTTTACATACAAAGTTGCGAGCTAATGTTAAATAAATAAAAAAAACTACATAAACCATTTTTGTTTTTCCAGCGCCATGAAGATAATGTTGGGCAAGTTGCCGCGGCCGTGGATCGTAGACGACGCGAAGGACGATGGGTACACCGCGCTACACCTAGCTGCACTCAACAATCATGCAGAGGTGGCCGAGCTGCTGGTGAGAGGAGGCGCGCGGCCAGACCTTCAGAACGCCAATCTCCAAACTGCCTTACACTTGGCCGTTGAACGGCAACACACGCAGATAGTTCGCTTGTTGGTGGCACACGGGGCAGACCTAAATATATGTGATAAGGTACGCAAAACTTTTTTTATATTGCTTCGAAAGGCATACAAGCATACGACCCATCTGATGGGAAGTGGTTATCATAGCCTATGAATGCTTGCACTATGCCACCTCTGCTGCTAATACAACAATTCCTTAGGAACTTAATGGTAACCTCACTTACTCACAGGAACACAATAAACCCCCGTCGCTTTGATGCGCCGTACCTCTCTCACATCGAGACATGCGTCAATTTAATACAATTCGTATTAAAGAGGCGAAAAATCTGTCTGCTGGGCAAAGTCAGCTAACGAAGCTGAAGACCACTGGCGCCATTATTTCTAAGAGGAATGGAATTCTGAGTGAGATGGAGCAGTCTATGGACAGCTGTACACATCGTCGCTACAGCCGAGTACCACACGAATAACACTGCTAATAACTGACTCGACACCATACCGAAGATATCCCGGATATCGATCTGTACGAGATTCGTATGATTCTCGCTCGTGGACTTGATGAATTCCAACCTCCCGAACAAGCCAGATTCCGAAAAGGCTTTAGCACCGTCGATCACATACAAACCCTCCGCCAGATTGTACAGAAGACTGAGGAGTAAACGTGCAGCTGTTATTGGCTAGTTCAGGGATCAACATCACGTCACGTCAGTAACTCGGCTTATTGGTTAAAATAACCTCCCATTGGTCAGTAGACTCGAATCGCTTAGATGTTCAGTTCACATTACGATTTTGTGAGCGAGGGGAGGCTTTTTGCGACATCTAGTAGTATATTGGTTTGTAGTACCTACACAAAAACTTACCACATTTCATATCTTTGCGGTGACTATGTTCTAAGGCAAATTAGTTAATGTCTGTGATTACTTGCTTTATAGGATGGTGACACGCCTCTCCACGAGGCGCTCCGCCATCACACACTGCAACAGCTACGCCAGCTACAGGATGCTCGTGGTGCTTCTTTGCTCACTGGGCTTGCGCACACACATGACAAAAAATCATCCGCCTCTATCGCATGCTTCCTAGCAGCACACGGAGCGGAACTTACCGTCAAGAATAAGAAAGGTCAGTTGCCTACACACCGTCCGTGCATTTATATCTATTCATTTAATTTATTGCATATTCACGGGTTAATATTATCACATTAAATACGCTTCATAATTTCACGAACTTTATGTTAATTCAGCACCTATTTAGACGAGATCCGCACATAACAAATATTCTGTACTTTATAGTTCAGTATAAGTCGATAGGGTTATTAATACAAATCGAATTTCTCTAAACTTTAATCTACAGTCTGAACATTAAGAAAATTCTTAAGCAATCAAAATTATTAATATAGTACCTACTAATAATTTAATTCATGCCAGGTTCATTATGAGGTGGCGATATAAAACACGGTCCTTACACACCTCACTCGCTTCTTTAATATTCATTGCTCGCTGGTTCCTAGGGCTTCAAACGTCACCCACCTTCTGATAAAACACGGCCAATTTGATCGTGCTACGTGAGTTTTTCCTTTCTTGGCTCGTACATCGATCCACTTTAGCATTGTGCATATGGTATATCATACTGTTTCGTCATGGTTGCGTTCTGCATTATTTCTATATGCCCGAACCAACGGAGCTTGTCTGCCCTTCTCTTAACACGGACACTATTTTTGACCAACTCTCTTTCTCACATCACCGTTGCGACCTCGATTACCAAGCGTTACTCAACAAATTTTGCTCAACGCAACGCAAGGGAGCATGAAAGTAGAATAAATGCAGTCGAAATAACTACATTTATTTTACTTTCGTGCTTCCTTTGCCATACCCAGCTGTCACTTCCATAAGTGAGCGATGGGACTAATAACGCATTGTGTACAGCAAGCTGTGCCTTCTGTTTCCACTGCCTAGAAGTATATCCAACGCTCCATTCACACTGTTGTTTCCTGCACTGACTCGTCCCAACCTAACCTTCCCGCCCTGCTAAAAGCGTTTTCAAGATATACAATCTCATTCACTTGTTCCAACTCTACATCATCAACCGTATACTTGTATTCGTCTGATTTCGTCGCTTTCAAATATCATTATCTTGGTTTTCTTCGTATTCCCCTGTAAGTCTTCAGAATCGTATACAATTTTCAATAAAAATCTACCAGTCTTTGCGAGCCTGTGTATCGGCACACGCATCCTATTTTTACGAGCATACATTTTGTTTCATAGGGAAAGGAAACAGCGAGGATATTTATTTCTTTGAACAGTTCCTTCGGTCTCTATCTATCTATAACTTCACGCCAAATCCCTTGCGGGGTAAGCAGAGAGAACCGAGCGCCACGTGACTCGATCCTTACATATCTCACTCGCTTCTTTAACATTCATTGCTCTTCTCATGCACGCACGCCGGTTTCTAGGGCTCCTGACATCACCTTCTGATAGAACATGACCAATTTGGTCATGGTAGGTAAGTCTTGGCCTTCCCCGGCTCCTACATCCTTCCACTTTTGCGTTGTATATCTGCTTCGTCATTCTTTCATCTTGCATTCTTTCTACATGCCCGAACCATCGGAGCATGCCTCTTCTTATTTTAACACCGACGCTCTCTTTCAGACCAACTCTATTTCTAACATCATCATTGCGAATACGGTCTACGAGCCTTACGCCACAAATTTTGCGCAGCGCTCGCATTTCAACCGCGTTTATTCTACTTTCATGCTCTTTCTGCCATACCCAACTCTCGCTTCCATAAGTTAGCGTTGGGACCAACACTGCATTGTGTATAGCGAGTTGTGCCTTCTGGCTCAGGATTTTACTGCCAAGAAGTTTTCCCAACGCTCCATTCACACTATTCCCAGCACTCACTCGTCTTTCCACATCTGCGGTGTACCTTCCATCCCTGCTGAAAGCGCATCCAAGATATACAAACTCATCCACTTGTTCCAACACTTCATCATCAATCGTAATCCTTACATTAGTTCTGGATTCTTCTCTTTCAAAAACCATTATCTTTGTTTTCTTCGCATTCAGTAGTAAGCCTTTCTCCATACAGTCGTCTTTCATCGCTGTGACCAGTGTTTGCAGTTTAGATGGTGTATCTGCTAATAGCACGGCATCGTCTGCATACGGCAGACAGTTCACCACTTGGTCACCCATGCGCAATCCCACATTCGTTGACCTTATTCTCTGCAGACAACTATCGAGATACAGGATAAACAGCCTAGCAGATAGCATGCAACCCTGTTTGACACCAATTTTGACATCAAACCAGGGTGACATGCCACCGTCTATCCGCACACATGCTGAGCAATCCTTGTAAGTGGACTGCACAGCACGGAGCAGTGAACCGTCAATCCCATATCTCGGCAATATGTCCCACAGTTCCTTTCGCACAACCCTATCAAAGGCTTTCTCAAGATCCACAAAACCGCAGAAAACCTTCCGGTCTATGGCCAGATGCTTCTCTACGATATTGCGGAGCGAGAAAACTTGATCCGTACATCCCCTTCCATTTCGGAAACCTCCTTGTGCGTCCCACAGCATTTCATCGGATTTCACCCTCATTCTCCTTTCAAACACCTTTCCATATACTTTTGCTGCTAAGCTGATCAAACTGATGGCCCTATAGTTGGCGCAGTCCATGCGTGATCCCTTGCCTTTATACAAGGGCACGATGACTGCGCGTCTCCAGTCCATTGGGACCCTTCCAGTTCTCCAGCATAGGTTGCATAGGTACCAGAAGGCGTCCCGGACGTAAGTGCCACCTAATTTGATCATCTCAGCTGTGATCAGATCAATTCCCGCTGATTTTCCATTTTTCAAGCTTCGTATCGACCATTCGATCTCATCCATAGTTATGCCTTCGTCGGACGCCGTCAACGTGGAGTAAGCATCCGACTCACTCTCATTGCCAGCGTCCGAGGCATACTCATACATTTCCTCAAAATATTCACTCCACCGTTCTAACACTTCCTGAGTGTTGGCAAGAATGACACCAGCTTTAGACTTTATCTTATCCATTCTGGATGCCGACGAACCACTCCGAGACTTCTTTACCTCTCTCCAAAAGAGTTTGGTATTTGCCTCGAAGTTTTTCGTCAGCCTCTCTTCCTCATTCATAATTTGTCTTTCACGCTTCTCTTTCACTAAAGCCTTGGTTTCATTCTTGCATAGACGGTACATTTCTTTCTTCTTTTCTCTCATATTTTCATTTAAAGGCAAAGATGATACGTAATCCAGCCACGCTTTCCTCTTTCTTGCTACGGAGGATTCAACCTCCGCATCCTACCAGGCATCTCCTTTCGCTGTTTTACGTCTCTTTTCAAAACTTTCTAACAATCATCCACATCTGAGTCGGAGAGGCTTGCATTTGCAAGTCTCTCACTTACCAGATGCACATACATTCTCCTTACACTTTCATCTTGCAATTTTTCGCTCATTATCCTTTCATGATCTCCGAAAGGGATACGCACTCGCCAGTGCCTCCACTTCCTAAAAAGGCCCACAAACCGGCTTACCACCAGGTAGTGGTCCGTCTCAAGAGTGGGGCCTCTAAAGGCTCTTGTATCCATTAAAACATTTCGGAGACGTCTATCTATTAAAATCAAATCAATCACACTTTTTTGATCATTCCTTCTCCATGTATACGTGTGAATATCCTTATGATGAAATAAAGTATTCGACACGAGGAGGCCTCGTTCCATACATAAATCTAGTATAGACTTACCTGCTTCGTTCACTCTCTTATCTCCATACGGACCAAGAACAGCTTCATAGCTGTATCGCTTGGTCCCAACCCATCCATTCAAGTCTCCACACATAATCACTCTTTCGTTCCCTTCAACTAAGTCCAGAACATCCCTCACAGACTCCCAAAACTTCTCCAGTTCTTGAGCATACGCTGAGCTTACGGGAGCGTATGCTGCAACCAAAAATACTCGCGTGATGCCCAGTTTAATACGAACCCAGAGAAGTCTAGGCCCTACCAAACAGTAATCTCTTACACCAGTGGCTAAGCGAGAGGAGAGTACGACACCTACACCAGCACTGGCATGATCGTCACGGTCTACCCCAGACCATAGGGCCATCATACCACCGGGCAGATCATCGGTGTCGCTCCCCTTGCGCTTAGTCTCTGTCACACATAAAGCATCCAAACGTCTATCATTCATTACGTCTATCAGTTCATTCGTCTTATCTTTCAATCCACCTCTCACATTCCACGTGCCTATGCGGCACTCGGCTCCCCTCGTCCCGCCGGAATTGGCGCTGCGTGGTGGGTGGCGGCCCCCACCGCCGCATGCAGCTGTATTCGCACCGACGGGGGCGGATCGGTGCGCGTCGCCTACGGGGGACGCCCTAATCCGCACGTCGGTGCGCTCTTGGTCCAGAATTGCAATCGACTGATTGGCAGGGGTCGCGAACGAGCACGCTTCTGGCACATGACCCCCTTCCTGTGTTCCGTCGGTGATTTATATAATAGAGCCCTTATATATAATAGAGCGAATGGCTCTCTTTTGTAAGGTAAAATAGTTTCAATATCAGCCGCATTCCCCCACAAGAGTGTAACCATACGACATAATGTTGTGAAAGTGGCTGAAATTAAATAAGCGCGCAGTAGTCGCTTCTATCAATTATTAGATATAGTAACTGCACATGCGGCGCGGCAGAGCTGAGCTTATGGACAAGTTTTAGGTATGTGGTGTATTTTTATATGATGTCGAGAGGCATACAAGCATATGGCCCACTGTCACATAGTCTGACAAAATAAAAATCAAGTCATATGTTAAAAAACGAGCAACTTTATTTTAAACTGGTATTTAACAATATTTATTTATAAGAACAAAATATGTAAAGTTAAGTAAGGATTCGGAATGGCAACGCGCGGTAACACTAGTCGTATTACTACGACTACGGTAGCCACCTTACACCAGGCAGGCGTATGCTTATTTGCCACCCGATGTGTATATAACAAGTTGGTTAAGGTAAATTATATTCAGCGTACATTTAGATGAGTGAGTGAGAGGTCGAGGGTGGTTGCCTAGGATTTTAACACCCTAGCCGGCAAACTAAATACTGATTTTCCTGCCGGAATCACTGGCATGGGCATCAGGCCATAGAGGATTCACTCCGGAGGGTGTTTTCAGCTGTACACGCAAACAACAAGGAGATCTCGTAGGATGTTAAATCAGAGGCAGCTTAGAGACCCCATAAACAGTTCCCGATTTGAAATATTAGCACAATATACGTAATTTTAAACTATTTCAATAACATATATACAATATCATTGAATGTAGCTTATGATAAGTTAGCACACTGGTTAATGCTTACGTCGTTCGTAAGCCACTGGCAGCGCTGGAATTCAAATGTACAGGAGAATGGAAGGCACATGCCTTCCATTCTCCCTTCCCTTCGGCTATCTGCTCCGGATAACTACATATAATTAATTTTGAGCATTAGACAAGTTTGTTTGTTCATTAAAATATTTATAAGTTTTTAAAGTAAGTAGTAAACTAATACTTCTTTCATACCAGTATGTATTATTCAATATATTGTGTAGTTTGAAAGTTATTGTTTTAAGTAGATTAACGTTAGATAAAAATTATAGTTTCAAATTTAATTATTAGATTTATTTGATTCTGTTATTGAATAAATAATATTTTCTTGATTTTATTTAGAACCAGATTTATTATGACATATAATATTAAAGATATTAAAGTAGTATTATTGGTAACAATTTTAATTCAATTGAATAGCCAGTCCGAATATTATAGTTTGTTGCTCTCAAATAATAAACGTATACTTTACACCAACTCATGTAAATAGATGACCGTAACCTATGATGCTTGCAATATATTAAGTATCCCACCCCTTTTTTTTTTTTTTTTTTGTGACGCGGGGAAAAATGCGTTACGCACACCACCGGCGCCTGGGTGGCCTCCGGTGGTAGTGTGGAATCCCACCCCTGCTGTTAATGCAGCGACTCCTTAGAAACTCACTCACTCGCAGGAACACCCTTCAGCTCTCGTGTGACTGCGGTTTGCTGTGAGGTGTTGTTTGTTTTCTGATTATTTTCTGTGTTTCAAAAATCGTGCTGCTTTGGTATCTCTCATAAAAACACCCAAACCAAGACAAACACACAATTCATTTAATGCACACCAATGTTTGTCCTGTGCGGGAATCGAACCCATAAGTTGAAGTAGCAAAGCACTCTATTGCTGGGCTCGTCGGGTATTCTTGCTGTTGGTAAATACCGTATGAAAATTCCTACGTAAATTATCCTGAGTTTAATCGACACAAATACAAACTTGATGCAGTGGGGGACTTTAATTTACTTGTCATGATTTGAAGCAAATAGCTGTACTTAATATTTTATTTCTTTTTTCAGGTCAAACACCTCTAGACTTGTGTCCAGATCCGAACCTCTGCAAAACTTTAACGACATGTCGGAAAGAAGGTACAACTTTAGGAACAAATGTGACGGCAGATAGCGAACCAAATTCTTTGAACGTGGCCAGTGGGAGCGGAGTCGCCGCGGCTGCGGTCGAAGCGTCGACCGTGGAGCTCCCGCAGGCTGACCCCACTGCCGACGAGTGCCTGGTCTGCTCGGATGCTAAACGCGATACACTGTTCCGCCCGTGCGGCCACATCTGTTGCTGTAACGTCTGCGCTGCCAGGGTAAGTCTCATTGCAGAAATATATATTTCATAAGTAGCCCTACTATATGCTCACCTTATTGCAGACCGTTTCCAAATAGCAACTGCCGCAAGGTTTTTGTTTTCCTGCGCGTAAGTGAAGCTTCGAAGAACCTCCAGAGGTGTTGATACACAAGTTGCGATGTGAACTGAAGTATGAAAAGAGGTGAAAAGATGCTCGCTCGGCGCGCCCGCCCCTTCGCTCCCGCAAGGAGCTAACGAAGGACGAAACGCTCCCCGCCCTCTCCCGCTCGCTCTCCAGTCCGTAGTTTTTGGTGTGATGTGAACCTACATAGTTTAGCTCGCCAAAGCTTCACTTAGTTTGTATAGTTTCCATCGCCTCGCTTCGCCCGCCAGCTCGCTCGCTCGCTCGCTAGCTAGCGGTGTGGCATGCGTTTCAAGCGCTAAGAGTGGAAACCATGATTCCATTGTATTGCATGCTACGGTGCTTAGAGAGAAACGGAGACTATTTCGAAAAGCTGTAAAATATAAACAGGCTATAAAATATAACGTTCCGTTTTTGATTTTCTAAAAACTTTCAGTATTAATCACGTAAGAATATGTATTTTATTGTACAAGAAAGCAAAGAAACGCTTGTATAACTACAAGCATGCGTTCATTCAGTTCAGTTTTACTGTCAAAAGTAAGATACAGATATTAAAATCCCGCCCGTAAGGTCCTAGCTTTATGACTTTAACTAGATACTTAGTGTGTGGCTGCTTGCTTCCGTTTCTTGTAATAGAAAAAGGATTAGTAGGCTGTTTTGTTATAATAGTATCCCCTCAAGAAACAATAAAAGCCGTTTGTTTTTTTTCGCACTGTAATTATGTATTGAGTAGATAATAAGAATATTCTTTATTGCCAGATTTAGGAGATGCTTCGTCAGGGGAAGTAAAAATATTGCGAACTGAATCGGTTCTATGCAATCTATTCCAGGTAAAGAAGTGTCTTGTATGTCGCGCCTGCGTGTCCGGCCGGCAGCGCGTAGGTGAGTGCGTGGTGTGCTCAGAGGCGCCGGCCACAGTGGTGTTCAGGCCGTGCGGCGACGTGTGCGCGTGCGCAGCTTGCGCACCGCTCATGCGCAAGTGTGTCGCGTGCCGCACGCCGTTGCAGCCACCAGCCGCGCCCGCACCCGCGCTCGCGCCTGCGCCGCTTGCCGCCCAGAGTCATAAACATGACCGTAAGTATACTTCAAAATTCGCTACGTTTCATATTGGATTAACTAAATCTGCTTCGAAACGAGATCACTTTAAAGGGCGGTACCACGCCGGCGAATGGTGCACAACATCACGGTCTACCTGTATCCAACCAATAATGAATCTCACCACACACTGAATCGAATCTGCAACAGTGACATCAGTTACATTCGAGTGGACCTTTTCAGCTATAATAAAATTCGAGCGGAGTTTTACGGTACTTTTTTCGCTGGTCTAATCAGACCAGAGGCGGTCTGAAGGGTCCGTATGTTCATAAAGATAGGTTTGACATTTTATACTTAGAGCAGGACACAACTATACTTAGAATAGGGGTGTATTTCTAAATTAAATACACTGAGCCACAGCAACATAGCTATAAAAACAATTACATCAAAAAAATAATTGAGCCATCTCAGGTTACTCCGTGCTTCAGAGGGTAGGTACATTATACCCTCGGTTCCTGATCTATTCGTTGGATGACAGTCACTAAGCTTAAAATAAGCAAGGCATAGTTGTTTACGATCTTAATGATATGAAATCTGAATACCTACCTAAAGCAGTATATGTAATTGGTCAGCCCGGAAATATATTATTGTAAATGGAGTCTTTGAACGTTGTTTCAGTGGAGAAAGAAAGCGGCAGCAACCTGGCACAGGTGCAAGTGAACAAGGGCCAGCCGGCGCCTGTGCCCGCTGCGCCACACCTCATGAACAATGGATCACGGTCGGCCGCGCCTCCGCTGCCCACTGCCGCCGCGCCGCCCGCTGTCGTAACGCCGCCCGCACCGCCCGCGCCTCCCGCGCCTCCCGCCGCCGACGTGCAAAAACTACAACAACAGCTGCAGGACATCAAGGAGCAGGTAACTAAACATCAATTAAATTATATGTATCAAAACTGAGGAAACGTCTCCACGTTACAATTACACCGCAGCCAGATAACAACTCCATTAGGGTAACGACCAGGAAGCTCTTGCGGCGCTGTTATATCGTTCTACTGCATACATCATTCAATTTCATGGTTTGCCGTAAAATACTCACCAAAGCCTTGAAAGTTTCCACGCCCAGTTAACAATTGTGCTCATCCCGTTGCACCACTTCTAACCATTTTTATTGAAATGGAGTTTTCTTAGCGGTGAATGCGCAAACTTGTGTCTTTATAGGGTTGAATTCTACCAACCCCGATGCCAGATTCGATCGAACGCCTTCGCCATATCTAGCCTGACTGCCAATACCTCACCTTGGCTCTCAATCGCCGAAACCCAGCGGTGTGTTAGATACCTAGCTAGAAGATCACCTGTCGAACGAGCGTGATGGAATTGACGGTCGCTGATCAAATCGTAATCCTCTAGGTATGCCAGGAGTCGTGTGTTTGTCACACGCTCCATCACCCTCGAGACAAGGGAGGTTATAGCAATAGGCCTGTAATTAGATGGATCTGATCCATCACCCTTTTTGGGCACTGAATTCACATTGGCGATCTTCCATGAAGACGGGACTTGCCCAGTAGAATACGAAAACACAAAAAGACGCGTTAGAACAGAACACAACTCAGGAGCACACAGCTTTAGCACCACTGCCGGTATGCCATCTGGCCCACTCGACGTATGAATGTCGAGAGAAAGTAATGCTCGCCGGATATCTCGCTGGGTAATTGAAATTTCGGGCATTATGCTACCGCACCACGAGATGGTTGGTGGCACAACTCTTCCGTCATTCAAGTTCTAGAGCTAGAGTCAAAGAGATGACCCAATAGATCGGCTTTCTCTTTAGCACTATAGGCCAGAGTTCCATCCAATTTTTGCAATGGTGGCATGGACGACTGACAGAAATTTCCCTCACCAGCTTTTGCGAGCGACTAGAAAGCACGGCTCCCAGAGGGAAGGCTTAGAAGCCACTCGCCAACTCTACTGACGAAATTAAATTTCGCCTTAGCAATCACCCTCTTACTAGATCTCGAAGCAGCATTCAATTTGTATTTCAGAACAGAGACAGCTGGATCCCCATTAGCACACGCCGTAGTCCAAGCCTCGAAGGCAGGCTGTTTGAGAAGCTTGACTTCTCTACAGGACCGAATAAACCACGGTGGCTTTTTAGCTCCAGCAGCAGCCACTAAGCGGTTTAGAATGTAGCATTCCATTCAATATCGCCGTAGCTACTGCAGTCGCACAGCTTTCAGTTTCTCTGATTTGAAACAAAACTGCCTCCACGGGTACGATGCGTAGAATTCACGCAATCCATCCCAGTCTACAGACTTATAGTGCCATACGCGACGCTATCCGGCAGGCCGAGGTGGATCAAGTCTGGTGCACTTGGGTCCGGATAAGACAATGTTCTGATGAGCCAAGTGGCGCATCCACTGAGATTTTATACTCATCCGGACGTGTAGTCAGCAGAAGGTCCAGTAAGGATCTTGCATGGTCCTCTATATCTGGTATACTCGTGGGAGAATGAACCAGTTGAAAGAAACCGTAAGCCAGAGCAAATTCATGAGCAGATCGTGTAATCAGTGCACCGAGAGCCAAACCGAGTGGCTTGATGGGCATTAAAGTCTCCAAAATCTAATTCCGCGGAGGGATACTGCTCGATACGATGACTTTGTCAGTCTCCATTTGCTATGTCGACGAACTGTGTATGTATCACCGCTATGAGACCTGCGAAGGCACGCGTAAATCCACATTTATCGTGAAAGGGGTGACCCGTTTTCCCCCCTACTGCAGCACCCGGGTCCACTCCGGTCTCATTCTTCGACACGACCACTGCAACAGGGACTTTGCGCTGGTTGACGGTTCAGCCTCCCGAGGCGGAGATTAAGTGATCCCCGGGTTCGGGAACCATACTGACTGGTGGTCAGTGGTCAGCCGTTTCACCGAGTCTCCCTAACCGCCGCGCCCTCAATGCTCGTAGCAATACGACATCCACAGGTCCTCCCGCTGCCCGCTCAACGATTTTACAAATAGCTGGCGACGTTACTCACGCACAGGAACACAACAATTCTCCAGGAATCGTTATTTAACTGTGGTTTTCTGTAAGGTAGAGGTACTTGTCCAGACGGATATTTAGAGCAATAGATCCTGCCATGCCTCACCACTACAGAAATATCTTAGAGTGGCGCAGCACGGCACTACACCTCGCTGGCTCCTACCTCTCTTAAAATTATGTTAATTATTGTGTGTTTAATATTATTATTGTGTTTCAGACGATGTGCCCCATCTGCTTAGACCGCCTCAAGAACATGATCTTCTTATGCGGCCATGGCATGTGCCAGATGTGCGGCGACCGCATTACCGTGTGCCCGATCTGCCGCAAACAGGTCGAGAAACGTATATTGCTGTATTAAAGACGGCAGTATCATGATCGACATGAAATCTCAATATTTGAAAGTGTCGATAGACTATATGAAACTATAGTAATCACAAACTAATAGGACCGCTACAATACTTCTTGTCGCGATCAAACGAGTAATATGACCATGTAGGTACCACCGGTAACTAAAATCGGAATTCTCGAGAAAGATCGACTCAAAATCTATATAATTGTTTCCGTTTTTAAGTTCATCGATTCAAAAGAATTTTAGTAAAATATGTTTGTATAAAGTAGAGATAAGCTGTAAACCAGTAGATAAATATCCGTAGGGGTGGGAGTGGGTATGTACAACTAAATTGGTGTTCTCGTATTTATGTACATATTTGTTATTATCACTTACTCGACGGCGGAGGAAAACTTCGTGAGGAGGTCCGCACGTACGAGAAATTATATTTCAAAAGAAGTGCGGCTTAACTAAGAAACGTCTGGCTTTCCTTCTGGCTTGTGGAGACCTGACGGCATTCGCTCCGTGTCAAAATAAGTATCTTCGCCAAATCCGTAGGCTTAGGTTATTAGAAAACTCGATAATGCTAGAAAGAAGATCATGTTTGTATAAGGACTAATGTTTAATTGTACAACACATTATTATTCAACTAGTTACTCAAACAATTACATGCTGTAAAATTCGTATAGAAGTACACATGTATACGTGTACTGTTGATTGTAAATTAATTTTGCTGTTACTTAGTTATATTTTACAATTACATAGTATTTAAAAACTCTATCATGTTTCAAATTTATATGCATCATTAAAGCCTGAGTGGGTTCCCCTCCTTCTTGTTAGTAGGTACGTTAGCCCGTCATTATGAATGACAAATGTTAAACGATTTATTATTTTGTGATTATTGTAATGAACTCGTTAATATCGCTTCTGCCAATACTGTTATGATTTAAGTGCATTCATGCGTCGTTTTTATATTAAGTAAAATATAGACTAAATAAGAGCCTTAAACTATGTGGCCTGCGTATAGGTACGTTATTACTACGTGATTGATCGTTGAGTCGTCTATCAAATAGGTTAATAGTTGTTATTGTACAAGTTACTGCGAGATCCCGTTAATATCGTAATTTTAGATATTTATAGGTTATGTCAAACAATGATTTATTTGTGGCACGCCCCACCTTAAATATGCATTTATTTTATTATGATATGTAATCGCAACATGTAAAACCTCTTCCACACATCAACGAAAATACCGACAGAAATTGTGTAACAGTATAACTAATATTTTTCATTCCGCGGCGTAGTACATCGCGTAGTTTGATTTACTAAACGATGACACCTCTCGTGTATTAGGGGTAATCGAAAAGTAATGTAATGATTATTATATAATGTAATAATTTATGCCCGTAAGCCAATAAATATACTAACTTTGGTAACTAATGCCTATAATATAATATGGATCGCAGTACCTTGCATAGGTATCCTTATTATAAACAATCCAATATCAAAATGAATCAAAGGCGCTCGTCGTGCTTAATATATCAACGTTGGAAATCGTTTCATCAACATTCATTGAATTTAAGATACCTTCATAGTGTTAAAAATTAGCTATGTTGCGATGTTAATGCATAGTAATTTTTAAAATTAAGAGACCTCAATAATTGAACGCAATATGAAATGACCTGAAATGAAATTAGTGCCAGGAAATTACTACCTGCTTAATAGGTACTTTTATACAAATAGTAACTAATGAAATAACTTTTATTGGTTACCCATTTTGTTGTCATTCTTTCCGCAATACTCATTTGCAATTGTCGTATCTAGCAATGAGATTTATCTAATCCTGTGTATATACATTACCATAACCAGATTTCTATTATCAAACTAGAACGTTTATCTTTATATTGGAAATGCAGTGTCTGTGAGACAAGATCACCTTAGTGTCGACACAGCTTAACACTGTTCTTGTGAGAAACAAGCTCAAATTCCTTGCTCCATCAAAGGTCTCATGACATCCGTATAGTTGTTATCATTCTTACTTAGCAATGAGAGGTTCTCAAAAACCACAACGCTATTTGAGATTCAATATTCACAACTTCAGGACAGGATTAAATTAGTCATACTTAGGTACTACTTGAGGTATTCATCTTTACGATTTTACTAAATTTATAGGTTATACGTGACTCAAAGTCCGTGACTGAACGTTCGTAATACCTACTGTGTTGTCCAGTCCAAAGCTGGACCTTGAACTTTATTTGCTCGTATTGTGTATATCTATATTTAGGCATTTATTGTGATTTATTGCCTACCATGGTATTATCTAAATTTATTTCTAAATACAAAGGAACTAGGAACTAATTAAATGATATTTTTAATGAACTTTATAAATGGTGACACAAGCAAACCGTAAATTTATAAAAATAATGCATTTTTCGAATCAAAATTGATGTAACGATTGGTATGGAAGAGCCAATCACGTGTCTTAATAATACAAATTTTACAATTAGGTACTTTTAATTAAATATAGATTCAATTTCATTAATTATTAATTTATATCTATTTCAGTTATTCCTACTACAGTAGATATTATATTAAGAAACTGTATTTATAAATAAATAAAACTTTTATATTTAGTAATTATTTTAATTGTACAATCCGTACCTGAATCTGGAGGTAACAACAGAAAGCATCATTTTTGTGAAAAATAAACTACTGAAACTAACATTTACGTGCTCGTATAATTTGAAATGAGAGCTTCATTAACGTTCTCTTTGTGAGTCCTCATCTGGTGTTCGAGCGGTTGGTCGAGTTTAGTCAAGAATTCATCGATAACTGCCACTCTCTTACGTATAATATCGCGTGTTAAGTCTTGTATTCGAAAAGAAAGGTGAAAATTTTTCGCTAATTCACTTTCTTCACATATTTGGCAATCTCTGTAATATAGCGCTGACAAGCCTGCTAGCTCCGGAGATGTCGCACAATAAAGTGGCGTCACAGCTGCTTGACTCTATATTAACAAAAATAAATTAAAATTGTGTTAGTGATCAATTATTTAACCGACAGCATTGTGTATTAAACTACCTGATGAATTGTTTGGTAAACAATAAAAAGTAGATAAGTTTAGAGTTGTTTTTTCTTCAAACAACTTGAAAGGCATGCCTCGTATGAGGTTTACATACGAATGTTCACACTGAAAGTTTCGCAGATGCTGTGCGATAGGTTTGTGCGCGTCAGAGTTAAGAAAATGGATGTAGCAATGAGTAGAGTAACAGCAGTTTAGACATAGATAACTTAATTTCAGAATAATGACATAGACGTTTAAGTATATATAAATTTAATTTTAATTGTAGACAATGGGTTTCACAGTAACAGATACCATGTTACAGTGAAACCCATTGTCTACAATAAAAATCTAAAATAAAAACATAATCGTTAACAGTCTTGTCTATCACTATCTGTCTTGACAGACAATGCCTTTAAAATGTTGTCTAGTTGATTTTATTAATTTGGTTAGTCTTTACTACGTCTATGTGTATTTTATTAATTTGGTTAGTCTTTAATACGAGGGCTCTTCCGTCCGACGGATCAGCACAGCTCCTTTGTCGACAAACTAATGGAGAAACAGTCCACCGCGTTTCTTCCCCAATGTCGTGGCAATTCTCTCCCGCTTCACGCTTCCGTTCTTTACATTACTCATGACAGCGCAAATAGGAAAAGATGGTGATAACAACGGTGCACTCCCCCACCACCCTGTTCAAGGTTGAGTTCACTAACATCGATGTCGTCATCAAAAGCCGGAGATGCCCTTGGTTTAATCGCGAATGCGCTGAAGCTGTTAGTAACAAACAGGCGGCGTATCGCGCTTGGGTCAGGGGTCGCGCCCTTAAAGATCCGAATACTAACTCACTGAAATCAGCCTACAACACTGCCATCAAGATCTGCAAGAGAGCATACATAAGAGCGGACGCCCAGCGCGTTACACGAGACGGCACGGAACTAGTGGCGCACCCTACTGGATCGCGTAGCTACTGGCGACTGGCCAAAGCCGTGCAGGCCAACTTCTGCCAGCCCTCGCTGCCACCGCTGCGATACCCTGATGGCTCACTGGCTCATCAGCCGCAGGAGAAAGCCGATCTTATGGCCAGCCTCTTTGCGGCTAACTCCCGGATCGATGACTGTAGCACGCAACCACCAACAATACCCTCCAGTGGATCCATTATGCCTAATATCCACATCAGGCAGCGCGATGTGCGTTTTGAACTACAGTTACTCGATGTCCGAAAAGCCAGTGGTCCTGACGGTATCCCAGCAATTGTTCTTAAAAAATGTGCAGCGGAGTTGTCTCCGGTGCTGACGCGCCTCTTCCGCCTCTCGTACTCGACCGGTTCTGTTCCGGATGCTTGGAGAGAGGCCAATGTGCAGCCGGTCCCCAAAAAGGGAGACCGTTCTGACCCATCGAATTACCGCCCCATTGCCGTAACTTCAGTGTTGTGCAAAGTCATGGAACGGATCCTTAACAATCAATTGATCTGTTACCTAGAAGATCACTCCATAATCAATGATCGTCAGTATGGTTTCAGACCGAAACGATCAACGGGTGATCTTCTAGCGTATGTGACGCACGTCTGGGGGGGAGGCAATCGATAAATATGGCGAATCCATGGCAGTCAGCCTAGATATCGCCAAGGCGTTTGATCGGGTCTGGCACAAAGCACTTCTCTCCAAACTTCCAGCATACGGTCTGCCCCTCCAGCTTTGTAATTGGATTGCTGGCTTCCTGCATGAGCGTAGAATCGGCGTCCTTGCAGATGGATGCGCTTCGCGGTTCATGTCAGTGAATGCCGGTGTCCCACAGGGCTCCGTTCTATCGCCCACCCTCTTTCTCCTGCATATCAATGACATGCTGCCACTTGGTAATATTCATTGCTATGCAGATGATAGTACGGTCCATGGGCGATATTTCGGTCGGCCTGGTGCTGGTCGGACAGAAATCGGTGAGAGGCGTGAGAGTCGTGTCGTTGAACTGAATCGGGTTTTGGATCTCATTAGTAAATGAGGTTCCAATAACCTGGTTGAGTTTTAATGCCGAGAAAACTCAGGTTTGCGCGTTTACAACAAAAATGTCCCCCTTCCTTCCCACTCCCAGTCTTCAGGGTGCTGCCCTCAGTATGCGTGATAGCCTGAATATGCTGGGTATGGGTATTCATTGCGACCTCAACCAGCGTTATTGCATCGAGAGCCTCATCTCAACAGCCTCAAGAAAGCTCGGAGTCCTGAACAGGGTGCGCCGGTTCTTCACGCCGGACCAACTTTGTCTGCTTTATAAGACACAAGTTCGGGCCTGCGTGGAGTATTGCTCGCATCTCTGGGACGGCTCCGCACAGTATCTTCTTGAGGCTCTCGATAGGTTGCAGCGATGGGCTATCCGCATAATTGACGACGAAGAGGTCACCAAAAACCTAGAACCTCTTCAACTCTGTAGGGACATAGGCTCTCTAAGCGTATTTTACCGCCTTTACCATGGCGAGTGCTCTGAAGAACTGTTTTTCCTTATCCCACCCTCACCCTTCCGTCATAGAACCACACGTGCGGGCTAGCGATGTCATAGTTCCACGGTTGAGAATATCTCTTCGCGTACCAAAAAGTTCGGCAACTCCTATCTTTGTCGTACCATTAAAAAGTGGAACGCCTTGCCTGCACATGTATTCCCTCCTTCCTACAATATGGGATCCTTCAAACGAAGCGTGAAGAAGCATTTTGCGGGTCAGCATGGCAGCGTCAACTGACAGGATACGGGATGTAGTATGTTGTCAGTTGCAGTTGCGATTTGGGCTCCTCTTTCGCTTACCATCAGACAATGAGGGGCCACTATGCTGACATAATATTAAAAAAAAAATGACAATTTAAATAGCAACATGCTAATTGCAAGTCTTGCGAGACTCTTGCTGCAAGACCGAGACCAAGACTGAGAGCGCAAGACCAAGACCAGGTGTATTGACGCAAAACTAAAACCAAGACTGGCTTAAGTCTCGTCTTGGTCTTGTAATTGGCAACACTTAGTTTCATTACACCAATATCCACGCCCAGAAAATAATATTAGGCGTGTTTATTACGTATTATTGAGCAATTGTAGTAAATAGAAATGCTAATCACCAGTAAGCGTTAAAAAGTTAACAGTCTTTTAAATACTTGATACACAATTTAGAAATATTAATTACGGAATAATTGTAAAATATCGAATTGGAGAACATACTCAAAGGATAAGTCGATTTGTTAGCTCACGAGTGTGTTATGATTACTATTAGAGCATAATAAGTTAAATCTTTATAGATACTTACTACAGTCTTAGAAAACGGCCTCATAGACGCATAAAGAGTCTCATAAACCCACCAATTCCGGCATAGCCTGGTGTATACGAAGGAGCCGGGGTGAGCGCAGAATACTTGTTTGCTGGTGTTCATCCAACGATATCCCAAAAAATGCATCGCTAAAATGCCACAGAGCTTCGATGTATTGTATGCTTTTATAGACGTGTACTGATCTTCAGGTAAAGATACCAGCTCTTCTGTCGGCGTTAACATATTATGCATCGTCCAATTAACATTCCTGTGAGTTCATAATTCAAAAAATAAGAAATATAAGGGAACTTTTCAAAATACTTTGCAAAATGCTATAATTTGTTACTATACGTAAATATATTTTATACACTGGGTTACATTATAATAATTGTCGTATGAATCTCTAATTGATTAAAAATAAAATGTAGCCTATATTACCCGCAGATAATGTAGTTTTCTATTTGTAAGAATTTTTAAATTCTGTTGATTATTTATAGAGTACATCCATTACAATAAATCAAATCTTTTCTCTTTATAACATTAGTGTTGAAGATTTTGTTACGAGTATATCTAATAGTCATTATTTGGCGTGCGCTACGAAAATTATTGTTCATATGTAATATAATATACTACATCTTTATAGTACTCATATACCCACGAAAAAGTCTGCTAGCTATATACCTAACTGTACAATACTATACTAGTAACAAGAACTTTGTCTAAACCAATCAAAACACGGGCCTATATTCAACAGTGGACGTCCTTCGTCTGAAATGATTATGTTAATATTTATTATGTAGTCTGCTATTTAAAACTTTAAAGGCTCTATAAATAATTAAGGAATTGTTGTCACATTCTGTTTGTCCAAATAAAATTCTAATAGCTTTCTAACTATGACAAACCAAAAAAAACCTCTTGGTAACGCGTAAAGGCTCCCTTACTCACCAAAGCGCAGTGTATTATTTATTATATGTTAACCTATACGCCGCGTGCCGCGATGTTGATCCGTGAATTAGCCAATAAGAGCTGCGCGTTCTACTTTACCTCCGACTCGTAGCGATGAGTGAGTATAGATTTACTAAGGAAAATCGTGTCCTCAGTTTTCTTTAGGTTATTACCTTCATACTATCTATCTACCCGTGCGAATAAAATGTGTTAAGATAAGAAAGGGCACGCTCCGTTGGTTCGGACATGTAGAAAGAATGCAAGATGAAAGAATGACGAAACAGATGTACATTGCGAAAGTGGAAGGATGTGGGAGCCGAGGAAGACCAAGACTAACCTACCACGACCAAATTGGTCGTGTTTTATCAAAAGGTGATGTCAGGAGCCTTAAGAACCGGCGAGCGTGCATGAAAAGAGCTATGAATGTGAAAGAAGCGAGTGAAGTGTGTAAGGACCGCGTCTTATGGCGCTCGGTTCTGTCTACCTACCCCGCAAGGGATCTGGCGTGAAGATATACATACATACATACATAGAATTTATTAATAGGTATATTATATTTAGTACCGGCGAGCGTGCATAAAAAGAGCTATGAATGTTAAAGAAGCGAGTGAAGTGTGTAAAGACCGTGACTTTTGGCGGCAACATCTCTGCCTACCCCGCAAGTGACCTGGCGTGAAGATATATATCCTTACATACAAATATTATAATTGACAAGATCAGAATTACTAGTTCAGTATGTTATGGCAAAAAGTGTTATATTTTATGAGAATGTATCGTGTAACTGTATGATTGATACATTTACATGATACATTCCACAGGATGTAAGCAACAAAAAGTACCTAGCAAAACAGCTTTAATTAATCTTAACGATGTCTGGGTATCCCTATTGAATACATACCTGTGAGATTGAGACGAAACAAATACAACTCGAGCTTCAGACGCAAGAATCTTCTCGATATTCATCAGTAAGTAATATTATATAATATTATTATAAGTAATATTAATATACTGAGATAATTGACCTGGAACGTGGTTTCTAAACCATCTTCGGTGAGAGTCCACGGCAAGCCAAACACACCAGCGTTCAGAATTAACAAATCGATTTTTCTAAAAGGAAAAATGTATTTTTCAGTTTCAGATGTGTACATTTCTTATTAGGTTATATTTTTTTCTATATAAAACTACCGTTTAAAAAAATATAGCACTCAAAGATAGGTTCCTACATATTTTACTATTCTTTCCCCTTGCATTATTTCTATATCTACGATCCAACGATCATACTTTTTTTTATACTACGTCGGGAGGTATACAAGCATACGGCCCACCTGATGTAAAGCGGGTACCGTAGCCTATGAACGCTTGCGGTATATTAAGTATCACTCGCGCAATGCCTCCTCTGCTGCTTACACAGCAACTCCTTGGGAGCTTACTGGTGACCTCACTAACACGCAGGAACACAACAACCCTCTAGGGAGTTGTTATTTTGGCTGTGGTTTTCTGTGAGGTGGAGGTACTTTCCCAGGTGGATTGCTTTGATGCGCCCTATCGCTCTTAAAACATCCAGACTAAGACAAACAGACATGTTCATGCACACAAATGTTTGTCTTGTGTGAGAATCGAACCCACGAGCGTTGGTGTCAAAGTCGCGTGTTTCACGACTGAGCGACCGAGCTCGCCATACTTAATATATCTCAAGCGTTAATAGGCTACGGTACCCGCTTTACATCAGGTGAGCTGTATGCCTCCCGACCTAGTATATAAAAAAAAGGATATATCTGTGATATAAATAGAGCTGTGCTATCCCGCTCGAAATAAATAAAACATGGTGAAGCTCTGTTTCTCCTCTTTCAACATGTTCCATATGTACAGAGTAAGACAGCATCTTATCTTACGATATATTACAGCTACGTCTGTGACAGACTTTAGTCATGGAACATAAAACACTGGCCAACCAGTCTCCAGTTCAAATCCAGGCGTGTATCATTAAAGTCGTGTTTTCGGGTTTATGCAAATATTTGAAATAATTGAATTAAACAATTTTTAACGGAATTATCGCGTGTTTTATTTATTTTGTTAAACCTGACGTTTCGAATGCTTTACAGCGTCCGTGGTCGCAGGAAGACAGACGCTGCAAAGCATTCAAACGTCAGGTTCAACAAAATAAATAAAACACGTGATACTTCCGTTAAAAATAGTTCAATTCCATGTGTAACAATCGCGAAAACCTAAGACTATACTATTTGCAATAATTACTTGCTCGGCTGTGAATGAAAACATCGTGAGGAAACCCACCAGCACGTTGAAAATTATATTTCTGATTACGCGTTACCTAACCTACGGTCTGAATTTTCTCCTGGGGTCTGGAGGTCTGACGGCAGTCGCTTCATATAAAAATCAGTATATTCGCGAAATCCTTAGCTTAGGTAGCGGACCCCGCCAATACTAATGGATGAAGAAACGGAATAACACCAAGATGAAGAAAAAGTGTTTTACTTTTCATTTCTTAGGATTTCTTCAGAACAGGTTTTTACAGACTTCATGGATGCAAGGTTTAGTTCATAAAACTGTAAGCGGCTGGTGTCACAACTATTTTTGACGACACCATTTGCTGCATAAGTATTTCTGCAAGCCATTAACACCTTGCAGCCGCGAGAGTTCAGGCGCTTCGTCATCTCCAATCCAATTCCGCTGCTTGCGCCCGTTATTAAGCATGTCTTATTTTCAAGATCTTGGTCTTGAATCTATGAAAATAAAAACACCTTTAGAGCTGATACACATCAAACGAGCTATATGCATATAGAAGTTCGTCACACTATGTGGTATAAAAAACTAACAAATAGTAATTTAATGCCATTAAATGGAATAACAGTTCACCTCATCTCTATTACTTCCGAGTATTTTGTGAAACACTACGTTATCCGTTACAGATTTCCAGCAAGTTTCAAGCAAATTTTTTGGTCCTGATGCGTTAACTATTTTTCTTGTAATTATTCGATTAACGCTTGGGTTACTGGAAGAAAACTTTTATTTATATTCTGATAAATCTACGTACGTCTAATCATAATTACATATCAAGAGAGTACAATAAAATGTATTGTACCTACCCTAGACCTGTATAGTTTACTAGGACCTTTAATCTCCTAGTAAAATATACAGGCTCAACGGCATCTATTATGACGAGCTTGGTGGCTCTCCGCCAGATTATACAGAAGACTGAAGAGTATAATCTGCCCTTATGTCTGGCGTATGTGAACTACAAAAAGCCTTTGATTCCGTTGAGACATGGGCAATGCTAGTCTCTCCAGCGATTCCAAATTAACTATCGGTACATTGAAGCGTTTAAGTGCTTATACAGTAAGGCAACGACGTGTATCCGAGTAGGTGCAGAACCAGAGTACGAAACCGTACTAAGCGCAAAAAGGTGCAAGACAAGGCGTTGTTATATGGGTACCTGAAACTCTTCGCCGTCTTCACAGCCTTGGAAGATGTCTTCAAGCTCGGTATACGGTATAAACATCAATGGCGAATACATCACTCACCTTCGATTTTTCAACGATATAGTTCTCATGGCAAACCGCTGGAGAAAGTTAGCGCTGTGCTCAATGACCTCGATAGTGTTTCCAACCAAGTAGGTTTCAAGATGAACATAGATAAAACTAAGATCATGACGACTGTCCACGTTACACCAATGCTCGTCACGATTAGAAGCACTAAACTCGAAGTTGTCGACAAATGTGTCTACCCAGTGCACTTTATTCAGTTAGGTAAGCCTAACTTCGATCGAGAGGTCAACAGATGGATCCAACTTGGCTGGGCAGCGTTCGGGAAACTTTTAACACATCTCGTCCATAATACCTCGACGTCTACAGAGCAAGGTCTTCGAACAGTGTGTGTTGTCAGTGATGACATACGGAACCGAGCCCTTCACTGCGGGCCGTATGAGGAAGCTCAAGGTGCTATGGAAAGAGCTACGCTCGGAGTTTATCTGTGTGATAATCAGAAATGAGGATATCCGCAGTAGAAATAAGGTAACCGACATAGCCCAAAGGATACGCAAGCTGAAGTGGCTATGTACCGACCACATAATGGCCACCCCGTACTAGTGCACGCAATGTGGGACGATCCTCCACCAGATGGAGCGACGACTAAGAGGATTATAGGGAGGGAGTCAATGGATGCAGGTGGTACTGGATCGAGACGAATGGCACGCTAGATGAGGATAGGATGAGATGATGATGATGAAGCAATTAAAAAAAACTCTATCGCTATGATATAAATGCAATTTGTAATTAGAGATAGGAGCCGTGTTGGTCCTATTTAATATCACTGTGCCCAATTGTTTGCTAATCGGCAGTTGTACCACGTGTAATTGAGTGTTGTCGCACATCTTACCGTAAAAAAATGTGCATCATGCAGAATACTGGCAGAATATTGTTTTAATGTCTTCGGTAGTAACAGTTGCCTATTTAACTATTCAATTAGCTATAATGAATAAATTATTATTGATGAGTTTGTGAACGACACTGGACATAAAATTAAATGCACTTCTGCAATTGCTATTTTATTTGCAAATTAAATTTATTTGACAAATGTCAATTTGTCATAATATGCTGATCAAATTTTATCAATAAAATATTATTTATTTCAGTTGCATTCAGGTATTTCAGTATTAAGGTCAGTAGTATTTTCAACAAAGAGGATGTGCCTAATCTGTGGTGTAGATAATTACAAAATGTTTTAAATCAATCATAGTTTTAACTGTACTTAAACATTTCGTTGTTATTTGTCAACAAATTTCTATTTCTTTTTATAGATAAATGAACTATATACATACTTACCAAAAAAATTAACTTTTAAAATAAGAAGTATTGTCCGTTGGTTCGAACATGTAGAAATAATGCAGGATGAAAGAATAACAAAGCAGGTATACAACGCAAAAGTGGAAGGATGTAGGAGCCGAGGAAATCCAAGACTTACCTTCCTACCATAACCAATTTGATAGTGTTCTATCAGAAGGTGAGGTCAGGAGCCTTAGAAACCGGCAACCGTGCGTGAGAAGAGCAATCAATGTTAAAGAAGCAAGATAGGTGTGGAAGGATCGGGCGACGTAGCGCTTGATTCTCTCTGTCTATTTGGTGTGAAATATAGATGTATAGATAGAAATAAATAACTAGTAGACAAGTTAAATGGGATTGATCAAAAGAGATCCTAATTATCCCCGTAAAAAACCGATCAAGTGAGAGTCGAGTGGTTTTTATAGTTCTTACCGTCAGTAACCAACACAAATATTATTTTTCTTTCACGGGTTCCAATACCCAATATTTATTTTTAACTACAGCTTATGATGCTCAATATATATAGATTCTAAATTTCTAAGCAGTTAATGGGGTGTAAGTATAATAGCGTTGTAAAAAAACTCTAGTCTGGGAGTCTAAATTTGTCAACTCAACATAATTTTTCATGTTTGATTGGCTAAAACGTTTACGAGTCCAGAGTCGAGTCGAGCACGAATCATCCATGCACGGACTCGAGTCGAAAAGTCACTCTAGCCGTAAACCTGACTGGAGTTCTGAACAATACTCAAGTTGGAAAACCAGACTAGAAGCAACTTCTACTCAACAAGCTCTCGAGTACGACACCACACCGCATCAACCCTTACTTTTCCCACTGCAGGGATATGGGTCTTCCTTCAACTGAAGGGGTTTAGAGCATACTCCACCATGCTGCTCAAATGCGGATTGTTTTCAAGCCGCCCAAGGGCCACTGGCTTAGCTTAACGACTGTCATCTATCGACAACAGCCCAGACAGACGGCTTAACGTGCCCTCCGACCACGGAGAAACTCAAGATAGATACTCATCCCTAGACGCTGGTCATCCATAAGTTATACCTTTATCAGACGCCGTCAACGTAGACTGAGCATCAGACTCACTCTCATTGCCAGCGTCCGAAGCATATTCATACATTTCTTCAAAATATTCACTCCACCGTTCTAAAACTACCCGAGTGTTTACAAGAATGATACCAGCTTTAGACTTTATCTTTTTCATACTGGATGCCGACGAACTACCCCGAGACTTCTTTACCTCTCTCCAAAAGAGTTTGGTATTTGGCTCAGTTTTTTGTCAGCCTCTCTTCCTCGTTCATAATTTGTCTTTCAGGCTTCTCTTTCAATAAAGACGGTACATTTCTTTCTTCTTCTCTCTCATACTTTCATTTAAGGGCAAAGATGATACATAATCCAGCCACGCTTTCCTCTTTCTTGCTACGGAGGATTCAACCTCCGCATCCCACCAGGCATCTCCTTTCAATGTTTTATGCCTCTTTGCGCATTCACATGCTTCTTTTGCACTATCCACCATACTTTCTTTCAAAACTTTCCAGCAATCACCCACATCTGAGTCGGAAAGACTTGCATTTGCAAGTCTTTCGCTTACCAGATGTACATACGCCCCAAAACCTAAACCTTGTGCACATTAATGCACAGAGCATAGTTGCTCATTATCACGATTTTCTCGCATCTTTTAGCAATGTCGCAGTCGATGTTATCTTTGTTTCTGAGTCCTGGCTTAAACCTTCACTTCCTTCTACTCTCTGTTCCCTCCCCGGCTTCCGGCTTCTTCGTAATGATAGAATCGGAGCTGGTTCGGGGGGTGTATGTATCTATCTCCGTGAGCATATTTCTAGCACTGTTATTGCACAATCCCCTAACGAATATTCTGCATCTCTAGAATATTTATTTCTGGAAATTTCACTGCACCACTCTAAAGTCCTACTAGCAGTAGCTTATAGCCCCAATGACAGGACAGACTACTTCCAGACCTTCGAGTCAATATTAGAACAACTTCGTCCCTCTTATAGTCATGTTATTATAATGGGCGATCTTAACACCTGCCTATTAAGAGATGACAGTAGGTCAAATAAGATCAATAATATTGCATCCTCATTGGACCTAAATATCCTTCCACTCTCTGCAACGCATCATGTACCCAATTGTAGGCCGTCTTTGATTGACCTAATGATCGTCTCTGATGTTGACTCGGTGGTTTCTCATGGACAACTTACAGCACCTTTCTCCTATCACGACTTGCTATTTCTTTCATATAAGGTGCGTCCCCCCAAACGTATTAACAAAACAATCTTTCAACGTAACTTTAGAAATATGGATGTGAATCGCTTGAGGGATGACTATTGTAATGTTGATTGGACTAAGCTTTACGCAGCAACTTCCATTGATGCAAAAATTGACTTTTTCAATTCTAATGTAACTTCACTGTATGATACTTATGCTCCGATAAGACCTGTAAGAGTGAAACACCAACCAGCGCCTTGGCTTTCTACATCTATTAAAACCTGTATGCGTAAGCGAGATAAAGCCAAGTCCAAACTTAAAAAATCCCCTAGTGAAAATCATCTCTTGGAATATAAAAAACTGCGGAACATCTGCAATAGGATGTGTAGGGATGCAAAACGCCAATATATTCATTCCTCTTTAGAAAATATGCCTCAGGCAAACATCTGGAAATTTCTACGTTCACTGGGTGTAGGTAAATCTTCCAAGAATGTAAATTGTTCTTTGGACTTAAATACATTAAATAAACATTTCTGTACTCCCCCGATTTCGGTAAATCAGACCATTAAAAATGGTACTTTATCTTCGATTTCTCAACCTGCAACACCCGCACGTGACGCATTCTCATTTCGCTGCACTACCGAGGACGAAGTTAAAAAGAGCATTCTCTCCATTACCACCAAAGCTGTGGGCAGTGATGGCTTGAGTCGTGACATGTTGATTCCAATTTTGGACTACGTAGTTCCAGTAATTACGCACATAATAAACTTTTCTCTCTCTACAAACGTTTTTCCAAAAGCTTGGAAGATGGCTCAAGTCATTCCGATCCCTAAGACTTACAACCCTACATCCTTCTCCGAGTATCGGCCAATTTCTATTCTTCCACTATTATCTAAAATCCTCGAAAGTGTTGTTCACAAACAACTAAATTCATATCTCAGACATCATAATCTTCTCAGCCCCTTTCAGTCGGGTTTCCGTCCTCATCACAGCACAACGAGTGCGTTATTGAATGTCACAGAAGATATACGACATGCTATGGACAACAAAAAACTTACCCTTGTTATTCTGTTGGACTTCAGTAACGCATTCAATTCTGTCGATTTTGACATTCTCCTTGGAATTCTTCGCTCTTTGAACTTGTCCTCCTCTGTGATCGAGTGGTTCGATTCTTATCTTCGTGGACGCTGGCAATGTACTAAAGTTGATGAATATTCATCAGATTGGGCTCTATTGACTGCTGGTGTACCACAAGGCGGTGTTTTATCTCCACTACTTTTCTCGATCTTCATCAACGAATTATCTAAAGTAATCACTTCTCCTTACCATCTTTATGCGGATGATTTGCAAATATACAGTCATTTTTCCTACTCTGATGCATCCAGGGCTATTTCAGCCATGAATGATGTACTTTGTGCAGTCCGGGGGTGGGCTGATAGCTTTGGACTCCTAGTCAACCCATCAAAATCTCAAGCCATTGTTATTGGTAGTCGCCAGATGAAAAAAAAGTTAAATTTAGTGATTTGCCGCAAGTTTCCTACAACGGCCTACCGATTGCTTTTACAAGCAAAACAAAAAACTTGGGTTTGATCATTGATGAAACTTTATCGTGGACAGCGCAGGTCAATGACGTCAGTAAACGTATGCATTACAATTTTCATTCACTCAAGCGGCTTCAGAATTTTTTACCATTCAAAACTAAAGTTATGCTTGCTCAGTCTCTTTTACTCCCTATTCTTGACTACGCTGATGTTTGCTATTTAGATGCGACTGAGGAGCTACTTAACAAACTAGAACGCCTACAAAACCTGGCTATTCGTTATATTTACGGTTTGCGAAAATATGACCATATTTCCGAATTTCGTACAAGATTGAAGTGGCTCCCTATCCGCCTTCGCAGAAATGTGCACATATTATGCTATCTGTACAAAATCCTAAATAACCCTGAGACTCCCCAATACCTCCGATCCCGGTTTTCACTTAAATCAACTCCTATCCGTTCCCAACGTCCTTGTCTAACCAAAACTTTGAATTATCCATCATCCAACACGATCTTCTACTTTCGTTCTTTCACTGTTAATGCTGCACAGCTGTGGAATAAATTACCGCTACAAATACGAGACAGTCGCACTTTAGTTACTTTCAGGAAAAGGTTGAAAGAGTACTATCTTACTCACAATAAGTGATATTATATGTGTAGTACTTATATATTTATATGTGTAGATATTTATATGTATTGATATTATTAAAGACTATGTATGTATTTTATATACTTATATATTGTATACTTAATTTCGCATAACTTTTTAAATCCCAGCCAAAATAAAATTACTGCACACACGCTACGGCTAGCTGGAAGAGATCTCTTAAAGAGATAAGCTCACCATTGTACACTATTTTTAATGTAACAAAATCTATGTATAATGTTATGCAATAAAGGATACATATACGTTCTCCTTACACTTTCATCTTGCAATTTTTCACTCCTTATCCTCTCATGATCGCCACGCACTGACCAATGCCTCTACTTCTTGAAAAGTCCCACAAACCGGCTTACCACGTGGTCCATTTCAAGATTGGGACCTATAAAGGCTCTTGTATCCATTGTAGTATTTCGGAGACGTCCATCAATTTTAATCAAATCAACACACTTTTTTGGACATTCCGTCTCCATGTATACATGTGAATATCCTTGTGATGAAATAAAGTATTCGACTGGAGATATCGTTCCATACATAAATCTAGAATCAACTTACCTGCTTCGTTCACTCTCTTACTTTAGGGACCAAGAGCAGCTTCATAGCCGTCTTGTTTGGTCTCAACCCATCCATTAAAATCTCCACAGAAAATCACTATTTCATTCCCTTCAGCTAAATCCAGAACATCTCTCACAGACTCCCAAAACTATGCTGCAACCAGAAATACTTGCGTGATGGCTAGTTTTATACAAACCCAGAGAAGTCTAGGCCCTACCAAACAGTAATCTGTCACACCAGAGGCTAAGCGAGAGAGTAAGTAAGGAGAGTATGTCACCTACACCAGCACTGGCATGATTGTCCCGGTCTACACCTGACCGTAGGGCATCATCCCACCGGGCAGATTATCGGTGTCGCTCCTCTTGCGCTTAGTCTCTGTCACACACAAAGCATCTAAGCGTCTCTCATTCATTACGTCCATCAGCTCGTTCATCTTATCACTCAATCCACCTCTCACATTCCACGTGCCTATGAAGCACTCGGCTCTCCTTGGCCCGCCGGAATTAGCGCTGCGTGGTGGGTGGCGGACCCCACCGCCGCATGCACCTATGTTCGCACCGACGGGGGTCGATCGGTGTGCGTCGCCTTCCAGGGATGCCCTAGCCAGAATTACAATCTAATTGATTGGCAGGAGTGATGAACAAGCTCGCTTCAGGCACATGTCACATAATACCCCCTAAATGTCATATAATATAACATATATTTAATACATTTTCTACTTACAAAAAAATTTTACTTTATTGTTATAAGATGATGAAATCAATATCATCATCATCATTCTGCATCGGTCTCAATCAAATTATACCAAGCTGTTGGTCACAGCTGCTGCTTATATCCCGGCAGTAGGATGAATAAATGAAGACACAATGAAGATGAATTATTGAAGAAGAAGTGGTATTTGCATGCATTTATTTTATTTAACAATGAATAATACATATAAATAATTAATAAACCATCAAAGATAAATAATAGAAACTACTTCAACAAGTTATTAACTTCATCTGGTGTTCGACGTACTATCAAGTGAGGATCTGCATAACCATTGTTAGGATCATAAACGGCTAGATACAATTGCGCATAAATAGCTAATATAACTTCAAAGGCCCGCTTTTTAACACATGATTTGTGTGTGTGACTCAAAAGCAAATTGAGTTGTGGTAATATATACACATCAGGGTTCACCAGAAACATATCAAACTTATTAAGGAATGTTTTTAAAGTAGACGTATCCATGCCAGGCAGAGTTGAAAGAGGACCACTTGTTTTTTCTTGTAAAATAGTGTAAATAGGTCCTAAGTTTAAATTAGCGACAAGGTAACTGGCCTGCTCTGATGTTAATGTATCAATTTGAGCTTCAGATTGTGCCTGTAGTCTCTCATTATAGTCGTCCATAACAGTATATAATGACAAAGTACACTGTATGTGATAAATGCAATTTAACATATAGACAGACATATCTGTAGAGCTTAAATGGCAAGCTGTTTCGTTTATTGCATGCAGCAGTGGATCTAAAATATGTGTAGTTATAGTTTTTTTGTCATCAATATTTATATTGTTTGTGATATTCATCACACCCAATAAATCTCTCAGAAAAATAACAAGATCCGTCACAACTATTGATGGATTTAGATCTACTGGAGGAGCCTTTACTCCATGACTCAACTCTTTTTGCATCTTACTATCTAAAGTAATCAAGAACACACCTTCACTTTTCTTATGTAAATCTTGCAGAGTATCAATTAAGTGACCTGTAGGTATCACAGATTGAATTACTTCTTTGTAGTATATGATCAAATTACTTATAGACCACAACACCAATGGGTCTTTATCAGGTTTCAAAATGAGTTCTGCTCTTACTTTCAGCAGGGGACATATTGCTTCCATAATACAAGTCAATGCCTCAGTGATCTGTTGATTTTTGTCAGGCATGTCACAATGCTTGTAGAGAGAATTCAAATTTTCTTTCTCAATAGGTATAATTTGGTATACCCATGTCAATATATCACCAATATAACGTTTGACATCATTTGCATAGAATTCTATTGGTTTAGAACCATCTGCTCCTTTTGTCAACGCGTCAATAAATAATTGTACTGTGGTAGCTTTGCGTGCTGAACAGTACTCATCTACAATGTTGGTAAATAACACTTGCCTGTTTTGAAATTTAGCCAATGCTTTAGGCATCAAAGCATTACTTGGTGAATCAATGCTAACACATGCACCAATTGTCCAATGGTACAATTTTTCAATTGCTACTTCTTGTTGAAGCCCAATTAATTCCATGATATCAAAAGCTGAAGTCTGGTACCAGCATTTAACTAAAGTTTTACAATTATCATAAAGTTTTTCAATTTGTGAAAGAGTACCAAAAAAATCTATTGTTAATGGTGTTTTTATAGATACATTATAAAGATATTCATTTTGCTCTGGAGATATTTTAAAGTTATTTACAAATGCATCCACCCATACAAGTTTCTTTTCAGTTTTCTTCCTTTCATCTTTAAGTCTTGTCGTTTGTGTTATCAGGTGATGAGTTTTTGTTTTCGAATCGTGTAATCTATTTGACATATCTTTTACTGCCACATTGAGCGCAGTCAGTGAATTCAGAAGCAAATGAAGTTTATCATTAACCTTGTTATATTCTAGTAGAACAGTTTTGTTCACGAGCATATCCTTTTTCTCAATCTCATTAACTAGTATTCTTTTAGTATAAACAGAATTTGACGAACATAAGCCGGAAAGCGCACTTAAAGCCTCACTATTATCAGTTACTATGTGACTATCAAATATTTTATTTATTCTTTGCCTAATGGAATTATTGTACGCTGAATCCATGTTAATAGTCGCTTATAGAAGACTATTAAAGAACAAATAGATATATTATGTACAACAAAGGTACATTTCAAATTATTATAGATATGTCCACACAATGTGTAATTATTATTTATTACTTTTGATAAAGTAGATGATAAACATGAGAACTGACACGTAAACATGAGAACTAACATGACAACTGACAATGCATTTTTTTTTTGGTTCTTTTTATCCCCGAGGGGAAAGGCAAAGGGATCTAGCCCATACAGCCAAGTCTTCGGTATAGAACCATTTGAAAATCTTAATTCTATATTCCAGCTTCAGGAACTGTGCTGAAAAAATACTTGGGAAGGGTACCCAGACCCAATTAACCCAGTTTAAATACCACCCGTAAAACGATAGTGATTTTTACAAAGTTTTGTTGGTGAACTTATTCACCTCTTCCAAAAAGTGCATAAACGTATTATATTTGAGTTTTTTCATTACTGTATAATTTCACTAGCACTTATGTTACAAAATACTATCGAAATTGTCACATAAAACTAATTTATTACTGAATGAGGATCAGTAAAGTTATAGCAAATTCAATAGAACTAGTGTTCACAATATTCTTTATGAACTAAGAAGGATATATCTTTTTGAATTATCCTAATCGGACCATTACTTACGAAGATATTAAGTAATAAACATATGCCATTCCTGTCGCTAAAAGTCAATGTACGCGGGTGCGTGTGACGTCACTGTGACGGAACCGAGCGCCGCACCGGCCGCCGGGCTTACTTCACGATTCGACGAAGCGGCGGCGACGCGGTTGGTTACTAATATTTGGCAATTTATTTATATAAAGTGTTGTTAGAGTGTAATTTTGTGCTGTTTAAATATAAAACGTATATAATTTGAGTACTAATAAAGTAGAAGCTGGGTTTGTGCAAGCTCAATCAGATAACCTTCCAAAAGTGGATTCTTTCATGGTATTTGATTACCTAGGTGATCATTCCAAGTTCACCAGCGCTGAAATCCGTGGTTGGAAACTACAAAGGTAAGGGTACTTATTTATCTACGTATGTAGGTACTTATTAGTAATATTTAATCTGTTAGTGGTAGGAAGGTGTAAGAAAGTATGAATGTAAAGTGTAAGTACAGGGACGTATTCATAACTTATGAATAGAGTTTATAGTATCTTGATATACGAATGTTGTTTTATTCATTCATATGAAGATCATTTCGCGTATGGCTGTTTAACCTACCTTGTTGCGCTTTATTTAGTGCATGGTTCTCTACACTTGCTGATCTATGTATGACAGAAATCTTAATATTGGTTGCCAATAGCTGTTTTTTTTTTTGCTATCTCGCTTTTTGTTACAAATCATTAGTTCAATGTGTACTTAAGTAGGATGACTTGAATATGAAGCAAAAAATATATAATTTTTTTTTATACATATATTTTAATGCCGTTTTATTTATTTATTACAGATCGGCACGTGAAAGCTATAGAGATGATGCTGTAGGTTTTGTCCAAGTACAGAGGTCGGGACATGTTTGTACGGTAAAAGCAAAAATAACGCCTGAACATAGAATAAAAAGTAAAGCGTATTGCAGCACATTTACATGTGATGAAAATGAGGGGGCGGTTTTGAACGTGGATTGTCATGACTGTGCTGCTCAAAAGGCGTAGCATATAGCGTAGCATTTTTGATGTGGCTCCATAGACGCAGCGAGGAGCCGTCTCCCACTGAAAAAAAATGTTACTGGGCCAAACCAAAGCTGGCTACTATAGGTACAACTATAAAATTTATAAAAGCTAAAGATATAGTTCGCAGCTCAGTTACTATTGAAGTTAAAAACACTGATAACACTAAAGGAGACCAGTTTTTCCTAGCGGTTGTGCAAAGCATAAAGGAAAATTCTATTAAAAATCAGTTATCAGCATACGTTACAAAGAATGAGTTGAAAAAATTGTGTTTGCATAATCTCGTTCAACAATACAAAAAGGAAGGCAATAATATAAATAGCGCAGATGATTTTATTGATTATTGCTCTACTAAAATCACCATAGAAGAATGTCACTAAGCAGAAGAAGCAACAGTTTGTCAAGCTAGTTCACCGTTATGGCATGAGTTAAGGTATTGTAGAATAACCACAAAAGTTCTCGAAGCTGCACATTGCAAGACTCCTGATGGTGCTTTAGTTGAACAAATATTTGGTGCCTCTGTACCAGAGACTCTGGCGATGAATAGAGGCAAACGATTGGAATCCGATGTCAGAGCAGAAGTAGCCAAAACAATGAAAATAGCCTGTAGCCTGGGCAGAGGGTGTAGTTTTATCATCTCTTTTTACAACGGAATATCATTTTTTTTGAAGTTTTGGGTCTTTCGGCACGTTAAAAAATACTTTTAATAAAAGTGTTTGTGCATTTCGGCACTATACAATATCTATACATAGTTAAAAAAGTGAATTAGACACAAATCGGACACTTAATTTGTTTTAAAGTCACAATTAAAGAAACAAAACACTGCGCGCCTTATCGTTGCCAACGGCTAAATGGCGGCGACCGTCACAGTGACGTCACAGCTACTTCGACGGCCACTCTGTGAACTTCGCTAGTAATTCAGTCATAACTTCGTCAATTTTTGTCGTAGAACAAAAATTTTTGTACTGTATGTTAAGAATTTCTTAGCTCTATAAATCTGTATTGTCAACTAAAACCCGTACGGATCCTCATTGTAAAAATTTCAAGTATAACAACAATGTCACTCGTCAAAAGTGCTGGAAGAAGTCCTGACAATGCATGCCTCAGAGGAAGGATACCTAGAGGTGACAAGCAAATAATAATACCAAGATAGAACGTGATAGATGTATACAGTTCCTCATAAGAAGGAAAGAGACAGATAAAATATTTTTTGTCCCTGTCATAGTTTCACTATTTTGTGTTTGCCACAAAAACAAATTCGTGGCAAACAATCATTTGGTTCCTTGTAGTACAACAAATTGTTTGCATAAATTATTAAATATAAGCGAAATATTAGTGCATATTTGTGTTCCTTTGCTTGTTTGGGATTGTTTTTTTCCTTTAACAATGGTACGTTGCTGTGTAAAAGGCTGCAAAAGCCTCAGTTAGCAAAAATACGAAAACAACCTTTCATACGTAAGTATAAAGTTTTAATAGTTGTTATCAAATATTTTGCGAAAATTAGATACACATGTAGTTTTTAAATAAATTGTTTGTATAATAATGTAAAAACAATGAAAATATCGGTTTAATTTACAAAAAGTATTTCTACTAAAAACCGCCTAAATCTTGAAGGTTGTCTGTGGTTAATGCGTCAGCCATTTTCTGTTGTATTTTCAATTTATCGGTATCGGTTTACATCTATCACGTTCTATCTTGGTATTATTATTTGCTTGTCACCTCTAGGTATACTTCCTTTTAGTTGGTTAATGATTGTCATTGGCTAATATGATCGTCTTATCATTATGTGCCTCATACAGCTTGACGTTCTAGTAGCGGTGCCTCCTACGTTCTGCGTGTTGCCATATCTTGTATCATATTGCCTAAATTTCCCAAAAAAAAACCGACTTCCTATTAATGAGCCGTTGTCAAGGCTATTTTCGAATTTTTTGTATTTACCATTATTAATTTATTTGAAGTTTATATTATTTTTGTCTATAGAGAAGCTCGTTTATTTATATAAAACATGACTAGAGAACATGCCTGTAAAGGTCTATTCTCTGAATAAATGATTTCTTTCTTCTTTCTTTTGTAGAAGGTAACCTGGAAATCAGCTCATTGATTTTATGTAGTTTTCTAAATCTGGATTAGGTAATTAAAATAAGTGAGATATTGAACAAAAATAATATTTTATGATAAGTGTGGTCCAGTGGCGTAGTGGGGGCGGCAGGGGCGGCCTGCCCCGGAGGCACTTTTTAGGGGGCGGCAAAATTTCTCAATAAATAATAAAAATATTTGAACAATTTCATATTTTTATCGCAATTACAAATTCGGACCAATTGAAAAGAGCACTGAATTTTTCATTACTTATTCTGTGACGAATTCGGGGAATCCCCTTTCTTTAAATATTTTGTAGCAACTGTCGACAACAGCATCTATACTGATTTGCGGGGATTTGCCGCTGGTGTGGTCTATTAGCAGCGGTGATATGCCAACCATGAATTCTTCAGAATCATCGGAATCTGAATGCTGCTATCTAAATCAATTAAAAATGGTTCCATTGCCGTTTCAAGCCGGTGCTCTACAGAGCACCGGCTTGAAACGGCAATGTCAATGTTTCTGCCACTCTTCAGCGTTTATTTTTGAAAATGCATCATGAATACCCTGCTCCATATTTTCAGAGAGACCCGTCATATTACTTTCTGCAAATATTCTTTTAAAAGAACTCGAAATTAACTCTATTGCATTGAATGAATTTGTATGTAACTCGACCCGAATAATCAGCGGTTTCTTAATAAAACAAATAATTGATTTATTAAAAATAGATTATTATTGTTAGGAAATCGATTAAAATAAAAATAATAGTTTTTTTTAACATGCTGTATTTTATGCTTCGTCTGAAGATTGTGTTTGCCAGCAATTAAAAAGAATACAACATCAGTGTTGCCAAATTAACGGATTTTCCGTCATTTCTGACGGATTTGAATGATAGGAAAACGGGAAAAACATATGCTGACGGCTAACGGGATTTTTTAACGGGCACTTTTATATAATGTTAAAGTCGAATATTTTTTTAGTTTAATTTAGGAGACAGTATAAATCTATTACAGAATATGTACTTTTTTTTCACAAAGCAACACTAAACATGTAATTTGTTTGTCGGGCAACGGGCACGAATCCCTTTCAAGAGTTATGTGATTTTGCTTTCTCAATTTTGCTTTTGCCGCATTCGAATGGCGAGGTGGAAAGGGTGTTCAGTGTCATGAATGTGATAAAGACAAAACTGAGAAACAAAATGAAGGAAAACATGGTGAACGCTATATTAACTATACGTTCAGGCTTAAAACGAAAAGAAAAGACTTGCTATTCGTACGATTTGCCAGATGAAGTATTAAATATGATTGGGACAATGCAGACCTATGATCAGCCTTCCACTTCTATAGCTGCTACAACGGTCGTCACCTCGCACTCTGACTGTACTGAAAGTGATGATGATTTCGATTTTGAAATATAATGTTTTTGTTTGTAGTTATTTAATAATAAAGCCATTGTGAAAATCTCTATAATTATACTTTGACGGATTTGTTTGACGGGAATAATATTAAGTTGACGGATTTTCGACGGAAATTTATGAGGAACATAACGGAATTTAGAAATAATTGTTGGCAACACTGTACAACATAAACAAAACAATGGTACTTTTTGGGGTTCTGACCCTAAAGTTTTGAGCATGCTATATAAAAGTATAGTCCGCAGTCATTTTGACTATAGCTGTCTAGCATATTTGAATGCTAATTCCTCTTTTCTTAAAAAACTGGATATTGTGCAAAATATTGCATTGAGAATAATAAGCGGGGGAATGAAAACCACACCTATAAATTCAATGGAAGCTGAAACATGCATTACGCCTCTATCTATTCGTAGATTACTTTTAGCCGAGAGATTTGCTATAAAGATGCTATCAGCAAATAAGTCAATTACTTTAGACACATTGCTGGTTCCCAATCCAGTGCAACTTTCTATTTCTTCACAATCTGAAACATATGTGTCGCCAACTAGTCTTATTACAGGTTCTTTCCCACAAATGTTAGGTATAGTAGCCCACACTAATAATTTAGCTACAAATATTTATAAAAATAATGGCAGATGGCCTATGTACAACTTAAAGTATGCTAGCCTTATTTATGATATCAAAGTTGATTTTATAAGAACTAACAAGTTTGAATATGAAGAATATATTTCACAAAATGATTGCTTCTATAGAATATATACTGATGGTTCAAAATCAGTAAATAGTGTACATTCTGCCTTTTATGATCCACAGAAAAAGTTTAAAAAATGTTATAATATTGATAAAGTTGCAAGTATTTTCACAGCAGAATCGTATGCTATTTATCAAGCTCTATTGTACATAAAATCTTTAGAATCTGCTAAAGAGTATCTGATAGTATCCGACTCTCAAAGTGTTTTAATAGGACTTGTAAATAATAATTGTACATATAAGACTAATTATATTCTTTATTACATTCGACAAATGTTACATGAATTATATATAGTAGGCAAAACAGTACAGTTTAAGTGGGTACCCTCTCATGAAGGCATTACGGGGAATGAAATAGTTGATCAAGCGGCTGCTGGAGATTATGACAATGATCATCGAACCGCAATGACAGTTCCATTTACTGATTATTTCACCCTGCTAAGAGAATCTTCAGCCAGTCTATGGAATGAATATTGGATTAAAACTCTGGAAACGAAAGGACAATGGTACGGTAATATACAAAAACGTTTACCTAATAAGCCCTGGTATCACAAAAACAATGATTGTAAAAGTAGAAAATTCATAACCGTAATAAACAGATTAAGATTTGGTCACTGTTTAACACCTGCTCATTTGCATAGAATGAAAATTATTAATTCTAGCGCTTGTACAGAATGTGGAAAAGAAAATGCAGATCTCCAACATATTATTTTGGAATGTCAAAAGTTTCAATTACAAAGACTGTCATTAGCAAATGACATACTGGACATATGTCAAGATAACACGAACGTTCCCCGCCACGTTCAGGAACTGCTGACAGACAAGAGATATTATCGTACTTTATTCAATTTTGTAACATCTACTATCAACAAAATATGAAACGAATAATGAAAAAGAAAGAAACATAATTTGAAAATTTTAAAAGAATGTAAATATAAATAAATAAGAAAGGAATTAAAATATAGACTTGGCTAAAAGGAATTTTATCCAGGCCATTCAAATATTAAAAAAAAAAAAAATAAACAAAACAAAACTGAACCAAGTAAAAATGTTCCAAAAAATTCATTTAAAATTATTTTAACCTAGTCATCTAGTCGGTATACAATTTACTAACTATATTATACATACACTACACTGAAGGACGCATTTTTGTGAAAACGAAACTATGCTACGCAAAAATTATAGAAATGTGAACGTCGTTAAAGCTTACATCAGAGGTAAACTACGCTACGTATTGTGATTTTTCAGCATCTATTAAATAATCTACTTTAAAACAAGGACCGGATCCACTGAGGATTAAAGGGATATTCTATTGGGTATTTTATATACTTGTTTTCCCTTACGTATTTGGGCCTCGAGCTATCTTTGTCCAGGCAGTGAAGGGCTGTCGTGTAATTTATAACCCGCTGGCACGGTAGTGGAAGTTAAGTTAGGTAAATTAGGAAATGGGCAGAATATGTTAGAGTGGAAAAGAAATAGGCATAAGGGTTACCCCTAAGTAATGATAAGTGGTTAAATATTGAAGTTCTAACACCCTATTCACGTCAGTAAGCGCATTAGAAACAGTAAAGCTTATTAAAAAATGTTTCCAAAATGATAGGCTTACACAATCAATAGGGAAACCACATCTTTTGTGTAACCTTTTTATAGGTTTTAATCTTCAATAGACTTCATCATTCATCAACTGTAAGGATTTTCTGGTCATTGCTTTAAACAAAACATTATTCAGGTATAATAAAACTATTATGTCACTTGTTTTCAGAATTCCGAGATTATATACAATTATGTCAACATTCAAACAGACCAATATCTGAAGTTGAGAATGCTGCTGAGAAACCTAAAAAGGAATCCCAAAGGTTGGCAGAATTCAGAAAGAAATTAAGAGAAACAGATGTTGGTGATATCAGTGAGCAACCACAAATGCATTCAGCACAGAAAAATGATCCTCTGCCACCTTTTCCTAACAACACAAATCCTACCACAGGCGAAGTGGGTGGCCCAAGGGGACCTGAACCAACTAGATATGGTGATTGGGAGAGAAAGGGGAGAGTTAGTGACTTCTAGAACTCAAATATTTTAGCTATTGGGGCTCATGCCTATTTTATTCTTTCCATTTGTCCTAATACGCTGCAAAGTCCCTTACTTGGTGACAAAGGGATTGATCATTATAAAGCATGTATTTAAAAAGCATTAGAATTTTTAAGATCCCGGAAATGGTTAGTAGTGGGGCAAATGGGAATAAAAGTTTATTAGAAAATTTTAGTTTTTAAATAGATAGTTAAAACACATAGTACAATAAAATATAATATTTATTATGCTATTGATTATTTGCTGACTTTCCTATAGTTTTAGGCATTTTTTTGTTTGTGGAGTCCTCCAGTTCCTTAGATTTATAATAATGTGGCGCAACCTCTAAAAGCCATTTGCTTTCTATTTCTGTTACTTGTCTCATAAACTCCTTTGATGTAAATACTAGCTCGTGATAAATAACCCAACGTGGCAAATCTTCAAACAATGCACTGTTGGGATGAATCATAACAGTCTGTAAGTAAATAAATTTGGTTATTCAACAATAAGCAAGACAAGTTAAAAATTATAGGGAAGATTGTTTTTCCTATAGAATACATTGGTACCACTATTTTAAAAAATCTATTGCATTAATTTTCCAGACACTGCCAAGTGTGTCATAAGCAATAATTATTCCCTCTTAGGCTCATCCCCACACACAGTGGCGTAGCGTAGTAGGGGCGGCCCGCCCCGGGCGGCACTTTTTAGGGGGCGGCAAAATTTCTCAATAAATAATAAAAATATTTGAACCATTTCATATTTTTATCGCAATTACAAATTCGGACCAATTGAAAAGAGCACGGAATTTTTCATTACTTATTCTGTGACGAATTCGGGGAATCCCCTTTCTTTAAATATTTTGTAGCAACTATCGACAACAGCATCTATACTGATTTGCGGGGATTCCCCGTAGGTATTTTATTTTAAAAACTAAAGGTAGGTACGGGTAAGTCCCTTCAAGGAAGTAGGTACTTGTTGCTTGGACAATTCAAAGAAAGTTTTATTGATGGATCGTCTGTTGTCCATTTCACATTGTCTCGTATCGTAATTTATGTTACGGCTGTAATTGTAACTGTAATTTCTATGCAAATAAGTACGTGTAGTGGTTGTGAAATTAATGAACTTTGTGAAAAATTGAATTTTTCCGCTACGTGTACCTACATTCAACAGTGTGAACTGTAACTTTTTAATTTAAAATCTAACCCGAATAATACAAAATAATGATGACTGTTCTTGCCGAAAAGTTCTCTAGAATTAAAGTATGTAATGTATATTATCGCTTACTATAGAATACATTGGTACCACTATTTTTAAAAATCTATTGCGTTAATTTCCCAGACACTGCCAAGTGTTGTCATAAGCAATAATTATTCCCTCTTAGGCTCATGATCACACACACAATGATCGCATACTAAGTAATTTCCAGAGGGATTTTCTTCTGAGAACTCTAAAATTGTGAAATGAACTCCCTGCCTACTGTAATATGAGGTTCTTTATGAAGAGGTTTTACAGGTTCAGCAACTCACTGGTAACGCCCCTGATGTTGCAAGTGTCCATAGGCTATAGTAACTGCTTAACATCAGATAGGTCGTATGCCTACTTGTCTCCGTATAGGTATATAAAAACACCTTGTTTTTTATTAATCAGGAGGCATACAGCCCACCTGATGTAAGTAAAGTGAATACCATAGCCTATGAACAATTACAATACATTTAGTATTGGTTGTGTGATTTCTCCTCTGTTACTAACACAGTAACTCACTCGCAGGAACACAACAACCTTCCAGGGAGTTATTTGGCTGCAGTTTTCTGTGAGGTGGAGGTACTTCACTAGATGGGCTGCTGTTCTTAAAATTAATATCTACCACTGTGATAGGTACTAGCTACAATTAGAGGACAGAGGACAGTGATTCATCATGACACAGTTAGTGGTGTCAAAAAGTGGTGAAAAAAGCTATACAGGCAATGAGCTTTCTGAGCTTGTCTGTTTGTTAAAATCCTTTGAAGTGTTCATTAGACTTTGTGAAAATTTCAAAACAAATGTAAAGGTTGAAATCAAACTTCATGATATTCAAGGTCTGGCCTGAAGAGCCTTGGTCCACAAATAGCATCTATCTATAACTTCACGCCAAATCCCTTACGGGGTAGGCTGAGAACCGAGCGCCACGCGACTCGATCCTTACATACCTCACTCGCTTCTTTAACATTCATTGCTCTTTTCATGCACGCTCACCGGTTTCTAGGGCTCCTGACAAATAGCATATTATATAAAATGAGGATGCCTACATATAAGTAAGTGATAAATTGATTTTGGATTGTGTGATTGATCTTGTATTATGCTTTCATAAATTACAACATTATGAATAATCATAATTATTACTTTTTTGTGCAAAGGATTGGTAAGATCTATAATTTAAAATTGTGACCAATTTTTCTAAATTCCATTTTGTCAGTTCTCACTGTGTTGAAATTCAAATTAATTTCTGATGAAAGTAAAAATGGTGCATATAGATGATAAATTTCTAAATATGTCAAATATATAACAGAAAAAGAGGAAATTGTAGTTGGATTAGTAACATTAATTTGAGCGCTTTGAGATAGTAAGAAAAGTACATAATGAGAAGACGAGTGAAAAAATAAAAATCGATTTTTTAACATTTTTAAACTACTTTCCTCTTAGCCACTGCCACTTGTTGCATTTTTTTTCACAATGCAACTACTACCTATAATATATGTATTTGTTGTACATAATACTAATAGGCTTTTTAAAGGATTGGTTTTTAAATTGACAACACTTTCTAGTGATTATCAATTTGACAGTTGGCGGTATATTTGTGGTCAGTACATTTTGCCATTTCACAATGATCTATTCTTACCTCTGAACAACACTTGCAACCTTCGGTAAATGGACCAAAAACAATATTCAGCTTGAACCACTTTTTCATTGCAAAATTTTGTTCAGCAATGAGGCTCATTTTTGATTGAATGGGCTACGTCAATAAGCAAAATTACCGATTAGAAGTGGAGAAAACCCAGAAGCCTATAGATAAGATAAAACCACAGACGTTGGACCACTTGGAAGCCAACATTCGCCGCGTTATTGCCGATATACGGCCCCAGTTGCTCGAAGAAGTAGTTGACAATTGGACTTTTGGATTACACTACATTCGAGCCAATTCGAGAAATTATTTTTACGTGTTTTATTTCATTTAAAATTTGTATACCTCTAAAAAGCAACCTTTATAATGTGGAACTAAATGTTGCTCAAACTCCCAAGCACAGGTTGGTCGACCAGATATTGCAGATAAATAAAGAGAATAAGAACCTTACATGAGCGTAATACAATATTAAATCATCTTTTCTTCAACTGCTTAAACCAGTTCAGTATTATCGTTTCAATTTTTTACATATTTATATTGAAAAGCAATAACTTTCTGCTATGTCCATAGAGGGCAAAACTGCATGTTGCAGTTGGTCCCTAAATCTACTTACAGCTACAATGTACTATTACAGTGACCCTATGAATGAGAATTAATACTTACTTGATTGTGTTTTACAGTTTTATAGTGCCCACCCTTTGAGAATTTTGCAATATGGTAAAAGTAACCAGCAGTAATAGCTTTACGAATGTTGGCATCCTCTGCTATACTGGAGATCATGTCAATCTCGACCCTCTCCATGAGGCCAACTAACTGCTCTCGTACATCACGGGCGCGCTTCATGGATCTATACTGAATGAAATTCTCGTAACACCATTGGACTGAGTAATCGGAGTCCACCCACTGATTGTAAACATTCATTAAAGTTAAATGATCGCCATTGCGGTGGTAAAAGTTTTTTCTAGCTGTGTCAGCATGTATTATTTTATCCTTCGGTCGATAGAAAACGGAGCTGTTTACAGATAGCATGGCGGCAATGGTCACTACCTCTTCTGAACATTTATATCTGCAAAAATAATTACTTTTTAATTTACAAATTTCGTGATTTCATATTTAAAGAAATTTATTCATTTCGGATTGTGATGCATCGTAAAATGTTAAATCTATTTTAGAGCATTCTTTGGCGAGTTTATTCAAAATATTCACCCATATGTGAGTCTTAGCTATTTTTTAAGAATGTCGGGAGGCATACAATCATGCGGCCCACCTGACTTAAAGCGGTTACCGTATCCTATGAACGCTTGTAATACATTAAGTATCACCCTCGCGATACTACCTCTGCTGCTAACACAGCAACCCCTTAGGAGCTTACTGGTGACCTCACTCACACGCAGGAACACAACAACACTGCAGGGAGTTACTTGGCCGCGGTTTTCAGTGAGGGAGGGAGGTACGTCCCCAAACGGATGATTTGATGCGCCCTACTTCCTAAAAACACCCAGGCCAAGACAAACAGACATGTTCATGCAAAGTCGCGTTGTTAACTCGTCAAAACTTATATGCTCACGATTTCTTACGAGTTCTAACCAGGATTTCTAGAACTTAAAAAGAGTACATATCTTATTTGTTATTAATTCATTAACACGATTAAGTAAATCAGTAGTTTGACATTTCACATAGTTGAGTGAGAAAAAATAAGTAAGATAAAAAATCTTCCTCTTATTTTTAATACTAGGCGAACTATTTATTATGCATTAGAGTTTAGAGCTTCATACTGTACTACATATAGGAGTACATATAGATGTTTTATATATAGTCTTGATGCTCCGGGCCTACTTTACGTCGTCGTCTAATTGAAACCCTGCGATCAAATCACATGTGCAGGTGCTCAAATTCGTGTCTCTTATATTAAAGAGAAATGAATTTGTAAAAGAATAAGATTTATCTACGTGTTCCCGAGGACTTTATCTTCAAAATGAACATAAATTTTAAAACATGAGTAGTAAATAAATAGACTTAGCGTCGTGGACCTAGAGCCTAAACTCTTCCATACTTACTTTTCACTTGCTAACAACATCTTGGCAAGCATTGGATCAGTAGGAAATTCAGCCATACGCCGTCCAGCTTTAGTTAATTCGCCGTGGTGATTAAGAGCACCCAGAGCATACAATTGTTCAAGAGCTAAAACTAGTGTCTCATGGGGTGGAGGATCTAGAAAATCAAAATGAATAAGATCGTTGATGCCTAATGCTTTTAATGTAAGTACAGCATTGCCCAAGTTTATTCTTTGGATCTCTGGAACAGTATTATCTTCAAGTTCATATTTATAAGCCCAAGCTGTATACAACCTAAAACACTTTCCAGGAGCAACTCTTCCTGCCCTCCCTGCTCTTTGGTTAGCTGATGCTTTAGAAATTGGCACTACCATAAGACTTTCCATACCTGTCTTAGAATTGAAGTTATTTTGTTTTGCAAACCCTGGGTCAATTACATAAATAATGTTATCAATTGTTAATGAAGTTTCTGCAATATTTGTAGCTAGCACAACTTTACGAGCACCATCGGGTGTTGGTTCAAAAATTTTTGCTTGCATATCACTTGGTAAATTAGCATATACTGGTAGTATTATAAGTTCTTTCAGTTTCTTGCCTATCCTCTTAGTTCTTTCTTGCAACATTTCCACACAAGTTTCAATTTCCTCTTGTCCTGTTAAAAAAACTAATACATCGCCTAGAGGTTGAGTGGCGTGTATTTGCAACACTGATACTACACAAGCATCAACATAATCTGCTTCAGGAGCCTTCGTATAATAGATATCAACGGGGAATCTTCTTCCAGGAATTCTAAAGATAGGGGCATCATCAAAGAATTTTGAGAATTTTTCGGCATCTAGAGTTGCACTGGATATAAGCAATTTTAAATCCGGTCTAAACCTAGTTATGTCTTTGACAAGACCAAATAATATGTCGGTATGTAATGTTCGTTCATGAGCTTCATCTATTATCATTACGCTATATGATGCTAAATCTGGCTCAGATAAAAATTCTCTGTGTAAAGTACCATCTGTCATGTATTTTATAACAGTTCTATCAGAAGTGCAATCTTCAAATCTTATGCTGTACCCGACTTCGTTTCCGAGTTTGACATTCATTTCCTGAGCCACCCTTGCGGCCACCGACATGGCAGCTACTCTTCGGGGTTGGGTGCAACCAATTTTTTTTCCATCTTCAGTGAACCCCGCTTCATGAAGATATTGAGGTATTTGTGTTGTTTTACCAGAACCCGTTTCACCTTCGACAATTAGAATTTGATAATTTTTAATAGCTTCTATCAAAGATTCTCTGAAAGGGAAAACCGGAAGTGACTTTTTTGTTTCTGCAATAGACATACGTATTTTTTGATACTCAGATTTTTCTTTTTCTTCCTTTTTATCTTTATTCCCTTCCAGTTGAAGGGCCTGTATAAAATCGATCTGTTCATCCAATAGCAGTTCATACTCATCTTGTGTTTTTACATCCTTCGTTCCAAATTTGAAAAAAGCTGACTTAATTTGTTCCTGTTCCCATTTTCTTTGCTCTGAATGCGGTAGTTTTTCGTTTTCGTCAACCTCAACATACTCTCCTGTAATCATATAAAATACATTTACATTGTCAATTTCAGTTTTGATTTTATGGATACCTTAAAATTATTTATATATATATACTGTTTGTGATAAAATGTCACAAATTGATATTTCAACAGAACTTAAGTGGCTATATATATATATATATATATATAATACTTATGAAGGGAGCTCAAGAAATTTGCAGAATAGTAGAGTTAGTGGTAGATGTTAATCATTCAAGTAGGACATTAGTTCTCAATTATAACTATCTCATAAAGAGTTAAAAATGTAAAATGCAAAAAATGCCGTTTTAACAATGACTTCAATAAAAAGTGGTTCAATAATTTCATTTTTTTTTTATTCAAGTTAGTAGGTACGAAAGTTTTTGTCGCTGAACGTACCATACAAATGTGATGTGTTCAACAGAGGATAGAATTCCTAATATATGTATTTGTGAGTAAACAATATTATTACTGAATGCATTTTTTCTATACAACGTCGGGAGGCTTACAAGCATACAGCTTAGCTGATGTAAAGCGGTTACCGTAGCCTATGAATGTTTGCAGTACATTAAATATAACTCGTTAAAATTGGCATATTAGTCAGTATTGTATTGAGTACACTTATTAATTTATTTAAACTATTTAGTTTGCATAGTATATTTCTGTATGCGACATCATACGCAAAAGTTCCTAATTACAAATTGCCTTGTGGTCACCTACTTGAGGTATGTATGTTTTAAGATATATAGAAAATCATCCATTATTATCAGTGGTAATAATAATTTACATAATATTTAATAACGATCCAGATATCGTCATTTCATTTTGCTTTAACATCTCTCCGCACGGCGAGTCTGCCGTATTAGGCGCATGGATCACGATACGAGCACCGGCGAAAACTTTCCGATTTAAAATCTCTTAGGAGAGTTGATGAAATATCCGGCAACGGACACCTAGCACACAGATCAAGTAGAGTCGATGATTCCATAAAAGGCTTTGTGATAACAAATGGTATGAATATGAACAACATCTTGCAAGCTACTACTCATTTATATAAGAGAATCTATAAAAAGTGGATACGAAAAGAGATTCATATGGCTGGCGAAAGATGTTGTACCGCCGTGGCAGAATACCCATTCTAGGATGACCTTAACAACATTTGAGGGACGTATCCTTAAGCATGAGCTACACGGTAACAAACTGGGTTGCTAACGAGGTGGCTTTGCTGTGACCTCTGATGCCATAGGCGCCGGCAGCAGAAAGAAAAATAAGCAGAAAAGATTAAGAATTTGTTTAGTTAATGTTTGAATAAAAAGTTAAGGCGTCTAGATTGTTGTCCGTCAATCACCTTATTAATAAATTTAGTGTCCTTTACACTTTTCCTGTAAACAGTAAGCATGCACAGGTGCAACTAAGCATGCCGTAAGTCTCGCGCATTGTCGACCGATTCCGTATCTTAACACGTCGTAACGTGCTAAATGTAAGTTCAATGCTGCATGTTGTTGGTGTAATGGTTAAGGATGATTCACGTTATATCGTGTCGCGTCCGGGCCGGGCTCCACCCGGGGCACGTCCACCGTGCGCCGGCCGGGCCAGTCATTCATGCTACACCGGGCTGTTTGCGTGTATTTTTTGCACGGCCGTGTCTGTGATATGTTTTGTGTCAACTAGTGATGTCATCAGTCGATAGACGAGTAAATATGCAATTTTCACAACTTGAATTGGCAGCTATTGCAATTGCCATCGTTTATGTTAGAACGTGTCGGGGCCGGGCCGAGCCGAGCCGAAGCCGGAAAACAATACCCACCGACATTTCGACGCCGTGCCCCGGCCGAGTCCCGGCGGCACACGGTCAAGCACAAATCACTTCATACAAAAAGTATACTATAAATATTAGAACGTGCCCCGGCCGGGGCTTGGCCGGGACCCGGCCCGGACGCGACACGGTATAAAGTGAATCATCCTTTAAACTAGACACATTGACTGCGGCCTTATACCACTACCTTTCCTATATACCTATAAAAACACAAAAGTGTGTTTTCAGCACACACGATGCACTAATTTTGTAGCCCTACGAGTGTGCGGTAAATCACACACCGTGTGTTTCTGTACGCCAGTGCGGCTGCGCGCCTAGCGTGTTTTGAGACGAGAGTGCTGGTCAACACACACCGTGTGTTCCGCTACAGCTGTGCTGACCTTAGTACAAGGTGTGTTTTGAAACGACAGTGCTGGTCCAACACAAACCGTGTGTTTTGAGACAGCAGTGCTGAGCCAACACACGGTGCGTTGTTTTTTTTTATGTACAACGGCAGGAGGCATACAAGCATGCGGCCCACCTGATGTAAAGCGGTTACCGTAGCCTATATACACGCCAATTATTATATACATACATGACTGCTTACCATTAGGCAAGCCGTATGCTTGTTTGCTACTTAGTGTTATAAAAATACCGTTAATGGTAAATTGATATATTGCTAAGTATAGCTTTGTTTACAAGAATTTTAATATATCTCTTTAACTTCACGCTAAGCCCCTTGCGGGGTAGTCAGAGAGGACCGGGCGCCACAAGACGCGGTCCTTACACACCTCGCTCGCTTCTTTAACATTCATAGCTCTTCTCTTGCACTCTCGCCGATTTCTAAGACTCCTGATATCACATTCAGATAAAACACGATCAATTTGTTCATGGTAGGTGAGCTGTGGTCTTCCTCGGTTTCTACATCCTTCCACTATCGTATTGTATTACGTATATCTGTTTCGTCTGTACACCTGTATTCTACATGTTCGAACCAACGGAGCATGCCTTTTTTTATTTCTTAATACCGACATTCCCTTTCTTACATCATCATTGTGAACGCAAGCTTTACGCCACAAATTTTGTGCAACGCTCGCATCTCGATCGCATTTATTCTACTTTTATTCTCTAGACGAAGGCTAGGTATGGTAGAGCCATAGCTAGCCTTCACTTCCATAAGTTATATAAAATAAACATTATGTACTACATGTAAATTAAATACTTATTAATGTGCATTTAAAAATAGTAATATTCAACGAATTCCTAACAGAGTAATTACAGTCAACAAGTGTTACTAAGTGCACAAATTAAATTAGCCATCCCAGTCGCGTTGATCTTGTCGGCGTAGGTGACCTACATTGAATCTTAATTCTATAGCCGTACGGTATGTTTTAGTATTTATCGATTGTATCATTATCGCCGCCGTTGGCGCCGTCATTGTCCGTTATCTATTCATTGTAACAAAAGACTAGACAGTAATTGACCAGGGCCGAATACATTCTTATTCCTGATCCTGTAAAACAAGTGTATTGCGTAGGTATATCCATTTCGAAACACCTGGTTTTGATATTTATCAACATCTTATCTCTTATTTCTTTGATTGCTTAATGCCAAAAAAATTCAAAGAAGGTATGTACCTCAAATGCACATTCGATTTACGGAAAATGGAACTTCATTCTATCGAAGTAGGATAAATAGCAGTTGACGTTATCTTCAGCTAATGTCACCGAATATTTTCCGATTGCGCATTGCGCGGATTGACTCACAGTTTAACTGAAGCTGCTGCATGTGGGGCACCACGCCGATATGAGGTGTATACATAAGGTGTAACAAAGTTAACTTGATAAACTTTGCACAGGCAACTTACAAGCGTGTAAGAGAAGAGCTATGAATGTTAAAGAAGCGAGCGAGGTGTGTTGAATGTTAAAGAAGGACCGCGTCTTGCGGCGCTCGGTCCTCTCTGATTACTCCGCAAGGGTCTTAGCGTGAAGTTAAAGATATTAAAGTCTTGTAAACAAAGGTTATACTTAGCGAAATGTCAATTTACAATTATCGGTATTTTTATACCACCAAGGTGGCAAACAAGTATCGGCATGCCTAATGGTAAGCAGTTCCTGTAGTATTCAAATTATCGCGGACGTACTACTACAATAGTAATTTGTCGATATGCAACCCCATGTGTTCAATAGTAAGTAAACTATCGATAGTTATACGCATAGAGTTGCATATCGATAGTTTACTATTGACAGACTATCGATATTCGGTCCACTAAATTCTAAGCAGATTGGCTGTGACAGACGGACAGACATACGACATATATACAGAGTAGACGTCCGAAAAGTAACGGTTTCGTTTTTGCATTCAAACGTCCGGAACCCCAAAAATAGTTGTTCTACAGCTGTACTCTAGTGGTATAGCTATATAGTTACGCTATTTCGACACCAACGCTCGAGGGTTCGATTCCCATACAGGAAACATTTGTATGCATGAACGTATCTGTTTGTATGGTCTGGGTGTTTGGAGAGGTAGAGGTAATGATACAATCGATAAATACTAAAACATACCGTACGGCTATAGAATTAAGATTCAATGTAGGTCACCTACGCCGACAAGATCAACGCGACTGGGATGGCTAATTTAATTTGTGCACTTAGTAACACTTGTTGACTGTAATTACTCTGTTAGGAATTCGTTGAATATTACTATTTTTAAATGCACATTAATAAGTATTTAATTTACATGTAGTACCTAATGTTTATTTTATATAACTTATGGAAGTGAAGGCTAGCTATGTTAGAGAGAGCATGAAAGTAATAATAAATAAATAATAATAATAATTTATTCAAAGTAAACATGTACATCTGAATATTAAATCGCTATGACCCCACATTAGGCTAGGCCTGAATCGTGGCCATCAAAAACAATTGAGTTTCATATACAATGAGTACAATTTAGCGGCCAATCGTAATTACAAACAAGCAACTTATAATCATCAAATATTTTTTAAAATAAAAAGTAGAATAAATGCGGAGTATAATAAAATAAATGCAAAATTTGTGGCGTGTGGGCTTGCTGACAGTGTTCACAATGATGATGTAAGAAAGAGAATTGGCATGCTCGAGAGTGTCGGTGTTAATATGGTATTGCAAGCGTCCGTAGGCTACGGTATCCGCTTTACATTATGTGGGCCGTACGTCTGTCTTCCAATGTTATATAAAAAAAAAAAACTATACTTCAGGTATTGCAAGCGTCCATAGGCTACGGTATCCGCTTTACATTATGTGGGCCGTACGCTTGGCTTCCAACATTATATATAAAAAAAAATATAATTTTATAAAACACATCACGTGCGTAATCAGCACTGTCGTAGTCGCCCTTTTTACACACCGTGTGCGTTTTAAAGCACTGTAGTAGCGGTAAAGTATCAAACACACAAGCGTGTGCGCAGCACTGCCGCAAAGCGGCCGTAACACACTTGCGTGTGCGCCAGCACTGGCGTAGCGCCGCGTAAACACACGGTGTGTGTTTATATAGCACACCTGTTCGGTGGTGATTTCTAACACTCATGTGTGTTTTGTAGCACTGATGCCAAACCTACGGAACACATACGGTGTGTATTCAGCAGCGAAAGTGTTAAAAATCATGTACCACGCAGTAGCCTCGGCAATAAAATTAGATAGAAGAACTACGTAAACGTTCTATATTATATCTTCTACTATATTTAAAAACTAAGATTTATAGGTATATTTTTCTTAAATTTTTTGGGTAGAGTTGCAGAAGAGAAAATGCTTTTTAGTGCACAGAAGAAAATCTATTTTTAGAGAAGAGAGTTCATAGTTTCAGGACTTTCAGGGATTAGCCGAACGATACTCGTAATAATGTAATAAGCAATAATGCGAACCAACTACATAGTCATTTATTAACTAGAGGCTCTGTATTCGACGTGCGAATTATAAACAGCGCAATTTAAATTTAACATTAACTTACTTGACTTAATAATAAATACTTTTTAAATAGATTTTAGTACTTAATAGGATAGTGTGTAGATACTTATGATTGCACTCCCCTGAAAATAATTCTGCCGGCGCCCATGAATTTGCGGCTACACGCTTGTAAACAAGGCTACAAATTTAGTGTGTTCAGAACTGGCGTACAGAGTGCCCCATAATATGATGATACACACGATATTATGGTTCCTAGCCTTTCAAAAAGTCAAAAGGACTTTTATGTGCAAATAACAAAAAAATGGAAAAGGATATGGTTTAAGAGCCGGTTGAAGGAACAACTAATATTCAGTCATTGAAATTTATTAAATCTCAATTCAATTCATTTATTTGCAAATGTAGGTGACAACAGTTGTTAACATTATATTTCTTATGAGCACCTTCTACATTTTACCTTTCAGCATGCAACAATTACAAATCTCAAATCTGGTGGATTACGGTAACTTCCTGGAACTGGAACTTAATGGAAAAGTAAGTAGTCATTTTACGAACGTAATAAAATAACAAAGAAGTACTTGGAGATGTGAATTCGCCTCCTACAGCGACACATCTACGTTTGCGTAGTTTGAAAGAGCCGGCTACATAGTTTACAACGTGTCTATAACGGCGTCGTTATGATATGCACGCTCGCTCACAAAAGACGTTGGAGGATTAAACGAAATTTGGTGGCAAACCACTGATTACCACTGGTCTCGATGGTTAGAAACTAGCTACCTGGTTTGTCACCGCGCAGCACATGCTTTAGTTGTCAACTCAGTGACACGTATTACGTGTTAAGAGGGTGCACAAAGCTAAGTGGCGCCCACATTTAGTTTTTATTAATAACGCTGTATTTAAGACCAATTGCAAAAAAAATGCTCTATTCCAAAAAGTGCACTGAACAGAATATGTCTCAAAAAACATAAATATGGTTCATATTTATGTTTTTTGAGACATATTCTGTTTTTATTATTTATGTAGAATTAGTCATACTTTTGATTATTGCTATAAGTGGCCACAATAAGCTATAATTAAAATTTTGGTTACTTGTCATAGATAATAAATACAAGATATGTTTAAAAAAAACGTAAATATGGTTCTTCAGTGCCCTATAGAGCGTTTTTTTTGGAATTGGTCTTAAATTCAGCGTTATTAATAAAAACAAAATGAGGGCGCCGCTTAGCTTTGTGCGCCCTCTTAATTGTCGGCAATTAACACCTCAATGTGTTTATTATATATAGGTATTTAAGCTTTTCTAGGATGAAAGAAATTATGTATTTGAATATTGTAATGATTTGTTAACTACAAAAGAAAGGAAGAAGGTCCAAGTTCCTAGAAAAAAAACTAGGTCACACACTACACAGATACGATAATATTTAATCTGCGTAAAAAACTTAATTATCTGAAGTATCACACACTACGCAGATATACTATAATATAAACAATACACACAAACCTTCCAACTTACTAGACTTGTCCTTTGGTGCATATTGATTATACAGAGTGCTACTACCTACAGTGAAATGACATATATAACTAGTACTTATTATGATCCAAACATACCCATAGTACTGACAGGTTCCTATCTACTAGATTGTGCAGTCAACAACAACAAATATCCTTCCGAACGAACACGATGCACAACTAAGTGCTCTAGTTTGTAGTACCCGGGGTAATGTAAGTAAGAAGTGGCCAGTAAGAATATTTGTGTCTCTGTGAGAAAAGAATGTTCGGCCGCACGGTCTCCCTGTGATGATAGATTGATGTTCCAGTGTTAACCCCCGATGTTACAAAAGTCCACATACATTGTGGAGGGTGTGCCAAAAATTTACAAGTCTATAAAGGACCAGAGTGACAGTGATTATGCGGTTTTCTAGCATGGCGGGAGGAAGGGCCCCTGGTCCCCCCTCTTGCAGCAGCCGGGTCTGCCCCAGTCTCTTGCACGGCACGACCACTGCAACAAAGACTTTACACAGGTTTTAGTAATCCCCGGGTTAGGGAACCCTACTTGCATGCAGGCGGACAGCGGTCAACCGTTTCACCGGATCTCCCTGGCTACCTTGCCAACCTGTCGCACCCACACTGCCAGTCGCGGTTCGACATCGGCCGGTCCTCCTGCTGTCCGCACAACAACCTCTCAGTTAGCTGGCAACCTTACTCACGCACAGAGACACAACAATCCGTCTGGAGTTGTTCTTTAGTCGTAGTTATTCTCCAAGGTGGAGGTGAGTCAGACCAGATAAAGCTAGTAATTAATGTTCTATGATTAGGTTACCTTTCTCTCCTTTTCCCAAATCCTGTGGCATGTGATATCTTTGTACATTTTCCAATTCACGAGCTTTTTCATGTTCTTTAGCCAATTGCAAAATTGTTTTCTTATGTTCCCTTTCCCTTTTCTCTCTTTCAGTCAAACTAAAAAAAGGTTTAAACATGAAAAATCATGATTTTAAATTAAAACTAATTATTAATATGTACTATAGTTTTAATGATATATTATATGGTAATGACGATAATATAGGGATGATGTAGGGTCCTTTAGCAGGAATCAGGTACTGCAAATGTCCATAGGCTTAACTGCTTAACTACAGGCAGGCCATATTATTGTCATATTTTATTTTAGCATTAACATATTAAGAGGTAGAGCACATCAAAGCAGCCCATCTGGGGAAGCAAGTACACCTCACAGAAAACCAACCAAATGACTAGTCCCTGGAGGGTTGTTGTGTTTTTGTATATGAGTGAGGTCACCAGTAAGTGTTCATAGGCTACGGCAAGCACTTTACATCAAGTGTACTGTATGCTTGCTGCACAAAAAAATCCAATGATAATGGCTCATTGCCACACAATTTTACTGTTTTGTTATGTGGGTTGGCTTTTGCAATTGGAATTGCAAAAGAGAGGGGAGGGGATCTCCCATGTTACGCCTCTGCACAAAAATAAATATGTAGTTTTGATAAACATTAATTTAAATTTAACTACTTATTTACTTTAATAACTACTTACCCACACAGAGGCACAACATGAACGAATGTAAGTCAGTGACTTACATTTTTCATATCTAATTGCTTCCCCCTTTGTCTCAATATAAAATAAAACGCACTGTTCACAATGGATGCTCTACCATCTATCCCATTTAGTATTGCTATCCTAGAAATTGGATGACACATTTTGTGTGCCTTTCGTAATTGTATCGCAAGCCTGAGTATGGACTAATAAACAGTTGTAAAATAATTGGTCTTATGTCAAAAATTACTAAGAAAAATAATTTACAAGTAAGAGACCCAAGTGTATAGTCAGTATAATGCACAAAGAAACCTTGCTTTTAAAGATGCCAGACAGTTATTGCCCTAAAGCAGTTTAAGAGCGAAAAAGAATCTGCACTGAAGGTGAAGCAGCAGAGTGGATACTTATCGCATGATGTGGTTCACATTAGCCTGTCAGAAACCATGTCCTTGCAGGTGTTAGGACATTACTTACATACTCTCATCGAAGAGATATTCATCATCGGCAATGTCAGCTTCTAGTTCAATTACTTTGTCTTCCTTCCTCTTTTCTAAATATTTGCGACGTGACTGCACGCGCAATTTGGGTAGTATTTTGTCTCTACCTTCTGCTTCCAACTTTAGTCTCTTCGCAGCTTCTTCATATGATCTCGAAGACTCAGTTATTTTTCTTACTTTCTCTTCATCGCGTTTCTTTAAACGATTAGCAAATTCATCGCGTTCTTTTATATCCTTTTTGCGATTTTCTTCAGCGCTTTCAGAGTCTGATGAATATCGCCTTTTCTTAGATTTATCCATTTTAAAATATCACTTCAGATTTTACATTCTATGAAGTTTAAAAGTTATCTCATAGATAAAAGACAAATTACTTTGCGCCTTTTAGTACATTAGGATGTTTTCCGAATATTTAAATTTTTATTTTTTTCCTAGGTGTTGTTGACGTTGTTGTGCTGTTTTTTTTTTGTTTGGTTCTTTTTAACCCCGAGGGGAAAGGCAAAGGGATCTCGCCCATACAGCCAAGCCTTCGGTTTAGAACCATTTGAAAATCTTAATTCTATGTTCCAGCTTCAAGAACTGTGCTGAAAAAATATTTGGGAAGGGTACTTAGACCCAATCAAAGGGTACTTAGAAACAATCAAAAAACAATTTAAATACCACCCGTAAAACGATAGTTATTTTTACAAGGTTTTCTTGATGAACTTATTCACGCCTCCCAAAAAGTACATAAATGTGTTATATTTGAGTTTTTTCATTACTGTATAATTTCACTAGCACTTATGTTACAAAATACTATCAAAATTGTCACACAAAACTAATTTTATACTGAATTGTAAAAATTTCAAATAAAACAACAATGTCACTTGTCAAAAGCGCTGGAAGAAGTCTGTTTTTTTTTGTTGATTCTTTTTTTTTTTGGTTCTTTTTATCCCCGAGGGGTAAGGCAAAGGGATCAAGCCCATACAGCCAAGTCTTCAGTTTAGAACCATTTGAAAATCTTAATTCTATGTTCCAGCTTCAGGAACTGTGCTGAAAAAATAAATACTTGGGAAGGGTAGCTAGACCCAATCAACCCAATTTAAATACCACCCGTAAAACGATAGTGATTTTTAAAAGGTTTTCTTGATGAACGTATTCACGTCTTTCAAAAAGTACGTAAACGTGTTATATTTGAGTTTTTCATTACAATTTCACTAGCACTTATTTTACAAAATACTATCGAAATTGTCACATGAAACTAATTTTATATTGACTTGTAAAAATTTCAAATATAATAATAACACAGTAACATAGACGTAATAAAAACAGCAAACAACGTCTCCCGAACTAAACACTGAAGCACCGCCATAGTAAGTCAGTCGCTATACGTACGAGCCGACACCAACACATTCACACCATAGTAAGTCTACCGCCCGCCATTACGCACCGACACCTCGCCGCGTGATAACCTTGTCGAAAAAAAAAAAAAATGCCGTCGTGCGTAGTGAAGAACAGTCGGAACCATAAAGGTTCAATTAAAAAAAGCTAAGGGATTACTTTTCAAAGGTAAGCAAGTAATTTTTCTGATTAACTAATCGTTTTCACTTAAATTAATTTTTCAAAACAATAATTCTACCGGTGTTGCCATAACTCACATTTCCAAATTAGCGTAAATGTGGGAGATCATTTTTCTTTTGTTCTCTTGTAATTCTTACTTAATTCAGATACCTAATTTTGTTTAAACAGACATATAAACTTACATCCTATGATTCTTTTACTGAACAACTATTATTCATACCTTTAATATTTTTTTACATTACCATCGTCAAACGATGTATGGAAGAATGATTGGGTACAAATCATAAGAGAGTCCAGAAAAGTAAGCGGCTAGATTCCATCTAGATCCAGTGTAATATACAGTATACATTTTGAGGAGTGTGAGGAGTGGCTGCCGTCTTCTGTGAGGTGGAGGTACGGTACTTCCCCAGTCAGGCTAACGTGCCTCTCTTTCGCCAGAGCCTCGTCTGGTCATTAAAATTATGTATTGGTTAGTATTTGTTTGGGCATTTTTTATTTCAAATAAGTATGCATCTGTTTGTCCTACATAATAAAAGGAATATGTAATTTCATGTGTTTAATTTATTTTCATCAATACCTATTTTAAACAACACAAGTTACAAATCAACGGTCTATAAAATTCGAGTTCCGAAGACAGTAACGAATCACATAGTTTTTTATTTCTTTCTAGTTAAAGAAATGGGAAATTTTCTTCCATCTGGCAACCCATTTGACACTCACAAATAGTTACATGCCGCCATTGTGGTCCTTCAGTTGTTTCTTAGCGAGATTCCGTCTGACTTTTTTATTACGTCTATGCACAGTAACTCGTCAAAAGCGCGGGAAAAAGTCCTGTACTCACACTTCTTACATCTTCTTCTTAGTTTAAAATATTTAATATATTTTATAGAAGCCAGTTCTGGGTCGTGAAACTTGTAGTAAATTAGATATTATTCGGCGAGTCATGTCAATAACGGATTGTAATAACAAGATACCAGATTTCATTAGTGAGTATGGCGACATATTTGAGGGAATTGGATGTTTGCCCGGTAAGTACACAATTCATTTAAAAGAATATTCAGTTCCAGTCGTCCAATGGGGATTTACGTATTTGTTTTAAGAATTAAATAATGCAATTAAAAGAGAATATGTTAGGTTGCCAACTTTAGATGAAATTTTGTCAAAATTGTATGGTGCTAAGTATTTTAGTACACTAGATGCAGCTTCTGGTTTTTGGAATGTTAAATTAGATGACTCTAGTAAATATTGTACATTTAACACCCCGTTTGGTAGATACAAGTTCCTTAGAATGGTATTTGCTCAGCGTCCGAAATATTTCATAAGAAAATGTACGAACATTTAGATGATATAAAAGGCGTTTGTATGTATATAGATGATTTGTTGATATATGCGTCAAATAAAAAGGAGCATGATTAAATATTAATCCGTCAGGCCCCAAGGGAAAAGTGTTAGACAGATGTAGAAAAATTAATTTAAAACTAAATAAAAATAAATGCAAATTCGGTTTGGATGAAATTAAGTATTTAGGTCATAGAATAACAAAATACGGAATACGTCCTGATAATTCACACATATCAGCTATTAAAAATATGTACACATCTGTAAATAAAAAAGATGTCGAGAGATGGAGGTATTTATTTTAAAAAAATTAAAAAATATTTAAGAAAATTCCGTGGGTTCAAGTAAAAGTGGGTTAGGAGCATATCTGATGCAGGGTGGCTTGTGTTTAAGTTATTGGTTTGTTTACGTGTAGTAATATGTAATTAGTAAAATATTGTAGCATACTATATGTCGAAACTAAGTAGAAGTAAGTAAAAAGCACATATTAGCATTGCGAAGCAAACTATATGTTCCCTTGTTATTTAGTTATACTGATCCACCGCTAGATGGCGTGCAACTGATTTTTTTGAAATTAAATCGCATTAGAATAGTCATTTACATTTTTGTAAAAGTCTCGAGAGTTCAATAAAATGTTGACTCGTCTTGAACCGGTATGGTAGTTTTATTTGCTTCCTCCTGTAGTATCAAGATTGTTTTTTGTAGAAGAAATTAGACAAGGTCCTTACGACCCGGATATTAGATCCCGAGTTGGAACTGGCTGAGTTTAGTATACACCGACGAGGCGACGGATTGTCGTCGATGGTGAAGCAGAGACTAGCTGTAGAAGAGGTCAGCGTCATCATAGCAGCGCATCAGTGACGTCACCTAATCATCCCTGATAAGGCAAAGTGTATAGTGAAGTGAGTGGCGTGTCAAACTGTGAGTACATTTTCAAGAATAATTAGTTGTGCAAAAGTGAACTTTATTACAAGTATACGTTTAACTTTAAAAAAAAAAAAAATCTATGAATAGTGCATGGACTTGGCAAAATTTTAAGCTGGATTGGGGACTTGTAAAAATTTCAACTTTTGATTGGGACTTAGAATAATTTAGCTAAAAGTGTTCTAACGGGGAATCTATGCCCAATTAATATCAGAAGTCCCAAAACACTTAGAAAAATAGATGTGAGATTCGACTTAGAATAAAAGCGCAAGAAGCTGGCAACTATATCTGCTGTTTATATTGGACTTTATATTTGTTTATAAGTGTTTCTTTATAAGATTTTCTTTGTTGTGTATCTCATAGTGTATATCGTGTGGTTGAGGTTTTTTTCTTTTCCGTCTTTATTAAAAATGGCAATGGCAATGAATACGTTAGGTAAATTGCAAGATGATATTAATGAAAAAATTACTAAGGCTCAATCAAATTTCAAAAAGACACCTAAAGACCGTATGTCAATAAGTTATATAGAAACGCGCCTGGAGGCTTTAGAAAGTCAGTGGCTTTCATTCATGGATACTCATCGTCAAATTATCACCGACGTGAAAGATGAGGATTTGAAAAAATCTAGCTATTATTTAAAAAATATTTATGATGTAACCGAAGAAGTATTTATCAATTATAAAACGGAATTAAAACAAAAGTTGTTTATACTTAGCAGTATCAGTGATCAAAGTGAAGCAAAGAGTAAATCAAATACATCTTTAAATGCCCCTAACAGCTCTCAGCCTCAATGTTCTTTTAAGTTACCCGAAATTTCTATTCCAAAGTATTCCGGAAATTATTCGGAGTGGATAACGTTTCGAGATTTGTATGTATCGCTAATTCATAACAACACAACACTGGATGATGTTCACAAGTTGCATTACTTGAAAAGTCAGTTGACGGGGGAGGCGGAACAACTTTTACGCCACATCCCCATTACTAGTTATAACTATGCCAGTTGTTGGAAGAAACTATCGGACAGATATAATAATAAACGTTATCTATGTAACAATATTTTTAGACGGCTATTTAGCCAAAGAATTTTGCAGACAGAGTCGTCAAATGGTCTTAAGGAGTTAGTCGACAACATGTCTGATTGTTTAGACGCTTTGAATAATTTAGGGGTTTCTACTAAAGGCTGGGATGCCATTATAATTTATTTAATGAGTCAAAAGTTAGACTCAGAGACTCGCAAACAATGGGAGTTAAAGTCTAATGAGTTGAGTGAGGAGTTGCCTACTCTCGCTAGTTTTACAGAATTTTTAGAACACAAGTTTAGATCGCTAGAGTATTTAGATGTAAAGGCTAAACAAAAAAGTGTAAATGTGCATAATGTCGAGACTAGCGATGCCGAGGAGCAAAATGTTAATACCGTTAAGTTAAGTTCTATTGGTCGATGCCCACGTTGTGAAGGTGAACATAAGATATTCAATTGCAAAGTATTTGCTAAAGATGACTATAATGCACGTCACCACTTTATTCAAACGAGTAAATTGTGTTTTAATTGCCTAGGAAACAATCATTCGGTATACACCTGCCGGCAATCGTTTAGATGTAGAATTTGCAAACGAAAACACCATTCGTTACTCCATCCCCCCAAAGCTTTACTATCAATTCCAACCGATTCATCGGAGACAAAAGATATTGTAACTACAGCAGTCACTGAATCACAAGATGAGTCCAATGAAAATGTTGTTACTGCTTGTTTCGCTAAAGGTTCCAGTCAGGTTCTTTTAGCAACCGCTTTAGCCAAAGCAGAATCGAGAGTGGGTGACGATGTAATTATCAGATGTTTATTAGATCAGGGTTCCCAGGCTTCATTTGTGACAGAGTCGGTAGTTCAAACGCTCGGACTTAGGAAGATTCCCAACAAGATATTGGTATCTGGAGTGGGTTCCGAAGGAAACAGTTTAATTACATCCAAATACATAGTAATTATTAAGCTAAAGTCAATGTACGACCCGAAATTTAATATCGAAGTGAAGGCTCATGTGTTAAGTAAGCTTACCCGATTTCTCCCATCCAGAAAAGTGAAAGTGGTTCTGAGCTCTAATTTACCGAAATTAGAGTTAGTAGATCCGCGATTTGATACCCCAAATAAAATTGACATGCTTTTGGGTGCAGAAATATATGGTCAAATTTTAGAAGAAGGTATGATCAGGGGTCCACCTGGTACTCCTGTCGCTCAAAGTACCAAATTTGGGTGGATTCTATCAGGGCATGTTCAATCAGAGGATAATCCACATTCTTCCCACGCTTTAGAAGTTACATGTATGCATATTGAATCGGTGGATGAAATGAGTGGACTTCTTAGACAATTTTGGGAAATCGAAGGAGAGGAGACTATTGGAAGAGAAAAAAAGATATTGAGCGAAGAAGAAATTAGATGTGAAGAGATATTTCGTCAAACCACGACGACAAATGAGTCGGGTCGATATATTGTGAAACTTCCCTTTCGTAGCGACAGTCCTCAATGCAGATATGGCAAGTCGCAAGAAATAGCTAAACGAAGCCTTCGATTTTTGGAAAATCGCTTGATCAATAATCCAGAACTGAAAAACATTATAGTGGTGTAATTGACGAATATTTGGAGCTCAATCATATGGAACCTGTATCAAAGGAAGAAGTGGATGGGGGAAACCCGGGTGTGTATTTATCACATCATCCTGTGATAAAGAATAATAACTCCACCACGCCGGTCCGTGTTGTTTTTAATGCTTCTGCAAAGGGATGTAACGGCGTGTCTTTGAATGACGATTTGATGGTGGGTCCAACTCTGCAACCCGATTTACGGGATATTGTGATGCGATGGAGAGTACATCCTATATGCCTAGTCGCTGATATAACTAAAATGTATCGTCAAATATTAGTTCGACCAGAGGATACTAATTATCAACGTATTTTATGGCGTGATGAAACGGCAGAGATTCGACACTACAGTCTTCTTCGGGTTACATTTGGCACTGCGTCAGCACCATACCTTGCGGTGAGATCACTGTAGCAAGTTGCATATGATGAAGGTGAGGGCTACGACGATTTCATGTTGCCACCGGAAAGAAATAAAGGGAAAAGTAAACCGAAACTCTCGAAGGAAATAGCTGAAAAAGTGATCTCTGATTTTTATATGGACGACTTGATGACTGGTTGTTCTACGCTCGATGAAGGACTGAAATTATATAAAGAAATTAGAGAAATGTTACTAAGAGGAGGATTCGTACTGCAAAAATGGAATACTAGTAGCAAGGAATTGTTAGAAAGGATAGGAGAGGAGTTAGGAGATAATAGAACCAACAAGTTATTAGCGTTGGGATCATCGGGAGGGGGACCAGGAAATCTGGTAAAGGTCCTGGGTGTCACCTGGAACAGTTGTAGTGATGAGATCGAATATTCGGTGACGCTCCCCAATGTGAACACCCCTGTCACGAAAAGAAAGGTTATCTCCGACATTGCTCGATTGTTTGATCCATTAGGTTGGATATCACCAGTTATAATACGAGCAAAGATACTTATCCAAAAACTCTGGATATCGGGTATTGACTGGGATGATCAACTGAACGAGAATCTATTACAAGAATGGCTAACTTACCGTCAGGATCTTTTAAAGCTAAAAAATTTTCGGATTCCCAGATGGATTCACATTGAACCACACAATATTAAGGTTGAACTCCACGGCTTCAGTGATGCTTCAAGTGACGCCTACGCGGCTGTAATTTATACCCGTACCAAGGACGTGAATGGAGTTGTCAAGGTTACATTGATTACATCGAAAACTAAAGTTGCTCCCATAAAACAAGTATCAATACCTCGCTTAGAATTATGCGGAGCCACTCTACTGGCTAAATTATTAACAGAGGTTTCCAAAACCCTAAAAGTTCCTAAGAAGGATGTCCATGCTTGGACGGACTCCTCAGTAGTATTGGCGTGGTTGAACAGTCATCCTATTAAATGGAAAACTTTTGTGGGCAATCGAGTTTCTGAAATTATAACTAGGTTTGACAGAAGCCATTGGTCTCACGTGAAGTCTGAAGATAACCCTGCTGACTGCGCATCCAGAGGTGTTAAACCAGCTGAAATTATTGTCTCAAACTTGTGGAAAACCGGTCCTGCTTGGCTGAGTGATAACAAAATAAAATACAGTCCACTGGTAGAACTCAGTCAAGAAGATGAGATAAACTCGGAACAACGGAAGATACCGGTATACTGTGTTTGTGTACCTGTCAAGGTGATGGAGGAACTTATGTCGAGGTTTTCATCTTTAAACAAACTCAAAAGAGTTTTATCGTATTGTAGAAGATTTATTGCATTAAAGTTTTCTAAAGCACCTGCTCAATACCCACCGTGGCTTACATATGCAGAATTGCAAAAAACTCTTTTCATATGTATAAAGCAAGGTCAAATTACTCATTTTAGCGAAGAAATCCGAGAGATACAAAGGAGCGGAAGTTTATCGAAGCATAGCAAGTTATATTCGTTGAGCCCTTTTCTAGACGTGGACGGAATATTAAGAGTCGGGGGTCGTTTGGAGCAAGCTGATTGGCAATTTTACGCTAAACATCCAATTTTGATACCCAACAACTCTCATTTAGCAAATCTAATCATTGCAGACGCTCATTTCAGAACACTTCATGGCGGTTCTCAAGTTGTGGTACATGATATTAGAACCAAATTTTGGATAATTCGTCTTAAGAGCAGAGTTAAAGAGTATGTCCGAAAATGTATTACATGTGTGCGTCATTCCCACAAGGCAGTACATCCTCTAATGGGCCAGCTACCTTCGGCTCGTGTGACTCCTGAACGAGCATTCAAGAAAAGTGGGGTGGATTATGCCGGACCCATCGCTATGAGAACTACGAAGGGACGCGGTCATCACGCTACAAAGGGCTACATATGCTTGTTTGTCTGGTTGGCAACAAAAGCGATACACTTGGAGGCTGTAAGTGACATGACTTCTGACGGATTTCTTGCCGCGTTTAAAAGATTCATAGCTAGACGTGGCCACTGTGCAGAATTATGGAGCGACAACGGTTCCAATTTCACTGGAGCCGCACGCGAGCTAAGGTCGATGCTGCTACAAGAAAAATCCAGCGTGGCCTCCGAAATCGCAACTTGGTTAGAGAACAATGGTACCAGTTGGCGTAAGATTCCTCCACATGCCCCTAATTTTGGAGGACTGTGGGAGGCGGGGGGGTCAAATCGACCAAACATCATCTAAAGCGGGTCATAGGCACATCCACCTTAACCTTTGAAGAACTTACTACGGTGTTGTCTCAAATCGAGGCATGCCTTAATTCAAGACCAAGTAGTGATACTAAGCGAAAATTCAGAGGATCTCCTACCGTTGACTCCTGGTCACTTTTTAATTGGTGAGCCGTTGTTGTTGCTACCAGAGGCTAATTATGAACGAGGCGAAATTAGTCCTCTAAAGCGGTGGCAACTAACTCAAAGAATGGTTCAAAATTTTTGGCGACGATGGTCTCAGGAATACCTGTCCCAATTTTTCTATCGTTACAAGTGGAACGAGAAGCTATCTGAACCGGAGATGGGAGACATAGTACTAGTGATGGAGAATGATATGCCTCCTGCTCGTTGGTTGTATGGAAGGATTGTAGAAAAGCATACTGGGATGGATGGAGTGACGAGGGTTGTTTCGTTGCGGTGCAAAGATAATATAATAAAAAGACCAATGTCGAAGATTTGTGTACTACCTATAGCCGACTAGTAAAGTACCTCCGATATGTTATAGTCGTTGGCTTGTCGACCACTGGGACTGATCCCATTTCAGGATATTCGCAATTGTATGCATCTTGCGTCCACTGTTTGTTGTATTATAATTGAAATTATGTACTTATGATGAACCATTGGTTCATGGTGGCCGGAATGTTTAAGTTATTGGTTTGTTTACGTGTAGTAATATGTAATTAGTAAAATATTGTAGCATACTATATGTCGAAACTAAGTAGAAGTAAGTAAAAAGCACATATTAGCATTGCGAAGCAAACTATATGTTCCCTTGTTATTTAGTTATACTGATCCACCGCTAGATGGCGTGCAACTGATTTTTTTGAAATTAAATCGCATTAGAATAGTCATTTACATTTTTGTAAAAGTCTCGAGAGTTCAATAAAATGTTGACTCGTCTTGAACCGGTATGGTAGTTTTATTTGCTTCCTCCTGTAGTATCAAGATTGTTTTTTGTAGAAGAAATTAGACAAGGTCCTTACGACCCGGATATTAGATCCCGAGTTGGAACTGGCTGAGTTTAGTATACACCGACGAGGCGACGGATTGTCGTCGATGGTGAAGCAGAGACTAGCTGTAGAAGAGGTCAGCGTCATCATAGCAGCGCATCAGTGACGTCACCTAATCATCCCTGATAAGGCAAAGTGTATAGTGAAGTGAGTGGCGTGTCAAACTGTGAGTACATTTTCAAGAATAATTAGTTGTGCAAAAGTGAACTTTATTACAAGTATACGTTTAACTTTAAAAAAAAAAAAAATCTATGAATAGTGCATGGACTTGGCAAAATTTTAAGCTGGATTGGGGACTTGTAAAAATTTCAACTTTTGATTGGGACTTAGAATAATTTAGCTAAAAGTGTTCTAACGGGGAATCTATGCCCAATTAATATCAGAAGTCCCAAAACGTATTTTGGGACTTCTGATATTAATTGGGCATAGATTTTTATGTGTACTTATTGAACCCGACATTTAATAATTATTATTATTATATAACTCGCCATGGCAGAATTGTCAGGTCAATTGTAAAATATTTAGTATAAAAGAATTTCATGTTAATGTAATAAAATTGTTATAGATTCATGCATGTTAATTTATGAAAATAATAAAATTATGTTTTACCTATTAGTTAATTGATAATTGTAAACAAATATCTATTTATTAATACATTATATATTTTTGCTGTATGATTTCGGTATGAATATGTATGAATTAATTATTGCATAAAGATTTATATTGTCATGATAAATTGTGAATTTTTCTCATTTAGTAATTAATTATTAAAAAATAGAGTTACCTAATATATGAAAATTTGGATTATTGTAGTATAGATTTCTCATTCTTGTTATACAACAGAATATAGTTATGTAACAAATATTATAATATATATATATATATATATATATGTGTGTATATATATCATACATTTATTTTCTCTTTTTAAAGGTAGAGAGATGTTATATAATGTAGGTAGATCTTAAATAATACATTTGATATGAGAACACCAATAAAGATCAGTCGTTACTGTAACCCGTTGTTTGACTCACATCTCACATAACAGTGTACTGCTGGATTTCAGAGAGCCTTTCTTCCGAGAACTCTTAAGGTTTTACTACTCTTCTTAAAGGACTTACTTCTTTAAAAAAGGCATATAGATATTTTTACAAAGTTGACGACCGACACACGAGTTACGCCACCAGTATTGTATGTGTTTACGGACTGCTGCTTATCGTTAGGCAGGCCGTATACTTATACGACATGTCACCTTAGTGTTATATAAAACAAAATATAATACTACCAGTAAATGATTTTTGTAATTCATCACATCAATATGCAACTGGTGATGAATTTGGGCGAATAATTAATAAACTACAATCTTTTCTCCATCTACGTGTTCGGGCTTTTTCCCGCTTTTGACGAGTGACATTGTTGTTATAATTGAATTTTTTACAATTCAGTATAAAATTAGTTTTATGTGACAATTTTGATAGTATTTTGTAACATAAGTGCTAGTGATATTATACTGTAATCAAAAAACTCTAATATAACACGTTTATGCACTTTTTGGAAGACATGATTAAGCTCATGAAGAAAACCTTGTAAAAATCACTATCGTTTTCGAATGGATATAATTCCCAAGTATTTTTTGGCACAGTTCCTGAATCTGGAACATCTAGAATTAAGGTGTTGAAATGGTTCTGAAGACTTGGTTGTATGGGCTTGATCCCTTTGCCTGTCCCCTCGGAGATAAAAAGAATAAAAAAAAATATAGTATTCTCGACTCAGAGGAAAGATACCCAGAGGTGACAAGCTAATAATAATACCAAGATAGAACGTGATAGATGTATACAGTTCCTCATAAGAAGGAAAGAGATAGATAAATTATTTTTTGTCCCTGTCATAGTTTCACTATTTTGTGTTTGCCACAAAAACAAGTTCGTGGCAAACAATCATTTCGTTCCTTGTAGTACAACAAATTGTTTGGATAAATTACTAAATATAAGCGAAATATTAGTGCATATTTGTGTTCTGTTGCTTGTTTGGGATTGTCTTTTTACTTTAACAATGGTACGTTGCTGTGTAAAAGTCTGCAAAAGCCTCAGTTAGCAAAAATACGAAAACATAACCTTTCATACGTAAGTATAAAGTTTTAACAGTTGTTATCAAATATTTTGCGAAAATTAGATACACATGTAGTTTTTAAATAAATTGTTTGTATAATAACGTAAAAACAATGAAAATATCGGTTTAATTTACAAAAAGTATTTCTAGTATAAACCGCCTAAATCTTGAAGGTTGTCTGTGGGTAATGCGTCAGCCATTTTCTGTTGTATTTTCAATTTATCGGTATAATGAGCGTTTTAGGGTTACCAGTATGTAGTATGGGAAAACACCCCTAAATTATGGGTAAATTGGAATTGGATGGATACAGACACCTTTTTTTTAACTTCTTACTTTTTGTATACTTCTTTGTTTATAATTTTTCGTCAAAATGTATTTATTTATTTTTAAAAATAAAAATTATATTTTTAAAATAAAAATGTTAACATATTTAATCTTATATGTCTGTTTATTTTTAGATTTCCTAAAGTCGTCAGTGTGCGTAATGCATGGATTTTTGCTACTGGACGACAGAATTGGGAGCCGAGTACAGTCGCATATGTTCCAAACATTTTAAAGACCACTGCTTTCGGAAGAAGTTTATTTGGATAAGTCGTCACTTTCAACATCCACAATACACGTAAGTTAACATTTGTTGACCTGGTTCATCAACATTTGATTTGTTGACGAACCAGGTGTTCCTTTGGCAATGCAAGCTTGCGCATTCTCAACTGATTTATATTGTTTTTATTTATTTATTTACACGATACAGTTACATTGTACAAATTATTATGTTCGCCAAACTGTTATAACAGTTTGTTGGCGAGTATATATGATGATAGGTATTAAAAAAAATAAGGAACTAAATTAGATGATTTACATGCCTGCCTGTTCGTCTGCTAGTCTGTCTTAGAAAGTTTCACGTACAGACTTGAAATTTTACATCGTTACATTTTAGTCGTAGAAGCTTATAATTGAAGTACAAAAACATATGAAAATATTCCAACGTCTTTTGTTTGAAAAAAGGACCCGTACTCCAGTAATGAAGTGAGTATGGGTTGAAATGATGTTGATGGGTTGATTATATTTATACAGGTAATTGTGAAAGATACGGAGGGTAGTCATGTAGATTATTCTATATCAATTATTTATACCACGTTAATCAAGTTAATCACGCACACACACATGCTTTTGTGTCAACAAATAAATGTTAATCAAGCATTTTATATTGTCTGAATTTGTAAACTTTTAAATATGTAAAGCTCAATTAAATTATAGTGTTGACAGTAGTTTTAATATAATGATAGTACTAAGCTGTCGATATTACATGCTAATAATGCGTTACAAAATTAAAATTGTCCTATTTTCCAGACCGATTATCCAGGGCTTCCAATAGCGACGGACACTACATTAACACCATGAAAATTAAAGCTTACTTTTGAATTGAGACTGAAAACATGACTGGCTGAGTCACGCAAGAGGAAATTAGCTATATTAAGGTCAAAAACTAAACGACTTGAAATAAAAATGCTGAACTATCTGTCATTATACATAATTTTAATGTAATCGATGTATAGATGATAGATATCATTATATAAGTTAGAGGAAAAGAGTGAACTAGGCAATTAAGGGACCGTAGCAGTTTACCACCTTTTGAGTACATATATATGAAAGGATAATCCTTGATCAATTGTAGCTTTAGTTTAAGTCTAATGAAAACCATGATGCGCAATACAAAATGTTTAAAAACAAAGATTGTTTACCTTTGTTTAATATTTACACTTAAATCATCCCTGGCACTTATTGTTTTTTACATGACAATTATTGAAAATTTTTATGCAATATGTTTAATTTTAAGAAGTAATAATCCGCATTTATTGTGTAAAGAAGATTTAACTAAAAACTGTGTATGTAAATGTGACCATGAATATTCGACGGCTGTTTCATTCTCACGATATTTATATAAATACATGATGTAGAAAAATCGATCTAATAACATTGATTTCAAGAATTTCAAGAAAAAAAAATTGTCTATAAAGTGTTTTTTATCTTTTATCTCATATCTATGCCTATATTTAGTATCATGTCATCGCTTGTATTTTAGAATATATGTCTAAAATAGAAAGATATATTGTTTAATTTATATAACTCTGCTAGGTTTGACCAATCTCCTATCCTTGTTCCAATGATTTCACAGATCTTACTGAAACTAACTCAGGCTTACTATTAATTAATAGATCTATACAGTAACTCGATTTGCGTAAAATATACTATTCTAATAATATTAAAGTGCAAATATGTTTGTTGATCTATTCAGATACTGTAGTCTTCATACGTATGTAAATATTAACTTTTATTACTTTGTGTGTAGAAATGGCTGTATCGACTTATTCGATTTTTTTACATTGCTAATATCATATTATGGGTATATTATTATAGCACACAATACACATTCTACGCAAGTTTTTGGTAAACAGTTATCTGGGTACATTGTAAATTTCAAATTGCCGAAACGCATTATGAAGTGGGGTAAATTTTCCACAGTCTGGTAACCTTGTTATTGAATGTACTTTTGTTGCCGTCCCTTACGGGTGTACGCGTTTGTCAACTCTAGGTATATACTTTCTCTGAGTATTCGCGACGTTCGTGTTGCGGTGCGGACTTCTTCCCGCGCTTTTGACGAGTGACATTGTTGTTTTACTTATTTTTTTTACAATTCCGTAAAAAATTAGTTTTGTGTGACAATTTTGATAGTATTTTGTAACATAAGTGCTAGTGAAATCATACAGTAATGAAAAAACTCAAATATAACATATTTATGCATTTTGGGAGATGTGAATAAGGTCATCAAGAAAATCTTGTAAAAATAACTATCGTTTTACGGGTGGAATTTAAATTGGGTTGATTGGGTCTAGGTACCCTTCTCAAATATTTTTTCAGCACAGTTCCTGAAGCTGGAACATAGAATTAAGATTTTCAAATGGTTCTAAACTGAAGACTTGGCTGTATGGGTTAGATCCCTTTGCCTTTCCCCTTGGTGATAAAAAGAACCAAAAAAAAAAAACGTTCGTGTTGCTATCTCTTCTGACAGTCCGACATTTCTCCGGTTACATTATATAGGTATTTAATTATATGAAATATGAAAGCACTGACATTGGCGAGAACAACAGGATCGCCATAAAGAAGAATAATAATAATATTTAATTATATACTCTCTGCTCCGACGTAGACAGTAGAATACAGAAACTGTTCAGTTTGAAACAAATATTTAACTTGCTCCATCCTAACTGAATGAACTGAACTTTCTAAATTCCTTCTGGATCTGAACGTGAATTATTCTCAAGTTGACGTTTGTACGTTCCCTGTTCCTAAATCTTTGATAAAGTACCATAAAATAGTTGCAGATAATTTATTTACTGCTTGTTTGCTTGCCACGCTGCTTGGGGTTTTCTGGTTCTCGAGACGGACTATGCTAACGTTTTCAAGGTTAGGTACAGATCGATTGATATTGACCAAAATTTTGTTACAATCTGTTAATAAATTAAGCCTCTTTAAAATGGCAAAAAGTTCTTTCGAATATGTGAAAAATTTTGAACTAGATGATACATTGATGCCCAATGCGTGGATTGTTGTGAGACTCGATGGAAAGTGTTTTCATAAATTTTCAGAGCAGCATAACTTTACAAAACCAAACGACTTAAGGGCATTGAAATTAATGAATTATGCCGCATTTAGTGTTTTTAGAGAATTTCATGACATATTATTGGCATTTGGACAAAGTGATGAATATTCTTTCGTATTTAAAAAACATTGTACACTTTACAAGCGAAGGGCCTCTAAGCTATTGACAACTATAAATAGTATGTTCTCTTCTTCATATGTTTATTATTGGAGTAAATTCTTTGGTGATGACAAATTGAAATATCCACCAACATTTGATGGTCGTATTATTTTATATCCTTCTGATGACAATATAATAGATTACTTAAAGTGGCGGCAAGCTGATGTTCATATAAATAATTTGTATAACACTACATTTTGGAGTCTGGTCTTACTTGGCAATTTAAGTCCATCACAGGTTAGTTTTAATGTTCTATACTTTTATATATCACTGATTACTACTTTTTACTACAAATCGAGTAGTGATAGCCTAGTGGATAAGACCTGGTCCCTGGTTTGAATCCTGCCAGGGGCATGTACCACTAAATATGTGTTTTCAGATTTATGTACATATTTATCACTTGCTCGGTGGTGAATGAAAACATTGAGGAAACCTGCATGTCCAAGAAATTATATTTTCTAACCTAAGAAAGATCTAGTTTTCGCTCTGGGTTGTGAAGGTCTTACGGCAGTCGCTCTATGTAAAAATCAGTGTCTTCGCCAAATCCTTAGTCATAGGTAGCGGACCGCGCCAATCCTAATGGATTAGGAAACGGGATAATGTGAAGCAGAAGACTTTTATATATAAGCAGAAGACTTTTTTGTCTTGTCTTACTAGAATCATTAACCTGTGAGACCCCGTTATATACGTTTACGTAGAGATTAATAGTAACAAATTATTTTTATTATTTACAGGCAGAAAAGAGATTGTGTGGGACAGTATCTGCTGATAAGAATGACATTTTATTTAACCAATTCAATATGAATTACAATAATGAACCAGAAATTTTCAAAAGAGGAACACTTTTAGTGAAGAAAAGCTTGTGTCATAAGGATACAGGAAAGTTCTCCACAGTCATTGTGGACATCCATGATGACATGTTAAAAGACAAATTTTGGAGGGAAAACTCTAGCATATTATTGTCAAAATCATCCAAAGAAAACTTGTTGCATGATGGTCCAATCACAAATATTATTGATGAACAGTTGAAATTGAAAGAAAATACCAGAAACAGTGATGAGAATATTTGAATTGTGACTTTTTAAAATAAGGTGTTGCAATACATTTAATAATATGGATGTTATTTGTTCTTTTTTTTAACAATTTTGTAGCAAACAAACAGATGACCCACCTAATTGAAAGCAGCCGTCTCACTTGTACAATACCATCTCAACTGTCAATCATGTTGTCACATTAGTGATACATGGGTTTTTTAACTAATAGTACAAAATTAGAAAATTCAAAACTATAGCAGATTTAAGGAAACTGTTTTAGGGACCATTTCATTATTTATAATATTTAGGCAATTTAATTATTTAGGTCAAATATGGTTTGTGCATAAAACGAATAAGCGCATATTTTATTAATAAATCAACTAAGTTTCAGGTAAGGATCATTTCGTGGCATCGGAAAATATCTATTCAGCAGAAGTTTAATATTTCATATATTATGTACTAATATACCATACTGTATATATAATAATAAAGACACTAATGGACAATGTAGTCTTCATCTTACATTATTCACATACACCTGATACAATGATAGATTTTTCATATTATGTTACCCTTAAAACTATAAAACTTACTTTATAAATCCTAATAGAACAAAATACAGGAGTTAAAAGATGCCATTATCATCAAAACAACGTCTTTGGAAAAGTTGCTTGTTCCTCTGTACAGGGGAATGGAACACACATTGAATGTTTAGAAGTATTTATTATGAATGTACTTTATTTAAAAATTGTATAAAATCCTATCATTATTCCATCAACTCCTGCTGAACAAATACTTTTTCGACATAATGAAATAATCCTTACATGAAATGGAGTCAATTACTATCGATAACAAAAATTTAAAATAGTAAATAGTACTGCGTACAAACTAATAATCCAATACAGTTCAAACATCAGTTACTTCAGTATATCTGCAGGGCTAATAATTATTTTAGCACATGCACATAATCCTAGTGTTCGTTCTGGTTGTCTCTCTTTCAAATACCATTATCTTGGTTTTCTTCGCATTCAATTGTAAGCCTTTCTTCATACAATCATCTTTCATTGTTGTAACTAGTGTTTGCAGTTCGGATGGTGATTCTGCTATTAATGCCGCATCGTCTGCATAAAGCAGGCAGTTGACCACTGAGTCACCCATTCGCATTCCCACATTCATATTTCTTATTCTCTGAAGACAACTGTCCAGATACAGGATGAACAGCCGAGCCGACAGCACGCATCCCTGTCTGGCACCAATGTTGACATCAAACCAGGGCGACAAGCTGCCGTCCACCCGCACACATGCTGTACAATCCTCATAAGTGGATTGCACAGCACGGAGTAGGTCACCGTCAACCCCATATCCGGGCAAAATGTTCCAGAGATTCTTTCGCACGACTCTATCAAATGCTTTCTCAAAGTCCACAAAACCGCAGAAAACCTTCTGGTCCAAAGCCAGATGCTTCTCTACGATGTTGCGGAGTGAAAAAACTTGATCCGTACATCCTCTGCCGCTTCGAAATCCACCCTGTGCTTCCCAAAGCATTCCATCGGATTTCACCCTCATTCTCCTTTCAATGATTTTTCCATACACTTTAGCTGCTAAGCTGATCAAACTGATGGCCCTATAGTTGGCGCAGTCCATACGTGAGCCCTTGCCTTTATACAAGGGCACGATGACCGCGCGTCTCCAATCGCTCGGAACCCTTCCGGTTCTCCAGCATAATTTGCTCAAAAACCAGAAGGCGTCCCTAACGCAGGTACCACCTAGCTTGATCATCTCAGCTTTTACCATATCGATTCCCGCTGACTTTCCATCTTTCAAACTTCGTATCGACCATTCAATCTCATCCATAGTAATGTCTTCATGGTACGCTGGCACTGCCGAGTCAATCACAGACTCATTCACAATGCCAGCGTCATGGACATAATCATACATTTCTCTAAAATATTCACTCCACCGTTCTAACACTTCCTGAGTGTTAGCAAGAATGCCACCAGCTTTACATCTTATCTTGTCCATTCTGGATGCTGACGAACCACTTCGAGACTTCTTTACCTCTCTCCAGAAGAGTTTGGTATTTGCCTCGAAGTTCTTCGTCAGCTTCTCTTCCTCAATCATATGTAGTCTTTCACGCTTCTCTTTCACTAAAGCTTTGGAGTCATTCTTGCATCGACGGTATATTTCTTTCTTCATTTCTTTCATACCATCACTCTGGTGCAAAGATGATACGTAATCCAGCCACGCTTTCCTCTTTTTTTCCACGGAGGATTGAACCTCCGCATCCCACCAGGCATCTCCTCTTAGTGTTCTACGTCTCTTTGCGCATCCACATGCTTCTTTCGCACTGTCCACCATACTTTCTTTCAGAACTTTCCAACATTCGTCTACATCTGAGTCGGAAAGACTCGCGTTCGCAAGTCTTTCACTGACTAGACGTACATACGTACTCCTCACACTTTCATCTTCCAATTTTTCACTTCTTATTCTTTCATGGTCTCCGAAAGGAATACGCACTCGCCAGTGCCTCCACTTCTTGAAAAGGCCCACAAATCGGCTTACCACCAGATAGTGGTCCGTTTCAAGAGTGGGACCTCTGAAGGCTCTTGTATCCATTAACGACTTTCGGAGACGTTCATCTATCAAAATCAAATCAATCACACTTTTCTGTTCATTCCGTCTCCATGTGTAAGTGTGAATATCCTTGTGATGGAAGAGCGTGTTCGACACAAGGAGGTTTCGTTCCATACATACGTCTAAAAGTAACTTACCAGCATCGTTCACTCTCTTATCTCCGTATGGACCAAGCACAGCCTCATAACTGCTTCGCTTGGTCCCAACCCATCCATTCAGATCACCACACATAATTATCCGTTCATTCGCTTCGGCCAAATCCAGAATACCCCTTACAGTCTCCCAAAACTTCTCTAGCTCCTGGGGATCAGCAGAGCTCACAGGAGCATATGCTGCAACTAAAAACACTCGCGTAATCCCCAGTTTTATCTTAACCCAGAGAAGTCTTGGACCTACTAAATCGTAATCTTTCACACCAGCGGCCAAGCGAGATGAAAGCACGACACCTACGCCAGCGCTGGCATGAACGTCCTGGTCCACCCCGGACCACAGGGCCATCATGCCACCGGGCAGATCTTCGGTGTCGCTTCCCTTTCGCTTGGTCTCTGACACACACAAAGCATCTAGGCATCTCACGTTCATTATATCTATCAACTCATTCATCTTATCTTTTAGACCACCTCTCACATTCCATGTGCCTATACGACACTCAGCTCTCCTCGACCCGCCGGGATGGGCGTTGCGTGGTGGGTGGCGGCCCCCACCGCCGCATGCCTTAGATTTCGCACCGACGGGGGCGGATCGGTGCGCGTCGCCTCCGGGGGACGCCCTAATCCGCGCGTCTGTGCGGTTTGGGTCCAGAATTGCAGTCCAAGTGTTGGACTGGCAGGGTCGCGGCGTGCACGCTTCTGGTACCGACCCCTAAACCCCCTAAAGACCCCTAAAGAGGGATATTGTTAAAATATGCAATTTTCACAATTGCATAATTTAAGGACTTTTAAGTATTGAAATTAATATATTTATTGCAACATTACATTAAATTAAAATTCATCACAATATCCCATACGGTAATCCCAATCCCATTTCATATACATAATTGCAGTAGCAAGAATGTATAAATCTGTAAAAACGCGGGCTCACAGACAAACAACATTTTCTCTGGGGAGCTTCTCCAGGTGTTACAATGAAGAAGGAATCATTGAAATAAAATATTCATATTCGATCTAAGATGTTTTTATAATCATAGATACGTCGTACACGCTGTAGAATGGCAATACGAAAGTAAGGTAATTGCCCACCTCGCATTCAGTTGGGCACGCTCTCGCGTCACGTCTATACGTACTTCGCCACAAAGCGTAAATAAGTTATTTCTGGCAAAAATGCCTTCCTGTGTTTTTAGATGGTCCACAAATTACACGGCAATTGTTAAAGACAAGGAAATCGTGTCATTTAATTTGTAAGTACAGTTTTTTTATTAAAAACAGTAAATGTAATTAGTTTTTAGTAATATTAGAGCGGGTCTAGTGGCAGCCGTTGCTAGGGGAAGTTGAGGAAAATTTACTATCACGTTATGAACACAGAATTGTGAATTAAATTTATTCCTAACTTTGTTTTATATTAAGTAATACGCCTACCTACCTTATTTTCAATTATTAGGTACTAGTAATACTACACGTTCTAGAAAAGAATGAAGCGAATAGAATATTACTTATTATTTATTTCTTTCCATTTTAGATTACCTAGATGGTTTGATGAAAAAAAATAGTTAAATATTTTTTTATACTACGTCGGGAGGCATATAAGCATACGGCCCACCTGATGTGAAGCGGGTACCGTAGCCTATTAACGCTTGCGATATATTAATTATCACTCGCGCGATGCCTCCTCTGCTGCTTACACAACTCCTTGGGAGCTTACTGGTGACTAAACTCACACATAGGAATACAACAACTCTCTAGGGAGTTGTTATTTGGCTGCGGTTTTCTGTGAGCTGGAGGTACTTCCCCAGATAGGCTGCTTTGATGCGCCCTACCTCTCTTAAAACATCCAGACCAAGACAAACAGACGTTATTATGCACACAAATGTTTGCCTTGTGTGGGAATCGAACCCACGAGCGTTGGTGTCAAAGTCGCGTCATTCACGACTGAGCCACCGAGCTCGTCAAATTTCGAGTCGTCATTTAAAGTGTTTCCTATATCGCAATAATGTATTTTCCTCTTTAAATTGTCATTCCCTAGAGCAATATCCGACTTATAATCACAGGCTTCACCTAAATACGCGCTCTTATAGAGAAGTTAAAATATATTTCGCGCATAAAAATAATCTAGATTAGAAAACTGATTAAAAAAGACAAAAAAGGATTAAGTTAAGTTTATTTGAGGGAATAATATTTTATTAAATACGTATTTTTTTTATTCGTTCACAGACCGACTCGATATTATTTTATAATTTCATTGTTCACAATTTATATTACGAAAATAGATGTTTTGTGCATAATTGGTTTTATTATTTTAAACACTAATTAAATCCAGAGTTTTTTCCCTAGTCTCCTCCATATCGGTAAATCAGTGCTCGCGCCAATGAGCGCTCAGCAGCAATCAATACGTAACTAAAGATGTATATTCATTTCTTTCTAACGACAGGTATTCCCTATCATTTGTCTCTTTTTAGAGCAAAGTGCAATAATAAATAACTGTACGTAGATATAGTAGTACTTGCGCCATTTTAAAATACAATAATGTTCGTGTATAACGTGTCTACCTTTGATACGTCGCTGTATTCGATACGCAATATCGATACTGAACAGGCCATAAGTAAAAAAAAACCTTTTGAATAACGAATGAAATCTAATACATACAGTACTCAAATACAAGGTCAAGGCCAGCGACGTATTTATTATATTACGTATTTATTATCACACTTTGCTCTAAAAAGAGACAAATGATAGGGAATACCTGTCGTTAGAAAGAGATGAATATACATCTTTAGTTACGTATTGATTGCTGCTGAGCGCTCATTGGCGCGAGCACTGATTTACCGACATGGAGGAGACTGGGGAAAAAGCTCTGGATTTAATTAGTGTTTAAAATAATAAAACCAATTATGTACAAAACATCTATTTTCGTAATATGAATTGTGAACAATGAAATTATAAAATAATATCGAGTCAGTTTGTGAGTGAATAAAAAAAATACGTATTTGATAAAATATTATTCCCTCAAATAAACTTAACTTATTCCTTTTTTGTCTTTTTTAATCAGTTTTCTAATCTAGACTATTTTAATGCGCGAAATATATTTTAACTTCACTATAATAGCGCGTATTAGGTGAAGCCTGTGATTATAAGTCGGATATTGCTCTAGGAAATGACAATTTAAAGAGGAAATTACATCATTGCGATATAGGAAACACTTTAAATGACGACTCGAAATTTGACGAGCTCGGTGGCTCAGTCGTGAATGACGCGACTTTGATACCAACGTTCGTGGGTTCGATTCCCACACAAGGCAAACATTTGTGTGCATGAACATGTCTGTTTGTCTTGGTCTGGATGTTTTAAGAAAGGTAGGGCGCATCAAAGCCGCCCATCTGGGGAAGTACCTCCACCTCACAGAAAACCGCAGCCAAATAACAACTCCCTAGAGGGTTGTTGTGTTCCTACGTGTGAGTTTGGTCACCAGTAAGCTCCCAAGGAGTTGTTGTGTAAGCAGCAGAGGAGGCATCGCGCGAGTGATAATTAATATATCGCAAGCGTTAATAGGCTACGGTACCCGCTCCACAGCAGGTGGGCCGTATGCTTATATGCCTACCGACGTAGAATAAAAAAAAAACATTTTTTTTTCATCAAACCATCTAGATAATCTAAAATGGAAAGAAATAAATGATAAGTAATATTCTATTCGCTTCATTCTTTTCTAGAACGTCGAGTATTACTAGTATCTAATAATTGAAAATAAGGTAGGTAGGCGTATTACTTAATATAAAACAAAGTTAGGAATAAATTTAATTCACAATTCTGTGTTCATAACGTGATAGTTAAATTTTCCTCAACTTCCCCTAGCAACTAGGCCCGCTTTAATATTGCTAAAAACTAAATACATTTACTATGTTTTTAATAAAAAAAACTGTACTTACAAATGAAATGACACGTTTCCTTGTCTTTAACAGTTGCCGTGTAATTTGTGGACCATCTAAAAACACAGGAAGGCATTTTTGCCAGAAATAACTTATTTACGCTTTGTGGCGAAGTACGTATAGACGTGACGCGAGAGCGTGCCCAACTGAATGCGAGGTGGGCAATTACCTTACTTTCGTATTGCCATTCTAGAGCGTGTACAACGTATCTATGACTATAAAAACATCTTAGGTCAAGGCACATCGAACAACTCATAGCCAACGAATTGTTGAAGTACATACAACGCGCCATCCGCCTTGGACGAATGCAGATCTGCAAGTGCACCTTCAGTGAAAATAAGATTTGAAGTAGCAAGATGCTGTTGTACCAGACGCTCAGCAAAACCGCGGATATGCCGTCACGCAGGAGGTATGGAGAGAAAACTATTGAAGACATCGTCAGTATTTTGAAGGAGACAGATCCAGATGTTTCGTAGCGAAAGATTTACATGAGTTGCCACCAAGCATCCTGTAATACGTCGACGTTAGTACGCTACTGCAGGATATTAGCTGCCTGAAAGCTTGATTCGTCGAAATCAGTTAAAAGGTCGACAACGTTAACATACGTCGTGGTGCACAGAATTTATCTGTGTGCAGTTTAAGAGAGGTAGGGCGCTTCAAAGCAACCCGTCTGGGGAAGTTACTCTACCTCACAGAAAACCGCAGCCAAATAACAACACGCTAGAGGGTTGTTGTGTTCTGCGTGTCACCAATCTAAGTTGCTGTGTTAGCAACAGAGGTGGCATCGCGCGAGAGATGCTTAATGTATTGAAAGCGTTCATAGGCCACGGTAGCCACTTTGCAGGTGGGCCATATGCTTGTATGCCGCTCGACGTAGTATAAAGAAAAGTTTAATGTTATCTACTAATTGGTGCGATGAGCAAGTTACCATACCATGTCACCCGCTCATCAGCAGTGCTGACTACAAATACGTTAATACCGGGACGTGCTTACGCAAAAGTACGGACGCAAAAGTAAAAGTACGGTATGGAAACTGGAATACAATTCTAATGTTGTTTGATGAAGAAGAATAATATAGAAATACACGTTCTCACAAATGCGGATAGTGAACAAACAGTGAGATCATTGGCAGAGAAATATGTATGCTACACTACAAAACATATATTTTGATGATTATATATATCACCTAAAAATTTATTTCCGTAATCAAAACTCAAGTATCAAAATGGGTGGGTCATACAAAAAGCTCTCAAATGTCACACACAGAAAGTGCGTTGTAGTGTGCACGTAGAATCTCGCTGTATTTGTAATTGCTAAGTTTCCAGTTGCTTTAGAATACGTGGACGTTCGTAAGAGGGAGTATGAAGCTAAGTGGCGCCCATATATATGTTCAATTTAAGACCAATTTCAAACAAACGCTCCATACTGGCACTGTTGCTTATTGTGGCCACTTATAGCAATAATCAAAATTATGACTAATTTATACATAAATATGTCTCAAAAAACATAAATATGATTCTACACTACTTAAGTTGTATTTTGATAACTGTAGATATTATCATGACTTTATTGCAAGAACCTAAGGGTTTGTATTAAAATAACTAACAATATTAATAAAACTAATTGTTATCATATATATGGTAGATGCTTTATTTAATACAACTATAATTATTTAAAGTGTCCATCACACAAACATAATTGATAACAAGGCAATGGTCACGATATCAACAGTTTTATTATATTTCCTTGTAATAATGTGAATGCATTACATCTATTCTTGTTTTATATTACAGGTACATGTAGTTACATAAGCTATCGTTTCAGTACTACAGTACTTCTACTTATTTCTTATTCCATGGTATAGTTTTAATACAAGAACAATACATCGTCAGATTTTACATTATTTAATTTATTCCATAAAGTAGACATTAATAAACATGACTACAACTATCAGTATAGTAATATACTTCAATAATAAATAATAAGAAACTGTCTCACATTTACTAAGTTTGATGTTTCATTTATATGTTTTTAATAAATTAATAAAATGTGAATGTTTATCTGGTTTCGGATATTAATAATCATTTTTACATTATACAGATTTTCCAAATAATACTGATTTTTATCCAAAATAGTTAAGTAATAAGTTTTAATTTAAAGTTATGGGATATAATGAATGTTGGTAAAATTCACGGTTCCAAAACATCTAAATTTGAATTTATTATTCACGTCAACTAGTATATCCTGTCTCAAAAAAAAATAAATACCTAAAACGGAAAAAAAAAATACGAATTGTTTTAAAATATAGGAATGTAGTTGTCAATTTTAGCACGGTGTTTTTGAGCGACGCATTCGCTTATCCACACAATGTTTCGGCACTCTTGCTCCTTCAGCTTGAGGTATGAGTAGAAAACACCAAAGTGGAATTGTTGTAAAAAAGCATGCACATTCAGACTCACCTGAAACAATTTAAATAATTGTATTAGGATATTTTAATATCTTCAAACTATATACACTGTGTATTTACATCTCCACAGTAGATTTTTAGAGCCAAAAAGTAACATCATTACTTTATTCTAAAATTTAAATATATCAACACCTCCTCAAAGCAGGGTGTTAAATTATAGGATAGGATGAAACAGGGAGAGAATATGGGAGCAAGCAAGAGGTGAAAATAACATAAGTGTAAAGTTTCAACCCAGATGGCAAAGTGACAGTCTAATAAACATAAGTTTACACATTCATGCAAAATTTTAGTACACAATCTTCTACGCATTATCCCATTTCCTAATCCATTAGGATTGGTGGAGTCCGCTACCTAAGTCTAAAGACTTGGCGAGGACACTGATTTTTATATGACTGCCATCAGACCACAACCCAGACGGAAAACTAAATCTTTCTTAGGTTAGGTCACCAGTCTTTCGAAATATAATTTCTTGGATGTGTGGGTTTCCTCACAATGTTTTCCTTCACCTGCCCAGCAAGTGGTAAATATGTACATAAATCTGAAAACACAAATTTTGTGGTACATGCCTCTGCCAGGATTTGAACTGGAGACCAGTTGTTCAATAGGCTGGTTACTGAACCACGGCTATCAGAAATTCTATGCTCACAGAAATTTAGTACACAATCATTGAAATTTATTAAACTATGCACACTATGGTTTAATCTGTTTAATGCTGAAATTATTGTAATTTGTTTACATACTTACGTTCCAAGGCTACCTGTACAGACCTAATATTATTAATAATGAAAATAAAATGACTGTATGCATGCTCAAAATGCATGCATGTTCAAAATATACAAACTAATGCACTAAATTTTCTTCTTTGACGGCCTGATTGAGTCTTCAAGCTGATGTTATACAGACAGTGTATCTTGACACAACTTGGCCCTAGTTATATTTTCAATTTAGTTGGTAAATCATCTATGGTTCTTAAGAAGTTTTTAGTGTCAGTAACGCAAAAGTGATGCGCTCGGTGTTGAAAGTGTATGGTAACAATGTCAATCAGAAATCAAATCAGATGCAGTGGGCATAGATAAGATGGGAAATATAATACATCCCATCTTATCTACACCCACTGCATCTGGTTTGATTTCTGACTCTTGTATTTAAGGATTTGAGTGCCTGGATACATCACATGTATTTAACTTTTTAACCAAAGTCAAACATTTTGACTTACACAATTTATGTGATGAATGTTTCAGTGCTTATACCACCTCTGTCATATTTATCTAACAGATTATTAATAATTTAATTTATCAACTGATTGCTTTACATTAGTATATTGTTACTATTAATTTCCTGATTTGTAAGTGCCAGGTACGCACAAAAATAACTCCTAGAAAAGCAAGTAGACAAAAGTTTAAAGATTTTGAATCATTTGCAGAACTCTCATAGCAAGAGCGCCTTGTCATGACAGTTAGATTTTATTTTGAGAAACTACAAACAAAAATCTTACCTCATGTTCAAAGAATTTGTCTTCCAGAGTCTTATCACCCGCATTATTTCCAGCTCCTTCAAATAATGCAGAGTATTCCGCATAGTATTCTGCCACTGCTTTCACCTGTTCATAGTCATCAGCACGTGCTAGAGCAGCCAATCCATCAGGATTCAACTTTCCACAGCGAGGGTAGAGCTTAGCACGATCATCTTTTGACAGTTCCGTACCAAAGGAATTGATGGTGATAATAATGGCACGGCGATCAGCCTCAAACTGAAAAGATAAACAAATGGCTTGCATTACTCAATCATAAATTGTTTCTAATAATATTATTTTTGTACTGCTAATATATAACAGTTAGCTATGGAAAATATTGAGACTCACAGCCAGTATTTCACACATAACATCAGCTGTAGTGCCACCAATCTGTTTACAAAAATCATAGAAGGCTTCCAAGTATGCCTTATACAGGGTGTTACGAATGATTTCAATATTCATCTCATCCAAATCCTGCTCACTGATGCAATCCACAAAAAATGGTGCCAATGGAGTATCCACAAGAACAGCATTGTACAACTCGGCTGGTGTAGCTGCAACATGGATGGCCTCCATTTGTTCAAAAGAGCCCAATGGGTGACATTTGGGAATCAATTCTGAGATGGGACGCTGATGCAAAGTCCCAGTAATCAATAGAATGATATTGTCGATCATGTAACTGTACGTGATGAAGTCCAGGAATGTAGAGAGGGGTTCCACGGAATGGTTCCTTAGATGTTGAAATTCAATAACGAGCTTCTCACGAAGCTTGTCATCGATGGTCGAAACTGAGAGGGGACTGGGCTCATTCGCCAAGAATGTTCCATAATCAGTGCCTTGAAGATGAAGCTTCAAATCTGTAAACATTCGATAACACTTGTAAAATTTACAGCTGTTACAATGAAGAAGTAACTAAATATTACACAAGAAACAAGATTACCTTCCAATGTTTCGCACTGAACTAAGTTCAAGTAGTCCGCCTGTTTGAGGATTCCACATTTGAAACCACGGCACAAACCCTCCAAATACCCTCCATCTATATTAAACATACACCCCTTCATTTTGGTGATAAATTCTCTCTGATTTAAATAATTACCTATGAACTACACTTTGATACGGAAAGAAAGAAATAATTCAATGGAACATTGATCATATGATACAATCATAGACAAGCAAAAAAATTGTGTTTGTCTATAGGTGTAGCCGTGCTGCGCCAGTGTTGCCTGTAGTGGTCTATTTTCATTTCATCAATCAAAAAGCAGTTTAGTGTTAAAACTAATAGGCTATTTGACTGATTTTGAAAAATTGTTTTCAATTATTCGTTGGTATATGATGAATACACCACATGCATATTTCTGCGAAATTTGCAGTATTTTACGTAAAATATTGTGTTGAAATTTAAACTACAATATTCGCGCTAAAAACGCTGTTTTTTTAATGGCGGGTGCATATGATCTGCGTGACGTCACAGACAAGTAAACGAGTATACCGAAGTGTACATTCAGCGTGTTTCTAATATTTTTCTTATCAATTTACTAAAAAAAATGGTGTATAAGTGGTGTATTGTGCCACAATGTACAAATACTTCTATAAAAACTCCACAAAAAGTGTTTGTTTCTGTTCCAACGAACCCTAAGAGACGTGGTTACAGTTAGCTCGAAGAGACCCAAACAGCATTTTATCTCATACAAATGTTTTCATGTGTGAAGATCACTTTGATGTAAGTATGCCAGTAATATTTGATTCGAATAGTAATAGGAAATAAGTAAAAATTGATTTTTGTAAAACGAAATAAATATAGTACATATACATAACCTAAAACCATTTGATTAAAATGTGTTGTTTCCATCAACTTGATAGCAAAAACTGGTTTTACCTAGCTTCGATTATTACATTTCAGATGGAAAAAGATACAATTAATTACATGAAGTACAAAATGGGCTTTAGTTCGAAGATTATTTTGACGGATTGTACATAGCCAACAGCGTCATCACCATAGGATTCTCTGGAAGATCTGTAGCACAAAAGAAAAACTGAGGTCAGAATAGTTTTACAATTTTGAAAGGTATTAATAGACATAACCTAAATATTTTGTGGAACCGCGACGCAAATTTATATAAAAAATATCATTATAAATAAATAAGTAGATACTTACACAGCAGTTTTCATATTTTTCAGCTCTGCAGCATAATAATCAGTATTATTTTTGAAGAAAAGTGCAACCATAATTGCGTCTATCGTAGGTAGATTTCTATTGTCGGCTCGTACAAAATTCTCGTCCATTTTGATAGCAAACACTTTTATTTTTATTACTAGACATTAATGTCTCGCGGAATCTTCAAAAATTCTTGTAAAAATAGCACAAGAAACGAAGAAAATACGACAAAAATGATAGAATCACATACAGCGTATAACAATAAACAATGTTTACTAGCGTGTGACGTCACGCGAGGCGTAGCCAATCACAGAACGTTCATGTCGCTGAATTAATTTCAAAAATAATTTGAATTTATTTTGTTTATTTTGAAAAATCTATAAATATTTTTGGATAAAACAGAGATAAATATGTTTTTTTATGCTATTACCTAATAGAATCACCACATTTCGTAGCATATTTTTAATAGTGTCAAATAGCCTATTATAAGTGCAGACTCGTATTGACATAATATGTAACATACTTATGTCAATACAAGTCCATACCATATGTCAATAAAAGTCTGCGCTCTCGCCGCCTGAATAAACCCCATTTGCTGTGGTTTCTCGAAACGGACTGAAGCAGTAACTCACCTCGGGTCAAAGATTTATGTTACTTAAGTCAAGTCAAACACAGATCGCTCATGGACTACTGTAGTCACATTTGGACGAGAGCACCTGCTTATGTTGTGATTCCGTTCAGAGACGAGCTGTGAGAGATATCCAGGCTTCTAAGCTGATACACATCGTTATTATGTGTCTTAGCTTCACGTTTATAGAACAACAACTGATTTATTTATTATTACTGAGTTTACTTGAACTTCAAATCTCAGAGGGTATCTAACTCTCCCGTTAGAATATACTTCCTATGTTAGAATCGATAGCCAAAATAATACAAATGATAAATAATCATATTGCCACGGAAAGCCATATTCGAAACAGAAACCAGAATTTTCATTCATATTCCATACTTTTTCGAGTCCCATATATATTTCGAGGCAATATGAGGCAACGCTTAGTGATGTATTAAATACCTGGTTGTATTAATTTTAGCTTTAAATGTAGACTTTTAAGGTGATTTATCCGGATCCACTAAGCATATAAAAAATAAAATGTAAAAACGGTGACATATAATAGTAAGAAAAATAATTCAAACCCCGACTTGATAGATTTAAAACCCACCCCCCTCGAATCAGCAAATTACATAAATAACTTCTTCGCAAACATAGGAAGTCAACTTGCTAACGACATTCAAACTACTTTAGACAAAGACGATATACGGATAGTGCTCCGGGATGGGACGATATTCCTACTAGATATATCCAATATGTAAAAAATGAAATTACACCAATTATATCACATCTGGCCAACTTGTGTTTCGAGAAGGGTGTATTTCCGTCTTCACTTAAACAATCTATAATTACTCCTATACACAACGGAAGGGACGCATATGATATCAATAACTATAGGCCCATATCAGTTTTCACCGTCCTATCAAAAATATTAGAAAAACTGCTGAATTCTAGACTACTAAATTATCTTAACTCTTTTAACATACTTTCAAACTCACAATTTGGCTTTAGAAATGGAATTTCGACAGAAGATGCTGTGACATCCCTAACTACAACTATAGTTCATAATCTAGATAAAGGCACTAAATGTTTAACTTGTTTCATTGACCTAAAAAGGCCTTTGATACAGTCTCCATTCCCATCCTTTTAAATAAATTAGAAAAAATCGGAATTAGAGCCCAAGAATTATCCATATTCAAATCCTATCTATCAAATCGAATTCAAAAAGTAAAACTTGACGGTCATATCAGTGATGGCGCCGGAGTAAGCTACGGTGTTCCGCAGGGAAGCGTGCTGGGGCCAACCTTGTTCCTTATCTACATCAATGGCTTATGCAACATGACACTGAAAAACACACAAATTTTTAGCTATGCGGATGACATCGCTATAGTATTCGCTGGCTTAAATTGGGATGTCATGTCACTCGTAGAAATGCTGAACAGGGTATAGCTCTGGTCGCTAAATAGCTTAAAAACAATCGCCTTACTCTAAACACATCCAAAACCAATTACATTTGTTACAATATATATAGCAATACACAGCCCACCCAAAACTTTGATATAAAAATACATTCATGTGACAAAATACCAAACAATGACTGCAATTGCGCCTCAATAGCAAAAGTTAATAATACTAAATACCTAGGTACTATAGTAATAGACGAAAGAATAACTTAATAATAATAATAATAATAACGTTTATTCTTCTCACAAAGGTTTTAACAAATTACAGAAGTACTAAATACACAAGGAAATTTAAAGAAAACCTTGTGAGTCTGGAGTCCGTACTAGGTTTGGAACCTGTATTACAGATCTCCAGGCTCTCTCCCGGTTTGTGCCTTATTAATATATTTCAACTTAAGTTTCCGTGACATCTGTTTGTGAGATACATATAAAGATGCAAGTAAGTAAGTAATTAAACTACAAGTTTGAAAAGGGTATATCAGGGTTAGGTAATGTTCTTAAAAAATAATTATTAAATAAACATACAAATGTTAATAAACACGTAAACAACACATACGTGCAACACAGACACATATGTACTCATACACATAGATGTACTCATACATAACCGGAAATGAGAACATTATTTCACTGTAACAAGCAACTTTTCAGTTTCTTCATACGACACCATTGCCAGCCAAGCTGTGAGTGTTTTTTTGCATTGAAATTTGGTCAGATAATATATGGATATTTTTTTGTTTACTTTGTTATAAAGATAGGGGCCCGCAAAGGGAAAGAACCTATGTGCGAAAGCTGTATTGAAAATAGTTTTTTGTATACAAACGTTATGCGACTTCCGTTTTGACGGTATTTGAGTCAAATGACATATCACCATGTTGCTTAGCGATAGTGTTAAGGATGTACAGTTGGCGGATTGTCAACACTCCACAGTTTTGGTATAAAAGTGCAGTTGGGTACAGGAAGGGTCGAAATGTTGATATCTTCAGTAAAGCTCTTTGTGCAACTTCCAGGAATTCCAAATCGAGCAAATATGTAGTAGGATACGTAAATTCATATATATGTTCAAGACCCTAAGATATATAGTACCAAAAACCCTCTTAAACAAAATTTATATTTCCCTTGTATAATCAATCATTACATATTGCATTCCTGTTTGGGGTGGCGCATTAAAAACGCGTTTCCTAGAGATTAAAAGAGCTCAAAGAGCCCTCCTTAAGATCTATCTATCTATTTATAACTTCACGCCAAATCCCTTGAAAGGTAGGCAGAGAGAACCGAGCGCCACGTGACTCGATCCTTACATATCTCACTCGCTTCTTTAACATTCATTGCTCTTCTCATGCACGCTCGCCGGTTTCTAGGGCTCCTGACATCACCTTCTGATAGAACACGACCAATTTGGTCATGGTAGGTAAGTCTTGGCCTTCCCCGGCTCCTACATCCTTCCACTTTTGCATTATATATCTGCTTCGTCATTCTTTCATTTTGCATTCTTTCTACATGTCCGAACCATCGGAGCATGCCTCTTCTTATTTTAACACCGACGCTCTCTTTCAGACCAACTCTGTTTCTAACATCATCATTGCGAATACGGTCTACAAGCCTTACGCCACAAATTTTGCGTAGCGCTCGCATTTCGACCGCGTTTATTCTACTTTCATGCTCTTTCTGCCATACCCAGCTCTCGCTTCCATAAGTTAGCGTTGGAACCAACACTGCATTGTGTATAGCGAGTTGTGCCTTCTGGCTCAGGATTTTACTGCCAAGAAGTTTTCCCAACGCTCCATTCACACTATTCCCAGCACTCACTCGTCTTTCCACATCTGCGGTGTACCTTCCATCCCTGCTGAAAGCGCATCCAAGATATACAAACTCATCCACTTGTTCCAACACTTCATCATCAATCGTAATCCTTACACTAGTTCTGGATTCTTCTCTTTCAAATACCATTATCTTTGTTTTCTTCGCATTCAGTAGTAAGCCTTTCTCCATACATTCGTCTTTCATCTTTGTGACCAGTGTTTGCAGTTCAGATGGTGTATTTGCTAATAGCACGGCATCGTCTGCATACAGCAGACAGTTCACCACTAGGTCACCCATGCGCAATTCCACATTCGTTAACCTTATTCTCTGCAGACAACTATCGAGATACAGGATAAACAGCCTAGCAGATAGCATGCAACCCTGTTTGACACCAATTCTGACATCAAACCAGGGTGACATGCCACCATCTATCCGCACACATGCTGAGCAATCCTTGTAAGTGGACTGCACAGCACGGAGCAGTAAACCGTCAATCCCATATCTCGGCAATATGTCCCACAGTTCCTTTCGCACAACCCTATCAAAGGCTTTCTCAAGATCCACAAAACCGCAGAAAACCTTACGGTCTATGGCCAGATGCTTCTCTACGATATTGCGGAGCGAGAAAACTTGATCCGTACATCCCCTTCCATTTCGGAAACCTCCTTGTGCGTCCCACAGCATTTCATCGGATTTCACCCTCATTCTCCTTTCAATCACCTTTCCATATACTTTTGCTGCTAAGCTGATCAAACTGATGGCCCTATAGTTGGCGCAGTCCATGCGTGACCCCTTGCCTTTATACAAGGGCACGATGACTGCGCGTCTCCAGTCCATTGGGACCCTTCCAGTTCTCCAGCATAGGTTGCATAGGTACCAGAAGGCGTCCCGGACGTAAGTGCCACCTAATTTGATTATCTCAGCTGTGATCAGATCAATTCCCGCTGATTTTCCATTTTTCAAACTTCGTATCGACCATTCGATCTCATCCATAGTTATGCCTTCGTCGGACGCCGTCAACGTGGAGTAAGCATCCGACTCACTCGCATTGTCAGCGTCCGAGGCATACTCATACATTTCTTCAAAATATTCACTCCACCGTTCTAACACTTCCTGAGTGTTCGCAAGAATGACACCAGCTTTAGACTTTATCTTATCCATTCTGGATGCCGACGAAACACTCCGAGACTTCTTTACCTCTCTCCAAAAGAGTTTGGTATTTGCCTGGAAGTTTTTCGTCAGCCTCTCATCCTCATTCATAATTTGTCTTTCACGCTTCTCTTTCACTAAAGTCTTGGTTTCATTCCTGCATAGACGGTACATTTCTTTCTTCTTTTCTCTCATATTTACATTTAAGGGCAAATATGATACGTAATCCAGCCACGCTTTCCACTTTCTTGCTACGGAGTATTCAACCTCCGCAACCCACCAGGCATCTCCTTTCGCTGTTTTACGTCTCTTTGCGCATCCACAAGCTTCTTTTGCACTATCCACCATACTTTCTTTCAAAACTTTCCAAGAATCATCCACATCTGAGTCGGAGAGGCTTGCATTTGCAAGTCTCTCACTTACCAGATGCACATACATTCTCCTTACACTTTCATCTTGCAATTTTTCGCTCATTATCCTTTCATGATCTCCGAAAGGGATACGAACTCGCCAGTGCCTCCACTTCCTAAAAAGGCCCACAAACCGGCTTACCACCAGGTAGTGGTCCGTCTCAAGAGTGGGGCCTCTAAAGGCTCTTGTATCCATTACGACATTTCGGAGACGTCTATCTATTAAAATTAAATCAATAATCATACTTTTTTGGTCATTCCTTCTCCATGTATACGTGTGAATATCCTTATGATGAAATAAAGTATTCGACACGAGGAGGTTTCGTTCCATACATAAATCTAGTATTGACTTACCTGCTTCGTTCATTCTCTTATCTCCATACGGACCAAGAACAGCTTCATAGCTGTATCGCTTGGTCCCAACCCATCCATTCAAATCTCCACACATAATCACTCTTTCATTCCCTTCAGTCCAGAACATCCCTCACAGACTCCCATAACTTCTCCAGTTCTTGAGCACACGCTGAGCTTACGGGACCGTATGCTGCAACCAGAAATACTCGCGTGATGCCCAGTTTAATACGAACCCAGAGAAGTCTAGGCCCTACCAAACAGTAATCTCTTACACCAGGGGCTAAGCGAGAGGAGAGTACGACACCTACACCAGCACTGGCATGATCGTCCCGGTCTACCCCAGACCATAGGGCCATCATCCCACCGGGCAGATCATCGGCGTCGCTCGCCTTGCGCTTAGTCTCTGTCACACATAAAGCATCCAAAAAGTCTGTCATTCATTACGTCTATCAATTCATTTGTCTTATCATTCAATCCACCTCTCACATTCCACGTGCCTATGCGGCAGTCGGCTCCCCTCGTCCCACCAGAATTGGCGCTGCGTGGTGGGTGGCGGCCCCCACAGCCGCATGCAGCTATATTCGCATCGACGGGGGCGGATCGGTGCGCGTCGCCTACTGGGGACGCCCTAATCCGCACATCGGTGCGCTTTTGGTCCAGAATTGCAATCGACTGATTGGCAGGGGTCGCGAACGAGCACGCTTCTGGCACATGACCCCCTACAAAGATGATGTATTTTAAAAAAAAAGATCTTTTTCCACTACACTCTTATATCACACTTGTGATCTGCTATCAATAAGGAAATTTAATATCGTAATAATTATATTAAAGAAACCCAAATCCCTAACATATAATCCTGAGACTGTAACCAGAAGAAGACGGCATGTTGTAGCTTACGTTCCCTTCGTTAAAACTAATTTTGCAAGAGTGCAACTCAACCCACACTCTGCCTTTCTATATAATAAAGTAAATAAAGAAATATACATATATAATAAACCTTATTACGAGTGTAAAGCAATATGAATAACCTGGTTAAAAGAATTATGTTATGATGAAGTGGAGACTCTATTTATATTAAAATGTTTATATAGCTGTATTGTGCCATTTTTACCAGTTCTCTTCCTTGTCATACGCACAAACTTACACCCACATTTTGCTACACTACACAATTTACCACACATACCCACATGCACACACTCACGCATATACACACACTCATACACACACACACACAAATACACGCCAAGTAATTTACATAATTAGTCGCATAAAATTTTGTTGTATTAGTTCTAAAAAAATATTTTAATACTTAATCATAAAAATATTAGCGCTAAGAAAGAGGGGAGCCTCCTGGCACAAGCATACTTTTGCCAGGAGACTCCTGCAACTAGCATTGTTTTTATATCTCAAGTTACTGAAATAAATTATTTTGTATTGTACACATTTAAAAAGCTTTCAGTCAAAATTTCCGAAAACATTCAATAAAAACCACAGAGATGATGAACGTTTCTTCACGAGATTTCCGCAAATGGCATCTATTACCGATAGTGGTCAGGACCGCCGGATATTAATTTAATAAAACGCTTACTTTTGTACGTCGTCTTTACTCAGCCAGGAAAACAGCGTGAATGACTCGGCTAGAACAATTCCCGCCATTGCAACTCTGTTCCCTCCCTTTTACACCATTTCACAACTATTAAAAAGGCGCGAACATTCTAAGCCTGCAGTCATGATACTAATTTACATAAATAGGTTATACCATAAATTATTTGTACACCAAAAATACTGATATAATTAATACAATATTAAATCACTCTTATTGCCTACATTCACTGTGTGATTATCTTAATTAATTATATTTTATGTGTGCTATATCCGGTTGAGAGCGAGCTGTTGTGCCAGTAGTTTGTAACACATGATCCAAGAAAAGTAGTATATTATTATACCATGTTTGTAACACATCTTAAACACCATGCTTTGCCCTGATTGGTCAGTATGGACCTGCTTGAGTTCGATATGCAATTGTCAATTCGATATTGATTAAGTGTGTGACTTACAGGATTTTGATATTTAACGACACAATATTAAACCTTTGACAAGTAATCACAGTTCAGGTTGTCTGGTTAATTGAATGTAAAAAGTGGTTAGATTTGTGCTAAAACGGGGAAATCATTTATTTATTTAACTGAAACATGGTGTAAACTATTACAAATTATAAACTAATCTATATCTAATCCCCCGATATAGATTGAGACATAAGTGGGTACGTTTAATTTTTGCAACATTTTGATTAAAAACTTTGTTTCATTCCCAAGCCAATACACGTCTGGGCTCATAGACGTAAAAAAAAGTCAGACGGAATCTCGCTGAGAAACAACTGAAGCACCACAATGGCGGCATGTAACTATGTGTGAGTGTCAAGTGGGTTGCCAGATGGAAGAAAATTTCCCATTTCTTTAACTAAAAAGAAAAATAATTTTTTTCGTTACTGTCTTCGAAACTTTAATTTTATGGACCGTTGATTTGTAACTTGTGTTATTTAAAATAGGTATTGATGAAAATAAATTAAACACATGAAATATAACATTACATATTCCTTTTATTATGTAGGACAAACAGATGCATAATTATTTGAAATAAAAAATGCCCAAACAAATACACCAATTTTAATGACCAGACGAGGCTCTGGCGAAAGAGAGGTAGGGACCGTTAGCCTGACTGGGGAAGTACCTCCACCTCACAAAAGACGGCTGCCACTCCTCACACTCCTCAAAATGTATACTACATATTACACTGGATCTAGATGGAATCAAGCCGCTTTCTTTTCTGGACTCTCTCATGATTTGTACCCAATCATTCTTCCATGCATCGTTTGACGATGGAAATCTAAAAAATATTAAAGGTATGAATAATAGTTGTTCAGTAAAAGAATCATACGATGTAAGTTTATATGTCTGTTTAAACAAAATTAGGTATCTGAATTGGGTATGAATTACAAGAGAACAAAAGAAAAATGATCTCCCACACATTTACGCTAATTTGGAAATGTGAGTTATGGCAACACCGGTCGAATTATTGTTTTGAAAAATTAATTTAAGTGAAAACATTAGTTAATCAGAAGAATTACTTGCTTATCTATGAAAAGTAATTCCTTGGCTTTTTTTAATTGTACCACTACGGTTCCGACTGCTCTTCACTACGCACGACGGCATTATTATTATTTTTCGACAAGGTTATCACGCGGCGAGGTGTCGATGACTTACTATGGTGTGAATGTGTGCGTGTCGGCTCGTACGTATAGTGACTGACTTACTATGGTGGTGCTTTAGTGTCAGTTCAGTTCGGGAAACGGTGTCTGCTTTTTTTATTACGTCTATGTCTGGGCTATGAAAATTTTCGGCCAAATTTCGGGCTAGGGGCTAATTCATTATGTACAAAATATACAATACAATACACTTTATTGCACCAAATAATACAAATATACATGAAGTAAACATTAAAATGCAAAAGGCAGTCTTATCGCAAAGCAATCTCTTCCAGACAACCTTGAGGTAGAGGAAACGATAATGACACGGAACAGGTAGGAGGCGCATAAACTACTTACGTATTCACTATATATACAAATATATACATATTCCCATACATATATATATATATATATATATACATACATACATACATACATACATAAACATGTATAAATATATAAAAGTATATTCGTAAGCATAATCTAATAAAAGTTATTACGTAATCAGGGGTCATAACAGAAATTAATACAGAATGATTATAGACAGGTAAAGTTAAACAGAGTCAAGAGAGAGATAGGGAGCTTTTACAAGGTTTTTGAATGTCGATAAGGTTTGAGCACGTCGAATATATAATGGCAGAGCATTCCATAAGCGTACAGCTTGTACCTACAGCTTGTATATACAGAGCTAATGAAGCAAAGAAGGGCCCCGGTGCCGACGGCCTCACGCCTGACATTTGCGCTCGGGCCATCAACAGTGACCCTGAGTTCTTCCTGGCCCTTCTTAATAAATGTCGAGTCCTCCGCTACTTTCCTCGGCTGTGGAAGGGGGCCCTCGTAATTGTCCTTCGAAAACCAGGCAAGGACTCGTATACCTTGCCCAAATCGTACAGGCCGATTGGGCTTTTGCCTGTCTTGGGCAAGGTATACGAGAAAATGCTGATCGCTCGCCTCAAGCACCACATTCTACCGAGGATTAGTACTCGCCAGTACGGGTTTATGCCACAAAGAGGCACCGAAGACTCCCTCTATAATCTGGTGCAGCACATCCGCGCCAAGCTTGACGAGAGGAGAATGCTCACTCTCGTCTCGCTGGATATAGAGGGAGCCTTCGACAACGCCTGGTGGCCGGCAATAAAACTACGACTGGCTGAGGAAAATTGTCCTCTGGGCTTGAGGAGAGTGATCGACAGCTATCTCAGCGATAGGACGGTCAGAGTTAGGTACGCCGGGGGGGAAACCTTGCGGTCCACCACCAAAGGGTGCGTCCAAGGGTCCATAGGAGGACCGATTTTGTGGAACCTCCTATTGGATCCTCTTCTGCAGCAACTCGACCTTGCGGGGGTGCACTGTCAGGCCTTCGCCGATGACGTCGTGCTGATGTTCGACGGCAACACTGCGCTGGATATAGAGAGACAGGCCAATGCCGCTCTCGAGCATGTGAGGGCGTGGGGTGTCAAAAACCGGTTGAAGTTTGCGCCGCATAAGACCAGCGCTATGCTGGTCACGCGCAAACTTAGGTATGACACTCCGCGGCTTACCATGGGCGGGATAGACATTGGCATGTCTCGGCAGATCAAACTGCTGGGGTTGACGATTGACGCGGGTCTGACGTTCAACGCGCACGTGGCTACTGTCTGTAAAAGGGCAGTGGCCATATACGGGCGCCTTGCGCGTACGGCCCGCGTCAGTTGGGGTCTCAACCCTGAAGTAGTGAAGATCATATATTCAGCCGTAGTGGAACCTACGATATTGTACGCTGCCGCCGCATGGGCTCCAGCGGTCAATAAGCTGGGCATCCAGAAACAGCTCAACAGCGTACAGCGGGGCTTCGCGCAGAAGATCTGCAGAGCCTACCGCACGGTCTCCCTAAACTCCGCACTGCTGCTGGCTGGGGTGCTGCCTCTTGACCTCAGAGTGCGCGAGGTCGCCTCTTTGTACGAGGCCAAGAGGGGCTACCCCATCCGCTGCTCGGGGACAGGGAGATCGAGCGGATGGCCTCGAAGATCGAGGCCCCGCATCCCGCGGAGCTAGATAGCTTAGAGTTCGGCAGCCTGGTGGACGAGGAACAATGCAGGGCACACTCCAACTTTGCCCTGCGAATTTACACGGACGGCAGCAAGATTGAGGGCCGGGTTGGCGCCGCTGTATCCATATGGAACGGCGGCGCGGAAACCAAGGCCGTCAAGCTTGCTTTGTCGTCCTACTGTACCGTCTACCAGGCGGAACTCCTGGCTATCTGCACGGCGGCCGAGTACGCTTTGAGCTGCGATGGACCCAGTATCGGCATCTTCAGCGACTCCATGGCGGCGCTCCAGGCGGTGGCGAACGTCGAGTCCCCCCATCCCCTGGCGGTGCAAACACGGGACGCTCTTAAACTGTGCAAAAGCCAGGGTAAGAGCGTCTCGCTGTTCTGGATTAAGGCACACGCGGGGTTGGAGGGGAACGAACGCGCCGATGAACTCGCCAGGAGCGCCGCACTGGGGTTGCGGAGACGGCCAGACTACGACCGCTGCCCTGTCTCATTCGTCAAAGGTATGATCCGCAAGGGGACCATTGACGAATGGGACAGGAGATACAAATCGGGAACAACAGCTTCGACAACGAAGATGTTCTTCCCGAGTGCGGCGGCGGCGTACGGCATCGTGGGTAAAATGGTGCCGTCGAGCATCACTACGCAGGTCCTCTCGGGGCATGGTGGGTTCTCCGCGTACTTGCACAGATTCAAGTGCGCGGATGATCCATCGTGCTTCTGCGAGCCCGGCGTGGACCAGACAGTGCAGCACATATTGTTTCGGTGTCCCGCATTCTCCAAACAGAGGTACGATTTGGAGCAGGAGTTGGGAATGCGGGTCACCGAAACTACAGTCTCCGAAATAGTGATGGGGAAAACACGAGCAAAATTTATAAAATACTGCGTCAGTCTAGCCACGGCTACTATAGATCGGAATAAGCAGAGCAGCTCCACCTAGGACTAATGCTGTATACCTCGGCTATACTCTGTATAGCCGCAGGGATCGCGGTGGCTAGGTGGAGCTGTGAAGCTCTCTGTCGCCCGTGGCTGGACTGATGCAGTATGGGGAGGGAAGTTTGGAAATAGCCACTATCGTTTCACCGACGTTCTAAAATGGGCAAAATCAAATTTTAGAAAATAAAATTGAAAGATGATGAATGAAAGAATGAATTGCGGAATGAAAGAGAGTATGATGTATGAATGTGTATTTATTATATTTTAATTATTTTAAATGAGTATTTAACATGTACATAGTTGCTTAGATCGCCTTGCCCACGGCAGGGGTGTACGTACCTATAAAAAAAAAAAAAAAAAGAAGGGCTAGATCTAGCCCTAATAGGCTAAATTAGTATCGCTGGGTAATTATTTTCACGAGTCAGAAATAGACAGGTACATATCAAGCTCAGAGGAAGTATATACCTAGAGGTGACAAACAAATAATAATACCAAGATAGAACGTGATAGATGTATACAGTTCCTGATAAGAAGGAAAGAGACAGATAAAATATTTTTTGTCCCTGTCATAGTATCACTATTTTGTGTTTACCACAAAAACAAATTCGTGGCAAACAATCATTTCGTTCCTTGTAGTACAACAAATTGTTTGCTTAAATTACTAAATATAAGCGAAATATTAGTGCATAATTGTGTTCCTTTGCTTGTTTGGGATTGTCTTTTTACTTTAACAATGGTACGTTGCTGTGTAAAAGGCTGCAAAAGCCTCAGTTAGCAAAATTACGAAAACATAACCTTTCATACGTAAGTATAACGTTTTAATAGATGTTATCAAATATTTTGCGAAAATTAGATGCACATGTAGTTTTTAAATAAATTGTTTGTATAATAACATAAAAACAATGAACATATCGGTTTAATTTACAAAAAGTATTTCTAGTAAAAACCGCCTAAATCTTGAAGGTTGTCTGTGGTTAATGCGTCAGTCATTTTCTGTTGTATTTTCAATTTATCGGTATAATGAGCTTTTTAGGGGTACCAGTATGTAGTATGGGAAAACACCCCGAAATGATGGGTAAATTATATGGCTACAGACACTTTTTTTTTAACTTTTTACTTTTCGTAGACTTCTTTGTTTATAATTTTTCGTCAAAATGTATTTATTTATTTATTTTTAAATTAAAAATGTTAACATGTTTAATCTTGGATGTATGTTTATTTTTTAGATTTCCTAAAGTCGTCAGTGTGCGTATTGCATGGATTTTTGCTACTGGATGACAGAATTGGGAGCCGAGTACAGTCGCATATGTTCCAAACATTTTAAAGACCACTGCTTTGGGAAGAAGTTTATTTGGATAAGTCGTCAGTTTCAACATCCACCATACACGTAAGTTAACATTTGTAATATTTTGTTAAATTAAATTTGTGTCTCAATACTTAGAAAATCAACCAAACTAACTTTAGGCATAATATTTACTTCACTACTAATTATTAATATATACTTGGACATATGTATATTAGTTGTGAGAAAGATTATATACTAAAAATATACTACCTACTTTCCAAAGATCATGACTCGATGGAGTCCAAGTTGGAAACTAGTACCGTTTTACTGTCTATATTCATAATGTTACGAGAAGGGAAAAGAAGAATAGAATTAGATGTATATACCTGACTGTATTATATTATATTATATATATATATGTATATATATATATATATATATATATATGATGTTGACGTTGGCGCTTTATAATGCGGGATCATTAAATACAAAACAGGACGATTTTGTAGCTGCTATGCACGGCGTAAGTCCTGATATTGCTGCAATTAACGAGACATGGCTGCGGCCTGGACAGCTGGCTCTAGCGCCAGTTGTATCCGGGTACCGTCTGCTTAGTACTCCGAGCCCACAGAATGTCCGGGGCGGCCGTGGTGGTGGTGTTGCATTCTACGTGAAACGTACCGACCGTGTACGAGTCGTTAAACATCCACCTGCAGAAATTGAACAAATGTGGCTCTCTACTTGTGTTAACGGTTCCAATCTACTGATAGGGACAGCTTACAGACCACAATGGTTGAATATTGAATCCTTTTTGGACGCCTTGACAGAATCAGTAGTATCTTTGTCTAACTATGATTTTATTATACTGTTGGGTGATTTTAATATAAATATGCTCAACACGTCAAACACGAATGTACTGAAAGTCTCTGATTTCTTGCGTTCACTGTACCTGCAACAGATTGTAACCGAACCAACGCACTTTTCGCATGACGCAGAGACACTGATCGACCTGGTATGTACCAATGCTAGGGTTCGTGACGTTTCGGTGATCAATGTTACCAGTTCTCTTGGTCATGCCATGGTAGGTATTGAACTTCTGTTGCCAAAATTAAAATTGCCTACACGAAAAGTCACATTTAGACCCTTAAAAAACATCGACTTTGATATATTTAATAAGGACCTAATGTCAATAGACTGGGAACGCTTGCTTGAGTTACCTACTGTGAATGATATGGTAGAAAAATTTAATTTACTTCTCATTTCTCTTTTTGACAGGCATGCTCCACTTAAAACTATAAAAGTTAAAGAAAATCATAATCTGACCTGGGTGACTGACACATGCAAGCTCATGATCAATTTGCGCAACGAGGCTTTTAAAAAATTTAGGAGAACGGGTAATGAAAGTCATAAAAGATATTACAATGACCTTAAAAAGCTAGTCCAACTAAGCATTGCTAATGAAAAACGCGCATATTTCAACTCTCATATAACTCCCAAATTGATAACAGTAAGAAATTTTGGAAAACCCTCAAGTAAAAAATATTAGTTGATCCGGCTAAGAGTGATACATTGCCCAATTCATTCGACAATCCGAATGCTATCAAAGATCATTTTTTGAATATTCCCGGTTCTAACAACATCCCTCTCTCGGTACTCAGTTTCTTTGAACACCACCGCTTTAGTGATTCCACTTTTCACCTACAATCTGTAACAGAAACTGATGTTGCTAACTACATACTATCCATAAAATCAAATGCCATGGTAAGTGATAGCATCAGTAGGGACATGATACTGCTTACTCTGCCTAGGACCCTCAGAATAATTACGCAGTTTATAAACATCTCCATCCTAACTGGTGTTGTTCCCCCACAATGGAAAAGTGCTTTAGTCATCCCGAAGCCTAAAACTAGCAACCCTACAAGCCCTGCTAACCTAAGGCCATTCAGCATACTACCATTCCTATCAAAAGTGCTTGAAAAAGCTGTCTATGAGCAGCTTATAAAATATGCTGAGACCAACAACATCTTGCCCTCCTTCCAGTCGGGATTTCGAAGAAACCGTGGTACAATGTCAACATTATTGGATGATACTGACAACATTCTTGCTGCTCAAGACGAGGGGTGTGGAACTATACTGGCATTGCTGGACTTCTCCCGGGCATTTGATAGTCTGAATAATTCCCTTTTGCTATCTAAACTAACATACTACGGGATACACTCAATCGGTGAAACTGATGTGTGACGATGGGACTAGCCAGACCTCAACCCCCAGAACTGTGAATCGGGGAGTACCGCATGGTTCTATTTTGGGCCCTCTTCTGTTTATTGTCTACAGTGCCGATCTTACAAGTGTAATACGTCATTGCAAGTATCATTGCTATGTAGACGATGTGCAAATATATGTCTCTGCTACCCCAGAGAATATACTATCGGCTGTGGATAATATGAACAAAGACCTAAACAGAATATCAGAATGGGCACTTGACAATTCCTTGGTTCTCAATCCTAATAAATCCAACTACATTATTCTCGGATCAAAAAACCAAATCACTAATACTGCACAATATAACCCAGCATTGCAAATATCTGGAAATGCAATAGATAGGGCACACGAAGTCTAAAATCTGGGACTGACTCTGGATGCTAATCTGCGTTATGAGACTCATGTCGTGAATCTAGTCAAGAATTGCTTCTATCGACTAAAGGTCTTGTACATGATACGCAGTTTGGTCACTGAAGAGGTACGCGTTAGACTGTGTGAGTCGCTGGTGATATCCAAACTTAATTACGGGGGCACAGTTTACGGCCCACGCCTACTTTGGAAAAGCCAGAGGTTAATACAACGTGTTCAAAATGCTTGTTACAGATATTGCTTTAATATTCCACCCCGCAGCCATATCACCCCGTTTCTCAACAAGGCTTCAATATTGAACATGGAGTCTCGAAGACAACTTCACTTAGCGTCCCTGCTGTTTGGTGTTATTAAATGCAAACCACCAGACTACTTATATTCCAAGCTAAATTTTACAATACTTGGCGATAAATACAGTCATCGTCCAATCCGAGCGTTACTCAGAGTATATTCTCATAGGACAGTGGCATTTACTGGCAGTTTCCGCTATCAGGCAACTAAGTGTTGGAATATTATACCACCACCAATTAGAGACGCTACTTCTATTTACACTTTTAAAAAACACTTGACAGTGTTTCTTCTAGACAAGTAAAGAAATGGTATCCCAAAGCATTTCCTGTAGCGGTTGCTGCTTGAAATTATCTAAAGCAATACTATATTTATTCATTTTTTGTTATTATTATTGTCTATTATCATTGTTATTTTAATCTATCCATAAATTATATTTTTATTTCTATCATATGGGTTATATCAACAATTGCACAGCTGTATCATTCGCTTGTAATCTATTTTAACGTTCCTTATAATCTCTCTCTCTATTTACACTTTTGATAAACAGCATATAAATACAAATATTCTACTCAACTATTACACAACACAACTATAATCGAATTAAACCTGTTGCACTCGCACTTCAGAGGTCATGTCTGAAAATCAGTGTTTTTGCAAGTTCTTATGCAAAAATATACTGAGCCATGGCCTTTTTGCATTACTGCAGCACACACATGCATGTAAAAAAAAATGTTTATAAATATAAGTATTAGAACCTAGCTTTACTATATCACTATAACTTGCTGTATGTGTGTATTGAAGTGGCAAATAAATTAATGTCTATTGTCTATTGACATGCTTTTGTGTCAACACATAAATGTTATTTACGCATTTTATATTGTCTGAATTTGTAAATTTTTAATTGTGTAAAGCTCAATTAAATTATAGTATTGACACTAGTTTTAATTAATTTATAATGTTAGTACTAGGCTGTCGATATTACATACTAATAATGCGTTACAAAATTAAAATTGTCCTATTTTCCAGACCGATTATCCAGGGCTTCCAATAGTGACGGATACTACATTAACACCATGAAAATTAAAGCTTACTTTTGAATTGAGACTGAAAACATTACTGGCTGAATCACGCAAGAAGAAATTAGCTATATATATATAGGTCACAAACTAAACGACTTGAAATAAAAATTCTGAACTATCTGTCATTATACAGAATTTTAATGTAATCGATGTATAGATGATAGATATCATTATACAAATTAGAGGAAAAGAGTGAACCAGGGAATTAAGCGACCGTAGCAGATTACCACCTTTTGAGTACAATATGTGAAAGGATAATCTTTGATCAATTGTAGCTTTAATTTAAGTCTAATGAAAACCATGATGCGCAATACAAAATGTTTAAAAACAAAGATTGTTTACCTTTGTTTAATATTTACACTTAAATCATCCCTGGCACAAATTATTTTTTACATGACAATTATTGAAAATTTTCATGCAATATGTTTAATTTTAAGAAGGAATAATCCGCATTTATTGTGTAAAGAAGATTTAACTAAAAACCGTGTATGTAAACGTGACCATGAATATTCGACGGCTGTTTCATTCTCACGATATTTATATAAATACATGATGTACATCTATGATCTAATAACATTGATTTCAAGAATAAAAATCTATGAAAAAATAAACATTAATATGTTTGTAAGGCACGAATATTTTTATTTACAAATTGTCTATAAAGTGTTTTTATCTTTAATCATCTCATATCTATGCCTATATTTAGTACCATGTCACCGCTTGTATTTTAAAATATATGTCTAAAATAGAAAAATATATTGTTTAATTTATATAACTCTGCTAGGTTAGACCAATCTCCTATCCTTATTCCAATGATTTCACAGATCTTACTGAAACTAACTCAGGCTTACTATTAATTAATAGATCTATACAGTAACTCGATTTGCGTAAAAAAATACTATTCTAATAATATTAAAGTGCAAATATGTTTGTTGATCTATTCAGATACTGTAGTTTTCATACGTATGTATATATTAACTTTTATTACTTTGTGTGTAAAAATGGCTGTATCGACTTATTCCATTTTTTTTACATTGCTAATATCATATTATGAGTATATTATTATAGCACACAATACACATCCTACGCAAGTTTCTTATGGTAAACAGTTATCTGGGTACATTGTAAATTTCAAATTGCCGATACGCATTAGTGGGGTAAATTTTCCAGTCTGGTACCTTATTATTGAATGTACTTTTGTTGCCGTCCCTTACGGGTGTACGCGTTTGTCAACTCTAGGTATACTTCCTCTGAGTCTCGGGGATGAAAAGGAACAAAAAAACTATTTTTATTTTCCTAACCTGCTTCTTCCGCGCTGTTGACGAGTGACATTGTTGTTTTACTTGAAATTTTTACAATTCCGTATAAAATTAGTTTTGTGTGACAATTTCGATAGTATTTTGTACCATAAGTGCTAGTGAATTTATACAGTAATGAAAAAACTCAAATATAACACGTTTATGCACTTTTTGGAAGACGTGCATAAGTTCATCAAGAAAACCTTGTAAAAATCAGTATCGTTTTACGGGTGGTATTTAAATTGGGTTGATTGGGTCTAGGTACCCTTCCCAAGTATTTTTTCAGCACAGTTCCTGAAGCTGGAACATAGAATTAAGATTTTCAAATGGTTCAAAACTGAAGACTTGGCTGTATGGGCTAGATCCCTTTGCCTTACCCCTCTGTGATAAAATGAACAAAAAAAAAGGATTTCTTCCCGCGCTTTTGACGAGTGACATTGTTGTTTTACTTGAAATTTTTACAATTCAGTATAAAATTAGTTTTGTGTGACAATTTCGATAGTATTTTGTACCATAAGTGCTAGTGAATTTATACAGTAATGAAAAAACTCAAATATAATACGTTTATGCACTTTTTGGAATATGTGAATAAGTTCATCAAGAAACCTTGTAAAATCACTATCGTTTTACGGGTGGTATTTAAAAACTGGGTTGATTAGGTACCTTCCCGAGTACTTTTTCAGCAAAGTTCCTGAAGCTGGAACATAGAATTAAGATTTTCAAATGGTTCTAAACTGATGACTTGGCTGTATGGGCTAGATCCCTTTGCCTTTCCCCTCGTGTATAAAAAGAACAAAAAAAAAAATTAACAAAAAAAAAAATCCTAACCTATTACATTATATATCTTGTTCTTTTATATAAATAATCGCTGAGTTTTATTGTTGAGTTGAGAATAGAAAAGTCTGTATTAATACTAATATGTTGATTGGTTTATATGTGAAAGTCAGGGGTTAATTTCTCGCGTTGGGGAAATTAATCGTATTCAAAATGGGATCTCGTCAAATCATTGAGAAATCGTTGTCAATGTTGCGATCGTTACCTCGAATATCATTAGCTAATATCCGTGATAATCCAGGTTCAAAAAAAAACGTAAGTAGTTCTATTTATCTTTAGTATCTTCTCCTATTTACTATGTAGTACGTGGTCATTGCAGCCAGCACTTAAACTCGTAAAATAATGCCACTTAAATTATAAGAGCAAGTAATGTCGGAAAAGGATTAGAGAGGTTAGATTTTAGCTTTAGGTATACTATGTGTTGGGATTCGAAAAATTTGAGTATTTTCTGGGTTTCAGGAAGAGCGTTTCGGTCGTATCGTATGCAATTTTACACTACCGAGTGTTTCTAGAATACAGGAGAGGTACACTAGGCAAAATTAATCAAGTGCAATTTTGTCGTAGGGGCATTTCTTTTTATTTTCTGTGGTAAGAAAAGGCCCCTAATTATATATCTCATCCTTCTCAACCCTAGGAGTATGAGTGAACGCATAGGAGTGTGCGAACGCTGCTCGGTCCATTTCACTCATTTTCGCCTAGAACAACAATTTAATAAAAGAAGCTCCATAATAACAGAATTTGAAAATGGAACACAACTATAAAACTTAAACAAAAATAACAACTATTACTAAAAATTATAAAAATAATAACAAAAATAATAAGCGAGAATAATTGCTTGTGTTAATATCTTGTCAAAAGTGCAAGTAGCAGATATAATCCGGATAAATGCAAAAGTTCATGTACCATATTTATTAACCTTTCATGTCTGTTAGGAACTATAATATGTTCCTGGTTCTGTTGAAAACTTTGATAAAAAATGATTTACGTGGTATTAAAATTATTATGATTGTAAAAATGATGGAAATTATGATCGAAATTATAGTGGTAAATTTATAATATTTATTTACATGCAGGTAACTTGAAACATTTTACTAAATGTATTGTGTTCAATGAAAATGTATTTTGTTATAGAAGACGACACTGCCAATAACTTTTATTTATATACCATAATCACCAATTTCATATGGTATTAACTAGAGATGGGCCGAGTATACAATTTACTGAGTAACCAAGTATTATTCGATTTTATTGTTATTGTACTAAATACTCGGCTCAGTTAGGTATTGCAGCGAGTGAGCAAGCGGTACCTCGCCGCCCTCACCTTTTACACCAGATTGCATCCCTAAGCCAGAAAGAATGAATTGCTTAGTGTTCCTGCATCATAACTTACCTCTGTTATATTTCCCATATTAGATTATAGAGTTCATACCATTTTCTAGTGTATTCTTTTTTTTTATGGGATTCAAATAATAAAATGTTTGTTACCTAAATTAAATATGTACTCATTTGTTGTTATTTTTAATCATAAATTTCATTAACCGTGTACTCTGTATTTAAAACAGTACTGGGTACTAAACAAATATTTGGCGCATCTATAATATTAACGTCTGCCAGCAACATGGCGTGACAACAAGTGAGTGTAGCAGATAGGGTTTGATTTATTAAATATTTTCAATTTATTATTTGGTAAACACATAACTAGTGATTTTATTTAAAAGTTGGATAACCAATGTCAAGGTACATTGGTTATGTACCTTGTGTCATATTTTGTTGCAAAAATACTTGTTAATTTTTATTTTTCACAGGCCATCTATCGAGACATTTAACTTCAATAAGTTGAATGTGCGGTTGGCAGCTACGAATATATATTGAATACTAATTGATTTATCAGTTTTATTTATTTAACATTTTGCACTTCTTCATATTCACCACTTTTCTTTACTCAATGTAGCACCTTATTACATAGTATTGTTGTTGTAAACAAGTATAACTTATATGTTTACATATTGTTACAACAGTGATAAACTTATACATGTGCAAAAATAAAATTTTCCAGGAGCATGTTTTGTAAGCAGGAAACAACCGTAACAATTTTATTGTAATAAGACTAATATGTATATTGATACTGTGATATATTAACTTTGAATTATCATACATAGACATTAATTGATTTGTGCCTTGGCAAACTTATGAAAGTATTTTACTCAGAACTGTCTTTAAATTTAATCCAAACAGCATTTTTGCTTTATGTTGCTGATTATTTTCTTCTGGTTTATTATTTCTCTATTCTTTATTAATAAACTAATTCACTAAGTTTGTTCAACATACTCACACTAATTTGAATCACAGACTAAAAATTCCTCATGAGCTAACACATGCACATTAAATGGGCAGGGATTCGTTCTAGCCAGTCTCATTATTTGACTTCTCCATCCGTCTGAATTTTACACTGCCGAGTTTCTACATTTTTATTTTACATATCCCATAAGGAAAAATGGAACCCTTATAGAAATATTTCATTGTCCGTCTGTCAATAGATTAGGAAACGCAATAACGCTAGGAAGTTGTTCCCGCAGTTTGTCCATGTTTAAAATAAAAGTAAATGGAGTACTTTTTAAATTATTGTGAATGTTTTGCTCCCATTCTTTTTATGCTATGTACATTTTTTCAATGAGGACTTTTTGCTCTGAAAAGTAGCTTTCCGAATTCTAAAAAGTACATATATTTGTAAAATTAACCTATTTATACGATCAGTGAACAAAAAAGTGCTTGATTTGCTTGCGCTGTATTCATAAGTAAATTTCGAGTTCTTTGAATTTTCTTTGGTCCCATACCAATGACCGTATCTTTGATTAGACAAAATAAACTGTAATTCCTAATTTATCCATTCCTATAATTCACATAAAATGTCCAATTGAAAATAATTTAGAAAAAAATACCAAAGGTCTTGTACATCCTTCATTGGTCGATATTCTAAATTTCAACTGCTCTTATCTATGGGTTTTATGGGCTTCATTCAATGAATGATATTTTTTCTGATTCATTTGTTCTATGGACTATGACTACATATATGGAATAACACTTTAGACTGTATGGCATCTTTTTTTAATTATTTAAACAAGTGAAATTTGGTGGTGACTGGGACACTGATCAATGCTAAAGCAGACAAGTGAAACAGTGCTTAGGCATACGGAAGGTAAAATTTTTCCTAAAAACTGTGTAATTCAGAAATTTGTGGTCATATTACCTAAAGATGTAGGATATTAACTCAGTATTTTAAAACATATAGTTGTTTGCCAGAATTAGTACAATCTGGCCTCTGAGCAGGTACCCACTTCTTATGGGTCTTTAGGACGTTGTATACATGTACACATGGACGGGTATTTATTTTCGTACAATTCCTGCCCAGGATTAATATTTACATGCGATGACAAATGAGATCTCATCTCATATTTGTATTTTATAATACCCAGAACACAGTGGTGAAAAGGTTGTTTCAAACACACTTGCTGCAGCTTACATCAAAGTCCAACGATTGCCTGTGCTAAATTTAAATCCCCATTGAGCACGCATGGGATATGATTCAACGAAGAAATCACATGGAAAGCTTTTTTACCTGTTCTTTTATGAACATTAATGGCAGGAATACAGACTACTCATTGTATAAGGCCAAAAATCCAACAATTAGTGCAAAAAGTCATAATTGTAAAAACCGAGGTACTTCATCACTCTAGACATGCAGAAACATTTTATCTAACCAACTTATATGGACGATTTCATTTAATTTTATGAATAAACAGGGTAAACAAATACTCAATATTTTTTTACCCATAGTATATGTTTCATATCAATATGTTTATGTTTACTATGGCATATATATTTTAGACAAAACGTGGCCGTGGACAACATGGTGGTGATAAGCATGGAGCTGGCAATAAAGGCTCAGGCCAGAGACAAAATTATATGAGGCTCGGTTATGAAACGGGCAACAATCCCTTTTACTTGAGAGTACCACACGAACACTATTATAGAGGGCACCAGTGGGTATTGTTTATATCATCTATCTAAGCTTTGAATAATGTAACTTTAGTTATTTATGTTGCATTAATTGATGTCTATTTGGGACCGTTGGCAATATTCAAATACATTTATTTATTGCACTCACATTTAGAATATTTTTTTATAACTAGTCTGGCCCTAAATACTGTTACATAGAAACTTTTCTATTTTTCGTCTCATTAAGTATTTTGAATTTAGAACGCGTTTATTATGTATAAACTTCTTTCAATTTCCCGCCGTTTTACATATTTTTTTCGTGTTTATTATCAAATTACAATATGGAATAGGGTGTTAAGGAAAATAGGACTGCAGTGTTTTGTTAGCAGCCGTCGGTCATATTCAAGACACTTCAAATGCTTGGTATCAGCCGTATGTTCATATATCGTACTATCAACATATATACCAACACTTCCCTTATTGAAGACCATAAAAGATCGGAGCGACCGCATGCTGTTAGAACTACAAAGGCTGTTAATGTTGTTAAAGCCAGATTTCCCGAAACCCTGTTAGGAAACAAACAATCTTATCGCGAGAAATTAAGATTACTGCTAGGACTCTGTCGCGTATAATAAAACAAGACCTGAAGCTCGGCGCTTACCGTCGATATACAGGGCATGGCCTAAATCATTCCCTACAGGTGGATCAATCAAAACGCCTTCTGTCCCGATACATAGGTGAAAGGCACAGAAATATCCTCTTTATACTTTAACAGAACTTATGGCTGGACTAGGTAATTATTAAATTTATTGACAATATTATGTTTTTATATAGAATCGGGATCCTATGAACCTTGCAATACAAGAGAGTATCACTCACGCATTGCCACTTGTTACGTTGCTAACACAGCAAGATTATCAAGAGCTTACTGGTAACTTCACTTGCATGAATAGAACAACCCTTTAGGTAAGTGTTATTTGGCAGCGGTTTTGTATATGGTAGAGGTACTTCCCCAGTGAGGCTACTGTGGTTCGCCCTTTCTCTCTTAAAAACACCAAGACTAAGATGAACAGACATGTTCATGCACACAAATGAACCCTTGTTGTTAAAGTACCTACCCATTGACAGTACTCAACCACTGAGCCTGTCAAATCAGGTGAAATACAGCTGGAAGGTGGAACCTGGATCTCGTTAGTGAAAGTAGGAAGCCTTCGTAATGGTTTTTGAGAAGATAAGCAAATTAAAATCCTTTTCAAGAAAAATCAAAGTGAAAGTAGTTCCTAAATAACTTAAAAAAAAAATACTTCTATTTATAAACCAATACTGAAAATTAGCTTAGTTAATTCAACCAAATCCCATGTAATCTTGGTCAAGATTTGATAAGAAAGTAGGGAGGTTGTGGGGAGCCTTAAAGCAGCCTATCTGGGGAATACCTCCACCTCACAGAAAACCGCAGCGAAGTAACAACTGCCTGGAGGGTTGTTGTGTTCCTGCGTGTGAGTGACGTCACTAGTGAGCTTCTAAGGAATTGCCGTTTGCAGCAGCAGCGGCGGCATCGCGCGAGTGATATTTAATGTGTTAATTTTCATGGGCTACGATAACCGCTTTACATCAGGTAGACCGTATGCTTGTATACCTTGTATAAATAAAAAAAATGGAGTATGATATTTTTGTTTATGTAACTTTTCGTTCGTTCACATACAGTGTAAAAAACAAAGGTAGGAATCTTTTTTTGTTTATTACCTTATAATATTGTTCATTATCTCAATATCTGGTTTCAGTTTCAGGAGGCAATATCCACCTTTAACTTTATTGCTACTTCAGAGTTTAATAGATAAAAATCGATTGGATTCAAGCAAGCCTATTGACCTTGCAAGTATTATAAAGTCTGGACTTTACTCCATTTCGCCAGATCAAAGAGAGTTTGGAGTGAATCTTACTGATGAAGGAGCTGATTGTTTTGCTGCAAAAATAAATATCGAAGTTCAATGGGCCAGTGAATCAGTGATTGCAGCTATTGAGAAAAATGGCGGCACAATCACCACAGCGTATTATGATCCTCACAGCTTATATTTGCTTAAAAGTCCAAAAAAGTTCTTTGAAACAGGCCAAGCTATTCCTAGACGAATGATCCCTCCTCCAGATGTTATAGAATATTATACAAATGCTGAAACTAGGGGATATCTGGCTGACCCTGAAAAAATTTCACAGGAAAGATTAAAACTGGCTCAGAAGTATGGATACCAGTTACCTGTATTGGAAAACGATGAAAACTATGGCATGCTATGTGAAAGAAAAGATCCAAGACAAATTTTCTTTGGTTTAGAACCTGGATGGGTTATTAATTTAAAAGACGAGTGCATTCTTAAACCTACAGATGAAGAACTACTTAGATTTTACGCCTCCTAAATAATGTAGCAATAAGAGTGATATGCTAGTAGATCACCTCTTATAGGTTTTGTTAGTTGTTACTTTTATTGGAAGATTCTGATTTGGTACAGAAAATGACATGAAATGGTATCAATAAAAGTTTATTACTTTGTCTATAATATATTTAATTCCTCTCTCATTCGAAACGTATGATAAGCAGACACTCATTGAGTAATCTCGTTGGGACCGACCAAATGGACGACCACATCTTATACTATATATTTTTAGCGATGTAACTCGCTTGTCCGCTCTCGAGTTACGATATAAAAAGAGCGATAAAGATGATGCATTTTGCGGTGTATCAATCATCAAATCACAACAACGGACGCAAGTATATAGTACCATTCAAACTAGTATATCGTCAGGCCACTAGTCTTTTTTTTATTGGATACCAGTGCCAACATGCGTATGTCTGCTTTGACTAGTACTGAACCAAGGATTCAGAAGTTAGTAATGAATATGCGCATAAAAATGTCAAAAAAAATGTGTACATTACTCCTGAACTGTTGGTGGTCCATAGCATTACAGAATTTTTGTCAAATGGTCCCTTATCACTGGAAGGTTAAGAACCACTGTTCCAAAGGAACTAATGACAACAGTCAGTCACGTGTCATAATGAGCTACGACATAATATTTATATATTAAGTCTTTACATATGAATTGGCGTTTTATATGGAAAAAGTAAAATGAAAAAAAAAATATGAAATTATATATTTAAGGGGCCGTTCAAGTATTACGTAAGCAGATTTTTTGCAATTATTAACCCACCCCTCCCCATCGTCAGCAAAAGTAAGCAAAGCTCTTACCCCCTATGCTTACATAAACATCGGTACAATTGATTGATTCATGAGCAGCAGTTACAAGTCTAGAAATAAGGAAAAGGTTCGGAATAGAGGACTGTAACGCACATAATATTCATTTAAATAGACTACTGACACGTTATTCAACATAGAGTAAGTTACAAATATTATAATATTTGTCTATTTGATACATCTTGAACCATTCAACTTTGGCGAAAGTGGATCAACGGCAACACAAACATTAACTTGCTTTGCTCACAACACGTCAAATCGTCAATCGTATCGAAACAAAACAATAAATAGACGGGAAAAATTTAGACAAGTGAATAGCGCGCGGTAATTCCCCTACTCAGTTCTAAGCGAGTACCTAAACGCATTCATTATTTGTAGGAATCCCCGAAAATGCATTTCGTTTTCAAGCATAGACAATGCGTGGATTGCCATATGTGTAAAAAAGTAAATAATTACTGTTGACGTAATCACCATCTAGATCCCCCCATCCCCCCGTCATTAAAAATAAGCAAAGCAAAGACCCCCTAAAATCTACACGTCTATCTTTCTGTAAGTATGTCTGTAATATGGAATCGTAAAGATGGGAAGGCGTTTCATTTCCGTAAGAAGGTTTTTTTCTATTGAAATCATCTGTAAGTCGTTGCTGGCCTTGTGTATTTCTTAGATAGGTATGTATACGTTTCAGCGACGAGAATGACCTTTCGGTTGAAGCACTGCTCACGGGAACAGTAACAATTAATTTTGCCAAACGTAATACTTCGGGAAAAACTGTATTTATGTTATTTTCGTAAAAATGCTCTATAAATTTGTAAATACCGAGGTTTTCGAATTCAGTGGATTTATAAATACATTTGAGCTCATTGATAAGACGGTCTAAGTTAAAGTCGTATGATTTATAAACAAACGAATTGCGTTACTAATTCTACCGGAAATTGCTTATTATATCGCGACATTCGTTGGATTGTCTATAATTTCAATAAAAATTCGCTTGAAATTGATTTTTGCGTCCGCTACATTACGTTTTCGTTTAGGCGGTCCCGTAATTTTTTTTACGTCTTCGAAAATGATATCAAACTTAGACCTAAGTGATCAATTTTGTATATGATTTTCCAAAATTCCGTCGTATTTAGCGAGCAGGTCCACTATCTCTAAATAATTTCCCTTATTGACGGACGAAGCAGATTCGTCATGTCCACGAAAAACGAGCTCTTGTTTCCCTAAAAAGCAGACAATGTCAATAAGTCTTTGAAATATATTTCGGTTTCGATCGACTTTCGCGTTATGCCTATCAATATCGATTTGTATTTGAGAATTTAAACGCGTCTCAATACGATTTTTTCCAAAGGTGTGATATTTAAGAGTAGCTTCTAAGTGCTTTTCCGATTGCTCGTGTTTTTTTGCTGCCGTGGTGAAATTATGAATATCGATGTAACCCGCGTCATTCCATACGGTTTTATTGCTTGAAAACAGTAGGCAGGGAAAACAGAACAAGCGATTGCTGTGTACGCAACCCGTGAGCCAATAATGTGAATCATATTGTTTTGCATTAAACTTACGATTAACTTTGCCTTTAGTTTGTATTAATTTTAAATCCGGTGTACAGCGGTCTTTCTCCATCACTTGTTTTGTTATCACCGAAAGATAGTTTTGAAAACGCATCATTTTTTATTTTCCCTACACACACACCATTTGAACAAAATACGCAGTGAATATTATCAATTTTTATCAACTGTTGACCTTTAAAATCCTATTTTGAATGCTACCGCAAGTCAATCCAAACCATTTCTAAACAAACAATGGCGGCGGTTTATAAACAAAATAAACGTAGCAATGTTCGTGACACTTCGGTAATTTACGTCATGGTTCGGGTAAAAAGACATTGTCTATCCTATGCGATTGTGTGCGTTATTTGTGTTACTGTGGGCAATGTATTGACAGGAATGCACACTACAGTATTTGTATTAACAACACGGCACACATACGTAAATTTAGACAGAAGTAGTTAGTGTCTCTGCCGTTAAGCTTCCATCCCATTGCGGTGCTAGTGTAGCACATCGATGTAGCGGGTACCTATTAATGAATCTATTTTAATAACTTGCACCGATACCGATAGATGGAGCTGTTTTTAATACGAAATTAGTTAAAAACTATGTTTTAAGAATTAAGAATCATCGGATGTTATTTATCAAATTGATAGGGTAAGGAATGTCTTTTTGCCTATATGGAGTGCACGCCACGATTAGTTTACGAGCATTGCCTTTTACACCGTATATTTTATATTCAGTTATTGCTTATAATCAGACAAATTGTATGCTTGTTTGTTAACCTAGAGGTATAAATTTTTTTTTTCAAATAATAAAAGAAAACAGTTTTTAAACAATTACCATTTTATTTTCAATTGTTAGTACTTGCAACGAAATTTTGTATTTTATTTTACAATTGCTTGGTTCTAACCGCTCAGAAGTAAGTGCACGAAGTAACATATTATTGACATAAAACATTTTCACTTCGGCCATATTCCAAACTATAAATATTGTTATTATTTTTTGTATTTAAAAAGCAAATGCCTCAATCATTTTATATTTAATGTTATGAACGTATAATATAAAACTGCACGGTCCATATTTCATTCGTCGTGATGTATTTTGAGATGTATGGCAATTATTCTTACAAAGGTATTTTTTCCACGTTAATTGTATCGTTTTCTAATACCTGTAATGTTCGGGTTTAAATGGTCCTTCGACAGGGACACCAATATATTTAGCCTGTTTAGAAGTCAACTTAGATAACTTAACGCCAAGGTGTTCTAGGTGAAGAGCAGCCACTTCTTCATCTAATTTCTTTGGAAGTGTATGAACACCAATAGGATAAGCGTTGTGCCTCGTCCATAGTTCAATTTGAGCTAAAACTTGATTAGTAAACGAGGTAGACATGACGAAAGATGAATGACCAGTGGCGCATCCCAAGTTTACGAGTCGGCCCGCAGCAAGCACAATAATATGATTGCCATTGTCAAGTTCATAACGATCAACTTGAGGTTTAATATTCACTTTCTTCGCATTGTTATCAAGCCATCCAACATCTACTTCACAGTCAAAGTGGCCGATGTTACAAACAATGGCATCATCTTTCATTCTTAAGAAATGTTCCTTGCCAATAATGTCAATATTACCCGTAGTTGTCACAAATATTTGTCCTATTTCTGACGCTTCCTCCATAGTAGTTACTTGGAAGCCTTCCATTGCAGCTTGGAGAGCATTTATAGGATCTATTTCTGTTATGAGAACCCTACCACCAAATCCTTTGAAGGCTTGGGCACAACCTTTTCCCACATCTCCATAACCTGCGACAACACATACTTTTCCTGCAATCATCACATCAGTTGCTCTTTTGATTCCATCAAGCAATGACTCCCTGCATCCGTACAAATTATCAAATTTGCTTTTTGTGACTGAATCATTTACATTTATTGCAGGCACTTTCAAAAGGCCGTCTTTGAACATTCTGTACAAGTTGTGTACTCCTGTCGTAGTTTCCTCAGAGAGACCCCTGATACCTTCCAATAGTTGTGGATATTTCTTGTGTACCAAGTTTGTTAAGTCACCGCCATCATCCAGAATCATGTTTAGTGGCTGAAATATATAAATTAACGATTTAATAAATTATGTAAATTATAACTTTTGCAAATGGCGGCTTTTATGCTGCATTGACGAGGGAGGGAGACTGCCTTGCAATACAGTTAGCAAAAGGAGTCTTTGACATAATTTGTTTTTAATATTTCCTAATCCTTATTATTTGGCATACGTAACTGATTAACCTACAAAACAACTAGTTATATATGAACTATAAAAGTAGATGAACATAGCTAATTTCGTATATTTCCTGTTCGTTCAACTCACACTCACAAACAAGAAACAACTGCCATGCGTACCGCATTTTTATTATCAAAACATAATTGTATCAACTCAACTATTTGTGGGGTATAAACATAAATAATATAATTTATTTTTAACTTAATAACATAATTTATTTAAAACGATTACGAGCTGAAAAATAGCATTCATACAATTTCACAAATAAATTTTGTATGAGAGGCGATTATTTTTATCGATATCAGTGTTTAAGTTAAAGATTTTTATAATATACAACGGACAAATTACACAGCGCCATCTAGCCCTAAAGTAAGCGAAGCTTGTGTTTATGGGTACTAGATAGCTGATAAACATACGTAAATACATACTTAAGATACACAGAAAATATGCATATCAAGACAAACATACATGTTTATACGCATAAAATGTTTGTCCTGTGTGGGAATCTAACCCAAGAGCGTTGGTGTCAAAGTAGCGTTACTAACCACTGCGCCTCCGAGCTCGTCATAGATTCTCCTATGTACATATATGCATGCAGATCGATGTAATAAATGCGTGATAAAATACAATATGGCCAATTATCATACAAGGTACATGATCGTACCTTTCCATCAGAGAAGATCAAAGTTTGTTCAATACACCATATGTATTCCTCTTCAGTTTCTCCTTTCCAGGCGTAAACAGGGACTCCGACAGCCACCATCGCCGCGGCAGCTTCGTCTTGGGTGCTGTAAATGTTGCAGCTCGACCATTGGACCTGAAACAATACAAATATATCTTTACGTCTGTGCTATTGTCGAGCTTCAATCGGGCGTTTTAAGTCGCTTTATTCGAGAAATCACCTATATCGATAAACGTAAAAAGTAAATTTATCCCCTCAGGCTGAGAACGACAATTTCCTAAAACGACAAATTCTGAAAATGACAACTTCCTAAAACGACAACTATGTCATTCACACAAACAAAAACACTAATTCAAATTTGCAACACAAACATCCAGTCAAATATTACTTGCTACTACGGAACCCTTCACGGTTGAAAACCTTCATGGTTGAGTCGGACTCGCACTTGGCCACTTTTTCGAACATGTACACATACTTTTTAAAAGTACTACAAACAAACAAACAATTCATACTCGAGTGAAGTGCACTTTACTTTTCGTGCCTCATTGAAACTCAGTGATAAATGTGCTATTTCGTTCTCTTGGTCCAGGGGTCTTACCACTGGCATAATTAAAAAGTATTTATAAAAAGTTTTCTTTTTATTTTTTTTGGTTCTTTTTATCCCAAGGCAAAAGGATCTAGCCATACAGCCAAGTCTTCAGTTTAGAACCATTTGAAAATCTTAATTCTATGTTTCAGCTTCAGGAACTGTGCTGAAAAAATAAATACTTGGGAAGGGTAGCTAGACCCAATCAACCCAATTTAAATACCACCCGTAAAACGATAGTGATTTTTAAAAGGTTTTCTTGATGAACTTATTCACGTCTTCCAAAGAGTGCATAAACGTGTTATATTCGAGTAAATTATTACTGTATAATTTCACTAGCTCTTATGTTACAAAATACTATCGAAATTGTCACATAAAACTAATTTTATACTGAATTGTAAAAATTTCAAGTAAAACAACAATGTCACTCGTCAAAAGCGCGGGAAGAAGAAAGTATTGTTTTTTCATGAAATAAAGATGCAATTTATAAAATCACAAAAAGGAAAAGACTGTTTATTAAGTAATGGGTATCAATACAATTTCATGAAATTGAATAATAATACCACAACGTTATGGATATATGCTAATAGAAATTTGTGTAGTGCAACTATAACTTTAGATAGTATGAGATCCAAAATTTTACGAGATGGTGTTCATGTGTGCTTACCTGATGTTTCCAATAATATTGCAATTGATAAATATTTGTAAAAAAGAAGTTTGCGAAAATTTTGATCCCAATCAGCAAATTTTTGAAGACAAATGTTGAAAAAATAATTAAGAAACATAAAAATATCATACCTGATATACCAACATTTCAAAATTAATTAAAATAATGTTAAAAGTACACTATACAATTGTCCTAAAGATTTTTTTAGAGAGTGACGTTTTGCAACACAAACACTTGAAAGACGTAAAGGTGCCGAATGCTTTTTCAAAAAAAATTCTTATAGCCGATGATGGAGATACGGAAAGAATTTTAATATTTTCATCTATTACATCAAGACAAATAATCAAAAACTTTGCGAAGAGCGTTAAAATGTACTTTGGTGATGGCACGTTTTAGTGTACCCCGACCATTCTATCAGATATTTACAGTGCATGTTGATTATTACTCAAATTTGAAGACAGTAAATGTTATACCAATAGTATACGGTCTACTGCCCAATAAAACCGAAGAAACATACCTTAGGTTTTTAAAAGAAATATTGGGTATTAACATTACACAATATAAATGCGAATATGAACAAGCGCAAATAAATGCTGTCCTTCGTGTATTTCCCAGTGTAAATTTAATAGGTGTAACCAAGCATTGATTATATAGGTAGAGGGTAGTAAGGCTATTATGTAATTATAATTTTAAGGCCTTCGATTGCTCAAGCAATTACAAACTACAAAAGAAGGCAGAAATCTATCAAGATTAAATGCTATAATAGCCTTACTACCCTCTACCTATATAATCAATGCTTGGTTACAGTTAAAAAATATGAAACCAAATGACGATTTGAAATTTAAAAAATTTAAATGTTACTTTGAAGAACAATAGTTAGAAAAAAATAAAAAAATCCTAAGTGTTGCGTTTTGTTATTCCAAACACAACCAATAATCCGGTTGAGGGTTGGCATAGACGCCTAAATGCTAAAGTTCCTCATAAGCCAAACATTTTTTCAGTTTCAAAAAATTGAACAAATAAGCTAAACATTTTGACTTAAAAGTTAAAAGGTTTAAAGACTTAAATTTTAATAAGTTTAAAAAGAACAGAAAAAATAGTGACATCGTTTTTGATATAAAATACAAAATTTTATTGCAGCAACTTGAAAACAACAACAAAACTTAAACAACGATCCCGACGACGTCGATATCCATAAGCCAAGTTTTAATTATGAATTTATATTAGTTATTAAGTTGTTAAGTGGATACTTTGTATTAAGCCACGTTTTAGTTATGAAGTTGTATTAATTATTAAGTTTTTACTTAATGAAAAGACGTTCAGTAACAGAGTAAAGCATATCTTTTTAACAAAAAGCACCTATTACCATATGCATACGACCTAATACGTATAAATTTGCCTCGCTACGCTCTGCTACGCTACTGCTACGCTCCACTGTGGGGCCAAGAGGATTTTTAAGTCCTTAGTAAATTGTCATTGTCTTTGGCCCCCTTAGTAAGTTGTCATTTTCGAAAATTGTCTATTTTGCACTACACGTTTTAGGAAGTTGTCGTTCTCAGCCTGAGGGATTTATCTTTATAAAAAAATTGATCCAAATCCGTGTAGTTGTAGTGAAATTTAAAATGCATGAACTGATCGCGATGTGTTTTTCTTCCGGTCTGATAAGCCTACTTCTCAATATATCTACTTCAATTTCTTATTTGGTATACCAAACAAAAAAAAAAACAAACTCCTATAATGCTACATCGCAAAATGTCAATATTTGTAACCTAAATTACAAGTATTTTTAATTAACATTTTAGTTTCAAAATTTATTTAAAAAAATTATGATTTTAAAAGGTATTGAACAATCTTTTATACATATGTTTGTTTAATTAAGTGTGAATGCCTCTGATGTTATAAAAGTATATAACAATAGCCGCTTCGGTAACTGCTTAACTTCGGACATGAAGAAAGAATACGCGAAAGTAGTATCATGTTCTATCAGAGGATGACGTCAGGACCCCTAGAAATCAGCGGGCATGCATGAGAAGAGCTATGAATGTTAAAGAAGCAAGTGAGGTGTGTAAAGACTGAATCATGTGGCGCTCGGGTCTCTTTGCCTGGGGTAGGCAAGGGATTGGGCGTGAAGTTATAAATAATTAGAGTTTTTTATATATCTGTATCTTTACACCGGGAACCCGGAATGGTAGACAGAAAGAGAAAGTTACCCTAGTTTCTTAATAACAAAGAGTATACCCGTAATATTTCGTAATTTGGAGTATTATTTCCCGGGATAAAAAATAACCGATGTTACTGCATGAACTATGTTATGTTACCTTTTTTTTTTTTTTGCGTTAAAATGCGTTACGCACACCACCGGTGTCTGGGTGGCCTCCGGTGGTAGTGTGGGACTCCCCGTCGGCTGTCCGACGGTATACCCACTAAACGACCCCGCGAAATGCCATCAGCCGCGTTGGTGTGGTGCCCCGGATCTGTCAGCAACAGGGCACCACTGCGACTGGCCAGCCCCTCAAAAGGGGCCGGACTTCTTCTCTCTAGGGGCCGTCCCGGCAAATTGGGACAGCCCCTCCGGCGGCGGGACCATTATGGGGCCAGGTTCCCATCCTGACCCCTAGTCCCACAGGTTAGGGAGGCGGCAGTAGGTGCGCGTAGCGCCTACGCCGCACTCCCGTCCGCCGTCTCCGGAGCGGGACAGCCAAGGGATCATCCTCCCTGTCCCGCTCCGCGGCCTCCTTCTGGGACATGACCGTCTCACAGAAGGAGGCCATCGCCTGCCAGGCACTGTCACTCCCGAGCATGGAGCGGACCACGCTCGGGAGCGAGAGGTCCGCGCTTCCTAGCGCGGACACCAGATCGCGGCGCTGCCGAGACCACATGGGACACTGCTCCAGAGTGTGCTGGGCAGTGTCCTCGGCCGCGCCACAATCGTGGCAGCCCGGCTGCTCCTCCCGCCTCGCGACCCGGTGCAGGTACTCACCGAAGCACCCATGCCCGGTGAGCACCTGCACCATGCGGAAGGTGAGGGGTTTGCGCCTACGGCGCATCCACGACTCCAGGACCGGGCGCAGCGCATCCGCAACGCGGACTCCATACCGCGGCTGCGCCAGGTCCTCCCCCCACCTATGTTATGTTACCTCCATTATTATCGAAATCCATTTCTTAGTGCAGATATCGTACTATATTTTTTAATAACATGAATTAGATAAGCAGCGACCGAGCAGTCGCGTCACGACTTGTGTAGGTAATGTTACTACGCATTTGTCTCGTTCCATTGCCATACGTGCATGCAGTAGGAACCATTTGTTTTCAAATATGCTTGAAAACGTAGTTATTACTGTGATCTTATATCAGATAAATTGAAATTGCTATATTGATCACATATAAGAACAGTGGCAGGTAACGTTAGTAAAACATCTTACTTGTCGGGTTTAACAGAGCCAATTACCTACTATGAAAACTCATAATTGTAGTATATATTTGAAATGAATGAAAAATATTGTTCCTTGTTATTACTACACTGTTTAGTTACTATCAGACCTAGACTAGTGTAGGTCGCAATCAGAGATTCAGAAACTCACCACTCCAGTAATATACTCGTACTAACTATATTTAAAAGGTTAATAAAAATATCACAGTTTAATGATTCTCTCTAAGTATAAAATCTATGCTCCAATCATACTTAATGTATGAAAAACACCTTCTCTGGGGATAATGAAGGCATAATAGACATTGAACGAGTCAAACAGTTATACTCAACTTAATAATAAGACACAAACTTAATATTATAACCATAAGAGCAGACTATCCGGCTGGCTTAGAAACACGCCGAATATCTATCAAAAATAGTGAAATCTGTACTGTAGGTTTCTAGAGGATGTTCTTTCCGATTATGACAATATGTGGCATGAGTTTCTCACAAAATTTTTCCAAGAGACTACGATGCACATGCTTTACTTCAAAAACATTAGATACATATCTTCTGGTGTTGCCACTCATAAACCACTGCTTGTCATAGGCCAGGACGTAAGCTTGTTTGTCACTACGGTGCTAAGTTTAGGAAGGTTTAGTATATAATTTTAAACTATCTATCCTATTCTATATCTTCACGCCAGATCCCTTGCGTGATATGCAGAGGGAACCGAGCGCCACGTGACTCGATCCTTACATACCTCACTCGCTTATTTAACGTTCATTGCTCTTCTCATGCACGCTCGCCGGTTTCTAGGCCTTCTGACATCACCTTCTGATAGAACACGACCAATTTGATCATGGTAAGTAAGTCTTGGCCTTCCTCGGCTCCTACATCCTTCCTCTTTTGCATTGTAAATCTGCTTCGTCATTCTTACATCCTGCATTCGTTCTACATGTCCGAACCAACGGAGCATGCCTCTTCTTATTTTAACTCGGACGCTCTCTTGCAGACCAACTCTGTTTCTAACATCATCATTACGAATACGATCTACAGGAGTTACGTTACAAATTTTGCGCAACGCTCGCATTTCGACCGCGTTTATCCTACTTTCATGCTCTCTCTCCCATACCCAGCTCTCGCTTCCATAAGTAAGCGTTGGGACCAGCACTGCATTTTGCATGGCGAACTGTGCCTTCTGGCTCAAGTTTTTACTGCCAAGAAGTTTTCCCAACGCTCCATTCACACTATTCCTAGCACTCACTCGTCTTTCCTCATCTGCGGTGTACCTTCCATCCCTGATGAAAGCGCATCCAAGATATACAATCTCATTCACTTGTTTAAAAACAAAAAACACTTTTAAACTTTCACGGTTGTTCATTGGAAGTATAGGACTTACAATAGTGAAGCCTCAAACTTGTTATCATAGGTACTGACTCGACTCCAAAATAGGGATAAAGACAAGGTCAAATAGACGTATCTGTAGTAACACATCTTTGTAGATTATCTCACATATTTTATCTAAGAATGTAAATATATTTAAATAAATAAATATTGTCTGACAAATTACACAGCGCCATCCAGCCCCAATGTAAGCGAAGCTTGTGTTATGGGTATTAGACAACTGATAAACATACGTAAATACATTTTTTTTTTGTAAATACATACTTATTATACATAGAAAATACCCAGACCAATACAAATAGACATATTCATGCACACAAATGTTTGTACTGTGTGGGAATCGAACCCACAAGCGTTGGTGTCAAAGTAACGTAACAGCGCGTTTCACCACTGCGCCACCGAGCTCGTCAATCAAATTTGACAAGGATGTGGCAAAAAAATAACACCTAGTGATTAGAGTTCGTTTTACTTACTGTACTTTGATGATCCCTTTATCGAAATCTATAGTAGGCATCTTATTTAAACATGTATTCATGAAAAAAAAAATATAGTGACAGCCTTCCTGGCACGACCATGAATATTTTTCGAATATCTTCAGACGGTACACTTAGAATGATTATATTTTTTACCACTATAACTTAGAATATTTTACGTTTATTTTGCAATTTTCTACTGTTTATATAGACCTAGGAGATACGCCGGTCGTGCTGGAAAGAATTCTTTCTAGCATGACCACTATGAAAGTCGCGTTATTCTTAAAATTTTAAACTGTATAAAATAGCTTGATTTTTTATCTTCTAGATTTTTCTAAGCTATTTCATACCATGTAAAAATATCTAGTCAATGTGTTCGTGCTAAGACAACCACAACCATGTATACCTAAGATCATGATAGTCAGAAATGTCAAATCACGATATATTGCACAACAGCGGTAAAAATAGTAAAAATTCTAAGCTATTTTATACTGCCTGAAGATATAAGAAAAACTTCCATGGTCGTGCCAAGAAAGATATCGCAATTTATAAGAGGTACTGTATATTTATTGCAAAAAAAAAATGTAATGAATAGAATCCAATGCTTGTTTGAAGAAAAGTCAAACAAGCAGAGGAACAAACATCAATTTTGAAAATATGTACTTTTGGATTCTATTCATTACATTTTTTTTTGGAATATACATACAGTACCTTCTTCATGGTATTACATTCGTAATATAATAACGTTCGAATGCATATAAAAATGATAATGAACAGTGGCATACATTGCAGTGCCGTAAAATTATAGCCGCCTTAACTCATTTCGATCCTGTTCCTATGCGAAAAATGTTAGTTGAGAAAACTAGCTGGCCTTGTAAAAATAATATTCATACGTGACTAGAAAAACATATGACAATAAACCATTGAGATTTGTAAGATATTACAATAACAATACAATTATATGGAACAGCGTGTATTGATTACATCAGTTTTTTGATAACCTGAAGCTCAGAGGTGAAAGAGGTGAACAAGATAGCAAATGGATAAAAACAATATTTTAGTTACCGGGCGATCTATGGGAACAAATATTTATCTGTTCTGACCAACGTCATTCGTCGAGGAAAAGAAATCCTAACAAAAACATAGACGTGAAAAATGGGCCAAAGTTCCGATACTTACAAACCCGGTAGTCGAGTAGCTAGGAATGCCTATTTTATCACCAAGATTTATGGATTCGATTCCAGGACATACATTTATGTGGATGAAAATGTCTATTTGTGTTGGTCTGTGTATTTTTAAGAGAGGTCGGGCGCATCAAAGAATGCGTATGGGGGAGTACCGCAAATTCACAAAAAACTGCAGCCAAATAAGTCGAACCTTGGTGTCAAAGTAGCGTTACTAACCATTGTGCCAACGAGCTCGTCGTCCGTTTGTTGGTCTGACTGTTTTCTATGTATTATATAAGTATGTATGTTTTTAATGTTTATCAGTTGTCTAGTACCCCAACTACAAGCTTTGTTTAGCCTGGGACTAGATGGCGTCATGTAATTTGTCTGGAAATATTTATTTAAAAGTCAGTTGAAAGTGACGCCGAAAGAAAATTCGAATCCAAATATGTGAATATTCTTAAATGATAGCTAGAACAACAATACCAAACTACGTTTTTTTATTTAACTGAGAAATTTATGTGACTTCAGTGATATTAAATTAATACGGCATATTAAAATATGCCGTCTATGCCTTAAAAGGCAGAAATAAGGGTCGGCAACGCAAGAGTGACACCCCTGGTGTTGCAAATGTCCACAGGCTACGGTAATTGCTTGTCATCAGTTAACGGTTAAGCTTACGCAAATTACAAGAATAACTAGTCCTAGGGACTTGAAACTAGACAATAGGTATTTCTTTTTTTATAGCAAAATCAGCATGTTTTAACACAAGCTTAGAATTTATTTTACTAATAGTTATTGTGTTAGTTGTAATTCTTTAATAATATAACGAGGTTAAATATAAAAATTAGTAACCTTCATTCATGTATGAAACATTTGTATAATATGACAAATGTATGAAAATGAAGGTTATTAAGTTTCGCGGAAATATATTTAAGAATGTTGTGCTACCTTTCTAAAACTATTATTTAAGAAAGTGCCATAGCATTTAGCACACGTGCAGACCTATACTCTCTCTTATCGCCGACACCGTCAACCTGTTGAATTGTATGAAGCACAGTCTTAGATATACTTTCGAACTTGGCTGCCACGCGGCCGCGTGTCTAGGTAATCACGATAATTAAATCACTGCTTGATCTTCACAACTATTTGCAATAAAAATAGGCTGATTAATGATTAGTTATTTAGTAATCTTATCAAATTAAGTCTCAATAAACTTGTGTTACAATTGTTATGTAAGATTAGGAAAGATATTGTAAGCAGATAATATGTATAACTTTTTAACGGTATTACTCGGTCATACCATTTCTCTCTACCTACCTGCAAGAGACCTGGAGTGAAGATATACATACATTCTCGGTCATGATCAAAAATTAATAAATTAGTAAGTTATATTGCACGAGGCAACTTAAATAGAATAATACAGCAATTCCATCGAGTCAACCACTTAACGGCAGTGATAGACAAAGATGAAAAATTCGTGGAAGCCCTCAAACACTCGTATACACATATGATAAACAATGTGCATTACAATTTGCTCATGGAGAAGATACGCCATATACCGGTGAGAAAGCGTAAAATAGAGCTGTTATTTAAATAGTCTCTCATTTGATCAATCCTGAGGAGAAATAGCTCATAAGAACTCGAAGCTGCTAAGAACAAAGGATACCAATCTTATCGATATGCATATATTATCAAAGCTTGATTTGATACAGTCTCTGCTTGCTTGAAGAAATTCTACCAGCAGTAGCAGTCGCTGCAGAGACATGCTCATAGGATTAACAATACGAGAAGAAGACAAGGGCATGCAGAGGCTTCTGTGAAGAGGGGGCAACGAGAAGGGCCGCCAATAGCATATAGCATGAGAAGCAATTTTTGAGTGCCACTTTCTTAAAATGGAAGATATATTAAAAACAAGAATGTTGGAGACTAAAGAAAAATTTCCAGACTAGCCATATCAGTGGTAGTCATAGGTACATAAAGTTTAGTCCTCATTCATTCACGAGTCAGCGAACTCTTCAGTGTTGGGTATTGAAATAACTATAGATGTGTGCTGAGTTTGTATGTTAAGAAAAGAAAATTTATTACAGCTTGATGCAAAGTTATACTGGGCATAATGTACCATACCCCATGAAGTAAGTTTAGGCTTAACATCTCATCTCTCATCAACATTAACATCAATGAAACTTTCAGGAAACTACTACGATGCAAGAAAATATTCACAAAGTGAGACGCCACATGACCAGTAGTTTCTCAGTTGGACCCGTTGGTAACTCCAATGGGTTCAACTGCCAGTCATGCCAGTGACAATATAAGCCATAATGATTATAAACGATTATCTATCTATCCATAACTACCAGGTACACATATATGTTCTGAAACTATTAGCGATTTATTTACCTGATGATGATAATGATGTGTGCGCAAGACATTTAATGCCAGTTCAAGGTGCAATCATGAACTAGGCCTAAGTCCCAAACTGTAGAGAACTTGGAGTATTAATAACAGTACCTGTGTGACTATTTCTTTATCTTTTTTATAAAACAATCCTATATAGATAGATATGTAAGGATTGAGTCACGTGGTGCTCAGTTCTCTCTGCATACCCCCTAAGGGGTTTGGCATGAAGTTATAGATACATAGATAGACTTAAAAGCAATCTTAATCTAAATCCTCATGTAAATACAAAATTTCATTTAAATTTAAACATAATACAAGAATTGCTCCTTTAACATGTTTTCTGTTTTCGTACAAAACTTTTTTAGGAAAGGTACCTATATAGATAAACTTGTATGTATGTAAATCATCACGCAAGGTCCCTTGCGGTGTAGGTAGAAAAAACTGAGCGCTTTAATACACAGTCCGTACACACCTCACTCGCTTCTTCATAGATTTTTCATGCACACTCACCGGCTCCTGACCTCACCTTCTGATAAAACATGACTAATTTGGTCATGGTAGGTAAATCTAGGTAAACAAACATATGAACAAATAGATAAACTTAAAAACTAAAACCTTGTTTCATAACAACAGTTGATCTAAATCGTTACAGCTATTTCCAAGATAGGCAAAATATATTATATACATATATACAAGAATTGCTTGCTTATAGTTATAACCCTTTTTAGTTATTTTTGCCCTGCATCTGTCATGGATACTACTACTAAGCCTTCACTACAAAATGCCATTCCCCATACTCTGAGGTTTGCAAAGCAAACAATCTGAACTTCTGAAATAATAATTGTTGCATATGTAACTATTAAACATATAGAAAAACATGTTTCTAGCTTGCATAGATATATATATATATATTTTAATTCTCAACAAAAATTTTTAGTTATGGGATCCAAGGAACATAGATGAATCTTGGTGCATTGAGAACTGGTACTTGGTCAGTTTTATTTATTAGTGTTGAGCAGTTGGTCCAAAATTCCATAAAAAGACTTGTAGGAACTACAACAATACATCTTAAGACCAATCCATTGGATAGTATCTAACCTCTGTGAACACATGGTATAACTGTGAAGACCAACCATTCAGCTGATATGAACTCATTTTTCTACTAGGTTTTATGTATCATAAAATGCTATGACTCTTGGTAGGCAAAAAATAACATCTTCATACGCATATCCAACCCACGAGGCCAAACACCTGTAATCAACTTAAGAGAAAGCAGGAGAGTAATCACTATCCTCACATCCCTTGCAATGTCCTAGAAATCAAAGTAATTTGCAAAAAACCACTCCCAATGCAAATGTACCAAGTCATGTCGCAGACACACTCATCTCATTCCTCATTTACATTTCCAATGAATTTTCATTTACATTTTCAGTAAATAGCAAAGGCAATGCACGAGCATTGCTATTCATCCAACAATGTAAATGAGCTGTAATAGTTGCATTATTTTAATAATACACAATTTTTAGAGAATAGAATTATAAATTCTATAATAAAACTTCTATAAACCTAGTGTAATTAAAATAATGCCATTTTTGTTCATTTTTTCTGAATACTGTGTCCAAACTCATGTACTTGTAAAGTTTTATCTTTTATCTAATCAATATTATATTTATAAGTTATCTTGTGTCTGCCCATCTTTACATGTCTATCAATATATGGATGTAATCTATGATATCAAATGTGATTGAAAATTCCACCACATTTTTTAGAGTTATACCATTTCCTTAGAGTGTCAGTGTCCACTAAATTAAGCTCTGGATTTGGTAAAGATACTGATTTTAACATTGAGAGACTGCCGTCAGACCTCCACAGTCCAGAGGTAAAGAAAAGCCTATCTGTTAGGCCACACTTATTTCGAAATAGAACTTTTTTGACATCCAGGTTACCTCACAATGTTTTCCTTCATTGCCGTTCAATTGATAATTAAAATAGTGCATAATTCTTAAAAACATGACTTTGGTTTATGAGCACTTCGGGATTCAAACTAGAACCAGTTTACACTAGTAATAAATAGGCTGGCTCTTTTCACTGCTGAAAACTCAACCATATAGTTTAGTTAACAGCATGAGGTTCTTAAAAAAGATGAGAAGAAAGACAGGCTGTAAGTATGTTTACCACTCAGTGACATAAAAAAATAATACTCACTTCTGCACCAAGTTCTATCAGCGTTTCAATAAGAACAGCAGTCTGGACAGTCATGTGCAGACTTCCAGCAATTCTGGCCCCTTTGAGAATTTTGCTAGGAGCATATTTCTGTCGGCAAGCCATCAATCCTGGCATTTCCTTCTCTGCCAACATGATTTGTTTACGGCCAAGCTCAGCCAACTTCTCATCAGCTTCAAAAGAAACATAATCAGGTGAATTATGATACTGATAGCATGCATTCATAATGAATAGAAATATTCATTCATAAAATATAATTGACTACTGATAGTATCAAGATATGACATTTTGATGACTTTTTTATCAAAACAATTTAATTTGCGATACAGTAACTAATAAGAATGTTTCTGTTGCTGTAAACAAATTAATATTATATCAACATCTCTAAATTTATGAATTATAGTTAAATTTTAATGAGAAGCATGTTCAATAACCTAATTATTATAATGAACAAAGTTTCTTTATTATTAAATTTTGGTATAAGTAGGAAAATATTTAACCGTATACATATACATGTAGATGTAGGAAGGTTAACATTTTGTGCAACACGAAACACGAAATTAATTAAATACTAACCGATTTTGTACGGCGGCTTCATAGTGAATTTCTATTCAAATACAATTACAAACTTTAAATGAAATTATTTACATACAATTTAGTTAAGAGTACTATTTTTTTGTATATATATTTGTTCACTACTTGAGATTAACGTGGAAAATTAATACGTTGTACACGGAGCCGCGTGGTACGTAAAAAGAAAGAGAATAAATAGATTTAACAATTAACGCGATGTGAATTTGACGTTTACGTGACGGGACGGACGACTAATGTGATGCTGGTGCCGCTCGATAGGTGAATATCGATAGTCTATCCATAGGCTGGCTATAGTGCGATATCGATAATACTTTTGACAGCACAAACTATTGACAAATTGAAATAATATTGGTTAAAAACGCTATTAGTGGCCCACGATAGTCGCTACACTATTGTTACTATTGTCATCCTCTTCAACTTAGCGTTATCCCGTTCCCTAATCCATTAGGATAGGTTTTATTTTTATTTTTAATTTTACGTAAAACACAAAAACCATTAATAATTATTTATTATAAAATCTTTCAAAAACACTAAACCAAATCCATTTCACATATTAACAAAACAGCATCATTTTTCCTGTCACTCACATTGTGAACTAATTTTAAAACGACATGACCAAAGACAACTTAAATAAAATTCCCACCTTCAACATCCCCTCTGAATTTTATATTACTCTACGTCTCATTCTTCTATACATTGAAAACCCATATAATAATCCTTACCTACTCTACAGTACTAAAGAAACTTATATATAACATAATTCCCAACCCCCTTAATAATAAATTTCAAATTAATTATCCAAAAAAACATAATAACTAATAGTTTACAACAATTTCAAATTAAAAGATAACCTTTACATCTACACTCTTAACTACAATAATGTCTCATCTGACCATATATTATATTCATAGTGTCTCAATGATCAGTTATTATTATGCACTTCGTCGTCGTCGTAAAAATTTCGTTCTGTCTAGACCTTTCGTCAAGATATCTGCTATATTTGAATGTGTCGGACAATAAAAAATCTCAATCAATTTTTGTTCTATTTTTTCTTTAATAAAATGATATTTCACGTCTATATGCTTGCTTCGTCTATTCAGAATATGTACCGTTCTTAATTAGGACTATTGCAGATATGTTTATTTTTTAAAAGATATTTTTTTATAAAATGTGTGTAATCATCTAAAAACGTTATAAAATATTTGTACCCGTTCCATGTATCTAAATCAATAGGTCCACAAATATCTCTGTGAACAATTTCTAGTGGTTTCGAAGCTCTGTACCTTTCTTTCTTGAAAGGTTTTCTGCACAGTTTCGCTTGTGTGCAGACTTCGCAGGTAACCGAATCTTTACTTAAATTGTTTTCGATTCCGCGGACCAAATTTTTTGTTTTTGGAACAGGTGTATGAGCAAGAGCGCGATGCCAAAAATTGTTTGTAATAAGATTGACTGACCTTGTTATATGTGTGCTTTTACTTATTTCCAAACTCACGTAAAACAATCTGTCGGCGCGCCGTTCTCCTGAGAGAAGTATGCATCCGTTTACATCAAGGACTTTAAATTTGTTTCTGAAAAATATAATTTTAAAATTATTTTCTACAATTTTAGGAACTGACAATAAGTTTTTCTTTAGTTTGGGAACATGAAGTACGTTATTGAAAGTGATTTCTTTAGTTATTATTTTGTCACAATTCTCAATAGTGTGCATATTACCATCAGCTGTCATTATTTTATAGTCACACATTCATTTCTTATAAATATTCCACACAGTTGATGGTGTGACAAGTTGCTCCGGAATCAAGAACAAATTCGACTGTTTCTTTTATAATGTATAAACATTTACATTACTTACATTTTCCGGTTTATTTAAACAAAATTTCGTGAAGTTTGTATTTACTTTACAGTTCGTGCAGTTTGTACCATTAAATTGACATTGCTCGTGTCTGTGTCCAAATTTCAAACATTTAAAGCATTGTGTCGGTTTGTCTAATATTGATCTTTTTGAGGTGTCCGGCTCTTTGTTTTGGCAAAATCTTGCTATATGGCCTTTGGTTCCACATATATAACAGGTTTTCATCAAAAATGTATTAAAATTATTATTTTCAACTTTAATTGTGTTCTCATTGTTCAATCCTGTATTATTAATTTTGTTTTCTCTTATAATTCTCGAAATTAGGTTAGTAAGCGTTCTTTCATCTCTGCTTGTCGATTCCCATGCAGTCTTAAAGTTGTTAAATTTATCTGGTAAGCTTACTAAAATCTTTGAAATAAATAGTGTCTTCCATTTTAAATCCTAATGCACTTATTCTGGTTACAAGATTTTCCAATTCATTTATATCTGTTATTACGTCATTATTTTTGAATTTAAAATTATAGAATTCCTCAAGTAATTGACATTTCTGAGTTTCTTCAGCTCCTAGGAAAATTGCATCAAATTTTTCCAGCATTTCTCTTACTGTCTCACAATTGATGATATAATTTTCATATTTCTTATTAACTGAACAAAGAATCATGTATTTGCCCTTTTCGTTTTTCCTATTGAAATCTTTATCAATTTTTTCTGTATTTATAGTGCATTGTAAATCTTTTGAAAGTAGCAACATTATTATTTTCTTTTTCCAATTGGCGTATTCTTGTTCACAATTTAGTTTTGGTGATTCGTCAGACATTTAAAAAAAAATTCTTCTACTAGATTCTCAGTACGGGTATAATATACGGTTACTTAGGTAGTACCTTTTCATGACTTGATGATGACCCCTTTTCTCTTCAATAACACTTTATCACATGTGTCCGGTAAAACATAAAATCACTTTCGTATTTCAACCATCAAACAGATACGTGTAGGTAGCCCATAACCTTTTGTTTTTATTTTTAATTTTACGTAAAACACATAAAAAACCATTAATAATTATTTATTATAAAATCTATCAAAAACACTAAACCAAATCCATTTCACATATTAACAAAACAGCATCATTTTTCCTGTCACTCACATATTCTTCACAGAAAAAGATCTGGCCGTCCACGTAGTGTTCGTACGAAAAAGGTGGTCAAAGCAGTAAGGGAAAGAATTCAAAGAAATCCTGTCCGAAAGCAAAAGTTTTTATCTCGGGAGATGAAGATAGCACCTAGAACCATGTCGCGTATTTTAAAAGATGACTTAGGACTTGCAGCCTATAAGAGACTACTGGTCATTTCTTAACTGATAATTAAAAAAGAACAGGGTGGTAAAATCGAAACAACTACTGAAGCGGTACGCAAAGGGAGGTCATTTTTTTTACAATTGAGCAACATTTTAACAAAGAAAATGATAAGGTGTATACCCATAGTTGTGAAGAAGCGAGCGCGCGTATTCCAAGGGTCCAGCGAGGGCATTATCCTTCATCAATCATGATTTGGATTGGAGTCTCATATTCAGGCTTAACTGAGGTGTTTTTCTGTGAAAAAGGTGTGAAAACCAGTGCCGTGGTTTACCAAAATACCTATAATAATAAATAATAATAACCACTTTCTCAATCAATGTTCAAAAACAGACACTGGATATTCCAACAGGTCTCTGCGCCAGCTCATAAGGCACGAAGCACTCAACACTGGTTAACCGCCCGTGGAATTGACTTCATCGGGCATGAAAACTGGCCCTCGTCTAGTCCAGATTTAAACGCACTGGACTACAAGATATGGCAACATTTGGAAGAGAAAGTCTGCGCTAAACCTGATCAGAATTTGGAGTCTCTCCGAGCATCTCTGGTTAAAGCAGTGGTCGAAATAGATATAAATGTGGTGCGTGCTGCGATCGATGACTGGCCGCGTCGATAAGGGCATGTATTCAAAATGGAGGAGGATATTTCGAATAATGTAAATAAAATTTTATTGTACATTTAATTACCTTTCATTTCATATATAACTTTTACATAATTATTAAAAAGTGTATTATTAATTACATCAAAAGTATTTCACAGAACTTATGACCTGACTAGGTAGATTAACGATGAAAAAAAGACCCACATTGGCAAGTTTCTTTTGACATTTCTACTTTGCCAATAGTCATTTCCGAAATGCTGGTAGATTAAAAAAGAGAGATTAAAAGTAAAAAAAAAATTGGAAAATTATTAAGATACAATTATGATTTAATTTAAAGAATGTAAGACGTGTCTAAGTGCCCGTAAGGGCCTAATGGCAAATAAATGGATTTTTATCTTTTTTATTTTTTGATATATTAATTACCAGGAAACTTGACAATTCACTTACTCATACAGTGTATAGGAAACGCACCCATACAGACAAATATCTCAATGGTAACTCACACCACCATCCATGTCAGTTAGCTACCGTAGGCAAGTCTTTGTTTCAGAAAGCACACGGCATCTGCAACGCTGAGCATCTAGACGAGGAACTCCAACATGTCAAACAAGTACTGCGGCGCAATAGTCACAAACTCTCTCGCATGCGTCTCAGAAGCCGCCCGAAGCCACCTACAGTTGAACGTCAACCTGCCATCTTACCATACTTAAAGGGAGTCACAGACAAAATTGGCAACATCTTACGGCGAGCTTCAATTAAAACTAATTTCAAGCCCCATAAGAAGATCAGTAAATTTTTAAGACCTATCAAGTGTAATATCCCCTTACAAGATGCAGGAGTATACAAATTAGACTGCGAATGTGGTTTATCATACATAGGGCAAACAAAGAGAAGCATTGGTACTCGTGTGAAAGAACACATTGCTAACATGAAGAATAGGCGCGATAAAAACTCTGCAGTATGTGAACATACACTGGATCAGCCAAACCATAACATCCGATTCGATAAACCACAAATCCTCACCAAGGAGAATCGCTACATGCCGAGAATGCTACGCGAAGCTATTGAAATAAGAAAACACCCCAATTTCAATAGAGAAGATGGTGGGCAAGTACCACCTGCTTGGGATCCAGTCCTAAAAATAATCAAGTCACAAACCCAGAGATCTAAAAAACGTTCGGACACCGTGAGCGATTTTTGTGTGAATTGGAACATATATAACTAGCTGTTGCCCGCGGCTCCGCCCGCGTCGAGTCAAATAACGTAGCCTATGTGTTAATCCAGATCATAATCTATCTACGTGCCAAATTTCATTAAAATCCGTTCAGCCGTTTAAGCGTGAAAGAGCAACAAACATCCATCCATACATACAAACTTTCGCATTTATAATACGAGTATTATAGAGGATTCATCCATGTCGCTAGATGTAATAATTGAATAACCTATGTAAGACAAATGTTACCTTAGTCTTCCTGCGACCACGGACGCTGCAAAGCGTTTGAAACTTCAGGTTCAACAAAATAAATTAAATACGCGATATTTCCGTTAAAAATAGTTTAATTCAATGTAAAACGATCGCGACAACCTAAGACAATTTATATTTTTTTATTTTACCTTCATCTATTTATTATATTGTGTATATAAATGTAGCAGCATTAGGAAAGTTTTGAGTCATTTGTATGATTGATATTTTTGAACAAAAATACACATATAAAGACAACATAAAGAGGTAAAATATTCGATTTTTTGAACAAAGGCTTACGACTGGTTCATTGGATCTACATTATATATGGCACGAATACACCTTTTTTGACAAATAAATATACTTGACACCTCGACGGAGTTACCCCATATCTAAGCAACGATGACACACATACATGGTAAGCCATTATAACAATTTCAATTGATGCCAGACATCTAACTCTTCCCAGCATGTAAACAAATCTATCCAACAATTTGCGGCAAAGTAATTTTATATGACCTTTCTAATTGTATACGTAGTAGATTCTATTTCATCAATACTTGTGTTATTGTATGTAATATTGATAGGAATGTTATTAGCATTATTATTAGTCTTAAAGTTAATTAGTTTTGTTTTAGTCATATTTATATTTAAATTGTTTTGCTTTACCCAATTTATGCACCACGACCTCTACTTGCTTCATAGTAGTTTTTGGAGCACCAAAAACTACCATGAAGCAAGTAGAGGTCGCGCAAAGAGCAATTCTGAAGGTAAGCGGATTTTTTCCACTCAGATACTCGACTGAACTTCTATTTCAGCACTGGCAAATACTGACCGTCCGCCAAATATTCATCCTCCTCACGATACTAAAACAGCATGATACGGTTCCGTACGATGGCAAGGGTTCGGTCGAAGCTAGGCGCATAAGTAAAATTTGTGTACCTACACACATCAAAAGTGTCTAGGGATCAACATATATTTTTGCAATAACTTTTCTCCTGATTGATATTAATTAAAATTTTCTTTAAGGATTCATCAATTAAAGTGTTTTCGTTTGTCTACAGTAACGATAAATCAAGTCACCTTTGCATTAATAAAGAAATTTGCCATTTTCATAATAAAGGGATTTTTGACATTTGAACCACTAACATTAAAGTTCGAAAAAAAGACTGAAATAACAGTTTTCTTTAAAATTTTATTGGGCAACTTAAACAATTAATAATCCGTGTTTCTACCGCGAACACTAACAACACAAGAACATCGGTTTGGCATACTCAAAATGAGTTCATCCAAATCACGCTGTGGAATGGCCGCCCATGTTCGTTGCAACAACAAAAAAAGGTCTTCTTGCGACTGGATACCCTCCATATTCGGCAGAGCTCTTCTCTGTAGCATATCCCATGCATGCTCAATCGGGTTCAAGTCTGGCGACTGAGCAGGCCAGGGCATGACATTGATGTTAGCTGCGGCGAGAGTCTGTCTTACAACTCTTGCGGTGTGCGGTCGTGCATTATCATGCATTAACTGAAATAAGGGACCGATGCACTTGTAGAGGAACGATGACGTCTGATACAATCGTCTCAGCATAAATTTGAGCGTTGAGGTTGCCTCTGATCCAAATCAACTCAGTTCTTCCGCCGATCCAAATACCCGCCCATACCATGATGGTTCCACCACTATAAGGATGGACTTCCTGGCAGGATTTTAATCGCTGTTGGCGTCCAGGGGTTCTCCAGTGTCGTATACGTCTTGTATCCGGTCTCATACCAAAACGAGACTCATCAGAAAAGCACACGAAACGCCATTGTTCTTCTGCCCAATTTCTGTGTTCAAGAGCCCATTGATATCGAATCCTACGATTGTGCATTGCTATAGGTGGTACCCTTAGCGGTCTTCGGGAATGAAGGTTCACTTCATGCAAGCGGTTTCTGACTGTTTGGTCGCTAATTAAGTTCCCTGAAGAGTGATGAAGCGTCACGGCTAACATCATGGCGGTTATTGTTGGAGCTCTTCGAGTTGTGATTTGAATGTATCGGTCTTGTCTCCGTGTGGTGCAGCGATACCGTCCTCCATGGCGCTCAGCCACGGTACCAGTGCTTCGGTAACGTGTCCAAAGTCGACTGATACTGACATGGGCGGCCATTCCACAGCGTGATTTGGATGAACTCATTTTGAGTATGCCAAACCGATGTTCTTGTGTTGTTAGTGTTCGCGGTAGAAACACGGATTATTAATTGTTTAAGTTACCCAATAAAATTTTAAAGAAAACTGTTATTTCAGTCTTTTTTTCGAACTTTAATGTTAGTGGTTCAAATGTCAAAAATCCCTTTATTATGAAAATGGCAAATTTCTTTATTAATGCAAAGGTGACTTGGTTTATCGTTACTGTAGACAAACGAAAACACTTTATTTGATGAATCCTTAAAGAAAATTTTAATTAATATCAATCAGGAGAAAAGTTATTGCAAAAATATATGTTGATCCCTAGACACTTTTGATGTGTGTATGTGTACTAATAAAACATACACACGAAAATATTTTTGTTTTTTGGGAGGTTTTTTGTACAATCAAATTAATAAAATTCTCTCGATTCACAAATACAATAAACACGATTGCAAAAGAGAGGTTCAACAATGGTTAATCTCACTTAATTATGATAACACCGAAAAAATGCTTTCTAGACAAAATTCGTAAGTAATTATATGCACATCAAAACACTCATATCATTATGCACACTACACATATTCATCATACAAACATGTTATGGCAAAGATAATGCAACATATATATTTTTATAAATGTACATACAACAGCATATTTATATAAACTACATATTTATACTCAGGATCTGTGTATTCAAATCAGTTTTGCATATATAAATGAATGTAATAATGTCCGTTAGCGGGAGCGTTACCGGGAGGTGAGAACCTGGTGACCTGTAATACAGGCTCTCAAAGTCTACTTCAGGCACCAGCTTCTCACACCATAGCTATTTGTAATATTAAGGTACTTAGTATATTAGATTTAGATACTAGGCAAAAGTATATATAGTATTATGTGTGAGAAGAAATAAAATAAATATTATTATTATTCACTTATTTATTCATTTGTCTTTCTTATACATCTTTATATTTACAATACATATATAAAAATACAATATTTTAAATATAAATTCATATAAAAAGAATCGCCATCGACGCGAGACGTAGTGTCTAAGTCGTCGGTGGTCAGGGCGACAGACTGAGGAACCTTCGCACAATACGTGCAGTTCCCAAAATTGCAACCTTCTGTATCCGGCTCTTGACCCAGTGACCTAGCAAAAGTCTTCGTAGGTGTTGGTCGAGACTTTTTGCTACTAGACCATTGACCGACACGACTATCGGGACAATTGTTGTTGAATCAACATCCCACATGTCGGTAACCTCGTGGGCTAACTCTAAGTATTTTGACAACTTGTCTTTCTCAGCCTTCACGAGGTTCTCATCACATGGGACGGTGATATCAACAAGAAATGCCTTTCGTTCTAAACGGTCTACCAGCACGATATCAGGTTTATTAGCAATAATAGTCCTGTCCGTGATGATAGACCGGTCCCAGTAGAGCTTGCCACGGCTGTTCTCGAGTGTTGGCTCAGGTACGTACTTGTAATAAGGCACTTCAGAGGTCACGAGATCATATCGAAGAGCAAGCTGCTGATGGATAACCTTGGCTACCTGGTTGTGTCTGTACAAATACTCACCGTTGGCAAGGTAAGAACAACCGGAAATAACATGTCTGATAGATTCTCCAGGACGGTGGCATGCCCGACAAATGTCCGCCGTACCGTCCTTTATGATGTATTTCCGATAGTTATTAGTCTTAACAACCTCGTCAGCAATTGCACACACAGAACCTTCGGTTTCCCCGAAAAGGTCACCGAATCGTAGCCAAGAAACGGATGCCAGAAAGTCAACATCGGGTCCATAAAGTGCCCGATGGAAACGCCCATGTAGCTCCTTACTCTTCCATACGTTCAGGCGATCTTCAGTGCAGAGTACAACAGGCCTGCGCCAGTTCTCTTTCGCCAAGGAGAGCGGTGTCAGTCCTTTATCAACTGCCACAACGTCTCGATGCATTCCACTCTCAACGTTTAGGAAATAATTCCTCAGATTGCACACCTCGCGGTTGTGTAGGTTCTTGGCGTTAAGGAAGCCGCGACCCCCACACTTCCGCGGGATGTACAATCTCATCACAGATGAGCGTGGATGATGCATTCGATATGCAGTTAGCATTTTGCGGACTTTACAATCCAGGGCGTCAAGTTCGGTTTGAGTCCACCTTAGTATGCCGAAGGTGTATACAAGCAGCGGCATGACCCAACCATTGAAGGCACGCACCTTGTTACCACCTGACAAAAGACTTTTCAGTACTTTTGAAAGTCGGCCAAAGAAGCGTTCCTTCACTGATTGTTTCACTTCCCTACCTTGTATACCTAAACATTCTGCTATACCAAGGTATCTATAGGTTTCGGTTTCAGAAAGGGTTTTGAGAGTCACAGTCTCTGAAAGATGTAAGTTTTCTCTATTTACAACTCTACCACGTTGTACATGTAGGACCGCGCATTTATCTACACCAAACTCCATTTTAATGTCACTACTAAATTTTTGAGTTATATTTAGAAGTGTCACCAAATTTGGTTTAGTTGATGCATATAATTTGAGGTCGTCCATGTACAAGAGGTGAGAAATGACCTCACCTCCTCTTCGAAACCGGTAGCCTAGCTTGGAATTCCTTAGCAAAGTACTCAAGGGATTCAAAGCTAGACAAAACCAAAGGGGACTCAAACTGTCGCCCTGGAATATGCCTCGCTCAATCCTTATAGGCTCAGAGACAGCAAGATTCGCTCCACATCCTGGAAGACAAAGAGCCGTAGTCCACTGCCCCATACATGAGCTGAGAAAGGTGCACAGAGTTGGATTAATTTTATATAACTCTAATACCCGTCTCAGCCACGAATGAGGCACCGAATCATAAGCTTTCTTATAGTCAATCCAGGCTGCGGAAAGATTCTTGCGATCTCGATGGACCTGTTGGCTAACAGTCATGTCAATGAGGAGGAGCTCCTTAGTACCACGGGACCCAACCCTACATCCATTCTGAGCAGGGTCTAAAATATTGTTGGCTTCTAGATGTTCGGTTACTTTTGATCTCAGAATGGAAGTAAGGAGCTTATAAATGGTAGGTAAGCACATGAAATGAAATGATAGTATTTCATGACATTCTATTAAATAAATTACATATTATTATAATCGTTATGGAATTCGCAGAACAGCATACTTGTGGTTCAAAAGCTACTTGAGCAATCGACAACAGTGTGTCGAAATTACAAGGTTGATGGGACGGTATAAAAAAGTGTATATATCAAATAAATTATTATATATAAAAATGTATATATAAATGTATATATCGAATTCCATAACGATTATAATAATATGTAATTTATTTAATAGAATGTCATGAAATACTATCATTTCATTTCATGTGCTTACCTACCATTTATATTCATAGCTTTTGAACCACAAGTATGCTGTTCTGCGAATTCCATAACGATTATAATAATATGTAATTTATTTAATAGAATGTCATGAAATACTATCATTCATTTCATGTTTCATGTCATTGAGATAAGTCAAAAGCTTTTGACATATCAAGAAATATAGCAGTTATGGGCACTTTGTTTTTTTTTTGTTACAGTCCTAATCAGTTCGTAACATACTACGATTACGGACACATTTTTTCTGAAGCCAAGTTGTTCTTCCTTTAAAATATTGAAAATTGTTAGAAATGCGTAAGTTTTATCATACATTATTCGTTCAATTATTTTTGATAATACTGGGCTCAATATATTTCAATCTGGAAGAATATTTGCCTACTGTAAATGTTAAATTGATAATATGTGCGAACGGGACACTCAGCTGTTTAACGCATCGTTTTAATATTTTTACATTAATGTCGTCTTACCCTGTTGAATCTGTATTGTAATTTAATATACATATACTTTTGGAGTTCTCAAATGAGTAGTATCGGAAGACGATTTGAGTATTACTCGTATGAGTAGGTATCGATATTTTGATGATATCGGATCATCCCTATAGTAAATAGAGACAAAAATCTCATGGTCTATCCTGCTCACACATACGTGTTTCACGATAATGCCATCTCTCTTCACGGAAGTATTATAATATAATAATATCGAAAGCTTAATATCGATATTGCGATATTATCGATCACAATATATTGATATTTTGTAATTTTAAAGCATGCTAGGTTTTGCTAGGATAGGAAACAATGATCAACTTTAAATTATGTACTAAAAATAGTTTTGTAAATAATAGTTATCACATTTTTATCTTTTAAAGAGTAGGTACAAAGAACAAAATCAAGAAAAGAAATCTATCTATCTATCTATAACTTCACGCCAAATCCCTTGCGGGGTAGGCAGAGAGAACCGAGCGCCACGTGACTCGATTCTTACATATCTCACTCGCTTCTTTAACATTCATTGCTCGTCTCATGCACGCTCGCCGTTTTCTAGGGCTCCTGACATCACCTTCTGATAGAACACGATCAATTTGGTCATGGTAGGTAAGTCTTGGCCTTCCCCGGCTCCTACATCCTTCCACTTTTGCATTGTATATCTGCTTGGTCATTCTTTCATCTTGCATTCTTTCTACATGCCCGAACCATCGGAGCATGCCTCTTCTTATTTTAACACCGACACTCTCTTTCAGACTAACTCTATTTCTAACATCATCATTGCGAATACGGTCTACAAGCCTTACGCCACAAATTTTGCGCAGCGCTCGCATTTTGAAACGCGTTTATTCTACTTTCATGCTCTTTCTGCCATACCCAGCTATCGCTTCCATAAGTTAGCGTTGGGACCAACACTGCATTGTATATAGCGAGTTGTGCCTTCTGGCTCAGGTTTTTACTGCCAACAAGTTTTCCCAACGCTCCATTCACACTATTCCCAGCACTCACTCGTCTTTCCACATCTGCGGTGTACCTTCCATCCCTGCTGAAAGCGTATCCAAGATATACAAACTCATCCACTTATTCTAACACTTCATCATCAATCGTAATCCTTACATTAGTTCTGGATTCTTCTCTTTCAAATACCATTATCTTTGTTTTCTTCGCATTCAGTAGTAAGCCTTTCTCCATACATTCGTCTTTCATCGTTGTGACCAGTGTTTGCAGTTTAGATGGTGTATCTGCTAATAGCACGGCATCGTCTGCATACAGCAGACAGTTCACCACTAGGTCACCCATGCGCAATCCCACATTCGTTGACCTTATTCTCTGCAGATAACTATCGAGATACAGGATAAACAGCCTAGCAGATAGCATGCAACCCTGTTCGACACCAATTTTGACATCAAACCAGGGTGACATGCCACCGTCTATCCGCACACATGCTGAGCAATCCTTGTAAGTGGACTACACAGCACGGAGCAGTGAACCGTCAATTCCATATCTCGGCAATATGTCTCACAGTTCCTTTCGCACATCCCTATCAAAGGCTTTCTCAAGATCCACAAAACCGCAGAAAACCTTCCGGTCTATGGCCAGATGCTTCTCTACGATATTGCGCAGCGAGAAAACTTGATCCGTACATCCCCTTCCATTTCGGAAACCTCCTTGTGCGTCCCACAATATTTCATCGGATTTCACCCTCATTCTCCTTTCAATCACCTTTCCATATACTTTTGCTGCTAATCTGATCAAACTGATGGCCCTATAGTTGGCGCAGTCCATGCGTGACCCCTTGCCTTTATACAAGGGCACGATGACTGCGCGTCTTTAGTCCATTGGGACCCTTCCAGTTCTCCAGCATAGGTTGCATAGGTACCAGAAGGCGTCCCGGACGTAAGTGCCACCTAATTTGATCATCTCAGCTGCGATTAGATCAATTACCGCTGATTTTCTATTTTTCAAGCTTCGTATTGACCATTCGATCTCATCCATAGTTATGCCTTCGTCGGACGCCATCAACGTGGAGTAAGCATCCGACTCACTCTCATTGTCTGCGTCCGAGGCATGCTTATACATTTCCTCAAAATATTCACTCCACCGTTCTAACACTTTCTGAGTATTCGCAAGAATGACACCAGCTTTAGACTTTATCTTATCAATTCTGGATGCCGACGAACCACTCCGAGACTTCTTTACCTCTCTCCAAAATAGTTTGGTATTTGCCTCGAAGTTTTTCGTCAGCCTCTCTTCCTCATTCATAATTTGTCTTTCACGCTTCTCTTTCACTAAAGCCTTGGTTTCATTCTTGCATAGACGGTACATTTCTTTCTTCTTTTCTCTCATTTTTTCATTTAAAGGCAAAGATGATACGTAATCCAGCCACGCTATCCTCTTTCTTGCTACGGAGGATTCAACCTCCGCATCCCACCAGGCATCTCCTTTAGCTGTTTTACGTCTCTTTGCGCATCCACAAGCTTCTTTTGCACTATCCACCATACTTTCTTTCAAAACTTTCCAACAATCATCCACATCTGAATCGGAGAGGCTTGCATTTGCAAGTCTCTCACCATAGATAACAGAAACAACGGGAGATGTGACATACTAAGCGAATTTACACCGGGATGGTTGTCGCCTAGTTTCACACTCTACGCACACAAGTACAACGACACACATTTGTTAAGATGCTGTCATTGGACGTTTATTTAAACAACACCCAAGTAAGCACGCACTACTACATTTATAAAGCGGCAGAAACAAGCGGCCGTATCTCGAAACTGCACACACAGTGAACGAATGATATCACTCGCTTTACATTGCGTATTGGTAAACGAGTGGTGGTGACTGCGTAATGGTAGAAAAGCAATGTATGATTTAAGAATAAGATATTTGATATTTATAATTTGTATCGTGGTAAGGTCCTGGTAGAAATGGCGTCAGAGAATTTTTGAAATTAATTCTGTATTTATGCTTATAAAACGTAATATTATTTGTACTTATAGGTGATAAGTGATTCCATTTGATTTAAAGTTAACCACTGCACTTCTATTTTTACAAAAAGGTAACAGCACAACTTGGCATTTTGCTAAAACAAGGAGCAACGTATCTCAATCGAACTTGATTGCAACTAACTGTTCTTGGCAATGTTCTCGTTTTGAGCATATTGCGGCGACACCAACCACGCCCCCTCGTCACATCTCCCGTTGTTTCTGTTATCTATGTCTCTCACTAACCAGATGCACATACATTCTCCTTACACTTTCATCTTGCAATTTTTCGCTCATTATCCTTTCATGATCTCCGAAAGGGATACGCACTCGCCAGTGCCTCCACTTCCTAAAAAGGCCCACAAAGGTCCGTCTCAAGAGTGGGGCCTCTAAAGGCTCTTGTATCCATTAGAACATTTCGGAGACGTCACACTTTTTTGGTCATTCCTTCTCCATGTATACGTGTGAATATCCTTATGATGAAATAAAGTATTCAACACGAGGAGGCCTCGTTCCATACATAAATCTAGTATTGACTTACCTGCTTCGTTCACTCCATACGGACCAAGAACAGCTTCATAGCTGTATCGCTTGGTCCCAACCCATCCATTCAAGTCTCCAAGAAAAGAAACTTTATTGAAATGTTAAGCATTGATAAAAATTATGGAACCACTGTTACTTATATCCACCATTTGACTATAGGTAGGCTATAGCTAACTATAGTTTTTTGTCAATGCTCTGCAACATAATCTTACTTGGGACCCTTCGTGCACTTAACGTCTCTTCTTCCGCGATCTAATGGTTTGACTCCTATCTCCGTAATCGACAGCAGTGCGTCAAGGTGGATGACAGTTTTTCGGGTTGGTCCACCTTAAAAGCGGGTGTTCCACAGGGCGGCGTATTATCTCCACTCCTTTTCTCGGTTTTTATTAACCAAATAACCTCCGTCATTTCTTCCTCTTACCACCTGTATGCAGATGATCTACAAATATATCGCCATTTTACACTGTCAAATAGTAACTCAGCAGTACAATCCATCAATTCGGATCTTAATGCTGTTAGGGATTGGGCTTCATCGTTTGGTCTACTGGTAATCCCCCTTAAATCACAGTCGATGATTATCGGTAGTAACAGGATAATACCTAAAACTGATTCATTACCAAAAATTTTATATGACGGCACTGTGATACCCTACAGTATTAAGTCCAAAAACTTAGGTCTTATCTTAGACACTCACTTATCTTGGACTGCTCATGTCAATGATGTGAGTAAGCGCATGCATCATTCATTTCACTCTCTTAGACGTCTCCAGAACTTTCTCCCCCTTGCCACTAAGGTCATGCTTAGCAATACCCTCCTGCTTCCTCTTCTCGACTACGCTGATGTATGTTCAATTTCCACGTTCTTACTTTCCTCTTCAAGATCCTTCATAATCCCACTGCTCCCGCTTACCTTCGTTGCCGATTCAATTGTCAACAATTTAATTGTCATTCTTTTGTGAGTATACAATTTTACAAATAAAAATACGAAAAAAAAACAATACTAACTTCACTTCATATAAATAACTCTTAGATATTACAAATTCACAACGCATTTAGAATTATAACTGAAACAATGTGTGATATTAGTTTTACAATATTTTTAGTTGTAAGTTTTTTAATGGCGACTGATTTGGATTTGAAAATGTCGATAATTTCTTTTTTTATTGATAATTTTTTCTAGGGTATAAAAACGCTTCAGTTCTCATTTGTAATAAATTATTTAAGAATTTTAATCAGGGTTCAAAAGCCTCAAAGTTAATCAATCTCCTTTGACGCAAGATGAAATGGGAGACCCGTCATGCCAACTTCCGTCACGGCATACAGTTCGATTTTACTGCGAAGGCGCGCCAATAGATATTTCACATAAAAAAAAAATGGCTGCGGTAACTGCTTACCATCAGGCAGGTCGTACACTAGTTTGTCACCTTAGTGGTATAAAGAAAACCGTGTATTCTTATGTCGTTGCAGCGTGGGTTGTTTCCAGTTCAGCAGGGAGACTGCTATCCAGCACAGACATTCACTGTGTTGGTGGACCTGTAGACTTTCGTCAGCATGATAAACGTTTCTCGCTGGCCTCTCAGTACAGCGCTACGACATACATGTACACTTATTATTATGCGGCTGCGTATGTCAAGGTGTTCAGCGTGTGCGCTAAATAATCGGCCACAACGTATTCCACTACGAGCATGCTCATGTTAATGACTGGGAGTCTTTTGAACTTCCTCTTGACTGTCATAGTTTGCGACTTCATGCCGGAGAATCCCAGCCTGTTGCGGATAGCCCAGTCGAGATCCAAATCCCGATCAAGATTCACGGTAAGGGACCTACAGATTAATGTACCTGACGAGAGTCCATGTTAGCATTTACAGATTTCTTTTAGGTTCTGCGGGGTGCCGGGGCCGTAATCGGACGAAACGCCTTTGGATCGTTAAGCGGTCTATATTTCCATATATACAGCAGATAGATTGAGAGCACTTACACTGCGTGGACAGGAAGTCCCCAAAATGGTGGCACAGGTTGTTTTGGGGTATTCTAGATATTACATTTGTAAATGCAAATGTTATTCATGGACTCATAATGGAAAAGACACCTGTAAGGAGATCCATTGCGCAAGGGTTGATGTCTATGAACTTAGAATAATAACACATAGAACGACAATTTCATACAAGCGCCCTACCTAAAACTGAGGCAACTAATGAAATTATGTGTGCGTAAGCGGCATGTGATTACAGCTGTGGACACGCACACAGCCATACATAAAAGATTGCCAGTAATTAACATTTTCCCCAAATGTAGGGTAGGTAACTTAGTGTCTACTTTTTATGTATTGTGTGTGTTTGTATGTCTAGTAACATAAATAAAGTATTGCAAACGAGCTGCCATTAACAAGCCAGAGCCGAAGGCGAGGGTTTTTAATGTCACGAGTTTGCAATAACCTACACACCCGTGTATCACACAACATTTTTAAATACAGTTATGGAAAATAGTAAAAAACAAATCAAAGAATTAAATATGTTTATTTTAAAATGCATTTTTTACGATAAAACTAGGCAACGGGCTCGTAGCGTATACAGCCACTTAGTCGCTATGTGAAAAATGTTGATGTGAAAATAATTAAATTAAAAGTGGTAATTAAATATAATAAACTGCTTTAGTTGTTATTCTGAGTAATAAACAACCATTTAAAAGATTTTTAGGATTCAATGCTAAGACGTACGGATTCATTCATTTTCCTAGTAGAAAATTCTTAAAGTGAATATATAACTAAATATTCTGTGAATATTTTAAGCGTCTACCTGTTGCCGTTATCAATATCGAGCTAAAACGAGCAAAAAAATCACGTTTGTTGTATGGGAGCCCCCTTAAATATTTATGTTATTCTATGTTTTAGTATTTGTTGTTATAGCGGCTAGAGAAATACATCATCTGTGAAATTTTCAACTGTCTATCACGGTTCGTGAGATACAGCCTGGTGACAGACGGACGGACGGACAGCGAAGTCTCAGTAATAGGGTTCCGTTTTACCCTTTGGGTATGGAACCCTAAAAATCACGTTTATTGTACGAGAGCCCCCTTAAATATTTATTTTATTCTATTTTTTAGTATTTGTTGTTATAGCGGCAACAGAAATACATCATCATCTGTGAAAATTTCAACTGTCTAACTATCACGGTTCATGAGATACAGCCTGGTGACAGACGGACGGACAGCGGAGTCTCGGTAATAGGGTCCGTTTTACCTTTTGGGTACGGAACCCTAAAAAGCTACTTTGTTTGAAACGCGCGTTTCGGTCCTGTTTTTACGCTAGAAACGCACCGTTTTCGAGCTGGAGAGGTGAAAAGTAACTTTTTAAAATTTATCAGAGCAACACTAATAATCTTTGGTTAATAGTATAGTACTTAGATACCTACTTATCAATAGTTCAAATTCAAATATATAAAAAAATATTTACCAGAAATGGGGGAAAAATTCTTACCTTGCAACACTATGCTGTTTACGGAGTCAATCAAAATTACGATTATTTTTTTTAGTGTTTGATTTATTTCGTAAGAAATGTCGGTTATAAGAGTGTACTTACACATGATATGCGATCTTACAATCCTTATTTTGTTTTCCAGATTGGTTGTGACACCCTTTGACCGCATAAACCGTCATTTTAAAATAAAATTATGGGAAATGCTCTCAAGATGACACGATCTCGCGCACTGACAAGTCGCTCGATCGACTGAGCCATTTGTGGCTCAGACTGATTTGCTTCACTTTGTGTGCGGGTACCTCAGAATACAGAATAAACCAGAAGGAGCCTACGGCCTATAATACATACAGCCCGCTGTGTCCAGAAACAATTCGCAATGCCCCGCACTCCTCATACTTCCCACCCGTACAGTGTTGCTAGCTTAGTGAGAATTCGCCTCTTTTGGGGTAAACTAAAAGTGTTATATTAATATTAAAAGTGTTAAATTGAATGTACTGTTGTGCATAAAAAAATGCTGCAGTAAAATAAAACACAAGTACATAATTTACAAAAAATATATCTTTAATTAGGTACCTTTTTGTTGTACTAATTTTTTATAATATTGCCGTTTCGACGCGGAGGTAATCAACACATTTTTTCGTTTCGACAAATGATGAAGTCTTATACGTAAATATTTTTCTATTACGGCCCTTATGAGATTATTTCTATGAATACAAGTACCCTCAACAACTGGAAAATTTTATTTTTTCCTACAAATTGTTTGAAAATTGAAAGAACAATCACAAAATATTGGGAATCTGAAGTTATTACAAAATTTTCACTCGAAATTTTTCGTACATGACCTTCACAAATGCAACATATTTCAAAAACACTTTGCGAAGGAAAACAAAGACCACCTTTGTTTTTTAAACCAATAAGTTTGTGAAAATACAGAACATCGGTCGCTAACATTGATTCTATACAGAATTTACATTTTATTGATTTTGACAAATAATGAGCTACACAACCTGATATGTAACCTACGATGTACTTCGACAAATCAAGAAGCTGAGGAAGTTCAGAAGATAATAATTTTGCTATGCTACCACCATTGTCTTCAACAGGAAGTGTTTGATCTTGGTTGAAGAGCTCATCATTATCTTCGAATCTTTGTGAATATGCTGAGGAATTTATGGCTTTAGTTGATGATGAACAATTTAATATTCCTATGTTTTCAAGTGATATGCAATTTCCGTTATCGCAAGCTTTGAGTTCTAAATGACATAAAACTTTTCGGTAGATGCCTTTAAATTGTTTAGCATTGGGGTTGTCGTTATGGCCTCCGCACATACGTATAACACCAAAAAGTAACTCCAGATGGTCTTGGCTACATTTATATGTTGGTATAAATACCAGCAGATTATCGGAGACAATCGAACTCTGGTATAGGGATTTCAAACTCTCAATGCAAATAAGTAAACCAAGGAAGCCCGTATGGCAACTACATTCTAAGACTGGTTTATAATTTTTCATTATCACCTGCACTTTCTTCCGTCTTTGTAAATTTTTCTCTTGACCTTATTCTTAATTTGTAATTTTAAAATATAGGTTTTCATTTTATCTAGAAAATTAAATATCATATCTTTATTATGCCTGTTCAAAGCTTGCTTATAATCGAATTGCTTCATATTACGGGAGTTGAAAATGTCAAAGAGGTCATTCATATTTTTTACAAAAGTTTCGGTGGCTTTGGAATTTTTAAATGCGTACAATTTGGCATCTTCGCGACAAAATTTTAGGGCTGTTGCTACACTGTTACTTAGCACTTGGCTAGCTAGCTTAACTTTCATTATATTGTTACGGAACATTATATGTCTACGTGTAAGTTTATTAGCTATATGGAGTCCTTCATTTTCTTGAAGTTTGTTTAATTCACATATTAGGTTCCAATTAATTTCTTCTTCGTTCTCATCTAGAAATATTTTTTTGGACTCGAAATGATTTCTAATTAGTTTAATCATATGAACGGAGTCTAAAAATATAGCTACGTCAGAGTTATCAACTGGGTGTTTAAAACTAGTCTTTAATACACTATTGTGATCTATTTTACATCCTAATTGCTTCATCACCGTTATATTACTTGAATGGCCATCAAATGGAAGGGACACAACATTCACGCCAGCGTCATGGCATTTAATTAGGCATAAATTTATTAAATTAACTTTTTGTTCCGCATTTAAGCCGTGCACCAAGAAGTATCCCAAGGGTAATTTAAAATTATCGTTAACAGCATTTATCAAAAAGACGTAGGCTTCCGAGGCTAAGGTTTGGTATACAGATGAACCAGTTCCCAAGTCGACATATCCATAATTCCGTTTCCCGTCCCATAAACATTGGCGTCTGATGGACATCTCATCTGCAATTAGCGCACAGATAATTTTGTGTTCAGATGTTTTAGCTTTTTCCTTCAAAGCCTCGAAAGATTCATCGGAGAATCCAGGTTCTCCCTTTATATTGGAGTACCATTTCGACAAAGTTTTAGGATGTGGAAGGCAGGTATCAAAAGTTGCCCTCACGTACTTATAGGCCCTAGGCGAAAGAAAATTTAATGTCAAACAGAATTTTTTAATTTTGATAGTGTATTTTTTTTTTTCTTGTTTTGAACGCTTTTTTTGTAGAAATGATTAAAAACATCGGCTGCTACAATATCTTTTGAAAGGAGGTTATAAACATCGTCGTTGACATAACGATTGTTTTTTAAATTCCTCAGTATATTTTGTAAAGACTCATTTCTTTTTTTTAGACGTCTGTTTTTTTGGTGTAATGTTTTAATTTTTCGGATATATTTCTCACAAAATAATTGTCTACGTCGATATAGGGTTCTTAATGTCACTTTTCTCGGCGTATCAAAGATAGAGTCTAATTCAGAGACAGGAACATCACCAATCTGCGAATCTGGTTGAGAAGGAGATGATGTTAACTTTGTAACCTGAAATGGAAACCCATCGTCAAACCTATATACAGACCTTATAATATCTCAAGAGCGAATTGATTTCAGTGCTGTATAGTGTACAGTGAGTGTAGCATAGGTGTAGGTGAAGTGTAGGCATAGCGTAAGTATAATTTAGTGGCGTAAATTTATTTCTAAGACTAAGAAGTAATTTTTGTTTATCCGAACGTTTTTATTATTTAATAGTTGTACAACTATTAAATAATAAAAACGTTCGGATAAACAAAAATTACATACTAAATATATGTAGCTATAAATAGTAACAATACGTACATTCATCAGTGTCGAAGGTTGAGCTGTAAGTGCGCCTATGTGGGCCTTCAGCTCTTCTGTTTCCATGGTAATATGCTGGAATAAAATATTATTATTAGACTACTTAAAATATAGGCACTGTGTAATTACTGTAATTACTAATATACTAAATGTACTTAATTTATTATTAAAAAATATCTCCTCGCAAGTCTTACCCAAACCAACTACATAATAAATTGTAATAATACGCACATCCTTATCAGTCGAAGGCCCAGCAATGGATGTATCCATGAGGATCTCGTCCTCTTCTAAGATTATGGTCATGTGCTAAAACAGAAAAAATCTGGTATATTTTGTATCCTACTAATATTATAAATGTGAAAGCTTGTAAATTTGTTTGTTTGTTACTCAATCACGTTAAAACGCCAAACCGACTTCGATGAAATTTGGTATGGAGATAATCTTATTGCTAAGGGAAGACATAGACTACTTTGATTCCAATATAATGTTCCTGTGGGATGATATAGGGACCACGATAGAACCAAATTCCACGGGCGCAGCCGGGGGGAACTGCCTTGCAACTGTTTTGCAATAGATATTATATTAAATAAATATAATATCTATTGCGAAACCATTTAGATATTACAATACTATTAAACCCATCTACCTTATTTGGAACAGATCCTTTTCGTAGTCTTTTAAAACCACATTTTGTGTCATAAAAACAATCATCTTCAAAATGTTTCGAACAAATAACACTGCTTTTGGAAGGTTTCCAGATTTCATCTAACCGAGCTTGTCTTATAATTTTCATCCACTTTGCTCTAATAATTTCATCAGTGGGGAACCTGAAATTTCACATTTAATAATTAGAATAGTTTTACACAACATTTTTGTAAATACTACTATTTACACAATTTCACATGTGCAGAATATATACCAAAAACATTAGTCAGTGATATTTCAATCATTATTATTACGTCAATAATTATAATTTATTTCAGGCAATATTTATATTAAAAGATCTCAAATTATATAAAAAGAGGCTCATATCATAAATACCTTAAAATTAAATAAATTTTATATTAATCAATCTATTTTTTAATTATTGAAATTTAATTTTTAATCTTTCATCACTGTCAACTTTATATAAAAACTAGGGAAAAGAAACCAGTAAAACTGGCAACATTAACAAAATGGACTCGCCCAAATTGTTTACCACTATCAACAAGTAAACGAAAATCATTATATAAATAAAATGAGATGTAAATGCGCTACTTACACATGAAATGTAATCCCATCTTGTTTTTTCACTCTTCCAGCTGCATTCTTGCAGGCGGGAACCGCACAAGACGGCATTATTTAATGAAAACTGTCAGAGATTTTTTGCGCGTACGACGCACGGTGGCCAAATATATACTAGTCGTCCAAATGTCAAACTACTCTCATTGAGAGTCTCCGTAATATGCACCGCTAGCCGCTCCACATCATCCGGAGTTGAGATGGGAAACGACGCCGCGAGCCTGGAGTCTACTTTTTCGGTGTACTGGGCCCAGTTGATGAGACGCTTGGGAATTGGTGGTGAGACCGAAAGTGGAGTCTCTGGAATCGTCACGAGTACCGGTAGATGGTCCGAGAACATGCTCTCCAGTAGAACCTCTTGCGTAGGTTGGCAGTGTAAGTTCTTGTGAACTATAATATCCAGGACATCGGGTGCCGCCGCACTACTATACGGATAATGCGTCGGAACCTCGGGGCCCTGCACGGTATAGCCCCAGCGCTCCGCATCGTCAAACAACCGACGTCCGCTTGGGCAAATGTGCGTGGCGCACCATGCTGTGTGTTTGCAATTGAAATCGCCAGCCAGAAGGACAGGTGTATTAGTCTCCGTATCGACTAGGCGGGTTATCTCCGCCGGGTCCAGCTTCCCAATCGGGGGTCTATAGGCTGCGTACAGGTGCATGGATTGCCTACCCGCGTGGATGTCAACTCCTAAAGCATAAAGCTTGGCCCTCTTGTGGACAGACTCGGTCTCGACTATCTTGATCGGTTGATGGACTAAGCGGCGTCTGACTAGCACTGCCAACCCACGGTAAGCTATTCCATGGGGAGAACGTTCGTCTTTCCGATAGATATGGTAGTTTGGGATTCTCAGCGTAATGGACTCCTTCAGGTGCGTCTCAGACACCAAACAGACGTCAATATCCTGCTCCTTGAGTAGCGCTTTCAGCAGAGCAACCTTTTTGTATAGGCCGTCTGCATTCCAGTGCAAAACTCTAAGAGCCCCCATGTTGCAGTCTCAATTGGATAAGCTGAGCCATTCCTCCTAGTAACACTGACAGGGTGTTCTGTCCTGTCCGTACGGCCTTCAATACGTCCTCCATGATAATAAGAGCGACGTCTAAAACAGCAGTAGCGTTGTTGTCGATCGCTCCAGCGCTGGGTGCCGGTATGTGCGATGTAACAACCGCCGTTTGCCTCGCCTGACGACCTACTTGTTGTGTAGGGACGCCCGCTTTCTTCAAATCACCTTTTCGGGGTGCTGAAGTGGCTGCGGTCTGGGTCCTTTCGGCCGGTTTTTGCGCCTGTACGGCTTGCGCAGCCTTCCGGGACTTCTTCCTACGCCTCTTCTTCTTGAGAGAGGCGCCTCTCTCGGTGGGAGCGTTTGCCTGTGCCATTAAAGAAGTCGTTTCTGTCTGTAAATCGACTGTAACGGCCTTCTTTGTCTGTTTTGAGGCACCGGCGGTGATTGCAACTGTCCCTGCTCGCTTGTTTCGCAATTCGCGACGAAACACAGCGCATCTGGGATTGTTGGCCGTGTGCGCCTCTCCACAGTTGGCACACGTCGGCGGCTCCTCTCTGGGACGCGGACAGTCACTAGCTGCGTGCTCTTCTCCGCAGCGCACACACGCTTGTTTGCGGTGGCACATGTGCGATGAATGCCTGAAGCGCTGACAGCGGTGGCACTGGGCTGGCCCCTGCCTGCCTCGCCACGCCTCTATCTTGACTCCGGGCATGCACAACAGCTCGGTGACGTCATAAATCCGGGGGATTGTGTCGGCGGTCTTCTTCAGTTGAGCGAAGAAAATGCATCCGGGTCTGCCTTGTCGCGCGCGGATGGGTCGCACGTACTCAGGTACGAAATTCAGTTCCGCTAGGGCTTCTGAGATCTCGTTCGGATCTGTGTCAGACGGTAGCCCTCGTATCGCTACCTTTGCGCTGGTTTCAGCCGGCAACGAATACGAGAACCAGCTGAGCTTTTGAGTCTTCTCAAGATCGTAGAGGTACCTTTGTACGGCACGGTACTCTTCCTCAGTCTTCGGTGTGAACCGCACTCCTCTGCCAAAGGGTCTCGCGTTCGGGCTATGGCCCAGCTTAGACTTCAAGGCTTTGAAGTGCGTCGTCCAGTCCGGTAGGGTCTCAACAATAAGCGGCGGGTAGCGCGGGTTTGCTTTCGGCGGCACCGCAGGCTTGCTACTCACCGACGCCGGCGGTACTTGTGACGCACCGGACGTTGATGTCGACGCCTGCGCTCGTACCGTGTCAGCAAACGACATTGTAGGCACTACGTCGCTCCTTGTCCGCGGGGGGGGGGGGCTTCGTCACTTGACGGCGGGGGGGGGAGGAGGAGGGCACACTACGTCGCGGCGTCGACAGATGCGCGGGTCGCGTTGCTCTCTCGGGGTTGGCATGGCAGGGGGAGGTACCTCCGTCGGTACAGTAAGAGAGGCAGGAGGGCTAGCGAGTGCAAGGCGTATACGCTTCTGCATCTCGGCCTCTGCATCGCTCTCTGGGGACCTCTGGCGCCTTACACCGCGCTCGCATAAAGCTTGCACGGCTTCTTGCGCCTCGACCACTTCCAGTGAGGGGGGGGTTGAAGACCCTGCCGCCACCTCATCCTGGTAGTCCCGGATGGTCATCGCTATCCTTTCCGTCAAGGTGTCCAAGAAGATGCCCCGCCGGCAGATCTCGGCGAATTTCACCATGTCATCCTCAAGGATAGACTTTGGCGAAATGCCGGAACCCAGCAGGCGCACTCGCGGGACCGCCAAGACGGTCGGGTCGCGTGACGTCACCGGTGTCGGGTGAAGCAACGCGGACCTAGCACCGTCGCGCTTACGCGACGACGAAAGCGACCTGGAGCGCTCGCCCTGAGAAGGGCGCGACGCTCCGGCGCGGGAGGCACCGACGCCGCCGGCGGCGTCGATGTCTGGTTTTACCCTTTCGCGTGGAGTGTGCGACGGCGGCCTGGTGGCTTCGCCCTGAGAAGGGCGCATGCCTCCGGCGCTGCGCTCGGACAACGACGACGAATGGGAAGCAGCGACGCCCGCGACGGCGTCGGTGCTTTTTACACCCTTTCTGAGGGACGTCAGCGGCGGCTGCCTGGAAGTTTCGCCCTGAGAAGGGCGCATACCTCCGGCGCTGCGCTCCGGCTGGGAGGTAGCGACGCCCGCGACGGCGTCGGTACCTTTTGCACCCTTTCGCGGCTGCTTCGACGCAGATGGCTGCGGAGCAGGTACGACGGGCGCACGCGACGGCTGCGCGGGGGGGGATCGCGGCGACGGCACGGGGGGTTCGCCTCGGCTGGCGGCGACGGGCGTCGGGCGTTTGGCCCCGACAGGGGCCTTTTTATCGGAGCCCTGAGAAGGGCTCGACATCGGAGGGACGGTCTTGCTCCTGTATCCGCAGTCTGGCGGCCACAAACCTCACGCCCCCAGGCCCTAAGGCCCGAGGGGAGAAAGTGTTACGGCTTAGCCAAGAGTCGTCAGGGCTGTGGAGTCACCTCTGCAATGCCTTCAGGTTTAATTGTACCTTAAAAAAGTACAGAGAAACTTTCCGGCGGCGCAGGCGTATCTCAGTTGATGTTTCGTTACGAAACACAACAGAGATACAACTAGCGACACTGGTCAGTCGCGGATCGCACAGGTACTACACGGAGCGAACGTCGAGACGTCTGCTCAGTGCGGCGGCCGTAGCGGTCTGGTACCGATCACCGTTTTTTTTTTTTTTTTTTTTTTTGACCTGACTATGTAGTTAGCCCCGGTTGGGCTGTCACTACGTCACCGGACTAGAGGGCGGGCGTGAGGCGCCACAGCCTATAAAAACAAAGTTAAGCGACAGCCTAAGGGCCCCCGAGAGGGGCCGGACCTCGGCTCAGGACGTCGCTGGAGAAACAAATCGAACACGCGGGTTCGTGCCTTAAGGGCCTGTCGGAGAGAGAGGCGCCCAGGTACCGTGGGCTACCGGTACCTGGTGTATCGCGCAGAAGTCCTTACTCTTCGCGCCCGGAGCCGCCGAGCGCGGTGTGTGTCTGAAGTGTTGGGGTTGGAGGGGGAGAGGTAGGGGGCGTTCGCAACAGTAATGCGATCATCGGGATCAAAGAGTGAATTCCGCGGTCTGCGCCGGAACCCCGGGCGTCGATCCGCGGGGTGTAATTGACAGCCCGGGCTATCAATGGGTTGGGGTGTTGAGAGGCAGTTTCGAAGTAGCGTCTAGACGCTTTCTTCATGAAACTAATTATGGAAGGGAGTTCAAGGTCGAGATGGAGATCTGCGACCCTGAGATAGTGAGGGGCAGCGGTTGCATTACGGGCAAACCGGTTTTGGATAATCTGGAGCTTAGCCAGATGGGAGCGCGCAGCGTGTGCGAACACTACGCTGGCGTATGTGAGAACGGGGCGGATGCAGGCTTTGTAGAGTGTACACTTATTTCTAAGTGACATTCTACGATTCCTGAATATCGGACCGAGCCGGCCTAGATAGAACGCGGCTTTGTTCCTAACAGCTGTGATGTGAGGTCCAAACGTCATTCTGGAGTCTAGGATGACACCTAGGTATTTGGCCTTCTCGACCCATGGGATGGGTCGGCCGAACAATGAGATGGGGCGCACGGTCCTATGTTGGGAATCTGGTCTCGTAAGACCTCGTGGATCCCGAGAAAAGAACACAGCGGCACTTTTCTCCGGATTCACTTCGATTCGCCAACGTCGGAACCATTCGCCTAGAGCGGTAGCCGCTCTCTGGAGCCTATCCGATATGTTGGATTTGGCTCGTTCGGAAGTGTAAAGTGCCGTATCATCGGCAAAGAGGGCTAGCTCCACGAAGGGAGTCTTGGGAACATCGTTGGTGTACAACGTGTATAGGATAGGACCAAGCACGGAGCCCTGAGGGACCCCGGCTCGGATAGGGTGCGGCCTCGAGAGAGTGCCGTGGACTCTGACGCGGAGGGAGCGATTCGACAAGTAGTCTCGTAAGATGTGCACGAGACTGTCTGGCACTTCCATATGGTGTAGCTTATATATTAAGCCATTGTGCCAGACTTTGTCGAACGCTTTCGCGACGTCGAAAAACAGGGCACCGGTATGGCGCCCTGTTTGAAAGTTGGAGAGGACGTGCTCCGTGATGCGGTGCACTTGGTGGACTGCCGAGTGTTTGGGACGGAACCCAAACTGCTCGTCTATGAGAAGGCCTCTAAGTTCAACGAACTTTTTGAGGCCAATGGCTATGATGCGTTCATAGACTTTCCCCAGGCATTTGAGGAGACTAATGGGCCTGTAAGAGGCGGGGTTCTTCAGGCATTTGCCTGGTTTGGGGATGCCAACTACGTCTGCATCTTTCCAGGAGTCTGGAAATCTGTAGTTCGCGAGAGCGGCGTTGAATATCGCCACGAGAAGGACTAACAGGGGGCCTGGGAGGAGTTTGAGGACCGAGTTCGTGATGCCGTCAGCTCCGGGAGCTTTCCGGCTCCGAAGGTCCCTGATGATCGTTTGGACCTCCTCAACCGTTGTAGGCTCGAGGGGGATCGTGGGAGGTGTCGCGAGGATTCGTTCCACCTCGGAGTCAACCATCTGAACGTGTTCGTCGTCGGTTGGTTCTAGACTAGGAGAGCATTGGCTCTCCAGGCTGTCTGCAAAGCATTCAGCCTTTTCGTCATCATCGAATGCTATCGTACCGTCTGGTCGGGTCAGGGGAGGGCATTGGGTTATTTGGTCGGAACGGAGAGATTTAGCAACTCGCCAGTACGCCGTGTGCGAGGGCTTAATTTCTCCAACAAAGTTGGCCCACCGTTCATCCCTGAACTCTTTGATGCGCTTCTTTACTTGGCGTTGTAAATAGCGCATCCGAGAACGGTTCTGTTCAGTGGGACAAGAGTCATGGGCGCGTGTCGCTGCGTTCTTTTCCGACACTAGTTCTCGCAAATAAGCAGGGAGTTCCCAACGCCGAGCTAAGTCGGCCGTTGAAACCTCTCTGGAGCAGTTGTTAGCTGCCGTTTGCAAGTGGCTAGTGAGGGCGTCGATCGCAAGGTCGGTCTCGTCATTTGTGAGAATATGTTCGGGTACTTGCTCCAGCTCGGGTGTGGAAGTCTGTGCGAGCACTCTTTTGAGTTTTCGCCAGTCCGTTACCCGTCTGGTGTCCTCGTCTGTCGGTAAGTCAGTTGGTAGCCCGAACTCGATCAGAACTGGCCGGTGGTCAGAGCTAAGTTCTGTGTGCACTTGGATTGAACGCATCCGTAAGGCTACGTTCTTTAGAAGTGCAAAATCCAGAACGGTCGGGCGGTGGCCCACTGTTGCGGAATAGTGGGTGGGAGACATGGGAGCTATGACGTCGAATCCTAGGGAGTCCTGTAGGCTCTCTAGGATTACGCCGTTTGGTGAAGACGAGTGGCTATTCCACTGGATGTGCTTACTATTGAAATCTCCAGCCAGAATGGTGGAGTTTCCTAGGGCAAAGAGGGCTTGCAAGTCGCTCTGAAGGATACGCTTGCTCGGGGGGAGGTACGCGGACGCGATATTGATCGGCTGGTGGCCGGTCATCCCTAGCCTGCAGATGGTGACCTCGAGGTTTTCGAGAGATGGGGGTTCTAGTGGGATGCAGTGCAGGGACCTTTTGTAATAGACTAGGGTTCCGCCCCCGCGGCCCTCTCTATCATTACGGATGACGTTGTAATTTGCAATGCGCGGGTCGCGATTGCATGGTTTCAAAAGGGTCTCCTGCACTAGGAGGATATCAACTTGGTGGTCGGTTAGGTACTGGCGTACTTCATCCCGTTGCCACGCAAGGCCGTTTGCGTTATAGAACGCAAGGGAAAGGGAGCGTGGTTTCACTCTTTGATTCCGTGAACCCATTATTGTTGGGAGAGGTTTGTGCGCCGAAGGTGGGCAGGCGCGCGATAGTCCATGATGGACTCAAACACAGCGATGTGTTTGCAGACGATCTGGAATTGGTTTCCCACTCCAGTGTCTTGGAAGTCATGTAGCTCGCGGGCTAGGACGAATAGCTCTGACATGTCGATTTTACTCGCCATGTCAAACACTATGTCCGTCAAATGAGGTTTGCGTCCTCCCAGAGGGGGAGTCTGCTGGGGTGCAGCTGCTGGGGCAGTCTCTACGGGTTCGACCGGTGTGGGTAGGGGCGCAAGAGGCTGCCTGGGTGAAGCCCATGCAGACACTGCGGGGAGGGCCGGAATAAATGGCTGGGGGACCCGAGTGGGCCGAAGCTGGGGATAAGCCGTTTGGCTCTGGGAGGGCGGAGGGAGGCGCGTGTGCGAGCGCCCTTTGGCTTGTGCCGGCCTCGTGCGCCTCTTCGGCGCCTTAGGGCAACCGCCATAGTTGGCGGTATGCCCCACGGCGCCGCAGAGAACGCACGCTGGCGGCTCCACCGCTGGGTCGCGCGGACACTGGCCCCGTTCGTGATCGCCTAAGCATTTCACGCAACGGAACCGCGAGAAGCAATTACGGGCAGAGTGCCCGTAATTTTGGCAGTTGTGACACTGCCCTGGGAGTCCACGTTTGTGGGGGAGTTCGACTTCGATGTCGAAAAGACCACAAATGTTTGTGATCTGGAAGATCTTCTTACCCTCGGGGGTAAGGGGAAGGTGGCAGATAACCATATTGTATGGCTCGCCATCCTTGCGGTGGTTGCGGGTCATCCGGTGTACCGACCGGACGGGGACTCCTTGTCCTTTAATGGACTCGGTTATGCCATCTAGTGACAGCGACGTGGGGACGCGTTTAACCACCACGCGAAGTTCACGTTCCTCCTCGAGAGCGTACGTGAAGTACTCCACGCGCCGCTCTCGGAGGAGGCCCGTGAGTTTTCGGTGGTCGTTGGGTGTTGCCACCGTGACGCTGATGCCAAGGTGGGTCGACTTTGCCCTTGTGAGGCGAATCTCTTTCGCGGGGAGATCGACCGCGTAGAGCCGCTCCCAGACCTTTCCGTCACGGATGGTGATCGGCGGCGGGAGCTTGGCCTTCGGTGTCTCTTGCGAGAGCACCGTTGGCGAAGAGGGACGGGCCGCTCCGGTGTTACCCTTTGCGGCTTTCGCGGGACGGGAGTCACTGGAGCGGGGCTTCCGCTTCCGGTTCTCCGGGACAACGGTCCAGTTGGCCTCCGTAAGAGGGTCAACAATGGACTCTAGGTCTGACTCGTCGTCGGACAAGGAGCTGGTGGGCCCCCTTATGATTGCAGCTGCAGCTGCACCCTGGTCTATGTCCATCTCCTGTGGTCCTGAAGGGGCTGCAGGAGGGACGGGAGTGGCGCTGCTGCAAGAGGCAACAGCGGTAGCGGCCTGAGGGGCCTTAGCGGGGTTTGCCTGAGGGGCCTTGGTAGTCGCAGGTGCGGCTTCCTTGGGTTTGGCCTGAGGGGCCTTAGCGGCTTTAGCCTGAGTGGCTTTAGCGGGCGAGGCCTGAGGGGCCTTGGGGGATTTTGCCTGAGGGGCCGGGGGCGGGGGTGGGGGGGCGACCTTAGTGGTCGCTGGGGTTTTTGCCTGAGGGGCGGGGGGTGCGGGGTTTGTTCGGCACCAGGTGCCGAACCCCGTTAACAAGTCGGGGGCCATCGAGGCCACGTACCTACGCAGCATGTGAAGCTGCGTAGTTGGATCCAGCCGGGGATCCATGGCAGACATTGCCTGAGGGGGGGTGAAGGGCCGCCCGAGGGGTACACTCGGGCGGTGTGTACCCTGCGTGAAAAACCTAACCTCCCGGCCGGGTATAGGCCAGGAGGGTCCTAGTCCCTAGTGTGTGTGGACCGGTGCCAGTCTTATTGTGCACCGGTTTGAGTACCTAGTCTTAAAACTAAGAAACTTAACTACCTAACCGATAACTGGGGTTGACGAGGGTAGCCCCCAAGGCCAGTGGTCCCAGTCCCAGCCGAATGACTTGCCGTTCCCAGAGGGGGAAAGGCTAGCGTACGGGTCAACGCTACGACTCGCTTTGTTGGCACGTTCGCAAATTCACCACTGCCGAAGCAGCGAGGTGGTCAGCTACGCTTTCCTCTGCCTTGGAGCTAGCTCACAAGGCGAGTACCTCACGTTTGACTGCTAACCTAGTGAGATGCCGCACTTTCGTACGACAAACTCACCGTGAATTGCCGACACGTTTTCCACAAGCCGACCGCACTAAAATCGTGTGGATTTGCAGACCGCTCCTTAGAAACTTTTTCTACTGAGGCAAGTTCTGAAAAGAACTTCAACCTCACTCGAAGTCAGCGAAAAATTAGCCGGGCTAATATCCGCTGTAGACGGGCCTGCAGTGGGTCTATGCGACCGTACAGTACCTCGGGACACGAGCTGCAGAGGGTCTTGAGAAAGACCGTACAACGAAGCGTGTGTGTTAGGCGGAAGCCTGTAGGGGAATGGCACAAGTAGCGCACGGATCCGAATCGGTAAGCGGGAGCGAACCGTGACCGTCTCCGAGCGCTGCTCAAACCGGACTGACCGATCTAGTGTGGGTCATCTCACAACCTCCTCACGGTGGCTGGGGACTCAGTTCCGAGATAAATGTCTCTCTACTGAGGTATCTATCGCAGCATGTGAATACATACCGGGCGTTGTGTTGGCCGTATAGGCCGAGATGCGCGCTACGTTTCTAGTTCGTCAGAATCGTCTCATGTGTCGTTGTTCGCGAGTAACTCACGAGCGTAAGGGCGTCCGTCCGGCGGCCGAGTATGTAGAGGCGCCAGATTGCGTATATGACGCAAATCCGACGCGTCCGCACGCTCGAACAGGCTTACAGTGAGTCGGCGTATGAATGCGTCCGTGCTCTCCATGCGTAGGTCCCTCTGTATAGTGGCGTTCTTTACAAGACGCGGGGCGTCTGTAATCTGCCTGAGGGAGATGCTCTGTTGTTGTTGGATTCGCTCAGCGTTTCCTCTGCTCAGTAGGGCGTACCAAGCCGGCGCTGCGTATGTTAAACATGGCCGTAGGTAGGTCTTGTAGATGCTGAGTTTCGTTTTCAGCGGAAGCTTCGAGGAGAGCACCGGTCGCAGTAACGCGCGCGATGTTCGGGTCCTAGCGATGACTTTGTTCGCGTGTTTATTCATAGTGAGCCGCCGGTCGATTTCGACGCCTAGGTAGGTCGCCGATTCGCGCCAAGCTAGCTGCTCACCACGGAGATACAAGGTGGAAGGCTTCTTTACGGAGAGATTCATAAGCATTGCTTGTGTCTTTCGCACGTTAACCGAGAGCCTCCATTTGTCAAGCCACTCGGGGAGCAGGTTTAGTACGCGTTGCATTTTCAACACTGCGAATCTAGCATTTTTGTTGTATGTCAGATACGCTGCGTCGTCGGCGTACAGTGCTAATGTGGATTCGTCTGACTTCGGAATGTCATCGGTGTAACGTGAGTACAATGCTGGGGAGAGGCAACTCCCTTGCGGTACGCCGGCTAAGATTTTCCTAGACGTCGAGGACTCTGTCTCTACTGATACGTGAAAACTTCTATCACTCAGGAAGGAGGCTATTATTCGGACTAGACGTTGGGAAGCGCTGGACGTCGCTAGTTTGTACAGCAGACCGTCGTGCCAAACTCTGTCGAACGCCTTCTCCATATCAAGAAAAACTGCAACTGTGCTTCCCCTCTGGTTCATGCCCTGGGTCATCATGTGCAGTACTCTCAATAATTGGAGTGTCGTTGAATGTTCCGCTCTAAAACCATACTGCTCGTCGCGGGGGGTGATGTGCGGGGCGAGGTGTTTCAGTAAGAGGCGTTCGTACACTTTTGATTGTGTAGATAGCAGCGTGATGGGCCGATAACTCTCCGGTTTCAACACGTTCTTACCGGGTTTAGGCAGCAATATAACGCGTCCGTCTCTGTATATAGTCGGGAAGTGTCCAGTGCGATTTATACCGTTGTACAGTCGTGTTAGCGCCGCGACGGCGCGCGGCGGTAACCGACGTAGGGCTTCATTGGTTATTTTATCTGCACCGGGCGCCTTCCTTAGCTTCGTGCGTTGTATCACACGCTGCACTGCACCCGGGGTGAAAACAATTGGATCGTCATCGGCCGCTATCGGTGTAGAAAAATAGCCTCGTAAGTACTGTTGCACCATTTCGACGTGAGCTGTATTTTCTGTCTCGTTAGGGCGGAATTGGCGTTCTAAGTGGTCGGCGAATATTTCAGCGCGGTCTGCTGCGTGATATCGCAAAGTTCCATCGGCTGCCAGTAGTGGGCGTACTGGAGGCGGAGATCTCGTCAGCTGCCTGCACAGTTTGTGGATGGAATTCCAGTCATCACTGACATCCTCTATGTGCTGCTGCCAACTCTCCTCTCGATGGGTTTCTAGCGCGTCCTTTACTACGGTCGTAAGGCGATGAAGTTCGGCCTTTAACACAGGACACCGCGTCCTCTGCCACAACTTGCGTAGTCGACGTTTGTCTGTTAGCTTACGCTTGATGGCGTCGGGGAGTGGCGAGTATTGTTGTCGCTTCTTAGTCTCGGTGGAGGACTCATTGAAGGCCGTCTGAATAGTCTCCGTAATAAGCACCGCTAGCCGCTCCACATCATCCGGAGTTGAGATGGGAAACGACGCCGCGAGCCTGGAGTCTACTTTTTCGGTGTACTGGGCCCAGTTGATGAGACGCTTGGGAATTGGTGGTGAGACCGAAAGTGGAGTCTCTGGAATCGTCACGAGTACCGGTAGATGGTCCGAGAACATGCTCTCCAATAGAACCTCTTGCGTAGGTTGGCAGTGTAAGTTCTTGTGAACTATAATATCCAGGACATCGGGTGCCGCCGCATCACTATACGGATAATGCGTCGGAACCTCGGGGCCCTGCACGGTATAGCCCCAGCGCTCCGCATCGTCAAACAACCGACGTCCGCTTGGGCAAATGTGCGTGGCGCACCATGCTGTGTGTTTGCAATTAAAATCGCCAGCCAGAAGGACAGGTGTATTAGTCTCCGTATCGACTAGGCGGGTTATCTCCGCCGGGTCCAGCTTCCCAATTGGGGGTCTATAGGCTGCGTACAGGTGCATGGATTGCCTACCCGCGTGGATGTCAACTCCTAAAGCATAAAGCTTGGCCCTCTTGTGGACAGACTCGGTCTCGACTATCTTGATCGGTTGATGGACTAAGCGGCGTCTGACTAGCACTGCCAACCCACGGTAAGCCCTTCCATGGGGAGAAAGTTCGTCTTTCCGATAAATATGGTAGTTTGGGATTCTCAGCGTAATGGACTCCTTCAGGTGCGTCTCAGACACCAAACAGACGTCAATATCCTGCTCCTTGAGTAGCGCTTTCAGCAGAGCAACCTTTTTGTATAGGCCGTCTGCATTCCAGTGCAAAACTCTAAGAGCCCCCATGTTGCAGTCTCAATTGGATGAGCTGAGCCATTCCTCCTAGTAACACTGACAGGGTGTTCTGTCCTGTCCGTACGGCCTTCAATACGTCCTCCATGATAATAAGAGCGACGTCTAAAACGGCAGTGGCGTTGTTGTCGATCGCTCCAGCGCTGGGTGCCGGTATATGCGATGTAACAACCGCCGTTTGCCTCGCCTGACGACCTACTTGTTGTGTAGGGACGCCCGCTTTCTTCAAATCACCTTTTCGGGGTGCTGAAGTGGCTGCGGTCTGGGTCCTTTCGGCCGGTTTTTGCGCCTGTACGGCTTGCGCTGCCTTCCGGGACTTCTTCCTACGCCTCTTCTTCTTGAGAGAGGCGCCTCTCTCGGTGGGAGCGTTTGCCTGTGCCATTAAAGAAGTCGTTTCTGTCTGTAAATCGACTGTAACGGCCTTCTTTGTCTGTTTTGAGGCACCGGCGGTGATTGCAACTGTCCCTGCTCGCTTGTTTCGCAATTCGCGACGAAACACAGCGCATCTGGGATTGTTGGCCGTGTGCGCCTCTCCACAGTTGGCACACGTCGGCGGCTCCTCTCTGGGACGCGGACAGTCACTAGCTGCGTGCTCTTCTCCGCAGCGCACACACGCTTGTTTGCGGTGGCACATGTGCGATGAATGCCTGAAGCGCTGACAGCGGTGGCACTTGGCTGGCCCCTGCCTGCCTCGCCACGCCTCTATCTTCACTCCGGGCATGCACAACAGCTCGGTGACGTCGTATATCCGTGGGATGGTGTCGGAGGTCTTCTTAAGTTGGGCGAAGAAGATGCATCCGGGTCTGCCTTGTCGCGCGCGGATGGGTCGCACGTACTCAGGTACGAAATTCAGTTCCGCTAGGGCTTCTGAGATCTCGTTCGGATCGGTGTCAGACGGTAGCCCTCGTATCGCTACCTTTGCGCTGGTTTCAGCCGGCAACGAATACGAGAACCAGCTGAGCTTTTGAGTCTTCTCAAGATCGTAGAGGTACCTTTGTACGGCGCGGTACTCTTCTTCAGTCTTCGGTGTGAACCGCACTCCTCTGCCAAAGGGTCTCGCGTTCGGGCTATGGCCCAGCTTAGACTTCAAGGCTTTGAAGTGCGTCGTCCAATCCGGTAGGGTCTCAACAATGAGCGGTGGGTAGCGCGGGTTCGCTTTCGGCGGCACCGCAGGCTTGCTGCTCACCGACGCCGGCGGTACTTGTGACGCACCGGACGTTGATGTCGACGCCTGCGCTCGTACCGTGTCGGCAAACGACATTGTAGGCACTACGTCGCTCCTTGTCCGCGGGGGGGGAGAAGGAGGAGGGGGGGGTGGCGCTTCGTCACTTGACGGCGGGGGGGGAGGAGGAGGAAGCACTATATCGCGGCGACGACTAATGCGCGGGTCGCGTTGCTCCCTCGGGGTGAGCGTCGAAGGGGGAGGTACCTCCATCGGTACACTAAGAGAGGCCGGAGGGCTTGTGAGTGCAATGCGAATTCGCTTTTGCATCTCTGCCTCGGTGTCACTCTCTGGGGACCTCTGGCGCCGTATACCGCGCTCGCATAGTGCGTGCACGGCTTCTTGCGCCTCGACCACTTCCAGTGAGGGGGGGGTTGAAGACCCTGCCGCCACCTCATCCTGGTAGTCACGGATCGTCATCGCGATCCGCTCCGTCAAGGGGTCCGAAAATATGCCCCGCCGGCAGATCTCAGCAAATTTCACCATGTCATCCTCAAGGATGGACTTGGGTGAAATGCCGGAACCCAGCAGGCGCACTCGCGGGACCGCCAAGACGGCCGGGTCGCGTGATGTCACCGGCGTCGGATGGAGCAACGCGGACCTAGCACTATCGCGCTTACGCGACGATGAAAGCGACCTGGAGCGCTCGCCCTGAGAAGGGCGCGACGCTCCGGCGCGGGAGGCACCGACGCCGCCGGCGGCGTCGATGCCTTGTCTGTCCCTCTCGCGTGGAGTGTGCGACGGCGGCCTGGTGGCTTCGCCCTGAGAAGGGCGCATGCCTCCGGCGCTGCGCTCGGTCAACGACGAACGGGAAGCAGCGACGCCCGCGACGGCGTCGGTGCTTTTTGTACCCTTCCTCTGAGACATTAGCGGCGGCTGCCTGGAAGTTTCGCCCTGAGAAGGGCGCATACCTCCGGCGCTGCGCTCCGGCTGGGAGGTAGCGACGCCCGCGACGGCGTCGGTACCTTTAACACCCTTCCGCGGCTGCATCGACGCAGATGACGTCTGCGGAGCAGGTACAACGGCGGGCGCACGCGGCGGCTGCGCGGGGGGGGATCGCGGCGACGGCACGGGGAGTTCGCCTCGGCTGGCGGCGACGGGCGTCGGGCGTTTGGCCCCGAGAGGGGCCTTTTTATCGGAGCCCTGAGAAGGGCTCGACATCGGAGGGACGGCTGAGCTCCTGTATCCGCAGTCTGGCGGCCTGAAACTTCACGCCCCCAGGCCCTAAGGCCCGAGGGGAGAGAGTGTTAAGGCTTGCCAAGAGTCGTCAGGGCTGTGGAGTCACCTCTGCAATGCCTTCAGGTTTATTGCACTTTAAAAAGCACAGAAAAACTTTCCGGCGGCGCAGGCGTATCTCTGTTGATGTTTCGTTACGAAACACAACAGAGATACAACTAGCGACACTAGTCAGTCGCGGATCGCACAGGTACTATACGGAGCGAACGTCGGGACGTGCACTCAGTACGGCGGCCGTAGCGGTCTAAACGTACAGTACCTCGGGACACGAGCTGCAGAGGGTCTTGAGAAAGACCGTACAACGAAGCGTGTGTGTTAGGCGGAAGCCTGTAGGGGAATGGCACAAGTAGCGCACGGATCCGAATCGGTAAGCGGGAGCGAACCGTGACCGTCTCCGAGCGCTGCTCAAACCGGACTGACCGATCACCGATGTATGGCCCATATTTATACCCCCGCTGTGGGAGCGAGAGGTACATGTGTGGGAAAGAGATATCATCATCATCACGGGGCGTGCAGATTTACCGTCTGCGATACGAGTATCGAGTTTGAAACTCCTGATTCGGGCAAGACTCCAGGGGAGGACCTCCCCTGCGTATAATTTAACCGCTATACGCGATGTGGATAAATTTTAAGATTTTGCGTGATGGATGAGCTTAGGATGGCAGCGCACACACTGCTTGTACAGACGAGATTGGATTGGCTGAAGGCCTTAGACAAGGTTTTTTAAACAACTTAGTTGTGAAAGACATGAACGACGTAGATACACGTAGCCTCTTATATGTTTGTTTGGTCTCATTCAGGCGGATGAATCGAGTGATTAATCCGTCTGAATGATACCACCTACAGAAAAGGGCCCTGCGGCCATGAGGGACGCCCGTGAGCACACAGAGCCAGATACGTACAGCAGCTGCTAACCCACGTGACGTCCCTGGCAAAAACGCAGGGCTACAAACTACAAGCCTATTTTTTGATGATGTAAAACTAGATGACTGGATATTATAAGTAAAAACATTGTTTGCACAGGGAAAATTTTCTTTATTGTGTCTAAAACTAGATGACACAAGTCACTACCAAAAACACATGTTCGAATATCAATTTGAAATGTTGTTGTGATCTAAAAAGTTTCACACTTCCCCTCAAACAACATCCATCATCAGATATCCTCACATCACACTACTCCACACACACCCAAACTCAGATCGCGCACACATTTGTTAAATGCCACACGACCTAATGGTTTTGTCAACACATCTGCTGGGTTATCTTCCGTACATACATAGTCTAGACATACAACATTCTTAGCAATGCAATCTCTAATATAATGCGCCCTTATGTCTATATGTTTCGTCCGCCTATGCGCTACAGGATTGTACGCAAGTCTAATGGCGCTCTGATTATCTACGAATATGCAAATAGACACAAGAGATTCACCTCTTATAAATGCATTTAGCTGCCGCAAGTGAACTGCCTCCTTGGTTGCCTCCGAAAGTGCAATATATTCGGCTTCCGTTGACGACAGTGCCACACAAGATTGTTTTCGGCATTCCCAATTAATCAACGAGTTACCACATCTAAAAATAAATCCAGAATGAGATTTCCTATGTTTGATGTTCCCTCCCCAGTCAGCATCTACGAATCCCGTGATTTCCTGCACCGGTATCTTGGGAAATATCAAACAGAGATCCCTTGTATCTTTAAGGTACCTCAAGATATATTTAGCGGCTTTCCAATCGCGTTCCTCACAACAAGAATTATATTGCGCCAAAAAATTTACCGCAGCTGCAATATCCGGCCGTGTGATACAGGCCAAATAGTTTAGCGATCCTATGAGCGCTTGATAACTACGAGTCTTGGCTGGACAAGAGCTTACTCCCTTCCCCTTCCGCCAAGGCTTTATGGAAATCCATTTCCATCGGAGTTTTCACTGGTTTGCAGTTGGACATACCATATTCATCAAAGATCTTCGAAATAAACCTCTCTTGATTCAAATATATTCCGTTATTTGTCCTATACAAAAGCATACCTAAAACTTGTTTCGCTTCCCTTAAATCTTGAAATGCTTACGAAGATTATCTAATAATACTTCCTTCTGCAATTTGTCTTTATAAAATAATAAAATATCGTCAACATATAAAGCAATATAAAAAATATTATTTTTGTATAGACAGCTATCAAACTCACAGCGTTTGAAGTTCAAAGACAATAACGTCTCAACTTCATTTATTTTTCCATTCCATGACCGAGAAGCTTGTTTCAGGTCGTATATCGCTTTTTCTAATAAGCAAACGTTTTCTTGCTCTAACAATAACGCATGGATTACTGGGATTCATAAAACGGTATCCTTTGGTTTCTTCACAGTAATCAATAAAGATGTGTTCTACTCCTTTAGGGCTCCATTTCTTCAGAGTTTCTTTGGGCACATGGACAAACGCATTTGTTCCAAAAACTCTGAAATGATCAAATGACTGAACCTTCCCTGTCCATAACTCCTCAGGAATAATACCGTTGTTACCACTGTGAGGCAGCCTGACCTTCGTATACACAGCAGTATTACAAGCTTCTGCCCACAGCCTTACACTCAGATCCTTTTCCGCCAACATAGCACGAGCCATCTCCACGATAGTGCGGTTTGCTCGCTCCACTACGCCGTTTTGTTCTGGAGTATAGGGAACAGTCAACTGATGTTTAATCCCCTTTTAGCTTAGAAATCCATCAAACTTGTTGTTCACAAATTCTGTTCCATTGTCTGTGCGTATGCACTTTACCTTCAATACAATCTCGACCTCTACAGATGCTAGAAAATTTTAAAATGATCCAAAACTTTATCTTTCCATTTAAGTAAAAAAAATCGGCCAAGTGCGAGTCGGACTCGCACATGAAGGGTTCCGTACCATTATCGATAAAAACGGCAAAAAAATCACGTTTGTTGTATGGGAGCCCCCTTAAATATTTATTTTATTCTATTTTTTAGTATTTGTTGTTATAGCGGCAATAGAAATACATCATCTGTGAAAATTTTAACTGTCTAACTATCACGGTTCATGAGATACAGCCTGGTGACAGACGGACGGACGGACGGACGGACGGACGGACGGACAGCGGAGCCTCAGTAATAGGGTTCCGTTTTACCCTTTGGGTACGGAACCCTAAAAAAATGCTAAAGATTTACGTGTAAAATTATCTAAAATAAGTAGCCCGAGATCCACCGTATGAGGGCTCAGACATAAGGCCACAGATATCAGCGTGAACCAATTGCAGTTTCTCAACTGCTTTCTCAGCCTCACCAACCGGAAAACGTATACAATGTGCTTTCCCCTTAATACAGGCGACACAAGGCTCCATTACGCTCGTTCCAAATTCCATACCCGGAAGCTTACGTAAATCTCGTTCCTTTACGTGTCCAAGTCGCCGGTGCGTGCCACAACATCAAAGCATTACCTACCTTTAATGACGTCAACACAGCCCCATCTACAACCGCCTGACAACTTCCAAGCTTGTAGATACCTGAGACTTCAGTTGCGGTAGTCGAAAGATTTTACTTGAAATGGCCTGGAATCAAATGGTGAATTAGCTTACAACCATCCCTGTCAAAGCTTACTTTCCATCCTTTCTCTACTAATTTAGAAACAGATAACAGATTAACACGCAAACCTGGTACATACATGACATCCCTCATAGCAAGCATTCGTCCATTCATACTTACCATGATGTCACCCTTACCCGCGCATTTCATCTTATCATTATTCGCACATGTCACGTTACTCATACTAACATTCATAACCAATTCTTTAAACCAGTGTTTTTGGAAACACATATGTGAAGATGCCCCACTGTCAATGTACCAGTCCGTCGGATTGAAGGAGTCCCCGACGCTTAATGAACACAGACTCAGGACGTCTTTCGGTTTCGAGGTCGAATCTGCGTTCTTTCCTTGAGGACAGTCGGGCTTCTTATGTCCATATTTTCCACATTTAAATTTGGTTATATTCTTGTCATTATTCCCATTTCGTTTCTTACTCTTACTCACAGCCAATGCCGAGTCCGCTGAAGACGATATACTACAACCTTGACGTGAATCCTCCTGTAGTAACTTCTGTCGTACGTTCTCTGAAGTCAACTTCATCCCAGAGTGTTCCAGTGCCATTCGCATAGGCCTGTACTCTTCAGGTAGTCCTCTCAGTAACACCACAGCTACAAGATCATCATCAAATCCGGCGGAGATATCCTTCAACTTTTGAGAAAGAGACATTACCGTAGCAACATAATCGTGCATCGACGCGTGTCTCCCTAGCTTCTCATCTAGCAACGCGTTCATGAGGGTAATCCTGCGATTTACGCCTTTGTCCTCAAACGCTTTCGCTAGGCTATCCCAAGCATCCTTGGCATACTTTGAATTTTGTACATACGCATACAGTGTAGGCTCCACATGTAGACAAATCAAAGCTAGTGCCTCTTGGTCCTTCTCGATGGCAGTAGAGTCCTTAGAATCCGGGTACTTTGACGTATACGTGAACAACTTTTCTCGTATGAGAATCATTTTGATCGCGAATTTCCACGTAGAGTAGTCATCTAGGCCGCAGAGGTTCTTAATGGCGAATTTAGTGGAAAGGGCCATAACCTTTTGATGTTGTAAAACTAGATGACTGGATATTATAAGTAAAAACATTGTTTGCACAGGGAAAATTTTCTTTATTGTGTCTAAAACTAGATGACACAAGTCACTACCAAAAACACATGTTCGAATATCAATTTGAAATGTTGTTGTGATCTAAAAAGTTTCACACTATTTGAGGTTTATTGAGATGGATGGATCGAGATTCATCACACCTAAATAAACCTCAGAAGAAGGGTGCCTTGTGACTGCCGGGGAATGCCAGGGGCACTCCAAACACCAGATACATACAGTGCCGGATCTCCCCTTGACACCCCCGCAGCCCAGTCAGCACAACAACAACATGACAAAGCAGACACTAACTACGGCCTCTTGTACGGCGGATGATGGGTGCGTGAGTGTGCAGTTCCCGTTAAGAAACTGCACATTCCCGCACCGTTCCTGTAACAAAGCGTGTTAGGTACATATATAGTGAAAATAAATAAATATAATAATATTGGAAAGAGATATCTTCTTCTTCTCTAACATGCACCCGCGGGACGAGTGCGTACGGGCCTCGAGCTATGAAGAGCTCATTACCCGGGCTTTCTTCGGTAGCATACAAGCTACCGAGTGTTTTGTTCCCGCTTGACGTGGGAGTGGAGAGGAAGGAGATTTTGGCGCCATAGGTATTACCGCGCCGTGCCGCTCAGTGCCGTGCCAGACGATACTTCGCAAGGAATAAATTTTGGAGGTAAAACGTACCATACAAAATGAGGTACAAAATGGTATGAAAACCAGAAGGACAACGTAGGGACCCGCAGAACAACGCGCTGACAATACGACTTTTTGGCTGCATTCAGGCGGATGAATCCGAAGATTAATCACGTCTGAATGCAGCCACCTAAGCGAAAGTGCGCTGTGCGCTTGCGGAAGTGCTAGGGGCTCCCGGACACCAGATATGTACAGTGCCGGCCGACCCCATGGGCACTTCCTCGCACACATTGCACTGCGTGTCGGAAAAGAATGCTAGAAAACAATAAAAAGAGAAACTACGGCCTCGGCGGATGATGGCGCATGAATGTACATACCCGCAGGTATGTACATTCATGCACTTCAACTGAAATAAAAGTACACTTTAGTAAATAAATATGAGGAAAAAATATGTAGAGGAGCAAGATTCAACGAGGACAATAACAACAACAGGCAACAAAAACAACAACAGTAACAGGACAATATTTTAAACCGTCGCGACCTAGCTATGGTTATTTGTCGCGACCGCAGGATGCCTCACCCGAGTGGGCCCCCGCGGACGTCGGTCTTAGTACCTAGCTACATTGTGTATGCACTTCGCGGCTCAGCTATGCCACTTGCGTGCGAAACGATCGGCCTACCCGGAGTGAGGCGGGGTGGGGGTGGGGGGGGAGCAAGCCGCAGCCGAGCGGCGGTGCGACTGCCGTTTCCACGGGACAGCCGCGCACACTTGTCGAACCGCGGCGCTGCCTACCCACTTGGGCCGAAACGTTGCAGCAAGGGCTTAAAGCCGCGAAGTGAAACAAAGCTGCCTTGTTGTGCAGGAGATACGCAGCTTCTTACCCGTGGCGGGTCAGAAGCTGCGTGAGGGCTTGGGTTGCCGCCGACCATATGTCTATCCCGGCGGCTATGGCTTTGATCATGTCTACCAGGACCATAACGATTTCCGCTATTGGGTCACTGGTAGCATGAGAAGAAGAAGAAGGTGGTATGTATGTGGTGGGCCGCTGGAAGCTTGCCACCGGGGCTGTGTTTGCGCCTGACGCGCGAAAGGAGGAAAAGGTAACGCGCGCTCCGGCTGAGCGTGCTGGCCGAGCGGTGCCCGCCTCGCGGCTAGCTGTGCCCGCCATGTTGGCGTGCTCAGCGCCGCGGCCAGTTTGTGAACTAGTGGTAGTGTGAATGGTCGGCGGCTGGAATTGCGAAGTATGCGTGGGTGGCAACTGCGTTGTTGCCGTTAGAGGTTGTGGGCCGCGCTTATTCTTTTTCCTGCGCGGCCCGCGTCTTCGCTTTCTTCGGCCTCCCGGGTTTGCCGGTGGGGCCAAAGTGGTTGGCATTTGGCCCTCCGCTTGCAGCGGGGCCAGTAAGGCGCTCTGCGCCGTGGCCTGAGGGCGGGATGGTTGGGTGGGCGTATCTCTAGGGCGGCCACGGCGGTCTCGACCCACTTGCCACCCCTCCGCTACCTCTTCCTGAGTCAGCTGAGTGGCGGCGCGCGGGGTTGGCTGTTGCCTAGCCGGTGGGGCCCTGGATAGTTGTATCCCGCGTTTGCGGGCTTCACGCCGCATAAATGCGCAACGCTTGTCGTTTGCGGCATGGTTTTTGCCGCAGTTTGCGCACTTTTGCGGCTGGTCGGCTTGGACCGGGCAGTCACCTACGAGGTGCGCCTCCGAGCATCTCAAGCACTTCAGGGGTCGGAAACAATTCGTTGATGAATGGCCGAACCCCTGGCAGCGGCGGCACTGAGCCAGCCGCCTGATGGACCTCCACGCCTCCACGCTAACGCCGGGCATGAGCAATAGCTCGTCGATAGCGTAGAGACGTTGGAGTTCTTCCTGCGAGAGATGCTCGAGCTGTACGTGGTACACCCCGCTAGGTCTCCCCATTTTGGTGGTGATTGGCCGCGCCAGTTTGACTGCGAAGCCTAATGACTCAAAGGCCGCCTGCACGTCCGCTGCAGGGATTTCGTGCGGCAGCCCTCTCACGGCAATTTTGGTGGGTAGTTCCTCCGCAACGGAGTAACAGTACCAGGACAAGGCTGGCTCTGTCTCACCCAGGTTGCGGAGGTAAGCCTGTACAGCCCTGAATTCTTCAGGGCTTTTGGCGAAGAATTTGATTCCCTTGCCGTGAGGTCGCGCGTTGGGCACGTGGCCTAGGCGGTCCTTGAGGGCGGCAAGGTGCTGCGTCCAGTTGGGAATGCAGTCAACAATAATTGGAGGATAGCCTTTGAGAATTCTGGCTTGAGCCAGCTGCGCAGAAGGCGACTGGGGTGCAATAGGTGCTGGCGACGGTGATGCGGGCGGCTGAGCGGCCGCGCTCGCGTACGACGGCTGCCTTTTTTTTTTTTTTTTTTGATTTTCGCCCAAGAAAATTGAAGACCCACAGAGGAAGGACCAACCCACATCCGGATGTGCATTGGTCATTCCTCCGTGAGGGGCACCCTCCGGAAAACGGGAGGGAGGAGGTGAAATCTTACATAAGATACTGTTTCGTGCGAACGAACCTAGTTATGTCAGATTCCTACTGACTAAAACACCCCCTGGGACCGCCTCTGGCCGGGAAGACCTCAAAGGCTCCATCTGATGCGATCGTCCCAAGGGAACGGGACGACGCAAGCGTCACTCTAATAAGAGCATACGCTTAGAAAAGTGCCAACTCTCCTCCTGAGGAGGTCGACACTAGTACCTAACTATGCGACTTAAGCGACCAGAAGGGTGCTTATAATATTAAAAGGGTTCAGTAGACACAAACAGGAGGGAAGGAACTGGGAAGTGGATTGAGTGTAGGTAGGACTAGGTAGGTACCTACGAGCGGACTGCGCTCTACTCGGCGCGAGCCGTTAACGACTCGCTACCGGGGCTAGTGATAAGCTACAAAGAGCTTAGAAGTTGTTCGTGCTCACAGAGCGCTAAAAGTCGCTCTTGTGGGCTGCGGGCAGCTCTAAGCTTGCCCGCAAGGAGTGAAACCTCCTTCAGATTGACTCCCTGAATGGCGGTGATTACCGTCTTCAGGTCGTCTCCTAAGGATGGAGGTTTAGCGCCCTGCTGGGGCGGAAGTGGAGCCGCCTTAGGCGGGTTTGCATTTCGCGGGCCCCATGCTGGGGCCCGCCCTGTCGGAGCCGGGCCCGATTTTGAAAAATCGGGGAAATGTTTTGAAGATGATATGGGCGGCGGGGCCGCGCGCCTCGTCTTGGGACCCTCTGTATGTCCCTTAGAGGGCTTGCCAGAGGGCTGGGGTGCACGAGGGCACCCTCTGTAGTTGGCTGTGTGGCCGACTTGGCCGCACAGCACACAGCCGGGAGGAGTGCTAGGGTCGCGAGTGCAATCCCTAGTATGGTGGTCAAGTAGACACTTGACGCACCTGGGCTTGGCCGAGCAGTTGGCAGCTGCATGACCATACAGCTGGCAACGATGGCACTGCCCTGGAATTCCACGTGAGCGTGGAGGCTCCGCCTTGACATTAGAGAGGCCGCACACCGTGAGCTCTCTCTTAAAAATGCCTCTGGCAGTCGGGACGTTCGCTAGTACGACCAGTGCTAGCGGGTAAACCTTCCCGTTGCGACCGTGCATCCTGTGCACCGCCTAACAGGGAAGCCCTGAGCCAGCAGGTCGCCCCTAACTGAGTCGCAGGAGACCTCAGACGGCACTCCGCGTAAGACCGCACGTACTTTGCGCTCACTGGGGAGCGCATATGTATGATACGGAATATTATTGTGGGATAAAAGTCTTGTAAGACTTTTGAAGTCATCAATAGACGGTACGTCTATTTTGATTGCAACACCCGTGTTAGTAGCACGGGTGTAATGCACCTTTTGATCGGCGCAAAGTTTAGAGACTTCGACCCACCTGCCTTTTTCACGAAGGAAAACAGGCGGCGGGCCGTTGGCTCGGGTCGGAGCGGGGGTGCCGCGCGGGGCGGGCTTGCTGGCGGCCTTCTGAGAGGCAGGGGCCGCTTTGGGAGCAGGAGGGGGTGTGGGGGGTGGCGGGGAGAGAGGGGAGTCCCTGTCGAACGACGAGGGAACTACCTCCATCTCTACCGGGACAGGAGAGGGCGGGAGAGGCACCTCCTCGTCGTGAGACGGGGAGGCACTGGACCTGTTTGTGTCTAATGATAGTGCGTCCTGTTGACGGCGCTGAAGGCGCCGTATCCTCTTTCTAGAGGATTTGGACGGGGGTTTGGAGGAGGTTGAGCCTTTAGACGACTCAACAAGTGTGTCCGACGACTCTTGAGAGTCGCCGGAGTAATCAGAGTCCCGCTGGGAAGCGGTCCTCTTTGATGTGGAAGAGGTAGTGGACATGGTGTCCGATTTTTCAGCAGAGCTAGATTGCTCTGCGACGTACTGGGCGATAACCGAAGCAAGGAGAGATTCTGGATCAACATTGGGATCTTGAGAAGCCTTATAGGCTTTGAAAACTGAGCAGGTTATATTCATAACCATGTCAAGTTCCGCTTGAGACAGCGGCCTACTTGCCATATTGGCGACAAAAACCTCCCTGCCTTACGGCAGGGGGGCGGGGGAGTGAATTTAAAAACGAGTATCTCTAATTTAGATAGCCGTTAAAAGGACCGTCACCCTTGGCAAGAGCCAAGTGCACTGGGTTCGGGTCTTCCGGATTCACCGGGTTCAGAAGGAACCCAGCAACGTACCGGGGCGACGTTTACCGGCTTCGTATGGCACCGTAGGTATCCACCGGTAAAAACCGAGCTATTACAACTGCTGTGAAACCCAAAAGCTATACAGCCGAAGCTATACAACAGTTGGACTCCAAAGCAATGTGTAATGCAGCGACGTACTCGACAAAACAGTCGTAGTACAATACAAACCAGAGAAAAAACACTCGCGACGCGAATAAAAAATTGAGACGGAGCGCACACGACTAGCGCGCGCGACAACCGAATCGGAACTCGACGGCTGCCGCGGCGGCGGAGTGTTTGTTGGAGTCATCGACGGAGATAGCGACATCTCTGGGTCGGACTCGGAGGCATCGGCGACGCTCGCTAGGCGAGCGTACGAGGTTTGGCGTGAGTCACCGTAGATGATACGGTGAACTTCGCGGTCGAGGCTGCTTGGATTGTCAATAGACGACGTAGACGGTTGTGTTACTCTCTTAGGAGTGCTCTGCCGCTGCGGCAGTGGGGAAGTAAGTTGCAGCTCTGCGCTGCCTACGGAAGGTTGGCCGCCGCTCGAAAGCGATGCCGAGTCGGCGCCTTGTTTTGCACGCTTGTCATCGTGCGCGATGCTTTCGTCGGACGACGGTGAGGTAAAATGCGTACGCTTTTGCGTCGCCGGAGGTGGGTTGCTTGGGCCTGCAACAGACGTTGTTGGCCTGGGAGAGGGCGACTGCGGGCTTTCACGAACCGGTGCGGGTCGGAAACCGAGGTCGGACGGGTTAACAGGGGTTATATGCCCTGTTTGGAGATTTCTCCTGACAATTTGGCGACCCGCGAGAGGGATCGATGACTTCCTCCCCTTGTGGGGGGCAATGGGAGCCATTGCCTCGGCCAATGCCGAAGGGTTGGGTGGAGGGCTTGACGGAGGTGAGGAAGGAGGAGGCTTGGCCTTGCGGTCAGCCATCCTTTCAACTAACGGGCAGAGCCCGTCGGGCTAAGAACCGAAATTTTGTCCCGTATCCGGAAACAGACCGGGGCAAAATCGGTGTAGTCCGACGAACTGACGTGTGGACACGAACGGACGACTGCTGTAGCAGTACCTCCTTCCGGTGCTGGTCGGAGATCTTGCCACAGGCAGCTCGGCTCAGCCAAAATGAGCCCGAGGAACACAAAACGGCACACGCTTTCCCTAGCGGGATTACGTGTGCGGACAGAGAAGAGACAACAAACGACTGTGTGAGGGGGACGGAACGATGGTGGACACGGATGAATGGTGGACTTAGTTGGCGTATTTTCTTAAAGAAAAACACCAACTAGTTCCCGTACCGCTTACTTGTCAGACAAGGAAGCAGACGAACAAACAACACGTACACAACAACGAAAAGACGAATTTGACAACAAACTACGCGGCCGTGCGACCGGATCGCCGAGCGCACCGAGCGGAACCGAAGTTGACCGAACGGCGCACCCGAGTACCCAGCCAAACGACCGTGCAGGAGCGTACTGCGAACGCAGTAGCGCTACAGACGCCTACCGGTGACGACACAAGTTAGATGCTCCGGGTACACCTCGCTGAGTAAACTCGAGCTTAGTGTACACGGCGCAGGAACCAGGACGACGTGAGGATGAGGTGGGAAGGGATGCTGCGAAAGCAGCGGGGATGGACTGCGACGTTTTCCTCTATCCAGAGCAAGCTCCGGGAGAGTACACGCGTACACTGCTGTCCTATACGTGTGGTCAAGTTTCTCCTTGCCGTTGCACAAGTGCGTCGGTTCGGATAGCTCGATCAACACGCCGGGGATGGGTGGGGCCAGCAACGGTTCACTTCTCTGGAGCACACGAGAGCTACACAGATCGGTGCACACGTCGGGCCGCAAGAGAGTAGTGATCAGAAGGCGTCGGCACTAGTACCAACGCAATCCGCTCAAACGACTCTCTTGGAAAGAGATACCAGTTCCGGTCATACAGCTCTCGCTGTGAGCAGGCGTCGAGTGTATGTTCTCTTTACCTGGGCCGACTCCTAGGGCTTTCTGCCCTTGGGTAAATTTTTTATTCCGCTGTTCGCGGTGTTGGGTTGTGGGAACTGGACTCATCTTCTCCTCTAGTGTCAGGGGTGGTATTTGCCGTGCCCGCGCCTGTGCCCGTGCGCTTTTGGTGGTCTATTTCGCCCTTCTGGCTGTGGTGTTGGTTTTTGCTGCTGGTGCTCTTTTCTTCCTTTTCTCGGCGCGTAGGGTGAAGCAACGCAGAACAGGGTTGTGTCGCCCGGGGTTACACGACTGATCTACCCGTGCGCCCTTTCCCACGAAACCCAAACACTATATTAACCTAGCAAGATTGGGCTCCGTGAGTGAGGCACAACTGAGGCCAGCCGCGCAACTGATCCGGCGGCACACCCGACCTAACTAACAATCCTTGTGGGCGCGCCTCTAGCAGCCACCTACCCCGCTCACCTCTGCGAGTGACCGCCCCCGAGGTTCAAACACTATATTAACCTAGCAAGATTGAACCCCGGGAGCGGAGCCCGCCAGGGAGGAGGGCGGCAGAACAACCATTGACTCGCCCACTAACGAACCTAATCCTGTGTGTGTGTTCATTCACACACATGTACCATCATAAGGTGGAAAAAGTATTGGGTTTGGCCCTATTCGGAGTTTGTTTTTATTAAATCCCGGGGTATGTTTTTGGCGCTGCAGTCCGGCGGTCGAGCGTGCAGCGGCGCGAGTTTACGTAGATGTGCGTGGGTTGAGTTATCGGCGCGAGAGAACATGCGTTTGGCCATGGACGTTACAAACTCTTCCACTGTCTGCATTCGCGTGTCGCGCGCTATCACCTCGTTTAACACATACCGTCCTGCATTTGTGATGGTGCGAAGTGCAATATTTTGTTGAACCTGCAGGCGCCTTCTCTGTGTGGCAGAGCATAGCGCTAGCCAGGCAGGGGCTGCGTACGTCAGCCTGCTGCGGACGTATGTTTTGTAGATGCTTGTTTTCGTCCGCAGAGGCAGACGGGAACGGAGGACCGGTCTGAGCATGGCGCGGGCCGCCTTGGCTTGATTGACAGCGTGGTTGACTTGCGCTACCATGCTCAGAGATCGATCTATGTGGACCCCCAGGTACCGCACCTTACTTTCCCAGTTTATAGGCTCGTCTCTCAGTGTTAGCCTGGGTAGTGTCTTCCGGCCTGGTCCCACTCGTAGAGCGACGGTCTTCCCAACGTTGACCGCCATCCTCCACTCGTCGAACCAGTCGGGCAGTAGGTCCAGCAGGCGTTGCAGTCTAGACACGGCGACTTCCGGCTTGCGAGACGATGCGAAGTACGCGCTGTCATCCGCGTATAGGGCCAACATTACCCCCCTTTCTCCCTCGAGCCGTTTCTCCTCGGACAGGGTGGGTATATCATTTGTATAGACCGCGTAAAGAGCTGGAGACAGGCAGCTGCCCTGCGGCACTCCTGCCGCTATTTTGCGAGAGCTTGAGACTGCGTCCTCCACCGAAACCGTAAAAGATCTGTTCTCTAGGAAGGACGTCACTAGGCGCACGAGTTGTGGCGGCGTGCTCGTTTGCTCGATGAGTTTATATAGTAGGCCCTCGTGCCACACACGGTCGAAGGCCTTTTCGATGTCCAGGAATACTCCGACCGTCGTGCGGCCGAGGTTCCATTCTTCTGCCAGGTGGTGGAGCACGCGCGTCAGCTGGAGCGTCGTGGAGTGGTCGGCCCTGAACCCATATTGTTCTTCTCTTGGGGGAAGGTGCGGGCCGAGTCTTCGTAGTACCAGACGCTCAAACAGCTTAGAACCGTGCGCCAGCAGCGTGATGGGTCTGTAGTTCCCCGGGTGGCGCCTATCCTTTCCCGGCTTCGGGAGGACGATTATCTTTCCAGGCTTCCATTGTGTGGGGAAGTGTGCCGTCCTGAGTATGCCGTTAGAAATACGTGCGACAGCTACTCTAGCCTTACGGGGGAGTTGCTGAAACATCTCGCTGGTAATGCCGTCGGGTCCCGGCGCCTTGCGCTTGGGAAGTTGGCGTATCATTCCACTGACCTCAGAGGGGGAGAAGTACATGTTTCCCTCCAATGGTTGCGCCGGGGTTGCGAGATATTCTTTTACGCGGTCCTCCACCTTTCTGTGGTGCGCTCTGGTGTTGTTGTTTATGCCGGGGGCGACATCGTTGGGCCTGAACACACTCTCCAGGTGCTCAGCCAGGACTTCTGCTCGGTCGGTGGCTTCGTACTTCCTAATTCCGTTCTTGTCGAACAGTGGGCATACGGGGGCTGGTTTTCTTGATAGCTGCCTGTTCAGTCGGTAGAGGTCTGCGCTATCCTCTGTGGCCTTGTCGATTCTGGCCTCCCAGGTTGCGCCTCGCCATTCCCATACTCTGTCCGACAGCCGCTTGGTGGTGATGTTGAGGTCCCGTTTCACTCGGGGGCACCGAGTCCGCGACCACAGCTTTCTAAGAGTGCGCTTTTTCTCAATCAGGGCTCTTATATCTCTTGGCAGTTCTCCTCTGCGCTGGGTGGGCTGTATGATTTTGGTTGCCTTCTCTTTAGCAGCGATCATTGCGTCATTTAGATGTTTGACGGCTAACTCAACTTCCTCCGATGTCTGGATTGAGTTTCCGAATGTGTAGTCGGCCATTGCTGCTCTATACTTCTGCCAGTCTATCTTTGATAGCCTGGGTCTTTGGATTGAGTGTGGTGCCCCCAAGTCCACCGTGACCTGGATTGGTAGGTGCTGCGTGTTGGTTGAGTACAGCACTTCTACTGTAATAGGGTGATTTACCGATCGAGCCAGCACTATGTCGAGCACGTCCGGGCTACTTCTGGTGTGTGTTGGTACGTGCGTGGGTGACGATGGGCCCAGCACTACATAACCATTTCGCTCTGAGTCGTCTTTTAGTTTTCTTCCTGCAGGATTTGTGGTGCGGGATCCCCATACCGGGTCTTTGGCATTGAGGTCTCCCACCGCAATTGTAGGACCTGGTTCACTGAAAATAGCCCGGACGTCCGACTCATACAGTTCGGGCCCCGGGGGGCGGTAGCAGGCAAACACTCGCGCCTCCGCGCTTCCCGCCTTGATGCGCACTCCTGTGCTTGCCAGTGTGCGGAATGGAGGTGGTTCGAGTTCCTCGTGCACACAGTCCCGTCTGACTATCGCCGCCGTGCCTCTGTATGCGGTTCCTTGCGGCGAAATTTGGTCTCTGCGGTATGTGTAGTAGTTTGGAACTCGAAAGTCGACCTTGGGATTGAGCTTTGTTTCTCCCAGTAGCAGGACATGAGGGCTATACTCATGGGCAAGCAGTCTTAGTTCCTGGGTTTTGTCTTTAATGCCCCCGGGGTTCCAATAAATAATCCGTAGTTGGTCACGGTCCATATTGAGTTACCAGTTTAGTGAGAGCGCTTGTCGCCGCCATCCATATGTCGACCCCGGCTGCGATATCCTTGAGCATGTCTACTAATACCCCGACTATCAGTAGCATGGGATTGTCGGGTGGTCGAGTGCGAGTTTGCGCGGGCTCTTTGTTGACCGACGGTGCTATTAGACGCGGTTTATTTGTCTTAGTCTGTTCACCGGAGGGGCCGGGAACAGACATGGTTTGTCTTTGGCGTACGGTTTCTATTGAGCGAGCCATTACGTCTTGTGCAGCAGTAGCTGCGTTCGACTGGCTTGTTGATTTTATGTGCACGGGCACCGATGTATGGGACTTATTATTTTTGATTTTAGTTGTATTAAAGTGTGCGGAAACGTGCGCACGGGGCTGGGGAATTATGTTTTTATTTTGTTCATTATTGTAAGAGGGCATAAGGTCGAGAGTGGGGTGCGGTCGTGTCTGTGTGTCAGTCCGTACGTCGCTTCCCTTCTTCTTTTTGTTTTTACGATTTCGTCGCGATGGTCTCTGTTTTGGCCTGCCCGGGTTTGCAGGCGGTGCAAGTGTGGTGGGTTGTTGTTGTTGTTGTTGGTGGCGGTCCTGCTCCCTTGCTGCCGCCAGTTGTTGATGGACGGCATGTGCCTGGCCGCGGTGTTGTTTTCCTGCCACCTGCCATCCCTCCGCTATCTCCTCTTGAGTCAGCTGAAGTGGCTGCGGTCGATTGGGTGGTTGTTGGTGAGTTGGTGGGCGAATTGGCGGCGCGCCCGGCAGTTGAATACCTCTCCGGCGCGCCTCGTTTCGCAGAACTGCGCATTTTTTATCGTTGGCGGCATGTTCTTTTTTGCAGTTTGCGCACTGCAGTACCTCCTCCCGGCACGTGCTCGTTGGATGCTCGCCCGAGCATCTTATACATCTCAGGGGTCGGTAGCAGTTGGAAGATGCGTGCCCGAACCCCTGACACCTGTGGCACTGCGCGAGGCGCTTGGTGTTACGCCAGGCCTCGATCGTGATGCCCGGCATAAACATCAATTCGTGGATGTTGTACAATTGTGTGAGTTCTGACGCTGAAAGGTGCTCCAGTTGTACATAAAAGATGCATCCTGCCCTTCCTGACTTGGGTGTTATTAAGCGTACCAACTTTACCGAGTATCCCATGCTTTCGAAGGCGGTGGCGACGTCTTCCGTGTTTGTGCCGTGCGGCAGTCCGCGCACCGCCACCTTAGTCGGCAGCTCCTCTGCCACGGAGTAACAGTACCATGAGAGTTCTTTTTCCTGCTCTCCTAGTAGCCGCAGGTATGCTTGCACCTCTCTATACTCCTCCGGGCTCTTGGGCAGGAAACGCACCCCCTGACGGTAGGGGCGCGCACTGGGTGGGTGGCCGAGTTTGTCTCGTAGTTTAGAGAAGTGGTGCGGCCAGTTGGGCAGCGTTTCCACTATTATTGGCGGGTAAGTTTTTCCCTTGGGTGCTGTCTGGGCTGTGGGCTCAGCGGCCGCGGTGGTTTGGTTTTTGTTGGATGGAGACGCTGCGGCCAAGACATTTGCATACGTGCCTCTAGGTCCCACGTCTTCAGTTCGCACGTATGGATTGTGCGGATTTTGCTCTTGGGCCTCCTCCATATATTCCACCTCCCTCTCGTGCACCCGTTCCGACTCATGGGATTCAGGTGTGCGGATATGAGGGGTGGTGAAGCCTTCCTCTTCTTCTTCTTCCTCATCTAGGTGCGGCGATCTGATCGGAGGGAGGTTCCTCCTCCTTGGTGCAGTCGCTCTTTGAGGTCGGCCCTCTGGGTTTTGTTTACTAGTTATTAGTATTTGCTCTTCCTGTATTGTTTCAGGTGAGGGGTCGTTACTGCATGAGGGGTCGCTGCTTGCACCCACCTTCGTCCTTTTCTCATCGTGGGTTAGGCTTTCATTGGAGGACGGTGAGTACTGAAGTGTTCTCTTAGCTGGCTGGGGAGTTTGCTCTTCTCCTTGAAGGGGTGGCGGTGCTTCGTAAGCTGAGGTGTTTGCGCTAGAGGGTGCAGGGCCTCTCAGTCCTAGTTGGGAGGCCGGTACTATCGATACTGCGCCTGTATATAGGTCTCTAATAGCGACCATGCGTTCGGCGGGAGGTTGTTTACCTTTAGCAGGCTTGTTTCTCGCTGCCCCTCCTTCCTCAGGTGAGGGGGAACGGGGCGCGGGGCGCGGTTCCTTCGGTAAATTAGGCATTTTGATTAGACTACGAACTTATGGCGTCCTACAGTGTATACATATGACAGCCATTCGATTCAAGTTCTTTTGCGGTTGGATTGGACGGATTGATGAACGATTTTAATAGTTTGCGCGGGTTTTTTATACCTACGTCCTCCCCCGGGGGGGGGGGGGGTTAGGTTTCAAGTTTGTACGGGCAAGTTGACAATAATGATATTGTGCTATGCAACAGTTTGGATTGTAACGAAGGACAATTAATGATAATTAGCAACGGAAAATTTAGATCGCACAATCAGTTATGTAAGTAGATAGACTAACTCGGTGGGTTATATATGAAATAATACAATTTAATACAATTTAGACGGGCAGCAAAACAGTACTTAATGCAATGAGGAGTCACAATGAGAACAATTACACAACAGGGGACCTCTGTTTTATACGAAAAAATTTACCATTTAGACGGACAACAACAAACAGCACCACATGCAATGAGGAATCACAATTACAAAATAGTACACAACAGGGACAACAGGGACACTCTACACAACAGCAAACAATGACTACGGACAGTGTCTTATGGACAGTGTTGGGTGGTAAATGACTATAGGTAGTGGGCTGCACAGTCTTTGAAAAACAGTGCAGTGTACACGCCCGTATAATTGTTTGTGCGTTTTGGGTTTTAAATTTTAAAATTTGTACGGATAAGTAGGTGGTGGGTAGTTGACAATAATAATATTTTATACAGCGATTTGGTTTATAACGGAGGATATTTAGCAATAACGGGGAATTTAGACCGCCCAAACAGTGATGTAAGTAACTAAGTAATTAAATAAACAGGCTCGGTGGGCTATATACGAAAACAATTACTATTTAAACGGACAACAACAAACAGTACTACATGCAATGAGGAGCTACAATGACAAAACAATACACAACAGGGACAACACAACAGTGAACAAATAACTACAGACAGCGCCTTATGGGCAGTGCTGGGTGGCAAGTGACTGTGGGCAGTGGGCTGCACAGCCCTTGAAGAAGACAAGTTTCAAATGGCCTATTGAGTGGATTTGACTACTTATTTTTACTCAGAAAAATAATAGACAGTTCCGCCTACGACTGTGGTGTGCAACACAGGCGCAGACTATGAACTGGGCTCTGTTCAAACGGTGGGGAACTACGATTCACTCAGACAACACAGACAACAAGAAGACTCACCCGAAAATTTCGTCAACGCTAAAGCCGATCACAGCCAGTAGGTGGATGTTTCGCACCCGTCCAGGTCATCCAGGCGGAGTACGAAGCGACCCGCCGGTTGTACGGCGCCTTGCAAACAACGACGTGATGAGTGGGCCCTCTGCTGCCGGGGCTTGCCGAGCGCCGCTACGCCGTCTGAACAGAGGTCAGCCGATGGTTGTTTGCCGCCACGCGCAGTCCTGTGTTGGCTCAGTTCCAGCGCGGGTAGCTTGAGATGCCGTCACACTTAGTGTGCAGAGTGCGTAGACCGCGACCGCGCGCGCGGCGCGGATTACACTGCTTCGGAGCTATGCTCGACGAAGGGGGTAGGTGAGTCACTACGCGACGCGGAGCGGACGGTTGATCGCGATGCTGCTTCCAGACGACCGATGCCAACGAAGTGTGCCGTGCGAATGGAAAGAGATAGCAATAGCCAAAATCGCCCAGACCTAGAGGCAATACCTGATCGTGCTCGCTTTATTTGTGTCTAAAATGTTTGTAAGTTGTACTATTATTTCATACATTTGACCCCTTTTCATATAAAACCATAAAAACTTTTGCTAAAGTTATTGTCAAAACTTATGGGTCAGATAAGTTTTACGTATAAATGTTTTCATTACAAACTTAAAACTACGTTAATAGGTACATCTATGCACTATTGAGCTGTTGCAGCCAGTAATTCGCCGTTATAACTTTATTATATACCTGGCTTTATCTCTAACAAAGTATGTATGTAAACTGTGTAAACCTATTCTAATCCTTACATAAACAACTAATACAAACAACTATAACTATTAACTATATAAAAATGTGCATCACTTATAACTACGCGCGACGGTTATCTATTTATTTACATAGTTGTCGCGAACATATACTCCCGCCGCAGCTATCTCAGCTGGAGCCATTTTTCGTGTTCGCGCCGTCGACCGTCGCTGTAGGCAGGATCACCAGCTTCTTGGTGGGCCTTCGCAGCACGCCCTTGTTGGTCCGCACGTCCACCGCTCGTGTCTCTCCGTCCGGTCCGGGGTAGGTGAAAGGGCGCTGATGATGCGCCAGTCTGCTCCGTGGATGGTCACCCGTAGACGGTTGAGCGGGCACGGCCCGCCTGATGCGACACTGTTGACATCTTTTCAACACACTTCTAACTGTATTGCGCAGTCGTAGTACCCATAAGTGTTGTCGAACTTCGTTGGTCGTGGTCTCGAACCCCCCGTGATGGAGTCTTCGATGTACCCATGAGATGTACAGTTGCACATATGTATGTTTGCCATCCATAATCGGCGGAGCTTTTTGTTCGTCCGTGATGTCGACAGCGGCTGCTATTCGTGACCGTAGCCGTATGACGTCATCGCTGTCTATAATGACGGACAGCTGACTTAGTCGGCTATTAGCAGGCAACTGTTTTTTGCACTTTAAAGCTGCGACATCTTCACTGAACGCATCATATTGCACTGAGCGTATCCACAGCTGTTGGGCACGATGTAAGTGATGTGTTTCAAGTTGAATGAAACAGCTGTTTTCACTTTCACACGTAGCACTGATTTTCTTGTTTTTTGCCTTCGCTGCTTTCTTTATTTTCGTCCAAGTAGCGTCGTCAACTTCGTTTTTCTTATTGCGTTTGTAGGCCGCGTTGCACAGTTGTTTCTTGATGCGCAGAAGTTCGATGAATTGTAGTACACGCGCCGTAGTACGCACTAACTTTAACCAACTTGAAAAACGAGTTGCGTCGGGCAGTGCTTCCTTTAGTGATGTAGTGTTTCGAACAAAGTTGACTCTTTCCTCGCCGGTCAGACCCATATGGTCGGGTTCATTGACCTCTCGCGGCCAGTTTGCTTCCGACTCGCGTAGAAACGCGGGCCCGTGGAACCACCGGTGTTGGGAGTTGAAGTCGTGTGGAGTGTCGCGCGTTGCGTCGTCTGCAACATTTTCCTTGGTAGGCACCCATCTCCACTCGCTGGTCTTCGTTTCCTCGGCGATCTCCGCGATCCGGTGGGCCACAAACGGCTTGTACGCTCGCGGGCCAGTGCGTAGCCACGAGAGTACCGTGCGTGAATCCGACCAATATACTCGGCGGGTCGGCTTTATGTCGTGTTCGTCTATGGCTGTGCGCGCAAGACGACACCCAAGTACAGCTGACTGGAGTTCGAGTCTCGGTATTGACGTCACTTTGTTCAACGGTGCAACTTTGCCTTTTGCAGCTATCAATGACACATGTATATTCCCGCATGCATCCTGTGCCCTCCAATACACAGCGCAGGCGTATTGCGACGAACTTGCATCGACGAAAGTATGTATCTCGTTCGTATGTGCGGTCGATACGCCGGGATAGCACCTTGGTATAGCTAAGCTCGGTAGTCTTCTCACGTGAGAGAGCCAGTATGACCAACTTTCGGCTTCACTGTCTTGCAACTTGACATCCCAGTCGATTCCAGTACGCCAAGTATCTTGTAAAATCTTCTTCGCTTGTATTGTAACAGGTGTAACTAAGCCCAGCGGGTCGAACAAAGACATTACTGTACGTAGGGCTTCTCGCTTCGTCGGTGTTTTCGTGCCTTCCAATATTAAAGGCGGAAGCTTGTGTTGATTGATGTTGAAGCCCAGATTGTCTTCATTCGGGTCCCACACCATGCCCAATATCTTCTCTGCATCGAGTTGCACTAAATTCCCCTTAGGTGTAGTGGAGAATTCGGCGCGCACCGTGTTTGAGTTCGATGCCCAGCGTTGAAGATGATAATTCGCTCGTTTGTGTATATTAGCGACTTGTGTTGATACTTGTATGGCGACCTCCTCCGTGTCAAAGCTGGCAAGATAGTCGTCGACGTAGTGGTTTGCTATCACTGTCTGCGCTGCCTCGGGAAACTGTTCTTTGAATTCCTCGGCGTTTTTGTTTTTGATGTATATCGCCGTGCATGGTGACGACGTGGCGCCGAAGATCACGCTTCTCATGCGGTACTCTGTGGGTGGACCTATTCTTCTGTCTTCTCTCCACAGGAACCTCTGCATGTCTCGGTCTTCCTCCCGTATGTTGATGCGCAGGAACATGTCCTTGATATCGGCTGCGACCGCTACTGGGCGTTGACGGAACCTCATCAGCACTCCGGGTAGAGACTGTATGAGGTCGGGCCCAGACAGCAGCATGTCGTTGAGGCTGATACCACGGGTCCTGGCTGCCGCGTCGTGCACGATGCGTAGTTTCTCGGGCTTTTGCGGGTTGATAACTGCAAAATGTGGCAGATACCAAGTTCTGTCGCTTTTCACTGCTGGAGCCTTCTCTGCATAGCCGCTCTGTATCAGAGTGTTCATTTGTGTCTCGTAGCGCCGCTTCAATTCAACATTTTTGTCGAGTTTCTTCTCGACTAACTCGAGGCGACGCATCGCTGTGTTGTAGTTATCCGGCGGTACAAAATCGCTTTGTTTGAATAGCAATCCTGTTTCAAACCCTCCCGCCGGTAATCGACGCGTCTTCTCCTCGAGTGTGCGCAGCGCGTTGAGCTCGTCGTTGGTGTGTGAATGTTTGGGCTGAACACCCAGAGACTCGAGGGCGAAGTGCTCCTTCATGAGGTCATCCATTGTCTGTTCCTCCGTTAGTGTTACTGTAGTCAGATGGCTAACTCGATGGACTTGCTGCTTCTTCTTATTTCCCGTCGCGCCGTGCAATACCCATCCCAAGTCGGTTAATGAAGCGACTGGTTGGGCTGTGGTCCCTCTTCGCACGTCGTGTGTGAGCAGCAACGACCAATTATCTTGACCCAGCAACACGGTTGGATGGCCTTCCTCATAAATCAGCTGATCTTCGATGTCTTCCAAATGACGACAGTGTTTCACGACACTACGTGGCACACCTTGAGTCGTCAACATCAGCTTGTCCATTGTACGCGCCGACACATCGTGCTTCACTGAGTTTCTTCCTTGTATGGTGAAGTGTACACGTTCCGATGTATCGGCCGTTATACGTGCGCCGGCCACACCCTCTATGTAAAAAGGCGCCGGCGGCCCGTGTACGCCGATTTTGTTCGCTACTGCCGACTCGATGAGTGTGCACGTAGAGCCGTCGTCCAAAAGGGCGTAAGTATCGTATGTACCCTTCGAACCGGTTACTTGTACAGGCAGAATCTTGAGATAGGCAGCAGTGAAATTTTCCCTTGTCGACGTAACTATGGCTGTTGAATTTTCAACTTCATTTTCTTTCCTTTTTGTGTCGTGTAGAAGAGGGTGATGCGTGTACTTGCATTCGTCGACTTCACACTGCTTTGGCTTGCAGTTATGCCGAAATTTGCGGACTCGCAAACAACGGAAGCATAGCCTGTGAGTTCTGGCTAGCTCCCATCTCGCAAATTGGTCGGCTTTCTTGAACACGTTGCAGTCGTACGGATGGTGACCCTCTTTCTTGCAAACTTGACACTTTAGTTGCACCGCAGTAGACTTCTGATCTTGAGTGTGGTAAGCACGTAGTCCTTTTCGTACGGCAGGCTCCCGCCGGTCTTCAACCGCAGTGAGCTCGGCCGGTGCGTAGCTTCCACATCGATCGGCGGTGACTTCCAGAAACTTGGACAGCGTGAGAAGGTCTGGATGATCTTCCGGCTGTTCGGCGGCGAAGTCGTAATACCTGTAGCGCAGCGCTGGCGGCAGTTTTTCAATGACGCTGCGTACCACTTCGGCGTTGTGTAGATAGTGATGCTTCTTCAGTGCTTTAACTGTGGCTGTGACGTTAAGCACCTTGGTAGCGCACGGAGCTTGTTCAGTTCGGTCATTGCCAGTGCATCTGGACGACCGAACCTCGCGGCTAACATCTTCATAACTTCTTCTGAAGTCGTTGACCCGACGAAGAGACATAGTGTTTTTAAAGAGAGGTAGGACCCAGCAAGGGGTCGTGCTGTGCTCCGCCCTGTCAAGCATGCTGTAATGGCGGGGCATGGCAAGACCTCTTGCTCTAAGTATCCGTCTGGGGAAGCACCTCCACCTTACAGAAGACCGCAGCTAAATGACAACTCCGGGAGGATTGTTGTGTTCCTGTGTGTGAGTAAGGTTGCCAGTCATTTGGGAAGTCGTTGTGCAGGCAGCGGGAGGACCGGCGGATATCGAACCGCCACGAACAGCGGGGGCGCGGAAGGCTGGCGCGGCGGTCAGGGAGACCCGGTGAAACGGCTGACCGCTGGCCGCCCGCGGGTCAGTAGGGTTCCCGAACCCGGGGATTACTTAATCTCCGCCCCGGGAGGCTGAACCGCCAACCCGCGAAAAATCCCTGTTGTAGTGGTCGTGCCGGAGAAGGAGACCGGAGTGGACCCGGCTGCTGCAGCAGGGGGGGACCGGGGGCCCTTCCGCCCGCCGTGCCAGCTAACCGCATAACCTGCACTGTCCAGTGGTGGAAGATACCGCGCATTTGTCTTCCACTCTGTCGGCTCAGCGACTTCTCATTATTCAAACAACCTCATAAAACATGCCTAAGAGAAAGAAAGGAAAATGGAAAATTACAGCGGCTACCCCTTCCACAATAAATGTGGATTTTTGCAACATCAGGGGACTACACTCCAACATTAACGCGGTTCACTACCACCTCGAGACTGCTCGGCCGACTCTTCTTTTCCTCACGGAGACACAAATATCCTCACCGGCCGACACCTCTTACTTACATTACCCCGGGTACAAACTTGAACACTTATTTGTACGTCGTGCCGGGGTGTGTATGTTCGTTCGGGAGGATATTTGTTGTCGCCGTCTTCGTAGCCTGGAAGACAAGGACCTGTCATTACTATGGGTGCGCGTGGATCATGGCGGCCACACCCGAATCTACGCCTGCCTTTACAGGTCCTATAGCGGTGATGCAGACACAGCTCGTTTATTTGAGCACCTGCAAATGACGACTGACAGAGTTATCGAGCAGTATCCCTCCGCGGAATTAGTGATTTTGGGAGACTTTAATGCCCATCACACCGAATGGCTTGGCTCTCGGTGCACTGATTCCGCGGGGAGATCTGCTCATGACTTTGCTCTGGCCTATGGTTTCTCCCAACTGGTGCATTCTCCCACGAGAATACCAGATGTAGAGAACCATACAAGCTCCTTACTGGACCTTCTGCTGACAACACGTCCGGATGAGTACAACATCTCAGTGGATGCGCCGCTTGGCTCATCGGACCACTGTCTCATCCGAACCCAAGCGCCTTGTGCCAGGCGTGACCCACCTCGGCCTACCGGATGGCGGCGTGTTTGGCACTATAAGTCGGCAGACTGGGACGGACTGCGTGAGTTATACGCGTCGTACCCGTGGAGGCAACTTTGTTTCAAAACAGACGATATCGAATCCTGCGCGACTGCGGTAGCTACGGCGATATTGGATGGCATGGAATGCTACATTCCCAGTCGCTTAGTGGCTGCTGCGGGAGCTAAAAAGCGACCGTGGTTTAATCGGCCTTGTAGAGAAGCCAGACTTCTCAAACAGGCTGCTTTCGAGGCTTGGACCACGGCGCATGCTAATGGAAATCCTGATGTCTCTGTTTTGAAACGTAAACTCAACGCTGCCTCGAGGTCTAGTAAGAGGGTAATTGCCAGAGCAAAGTTTGATTTCGTCGGTAGAGTTGGCGAGCGGCTTGCAAGCCTTCCGTCTGGCAGCCGTGCTTTCTGGTCGCTGGCTAAAGCTGCCGAGGGAAACTTTTGTCAAGCGTCTATGCCACCACTGCAAAAACCGGATGGCAGTCTGGCCTACAGTGCTAAAGAGAAAGCCGACTTACTGGGTAATCTCTTTGCCTCTAACTCGACTTTGAATGACGGGGGAGCTGTGCCACCTACCATCCCGAGGTGCAGTAGCTCAATGCCGGAAATCTCAATTACCCAGCGAGATGTCCGGCGGGCGTTGCTCTCCCTCGACATTCATAAGTCGAGTGGGCCAGATGGCATACCAGCAGTGGTGCTAAAGCAGTGTGCTCCTGAGTTGTGTTCTGTGCTAACGCGCCTTTTCGTGCTTTCCTACTCCACTCGGCAAGTCCCGTCTTCGTGGAAGACCGCCAATGTGCACCCGGTGCCCAAAAAGGGCGATAGATCAGATCCGTCGAATTACAGGCCTATTGCCATAACCTCCCTTCTCTCCAAGGTGATGGAGCGTGTGATAAACACACGACTCCTAGCATACCTAGAAGATCACGACCTAATCAGCGACCGTCAATACGGCTTTCGCCACGGTCGTTCGACTGGTGATCTTCTAGTGTATCTTACACACCGCTGGGCTTCGGCGATTGAGAGTCAAGGTGAAGCATTGGCTGTTAGCCTAGATATGGCAAAGGCGTTCGATCGGGTCTGGCATCGGAGTCTTCTATCGAAGTTACCATCGTACGGGCTGCCCGAGGGTTTGTGCAAATGGATTGCCAGCTTCTTATCCAGCAGACGTATAAAAGCCGTGATAGACGGTAGTTGCTCCGATAGCATGGATATTAATGCTGGCGTCCCACAGGGCTCTGTGTTGTCCCCGACGCTGTTTCTGCTGCACATTAATGACATGTTGTCAATCGACAGCATTCATTGTTATGCGGACGACAGCACCGGCGACACTTATTATACAGGCCGTGCTAACATCCCTCGTTCCCTTGTAGAGGAAAGCCGCGATAAACTTGTGTCTGAAATGGAGGGTACATTGTCTAAAGTATCTGACTGGGGGCGATTGAACCTAGTCCAATTCAACCCTGCCAAGACACAAGTTTGCGCGTTCACCGCTAAGAAAACCCCATTTGCTGTGGTTCCCCAATTCGAGAACACGCCGCTCACAATTTCTAAGAGCATTAGGATTCTCGGTATCGAGATCTCCAGCGATGTTCAGTATCGAGGTCACCTGGAGGAGAAGGTTAAGCTGGCGTCCAAGAAACTCGGTGTGCTCAACAGAGCTAAACAGTACTTCAGCGCGGGGCAAAGGCTTATGTTATATAAGTCCCAAGTCAGACCGCATATGGAGTACTGTAGCCACCTTTGGGCGGGAGCACCTGGATACCAGCTAGGACCTTGTGACTCGATACAGAGACGAGCTGTGAGGATTATCGATGATCCTGGACTCACACACGGCATTGAGCCCTTGAGTTTGAGAAGAGATTTTGCTTCCCTTTGCGTGTTCTACCGGCTGTATAATGGGTTGTGTTCTGAGGAGTTGTTCAACATTATACCAACAGCCTCGTTTTACAATCGCACAGCTCGCCGGCGGCTGGGAGTTCATCCGCACACACTGGAACCGCAATGGTCGCGCACTGTGCGCTACACGAGAAGTTTTCTACCGAGAACTATTATGTTGTGGAATGAGCTCCCTGCCGAGATTTTCCCAAGGGACTACAGTATGGGGTTCTTCAAGAAAGGCGTGAAGAGGTTCTTACAGGGTCGGCAACGCAAGAGTGACACCCCTGGTGTTGCAAATGCCCATAGGCTACGGTAACTGCTTACCATCAGGCAGGCCGTACGCTTGTTTGCCACCTTAGTGGTATAAAAAAAAAAAAAAAAAGTGTTGCATCTCTGGCGGCTCCCTTCAGGCTGTGACGTAACTTGGACAGCCTTTCTTGTTCGGAGAGGTGACTTGCAGCTTCATCATAGGCGGCCTTGAATGGCAGCCACTCGTTCGATGACCCGTGAAAAGACGGTAACTCGACGGTCCTCGGTGCAATGGCGGGTTGAACGGCTCTCGCTGCAAGTGTGATGGCAGTTGCTAGTTGATTGTAGTCAAACTCCCGTTGCGGTCGTCTCTCTTCACAATAGCGTGCTGGCTCTATATCTTCTCTCACTGGAACCGGTACTTGTTGCTCGGCGTGCCGCGTGACTTCGCTGTGGCCCCGATGAAGTGCGTCGCTGCACGTCTGCGGCGGCGGCGCTGCTATAACCTCCTCTTCATCGGTCCTGCGATGGTCCGGGCCTGGGACGTCGGGCTTCGGTACGTAGGGCTCCATGGTGAGTGCCAGCGTGCTTCTGTTGACCCAGTCGGTTGTTCGCTCGTTCCTAGTTGCCAAGTCCTCGTCTGCTTCGATCTCGTCTTCAGAGTCCGCCTCCAACGCGGCGACACGTGCAGCTGCCAGCTCCACTTCCTTCTGTAGAAGGAATTCTCGCGCCTTGGCCAGCGCTCTCCGCTTGATTGTCGACGTAGTGCGGGGCGCGCTGGGCGGGCGGCGAGAGGCCTCCTTCTGTGGGCTGGCTGTCCGGTGTGTGGCTGCAGTCTTGCCGGTTGTCGTCTCGCCGGTCGCCGTCGTCTCGCCGGTCGTTGCAGTGGCCGTAGTGTTCGTCGTCGTCGATGTTTCGGCTGTAGACGTCTCTGGCGTCGCTACGGCGGGTGCGGCGGCGGTGGCGGCGGCGGCGGGCGTCACTGTGGCGGCGGCGGCGGCTCCGTCGACTTGAGCAGGCGTTGTCCTCCTTTCCGATTCCATACTTCTTGTAACAGGCATTTTTCTTCGTCGTCTGAAGAACTATTCCCAGTATCCGGCTGCTGAAGGACCAAAATGTACGGGCCCCTTCGATACGACCCGTACACTTTCGTAAATGAATATAAATATAATAGAATGTAGGCACTGGCGGGCTTCGTTCTTCGACCTCCGGTTGTAAGTCGCAGGTCTGTGGGTTGGTGCAGAATGAAACGCCTGTTGCTGTCTTCAGAAGTATGGAGCCGTAGGTACTTGCTGCTAGGTCTGGACTGGCTTGGTTTCGGAGTGACTTGGCTGGCTATTTCACTGTAGTGTGAGCGCTGAGTGTAGCGGACGACTGGTACCGATCAGTGTGGGTCATCTCACAACCTCCTCACGGTGGCTGGGGAATCAGTTCCGAGATAGAAATCTCTCTACTGAGGTATCGATCGCAGCATGTGAATACATACCGGGCGTTGTGTTGGCCGTATAGGCCGAGATGCGCGCTACGTTTCTAGTTCGTCAGAATCGTCTCATGCGTCGTTGTTCGCGAGTAACTCACGAGCGTAAGGGCGTCCGTCCGGCGGCCGAGTATGTAGAGGCGCCAGATTGCGTATATGACGCAAATCCGACGCGTCCGCACGCTCGAACAGGCTTACAGTGAGTCGGCGTATAAATGCGTCCGTGCTCTCCATACGTAGGTCCCTCTGTATAGTGGCGTTCTTTACAATGCGCGGGGCGCCTGTAATCTGCCTGAGGGAGATGCTCTGTTGCTGTTGGATTCTCTCAGCGTTTCCTTTGCTCAGTAGGGCGAACCAAGCTGGCGCTGCGTATGTTAAACGTGGCCGTAGGTAGGTCTTGTATATGCTGAGTTTCGTGTTCAGCGGAAGCTTCGAGGAGAGCACCGGCCGCAGTAAAGCGCGCGATGCACGGGTCCTAGCGATGATTTTGTTCGCGTGTTTTTTCATAGTGAGCCGCCGGTCGATTTCGACGCCTAGGTAGGTCGCCGATTCGCGCCAAGCTAGCTGCTCACCATGGAGATACAAGGTGGAAGGCTTCTTTACGGAGAGATTCACTAGCATTGCTTGTGTCTTTCGCACGTTAACCGAGAGCCTCCATTTGTCAAGCCACTCGGGGAGCAGGTTTAGTACGCGTTGCATTTTCAACACTGCGAATCTAGCATTTTTGTTGTATGTCAGATACGCTGCGTCGTCGGCGTACAGTGCTAATGTGGATTCGTCTGTACGCCGGACTTCGGAACTTCGGAATGTCATCGGTGTAACGTGCGTACAATGCTGGGGAGAGGCAACTCCCTTGCGGTACGCCGGCTAAGATTTTTCTGGACGTCGAGGACTCTGTTTCTACGGTTACGTGAAAACTTCTATCACTCAGGAAGGAGGCTATTATTCGGACTAGACGTTGGGAAGCGCTGGACGTCGCTAGTTTGTACAGCAGACCGTCGTGCCAAACTCTGTCGAACGCTTTCTCCATATCAAGAAATACTGCTACTGTGCTTCCCCTCTGGTTCATACCCTGGGTCATCATGTGCAGCACTCTCAATAATTGAAGAGTCGTCGAATGTTCCGCTCTGAAACCATACTGCTCGTCGCGGGGGGCGATGTGCGGGGCGAGGTGTTTCAGTAGGAGGCGTTCGTACACTTTCGACTGCGTAGATAGCAGTGTAATGGGCCGATAACTCTCCGGTTTCAACACGTTCTTACCGGGTTTAGGCAGCAATATTACGCGTCCGTCTCTGTATATAGACGGGAAGTGTCCAGTGCGATTTATACCGTTGTACAGTCGAGTTAGCGCCGCGACGGCGCGCGGCGGTAACCGACGTAGGGCTTCATTGGTTATTTTATCTGCACCGGGCGCCTTCCGAAGTTTAGCGCGTTGTATTGCACGCTGCACTGCGCCCGGGGTGAAAACAATTGGATCGTCATCGGCCGCTATCGACGTAGAAAAATAGCCTCGTAGGTACTGTTGCACCATTTCGACGTGAGCTGTATTTTCTGTTTCGTTAGGGCGGAATTGGCGTTCTAAGTGGTCGGCGAATATTTCAGCGCGGTCTGCTGCGTGATATCGCAAAGTTCCATCGGCTGCCAGTAGTGGGCGTACTGGAGGCGGAGATCTCGTCAGCTGCCTGCACAGTTTGTGGATGGAATTCCAGTCATCACTGACATCCTCTATGTGCTGCTGCCAACTCTCCTCTCGATGGGTTTCTAGCGCGTCCTTTACTATGGTCGTAAGGCGATGAAGTTCGGCCTTTAACACAGGACACCGCGTCCTCTGCCACAACTTGCGTAGTCGACGTTTGTCTGTTAGCTTACGCTTGATGGCGTCGGGGAGTGGCGAGTATTGTTGTCGCTTCTTAGTCTCGGTGGAGGACTCATTGAAGGCCGTCTGGATAGTCTCCGTAATAAGCACCGCTAGCCGCTCCACATCATCCGGAGTTGAGATGGGAAACGACGCCGCGAGCCTGGAGTCTACTTTTTCGGTGTACTGGGCCCAGTTGATGAGACGCTTGGGAATTGGTGGTGAGACCGAAAGTGGAGTCTCTGGAATCGTCACGAGTACCGGTAGATGGTCCGAGAACATGCTCTCCAATAGAACCTCTTGCGTAGGTTGGCAGTGTAAGTTCTTGTGAACTATAATATCCAGGACATCGGGTGTCGCCGCATCACTATACGGATAATGCGTCGGAACCTCGGGGCCCTGCACGGTATAGCCCCAGCGCTCCGCATCGTCAAACAACCGACGTCCGCTTGGGCAAATGTGCGTGGCGCACCATGCTGTGTGTTTGCAATTGAAATCGCCAGCCAGAAGGACAGGTGTATTAGTCTCCGTATCGACTAGGCGGGTTATCTCCGCCGGGTCCAGCTTCCCAATCGGGGGTCTATAGGCTGCGTACAGGTGCATGGATTGCCTACCCGCGTGGATGTCAACTCCTAAAGCATAAAGCTTGGCCCTCTTGTGGACAGACTCGGTCTCGACTATCTTGATCGGTTGATGGACTAAGCGGCGTCTGACTAGCACTGCCAACCCACGGTAAGCCCTTCCATGGGGAGAACGTTCGTCTTTCCGATAGATATGGTAGTTTGGGATTCTCAGCGTAATGGACTCCTTCAGGTGCGTCTCAGACACCAAACAGACGTCAATATCCTGCTCCTTGAGTAGCGCTTTCAGCAGAGCAACCTTTTTGTATAGGCCGTCTGCATTCCAGTGCAAAACTCTAAGAGCCCCCATGTTGCAGTCTCAATTGGATGAGCTGAGCCATTCCTCCTAGTAACACTGACAGGGTGTTCTGTCCTGTCCGTACGGCCTTCAATACGTCCTCCATGATAATAAGAGCGACGTCTAAAACAGCAGTAGCGTTGTTGTCGATCGCTCCAGCGCTGGGTGCCGGTATGTGCGATGTAACAACCGCCGTTTGCCTCGCCTGACGACCTACTTGTTGTGTAGGGACGCCCGCTTTCTTCAAATCACCTTTTCGGGGTGCTGAAGTGGCTGCGGTCTGGGTCCTTTCGGCCGGTTTTTGCGCCTGTACGGCTTGCGCAGCCTTCCGGGACTTCTTCCTACGCCTCTTCTTCTTGAGAGAGGCGCCTCTCTCGGTGGGAGCGTTTGCCTGTGCCATTAAAGAAGTCGTTTCTGTCTGTAAATCGACTGTAACGGCCTTCTTTGTCTGTTTTGAGGCACCGGCGGTGATTGCAACTGTCCCTGCTCGCTTGTGGCGCTTCGTCACTTGACGGCGGGGGGGGAGGAGGAGGGCACACTACATCGCGGCGTCGACAGATGCGCGGGTCGCGTTGCTCTCTCGGGGTTGGCATCGAAGGGGGAGGTACCTCCATCGGTACAGTAAGAGAGGCAGGAGGGCTAGCGAGTGCAATGCGTATACGCTTCTGCATCTCGGCCTCTGCATCGCTCTCTGGGGACCTCTGGCGCCTTACACCGCGCTCGCATAAAGCTTGCACGGCTTCTTGCGCCTCGACCACTTCCAGTGAGGAGGGGGCAGGAGAACCCGCCGCCACCTCATCCTGGTAGTCCCGGATGGTCATTGCTATCCGCTCCGTCAGGGGGTCCGAGAAGATGCCCCGCCGGCAGATCTCAGCAAATTTCACCATGTCATCCTCAAGGATAGACTTTGGTGAAATGCCGGAACCCAGCAGGCGCACTCGCGGGACCGCCAAGACGGTCGGGTCGCGTGACGTCACCGGTGTCGGATGAAGCAACGCGGACTTCGCACTGTCTCGCTTACGCGACGACGAAAGCAACCTGGAGCGCTCGCCCTGAGAAGGGCGCGACGCTCCGGCGCGGGAGGCACCGACGCCGCCGGCGGCGTCGATACCTGGTCTGTCCCTTTCGCGTGGAGTACGCGACGGCTGCCTGGTGGCTTCGCCCTGAGAAGGGCGCGTGCCTCCGGCGCTGCGCTCGGCCAACAACGAACGGGAAGCAGCGACGCCCGCGACGGCGTCGGTGCTTTTTACACCCTTACGAAGGGACGTCAGCGACGGCTGCCTCGAGGTTTCGCCCTGAGAAGGGCGCATACCTCCGGCGCTGCGCTCCGGCTGGGAAGTAGCGACGCCCGCGACGGCGTCGGTACCTTTTGCACCCTTTCGCGACTGCTTCGACGCAGATGGCTGCGGAGCAGGTTCAACGACGGGCGCACGCGGCGGCTGCGCGGGGGGGGATCGCGGCGACGGCACGGGGGGCTCGCCTCGGCTGGCGGCGACGGGCGTCGGGCGTTTGGCCCCGAAAGGGGCCTTTTTATCTGAGCCCTGAGAAGGGCTCGACATCAGAGGGACGGTCTGGGCTCCTGTATCCGCACTATGGCGGCCAAAAACCTCACGCCCCCAGGCCCTAAGGCCCGAGGGGAGTAAGTGTTAAGGCTTAGCCAAGCGTCGTCAGGGCTGTGGAGTCACCTCTGCAATGCCTTCTGTTTGATTGTACTTTAAAAAGTACAGAAAAACTTTCCGGCGGCGCAGGCGTATCTCTGTTGATGTTTCGTTATGAAACACAACCGAGATACAACTAGCGACACTGGTCAGTCGCGGATCGCACAGGTACTACACGGAGCGAACGTCGGAACGTGCACTCAGTGCGGCGGGCCGTAGCGGTCTTGGTACCGATCACCGTTTTTTTTTTTTTTTTTTTTGATTTTCGCCCAAGAAAGTTGAAGACCCACAAAGGAAGGACCAACCCACACCCGGGTGTGCATTGGTCATTCCTCCGTGAGGGGCACCCTCCGGAAAACGGGAGGGAGGAGGTGAAATCTTTCAAAGATACCATTTCGTGCGAACGAACTGATTATGTCGGATTTCCACCGACTAAAACACCCCCTGGGACTGCCTCTAGCCGGGAAGGCTACAAAGGCTTCATCTGAAGCGATCACCCCAGGGGAACGGGGTGACGCAAGCGTCACTCTAATAAGAGCATACGCTTAGAGAAGGGTCGACTTCCTCCTGAGGACGCCGACCCTGGACCCTATAAGCGCCTAAACCGAGCGACCAGAAGGGTGCTCACATGGTGGAGGAGTGTTGCCCTAAGGAGGCTTCGGCCGCTGCATAGCGGTCCAAAGCTCTCGAAATTTTATTTGGTTGATCTAAGAGGACACTACGTGGCCTGCGGTTTTGGTATCGGGATAAAGGAGGCTGTGGCGGGCTGTAGGACGCAGCCTGCTGGATGAGCGGGTTAGGATGGGTCTCAGCGGTTTCGAAGAAACGCTTTGACAGGAGTTGAAAGTGTTGTTGGATAGATGGGAGTTGGAGGTCACGGTGGAGTTCAGCATTACGCTGAGCCCACTGAGCATTGGTGGCTCGACGACAAAAGACGTTTTGGACGGTCTGCAGCCTATTAATGGTTGCAGGACTGGCATGAGCGAACACCGGAGACGCGTACGACATCACCGGCCTTATACAAACCTTGTACAGGGTTCGCTTATTTCTGAGGGACATTTTACTGTGCCTTCCCAGCATAGGGCTGAGTCGGTTCAGATAAAATCTGGCGGTACTAACTACCTTTCGAATGTGGGGGACAAAAGAGAGTCTGGAGTCTAGAGTGACTCCGAGATACTTCGCCGTGCGTTTCCAGGGTACTGACGCCCCCAGCATACGCAGGCGGGGAGTATTGTGTGGGAGTTTGCGTCTCGCACAGAAGTGAACTGCGGAGCTTTTCTCCGGGTTCACCTCTATGCGCCATTTTCTGAACCAACTTCCTAACTCAGTAACTGAGGTTTGAAGCTTGGCTAACGCAGATGACACTTGCACACTCTTTGAGTAGAGGGCTGTGTCGTCGGCGAAGAGCGAGAGCTCAACGCCTTTGGGAGGGGTGGGAATATCGTTTGTGTACGATATATACAACAGGGGTGCCAAAACAGAGCCCTGTGGGACCCCAGCCTTGAGTGGGCGTGGGGTTGAGAGCACTCCTTCGTGTCTAAAACGAAAGGAGCGATGTTTGAGGTAGGAGGCCACTAAGCGGACAAGTCGGTCTGGGATATGAAGCTTGTAAAGCTTGTATATAAGTCCTCCATGCCAGACTTTATCGAAAGCCTACCGATCACCGATGTATGGCCCATATTTATACTCCCGCTGTGGGAGCGAGAGGTACATGTGTGGGAAAGAGATAGCAATAGCCAAAATCGCCCAGACCTAGAGGCAATACCTGATCGTGCTCGCTTTATTTGTGTCTAAAATGTTTGTAAGTTGTACTATTATTTCATACATTTGACCCCTTTTCATATAAAACCATAAAAACGTTTGCTAAAGTTATTGTCAAAACTTATGGATCAGATAAGTTTTACGTATAAATGTTTTCATTACAAACTTAAAACTACGTTAATAGGTACATCTATGCACTATTGAGCTGTTGCAGCCAGTAATTCGCCGTTATAACTTTATTATATACCTGGCTTGCAACAGCTCGTACCTATACTAAACATGTAAAACTTATCTCTAACAAAGTATGTATGTAAACTGTGTAAACCTATTCTAATCCTTACATAAACAACTAATACAAACAACTATAACTATTAACTATATAAAAATGTGCATCACTTATAACTACGCGCGACGGTTATCTATTTATTTACATAGTTGTCGCGAACAATTTTTGTGCATAAATTACAAAAAGAATCGTGTTGCAGAATACCATGATGCTAATGTTTAAATACTTTTTAATTTTATTATTAATTCGAGCCAAAAAGAAGTATTTATGTTCTTATTTTATTAGTCATTTTGTGACCCAAAGTTCTTGACGATACTTGTAAGTCTCAGAATACAGAATAAACCAGAAACCGCAAACACGCCCAAAACTGAAGCCATACAAACTACTCTCAATGAGAGTAGTTTGACATTTGGACGACTAGTATATATTTGGCCACCAATATATACTAGTCTATTACGCGTAAAAATTTCTCCATAGTTTTTATTAAATAATGCCGTCTTGTGCGGTTCTCACCTGCAAGATAGACCATATGAAGTGCATCTGCGCTTCTCGATGACGGCTCGACAGTGTCATTGATAAGCGCGGAGCGGCGGCGCGGGCCGGTCTGCGCGGACGCCGGGAACGTTTACGTGTGCGCGGCGCATGGGACGACACCGAGCTTGTGTGCGACTCTGTGCCTATTGCTAATAGACAAGGTATGTTGTTTAATATTACAGCGCGGAGTGTAAATCACTTAAATTTACCTAAACAAGATCTAACTGTTGTTAACTGTAACAGTTATACTCATTTGGAATCGATAAAATCGCAACTTTGTATTGGTAATTTAAAACCTGAAGTACTTATTGGTCAGGATAACTATCATTTGCTCTTACCTTTAGAATCTTTAGTAGGATCTCCAAAAGAATTATGTGCTACTCGTTCTCCGCTAGGGTGGTCTGTGCATGGCCGCGCGAGTGTCACTCGACAACCGCAAGCTCATTCAACACTGTTTATAAGTGATAACGAACGCGGATTACGAGAACTTCATGATGAAGTTCGTAATTTTTTTTCCATAGAGGCTATGGGAATCTCTGGTACGCCGCGACAGAACGCGGAACATGTTCGAGCACTGGAAGTTCTGGAACAAACGTCTATATTAAAGGACGGCAAATGGCACGTTGGATTACCATGGAAGAATGAAGACTGTGTAATGCCAGACACCTATCCTATTGCAATATCTAGACTAAAAGGCGTTGAACAAAAAATGGAGCGAAATCATGAATACGCTCAACGTTACCGGGAACGCATACAACATTTGCTGGTCAATGGTTACGCCGAACAACTGCAAAATAATTTCATGACCTCTCCTGGAAGGAAAGTCTGGTACTTACCCCATTTTGGTGTAGATAATCCTAATAAAAGGAAACTTCGTTTAGTTTTCGATGCTGCTTGTAAGTCTGCAGGTCTGTCACTCAACGATTACCTTCTGAAAGGACCTGATCTTCTCCAGTCGTTATTTGGTATCATGCTTAGATTTAGGGAGAACAGGGTGGCGTTGACTGCAGATATTCAGGATATGTTTTTGCGAGTTAAAATTAACACCGATGATCAAAACGCCTTTCGTTTCCTGTTTCGAGACGACAAGGGAGATATAAAAACACACATAATGTCATCTTTAATATTTGGAGCCAATTGTTCACCGTTTGTTGCTCAATACATTAAGAACAAAAATGCGGAACGTTTTAGGCAAACGTTGCCGCGCGCCTGTGATGCCATAGTTAAGTCACATTATATGGATGACTACATTGACAGTGTACCAGACGAACAGACTGCCATAGAGCTCGTGAATGACGTCACTCACATACACAGTCAGGGTAATTTCTACATAAGAAACTGGATTACAAACAATGAGATTGTACTGAACTCCATTCCAAAAGAATCATTAAGTGAGGTAGCCGTTAAGTTTAAATTCGGACAACCACATGAATTTGACGGCGAACGGACGCTTGGTTTAATTTGGGATCCGCATTTAGATTTATTAAAATTAGATATATCACTAAAACGCATCCCCGAGAGCTTGGTCAATGGAACACAAAAGCCCACCAAAAGGCAGATTTTAAAAATTATCATGTCAATATTTGATATCTATGGGATTTTCGCTCCTATTACCATAACCGGAAAAATCATATTGCAGGCATGTTGGCAAACAAATATAGGTTGGGACGAATATATACCTTCCGATTTGCAAAGTAAATGGTACAAATGGGTTTCATCGCTTAGTTCGTTACGCAATATAGGCCTACCTAGACACTATATGGCGGCCTGCGCTAGTGCGAGTGAGAATCCGAAACACCACCCGAGAACTGTCGGCGCCGACCGAAGCTGTGGCGCGCGCGCGCTGCCGCCGGCTATACATACTTACTCGGATCTAACACTACATATATTTTGCGACAGCTCGACTAAAGCAATGAGCGCTGTATGTTACTGGCGGTGGGCCGGTAACAATAATAAAGTGTTTGTAGCTTTCGTGGCTAGCAAGTGCCGCGTAGCGCCTTACCGACCTTACAGGCTACGACCGTCCCCCGCTTGGAGTGCAAGCGGCGGTGATGGCCGCGCGTTTAGCAGACTCTGTAGTACGCGAACATAGAATAAAACCACAACAAAGATATTTCTGGTGCGACTCCTCTACCGTTCTGTACTGGATAAAAAATAATGCCAGAAATTACAAGACGTTCGTAGCGCACAGACTAGGTGAAATCGACGAATTAACAAAACCAACCGAATGGAGATATGTCCCTACAAAATTAAATGTTGCCGATATAGCCACGCGAGAGAATTGTGAGGTTTCTTCGTTGCAACACGAGTGGTTATATGGGCCTATGTTTCTTTGTAACCCGGAGTATGAATGGCCTACGGATATTATAACACAATCTGACATACCAATAGATACATTCGAATGTACTTCTCTTTTACTGTATTTTAAGGACGAACATTTTAGTGTACCCGATCCTACAAGATTTTCTTCATGGTTAAAATTAGTTCGCACGATGTTTATTGTGTTGAAGTTCATTGATAAAACGCAGAAATTACTAACTGATGATTTAATATTGATGCGGAAGGCTGAGCAGATTTTATTGTGCTATTCTCAAGCTAATACATTTGGCGAAGAAATACATAAAATAAGAAACGGAGAATACTTACCTAAAGCTAGTAAATTACTTACGTTAACACCGTTTCTTGACTCCTGCGGGATCCTGCGTGTCGGTGGACGTATTAATGCTGCCAGTGACGTTACATCTGAAATAAAAAATCCTATAATTTTAGATGGATCTGATTACATTACAAGATTAATTGTAAGAGCTTATCACGTCAGAGCCGCTCATGGAAGTCGTGAGATGGTGGTGAACGAGCTGAAACAAGTATACTGGATTTTACGATTGAGACCTACCGTGCGTGCTGTGGTCTCCAAATGTATGATTTGTCGACTAAAACGTTGCAAACCTGAAATACCAAGACTGGGAGACTTACCAAAAGCCAGAATGGCACATCACCAGCGTGCTTTTTCTTTCTGCGGAGTAGACCTATTTGGCCCGTTGGATATAACGGTGGGAAGACATCGTGAAAAACGATATGGAGTCTTGTTCACCTGCTTGACGGTCAGAGCAATTCATGTGGAGTTGGTCTCGTCGCTCTCTACTGACTCGTTTGTGATGGCATTGCGACGTATGGCGGCGCGACGTGGTTGGCCTCACCAACTATTCTCAGACAATGGAACTAATTTGCGAGGCGCAGACACAGAGTTAAAAAAATCTATGGCAGAGCTGGACGAAGACACTCTGAAAACGGAAGCTTTGAATAGAGGAATAAAATGGACGTTTATACCACCCGCGAGCCCTCACTGGGGTGGGGCCTGGGAGAGATTAATTCGGAGTGTGAAGACGGCACTTAAAACTATTCTAAGAGAGCGTGCTCCGCGAGAGGAGACACTTATCACCTTACTAGCCGAAGTTGAGAATATGGTAAACAGCAGACCTTTGGTGCACGTTTCAGTGGAGCCAAATAGCACCGAATCGCTAACTCCTAACCATTTCCTTATAGGATCTTCATCGAACCTACCACGTGTTGGAGTATTTGATGACTCAGACACTTACCTTCGTAAACAATGGCGCATATCACAGCGTCTCGCAGATATGTTTTGGCACCGATGGGTACGAGAGGTGCTGCCCGGGATGTTGCCCAGGACGAAATGGCTTTCGGACAACAGATCACTACAAGCAGGCGATCTCGTGTTGATTGCGGACCCTAATAGCCCAAGAAATGTTTGGCCTCGCGGTTTAATTGAGGAAGTATTCCCTGGGAGGGATGGACGGGTAAGCATGGTTAGGGTTAAGACGCAATCAGGCACATTAACTAGATCGGTCACACGCGTCATACGAATCCCGGTTGGTACTGAGTGCTGTTAGAGCAGCACTAGGGGTGGGAATTGTTAACGACGCGTGTACATAATTTAATTTTATATACTAAGTCTTAAGAGAGCGCGCGGCGTGCTGGCCGAATATTGGAGGGTATATTTTCTTATTAATTTTATGTATTAAAAACGCATCATGATCAGTCTAATAGTGCGAGCCACGCACACCGCACGCTGCTCTCCGCTATTTTTCCAAGTTGTATACCCGCGACCAACAATAAAAGTTTAAAATTATTTTCACGTTTTTACCATTTACTTGCGGAACCTCAAAGTCGTCAACCCGTCATTAACAAA